>CM044005.1:53348432-54649682 GCA_024085815.1 Flaveria linearis
AGAAGTCATCTCTCCTATTCATTCAACCAATTGGTATACGCCGAATATTGTGCACGAAGATGATGCTGGACCTGTGGTAATTAAACCACGAACATTGTGTATGAAGTTGATCCAGTCACCTAGGGCATACCATAGGGCCTTGTCAATCTCAATGATTGACCCTGTATGCATCCTTTGGGGTAGCTAACCCACATCACAGTTGAGCTAACGACAACATGGTCGTGCACCTCCTTTCATTTGCTTGCAAGCTATTCTTTCATTCATTACGTTTTACTTTTCATCATTGTTATCTTTCATTTCGTTACGTTATTATTTACGTTCTTTCATTCATTTGTCATACTACGTAAAGTAATAACATAGTATTTAACGTATTTTACAACATAAAATAAATACGTATAAATACCATTAAAAGATAACACATATACATACCATACATCATTCATACATTCCATAACTCTAAAACATCCCATAAACATGCTTAAAATGGGTAATCATTGCCCATAAGTCAAATCAGGTCAAACCCTAAACTTTCTGTTTTTCCTGAAATTTCAGAAATTATTCTAAGTGTCTTAGGTGCATGGGCACTATTTAGCCGTTTCTGCCCTGTTCAGGTGTTTTGCTACTATGCAGGCGTCTGGACTTACAATTGGTCATTTTTTACTTAGACGCATGGGCCTATTTAGGCGCATGGACACTATTCAGGAGTTTGGGCCTAACACTTAGTCATTCTGGGCAATTTTCCAGACGTTTGGGTACTATTCAGGCACATGGGTCAACTTAGACGCATGGGCACTTAGGCGGTTGGGTACTATTTAGGCAGTTGGGGTTCTGGGTGGTTGGGGTTCTGGGTGGTTGGGGTTCTGGGCGGTTGGGATCACTTAGTAAATTAAACCGTTGGACGCATGCGCCACTGTTTAGGCGCATGGGCAACTAACTTTCACTTAAGCAACATAAATCAGTTCCAATTCGTCTTAAATCATGATCTAAGCTTAGTATTAACATTCTAAGCATCATAACATGTATATACACACATATATATCCCAAATTTACACCCACCCATATACACATTCACACACACATACGGGTGAAAACTCATTTTTCATAAAAAACATAAACACATGCTTTTCCAGCCTAAAATTTGTTAAAAACATGTTAAAAAGGGGGTTCTAGAGCTCACCTTAGCTGCTTTCGAGTTTGAACCCTTCTCTTGAACTTATCAGACGTTTTTAACACCTAAAACACACTAAACACACCACCCGAACATACAATAACTCACATAAGCATATAACCGAGGCTAAGTCGACAAAAAACAACTTAAAACCCAAAATCTTACCTTAAACTTCGAATTCTTTTTCTTCCTCTCTCTAAAACTCGAATTCTCTGTTGTTTCTCTCTCTAAAACCGAAGGAGAACGGAGTGTGAAGAGTGTGACGGGCGGCCATGAACTTTATTCACCAACTTTTATTCTTATTGTCCTTTTGACACTTTTAACCCCTCTACTTGGGTTAAATTACATTTCTCCTCTTTATTCGCGTTTATTTTCCTTCTTTCTTGTCTATAAAAATATCCGGGTGTTACAGTAAGGTTGTTACTCATCGAATATTTTGATGTGACATTCTCTAAGGTAGAAATCATCCATAGATGTTGATTTTTACTTTAGAGTTAACTTCTATTGATATCCGTAGGAACTTAGTTCTTCTGTAGGAAATTACTGTTCTTCCACATGAGATTTCCACTTCCGCAAGAACTTAAATCTTTCGCAGGAACAGTTCTTTCGCAGGAGATTTCCTCTTCCGCAGGAGCACTTGTCTTCCGTAGGAGCTTTACTTGTTCTTCCCCAGCAAGTCATCCTTAGGATATGCATGATCTTTAAGGGTGATCTTGTAAGGTTTCCGCAGGAGTTCCACGGAGTGTTTGACTTGTTTTAGAGGATCTATGGAGGAACAAAATGTTCATCCATAGATGTTTTCTACACTTGGTCAGTTCTTTGGAGTTGACCAATACTTATGATTTACCCTGCAACATACACACAAATCTACACATATTCTATGGGTTAACCTATATATACATTGCATACATAATGATGAGTGATTACAGAAGATATTACAATATGATTGATTAAAAAACTAAACCTATACAATTTCTAGATCTAACACTATATTGAGTCATCGAAACGACAAAAAATCTAAAGATACTCGAACATAAAGAACTATGCAGTACGCTCAATGCCTATCAGATGGAAATAGATACAAAAGATATAATAGTTTCTAACCAGTCAAGATATCAGTAGTTTACAACTACTGAAGACTAACACCAAGTCTTCAGTTGTTTACAACGTCTGAAGATGAAAACCATATCTTCAGTAGTTTATATTGCTACATACCTTACTCAATTAACCATCCCACATCTATTCAACACCAACATTCCTACCAACAAGCTCCACTCGTATCTCATCAAGCCCATGTCATGTCACACTAAGGGGTTGTTTGACGACATATGAATCAGTATTTTAATAGTTCAGATGTTTGAAAGGTTCTACACTTAATGGTTCAAACTGTTTGGTTTTGCAAGCAATGTCTGAATGGTTCAGACATTTACATCTGAATGATCAAGCATTATACTAATGCTAAATGGTTAAGAGGTCTAATGCTGAATGGTTAATACCTCTTATTTCAATTGGTCAGACATTGTCTTTAAATTATAAAGTGATATACTACTTGTTAATGGTTCAGCAATTAATGATCCAGGCCTTTTATTGATTAAACACTTAATCATTCAGAAATTTTCAAACAGTCTTAAGTCACCTGTTGGGTGCATGCATTGAAGTATTAGAAATTAAATCTTTAGAATATGTAAAAATAATTAATCTTATATTAATTGTGTCACTAATTTGAAATGAAAATAAGTGATTGGTAGTATTTCAATAGTAATAGCTGCTTATAATTGGAATTTGTTTTTGCGCAAATCACTAATTCAAATCAAATAAACATTTCAATTAATTCAAGTAATGTATTGAATGTTGCTTTTAATTGTAATGTATTATCTGAGTTTTTTAATTTTATTTTTGAGTAAATTGTGTTTTTCCTACTTCTCAATCTTGTAGTATTTGTTTGGTAACACCTTTATGCATTTATTGCAAGATCATTATGCATATAATATATCTTTACCGGTCCTATTTCTTTCAAGTAGACTGGTCTTGGTCTTGAGACCCGTGTTCTTGATGTTAAGAAGTAAGTAATCGAGTGTTCTTGCACTTGGAATGCACTCATATACTCTCCAAATTAAGTAGCAGTTTAATTTAATTTTTAAGTATTTGCCGGATTTGAATTTTTTATTTTTTATTTCCCTTTCTGACTTGGGTTATATTTCATTTATGTGTGGGTTATGAAAACTTTACTCATTTCTAGTATTATCATTTAAACTTTTTGAAGTTCATTAGAAAGAGCTAAAATTTATAGTGTGTGAACTAAAAAACGTAGTTGTAAGTTAGCACCAACCAAGAAATTAATAATATATTTTGGTATATCCATTTATCGATATATGATAGTCGACATTATCTTATGCTTAAAACTGTTATGGGATTTTGATACCCAAAACAGGTTGATTTCTTGCTCTTTAGTGCTAATATCGCTTCCAAGGTGTTGCAAGAAGAATCACACAACAAGGAGCGAATTCCAATCCTAATTGTTTTACATATGTTTAAGAGCGAGGTGGTTTGACTAAGCTTAATAATATGGCCCCCAATACGGAACATGCAAACAACTATTAGGGTGGAAGGGATGCCCACACCATACACACCACTACTCCACACACCCACCAATCATATTTTCCATATGACACTACACTGCATTACACCATAAACTCTAATTTGTTGGCAGCGGCGTTGCCACACCATAATACACCATACAACATCACACCACTATACCACACACACACACACATAAAAGTTCATAGCATGAACATGCCAAGAAATTAAAAAGATGCGGCGCAGATGGCAGCGGCGGCGGTGTTACCACTCGGTGCTGCAACATGCCTCGACGTCATGGTGTGGGCGCTCCCACCCCCTACTGCATATGTAGGTGGGCCAAAGATAGTGACAATGAGAGTTTTCATTAATTACAGGTAATAGTGATACAATTTACTATTATGGTTGAATTAGTAGTTCCCTATGGTTGGGTTCTTAGGCTTTAATGCAAATGAGTTATTAACAAGAGCATCCTAATGTTTTTAGAGGCCTTAATCAAACTAAAGTAATAGGCCTTCAAACAAAATGAAAAATATCACCATCTTTTATCCGGGCTAAAACTAGCAATAATAAAATAAAACATATATTTTTGGTGAAATTATTTTTTTATTTCCAAATCATATATTGTGTATGTATATATATTTAGATTAAGTTATTTTTCTATATTTGTATGATGCATATTTGTTAATGAAATATTCATAATCTATTGCTTCTATTCTTTTAATTAGTGGTGTGCATAGTCGGTTTGGTTCGATTTTAGCCTAAAATCAAAACCAAAAATTGATATTTCGGTTTCTAGTTTTTAAAACCGTTTGGTTTCGGTTTTTTCGGTTTTTGGTTTCGGTTCAATTTCGATTCAATTTTGTTTTTGTTCGGTTTTACTGTTTGGCATTCAGGTTTCTAAATAAGAAAATGTTTTAAAGTAATGGATTTAAGCTAAAAACTTAGATATTACATAATTTTTGATTTTTAAATATAATCCATGTATTTTTATAAATTAGTTGACATTAAAATTCAATGCAATCTATAAAATATAAGAATAGGAAATTTAATAAAATATTTTAATCTATCAATTCAAACAAAAGAAGTTTAAGATTATTTGTGAAACCTAAATATTTAATATATTTTAGATAACATAAGTTAAATAAGTAACTAATAGGCTAGTAATGTTTATTTGTGTATGATTACACCTCTATATACACAAGTTTTGTTGTATGATTTCGGTTTGGTTTTTTCGATTTTTGTTACAAGCAAAACCAAAACCAAAACAAAAAATTCGGTTTTCAAAAAATCATCAAAACAAACCATCGGTTTCTTAGCGATTTCGGTTATTTCAATTCGATTGCGTCGGTTATTTTGGTAACGGTACAGTTATTTCGGTTTCTTGCACACCCCTACTTGTAATCATCAAAATAATTAATCCATTTAATCTTTCTTAGAGCATTCAAACCACCTTCCCCATTTTCATCATTATATTACACGAAAACACTATTTTTTGTCTCTTCTTTTAAATTATATTTTTTATATATTATCATTATCTTTTCTCTCTCCTCTACTTAAAATCACTTTCAAAATCATTAAAAATATTATAGTGGTTGAACATTGTTTTCTTAAATATAAGGATAAATAATAACATTTTTTATCTCCTTAACTCACAATCACTCACAACCATTCCTTATAATATTAAAAACATATGAGAAACGTACTCTAACCGCTCTTATGACTTTTTATATCTTAAGTAATTGTTTATAAGTTCAAATTTGAAAAAAAAAACCTTTTACGAAAACTTTTCATGAATATATAACTCTATTGGCAAACACATAGTTCACAATTCATAATTTATTATAAAACAAAGCACCCAAATTCACTAACTCAAAAATTATAAGAAAAATATTCAAGTACAAAGGCCTTTAAAATTAAAAGTGTAAAAATTAATCTCAACCACTTATCTCTTTAATCAATGGTTTAGATTAATTTGTAAGAAAAACTTTATTAAAGGGGAATTCATTTTTGTTGACTTTTGAAAATTTCCCCATTTTTGTAAACGTTCATAATTTTTATGTATGATATTATTTTTTATAAAAAACATACCATAAAAACGAATGTTTTTTATTTTTAAATGAGTATAACATTGTTATATAAAATTTAAATAATTATTTTTTGCATTTTAAAAATTGTATCTCGCTATTGTTTCTTGTAGCGCAGTTCAATGTATATTTTTGTTAGTTATTATGTTTTTCTAAATGCTAATGTGTTTTTCTAAAATGATTAATTTTAAAAAGAGTAAAATGATGTAATAATATTGTTGTGTATCTCCAATATGTAAAACATGATAATAAATTAACAACTAATTAGTCTAATATATTAAAAATAATGATAAAATAACACAATGTCTTATTATGTCTTTGATCGTCATTGTATAATCTTGAACACTATGAGTTTTGAAAATATATTGGTAAAATAAAACATTGTGTACTTATAATTGTAAAATACAATGATAAACAACAAGTTTAATAATGTAAAAAAATAATAACAAAAATAACACATTATATTATTTTCAATACTATAAGTTTTAATAAATACATTGGTGAAAGTAATTACTATGCACTTTAAATGGTAAAATACAATGATTAATAACAAGTTTATATAATCTATAGAAACAATGATAATAATAACACAAAATGATCTAAAACATAAAATACAATGATAAATACATATAACAAATAATATAAAATATATAACAAAATGAGCTGATTTATTTGATACAATTACCTAAATACCATCCTCTTTTAAAAGAAAAGAAGAACACGTGTCAAGGCCGCAATTCTTTTTGAACTTTCTAGAGTAAATATCAATTTTACTCTAACCCTACTCAAATTATAAAGGCATCCAAAGTCAATATTGTCTTGCAGTATAATTTGTAGGGTTATAGTAAAAAAAATTATTTAATATAGAAAGTGTAAGAAGGATTGTGGGCTTGACTCGTGTCGTACATAAAATTTATGAAATTTTGAAAAAATAAGGGAACCTGTAAAAAGTCAATAAAAGTGACTATTCCTAAAATACTCATTTAACAAACTTTTCCTAAAAATTGATCTCAATTATTGATTAAAAAAATGGACGGTTAAGATTACTTTTTACACTTTTTAGTTTTTAAGCCCTTTTTATTATAAACATTTCTCATATAATTTTATGTATAATGTCTTAATTATGCATTATGTATAATCATATAAATACTAGTCACAATCATATAATAAAAAGTGCTTTCATAGGCACGTGACAACTTATGATTAAGTCTAAACTTTTGTTTCTCGTCACTCTCTCCTATTAAATGAAAATAATTATAGATAAGTAAACTAAATAATTAATTATCCAAAATATAAATGTTCTTATTTTAATAAATTATTAAAACATACTAATTATAAGATTTCGGTGATATCTTATCTTAAAATATAATTTATGTTCTTGATTGTTAGTAATTCTTAAAGATTAACATGTTGTCTTTTGTATAAGTTTTGTCACAGTATAGGAACTAGTTTTGTAAATAGTTGTTTCTTTGTTTATTGGTAGTATAAATAGCTTAGATGTGTGTAGGCTGTAGAAGAGACTAGAGATTAGACTTGTAACTGCTACTACACTTGTAATTATCTTTGCTTTCTATTAATGAACTGCTATGAATTTTCTTTGATTGTTTGCTTAGATTTGATTGCATTTGTATGTTTTTGATTGAATTGTGTTCTAATATCATCATCAATTGATTCATTTGATCCTATCAAATGGTATCAAAGCTGTTGGTTCATTGATTAAGCTTGTACGACCTTGTAAACTCATAAATCACTTGAATCTATGATTGCTAAATAATTCAATTGAAATATTGTTGATTTCAGTTGTATTTCATCACTAGAAACATGAATTGAATCACAATTTGCAGTACAACTAGTCCAAAATCAGTGAATTGAAAGAATTGGTGTTCGAAACTGTTCATCACAGTCGAACTTGAATTTTGATCAAAATCGGGATTTCTTGTTGTTAATTGAAGGAATTGAAGATTAAGGATAGTTAATCTACCTAAAAACTACCTAATTGGAAGTTTTTAGATCAATTCATCAAGTTTTTAAGAAATTCAGAAGAGTTGAGTTCGTTATGTTCATAAGAACCGGTTGAAGTTGGCGCATTAGGGTTGAAAAACCGCTAAAAATTGCCTAAGTGTTAGGCGCTTGACAACTATTAAAGCGTTTTAGCACTGTTTGGGAGTTTTTGAAGTAGGTGTTTCACCACTGTTGAGACATTTTTCAAATGTGTGGGCACTTTGAAATTACTCAGAAACCAAGTAATTCTAGGCGCATCGTAACTATTTAGGCGCATCAGAACTGTTTGGGCATTAGACAACTGTTCAGGCGCATTTCAACTGTTTAGGTGTTTCATAGTTAGGCGTTTTTCAGAATTATTCAAAGGAAATCCGTTAGACGTTTCTAGGTCAGAAGTACCACAACTGTTGATGCATTTCAGTACTATTCAGGCGCATCACTTTAACACTTAGAAATTTTACTTAAAAATTTGAAAATCCAAAAAATGTTTTAAATTCATTTCTTTAATTCAAAAAATTTATAATCAACAAAAATATTTCTTCTTCTTAAAATCAAAATATAAAAATGGTGAAATCAGAGGATTCTAAAAATAGAGTTCCTAAGCTTAAAAATAGAGCAGATTTTAAAAATTGGTTACTTAGATTAAAATATCACCTTAATTCCATTGATACCAATGTTTGGAAATCTATAGAAAAAGGACCATATATTCCTATAACCACTGATGGACCTGACAGGAGATTTGTCTACCAAAGATTCACCAGAACTCTACCCTGAAGATGGTCTACAAGGTGATGATCTGAGAAAGGTTAAGAATGATATCAAAGCTAACTCTCTGATGTGTAAAGGACTATCTGTTGAAGTCCTAGCCAGGCTTGATGGATATTAAACTAGTTACACAATGTATAAAGCTTGAAAAACTATCTGTGAAGGTAGTAAAGAGATACAAAATCCCAAAAAGTAAAAACTGAAGAAGCAGTTAGAGCTTTTTCAACATCTATGTCACACCCTCAATTTCCACGAACGGGGTTTCACCGTTAGGTGTGTGACATACCAGGATCTCAGACACAGTCATATCGAACGACACTATATGAATTTAAAATAAACATTTGACTTCATTCAAATGAACATAAACAAAGTTTACAAAAGTGCGGAAGCGAGTACATAAGTTGTAAATCCATTACAGTACTGTTACATTAGCCATGTTTAGACAAAATGTTCAATGCTGAAAATAAACTAGATGAATGCATGTCCTGTGTGCGATTCCTGTACCGTGCATCATAAGCTTATGCGTTCCTGTGACCTGAGAAAACATGCTAAAATGTGTCAACATAAAGTTGGTGAGTTCACAGGTTTAATCAACAAGAAAGTGTGTTCGTAAGCATTTCCATAGTTTGCGTTTCAATGGTTTAGTATATAGAGCATATCGTTAGGTAGCTAGCCTATGTTCTTGTTACTTAGCGTTTCGAACCGAAGCTGACTGTTTACGTCCTATATGTGTTTGTTGTATCCCCGTCATGTCTCATCAGACCATGACAATGTGTTAGGTCAATCAAGCACCCGTTTGACCTCCAATCAAGCTAGCGCGACTAGCCTGGGCGGGGTTTGTCAGACCCAGTAGTACTACTCAAAATTACCTCGCTAATCCCATTACTAACGGTTCGAGTGTGTCAGGACATGTTTGTGTGTTTGCACTAACGTAACAAGCGATATCAAGAATACAACAACCATTTATGTAAATTTCGTTTGCATGTTTTCTCCCCCAAAAGGAAAGAGAGTAAAATAGGGGCCGTGAAACTCACTGATGATGTAACCAGTATGTAGGATGTAAGTCTCCCAAGTGTTGTTTACGATGCGCTGTCAAACACCTATTGACAGTTATGTTAGGCGTTAATGTTGTGTTTAGCGTTAATAGACATGTTTAGTCGGGTCAGGTCGCATGGGTTCGGTCGTGGGTGACACACACAAGCAGGCATACACGTATCAGACTTCATGTAGATCCCAAATGGGTTGTTGATATTTGTAAACAGTTAGGTTGTTTCTGGTTGAAAAGTATGTGCTTGTTGATTGCGTTGACTTTAATCTTTGTGGTCAAGAAATGACATTTTATTGATGTTAACTTATCATCACACAATAGACACTTCGCACACCAGAAGAATTCGCTAACAATGACTCCAATCGCATAACAAGGCTAGACGCACGACTGGACACTTCATTCGCACGAATGGGCCTTCAATCGTACGAATCAACTTCACTCGTACGATTGAACCCTCATTCATGCGACTCAGCATTCAGTCGTACCACACATCACCCATTCACCCGAATCAACAACCAATCGCACGAATGAACCTTCATTCGTGCGGTTGATCCTTTAGTCGGGTGATACTCAGTCGCACACATTCATTCGGTTGACTCAGTCGTACACACTCTCAATCGCATGCATTCATTCGCACGTCTCACCCCAGTCGCCCCGATCAGTCGCACGAAGGACCCAGCCGCATGACTCAATCGCACGGCTGGCCCAGTCGCGGACTGCAGCAGGTCGCGACTGCTGGGCGGGTCGAACAGCCTTCGGCTATTCTGTGCTCGGTTTTCTCACAATTAGGACTTCCAGAAACACTCTCCTAACATATCTAAGTGAAATACACACGCTGATTGACCTCACACGGACCCCCACGACCACATGCATTCGGGTTGAACCCGAACACCCGAACCCCATATTTGCAGCAGTGAAACGAGCAATAAAACGGATGAACAAGGTCGCCTACCTGCTGGGAATGTGATTTCTCAGCTGTTGCGTGGTTTAGCCGGCGAAAACGGGCTCAATCGGGGTGGTTTGGTGCTAGGATGAACAAAGGGAGGAGTAGAGAGCGTAGGAGAGAGAAGAGAGAGCAGTTGTGAAGTGTTTGGGCTGGTCGGTGGGTATTTATACCCAGCCCCAGTTTGCCGATTGACAAGTTTAGTCCCTGCACTTAGGTACCGAGTTCCCGAATTTGTTTCAGTTGATAATGACGTAGATGAGCGAGCTATGTTAATTAAGAGGATTCTTTAGGAAATCTCGTTTATGTGAATCCTCTACAAACACCCGTGTTAGTATTTTATCATAATTTATTTAACGATGTTGGTGGTGGTGTTGTATACGTTTCGAGTATTGATGAGTATGTGGCAATGATAACGACAACGTTTTGAATAGTGTTAGCCTGAAATTACGGGGTGTCACATCATCCCCCATCCCGAAAATTAGTACATCATGTTACGTGGTTTTACGGGGAAGTACATGGCTCAACGGTTTGTGACGCATGTTGAATAGAGTACCTGCGTATCTAAGAGGTAGATGCCTGATTTTGGAACAGTTGAGGGTACTTCTTCTTCATCTGATCTTCGCGTTCCCAGGTAAATTCTGGTCCACGCTTTGAGTTCCAACGGATTTTGACGATAGGGATACGACTATGTTTGAGTGTCTTGACCTCTCGATCCATGACTTCCACCGGTTCCTCGACGAAATGTAGTTGTTCGTCCACATGTAGCTCGTCTAACGGGACGATAAGAGTCTCGTCTGCAAGGCATTTCCTCAAGTTGGAGACGTGGAACACATCGTGTACCCCACGGAGTTCTTCGGGTAGGTTCAACTGATAGGCCACGGGGCCAACCTGTTTGACAATCTCAAACGGTCCCACGTACCTAGGGCTTAGTTTCCCACGTTTTCCGAAACGGATCACACCCTTCCAAGGTGACACTTTCAAAAGCACCTTGTCACCTATTTGGAATTCCAACGGTCGGCGACGCTTATCAGCGTAACTTTTCTGTCGGTCACGGGCTGCTGCCATACGGTTACGGATTTGCACGATCTTCTCAGTCGTCTCGTGCACAAGTTCAGGGCCGGTGAGTTGACTTTCCCCAACTTCCGCCCAACATATAGGTGATCGGCACTTACGCCCATACAGTGCCTCAAATGGAGCAACTTTGATCGATGTGTGATAGCTATTGTTGTAAGAAAACTCAACTAGCGGTAAGTGAGTTTCCCAACTGCTGCCGAAATCTATGACGCAGGCATCCAACATGTCTTCTAGAGTCTGGATCGTACGCTCACTTTGGCCATCAGTTTGGGGGTGGTACGCGGTGCTCATATCCATCCACGTTCCTAGTGCTCATTGTAAGGACTGCCAGAAGTGTGAAGTGAATCGAGCGTCACGATCAGAGATAATGTAGGTCGGCACACCTAGAGACTATTTCCCTGAGGTAGATACGAGTTAACTTTTACATGCGATCAGTCTCCCGGATTGCTAGGAAGTGTGCGGATTTCGTCAAGCGATCCACGATCACCCAAATGGTGTCGCATCCGCTGGGAGTTCGAGGAAGTTTCGTGATAAAGTCCATAGATATCTGCTCCCACTTCCATACTAGTATTTCTGGCTGTTGGAGTAAACCAGACGGTCGTTGATACTCCACCTTAACCTTAGAACAGGTTAGGCATCTCCTTACGTAAGTGGCAATGTCAGCTTTCATATTCGGCCACCAGTAAAGAACTTTGAGATCGTGATACATCTTGTCTGAACCTGGGTGGATTGAGTACCGGGACTTTTGAGCTTCGTCCATTACTAGTTCTCGTAGGCCTCCATACGAGGGAATCCATGTTCGATCCATCAAGTAGTGGATTCCGTCAGGCTTGGTTTCTAGTTGCTTCTCCATGCCTCGTAGCGATTCAGCTTTCAGGTTCTCGTCTTTTAAGGCCTCAAGTTAAGCATTGCGGATCTGATCGGGTAAACCGGTGTGGATGGTAAGTTGCAATGCTCGAACTCGTCTTGGCTTGAGTGTTTCCTTCCGACTTAGGGCGTCTGCTACTACATTGGCCTTGCCCGGATGATACTTGATCGTACAGTCATAGTCGTTTAACAACTCGACCCAACGACGTTGCCTCATATTTAGCTCCTTCTGTTCAAAGATGTGCCGGAGACTCTTGTGATCGGTGTAAATGGTGCACTTGGTACCATAGAAGTAGTGTCTCCATATCTTGAGTGCAAACACGACTGCTCCAAGCCCTAGGTCGTGTGTCGTGTAGTTTTTTCATGTGTCTTCAGTTGTCGAGATGCATAGGCAATCACCTTATTGCGTTGCATTAGCACGCAACCGAGGCCTTGTATAGAAGCATCACAGTAAACTACAAAATCATCTGTTCCCTCAGGCAGGGATAAAATCGGTGTTGTACAGAGTTTCTGCTTCAGGACCTGGAATGCAGATTCTTGTCTATCACCCCAATCGTACGTGGTGCCTTTTTGAGTTAATGCGGTGAGTGGTTGAGCAATCTTTGAGAACCCTTCGATGAATCGTCGATAATAGCCAGCCAACCCGAGAAACTGTCGTACCTCGGTCGGAGTCTTAGGCGTAGCCCAGTTCTTGATAGTTGCTATCTTTGCCGGGTCAACGTGTATCCCATTCTCATTGACCACATGACCCAAGAAATGGACCTCTCGCATCCAGAAGTCGCACTTTGAAAATTTTGCATACAATTGTTCTCGTCTCAACAACTCCAGAATCAACCTAAGGTGCTCTTCGTGTTCTTCCTTATTCCTTGAGTAAATAAGGATGTCATCGATGAAGACAATGATGAACTTGTCTAGATAGGGTTTGCACACTCGGTTCATGAGGTCCATGAAAACCGCTGGTGCATTGGTTAACCCGAACGGCATAACCAAGAACTCGTAGTGGCCATACCTCGTTCTGAAAGCAGTCTTTGAAATGTCTTCTTCTCGTATCCTTAGTTGATGATAACCCGATCTTAGGTCTATCTTGGAATAGTAACTCGACCCTTGTAGTTGATCGAATAGATCATCAATGCGCGGGAGAGGATAACGATTCTTAATTGTCGCCTTGTTCAATTCTCTGTAATCGATACACATGCGGAAAGTTCCATCCTTCTTCTTGACAAACAGAACTGGGGCTCCCCACGGTGATGAGCTAGGTCTGATAAATCCTTTATCCAATAGTTCCTGCAATTGCGTAGACAGCTCTTGCAGTTCCTTTGGAGCTAATCTGTACGGTGCCCTCGTGATAGGGGCGGCTCCCGGAACCAAATCAATTTGGAACTCGACTTGGCGATGCGGTGGAAGACCGGGTAGGTCTTCAGGGAAAACCTCAGGATAATCGCGTACAACAAGGATGTCTTCAATCTTCTTTTCCTCGGTTCTTTTTCAGCGACCATAGCAAGGAAAGCGGTATGACCCTTACGCAAACACTTTTAAGCTTTCATGTAGGAGATGATTCCAGAGACCATGCCACTCCTTTCGCCTTGAACTGATAAAATTTCACCACTAGGAAGTGGTATACGAACGATTTTCTCTCCACAGATAATCTCAGCTTGATTCTTGGATAGCCAGTCCATACCCACAACTACGTCGAAACTACCAAGTGTGACAGGCATTAGATCTATATCTATCTCATGACCACATAATCCTAGTCTGCACCCCCTAACGATACGGGTTGCCTCAATTAGTTTCCGTCAGCTAATTCTACCACATAACTAGGTTCCACGACAGCTAAGGTCACATCTAAGAACTTAATGAACTTGTTGGAAACAAAACTCCTATCAGCTCCAGTATCAAATAGTATAGAAGCAAAACAACCATTCAGGGGATACGTACCAGTAACCACATTCTGGTCATCCCTCGCCTCGCCGGAACCGATCACGAATGCACGACCCTTTGCATTGCCCCCATTATTACCCTTGTTTCCACCCTTCAGCTGTGGGCAATCCTTCCTGTAGTGGCCCTCCTTACCACATTCATAACAGCCTCTAGTCGCTCCGCCCTGGCGTTGTTGCTGAGGTTGTTGCTGCTGAGTCATTATTTCACCACGACAGTCTTTGGCTGCGTGACCCATCTTTCCACATCTCTGACAACGGAGTCGATCACACGGGCCATGATGATGGAAGTTGCACCGGTTACACCTAGGGTTCTTGCCCGCGTAGCTGCTCGATCCCTGACCATAATTGTTGTTGTTGCTGTTCTGATTGTTATTGGTGAAGTTCCTTGATGGGTCAAACCTTTTGGTCGGTTGTTGCTGAGGGTTGTTGTTGCTTGAAGAATTGCTGTTGCCACCATCCCATTTCCTTTTGTGATCAGTTGAACCAGAAGTGGCGCCACGTTTAGGCAAGGTGCCCTGTGCCACTGCCTGGTCGGTGAGTTTATGAGCCAGTCGGATGGCCTGCTGAATAGTGACAGGATCAGCAGCCATAACACTAGCTTGAATATGAGGAGCTAGACCATCAATGTACTTTTCAATCCTTTTGTAGGCAGGAGTCACCATCTGAGGACATAATGCAGCCAACTCGTGCGAACGAGTCGTGTATCCTCGATGTCGGAACCAATCATCTTTAAATTCCAAAATTCTGCCTCCAGTTTCTGGACTTCGCTTCTGGGGCAATACTCTTCTTTCATCAAAATCTTGAAATCATCCCATGGCATACCATTAGCAGCACCAAGCCCTAAGGTTTGGACTTGTGAGTTCCACCACGTCAGGGCTGGTCCCTCCAGTGTGCCGGAGGCGTACTTGATGCGATTTCCATCGGGACAGTTGCACATGGCAAACACAGACTCGAGTTTCTCCAGCCAGCGAAGCAGTGTGACAGCACCCTCAGAACCGCTGAAAGAATAAGGCTTGCAATCCATAAACATCTTGAAGGTACAGACTGTTGGACCTCTTTGGTTCGGATTCTGGTCATTCTGGTCCTGATGTGGGCCTGCTCATAAGCTGCAAGCGCATCTGCAACGCGCTCATTGATGATGGCATTCAACTCAGCTTGAGTCAGGGTGATATTTCCTCATCCACCCGGGCGTCCAGCTCTCCTTCCAGACATGATTTCTTCAATTCACAACACATATTAATCAATAACCGGATAATAATTATTGACAATAATATATTGTATCATGCTACCAGGAATGAAGGGTTTGTTTGCATATCAATAGTGTGGCTTTGTGTTGATTTCGAGGCCTCATGCCTCTAAGTATGCAATTGAGAATTTGTACCGACCGTATCCGTTATCACCCAATAGAGTTGCCAGAGTTCTCATGCACGACAAATTACAATTACGTGTGCACCCGTGATTCTAATTTGCTTTGCATGGTCACACATGGTTCCTCCTATTCGAGATAACATACCTTGTCCAGTACCGAGTGTTGTCAATGATAGAAGCATCAAAGATATATTTGTTATACCAAGAGTCAAATAACTAAGGTTGTACAAGTGAATTGGATGTCTAAGTCCGATTCTCTAATTGACTTGAATATCTTAGTTGTCCCTCATTTACTGCTCGGACTAGTGTAGAGGATAGGATATGTTGGGAATAGTAACAAGTGTGAGAGAGTTAGAAGAGTGAGGTATTGTTCTTTTTGTTTGTCATCGTTAAGCTTATCGCGTGTGTTAGAAAAGAGTTTCGTGTTCCAATCATGGAAATGTTTGATTCAATTCGTTGTTGCTTTCACTCCGCGAGTGAAGGATCAAGTGTAAGCGTTGGTAGTGAGCGAGCGGGATTCTCCGCCCCTCTGTCAGCCGGTAATGACACACATGTCATACCCATAGTGTTATGTTTGCTCAACAGTGTAATGTCAATACACAAGGAGGTTGTTTGCACAACAGTGGCAACCATGTAAAAGTGTATGTGCAATACTAGTGTTGTGTCTAAGGCTATAGTCTAGATGCAATGGAATCGTAGTTCTCTATAACCTGTGGCTCTGATACCAATCTGTCACACCTTAATTTCCACGAACGGGGTTTTACCGTTAGGCGTGTGACATACCAGGATCTCAGACACAGTCATATCGAACGACACTATATGAATTTAAAATAAACATTTGACTTCATTCAAATGAACATAAACAAAGTTTACAAAAGTGCGGAAGCGAGTACATAAGTTGTAAATCCATTACAGTACTGTTACATTAGCCATGTTTAGACAAAATGTTCAATGCTGAAAATAAACTAGATGAATGCATGTCCTGTGTGCGATTCCTGTAGCGTGCATCATAAGCTTATGCGTTCCTGTGACCTGAGAAAACATGCTAAAATGTGTCAACATAAAGTTGGTGAGTTCACAGGTTTAATCAACAAGAAAGTGTGTTCGTAAGCGTTTCCATAGTTTGCGTTTCAATGGTTTAGTATATAGAGCATATCGTTAGGTAGCTAGCCTATGTTCTTGTTACTTAGCGTTTCGAGCCGAAGCTGACTGTTTACGTCCTATATGTGTTTGTTGTATCCCCGTCATGTCTCATCAGACCATGACAATGTGTTAGGTCAATCAAGCACCCGTTTGACCTCCAATCAAGCTAGCGCGACTAGCCCGGGCGGGGTTTGTCAGACCCAGTAGTACTACTTAAAATTACCTCGCTAATCCCATTACTAACGGTTCGAGTGTGTTAGGACAGGTTTGTGTGTTTGCACTAACGTAACAAGCGATATCAATAATACTACAACCATTTATGTAAATTTCGTTTGCATGTTTTCTCCCCCAAAAGGAAAGAGAGTAAAATAGGGGCCGTGAAACTCACTGATGATGTAACCAGTATGTAGGATGTAAGTCTCCCAAGTGTTGTTTACGATGCGCTGTCAAACACCTATTGACAGTTATGTTAGGCATTAATGTTGTGTTTAGCATTAATAGACATGTTTAGTCGGGTCGGGTCGCATGGGTTCGTCGTGGGTGACACACACAAGCAAGCATACACGTATCAGACTTCATGTAGATCCCAAATGGGTTGTTGATATTTGTAAACAGTTAGGTTGTTTCAGGTTGAAAAGTATGTGCTTGTTGATTGCGTTGACTTTAATCTTTGTGGTCAAGAAATGACATTTTATTGATGTTAACTTATCATCACACAATAGACACTTCGCACACCAGAAGAATTCGCTAACAATGACTCCAATCGCATAACAAGGCTAGACGCACGACTGGACACTTCATTCGCACGAATGGGCCTTCAATCGTACGAATCAACTTCACTCGTACGATTGAACCCTTATTCATGCGACTCAGCATTCAGTCGTACCACACATCACCCATTCACCCGAATCAACAACCAATCGCACGAATGAACCTTCATTCGTGCGGTTGATCCTTTAGTCGGGTGATACTCAGTCGCACACATTCATTCGGTTGACTCAGTCGTACACACTCTCAATCGCATGCATTCATTCGCACGTCTCACCCCAGTCGCCCCGATCAGTCGCACGAAGGACCCAGCCGCATGACTCAATCGCACAGCTGGCCCAGTCGCGGACTGCAGCAGGTCGCGACTGCTGGGCGGGTCGAACAGCCTTCAGCTGTTCTGTGCTCGGTTTTCTCACAATTAGGACTTCCAGAAACACTCTCCTAACATATCTAAGTGAAATACACACGTTGATTGACCTCACACGCACCCCCACGACCACATGCATTCGGGTTGAACCCGAACACCCGAACCCCATATTTGCAGCAGTGAAACGAGCAATAAAACGGATGAACAAGGTCGCCTACCTGCTGGGAATGTGATTTCTCAGCTGTTGCGTGGTTTAGCCGGCGAAAACGGGCTCAATCGAGGTGGTTTTGGGGTAGGATGAACAAAGGGAGGAGCAGAGAGCGTAGGAGAGAAGAGAGAGCAGTTGTGAAGTGTTTGGGCTGGTGGGTGGGTATTTATACCCAGCCCCAGTTTGCCAATTGACAAGTTTAGTCCCTGCACTTAGGTACCGAGTTCCCGAATTTGTTTTAGTTGATAACGACGTAGATGAGCGAGCTATGTTAATTAAGAGGATTCTTTAGGAAATCTCGTTTATGTGAATCCTCTACAAACACCCGTGTTAGTATTTTATCATAATTTATTTAACGATGTCGGTGGTGGTGTTTGTATACGTTTCGAGTATTGATGAGTATGTGGCAATGATAACGACAACGTTTTGAATAGTGTTAGCCTGAAACTACGGGGTGTCACAATCTATCTGGTGAGACCATCAATCAGATGATGAACAGATATATGCAGCCTACCACAGAGATGTCAACAGCTGGCATTACACCTGATGTTGAAGATATAAACATTAGACTTCTTAATGCTTTACCTTCATCTTGGAAACAAACAGTGCCATTGTTAAAGCACACAGAGAAATTTCCAATGGATCTAGATTTGTTGATTGCCAAGATTGAATCTGTGGAGATTGATGAGATGTAACACCTGGAAATTTTGATTTGGAGTGTCATGCGACTGGGGCGTCCAATCGCGTGTAAGTTGCACGACTGGAGCTCCATACGCATGATAGTCGCACGATTGGAGTGTCCAATCGCATGGAGCTCATGCGGCTGAAGGTTCAGTCGTATAGAAGCTCGGGCGACTGGACTGTAGTATTTAAGGGAGAGGGCAGCCCTTACCCTCTCCCCACACTTGTGAAACCAGAGATAAAGAAGAGAAAAAGGAAAAGAGGAGAAGAAAGCTTGGTTCAAGCGAGTTCAAGAGTGCAAAAGCGACGTGTAGTGAGTTGAATCGAATCTCTACTCGACGGGATAGTTCATGTGAGTTCTAGGACCCCTCTTTTACATGTTTTTGAAGGATTTTGGGGCCGGAACACATCTGAAACTATTTTCGGGTTTTGGGTGTTTAACCCGTGTATGTATGAATGTGTATGTGTATAGTATGTTTAGAGTGCGATTTTGGACGTGTATGTGCTTGAATGTTGTGATAGTATGATTCCCTAAGGTTTTGGAGGGTTATTTGGGCTTAAACGAGTTTGGAAGGATTTGGAGGTCGTGAGTCGCGAATGCAATTCGGGATGAACTGCAATCGCTGCCCAGTTAGGGCTAGGTGACTGGAGGGCCAACCGCATGACTGAAGGACGATTGAAGCCCAACCGCACGACTGGAGCTCAATCGCACGACTGGAGGTTTAGTCGCATGACAGGTCATACGACTGAGGGCTCAGTGGCATACGCCTATTCGCTTAGCTGTTCAGTCGCACGACTGAGGGTTCAGTCGTGTAGCAGTCCATCCGCATAAGTCCAATAGCATAGTGTTCAACCGCCTGGAGGCCATACGACTGAAGGGTGCCCAATCGCCAAAGGAGGGCAATTGTGTACGAGGAGAGACGTTCAATCACCGGCCTTCGGGAAAAGAGCTTGAGTAGGAAATGATGTGATAGCTCCCGTAGGTACATGAGCGATAACTGTCGAGGCTTAGAAGTTAAGTGGGCATGATGACGATAGAATTGCATGTATATTGAGGATGTATGTATGATAAGTACGATGTAGCCTTGTATGACGGTAATGACTGATGATTTCTAAATGTCGAGGTTCCTTGTTTTGATGCATGTTTATCTTTTCGTATCTTTACGTATACGTTGATGAACGAATAAAAAGTATTATGTAACGTAAAGTGAAAGATAATGAAAGAGGAACGTAACGAATGAACACATGCATTAATGAATGAACAATCGAACGTAAAGCTAAAGAGTGTATGTATGAGGTAAGCGACTCTGTGTCACAACAGACTCGAAGGAGGATCTTTGTCGCGTACCCCGGTGCTGTGTCAGTCTTCGGACATGAGTCGGGGGTTTGTTTGTCAAGCCCCGGCACAGTATCAGCTTTCAAGCATGAGTCGGGGATATTGCATGAGAAAGGATCTAAGTGGATGAGTAGAGGATCGCATGCTCCGGTATTGTGTCAGTCTTCGGACATGAGTTGGGAGTTTGTGTACAGGCCCCGGCCCAGTATCAGTCTTCGGACATGAGTCGGGAGTATCGCGTGAGCTGATGAATGAGAGAGATAATTGTGAAAAAAAGAAAGTGTGAAACGAACGAAAGATAATGAACGTAATGAAAGCTAAAGAACGAACGAATGATAATAAAGGGGAGCAACATAGTGATAACATATGAACGGGATCCTTGTAACTCGACCTCAGTAATCATGGCTGTGTGCCACGAAGAGGGTAAAGTGTGACCTGATCCAGATTGAAGTAAAAGACAGAGAATGAATGGAAGTTAAAGATAAAGAATGAATGAGAAAAGAGGATAATAATGATGTTATCTATGTGTATGTACGTATGATGTGTGATCGCATGTATGAAAGAACGGTTTTAACCAAAGAAAAGTATGTTTTTAATATAAAACTAGAACTCACTCAGCAACGCTGACTTCTATGTGTTTCCAGTTGGCAGGTATGTTGCTGAGGATGGCACGGGCGACTACTCAGTTTCGTTGAGGCTGGCATCCATATTTGACATGTCAATGTTTTTTGAGATGAAAACGAATATTGTAATGTTATGAAATGACATGTTTTTAGTTAGAAATGAATGTTTTAAATTCCGCTGCAAGATAAATGTACATTTTAAAATGTTTTATGCGCGATGAATGACCAACTGTGAGGTGCCCGAGAATGGGGCCTTACAAGTTGGTATCAGAGCCAAAGTTTAAGTGAAATGGGTAAATTTTCAAAATAAACCTAAACTTAAACTGAGAATAGGACGGTAAGGGAAGGGATGCCAATCTGAGTAGCTGCGTGCCATCAGGTATTTTCTTAAAGTTAACCGGTATTGTGTGCGCATGTTATGTGTTTATGTGCTACTGTTAGATTTAGATGCTAATATAGTTAGGACAGGTAATGCCCAGGGTATGAAAAGTAAGGTAAGTGGCTAATCACAACTGATCACTGTAATTAGGGACTTACTATACTTGACACAAACTGAGCTATTCCTTTGAATGACCATGTTGGTGTTTGAATCTTTCAGTGTGTTATAGCGGATTGCCGATGGTAGATCTTCTAAGGCTTCACGTGGTGGAGGTGGTGGCGGACGTGGCGCTGAACCACGGGTCACCAAAAGAAGGCCTAGAGTTGAAAAAGTGGTTCATGAAGGACCCAAAACCCCTTACCCGGAGGGCGGGGATGAGAGTGCTAACTTGAGAGCCTCGATGAGAGAGGCGGTTACAGAAGAAGTGCACCAGGCCATGCAGACGATCTTACCGTCTGTGGTGACTGAAGTGATAAAGGCTGTTAGGGATGAGGAGAGACAGGAAAGGGGTAAATCTTCAGGCGGAAGGAGATGGACGGAGACTGGAACGGTTTTCTCCGACGAGGAGGAAGAGAAGGAGGAGCCTGGGCAGGAGGTGGCACGAGGCTGTAACTACAGGGCATTTCAATGATGCAAGCCCCCAACTTTAGATGGTAATGGCACTGCTGCTGCTGCTCACCGATGGGTGAGGGAAATGGAAGCCGTGCTGAATATCAGCGAATGCCGGGAGGATCGGAAAGTGAAGTTTGCCACCCACTCTTTCGTGGACTCAGCTTTGTGCTAGTGGGACAACATAGTCTAAGTTGAGGGTAGTCGGGCTATCGGAAGAATGAGATGGTCAGAGTTGAAAAGGTTGGTGATTGAGGAGTTCTGTCCTCACCGTGAGATGGATAAAGTTGAAAGAGAGTTCCTGCAGTTGGAAGCGGGGACGAGGACACATCAACAGTACACCACCAAATTCAACGAGATGGCACGACTGGTGCCGGAACAGGTGACACCTCTTTCATGGAAAATTAAGAGGTACATTCAGGGCTTGCCGGCGGATATCCGTAGGCACATGATTACGGCCCAACCCAGCACATTCAGGTCAACGGTAGATCTGGCGGGAAGGTTGTACGATGAGCGGGGGGCGATGGCGATAACAGGCAAAGCGGAGGAGCAAACCTATGTTAAGAAGGGGAAAGGAAGGCGAGATAGTGATGGTGGAATGGAGGCCGAAGGTAAAAGGATGAGGATCGATGATCGAGAGAGGATAACAAGGAGGAATGAGGTATGCAAGAAGTGTGGTAGAGGTCATGAGGGAGAGTGCAAATGGGCACTGAGCGTTTGTTTTCAATGTGGAAAGGAAGGTAACAGAGCAAGGGAATGCCGTGTGGCTAAGTGCTACAGCTGTGGTGAGACGGGACATCTAAGCAAGGATTGTAGGAAGTCAAGGGCAGGAAGCTTTGGTGTGAGGAAGGAGGACAGAGGGTGAAGGCTAGAGCGGACTTCAACTTGACGACAGGTATGTTTCTGGTAATTTAAGTTTAAGCCCTTATGCCTTGAATGCGATGCCAGTAGTAGTTTGTTCCTACTGCCTTCTGTTATGAGTTGCATGGTAGGAGAGGAAACGTCTAGGAGCCCTTCGATGTAGAGAGTACTATTTGTAGATTCACAAGGTTACTTGATGCCCTAGAGGATTACATGATGCAATTGAGAAAGCTGTGTCACCCATTGTCTTAGGAACAGTTTCAGCCTGTGATTGATTCATCAAACAGCAAAGTACGCATAGTTTCGACGTTGTAGAAAACAAGTGGAATGGGAAGGTCGGAAGCAAAAGAAAAAGATAAATTTGGTTTGGGCCACCAAGGAAGCCGATTTGCCTTTCAATCACAGTGTACCTGCAAGGAACCTGAGAAAAACTGATCTCGGTGTAGTTATATTTGGAACAACACATAGCACGATTAATGAAAGCCTTTCTCATCAGTTGTTTGGTTTGCAAGAGGGTCATTATTCATACATAAAGAACATCAAACAAGGGCCTGGGGTAAGCAGCAACTTTACGCAAGTTGAAGGCCTTGTTCTTCAAGCACTAAAGCTGAGGGTTCTCAGTGATGCTCTGAAGCTCAATGATTATGACGCCGAGCCTTTGCTCAGATATTGTGATGTTTCTTTTAATTATAGTAACCGCACTCTACATGGCATATTTGAGACCGCAGGTCCTGGTCAAATGAGCATCGATCAGTACGCATGGGTTGCCGATGGAGATAGTCAAAGATAGACCAGAAGTCGAATGTTGATAAACGATGTGGAGCGATAGGATTCGAAGTGATAGACTGGAAAAGAGATAGGATAGTATTGGCCGCGAAGGTTTAAGGAAAAACAGGTTTCGGGGACGAAACCCGTTTAAGGGGGGTGGACTTATAACACCCGGAAATTTCAATTTGGAGTGTCATGCGAATGGGGCGTCTAATCGCGTGGAAGTCGCACGACTGGAGCTCCATACGCATGATAGTCGCATGATTGGAGTGTCCAATCGCATGGAGCTCATGCGGCTGAAGGTTCAGTCGCATAGAAGCTTGGGCGACTGGATTGTAGTATTTAAGGGAGAGGGTAGCCCTTACCCTCTCCCCACACTTGCGAAACAAGAGAGAAAGAAGAGAAAACGGAAAAGAGGAGAAGAAAGCTTGGTTCAAGTGAGTTAAAGAGTGCAAAATCGACGTGTAGTGAGTTGAATCGAAGCTCTACTCGACAAGATAGTTCATGTGAGTTCTAGGACCCCTCTTTTACACATTTTTGAAGGATTTTGGGGCTGGAACACATCTGAAACTATTTTCGGGTTTTGGGTGTTTAACCCATGTATGTATGAATGTGTATGTGTATAATGTGTTTAGAGTGCGATTCTAGATGTGTATGTGCTTGAATGTTGTCATAGTATGATTCCCTAAGGTTTAGGAGGGTTAATTTGGTCTTAAAACAAGTTTGGAAGGATTTGGAGGTCGTGAGTCGCGACGGCAGTTCGGGATGAACTGCAATCGCTGCCCAGTTAGGGCTAGGCGACTGGAGGGCCAACCGCACGGCTGAAGGACGATTGAAGCCCAACCGCATGACTGGAGCTCAATCGCATGACTGGAGGTTCAGTCGCACGACAGGTCATACAATTGAGGGTTCAGTCGCATACGCCCATTCACTTAGCTGTTCAGTCGCACGACTGAGGGTTCAGTCGTGTAGGAGTCTATCCGGATAAGTCCAATCACATAGTGTTTAATCGCCTAGAGGCCATGCGACTGAAGGGTGCCCAATCGCCCAAGGAGGGCTGTTGTATACGAGGAGATGATGTGATAGCTCCCGTAGGTACTTGAGCGATAACTGTCGAGGCTTAGAAGTTAAGTGGGCGCGATGATGATAGAATTGCATGTATATGCAGGATGTATGTATGATAAGTACGATGTAGCCTTGTATGATGGTAATGACTGATGATTTGTAAATGTCGAGGTTCCTTGTTTTGATGTATGTTTTTCTTTTCGTATCTTTACGTATATGTTGATGAACGAATAAAAAGTATTATGAAATGTAAAGTGAAAGATAATGAAAGAGGAACGTAAAGAATGAACACATGCATTAATGAATGAACACATGCATTAATGAATGAACAAACGAACGTAAAGCTAAAGAGTGTATGTATGAGGTGAGCGACTCTGTGTCACAACAAACTCGAAGGAGGATCTTTGTTGCGTACCCCGGTGCTGTGTCAGTCTTCGGACATGAGTCGGGGGTTTGTTTATCAAGCCCCGGCACAGTATCAGCTTTCGAACATGAGTTGGGGATATTGCATGAGACATGATCTAAGTGGATGAGTAGTGGATCGCATGCTCCGGTACTGTTTCAGTCTTCGGACATGATTCGGGGGTTTGTGTACAGGCCCCGGCACAGTATCAGTCTTCGGACACGAGTCGGGAGTATCGCGTGAGCTGATGAATGAGAGAGATAATTGTGAAAGAAAGAAAGTGTGAAACGAACGAAAGATAATGAACGTAATGAAAGCTAAAGAACAAACGAATGATAATATTGAACGGGAGGAACATAGTGATAACATATGGAACGGGATCCTTGTAAATCGACCTCAGTAATCATGGCTGTGTGCCACGAAGAGGGTAAAGTGTGACCGGATCCAGATAGAAGTAAAAGACAGAGAATGAATGGAAGTTAAAGATAAAGAATGAATGAGAAAAGAAGATAATAATGATGTTATCTATGTGTATGTACGTATGATGTGTGATCACATGTATGAAAGAACGATTTTAACCAAAGAAAAGTATGTTTTTAATATAAAACTAGAACTCACTCCGCAACGCTGACTTCAATGTGTTTCCAGTTGGCAGGTATGTTGCTGAGGATGGCACGGGCAACTACTCAGTTTCGTTGAGGCTGGCATCCATATTTTGACATGTCAATGTATTTTGAGATGAAAACCAATATTGTAATGTTATGAAATGACATGTTTTTAGTTATAAATGAAAGTTTTAAATTCCGCTGCAAGATAAATGTACGTTTTAAAATGTTTTATGCGTGATGAATGACCGACTATGAGGTGCCCGGGAATAGGGCCTTACATGAGAGTTCAAGGAATAATGACAGAACATCCTCAATGTCACAGTATCAATTTATTGCATCTCCTGTAAATACTGTTGAGAATGCTTTCATGGCTAATAATGAAAGTTTACCTGAAGAAGAGGGGGATCTATTTGTAGGAGCAGGGTTCTTCACTGATTCATCATTCACAAGTGCACCTACTTATGCAACCAAACCTCAACCTCAGTCTCCTCCTATTTCTCAAAGTTCTAAGCCTCAAACAGAGACTCTATCTGTTAGTTCTGCTAAATCTAGCAAAGATAAAGATGTGATAAACATCCTATTAGAGGAGGGAGAGTCTAAAACTACCTTTACTGCTTTCATGGCAAGCTTTCAAGCATATCAAGGTAGTCATCTAACACAATTAGATCTTGTTTTGCATGATTTGTTTGAAATGGATCCTGAAGATGTTGAAGAGATGGATCTGAATTGGCAGATGATGATGATTGCCTACAGAACACAAAAACACTCGTATGTCAACAGGAAATACAAGCCTAGTGCTAATAAGACAGTTGGTTTTGACAAGTCAAAGTTGAGGTCTTTCAACTGCAATAGTTATAGACATTTCTCTAAGGAATGCAAAGCTCCCAGGAATAATGGAGCAAATGGTCAATCCAGTTCTTGCAATCAGAGGTTCCTATCAGCTCAGAAGATATTCCAAAAGCCGTATCAAAGTCTTTCGATGCCTGAGCTTAAAGATGAATCGAAATCATCTGATGAACCAAAGAAAGCTCTTGTAGTTAGTGTGAAGGATGGATATGACTGGAGTGCATATGCGGAGCAATTTACCAATGATCTAACCTCAAGTTTATCTCTTATTACAGAAATCCAAGCGGAAGATTGGTCAAAGGACTGTGATCCAAAAGTGAAAGGTAACAATGAGAATGAAGAAGATGATTATGACTGGAGTGACAAATCTGATCCTAAAGAGGATTCAGATGAAATTGCTTTGATGGCTCAGTCTGATCAACCTAAGGTTGAAACTTCATACTCAAACTCTGAAACCTCATCTCCAAAATATCCTGAAATACCATCTGAAGTAATAGAAAAACTTTGCACCAAATCTTGCTTTGAACATGTCAAATACTATCAAAGCTATTTATATAAAATCGGTTGAGAAACTCAAACAAGAAGAGTCAATTCATAATAAACTAAAATATAACCATAAAATAGCAGATGAAAAGATCATTTCTCTTCAAACATCATGGAACAAAACGTTAAAAGAGTTAGAAATTGTTTCTAAACAGTTGGAAGAAATGACTAAACATCTAGAACAGGAGAAGATAGCACATGCTGCTACTCAAGTTGATCTTGCTAAGGTTAAAAGTTCAAAAATGATTGTTGAAAAACTGGTAAGTGAAAGAAAAGATAACAAAAAGTAGGATTAGGCTTCACTCATGAACCAATGCCTGAATCAATAACCAACACTCTACTAGAAAACTTTAACTTGGATGATAATTCTTCTAAAAACAAAGCTAAACTCAAAGCTTTTCAGAACAAAAACATGAATTCTGACAATGAAGAAGAATACACTAATATCAAAATTGTTAGGACCGATTTCGTATGGAGTACTAATAGATTCTCTGTTATACCGAATCAAATAATGCAGTATCCTATTTGATTGGCGATCCAATCAGTGAGTACGATTATCCCGATCCATCCAACGATGAAACAAACATTAAGAACGAATAAGAATTGATCAGAAACGAACTATGAACTTGGATTGACGTTTTTGGTACGCTCTGGACGGCTAGGGTACGTATGTATTCGAAGTGTTTTGTTTTTCCACGAATTGAGTGGTATTTATAGGTTTCCTGTCTTCAATCGTATGACTGAACCATTAGCATGGTTCAGTCGTGCGACTGAATCATGCGATTGACTCATACGCACGATTGAAGGTTCAGTCGTGCGACTGACTCAATCTTATGTATCAGTTGTATGACTGATCCAGTCTTCTGGTTCAGTCATGCGACTGGTCCATAAGCATGATATGTTTGTACGTATGGTCCATTAGCATGGTCCATTCGCATGAACTATCATATGGATAAGTTAAACATACTTCTAAGTTCTTATTTACTTAGAACAATGTATAACAACATCAAACCTATATAGTTAGTTCATACACGTGTAACACATTCAATATAATGATATCATGACATAATGAAACATAATATAACATCACAAAGTACTTCATATATCATTTATTCAATTCATTACATCGATTACATATATGTAAGATATGAAAGACTTTTACATTTTAGAACATAAACTAGGTACATTAATATGTATCAACAAAAATCATTGAAGAAAAGGATGATGAAAAGATAAAAAATGGCATCCCATAAAGGTCAAATCATATGAACGTAAACAGAAAAGTCTGGAATCTTGTGCTCCAACAAAATCAGTGTTGGAAGATGTCTTAATCAAAAATAAAGTAAAAGCAAAATTAGAAGAAGGAACATCAGAAGATTCAAACTCTGTTGATCTGAAACAGAAAGATAATGAAAAAGAGTCTTCCCCTGAAGATATTCAATCACAAATTAAACCAAGTTCTTCTAAATCAAAGAAGAAGAAGAAGAAGAAGAAGAAGAAAATCATCTAAAGCCAAAAATGATCAAAACAAATGTCATGAAAATCTAATAAAACCAACAAATCAAGCATCTAAACTCAAACCTGTAAAATTTGTGTCTGTAACACCCGTATTTTTATCAAGGAATAAAAGAAAAAGGAAGAAAAGAACAGAAAAGAAAAACAACTAAAGAGGAGGGACTAAAAGTGCCAAATGGGTAAAATTATCATTTATTTTGTACAAAAGGAAAAGCATGGCCGCCCATGTTGCCTGCATTTCCTATCAGCGACCTTTTTAGAGAGAGAAAGAAGCAGGAGCAGAAAACCATCGGAATTTTCAAGAAAGATCTGAGAAATTCGAAGTTTTTGGTAAGAAATCCCGAATTCATAATGTTAGGACGATTCTAGAACCATACATGAGCATATAAATGTGACTAGTGTGTTCGGGTTGCTCTGTGTGTGTGTTCTAGGTGTTAGAACAAGTTGAGAAGGTTCGGGTGAAGAGAGTGACATTCGAAGAAGGCAACAGAGGTGAGTTCTAGACCCCGTTTTTACTG
Organism: Flaveria linearis; assembly: GCA_024085815.1. NCBI lineage: Eukaryota > Viridiplantae > Streptophyta > Magnoliopsida > Asterales > Asteraceae > Flaveria > Flaveria linearis. The sequence goes on from CM044005.1 coordinate 53,377,512, forward strand.
TTTTTAAATGTTTTGGGGCTGGAAATGCATGTAAATATGTTTTTATAAAACTGTGGGTTGATACCCGTATGAATTGATTTTATGAATGCCTATGTTTATGTTAGATCTATGTTTAGAATCATGTGCATATGTTAGAAATAGGCATTTTGATGTTCTGGACTTGAAATATGAATTAGACATATGAGTAGGATGCTTATGTGTCTGAAAATGGGACTTAGAATAAATAAGCAAAAGTTGGTAAGTCCACTAGTGGTCATACGACCAACAGTGTGGTCGTATGACCAGAATAAATTTCTAAGTGTTGAGCCCAATAGGACTCATACGACCAACAGTGGTCGTATGAGCTAAGTATGAGGCCAATAGGACTCATACGACCAACAGTGGTCGTATGATCATGTGAAAAGTTCTAAGTGTGGACTTATACGACCAACAGTGGTCGTATGATCCAAATATGTGCCTAAGTCCAGGGGTGGTGCGACCAGCAGTAGTCATACGACCAACAGTGTGGTCGTATGACCAGTTAAAAATTCTAAGTGTTAAGTGAAAAGCCCAGCAGTGCTCGTACGACTAATTGTGCTCATACGACCAGAGGCTTATACGCCCAACAGGGCTAAAACGACTAGAACACTTAGCATTTTTCAGGAATTTCCAGTAAAGTTCGAAGTTCAAGGTTTGACCAGGGTTGACTAGGGTTAATAAATGATGATGTCTCATGCATATTATGATGAGTAAGATTAACCCTAATTGTTACTAATATTATTATTAGTATATTATTGTTAACAATATTATTGAAATATTGTTAAGTAAGGTATGATGCTATGCATGAGGATGTACGTATGATGATGAATGTATGATGATGAATGCATGATGAATATGTATGATGTGTGTATGTTCCTTGTGATTGTGTATGTTTATCTTTCTGAAACTTTACGAATAACGAGAAATGAATTAATGAAGTATTATGTATCGTAAAGTGAAAGATAATGAAAGAGGAACATGATGACGAATGCATGTATTAATGAATGAACGAAATGAAGAAAGATGATGAATACATGCATTAATGAACGAATGAGTTATGTCTTGTAAGCATTGAATAACGCGATTGGTCCTTCTATGTGATTGACCATGTTCATGGTACCTCTACCGCTTACCTTTAGTACCGTGGCACCATGTTTAGCTGTCCCTCCATAGACTTCGGCCCAGTACGTGGCAATATGTTTGTTGTTCATTTGTTGACCTCGGCCCGTACTGTGGCACTACGTTTTGCTGTCTATGGATTGACTTCGGCCCGGTAGCTAAGATTGTTCGAGGTGTAGCATATGGTATTGGTACAGTTAACCTTTCAATGCGTGCAAGTAAGTATCTATATGTGTGAAACCCCTACCGCTTACCTCGTGTACCGGGCATACGTTTTGCTGTTCATTTATTGACTCCGGCCCGGTAGCTAATAACGTTTGGGGTATAGCAGAAGGTAGTGGTACAAAAGATAGCCAATGGGCGAGTAAGTATGAACGGGATTCTTGTCATTCGACCACAGTAATCATAGCCGAGCGCTATGAAGTGGGTAAAGTCTGACAGAATCCATACGAGAAGTTAAAGATAATGATGAATAACGAATGATGAAGATAATAATGAATATTATCTATGTGTACGTATGATGTATGAACGTATGAACGAAAGGATACTTTTAAATAAGTAAAAGTATGTTTTAATACAAAACTAGAACTCACTCAGCAACGCTGACTTTTATGTATTTTCCAGTTGGCAGGTAGTGTTGCTGAGGATGGCACGAGGCGGCTACTCAGCTCCTTTGGGACGGCATTCTTTTGATAATGTTTTTGTATTGTAATGCAAACAAATGATATTTTGTAACAGGGGTTGTATTACTTTACAAAAGCATTTATAGTAAAATTTAAAGTTTCCGCTGCATAGTTTTTATTAAGTTATATTAAATGTATGTTTTATGGGTGATGACGACCAACTGTGAGGTGCCCGGGATCGGGGCCTTACAGTGTCTGCCGGTTTGTTGAACATGAACTCTCTTCAAGAAGTTAAGCTAAGCCCTAAGAACAAATCACACTCTGATCTGAAAATGGGTTCAAATTTTAAGACTTCCGCTGTTACTAAAAGATTTGTTCCTAGGGAATCAAAGAAGGAAGTTCATGTGCAAAAACTAAAATATAATATGTCAAAGAATAAAATGTCAACTCAAAAGCAAAATTTGACAAATCAAAAACAAGAATTTAACTTCTTGACGCCAAAATATAAGCAAGAATCAAATTTTGCGTCAACATCAAAAGTTAACAAGCAATTGTTTAAATCTCCACAGAGGTACTGTGAAATTTGTGATATGTACAATCATAATACTGCTGAGTGCTATTTCAGTAAGTACTGTCACATCTGTGACATGAAAATCATTCCACAGCAGATTGTTATTTCAATAAATACTGTACCTACTGTGATGAGAGAACTCACAACACTGAAAATTGTTACTTTAGGAAGAGTTCACCTAAGAAAGGATTTGCCAATTCAAACTTGAGCAAAGGTTATGTTAACCCTCGGTATCAGAGAAATCAAACTGATGGATTTCAAAGAGTAACTAATCAACCTTCTTTATGTTTGAGGTCTTTCCAAAGGAACAATTATGTGAGACCAAAACAAGTTCTGAACAAACAATTCATATCAAGATCTGTAAGAATGACTAATAAAAAAGTTGGTATTCAATATTTTTCAAAAGTTGGTTAATCAACTAGTATGAATGTTTATTAAAATGATCAACAACATATGCATAACAAATTGGTAAATTCATTAAGAACAAGCCCGATTTGAATACTCTTCATTTCAAGCAATTTACCATTGTTGATAAATTTGGAAAACCCAAGACCACTTTGGCTTGGGTAGATACCTCAACTTAACTTCTTTGTTGTGCAGGTACGCCCAAGAAGACCACTCAATACATGGTATGTGGATAGCGGGTGTAGCCGACACATGACAAGAAATCATTCCTTACTGCAAGATTTTAAGTTAAAGGATGGAACGCATGTCGCCTTCGGTGGTGATGCAGGTGAAAAGATAACAGGAGAAGGAACAGTATCCAATGGGATAATATGCTTCGATAAAGTCAACTTCTGTTCTCAGTTGAACTTTAATCTTTTAAGCGTATCCCAAATATGTGATAATCATATTCCGTTCTACTTGATAATTCTTTCTGTTATGTTTTGAAGCTAGGATTTTAGAATAGCAAGTGTTGGGTGATTGTTAAAGCTGAAAGGGATCGAGATGTATACAAACTGGATATGTCTCAAGTTGATCCATCAACAGAAACAACTTGCCTCTTTGCTAAAGCATCAAATGATAAAAGTCAGCTTTGGTATAGACGTCTCGGGCATTCCAACTTCAAGAACATGAACAAGCTCATAGCAGGAAATCATGTTATTGGACTTCCATCCAAGAAGTTTGCAACTATTGATCACTGTTCAGCATGTTGAAGGGAAAGCGACACAGAGCGTTTTATAAGACCAAGCCGATAAACTCAAATTCCAAACCACTCCAGATGTTGCACATGGACCTTTTTGGACCAACCAATGTCAAGAGTATTGGAAGAAAATCGTATTGTTTAGTTATCATTAATGACTATACAACTGAAATGGCCGAGTTATTAAAAGAATTTATTATTAAAGTTGAAAATCAATTAGATCAAAAAGTAAAAATAATAAGAAGTGATAATGGTATGGAATTCAAAAATGCTAATATTGATATGTTCTGTGCAGAGAAAGGAATCTCCCAGAACTCCTCAACAAAATGGAGTTGCTAAAAGGAAGAACAAAACACTAATTGAGGCCGTATGATCTATGTTAGCAGATGCTAAAATTTCAATCACTTTCTGGGATGAAGCTATCTCAACTGCATGTTTCGTTCAGAATCGAACATTAATCATGAAAGATAAACTGAAGACTCCATATGAGTTGATGTTTGGTAGGAAACCGAACATAGATTTCCTTAAATCTTTTGGTTGTCCAGTCATGATTCTAAATTCAAGTGATCATCTAGGAAAATTTGAAGCAAAATCTGATAATGGATTTTTTGTTAGATATTCATCTGTTTCAAAAGCCTATCGAGTTTATAACTCTAGGACTAATGTTATAATTGAAACATTCAACGTTAAATTCTTGGAAAATTCATTTCCATCAGTTTCAAATGGTCCTGCTTGGTTATTTGATTTAGATTCATTGTCAAACTCTTTTCAGTCTAACTTGTTTGATTAAGAAGATCTTGGTTCTTTCAGTGATGACTCAGATTCAGACGACCGAGATGATCAATACCTAGATTACCCATTCTTCTCTTTTGTCAAGGATTCAATGATTCGATTGAATGAAAATGATCGATCTCATTAAAATTCAGATCATTCAGTTTCAGAAGGTCAAAATGTTTGTCAACCACTTCCTAATGATGGTACAGAATTTATGCAACCTGAGTCTGAAACATCATCCATCTCTGGTGATGCAGTTGATTCTGTTAATCTTGATTACTTTATCAACTCACCAACTCAAGTTCCAAATTTCAATCCATATTCTTCTAGCCTACTGCATCAGCTCTCCAACTTGAATCAATCAAATCTTGATGTTAATGTTCAAGGGAATGAGATTCCAACATCTCATATTCACAAGAACCATCCAACATCTCAGATTATTGGTCCATTGAATGAGAGAACGACAAGAAGCAAATCAGAACAAGCAAACCTTTGCCTATAATCGTGTTTTCTTTCGTAAGTTGTTCCTAAAAACGTTATCAAAGCATTAAAGGACAATGGTTGGATTGAGGCTATGCAAGAAGAATTATTGCAATTCCGCAAACAAGAAGCGTGGAATCTTGAGGATTTACCTAAAAGAAAATGCTATAGGCACAAAATAATTGTTTAGAAACAAAACAGATGATCGAGGAATCATCATTCGAAATAAAGCGAGACTTGTTGCACTAGGACACACTCAAGTAGAGGGTATTGATTATGATGAAGTATTTGCTCCAGTTGCAAGACTTGAATCCATTCGTGTCTTCCTAGCTTATGCATCATTCATGAAATTCAAAGTGCATCAAATGGACGTTAAAGGTGCATTATTGTACGGTCCAATCACTGATGATGTGTATATGAAGCAACCTCTGGGTTTTGAAGATTCAGAATTTCCACATTACGTGTATAAGCTTAGCAAAGCTTTGTATGGACTTCATCAAGCTCCAAGAATCTGGTATGAAACATTGTCACAACACTTAATCCAACTTGGATACACGCTAGGGAAAATCGACCCAACATTATTCATAAAGCAGGATGCTGATGATCTCTTATGTGTACAAGTGTATATTGATGATATCATATTTGGTTCCACCAGTCCAAAATTGTGCAATGAATTTGAAGAAATCATGAAGTCTTGATTTCAAATGAGTTCTATAGGAGAAATCAATTTCTTTCTTGGACTACAAGTTCAACAATTTGCAGATGGTATTTTCATCAATCAAGAGAAGTTTGTCAACAAGCTCTTGAAGAAATTTAAACTGCAAGATTGTCAGTCTATTAGAACTCCAGCTGACGTAAACTCCAAGATTGAGCCTGATCTAAAAGGAAAATCAATTGACCAAACCTTATACAGCTCTATGATTGGTTCATTGATGTATCTTACTGCATCAAGACCAGACATAAAGTATGTTATTTGTGTCTGTTCCAGTATCAATAAGACCTGAAAGAATCCTATTTAATTGCTGTCAAAAGGATATTCAGGTATCTCAAAGGTAAACCAGCCTTAGGGCTATGGTATCCTTACGAGGGAAACTTTGAGTTACATGGATATACTGATAGTGATTATGGAGGATGTTGTCAAGATAGAAAATCTACTACGGGTGGATGTCAGTTTTTAGGTCCCAGTTTAGTATCGTGGCAATGCAAGAAACAAACAAATATCTATGTTTCAACCGCAGAAGCTGAGTACATAGCTGCTTCAGCAGGATGTTCTCAAATCCTTTGGTTACAATACCAACTGCTGGATTATGGGTTCAACTTTCTTAAAACCCCAATATATATTGATAACACTACTGCTATGTTCATTACAACTAATCCTGTCCAACATTCAAAAACAAAACATATTGAGATTCGATATCGTTTTCTCAAAGATAACTCTGGAATAGGTTTAATCATTTGATTCAAATTGCACCTGAAAAACAGTTGGCAGACCTATTTACTAAAGCCTTCTCACCAGGACGGTTTGAGTATTTAGTGGAGTCAGTTGGTCTTATTAACCATGTGTAAAACTGGTTTTTGAGATTTTTTAGTTTTTTGAGTCGTAAAATGATTAGAACCCTCTCTTATCCAAATGGACATAGCAAGAGAAACTGTCGAAGTTAATTGGCTGATTGTAGTTTGTGTGTTTTTGTTTTCTTTCCAAAGAAAAACCGAATACAAAAATAGAAAATCAAAAATCAAAGATATAAATATAAAACAAAAACTACAAAAATAGAGTCTTTCTTGTTAATTCATGTTTTTAGGAATGAATCTGTTTTTGCAATATGTGAGAAATGATAGTACATCAGTGAGATCAGTTGCATATTTCACTCAACAATAAAGTCTGACATGCTCAGATATGATGCTTAGGCAATCTCATGCTACTATATCGAAAAAGTAAATTCTTGTGATTCAACTAAATCATCTATGTATGAATGTGTGTTCACCTTAGTACTAATGAGTAGTATTAGCTTATCAGATTGATTGCTTGTAATGTTACAACACTCACACCTGGTGGTGATATGACTAACCATGAGATCTGTTACAAGCATCATCTCACTTCTTGTTATGAGTCATCATAGACCTGAAGTGATGAGATATCCATTATTATAAGTGATTACAGACGTGGATATTCTCCTCTGATGCAAAAGATGCCAATGTGCACAACCCATTCAAATGTATGGTTAGAGTTAATCAAATGGTTTATCCATGATAATTCTCTGCTGAATTATAAACATGAACTTTGGTTATGAATATATGTCAGGTAATAAGTTGAGAATTTGTGCTTTCTTGCATGTCTTGATGATAGTTGATCTCTCTAAGTCTATGTGTGAGTCACATCATGTCATATCTAATTATATCCTAATCAATACAAGAATTGAAAAAGTAAGTGAGCTGATTCTTTTGTCTAAAACACTAATTGTCTGTCCTTGGATCTTGTGTCTCCTTTGCTGTGAAATCACTGACCTCGAACATACTTGATCAAGATTTAATCATTGTCTATGACTATTCACATTTATTCTTTTAATGTGCTGATCTTATCTGATATGATCTCACTGCAGACATTGATTCTATTGTACATATTATATTTTCATTTTGCTTTAGTTTTGATTTTATGCATGTTTTCTGTGTGCAGGCATATTAAAAATGATCAGTGTGATCTTCTTGTGACAACTTGGGAAACTTGTAAGTTTTTAAAAACTTAAAAGTTTAGGGAGTAAGAAAAAGTAAGAGTTTCTAAGAAAATCAAAATTAAAATGGTTGAATGGAAAGGATGAAGCTAAAAGTTCAAAGCATGTGTGTGTTTGATAATGTAAAAATGAGCCTATAAGAATTTTCAAGTGGAAAAGCTTCTTACAAAATTTAGAGATTTTTGTTTAAATTCTGAGACTAAAATGAAGAGAAATTAATTTTAAATTAATTTGTTTGTTGAAAATTTTAAATAAAAATAAAATGTCAAAAATTTAAAAATTGAGGGTCAATTATGAATATTTTAAGTGAAAGTCAAAAATTCAAAAATTAAGGGTCAATTATGAAAATTGTTTGAATATTAGTATGTGAAGACTACTAATATGTCTAAACAGTGTTCTGGTTGAAGATGTGAAAAATACAAGTGTAAGAAATCACATGCGCCTAAACAGTGGTCAGAAATCCAAACAGGAGCATGTTGATTTTTAGAAAATTCGCAAGTGTTTCAGGCGTTTCAATCATCCTCATGCGCCTAAACAGTGTTCATAAGTCTAAAAATTTGATTAAGTGTTGGGCGTTTCAACAACCTTCTTGCGCCTAAACAGTACCAGGCTTTTCTAGAATTGGGTGTTTCAAGTAAAAATTTCCAAGTGTTGGGTGTTTTAGCTAGTCTCATGCCCCAGAACAGTGCAAAAGCGCCTAAATAGTGCTTATGCATCTGAACAGTGCTCATGCGCCTAAGCCCATATGCACAAACAGTGCTCATGCGCCTAAATACTTAGTGAAATTTTCAACATCCACAAACAGTGCTAATGAGCCTAAATTTTTGTGTTAATTTTACTCTCATGCGCACAAACAGTGCTCTTGCGCCTAAAAATTTACACTTAGTATATAAGGAACACTTTGTGTTTTCATTCATTCATTCACAAAATACCCTGAACTCACAAAACTCTCTCGACTCTTGATCATTCAAAACTCACAAAATTTGATTGTTGTATGCGATTTATGGTATAGAAAGTTTGATTCTAAGACTGTAAACGTAAGTTTCATCATCTAATCAACATAATATCATGATTTAAACTTCAATTGTTTTGGCTGTTTTTAGGCTGTTCAGGCGTATGAACCCCAAAAATAATCTGAAATTTGAATTTTGTGTCTTGATTGTTAAACATAAACTGAAATTGAGTTAATAATGTTGATATAGGACCGATTTCGAGCACATTAACTCATTAAACTTCAAATTTCATCAACATTGATCGATGATGATGAATTAAGTCGACTGATGAAGATGAATAGTCAATTAAATTTTGTATTTTTAATTAAAAAAATGAAAATTCATAAAAAATTCAAATTGTTAATATGTGCTTGTTAATCTTTCAATGAATTGATATTTTTAAAACAATTAACCCTAACTTGAGTATGTTATGTTTTTAAACATAATGTATTAACACTTAGAAATTTTTTAAGTAAAAGTTGGATAAAAATTGTTTAAAAGATAATAATTCATTGAAATTCAATCAACATTTATTAAATTCAACAAGTTTAAACTCAAATTGACTAAAGTTTTGTTTTGCATTGTGCAGATGAATGATTTAAAGTTTGAGCCTAAGCATAATGTGGCTGCTTTATTAAATGAAGACATTCAAGACGTAATCAGTTATGAAGAAATGATTAGATTTCTTCTAAGGACCAGAAATGTATATGCCATGTGCTATCAGCCAGTTGTGTATGCTAGACTGATCAGGAAGTTTTGGCACACTGCTTCAGTTGAACTTAATGATGATGGAAGAAAAGTGCTAAGGGGATTTGTAACAAATTACAGGATGGTAGAAGTCTCTGAAGACTCTATCAGATCCTCACTGAGGTTTGGTCACAATGATCCAGAGGATCCTTCTGAGCTCACATTCAATAAATGCAGAGAAACATTCGTTGAAATGGGTCATCCAGACCACTTCCCTAAAAAGCAATTTTTCAGGGCCAGAGTCTTCAATCACTGGAAGCTCTTGCTATATCTTTCAGCACTGCATGTCTAAGAGAAGTGCTGGTTGGAATTCATTTCCTATAGACACTGCATCTCCAATAGTGGCATTGGCTACTAACAGAAGGTTTAACATGGCTAAATGGATAATGAATGGATTTATATTCAACCTTGAAAAGGGCATTAGGAACAAATACCTAATGTATCCTAGGTTTTTTCAAATGATCATTAATGAAGAACACCTAGACTTTCATGTTTACGGAGTTGGTGGTGACATTCTTGAGTTTGAACACATGTCAGAGATTTCTTATAAGAGATTAGCAATGATTACTAGTGCTCAAAATGTACCTATGTTTCAATAAATAAGGAATATTGCTAATGATGATGTTGATATCAACATAGATCACTTCAACTTAATAGAAGGTGAACAAGTGGATCCTGCTGATCTGATTAATGAAGTTCCTCAAGTAATCTCTGATGATGATAATGAAGACAATGATGATGATGATGATGATGATGAAGGTGATGATGATAATGAAGATGATGTAGATGATGACAGTTCAAGCAGTAATGATGATGATACTGGTGATGCTGCTAAAGCTCATCAAACTGAGAGCAGTGAAACTACTGTTTCTGATCATGGTGCTGAGACACATGAAGTTGATGAAGGAACATCTGGTGGAATTGCTCATGATGGATATATGGCTGAAGTTCATGTTGACGATGAAACAGATGTTAATGTTCATGACGAAGATATTCAAAATAAAACCTTCGATTTTGATTTTATGGAAGGTATAATTTCTGAGCCTGTATTTCAAAGCTCAACTCCATTAAAAGCTGAAGAAACTGTAGTTATTATAGCACAAAATGTGTTTGTACAAACTGAGGATATTATGGACGTGGATGAGCTTGAATCATTGAAAGAATGAAACGGTGCTCAAGGAAAGATTATTGAAGATTTGAAAGAAGAGAATGTGAAGCTTAAAGATATTATTCAAAAGAAAGATGCTGAGATTGAAGCACTTGGTAGAGATAAAGATAAGACTATGAAAACCTTTGAAGTGATGATTAGAGACTATGACTTGATGGAGGAAAAATTCAAGAAGTTAACTGAATAGCATGAGGCTATGAAAGAGGAGTTAGCTAAACTAAAAGAAGATAAAAATTCTGATTCTCCAGAGGTAATGATTGTGTCTAAAATAACTCCAATTGATGTTGAGAAAATCTCTGAAGCTGACAAGGGTAAAAGAAAGATAGATGAAGTAGATGAGGCAGTTTTATCTGAGTCTTCATCTAAAGTTCAAAGGATTTCTAAAAGCCAAGAAGAAGGTGACAAGTTTATTCAAGAATCAATAGAATCTCTTGACGATATTGAAAATAAATTTGATGACGATTGGTATAATGAAGTTCTTGAAGATGAAGATATAGCAGAAGCAAATATTGAATCTACATTGTCACCGATAGGAACTACTCATGAAAATATTCCTCTAGATTTTAAAGAAAGGTATAACTATCTGGTGAAGATGAAGTATAACAGAGTCTTTCTAGACGGCTTGACTATTACTCAAATCAATGAAGAATACGAGAAGTGTATAACAACTGAGTCAGTAGCTCCAGTTGACCCGAATGAGATAGTTGTTGAACACGGTGAATGGAATCCTCTACAGGAAAGCATAAATGTTGAGTAGATGCCATCATCAGAATTGCAACATCCAGATCCAGAAGATATGAATGTTGTTGCTTTGAGATCATGGTTGCAAGCGAGAAATTATCCATGGAAAAGACTTAAGAGACTACAAGCTAAATCTTTGAGGAATCTTGTCAGAAGCTTTGAAGAAACTGAAAAGTAATCTAACAAGGTGATTGTATTTGACACTGGCAATCCTCAATATTTAGAGATCATAAAAAGAACAAGGATGCTTAAACCATAAGAGATTAAGTCTATGGGTATGAAGAGCTCGGTTTATGAGAGAAGAAAAGAGTTAGTGAAAATGTTTCCTGAATCAGAGCAGCAAGCTTATAAAGTCTCTCTCGATCAGAAATAACTGTTTAACAAAGCTGGATCGGCTGGTGTCTTAGTAAGGAATGTATTACAGAAAGGACAATCAATTTCTAGACTGCTGAATGCCATGATTGCTCCTAGCACTACCAACCAAGTAAAGATCGTAGCATGGAAGTTTTCTTGGTTAAGCTAGTCAATGTTGTTTGTGATGCTTACACTTCTATTCAAGCATAATCAAGCTCCCAGTTCAAGACTTAAAGGAGTTGAATAAACTGCCTTTGATCAACCCTACTGGAGCAAAAGAGGTGAAATGTTTGTTGAGCTACTACACCGAGGGATCACAAGAGCCGGTTCATTTTTGCAGATCAGATGTGCACAAGAAGATAAGGAATACTTTAGTATACTGAAAATGAATAGAAAGCTTCAAGGAAAACAATTTGAAGATGAACACTTTTTGATAGAATTCTGTGATCAGTATTTTGAGAAGGTGACCACTTCAGGATTAAAAGCAATTGAAGGCACTCAAAAGTCTAAACCAATCCTGAGATCGTTCTATAATTTAGAAACATTTGAGCTTAAACTAGTCCGAAATCTTGAGAATTGGGATGAGGACATGATCACTCTTTTTGGAGTATTTGAGCTTAAATTGTTACATCCAAGCAATATTTCATTCTTATCAGTACAAAAGTTTGAAATAGTAACTCCAGAAATTGCTGAGAATGATAAAAAGTATTTTCTCTCAATTATCAAAGTTATGAATGCAACGATGGAGAGAATATCCTTGAGGAAAGCTTTAGCGTATGCTAACATTGTAAAGAAGGATATAAAAGTGATTGAGTTTATGAGAATATCAAGCAAGGGAGTTTTGTAGGTATATTCAAGAGGAAGTTCAAAACCTATTGAGTTGTATGCCAATATTGACATTACAGGCTTATCAAAAGATACACTGGAGGTTATGAACAGAATGGAGATAAAGACTAATGAGGCAAAGCCTGAACAAGGTATCTTAGCGAGCAAGTTCAAGTCTGCAATTGCTAAGGCCTTGAAGGAACAAGAACTATACAAAGAAAAGCCCATGTTCAAAATCAAAGAAGAACCAGAAGACTTCTTTAAAGTTTAAAGATGGAAGAGACAAGAAGATAGAGGAAGACAAAGGAAAAGAGAAGATAGAAGATGAAAGAAAAGAGAAGACAAAGGAAAAGAGAAGAATGCAGGTTAAAGAAAGAGAAGACAAAGCTAAAGAAGAAAGAAGATTTTTTAAAGACTGAAGACCATGTAAATCTTAAGGGGAGTATTGTTAGTACTTCTTAATGATTAACATGTTTTCTTCATTTGTCTTTTGTATAAGTTTTGTCATAGTATAGGGACTAGTTTTGTAAATAGTAGTTCCTTTGTTTATTGGTAGTATTAAATAGCTTAGATGTGTGTAGGCAGTAGAAGAGACTAGAGATTAGACATGTAACTACTACTATACTTGTAATTGTCTTTTCATTCTATCAATGAACTGCTATGAATTTTCTTTGATTGTTTGCTTAGATTTGATTGCATTTATATGTTCTTGATTGAATTGTGTTCTAATATCATCACAGATTGATACATTTGATCCTATCATTGATTATTATTTTTTTTAATTTTGTAAGTTTTCATTATTTAATAGCTAATGATATGTAATATATAAAATATTAATAAAGCATAATGATTTTAATATGTTAAAATTTTTCTACTCGTTTAAAACATGGGTTTCTTACCTAATATTTCAATAAAAGAATCAATAGGATTGATTCACATATAATCAAATAAATGTAAAGATTTGTTTGTGTTAACATTATAAAATATTTTTGTTGGACCCTAAAAGGATCATACATGCCAATTTAAGTAGTGGATGATAGTTGTTCTGCTGGAAATCTCCCCAAGTCAAAGAACCAATGCAGATGAAGAATCTGCATCAACAAAAGAAGACCAAGTGTCGGCTATCCGCATTTGTATATGCGGATGACCAAAGAACAAATGCTGACAAGTGTTTGTACATCCGTATTAACAAATGCGGACAACCAAACAAATGCTGACAAGGAATTGTACATCCGCATTAGTTAATGCGGATGCTTAGAAACAAATGCGCCAAGTGTTTGTTCATCAGCATTTGTCAATGCTGATGACCAAACACTAATGGGATAGAAGAAAAACAAATGCTGGTGAAGATCAACACATCCGTATTAGTTAATGCGGATAAACAACAACAAATGCTGATGAAGACTTTTTGTACTTAGATTAGATTATAGTACAGGGGTAATTTAGTCTTTTGTGAAGGCTTCCTGTTAGCCTATAAATAGAATAGAAATCCTCATATATGAGGTGACAGAGAATAGACATTAGACAATCAGAATATTTCGTTTCATCTTACGCTCACAAGGTGTATTGTTACTGTAGATTGCTCAAAACCTAGCATTTATTTTAACCATTCACCTTAATCAATACAAAGAGCATTTATGAATATTTCATGCATTCAATGTTCTATGATTGTTTGATTCTGCCTTAAAATCATTGACTCAATCATCATATTCGGTCCTTGTTGATTCACAACAACAGAGAATATCATTCTCACACCCAGTCAATTGGTATCAGAGCTTTGGCTCTTAGTTCTTCTTCGGATCTGCATAGATCTAAGCTGAACTTGATTGATCTGGTGATTGAGTTGCTGCTAGAGTGTTTGACTACCTCTATTCCGAATACAAGTTGGATATCTGCTGAAATACTTCGACAGTCACTGTTCATCTGTAATCACCCTCAAGATCAAATCGGTGAACAGTTGCTCAACCATAAAATCTTAACAGAAACATAAAAAAAAGCTTCTGAAAATTACAAAAGAAGTTCTAACAAAATTTCTACCTACGCTCAACAGATCTGGTTATATAAGCCTGTTTTGGACTATTTGAACTAGGTTGAATTAACAATCAATCTAATCTTTATTCAAACAAGTTAAAAACAACTTATTAATATGGATTCACATACTTTCTCTGAACTTGGTCAAACTCCTAAACCTCCTATGCTTAAACACAAATCTGAGGTTAAGCAATGGAAGATTAGGATCATGAATTACATCACAGGCGTAGATCCGGACTATTGGATTTCCATATGTAAAGGGCCTCACATTCCAGTGACACTTTCTGCTGACCAGGCTGCTCTATACAAAACCTCAAGAATACCCATAGAGGATCTCATTCTTGATGATGATGACTACAAAAAGATAAAAATTGATCTCAAAGCATATTCCATTCTGACTCAAGCATTGAAAATGGATGTGCTAAAAAGGCTTGAGAAGTATGGAATAGCTAAAGCTATGTAGGATGCACTGTTGATTATGTGTGAAGGCAGTAGTAAAATAGCTGAAATTAACAAAGATAAACTTGTTAATCAATATGAAACCTTTCATCACTCCAAGGGGGAGCCAATCTTAAAACAATTGCATAGATTTGTGCAGTTGGTGATTGATTTAGAATTATGGGGGTTACGTATAAAGTAAAAGAGCTAAACCAAAAGATGCTTCATAGCCTTCCTGAAAGCTGGAAACAAATGTTACCATGCTGAAAAACACTCTTGATCTAGAGAGTACCACCTTGGACATAATGATTGCCAAAATTGAAGCTCTTAAACTTAATGAAAGGACTAGGAACATTGGTGGACCTCGAGTTATTGAAGCATATAAATTTCCATCAGACACTCACTCAGTGGAAAATGCATTCATTACTAAGGATGATGATTTTCTCTCCTCAAGAGATCAAGTTGAAGATAACCGGTTTCATTGCAGCTCCATTAACAAACAAGCCATCAACATCATCTCAACCAATTGGGTTCATTGCCACTCCTGCAGGTCTGTCTGAAGACCAAAGGTTTGAAGAGCAAACGAGTACTTACAATGCCTATGTTGCAAGCTTTGAAGCCTACTTGGGAGGAAGACTCACTTCTGCCTATCTAATCCAAGAAGGCTTAGAAGAAATGGATCTAGATGATGTGGAAGAAATGGATCTGCAATGGCAAATGGCTATGATAGCAATGAGAGCCGAGAAATTCTTCAAAAAAGGGAGAAAGCTTAGTTTAAATGAAAATACAAAACTTGGATATGACAAATCCAAAGTCAAATTCTTCAATTATGGTATGACTGGCCATTTTTCAAGAGAATTTAATGCTCCTAGAAGAAACAACAATAGTTTCCAAAGGAATTCTCAGGGCTAATCAACCTCACAACCAAACTTAAGCTATCAATCCAACAATCATCAATAGCAGTATCATCACCAACAACAACATCGACATCCATACTAGAGTTAGCCACAATTGACAAATCAAGCTCATGGAACCAACCAGTCTACCTCAAATGCTCTTGTCATTAGACAAGATGGAGTATGTGACTGGAGCTTATATGCTAAGGAAGTGAAGCCTCAATTTCAAAATCATGCTCTCATGGCTCACGTCAACAATGGCCTAACTCCAATGCCATCTGAGGTAAAATATAATCTGTGTAGTGATAAATGTATTGCTGAACTACATGGTTACCGTGAGCACAATCACAAATTGGCAGCTAAAATCAAAGAAGAAAAAGTAAATTCTGAGATGTATAAAAGAGAAATCAAAAGCTTTGAAATAAAAATCAAATCTCTCATCTCCGATATAGAAAAACTGCATGGAGAAAAGTACACTCTTGTAGCTGAAAATGAAAAATTATCTGAGAAGCTAGCCTAATCAAAAGCTGAGCAATCAGTTACTAAAGTGAAACTTGAAAGTTTCAACTGTCTTCAGCTAAGCTACAAGAGATGCTTGATTCACAGAAGGAGCACAATGATATGACTGGGATTGGATACAACTCATGTCCCCCACCATATAATGAAAATTACACTGTCATGCCTGAATCTGTCACTCTGACTGATAAAATTGAAACTAAAACTATTGAACCTAAATCAATAGTAACTCAAATCACTAATCCTCAAAATAAACCAAGTGTTTATATTGAAACAAATGAGGAGAAAATTAAGTTAGGTCATCCTATCAAAATCAAAGAGTACTCAGAGAAGACAGTGAATGTCATTAAACCAAGAAGTCCTATCAAAGCCATAGTACCTTTTGTGAAATTTGTTCCTCCTCAATTTCCAAAGAAATGAAGATAACAGATGATTCTATGAAACCATCTACCGAAAGCAGATCTGATTGTAAGATCAAATCTCCAAAGAATTCAATCAAATCAGATAACGTTTCACCGAAAATCAAAAGCAAAATCTCACTGATTTCAAAAACAAAGATCAAATCTGATCCTCAATCATCAAAACCAAAGCAAGGGGTTGATTTTGATATTTTCAATAAAGATCATATAAACCAACAAAAAAAGGAGGACATGAAAAGTTTATGAAAGCAACATCAACCTAAGAAAATCAAAACTAATAGTGTTGTGAAACAAACTAGAAGGGCTGATCATGCTTCCTCACTAAAATCAAAGATTGAGGCTCAGTCTAAAACTGGTAAAGCTACAGAGGCCTCAACACCAGGATCAGTGTCAAGAAACAAACACATGTATTGTGACGTGTGTGAAATGTCAAATCACGGAATAGAAAAGTGCTATTTCAATCAATATTGCTCAATCTGTGATGTGAACAATCATTCTATCAAAAATTGCTATTTTAACAAATATTGTTCTGTTTATGATATGACCAACCATAACACATCTGATTGTTTCTTCAAACAAAATGGCTTGAGAATTCCTCAAAGCAATCCCATCTCACCAATCACATCTATGAAACCTAAAATCAACAGTCATTTTCATCATAAACAATTCAAGACTTCCAATTCTAATGATGATTTGGGTAATCTGAAAGAGTTAAAGAGAGTTCAAAGAAATATAAATCACAACTTCAGACAACCTCAAGATTTTGATAATTCAAAAATAAAGTTTGACAATCAAAAATGTATCCAATTTCTGAAAGAAATTGGGATCAAAGGTTTGAATACTCTTCTGACTCTTTAATTGATGTTGATGTGATGATCCAACCAAGATATAAACAGAAATCAACCATAACCCCATCCTCCAAGTCATAATTTAGAGGAAAGTAGTGACAAGTTACTATCATGGATGGGAACGGGAA
The DNA here is from genome assembly GCA_024085815.1 of Flaveria linearis. Classification (NCBI taxonomy): domain Eukaryota; kingdom Viridiplantae; phylum Streptophyta; class Magnoliopsida; order Asterales; family Asteraceae; genus Flaveria; species Flaveria linearis. The sequence goes on from CM044005.1 coordinate 53,395,073, forward strand.
ACCCAAGACCATCATGGATTGGGTTTCACATTCTAATTAGTTCTTTTTGTGCTTGCAGGGTCATTTATACAGGTCCCATAGCTTATGGTACGTTGACAGTGGGTGCTCCCGACACATGACTTGAGATCATTCCCTCCTTCATGATTTCAAGCATATTCAAAGAACTACTGTGGCATTTGGTGGAGATTCACAAGGTGGCAGAATCACTGGTGAAGGATTTGTGACAAACGGGATGTTGAGCTTTAAGAGAGTGAACTACTGTGAACAACTAAATTTCAATCTGGTTAGTGTGTCTCAGATCTGTGACAAGAAATATTCAACTCACTTCACTGACACTCGTTGCTACATTCTGAAACTATGATTCCAAATTCCTGAAGAATGGGTTGTCTTGAAGACCCCAAGGAAGAATAACACCTATGTCTTAAACCTCAATTCTGCTTTACCAAAAGAAGAAACATGTCTTCTGTCAAAAGCATCTTTTCATGAGTCACAGCATTTGTAAGGCCCCGCTCCCGGGCACCTCACAGTTGGTCGTTCATCGCACATAAAACATACATTTGGTATATATTTATAAACATCTTAAATAAACATTTTAGCGGAAACATTCAAAAGATACATTCCATTTCATCATAAAAGCTTGTACAAAAGATTACATCGTTTGTGTGTACAAAATGATCATAAAAAGTGACCTCTAGTATAGAAATATAAAAATTTCATCATAAAGAAGATTTCTTAGGTAATCTCGATTATCGAGATTACTCAAGGAATCTTGCACTTGCATGCCACATAATGTGTGTGGCATGCAAGTGCAAGATTCCTTGAGTAATCTCGATAATCGAGATTACCTAAGGAATCTTCTTTATGATGAAAATTTTTATATTTCTATACTAGAGGTCACTGTTTATGATCATTTTGTACACACAAACGATGTAATCTTTTGTACAAGCTTTTATGATGAAATGGAATGTATCTTTTGAATGTTTCCGCTGAAATGTTTATTTAAGATGTTTATAAATATATAGCAAATGTATGTTTTATGTGCGATGAACGACCAACTGTGAGGTGCCCGGGAGCGGGGCCTTACAAGTTGGTATCAGAGCCAAAGTTTGAGTGAAATGGGTAAATTTTCAAAATAAACCTAAACTTAAACTGAAAATGGGACATGAAAGGGAAGAATGCCATCTGAGTAGCTGCGTGCCATCAGGTATTTTCTTAAAGATTAACTGGTATTATGTGTGCATGCTATTTGTTTATGTGTTACTGTTAGATTTAGAAACTAATGTAGCCAGGATAGGTAATGCTTGGGGTACGAAGAGTAAAGTAAATGGCTAATCACAACTGGCCACTGTAATTAGGGACTTACTATACTTGACATAAACTAAGCTATTTCCTTGAATGACCGTGTTGGTGTTTGAATCTTTCAGTGTGATAGAAGATGGTCGGTGGTAGATCATCTAAAGTTTCACATGGTGGTGGACGTGGTGCTGAACCGCGTGTCATGAGAGGGAGACCTAGGGTAGAGGAAGTGGTTCATGAGGAAACCGAGACCCCTCAACAGGAGGGAGTAGACGAGAGCGCCAATTTGAGAGCCTCGGTAAAAGAGGCAGTGGTTGAAGAGGTACATCAGGTTATGCAAACGATCTTACCGTCTGTGGTGACCGAAGTGATTAAGGCTGTCAGGGAAGGTGAAAGAAAAGAGAGGAACATGTCCTCAGGAAGACAGCAACAAACAGAGCCGGAAACGGTTCTAGCTGATGATGAAGAGGAAGAGGAGGAAGAGCAGGTACGGGAGACGACACGGGGTTGTAACTACGGGGCATTTATGAGGTGCAAGCCCCCTACTTTTGACGGTTCTGGCACTGCTACTGATGCTCACCAGTGGGTGAGAGAAATGGAGGCTGTCCTCGATATTAGTGATTGCCAAGAGGACAAGAAGGTGAAGTTTGCTACCCACTCTTTCATGGGGTCGGCTTTGTGCTGGTGGGACAATATAGTCCAAGATGAAGGTAGCAGAGCCATAGGGAAGATGAAGTGGGCCGAGTTTAAAAGAATGGTGATCGAGGAGTTCAGTCCTTATCGGGAAATGGATAAAGTTGAGAGAGAGTTCCTGCAGTTGGAGGCGGGGACGATGACCCACCAACAATACACCACCAAGTTTAATGAAATGGCGCGGTTGGTGCCAGATCAGGTGACGCCAGTGTCTCGAAAGATCAACCAGTATATTCAGGGGCTGCCAGCTGAAATTTGTTGGCATTTGATTTCTGCTCGACCGAGCACCTTTAGGTCGGCAGTGGATTTGGCGGGAAGGTTGTATGATGAACGGGCTGTGGCGGCGAAGACTAAGGGTAGTAAGAAGGGAGGTGGTGAGAGAAACTGGCAGGGGAAGAGGTTTGGTCGAGGTGATACTTCGACAGGTAGCAAGAAGGCACGGGTGGATGATCACCGTGTGGTCATGTCAAGTGCAGGGTCGAGAAAGTGTGGGAAACGCGGGAAAGAGCACGGTGGCGAGTGCAGATGGGGGTTGAATGTTTATTTTAAGTGTGGAAAGCCCGGTCACATGGCTAAAGAGTGTAAAAGCATGAGGTGCTTCAATTGTGGGGAAAGCGGCCATATGATTAAAGATTGCAAGAAGCCGAGGTCTGAAGGTTCCGGCGTGAAGAAGACGGGGAATGAGGGATCGAAGGCAAGCGCCAGGGCATTCACAATGACGCAGGAAGAGGCTAGGACGGACCCTGATGTAGTGTCCGGTACGTTTCTGGTGTACCAAACTTTAGCCTCTGTATTATTTGATTCGGTGCCAGTAGGAGTTTTATTTCTGCTGCTTTCTGTGCCAAATTGCCCGTTAGTAGTAGACATGTGGATGTACTGTTTGATGTAGAGACTGCTATAGGTAAAACTACCAGGATTTCCGAGATGATAGAGGGTTGCGATGTGGAATTAGAGGGCCAAAAATTTCCGGTTAAACCGTTTGTGATGACGTTAGGTGGTTTTGATTTGGTGCTTGGAATGGATTGGTTGGCGGACTTTGAGGCGAACATTGTGTGTCGTAAGAAGATGATTAATTTGACAGCGCCCGACGGTAGTTCAGTGACAGTTTATGGCGATCGGGTTACTACGATTCCGAAGGTGATCTGAATGGCGGTGGCGGGGAAATGTATGAGGCGTGGATGTAGCGCCTTCTTATGTTATGTAAAGGATTTAGAAATGCCAACACCACAACTATCTGATGTTCCAGTTGTGCGTGATTTTCCAGACGTGTTCCCGGAAGACTTATCGGGATTGCCACCTGACAGAGAGATCGACTTCCAGATTGATCTGATACCAGGCGCCCAACCTGTTGCCAAAGCACCGTATTGATTGGCCCCGACGGAGATGAAAGTGTTGATGGAGTAGTTACAAGAGCTGCTGGATAAGGGTTTATTAGACCGAGTATCTCACCTTGGGGTGCTCCGGTCCTGTTTGTGAAGAAGAAAGACGCCATCTGAGATCCGAAGTTTCTTGGGTTTGGCTGGTTATTACAGAAGATTCATTCAACACTTCTCCAAAATCGCTTCTCCACTAACCAAGTTGACCCGGAAAGATGTGAAGTTTGTATGGGGTCAAGCTCAATAAAAGGTATTTGAAGAATTGAAGGCGAGAATGACCCAAGCTCCTGTTCTGTCATTACCCGATGGAAGTGAAGATCTGGTGGTTTATTCTGATGCTTCCTATTTGGGGTTGGGATGTGTGTTGATGCAGAGGGGAAAGGATATAGCTTATGCATCCCGGCAGCTGAAAGTTCATAAGGTCAATTACACTACTCATGACTTGGAGCTAGCAGCCGTGGTCTTTGCATTAAAGATTCGGAGGCACTATCTCTACGGGACGAAGTGCACCATCTTTACCAACCACAAGAGCTTGAAGTACTTCTTCGAGCAAAAAGATTTGAATATGAGGCAAAGGCGATGGTTGGAACTTCTAAAGGATTATGATTATGAAATCCACTACCATCCGGGCAAAGCCAACGTGGTGGCGGATGCCCTTAGCCGAAAAGAGAGGCCCGAGCCGATTCGGGTGAAGGCGTACCAACTAATTATGATCTCAGACGTGATGAAGCAAGTCAAAGAGTTCCAAGATGAAGCACTGAAAGAGGATCATCTTAACTCTGAACGAATGAGAGGTCTGGTCGCGGAGTTGGGTGAAAACACAATTGGTGTTAGAACCCGGTTTGGGCGTATGTGGATTCCTCATTTTGGGAATCTACAGGTAAAGATCATCGATGAAGCCCACAAGACTTGATACTCCATTCATCCCGGTGCTACCAAGATGTACCAAGACATGAAGAAAGATTATTGGTGGCCGGGTATGAAACGCGATGTGGCGGAGTATGTGAGCAAATGTCTTACTTGCTTGCAAGTGAAGGCCGAGCATCAGAAGCCGTATGGAAAGATTCAACCCTTGGATATACCGGAATGGAAGTGGGAGCACATCACCATGGATTTTATCACAAAGTTGCCACGTACCCCGAAAGAGTATGATACTATATGGGTGATTGTGGATCGTCTGACGAAGAGTGCTCACTTCTTACCGATGCGCGAGACATATTCATCCGAGAGGTTGGCCGATCTTTTCATCAAAGAGATTGTGACTCGTCATGGTGTACCGGTGTCGATTGTGTCTGATCGCGACACCCGATTTACATCCAAATTCTGGAAGAAATTCCACGATGCTATGGGAACGAGGTTGCATATTAGCACGGCTTATCATCCTCAAACTGATGGTCAGTCGGAAAGGACCATTCAGACCTTGGAGGACATGCTTCGGGCATGTGTTATTGACTTCGGGGGAAGTTGGGATGACCACTTGCCGTTAGCTGATTCTCATACAACAACAACTATCATGCCAATATTGGCATGCCAACCTATGAGATGCTATACGGTAGGAGATGCAGGACACCCATCTGTTGGGGTGGTATTGGTCAGAAGGAATTGGGAAGCGTCGAAGTGATCGAGGCTATGACTGAAAAGCTTGAAAGGATCGAAGCCTATATGAAGGCAGCCAAAGACAAACAAAAGTCGTATGCTGACAAACGACGCAGGCCGATTGAGTTCCAGGTGGGTGATCGGGTTATTGGTGGCCGGGTATGAAACGCGATGTGGCGGAGTATGTGAGCAAATGTCTTACTTGCTTGCAAGTGAAGGCCGAGCATCAGAAGCCGTATGGAAAGATTCAACCCTTGGATATACCGGAATGGAAGTGGGAGCACATCACCATGGATTTTATCACAAAGTTGCCACGTACCCCGAAAGGGTATGATACTATGTGGGTGATTGTGGATCGTCTGACAAAGAGTGCTCACTTCTTACCGATGCGCGAGACATATTCATCCGAGAGGTTGGCCGATCTTTTCATCAAAGAGATTGTGACTCGTCATGGTGTACCGGTGTCTATTGTGTCTGATCGCGACACCCGATTTAGATCCAAATTCTAGAAGAAATTCCACGATGCTATAGGAACGAGGTTGCATATTAGCACGGCTTATCATCCTCAAACTGATGGTCAGTCGGAAAGGACCATTCAGACCTTGGAGGACATGCTTCGGTCATGTGTTATTGACTTCGGGGGAAGTTGGGATGACCACTTGCCGTTAGCTGAATTCTCATACAACAACAGCTATCATGCCACTATTGGCATGCCACCCTATGAGATGCTATACGGTAGGAGATGCAGGACACCCGTCTGTTGGGGTGATATTGGTTAGAAGGAATTGGGAAGTGTCGAAGTGATCAAGGCTACGACTGAAAAGCTTGAAAGGATCAAAGCCTATATGAAGGCAACCAAAGACAGACAGAAGTCGTATGCTGACAAACGACGCAGGCCGATTGAGTTCCAGGTGGGTGATCGGGTTATGTTGAAGGTCTCACCTTGGAAGGGTATCATCCGGTTCCAGAAACGGGGTAAGTTGAGTCCGCGGTATTTAGGCCCTTTCCGAATCATTGCTCGAGTAGGAGAGGTGGCCTATAGGTTGGATCTACCAGATGAATTAAGTGGAATTCACCCGACCTTCAACGTATCTCATCTGAGGAAGTGTTTGGCGGACGAAGATATGATCGTCCCACTGGGGGATATTGAGGTAGACGAACGGCTCAACTATGTGGAGCAACCAGTGGCAATCATCGATCGAAAGGAGAGGAGGCTGAGAAATAAAGTGGTTCCTCTTGTGCGTGTACAATGGCAGCACAGGAAGGGATCCGAGTCAACGTGGGAAATTGAAGAAGAAATGAGGCAGCATTACCGACGATTGTTCGAGGAATAACAGGTTTCGGAGACGAAACCTAAATAAGGGGGTGGACTTGTAACACCCGGAAGTTTGACTTTTGGTATGTCATGCGACTGAGTCTCAGTCGCATGGAATTCATGCGACTGGAGGACCAATCGCATGATGCTCGGACGATTGAAGGATCAACCGCATGGAACTCATGCGACTGAAGGTCCAGTCGCATGGTGTTCATGCGACTGAAGGTCCAGTCGCTTGGACCTCAGGCGACTGAGCTATAACTATAAAAGAGGGGCAGACCTCTTCTCTTCCCCCATACTTACACATTTTCAGTCGGGAGAAAGAGCAGAGAGCGAGAGAGCAGAGAAAGAAGAGAAAAAAGAGAGAACGTGGTGATTCGGGCTTGAGATTTGTCGAGTGGCTAGTCAAATCAAAGCTCTTCATCTTCTCCTTGATAATGTGAGTTCTAGGACCCCTCATTTACATGTTTTAAAACGATTTTGGGGCTGGACCACATATAAACCCTATTTTTTTGAAAAAGTGTATGTTTGACCCATTTGGGTGAAATCTTGGGTAACGTGTTTAAGGTATGATTTGGGACTTGTATATACTTGTATGATGTCCTAGTACGAATCCCTGAGGTTTAGGAGGGCTAATTTGGGCTGGAAATGTGTTTAGAGGAGTTTGAATGCCGTAGGTCGCGGCTGCTGTTCGTGATGAACTCCAGTCGCTGCCCAGTTAGGGCTAGGCGACTGAAGTGCCAGTCGCACGACTGAGGAACAACTGATGTTCAATTATACGATTGAGGCTCAGACGCACGACTGGGGCTCAGTCGCACGACAGGCCATGCGATTGAGGGTTTCAGTCGCATAGGTCCATTCGCATAGTAGTTCAGTCGCACGACTGAGGGTTAGTCGCCTAGTAGCCCATTCGTATAGTGTTCATTCGCACGATAGGAGGTTCATTCGCACGACTGTATACCCATTCGCATAGTTGTCCAATCACAAGGTTCAGTGGCATGAAGGCCATGCGACTGGAGTATGTTCAATCGCCCAAATAGGGCTGATGTGAATGAGGAGAGATGCGCATGTAGGACGTATGCATGATAAGTATGATTTGGCCTTATGTGATGGTAATGACTGATAAATTGCAAATATCTATGTTCCTTGTGTTGATGTGTGTTTATCTTTTAGTGACTTTACGTGAATGAATGAATGAATGAAACGAATATAATAAGAACGTAAAGTGAAAGATAATGAAAGAGGAACATGATGAATGAATGCACGCATTAATGAATGAACGAATGAAAGAGGAACATGATGAATGAATGCATGCATTAATGAATGAATGAATGAATGAATGAAAGTCTTGCATGGTCTAAGGGGCACGAGATGGATTTGACGGTTAAGAAGTCTTGGAAATGGTGCTTGGTTCTAGTAACTAGGCCTATTACGAGCCTTAGGTAGATTATGGATAGTGAGCCATAGTTGCCTTAAGAACAACGGGGCAGTGTCTTTGTGACCTGTCACGGGATAGTTTTTATAGCAGGAGTGGTGACGATCACTCGCGGGGTTAACGTGACCCCGGAAGAGGTGTTGTCGGTCTATGGACAGAGAGCCATAGGGGCAACAAGGTTGTCGGTCTATGGACAGAGAGCCATAGGGGCAACCAGGTGTCGGTCTATGGACTGAGAGCCATAGGGGCACCAGGTGTCGGTCTATGGACTGAGAGCCATAGGGGCACCAGTATGTACAGTATGCTTTGTCGGCTCATGGGTTGGAACCATGAGGGCAGAGAAGAGAAGTGACCCTTAGAGATTTGCATGCTTGACGAATGAAAGTTAAAGAACGAAGTATGAAGATAATAGTAATATTATCTACGTGTACATATGTTGCGTGATCGCGTGTATGTAAGAGCGATTGTAATGAATGAAAGTATGTTTTATTATAAAACTAGAACTCACTCGGCAACGCTGATTTTTATGTGTTTCCAGTTGGCAGGTAGGGTTGCTGAGGATGGCACGAGGCGGCTACTCAGCTCTTTTGGGATGGCATTCTCATTTTGATGATGCTACCACACACATTATGTGCCATGCAAGTGCAAGATTCCTTGAGTAATCTCGATAATCGAGATTACCTAAGGAATCTTCTTTATGATGAAAATTTTTATATTTCTATACTAGAGGTCACTGTTTATGATCATTTTGTACACACAAACGATGTAATCTTTTGTACAAGCTTTTATGATGAAATGAAATGTATCTTTTTAATGTTTCCGCTGAAATGTTTATTTAAGATGTTTATAAATATATACCAAATGTATCATTTATGTGCGATGAACGACCAACTGTGAGGTGCCCGGGAGCGGGGCCTTACAGCTTTGGCACATACGTTTGGGACTTTCAAAAACATGAATAGATTGGTCAAGGGAAATCATTTCATTGGTTTACCCCAAAAAGAATTTCACTTTATTGATCACTATTCAGCGTGTCTCAAAGAAACTATATTGTTTGGTGATCATAGATGACTTTTCCAGATTTACATGGATCTTCTTCTTACTTCATAAAAACGAAGCGTCCCAAGTAATAAAAGATTTTATAATAAAAATTGAAAACCACCTTGATCATAAAGTTAAAACAATTAGAAGTGATAATAGGACAGAATTTAAGAATGAAGATATGAGTTCATTTTGTACAACCAAAGGCATCACTCATCAATTTAGTGCAGCTAGAACTCCTCAACAAAATAGGGTAGCTGAAAGGCGAAATAGAACACTAATTGAAGCAGCACGAACCATGCTAGCCGATGCTAAACTGCCAATTATCTTTTGGGCAGAAGCAGTTAATACATCGTGCTTTGTACAAAATAGAACATTGATTATAAAAGAAAGCAACAAGACTCCTTGTGAAATTATCTTTTAAAGAAAACCATTTATTGGATTTTTCAAGTCATTTGGTTGTCCTGTCTCAATATTAAACACCCAATACCATTTGGGAAAGTTTTCATCCAAGTCCGATGAAGGATTCTTTATAGGTATTCTTCTGTCTCAAAGCCTTATAGAGTGTTTAATCCTAGATTAAATGTAATTGATGAATCAACAAATGTTCAATTTAAGGAACATTCATTTCCCAAATCAACAAATGGTCCTGACTGGTTGTTTGATATTGATTCATTTACAAAATCTTTTGATCAATTTCACTTGTTTGATGCTGGAAACCCACAATCAATTGAATCTTCATCATTAGTATAAAGAAGGAATGACTTTCCAATGATTCCTCCGACTTCTACTGAGGAACTTAATGAAGATGTCCCACTGCAAGCTGATCCTGTTAGACAGTCAATTCAAAATCAAAGTGTCTCAACTGAGAATGGTCCTAGCATAATACCATCTCCTTCAGAAGAACCAACCACTAAAGTCAGAACTCAAGATCATGCTACACCTTCAGTTGAAACTGAAAGAACTTTGAATGATGGAAGTAATCAAAGTGCTGTTGATGCTGATGTAAGAACTGGAACAGTCTTTGATTATTTTCACAACTCCCCAACAGTACAAGATGAAGTTGCCTCTCACCAAGATGATCTGAATGTCTCAAATCTTGATGTAACCATTCCTAGTGACTCAATTCCAACCACCATAATACACAAGAATCATTCAGTAGACGACATCATTGGTGAACTTAATGAACGGGTGACAAGAAGCAAATCAAGCATAGCAAACATCTGTTTGTTCTCTTGCTTTCTTTGTCAAACAGTACCTAAAAATACAAAGAGGCACTTCAAGACAATAGTTGGATTGAGGCAATGCAGGAAGAGTTGCTACAATTCAAGAAATAAGAAGTATGGCAACTGGTAGATTTTCTGGAAGGACAATATCCTATCGGTACCAGGTAGCTATACAGGAATAAAACTGATAACTAGGGAATAGTCATTAGAAACAAAGTAAGATTAGTGGCTCAGGGTTATACACAAGAAGAAGGAATCGATTATGATGAAGTGTTTGCTCTTATAGCTAGACTAGAAGCAATAAGACTCTTTCTAGCATATTCAGCATCCATGAAATTCACTGTTTATCAAATGGATGTGAAATGTGCTTTTCTATACAGAAAGAATGCTGAGAAAGTCTATATGAGTCAACCTCCTGGATTTGAAGACCCAGGTTTTCCACACAGGGTATACAAGCTTGACAAAGCCTTGTATGTTCTTCATCAAGCTCTAAGGAAGTGGTACGAGACTCTATCATCTTTTCTTCTTGAAAATGGATATGAAAGAGGAAAGATTGATCAGACTCTCTTTAGAAAGAGAAAAGAAAAAGACATGTTGCTGGTTCAAATATATGTGGATGATATCATCTTTGGCTTGATAAACAAGTTACTCTACAAAGACTTTAAAGACCTCATGCATTTAAAATTTCAAATGAGTTCTATGGGGGAACTCAAATTCTTTCTAGGAGTGCAAGTCCAACAGACAGTAGATGGAATCTTTATCAATTATTCAAAATACATGGAAACAATGTTGAAGAAGTTCAAGTTTGTTGATTGTCAGTCCATCAGAACTCCTGTTGACACTAAAGTGAAGATTGGTCCAGAGCCTGAAGGCACCAGTGGATCACACTCGCTATCATTCTATGATAGGTTCACTTATGTATCTGACAGCCAGTAGGCCTGACACTATGTTTGGTGTTTGTGTGTGCGCTAGATATCAAGCAGATCCCAAGGAATCCCATGTGAATGCAGTCAAGAGGATATTCAGATATCTTAAGGGAAAGTCTGCTCTTGGATTATGGTATCCAAAGGAAGGAGACTTCAATCTCTATACATATACTAACAGTGATTATGGGGGATGCAATTTTAGCAGAAAGTCCACTTCTGGCGGTTGTCAATTTCTTGGCCCTAAACTGGTCTCCTGGCAATGCAAAAAGCAGACAAATGTATCTGTTTCAATAGCAGAAGTTGAGTATATAGCAGCATCAACATGTTGTTCTCAAGTACTCTGGATTCAACACTCAAAAACAAAACACATTGAAATTAGATATCATTTTTTGAGAGATTGTGTTGAAAAAGGGTTAATCAAATTGATACAGGTTGACATTGATAATCAATTAGCTGATTTATTCACTAAGGCATTTGATCCAACTAGATTTGAATTCCTTGTTCAATCAATTGGCATGATTAATCTTGATTAGAAAATCAAAATAAACAAAACATTCAAATATTTCAAAAATATAAAGAGAAATTAAAAGAAGAAGTATATGGTTTATACAATACGGAAATGATATAGTTACAGTTGTTATATCATTCACTGTGCTTACTTATATATCTCAAATGACTGACATGACTTATCTGATATGCGGGTAGGCTCAACTTGGAAAAGAAAACACATGCAGTGATGAGATAAAGCTTATATTCAATTGTGAAGCTTTCATCTCATAGTGTGTGTAAGTATTGGCTTATCCAAATATGTGTGTGTAGCAACCTAAACACACCAGGTAATGATATCATATGAATCTCTTTTACTTATATCAGTTTCTGTTCTATTTTGCTGAGCAAAGATCTGGAGAAACAAGCACATATATAGTGCTGATTTCATGATCCATCAAGATTCCTAATGAGGAACAGATCCAACTTGGATGAAACAAAAGAATAAAATACATTCCAAGTGAATAAAACAAAAGAATCCTAAGAGATCACCTTCAAATTGAAGTTAAAAGAATCCCAATAAGGATCAAACTGATAAAAGGATCAAAACAAAAGAATCCTAATAAGGATCAAGCAAAATGAGATTTCATATTTTAAGTAACCTGGTCAAGTAAGATGTTAAAAGTTCTACCATACATTGCATGCAGATGCTTGACTTTGCCATGCTTTTGAGTGTGAGGTACATGTTGAATACCCAATCAACTCAAAACATGATAAGATCATTTGCATCAAAATATTAACCAAGTATGAGTTTAAGAGGATAAACATACCTTTAATCAATATGTCCAAATATACACTTGTGAAAGGTAAGATTGATATGATCCCAAAGAAAAGTATATCTCAACTTCTTGTCCAGATAAGAAAGCAAAAATCACAAAAAGATTTTCTATTCAAAATTTTCAAATCATTGAAAGTTTCTATCTCTTATGTAAACTTTAGGGAGAGTAATTTAAATTTTGATCATTTTGTACAGTCCTTTCCTTTCTTTAAAATAGAAAATTCAAAACCAGATTCAAAAATCAGAAAACTGACTATGTTGGTGCAAAAGTTATACCATAGTATCTCATTTTTTACAGACATCTTGAAGCACAAAAGTCCAAGATCAGTTAACTCTGGGAAACTTGTGTCAGCTTTGATGTACAAGTCAATACAAGCAAGAATTGACAACCCAAGAAACAGTCAAAACTTCATAAGTAAAAGCAAAAGACTCAGCTTAATAACAATCAAAAAGCAAAACACACAGATTCAAAAAAGCATCAATGCAAAGACAACCAAAACGATCCACTTCAGAAACATTAAGTGTTGACAAGTTCAAACTTAATGCAGGTAAGAGCGTTGGTTAATGCGGGTGAAGGTAACCCAAGCACATAACCAATGCAGGTAATAATTTTGATTCATGTAAAACACAAGTGAAAGTAATACGGATAAGTTTACTGAACCGCATTAGTCTTACTACAAATATCAACAAAGTTTTCAAGTATTGATGAAACCAAGTGCTAGAGAATAATCTCTTAGTCTAGCATCTTGAACAAGAACTTTGTAAGAGCAAGATTCAAGCTAAACTAGTTGGTTTCCCCAAGGATCTTTGTATATCTCTCAATGATCAACAAACAATAACCATGGTGCGAAAACCCGTGATTAGTGTGTATGATTACAGTGCATGTTTGTGTGTTTATGTGTGTGTATGTTTGAATGCAAGAACAAATGAATAATATGTTTGTTTGATTGATATTCGTTCAAAAGCTTACAAAGGATTAGGGTAGAGTGCTATTTATAGCCTATACATAAAAGCTATGTACAATTACTAATCTACCCTTATGTAAATGAAAATTACATAAAATAAATCCTAAGTATCTAAGTCATTCGCTGTGGGAATAAGCCATCTGCAATGGAGAGACTTCTTCATCCGCTGTGTGAAAATGTCTTCATCCGCTGTGTGAACATGTCATCCGCTATAAGCTTTTGTTCATCCGATGTGGACATAGTTCATCCGTTGTCAGTGTTGTTGTCATCCGCAGTGGACATAGTTCATCATCCGATATGGGTGTTGTTCATCCGCAGTGGACATAGTTCATCCGCTGTGGGTGTTGTTCATCCACAGTGAATACTTGTTCATCCTCTGTGGGTGTTGTCTTCATCCGCTGTGGCTTAACTCATCCGCTGTGGATGACTTAGCAAAATTTTCTTTTATCTACAAATCTGAAAAAGAAAATTTACAAGATTGTTAGTGATAATAATGAATGTTAATGATGTTAATATGTTTCTAATGTATGATTTGTATGTTGAAACACATTGTTGGTTTGTTTGATAATGACAAGCATCATACTTTCTTGCATTAATTCTTAATATACTTTGTTGAGTCCAACAGTACTCCCCCTAAGTATGATGTTGCCATTGATTGATTCCTTGTTTTGTTTGTTAATTCTATGTGTGTGTTGATTTTGTTTGTTTAATATAAGGAGTCTAACAGTACTCCTTAAACATTATATACATTTTGTTTTCTGTTCTATGTTAATTATGTTGATGTGTGTTACTTATGTTTGATATGCATGATTGATTGTTTGTTATGAATGATTGATTGTTCTTGTGTATATTGATTGATTACAAGAGTATTACTTGTCTGTGCTGATTAGTTGATTGTTTATAAGATTGCACAAATGTAATCTTGCCTGTATGATTGTTTTACTAGTTTGTCTAGAATGTATGATTGGTTTTTTAGATTGTTTGTTTATAATGTATAATTGGTTGTTGACTTGTTTGTTTACAATGTATGATTGGTTGTTGATTACTTGTCATTATAATTACATTTGAGTAATTAAAGTGATTAATTTTGAATGTTTGTTTGTGCATGATTAATTGTTTATTTCAACACAAGTTTGAAATGATTGATTTTAGTTGTATGATTGCAAGTGTTAAATATCACAAGTAATGTTAATGATTGAGTGTTATAATGTATGTATTGATGTATGAATGTATATTTGAATCAATGACATGTGTTTATATAAACAACACATGAATATGTGTTTGAATACATGTATATGTTATAAAACATATGTATGCTTGTCTTGTTTGTTAATCATGATTAACATCATGTGACATTATTATTGTTTGTTCATAAGAGTATAGGATCTCTTATATTCATGATTGAATGATTGTTTGACTATCATATGTAAGTAACATATGAATGCATGATAATATGATTGAATGATGAAACATGAATTATAGAGAAGGATATGTATTTGGTTGTTTGTTCTGCAAGTTATCATAAGAAACGTCAGGAGTGAGATAGTCCGGCTTCTTCTGTCTGCTTCTTAGCCTCTTCCATAGACTTAAGAGTATCATCAATGTCTTTCTCAATGGCTTGGTTAGCTTCAGCTTCCTTCAGCTTTTCTTTGAGTGTAGTCATATTGTATGCATTTCTAGCATTGACTATGTGTTCCACAAAGTAGTCAACTGCACTCTTTTGATCATCATATTTGAAGTTTATCTTCAGATGCACCAACTGTGCAAGGGTTGATTGATTAAGGCTTTGTACATCAATGTTGCTAACAAGTGTGGTTAAAACATGATTACCCTTCAAAATTTCTAGGTTGTTGTTCTCAAAAATTCTCATTCCTGTAATCCCTTCTATGTGAGTCAAGGGTTGTTGATTTGTTTCAAGTCTGTGCTTTAATGCAGCATTTACATACACAGTTCCCAGAATTCTCAACATGTGTATGAAATAGCAACAATCATCCTTACATAACTCATCTTGTATTGCTGGGAATGTCTTGTTTTCATGAATGATACATATGATGGATGAAGCAGCTTGATCTCAACAGGATCAAATAATCTAATGTTAGCTGCCTCTTTTCCTTCAAGCTTTCTCTCCAGCACTAGTTCAAAGTGTGTCTCCTCATAATACCATTTGGTGATAGGATGCTGGTATTGGTTTCCATCTATTTTCTTCATGATCAGCCTTAAATCAGATGGCCTAAGAGGGTAACCAACCCTCTCAAGAATATTAGGGTCAGTCTCAGTAGTAGATTCTTTCCTGACTCCCTTTTGTTTGCTTGTTGATGCTTGTTCTTTTCTCAGTTTATCTATGTGAAGTTTGTCTTCTCTGTCAGCTTTTGATTTCATTTCAGAATAATTTCTGTTCATGTATGCTCTCAAGATATGATAGAAGTCTGCTCCCCTGGGATTGTGTGTATGATTGACCATCCTTAACTGCATCAGGTCCAATCTATCTTCATAGCTCAGTGTTCCCAGTTGGGATATGTATGACAAGTACTAAACAAGTCCAGATACTCTTCTGATGAGCACAACATCCCAGACTTCATCATATTTCCATGCCACAATCTTTCTTTCATTGGCATCAGCTATGAGAGTTATTTGGTCATATAGCTTAACAAAGTTTGTCTTCTCAGAGATCATCTCCCGAACCTCATTGCCTTCAGGCCATAGCCTATGAGGCATGAATTGTCTTGGTTCTTCTTTCTCATGAAGTTCAGGAGGAGCTTGATGATATGTAGATAGAGAAGATGCAGGATGTGGTTTGATGACCTGTGGCTTAAGGGCATTTGCTAACATGTTCTTGTATATCTCCTTAGCCATTTCTTTCATTTGTGTTATTGTTCTTCCTGCATATAACCTATATGGAACTCTTGTGTGACTCAACCAGCTTTTCACCCGGGAGTAGGTCATCTTCTCTATTTGAGGATCTTTTGGTAAGTTCTTCTCAAGCTCTTGTCTGTATTTGATCTCTTTTTACCTTCTGTATGTTTGCTCTTGTTCATTTTGCATGACTTCTTGAAAGTCTTTGAGCAAGTCTTTAACCTCAGACAGGTTAAGATGAATGAATGAATCATAAGGAAATCCTCTTGTGGTCAGCTGTATTCCCATAAATGTTTCTGGATCATCAGTAAAGAGCTCTTGAATGTTTTGCATTATGTCTTGCTCATCCCTTTCTTCTTCTTCCTCATCAGAATCAGTGAGGATGATAATGGGAATTTGTTGTTAATCTGATTGATCTATCTCCCCCTCTTCTAGTATAGATGCTTTGGATGATGATTGAGGAGCATCTAACTTAATTTGTTCAGCCTTAACCTTTAGAAGTTTTAGAGGAGGCAAGCTTGTTTTTTCTTGTTCACTCATTACTTGTTTTCCTTTGAGTGAGGAGTAGAGATATGTTATCTTCCTTTTCCTTTCATAGATTCTAAAAGGAGGTTCATATGATGATGATTCTTGACCTTCTAATGATTCTTTGAAAGCTTCACCGAACTATCTGATCAAATCTTTTTGCTTGTCTGATAGTGGCTCATGAGGAATATCACCAAATTCTTGAGAAAGTGGATCAGTATTATGAAAATGTTGTCTCAATATGGGTGAGTAGTGAATATTCTCAAAAGGGTTAGCCTCACTAAATAACTGATCCATTGAGTATGTTTCTTCGGGAATGGTAAGTGTTTTGCTTGTTTGTTTAGCTTGAAGTTGGCTTGTTTCAGTTTCACTTGTTAACTTCTCATGACTACTCAGATCTTCATCAAGATCTACAGAATAATCTTCCTCAATCTGCTGCTAGTCATTAAATTCAAGCTCTCTGTTAAGTCTTTTGATATCTTCAGATTAGGCTTCTATAATCTTCTTTAGCTCATCATTTTCTTGTTCTTTGGTAATTGCCTGATTTCCTCAGTAATCAATCTCAGCATTTGCAATAAGGAGTTCATTATCTTTCTCCTTCAATTTCTTCTTTGTTTGGCTGAGTTCGCTATTCAACTACCTTGACAATAAGCTTTTGAGCTTTATGATCTGAACTTTGCTTTTCAATCTCCTTGTCTTTCTCTTTGATTCTTTCTTTGAACTTCTTTGTTCTTTGATTTGAACTTTCAATGAGTATATTATACTCAGTGAATAGAAAGACCTTGGAGTGCTCAATATCATCTTCTGTGAGCATCTCCCTGCTTTGTTCAACAAACTCAGAAGCAGGAGCAGTTTGTTCAGGCTCGGGTTTAGGCTCAGGTTTAGGAGCTGAAGTTCCAACATTTTCTTGCTCTACTGATTGTTACGGAAAGGCTTGTTCAGGGCTGAATGATTGAGAGCTGAAGGTTTGTTGTTGTGAAATTGGTTGTTCTTGATGTATGTCTTCGGCTTGAATGAATGGTACTTGTTCAATGATTGGTTCAGTCATATCTGGTTGTTGTTTCAATTTAACTGAATTTTAATGTTTGTTTCATTAGTTTGAACGTGTTTATTAAGTTATAACACATTTTAAACAACATTCAAAATTTTCAAAGATCAAAATTCAGTTTTGTATGAATTTTTGACATGAATGTTCTGTTTGAGTATGAACCCGATGAACACATAATGAAAATTCATCAAATAATCAGTTCAAACACAGTTGACAATGATGATTTATCACTAATCTAGTGTCTGATTTTGATTTAAAACATCAAATGATTAAAATTTTGATTTTAGACTGATTTTGATTTAGTTCAAACAATGTGTGAATCTCAAACCCTTAACAACATGATTTTATGAATGATTTTTGTTATAAATCATGTTGTTTTACCTAATCGAAGATGAATTTGTTGTTTAATCGATCAGATTTGTGTGATGGATGAACAGGGGTACTAGGGTTTTAAGAAGGGTTTTAAAAAAAATTTACTGATTTCTCACTTTCACTCGTGGTGAAATGAAAAACTTACAAGTGTTTACTATATATACAACAAACATTTTGTTTTGGCCGCTGTGTATACAGTGTGTTCTGAAAGACGACTTAAATTTCAAAGTTAAGTGTCCGCTGTGACCTATGGCTGTACTGTGGACCCTCAGTGTGTACTGTTCATATAGCGGATGAACAAAACATTCATTCGCTGTGACTGTTTCCAAAGCGGATGAACTATTTTGTTCATGCGCTATAGACACTTGTATATTTTGTGTGATGAATTCACAGCGGATGAACACTTTGTTCATGCGCTGTTACTGTTTACACAGCGGATGAACTATTTTGTTCATGCACTGTCAACATGGTGAATTCCTGAATGATGTTCACAGCGGATGAACTATTTTGTTCATGCTCTGTCAACACTTTTCTGATTTTCAAAATTTGTTCACAGCGGATGAAACATTACCCATCCGCTGTATGAACAGTTGTAAAAATTTCAAAAATTTTAAGAAAACTTTTGAATGTTTTGATTGTTTAAAATCCTTAAAAAATGTTTTTCAACATAAATTTTAAAATGTATGTTAAAATATTGAAATTTTAACACTTCAATATATGGATGATAAAGATATCACTCACAAGCAATACCGTGCATATGTATGTGTGACAAACTGCTGTGTTTGAGTGCTGGCTTGACTTGTCTTTATGTAAAATTTCAAACTTTACACTTTTAAGCTGTTATGAAGATTGCACATGTTCTTCTGACTTGTTATTTCCATGTTCAAATTCTCCCCCTAAATTTTTGCATATTTATAAAAACTTTATAAAGTATCAAAAATTTGAGACATGTGTGAATGGAAACTCATCAAAGTCCAATTTGATTGCTTGTATGATATGACCTTTTAGAAAGATAATTCTTTATCTAACTAAAGATGTGTAATTCTCAAAATGTTGCATGAATCAATGCACATAACATGAGATCATACTAGTCTTAAGTCCTCATAGAGTTGTTTGATATAGTTTAAGAATAGACATAGACTAATACAATGTTGATTGCAGATATTTAGATCCACTTAAACTCATGCATGGTGTTAATGATTGATTGAAACAGTGAATGATTATCATGTTTTGGGTATATTTAGATGACATGTATGTACCCCACATCTAATTGTATGTTAAAATCAGTCCTCCTCAAGATGTACTAGCAAGCACTTTCAATACTTAGGACCTAGTTACTTAGGAGTATAAATGCTCAATTTGATCCTTTTCATTGATCCTCATTAGGATTCCTTTTCACTCACTTTGGAAGGTGATCCTCTTTGGGATTCTTTTGATTGTTCATCCTTGATGGATGTGTTCCTCATTGGGAATCTTTGTGGATCAATTGTTGGTCATTCACGTCTGTGATTAGCACAACAAAGAATGCCATAATGTACTCCAGGTCTATGATAATCATAACAGAGGAGACAATTGTATGATTGAGCAGTTTATAAACTATTTCACTTGGTGCATTAAAGTTACTTTACCAGTAATCCTTATTGGATAGACCAATACTTACCAGAAATCAAGATGTGTTATTGACCACACAATCATGATCATTTAGTTCTTCACTGTGGTACGTGATGTTATGTGTTCTGTGCTGAGCCTATCCACATATCAAACAAGATATTGTTAGTCTTTATTAGTGGAAAATGACTCTAGAGAATAAATAATCTAGTGTACTATCATTTCTCATGTATGGTTATGTGAGACCCTAAAATGTTTGTTATTTGAAGAACATGATTCGATGTTTGATAACTTGATTTTGTAAGACACTAGCCTATTTGAAAGTAAGGATTGTGATAAAAATCAAGCTTGTATGAGTTAATGTTTTGAAAACATTACTTGTTTGATTCATAGTTGATCATACCAAGTGACTGAACTAAAAAGTCAAATCTTATGGAATCAAATGATTTGGTAAAAAGATCAGCCAACTGGTTGTCTGTATGGACTTTGATCAACTGTAACAGACCCTTTTCTGAGCAGTCTCTCAGAAAGTGATATCTGATATCTATGTGTTTAGTTTTTAAATGTTGAACTAGATTGTTAGTAATGAACATGGCAACAGTATTGTCTATGTGTATTCGTGTTTTAAGAAAGTTAAATCCATAGTCAAGCATTTGGTTTTGAATCCAAAGCACTTGAGAACAGCAAGCAGAAGCAGCTATGTATTCTGCTTCAGCTGTTGACACAGATACGTTTGTTTGTTTTTTGCACTGCTAGAAGATCAATCTTGATCCAAGAAACTGACAACCTCTTGAAGTGGATTTTCTGTTATGGTTGCATCCACCAAAATCACTGTCAGTGTATGCATATAAAGAGAAGTCTCCATCTCTGGGATACCACAAACCAGGCGATGTTTTGCCTTTCAAGTATCTAAAGATTCTCTTTATAACATTTATGTGTGATTCTTTTGGATCTGCCTGATATCTTGCACATATGCAAACTGCATACATGATGTCTGGTCTACTTGTAGTTAGATACATTAAGGAACCTATCATTGATCTATAAAGTTTCTAATCAACTGACACTCCTTCTGTGTTTGTTCCAATCTTCAAGCTAGCTGCAAATGCTGTTTTGCTTGATGTGTAGTCAGACATGTTGTATTTCTTCAATAGCTGATGAACATACTTGCATTGGTTGATAAAAATTGCTTCAGGTGATTGCTGAACTTGTAAACCTAAAAAGAAGGTTAGCTCTCCTATTGAACTCATTTGTAATTTTGATTGCATAAGACATTCAAATTCTTTGCAAAGCTGCATGTTTGTTGATCCAAAGATGATGTCGTCCACATAGACTTGAACCACTAGCTAGTCTTGTTCTTTCTTCTTTAAGAACAGTGTCTGATCTGTTTTCCCTCGGGTATACCCATTCCATACTAGAAACTTTGATAAAGTTTCATACCACTTCCTAGGTGCTTGATGAAGACCATATAGAGCCTTGTCTAGTTTGTAGACTCTATGAGGGAATTCTGGATCTTCAAATCCTAGTGGTTGAGCAACATATACCTCTTCATCTATCTTTCATAAAGGAATGCACATTTTACATCCATTTGGAAGACAGTGATGTTTTTGTATGAGGCATATGCAAGGAATATACGGATGGCTTCTAGTCTAGCTACAGGAGCAAAGACGTCGTCATAATCAATGCCTTCCTCTTGAGTATATCCTTGAGCAATAAGCCTTGCTTTGTTCCTAATGACAATTCCTCTGTTATCCGCTTTGTTTCGAAAGAGCCATCTTGTTCCTATGGCATACTGTCCTTTAGGTAGATCAACCAATGACCACACCTCTTGCTTCCTGAATTGTTGTAGTTCGTCCTGCATTGCTTCTATTCAACTGTTGTCTTTAAGTGCTTCAGTAATGTTTTTGGGTACAGTGAGTGATAAGAAACCGGAAAACAAGCAAATATTAGCGGTGTCTAATTGACTTCTTGTCAGACGTGTATTAAGGTCACCTATGATTTTTTCTAAAGGATGATCTTTGTGTATCCTTGTTGTTACAATCTGATCAACAGGAATTATTGAATCAAGATTGTTTAAGGTGTGTTCTGGTGTGGTAGGATTTGTAAGGGAATTTGAGGTTGTGTGACATTCTGGCTGTTTTGCATCATTGAATGTTTGAGGGGAATCATGAAAGAAATCTAGGATTTCTTCTTCATGATGTGTGTCTGGTAGGGAATGATAATCATCATCTTCTTCAACAGTGTGTGGATGGTCTGATGTTGGGTGATTGGATGGTTGGTTTGGCACATGTGTTGAGGAAGATGGTGTGTATGTGGTTGTTTCATTGGATGTCTTTGTTTGTTCTGTAGGAGGTGTAACTATTGTACTTGAAGGAGATGTTGTGGGTCTCTTTGGAGGATCAGTAGTTAGAGGAACATCTATTGTTATTGGTGGAGGTATCATTGGATATTCAATGTCTTCTTTGGTGCCTGAAACATCAAAATAAGATATGTCAAATCACTTAGTTAATGAATCAATATCAAACAACCACTCAGATCCAATAACTTTCTTTGTGAAAGTGTGTTCATTAAAGATCACTTCAGTAGTTTCTTCCACAATATTAAGTCTTGGATTGTATACTCTGTATGCTTTTGAGCTTGCAGAGTATCCAACAAAAAATCCATTATCTGCTTTTGGAGCAAATTTGGATAATTGATACAGAATATCCAAATGCTTTAAGGAATCCTATAAAAGGTTTTCTTTTAAACATTAGTTCATATGGAATTTTTGAATGTTCTTTTATTATTAATGTTCTGTTCTGTATGTAGCAAGCTGTGTTGATTGCTTTTGCCTAAAAGGAGATGGGCAACAGAGAGTCTGCAAGCATAGATCATGCTGCTTCTATTAATGTTTTGTTTCTCCATTCATCTACTCTTTGCCGAGGAGTTCTTGCTACACTGAATTGATGACTTATGCCTTATTCTGCATAGAAAGAAAAGATAGTGTCATTCTTGAATTCAGTACCATTATCACTTCTGAAAGATTTAAGTTTAAGATCCAATTGATTCTCAATCTTAGTCATAAATGTCTTGAGTATGTCTGATGTTTCTGACTTGTGTAATAGAAAGAAGACCCAAGTATTAGAGTTTACCAATTTTGACTTACGGGACATTCTATGTTGTTTTCCTTTTAGACATGCAGTGCAGTGGTCGGTATAGAAGAATTCTTTTTATGGTAAACCTATTACTAAGTGATCTTTTACTAATTGATTCATTCTGTTATAATTGGAATGTCCTAATCGTCTCTGCCATAATTGGGAACATCTTCTGATGCTTTTGATAATAAACATGTTTCAAGAGTGGTTGTAGAAACAGTGTTCATATCAATAATGTATGTGTTGTTATGACGTGGAGTTTTCAAAAGGATACAATCTTCAGGTATTTGAAAATTTGTCTTGAGAATGTAGCAGTTGTTGGAGTCAAATAAGGTGAAGTATCCCTTATCACATATTTGGGACACACTGGGAAGATTAAACCGAAGATTGGAGCAGTAGTTGACATTTTCAAAGCTGATCAATCCATTAGAGACTGTTCCTTCTCCAGTTATCTTCCCACCAGTTTTGTCTCCTCCAAAGGCTACATTCCCTCCATGTTTGCTCTTAAAATCCTGAAGGAGGGAACATCTTCCTGTCATATGTCGGGTGCATCCAATGTCAACATACCAGATGTTGTCAGGCCTTCTTTGATGTCCCTGAGAAAATCAAAAAATCAGTTAGAGGGTGTAACCCAAGCCATGATGGTCTTGGGTTTTCCGTCTTTTCCCATAATGCAAATTTCTTCTAAGATTGCATTTCCTAGTGGTTTAGGAACTCTAGGTACACTAGATTTCCTCTGATTGATTTTAGCTCTATCAGGAGAAGTACTTTGACATCTTCTTCTGCTAGAACCAATGTCAGAAGTTTGTCTAGTTTGAGACTTATGTCTCCTTGGTGTTTGTGAAAAGGTGTCATAAAATGTCTTGTCATTGTTTAAACAACCTTTTGATGAGGAGTTTGTCTGGTTTGAGACTTATGTCTCCTTGGTGTTTGTGAAAAGTTTGTCTGGTTTGAGACTTATGTCTCCTGTCTTGGTACGAACTGTTTGTTTCTCAGTAGTTTTAACAACTTGAGACTATGTGTTTTGCTTTTTGTTTTTCTTATTGAAAAAGCAAGTATCAGTACTATGATTGTTCCTTTTGCAAATAGAACAATAATTATGAAAATGAAAACTTTTAGTAGTGTGGTTGTTCATATGACAATACTTGCAATATTTACCATATTTACAGTTTTCAGTGCTGTGAGTGTATTGATCACACCATTCATAATATGGTAGATCAATATTATTCTGTTTGTTTGCAACTTTTGACTTTAAGTTTGATTTGAGAGGAATATTAAAAGTCACAGTTGATTATTTTTGAAAAATAGGAACTTTTCCTTTTCCTTTGTTTGTTTGTTTAAGTGAAGCTGTGGAAGCTTCAACATTCCTTCCACCAGAGCAAATGTCAAAACCTTGAGTCTGTTTTGTTTGTTTTGTTGGAGAATCAACCACACTTGAAACTTTGTGAGTTTTAGTAATTGGTTGATTAGACTCATAATCTAGCAAGTCATCATCATCTTCATCAGATGTTTGTTCATCATATTCATTGTTTTCTCCTTGATAAAAATCTATTGATTTAATTTGTGGTGAATCTTGACTTTTAACAAATTTTATCAAAGGTGATCTCTCATTTAATGATGACTTTGATGATGGTGTTGATGGTTTCGAATCATCTGTTCTATCATGTGGGTCAAGTGACTCACCCTGTTTGGTCGTCATTGAATCAGGCAAAGGTATATAATTATCATTATATGGTGGATTAACTTTGTCGTATCCCAAACCTGAAGGGTATTTAAAAGCCATTTGTTATGTAAGAAGTTCTTCAAAATTCTTGTTGCTTACCTGAAACATCTGAAGTTTCACTTCAGTTTCAGCTTGGACGGTTTTGGATTCAGTCAATGATACAGAGAGTTGCTCAACTTGAGCTGCAAGTGTTAATTTTTCAGACATTAATTTGTCCAAATCATTTTGTAATGAAAGTATTTTAATGCCATATTGTTTTGTTCTGATTTAAGACTTTCATTTAAAATGTTTGTTTCAATTACTTTATTTGAAAGTTTGTCTGCATGTTCTCTGTATCTATTGACTTCATCTATGCAAGCTTGTGTGCATAGGTTCTCCTTTACCTCTTTCAGGATTTCTGAAATTTTATCTTCAATATCAGCCATGAGAGCATGATCTGGAGATTGAATTTCAGCTTCATACATGCTCCAGTCACATTCTCCATCCTTCTTGATGATTATTGCCGATTATTTTGAAGGTTGACTTGGACTGTATTGTGTGATTTGAGGTGGAGTTGGTACAGCAGGGATACTGATTGGTGGTGGGATCTGTTTATTTGTATGGTAGCTGCTTGAAGCTTGTGATTGATTGCTGTGTCTGTCAACTCTTGGTTGTTGGCATTCTCTTGAAAAATGTCCATATAGTTGACAGTTATAGCATCTCACTTTGGTTTTTTCAAAACCAATCTTGGTCTTCTTATCCATGCTTAACCCTCTGTTTCTCTGCAAAAATCTCTTTGATCTATATGCAATCATAGCCATACACCACGGTAGATCAATTTCTTCAACCATGTCTGGAGGAAGTTCATCCAAGTCTTGTTGAATAATTTGAGAAGGTGTGAGGTTGGCACCAAGATAAGCCTTAAAACTTGTTGAAAAGGCTGCATAAGCTACCTTTTGCTCTTCACTTTGAAGAATGATAGTGAGAGCATCCATTGGTTTATCAAACTTGTGTATGTTTTGTGACCTTGTCTGTTGTTGTTTGCTTGAACTTGAAGCATGATGATGTTGGCTACGTTTGCTTTAAGGGGTTGTTTCATGAGTAGCATGATCTCCAGTCTTCTTAGACTTGTGTTTGTTGTTGGGTGTCTCTGGTGCGGAGAAGAAAGATGTCTCACTGGAGTCTAGGAATTCTTCGTCTTCATCCTCACCTGTGTTTGTTAGAAAAGCATTGTCTGTATGTTGAAGTTCCTTGAACTTGTATGCTTCCACATGTCTGATAGTGTTGATGTTTCTAGATTTTTCATCTAGTTCTAGCGCTTCTACCTTAGCAACTAGAGAGTCCAAGGATAATGCCTCCAAATCTAGTGTTGCTTTCATCAGAGACAGTGACTGAGTCCAACTCTCAGGCAATGTGTGCAACATCTTCTTGTTGATTTCAACAGATTCGTACTTGAGACCATAGACAATCATCTCATTAGCCAACTGTACAAATCTGTGATGTTGTTAGGGAATGGATTCTCCCTGAATGTGATGGAAAGTTTCATATTGGGTCCTCAACTTTTCCTTTTTGATTTCTCTAATTTCTTCACTACCTTCGCACATTGTGTGAAGAACTTTCCACAATTCATTGGCTGTTTTGAAATTCTCAACCCATGTTAGAATTTTAAATGGCAAGGTCATTGCCAATATACTGTATGCTTTCATGTCTGTTTTGACCTTTTTGAGTTCATCACCAGCTACATTCTTTAAGCTAACTGGTTTTTATGTGTTGTAATCTGGACCCAAGTTCACAGGGATATACGGTCCTTCTGTTATGGAGGTCCACAAGTCTGGGTCATGAAAAATGATCCAATTTCTAAACATTATTTTCTATTGTTTGAAATCAGCCTTGTTTTTCAGTCTCGGTGGTTTGAGACCACTGTTTGTTCCAGACAATTCGTCAGACATGTTTGTTTTAATTTTTAACTTAATGGTTTAAGTTAGAATTAGTTAAAATATTTAGCTTGATGCTAAATTTGATTTAACCTAAAGTAACTATATTTGTTTGTTAAAAATTAAATGTTAATTGAATTACCGAATAAAGGTAATTAATTAAATTCAATTTAATGTGTGTACGAGGATGTTTCTTCTCGGTAACAGAATAGAATATTCTGTTAATAAATGATGCACCATGACTTTCGGTCAAAACCCTAAGAAAAAAGTCAAAACCCTTAAACAAACAAAAGTTTTAATTTTAAAACTTTACTTTTTGGATCAAAAAGTAACTTTTTGTTAAAAGTTCAAAAGAAGAATATTGTTCTTATTAGAATTTCCTGATCAACAACCCAATAAACTCAAAATATGAATGTGAGTGTTTGAATAAAACTAGGGTTTTCTAGAGTTTGTTGGCGGCTAAAAAGTGATAGAACAATACCCGTGTTTTGTTGTATCAAAAATTCTTAGAAACCAGCAAGGTTTCTATGATTTTTGTTGTGTTTATCGTTTCAAAACTATGGATGTATTGTAACATCCGGATATTTTAAAAAGATTGTAAAAGGAGAATAAAAAAGAAGGAAATGTATTGTAACCCAAGTAGAGGGGTTAAAAGTGTCCAAAAGGACAAAAACTTTGAGAAGTTGGTGGATAAAGCAACATGGCCGCCCATGCCATGTTACTTTTCGCCTATCATTCGGATTTAGAGAGAAAAACCGCAGAGGAACTCGGATTTGTAGATAGAAAGAAGAGAATTCGACGTTTTTGGTAAGTTTTTTCAGTTTTATGATGTTTCTAGTCTCGGTTATGTGCTTATAAATGTGATTGTGTGTTCGGGTTTTGTATATGTGTGTGTGTTTTAGGTGCTAGAACCGTCTGAAAAGCTCAAGAGAAGGGTATAAGCTCAAAAACAACTAAGGTGAGTTCTAGACCCCGTATTTTACTGGTTTTAATTCTTTGGGGCTGAAAATGTATGTAAAACCGTTTTTACAAAGTTCATGTTGAACACTTGTATGTATCTATGTGTGTACGATAATGTTCTAATGGTGGTTATGTGTTAGTTATATCTAGATTAGTGTCATTAAGCTTAGAACATGCAAGAACAATGATTGGGATTGATTATAGGTTAAAACATGCTAAACAGGTTAGCCAACCACTCAAACAGTACTCCCAACCGTCTGAGATTGCCTTAGAAAGATTAAGTAGGCCCAAGCGTATAAACAGGGCCCAACCGCCTGAACACTGCCCCAACCGTCTAAAAATGCCTTAGAAAATTCTAAGTGCAAGCCCAACCGCCTGAACAGTAGTCCATGTGTCTGAGGTTTTGACTCAGATGCCTAAGTGAGGGACAAACACCCAAATAGTGCCCATGCGTCTGGGATTCCCCAACGTCTAAGTGTTGAACCGACTGAATAGGGCCCATGCGTCTGAACGGGCCCATGCGTCTTAACAGGCCCATGCGTCTAAGTGAAAAAGAGACTAAGTCAAGTCCAGACGTCTGCATAGTGGCAAAACGTCTGAACAGGGCAGAAGCGCCCAAATAGTGCCCATGCGTCTAGACCCTTAGAATAATTTTCTGAAATTTTAGGCAAAACAGAATCATTAGAGTTTGACCCAAGTTTGACTTAGGGTTTTTAATTGTTATTATATTTGCATTAATATAAGTTGTTCCTATGATCCTAGTGATTATTATTGTGTGACCTATGTGGTGCCTGTGATCATAAATGCAAGTATTATCCTTAACATAGTGAAAGAGAAATAACAAAAGAGAAGTGGAACTTAATTAAAAAGTTAACAAGTCTTGCAAGCATATAGGAGGTGCACGACCATGTTGTCGTTAGCTCAACTGTGATGCGGGTTAGCTACCCCTTATACTCACAGGGCCAATCAATTGAGATTGGCGGACCTTTGTAGCATGCCCTAGGTGACTGGGCCGACCTTGTATACAGTAATTCAGACTATAGACTGTAGAGGGCCCCAGCACCAGTTTCTCCGTGCACATAGTTTAGGGTATTGCTCATTGGTCCACATATACAGTGAAAGATAAAGTTAAAATAGTACATAATGAACAAGGCATACAGTAAAGAAAGAAAGCATTACCTTGTTGTATAGTTAACGTGTGCTCACGTACCAGAGTAAGAGATGTTTTTTTACAAAATGAGTACTTTCATATATATTCACTATACAAGATATTTTTAATACTTACAAAACTAGAACTCCCACAGCAACGCTGACTTTTATACATTTTTATTTGGCAGGTAATTATTGCTGAGGATGGCACCAGGGTGAAGCTACTCGGCAGGGAAAGTCTGACATCCATTCTGAAGTCATGATATTGTTGTCTTGTAATGCAATTAAGCAATCTTTTGTAACTTTAACATTGTTTTATTGCCTAACAACAATATCTTTTTAAATAATAGAGAATGGTTTTTGGTCACATAATTCCGCTGTAAATTTAATGAAATGTATATCAATTTGTTTATGTGCAATGAATGACCAACTGTGAGGTGCCCGGGAATGAGGCCTTACATGTATGATTTTGGAATGATTTTGTTAGCTTGATGTTAGTAAAAACACAAATTGTTCTTCAAAATGAGCAAAAACAGAAGATAAACTCTTGTTTTTTGCACATATCGAATGTATGATATTTGAAGAAGAAAATGAGATGATTTCAAGCTAAAAATGAGTGTTATGAAGCTAATGAACAACTGAAATCATTGGTTTTGATGGTTCAGAGGATCAAAATCACAGTTTGATTGAGCCAAGGCTCTGGTACCACCTGATGAAACTAAGTGCTATGAAGAGAATAATCTCTTAGTCTAGCATCTTGAACAAGAACTTTGTAAGAGCAAGATTCAAGATAAACTAGTTGGTTTCCCCAAGGATCTTTGTATATCACTTAATGATCAATAAACAATAACCATGGTACAGAAACCCATGATTAGTGTGTATGATTACAGTGCATGTTTGTGTGTGTATGTTTGAATGCAAGAACAGATGAATAATATGTTTGTTTGATTGATATTTGTTCAAAAGCTTACAAAGGATTATGGTAGAGTGCTATTTATAGCCTATACATAAAACCTATGTACAATTACTAATCTACCCTTACGTAAATGAAAATTACATAAAATAAATCCTAGGTGTCTAACTCATCCGCTGTGGGAATAAGCCATCCGCTGTGTGAACATGTCTTCATCCGCTATGTGAACATGTCATCCGCGTGAGCTTTTGTTCATCGGTTGTGGACATAGTTCATCCACTATGAGTGTTGTTCATCCGCAGTGGACATAGTTCATCCGCTGTGGGTGTTGTTCATCCGCAATGGACATAGTTCATCCGTTGTGGGTGTTGTTCATCCGCAGTGAATACTTGTTCATCCGCTGTGGGTGTTGTCTTCATCCGTTGTGGCTTAACTCATCCGCTGTGGATGACTTAGCAAAATTTTCTTTTATCTACAAATCTAAAAAAGGAAATTTACAAGATTGTTAGTGATAATAATGTATGTTAATGATGTTAATGTGTTTCTAATGTATGATTTGTATGTTGAAACACATTTGTTGGTTTGTTTGATAATGACTAGCATCATACTTTCTTGTATTAATTCTTAATACACTTTGTTGAGTCCAACAAGTATAAAAACTAATGCGAACAAAAAACTTGTTCTTCCACGTTTGTTTTTCTTCAGCCACATTTCTCAAAAAATGGCTGAAATTCAATACTTAAATTAGTTCTATATTTGTATCATCACAAATGAGAATTGTGCTCACACTCTTCTGTCATCATGTTTGAAGTTCAAGAAATGCGAACAACATAGTTGTTCATCTGAATTTGCTGAAGTAAATACGGGAAGACAAATTTTCTTCAAACACTTTCTGTGAACAAATGCTGAGTAAGTAGATCATCCGCATTTGCTACAGTGTTAAAGTGTCTGAAATTAAACCTTCCGCATTTGCTACAGTAAACAAATGTTGATTGTTTTGATCTTCCGCATTTACTACAGTAGTCGACCCCATTTGTTTTTAACACTTGTAAAATTTAAAAAGGACATTAGAAGGGCTATTTAAACAGATCGTTATAGTTCATTTAAAACTTTTCAAATTTGAGAGACTCCATAGTGCGACGAGTGAAACACCATTCCTACTGTTCTTCATTCATCATCAAATTCATCAACAACATTCTGATTTCTATGTTCATCTAACTTCATACTGCCTATATTTTGATCTTATACCATTGGAGTGTCAAAAACAAGGTAATTCTCAGATGCATTCGAAGAACACATTTCAAAATTCAGAACCCTAGAACTAAAATAATCTCAAAACAACCACAAACTAAGGATTGATAGACATTTCTGAGTTCAATGACACAAATCATCTTGAAAATCAACACAAACAAGTGATTTTAAAAACCCTAATTAACCTTCGGATGAATAGGGGATCATAAAAATTGAAAATGTTGACCTCAAAACCTATGATTGAATGTAAAAAGAGATTTTAATCAGAAAACCAACATCAAAATAATAGATAATGCATAATAAAACTGGTCATACACTGGTTAATCAAGATTAGGTCATTTCCTTATGCAACAGTACCTTGATTGCTTAATTTTGACCATCCAAAAGTCAAAACTGAAATAATCAGCTTGATTTCACCAATGCAATTGATGATTTATTATTCATATCTAACTCATATGCATCTTGTGCAGAATCTAATGGCTAACCTTACATGGAGCAAGCTCCATAATGTCAGTGGTTATCTTGACCCTGATGTTTCTGAGGCAGAAGGTTTAAGAGACATGATCAGATTCATCTTGACTACTAGAGTGGCTCATGTTGTTACCATCAGACCAATTATATAATGAGAACTTCATAAGATCATTTTGGGGAACTGCTGAAGTAACATATATAGATGGTTTAAGGACTCTTTCAGGAAGAATTACTGAAGATTACACTCTACCCATCACTGAGCAAACTGTGAGACAATATCTATAATTTGGTAATGATGCAGACACTCCGTTGGAATTGAATGATGATGAGATTATGACCTTCTTTGCCAACATTGGCTATGAAGGAGGATATGAGGGAAAGCAGATTGTCAAAGGGTTGGTGGACTTGCAATGGAGATTTTTGATTCACATCTTCCAACACTGCTTGCCCAAAAGGAAGACTGGTTGGAATGACATTCCTGTCACTATATCATCTGACATATGTGCTTTATGCACAAACCATCCATTCAACATGTCAGCCTTTGTTTTCAATGGCTTGGTCTCTAATACCCAAGAGGGTAGAAGACACATGTTTCTGATGTATCCAAGATTTCTACAATGCTTTATCCATGAAGCATTTCCTGATATAGTGCATGTAGGACTAGTGATGGATATTCCTCACTACAATGCAAAGTCCTACAAGTACATAAAAAAGAGAGATCCCAGGAATTTTTACAGCGGCACATTCTTTCCACTACTACCATGGATGCTTCAACAGATCAACCAAGATGAGAATATAGAGGAACAAGAACAAGAGGCTCCTATGGATGAGCCTATTCAAGAAGAAGAGCAAGCTGCTCCTAGTCAACACAATGTTGATGAGCAAGTTGGCATTGCTGAAGAAGGGCAGAGGTCAGTGCCACCACAAGTTGATGAAGGTGGTGATCTTCACACTGGACCTTTTGTTCATGTAGCTGATATAGACTCACCATTTATGCCTACACTAATACAATAACCTCAAAGATCACCAATCCCATTTCCACAAACACAACCAATCATCTCTCCCCATATATCACCCATACACTCACCCCATATTTCACCAATTCATCATTCACCTACATCTCCCATTCCATCTTCACCCTCTACTGCTGAGACTGCTGAGTTTGGTGATTCTACCAGCTCTTTAGAGGAATCCGAATCATCATCTGATGAGGAGGATCATCAAATGAAGATGCATGTAAGGAAAGCTACCTCTGAGGCTGTTCCATCTGAATGTTATGCTGAATCAGGGGTATACAAGCCTGATGGAAAAGATGAGATGATCTTAAAACTATTGTAGAAAGTAGCCAAGATGGGGAAACTGCTAAATAGAAGATCTGGTATCATTCAAGACTGACTTCTAGAGATGGATGAAAAGGAAAAAGAGTTAAAAGATATGAAAGAGAAGTATGAGGTTGAGAAGAAAGAAAAAGAAAAGGAGATAGAGAATCTAATGGAAGATCTTCAGCATTCCAGGGATGAAGTAAGTGGTCATTTAGACACTTTGACCATACAAACAATTGCTATGGAAGAACAGGAAGGGCTGATTGAAGAGCAAGCTGATACAATCATTGACCTGCAAAAACAGATAAAATCTCTAAACAAGAGAGTCTCTGAGTCAGAGCTATTGGTCAGGATCAAACAAGAAGCAGAAAAAGAGAAAGATGACCAGGGTGATAAAAGAGAAGAGAAAAGAAAAACAGAAAGTGATAGAGATGTTCGTGATGAAGGTTCATCAGGGGAGAGTGATGATGACTCCCCACCTGCTAAAAGGATGAAGTTCACTAAGTCCAAAAAAGAGACTGAAACCAGTGGAACTAAACATAGTGAATCTAGCTTGAAAATGGTGGTTTATAGAAGCAAACAAGAAGAAACACACACTGAAGAGTCAAAATTCAGTGATATGATTAAAGCTCTTGACTTCTTTACTGTAGAAGAATTCATTATAGATGATGAGTTTTAGGATTTCATTGTTAATCAGAGGCAAGTTACTGAACCAATAGTAGTCATTCCTCAATCTCCTGTCCTAATTGAGAAGGAATTGTGTCTGCAAATTATGCCTGTTGTATCATTATCTGATAAACAAAAGGAGTTGATAAGAAAACTATGTGAATAAAAACAACAAAGAGAAGAATCAGCAGCTGTTGCAGTTGATGAAACAGAAAAGATAGAGACTGGGAAACTATCCAAAGAAGCTGAAAAAGCTGAAACCTCATCTAGTCCAAGAGTGCAAACATACTCCAGAAAGAAGAAATGTTTATCTGAAAAGGTCAAGGGCAAAGACCAATAGAAGAAGAAGGACCAGTCAAGAAAAAGGCAAAAAGATGATCCTCGTAGCCTTGCAGCCACTGCTGCATTCTTGGAAGAACATGAAAAAGCTAAAGCCCAATTGAAAAAGAAGGCTGAATTCATTGATCTGGAAGAAGGAGGGACAGAGGGTGGCTATGTGGTTGATGAACCAATAGCTAGGGAAAGCCCTGTAAAGGAGGAGCCATCAGTACATGAGATGGTAGAGAAAACCAAATCAGATGATCTGATGGTGAAGGCCATATTTTTGATTGACCACGGATATGATCCTGATGAGGTATTTGGGTTGACTTATGAGGGGATGATAGTAGAAGAAGAAAAGCTAAACACACTGTTGGACCCTACACATGAGACTGAGTATGAAAATACTCATTCACCCAAAGCTCCGGTAGTAAAATTCCCTTCAAAGGCCAAGTAGACTGCAACTCCTCAACCACTGTATCCTGATCCCTACAGTATGACTGATAGGGAAATGAAGTACTATCTGTCTTATCAAAGATTCACTAAGAGAAAACTAGGCAATATGAAGACAAATTCCCTAAGGGCTGTTATCCTTAGGATGATCAGCGAGAAGAAAGAAAGGCTGAAGAAACTAGAAGAAGAAATATCTAGACAAAAGCCTAAATCCAGAGTTTCAGCACAAGACATGCAGCTCACTTATAGAGATCTGACTCTTTGGCATCAATTTTGCATAGATATCCTAAGTGGTTTGCTGAACCTTCACAGTTAGAGCTTCATGAAGGGCTCACCACTGCAGAGATGATCTGAGGTATGTCTACTCCCCAGGCCAAGAGTGATCTGAAGATGATTACCAGGAACTATGACAGTTACTGAAACATGTTTATGGTTAAAGGATCTCAGGGTTAGTCCAATTCTTCACAGAGTACTCTGCTCTGGTGAACTCCCTGGAGATCCATGATCTAAAAGAACTAGCCAATCTAGAACTGATTAATCATAAGGCTATGTTCATGGGTTATGAGTTTGAAGATATTTTGAGGATGTTTAAAAGAATAGACAACTTCAAATCTCTCAAGGCTATCTGTATGAGGAAAGATAGATCTTTTGTTAACCCTCTTGAGAAGAAAAAGACAAAACCAGCTAAAGAAGTAGCGTTCCCTAAGCTCGAGGTGAAGCCAACTAAATCATTAAAGAGAAAGATAATACCTGGAACACATTCGAACACACCAATCTCAAATGTCTATTATGATGAAAAGATATATAAGTTGGTGATTGAAAGAAGATTGGGAGGAAAAGAAGGGACAGAAATCAGATTATTTAGTGGATATGAGGTAATATTGCTTGATGAATCCTATATCCACTACATTTACACAAGGCACTTCAGAGATATCAGCAACAAGCTTAGAGAAGCTGATATGCACTTCTTTCTCGAGTGTATCAAACTCCTGTAGATGGCCTATGACAAAATCATAAATAACAGAGAGTAGAGGAGGAAGAAGAAGACTCCTTTGCTATTTGGGAATATGGTGAAGCTGGAGGTAGATGTGGACGAATCTCTACTGATTCATAGAGATGGGTTGTCAACTGTGTCCTTCTGGGAGCCTATCTCATTGAAAAAGCTACTCATTGAAGCCATTCACACTATGAGCCAAATAAAGATCCATGTATTGAATAGAGAAAAGTTGACTGATGCAAGACACTTCTCCAACATGATCAAAGCCATCTTGGATCTTTCATACATAGATCCAATTCCAGCTTCATCTCCACCTACTGCTCAAGACCCAGCAAAATCATCACAACCTCATCCACCATCAAACCCTTGAAGTTCCTAGGCTATATAATCCTTAGGGGGAGTATTGTTGGACCCTGAAAGGATCATACATTCCAATTCAAGTAGTGGATGATAGTTGTTCTGCTAAAAATCTCCCCAAGTCCAAGAACCAATACGGATGAAGAATCTGCATCAATAAAAGAAGACTAAGTGTCGGCTATCCGTATTTGTATATGCGGATGACCAAAGAACAAATGCTGACAAGTGTTTGTTCTTCCGCATTAACAAATACGGACAGCCGAACAAATGTTGACAAGGAATTGTACATCCCCATTAGTTAATACGATGCTTAGCAACAAATGTGTCAAGTGTTTGTTCATCCGCATTTGTCAATGCTGATGACCAAACACTAATGCGATAGAAGAAAAACAAATGCTGATGAAGATCAACACATCTGCATTAGTTAATGCGGATGAACAACAACAAATGCTGATAAAGACTTTTTGTACTTACATTAGATTATAGTATGGGGTTAATTTAGTCTTTTGTGAAGGCTTCCTGTCAGCCTCTAAATAGAATAGAAATCCTCATATGTCAGGTGACAGAGAATAGACATTAGACAACCAGAATATTTCATTTCATCTTATGCTCATAAGGTGTATTGTTACTGTAGATTGCTCAAACCCTAACATTTATTGTAACCATTCACCTTAACCTATACAAAGAGCATTTATGAGTATTTCATGCATTCAAGGTTCTGTGATTGTTTGATTCCGCCTTACAATCATTGACTCAGTCATCATATTCGGTCCTTGTTGATTCACAACAACAGAGAATATCATTCTCACACCCAATCAATTTGAATTAAATTTTAATTAAATCGAATCGTACAAAAAATAAAGTATCTTTAAGCCTCACTGTCTATATAATATTTTATTTCAGATATAATTTATTTTTCATTAAAAGCTATATAATATTTGATATATAGTTGAGAACTAGTGTCTTAGCTGCCACGCGGTTGCGGCGGCGTATTGCGCAGCGTGATAAAGTATACATTATAATCAACATAACTTGTATTCAAACAGCATTTTAGTCTGATAGGATCAGATGTATAGATCTGTGATTATATTAGCTAACAATTCAATGAAAGCACAAGCAAAGTAATCAAATCAAAGCACAATATCAACAAAATTCAAAGAGTTTATTGATAATAGCAAAGACAATTACAATATGTGTAAGTAGCAGATCCGTATCTCTAACCTACACAAGTCTAAGCTATATATACTACCAATAAACAGAAAAAGGAACTAACTAATTACAAGACTAGTCCCTATACTATTACAAAAAGATAAAAAGACATATAAAGATAAAATGTTAATCTTTAAAGTAGTACTAACAATACTCCCCTAAGATTGACATTGTCTTCGGTCCTCAAAATCTTCAGTCTTCAGTCTTTTTGTTGTCTTTTTCTTCTTTTATCTTCTTATCTTCATCTGATCTTCAGTCTTTATCTGCTCCATTCTTCTCATCTTCCTTCTTCTATCTTCTCTCTTCCTTCACTTTCATCTTTAATCTTCAAAGAAGTATTCTTGTTCTTCTTTGACCTTAAACATCGGCTTCTTTTTGAATAACTCTTGTTCCTTCAAAGCATTAGCAATTGCTAACTTGAATTTACCAGCAAGAATTCCCTATTCAGGTCAGGAATCATTTGTTTTTATCTCCATTTGGCTCATTCTTTCTAAAGTCTCTTCAGATAATCTACTGATGTCGATATTGGCGTATAACTCGATAGGTTTTGAGCTTTCCTTCGAGTATACTTCCAATACACCTTTTCTCGAGATGTGCATGAACTCTATATCTTTTATGTCATTCTTCACAATGCTGGCATATGCAAGGGTTTTTCACAGAGATATTCTTTCCATAGCAGCATTCATCACGTTGATAATGGAAAGAAAATATTTCTTATCTTGCTAAGCGACATCTGGAGACACCTTCTCAAACTTTTGTACTGATAGAAATGAAATATAACTTGGATGAAGCAATTTGAGCTCAAAAGCACCAAACAATGTAATCATGTCCTCATCCCAGTGTTCGAGATTACGGACCAGTTTAAGCTCAAAAGTCTCCGTGTTATAGAACCATCTAAGAATCGTTTTGGACTTTTGGGTGCCATCTATCACTTTTAAGCCCGGGGTTGTAACCTTTTCAAAATATTGGTCACAAAATTCAACCATGAAATGCTCTTCTTCAGTTTTTAACCCCCTTATCTTTTTATTCTTCTTTAGCATAGAAAAGTATTCCTTATCTTCCTAATCACATAGAGTTTGAAGGAAATTACTTGTTCTTGCTAATCCTTTCCTCAAAAGTTCTACAAACATATCACCTCGTTTGGATCCAGAGGATTGATCAGAGGTAGTTTGTTTAATTCTTTCAAATCCTGCACCGAAAGTTTAATGATGCTAGAGTAAAAATGATAGACATCACAAACAACATTTACTCTTTTAATAAAAAATGCATCAAAAATCTCATCATGCTTCCATGCAATGATCTTGACTTGGTTTGTAAAATCCGGAGCAATCATTGCATTCAACAATTCAGCAACTGATTGTCCTTTTTGTAAGACATTTCTTACCAAGTCACCTGTAGATCTGGCACTATCAATATTTCTTTCTGTTCAGTGGAAGCTTTATAAACTTGCTTTTCTGAACCAGAGAACATCTTAATCAGCTCTTGTCTACTCTCATGAGCACTAGTCTTTTATGCCATTTGTTTGATCTCTTAAGCCTTTAAAACTCTTGTCCTCTTTGTGATATCCCAATACTGAGGATTGTCAGAATCTAGAATAATCATTTTGTTAGATTGCTTCTCAGTTTGCTGGAAGCTTTTCACAAGATTTCTTAATAAAACAGATTGAAGCCTTTTTAGTCTCTTCCATGGATAATTTGGAGCCCACAACCAAGACCTTAAAGCTAGAATACTCATTTCTTCTGGGTCTGGATGGTGCATCTCTGATCTGGGTACTTCTTCAATATTTATGCTCTCCTGAGCTCGATTCCATTCGCCATGTTCCATGACAATCTCATTTGGATCGATTGGGGCGACTGACTCAGCAGCTATACACTTCTCATATTCATCATTGATTTGAGAAACTATCAGCCCATCCAAAAATACCCTATTGTATTTCATCCTCACAAGATAATCATATATATCTTCAAAATCTTAGCACGTTCTTAAACTGACTCAAGTGTAGAAAAAGTTGTTTCAAATTGAGCTTTATCTATGTCTTCATCATCTAGTACCTCCTTGTACCAGTCATCACTATATTCTTCTTCAATATCTTCCAAAGCACCAATTTTCTCTTGAATAAATTGCTCTTGTTCGCCTTGCATCTCTTCCTCACCAACCTTTTCAATCCTTTGCAATTTCGTAGAAGACTCAGGTAGAACTGTATCTTCTATATCATCTAGTTTTCTCTTACCTTTCTCCATCTCAGAAATCTTTTGGACATCAATTGGAATCATTTCAGAAACAACCATGATTTCTGGAGAGTTTGGTTTTTGAGATTCCTTTGACTTACTGAACTCTTCTTTTAATCTTTCATTCTCTTCTGATAATTTCTTATGTTTCTCTTCAAGAAGATCATAATCTCTTATCATCACTTCAAAGTTCTTGATGACATCTTCTTTATCTTTAGCAAACACCACAAGCTTTTCTTCCTTGTTTTGATTTTCTACCTTTACCTTTTAATTTTCATTTTTTAATATATTCATTTCAGTTTCAAGAGATACATTCATCTCTTTCAGCTTTTCATTATCAGCTTTCAAATCATCAATTATTCTCTCTTGAGCAAGATTTTCATCTTTTAGTTTTTCAAGCTCATCCACATCCAAGATGTCTTCAGTCTGTACAGACACGTTTTGTGCTGTAATAACTGGTATATCTTCAATTTCTTCATGAGCTATACCTTGAAAAACAGACTCTGAAAGCATTGCTTCCATAAAATCAAAGTCAAACGTATGATTTTGAGAATCTTCATCATGCATAGTAGTTTCAGCATGCATATTTACATCTACTTCTTCATCTTGTGCTTCATTCATAGTTTCCTCATTAATAACATCAGCAGATGTTCCTTCACCCAAGTCATGGGTCTCAGTAACATGATCAGAAGCAGTTCTCTCACTACTAACTGAGTGATGTGCTTCAACAGCACCATCAGCACCATTATCATCATCACTATCATCATCTTCTTCTGATGAGCTCTCAGTAGCATCATCGTCCTCATTATCTTCATCTTCATCATCAGTATCATCAACCATCTCATCCACAACATCTTCAATTAGATCATTTGGATCTATAGATGCATCTTCAGTTAAGTGGAAGTGTTGTTGGTTGATATCCACATTATCCATTACAACATTCCTTATATAGTCAAAAAATGGAATGTTTGGGGCACCTATGATAACTGCAAGTCTTTTATAAACTACTTCACACATGTGCTCCAATTGCAATTTATCACCTTCCACACCATCAACATATAGATCAAGATTATCTTCATTAATCAGCAGTTGAAGGAACCTAGGATACATCAAGTACTTATGTCTCCTTCCTGTTTCTAAGATAGAGATGAATTCATTCATGATCCATTTAGCCATATTAAATCTCTTGTTGGTGGCTAAATCAATGATGGGTGATGCAATGTCCACAAGGAATGAATCCCAACCAGCACTCCTCTTGGACATGCACCGCTGAAAGATATAGCAAAGTAATTTCCAGTGGTTATACACCCTTGCCCTATAGAATTACTTCTTTGGAAAATAATCAGGGTGACCCATCTGTAAGAATACATCCCTACATTCGCTGAATGTATACTCGGCTAAATCTTCAACTTCATTCTCTCCAAGTCTAAGAGCTATCCTCTGAGACTTCAAGCATTCTATCATGAGTGATAAATGCTCTCACCACTTTATTCCCAGCCTCATCTCTTTCAACTTCAGCTATTCTCCAGAATCTTTTAATTAGTCTTGCACGAATCAGAGGCCTTGCACACATTGCATAGATGTATTTAGTCCTCAGCAAGAATCTAATCATTTTCTCATATCCAGTGGCTTCTCTACTATCTTCATCTAAAAATGCAGCCACATTATGCTTTGGCTCAAACTTTAGTTCTGCCATCTGCACAAACAAACAAACAAATTTAGTTATGATGATGAATTTGAAATGATTTGATTATGTTAAACTTTGAATTGATATACATGAATTATTATGTTTACTTAGGTTTTATTTAACATCAAGTGTAAGTAATCATTTTCTAGAATTAATAAAAATCTGTCAAAAGCATATTGATTACACTTTGTTGTATTATTGTTTTAAAACATATTAGTTCACTTAACATTGATCAAAGTTAATTTTCAATTAAGTTCTTCAGAATTAATTAATTAATTTTTTTATTAAAAATATTTTCAAATTTGAACTGTTCATCTTCTTCATTTGAACGAAGATGAACACCCTAAAATCGATGTTGATGAAAACATCTGTTCCATATGTCAAACTGTTTGAAATTTAGTATACATCAATAATATGTGATCAATTTCAGTTCTTTTATTCAGTTTGATTCATCATTTTCGAAACTTTTCAAATTTTAGGGTTCAAACGTCTGAACAGACTAGAACCGTCTAACCTAGTTTGAGTATAAAACTTGAAATTTAATGATTTATTCATTAAACTTACACTCGCAAATCACTGATATACACTTTTGAATAAGAATATTTCAAGAACAATTGACGATTTTGAGTGAAATGGACGAAAATGAATCGACAGTGTTTAAGTGTTTGAGGCTGTGGGTTGTGAATGAATGGAAAAAATGAGAAGTGTTCTTTATATACTAAGTGTAAAATTTAAGACGGATGAGCACTGTTTAGACGTTTGGGGTTAGAGGCATGACAACTGTTCAGCCGCTTGGGAACTATTCAGACGGTTCTGAACTGTTCAGCAGGTTGAGAGCACTGTTCAGTCGCATGTATCTATAGAAACGTCCAACAATTGGTCCATTTTACACAAACCGTCTATTACTGTGTAGACGCATGGCAATGATGAACCGTCTAACACTTGATCAAATTTACATGATTTCTCAGACGGTTGACAACTGTTCAGACGCATGGTTTTATGAGAACCGTCTAAACACTTGTACAAATTTACCTAATTTCTCATATGGTTGACAACTGTTCAGACGCATGGGTTTATTAGAACCGTCAAAACACTTGTACAAATTCTAAAAACTATTCATATACCTAAAAAGGACTTATGGTCACTATTTAGACGCATGATGTTCAAAACACTTGCATTTTTCACATCTTTCATCCGAATACTGTTTAGACTTATTAGCACTGTTCATGTACTAATATTCAAACAATTTTTAGGATTTTGAATTTTTCCCACAAAATTACAGTTTTGACCCTCAATTTTCACTTATATCATTTTAACCCCTTTTATTTTATTTTAAATTTTCAAAATTAATTTTCCCTTCCTTTTAGTCTTAAAATAAAAAAATTGTCTTGTTTTCAACATTTGTAAGAATCTTTTCAACATGCACATTTATATAGGTTCATTTTATCATCATTAAAATTTTACATTATCAACCACACATATACTTTGAACATATAACATCATCCTTTCAATTTAATATTTTTATTTTGATTTTCTGAGAAATCTCTTATCTTTATTACTCTTCCTAAACTTTTAAGTTTTAAAAACTTAGAAGTTTCCCAAGGTAACACAATA
Source organism: Flaveria linearis (assembly GCA_024085815.1). NCBI lineage: Eukaryota > Viridiplantae > Streptophyta > Magnoliopsida > Asterales > Asteraceae > Flaveria > Flaveria linearis. The sequence goes on from CM044005.1 coordinate 53,437,034, forward strand.
AGATCACACTTATCATTGTTAAATTGTCTGCACACAAAAAAACATGCAGAAAATCAAAATTAAAGCAGAATCAAAATCTAATATTTACAATAGCGTCTGCAGTGAGATCATATCAGCGAAGATCAGCACATTAAAATAAAATAAAATGTGAATACTCATAGACAATGAATAAATCCTGATAAAGTGTGTTCCAGGTTAGTGATATCACAGCAAAGGAGACACAAGATCTAAGGACAGAAAATGAGTGTTTTTGATAGAAAGATCACCTCACTTACTTTTTCAATTCTTGGATTGATTAGGGTAGAGTTAGAAATGACATGATGTGATTATACAAAGACTTAGAGAGATCAACTATCATCAAGACATGCAGGTAAGTACACATTCTCAACTTATTACCTGACAAATATGCATAACCAGAGCTCATGTTACTAATTAATAGAGAAGGATCATGGATAGCCATTTGATCAACTCTAACCATCCGTTTGAATGGGTTGTGCACATTGGCATCTTTTGTATCAAAGGAGAACATCCAGGCCTGTAATCACTTACAACATAGGATATCTCACACTTCAGGTCTATGATGACGCATAACAAAGAAGTTAGATGATGCTTGTAACAGATCTCATGATTAATCACATCACCATCAGGTGTGAGTGTTGTAACTTAACACGCAATCAATCTGATAAGCTAATACTACTCAAAAGTACTCAGATTAATACACATACAAGCATAGAGATTTAGTTTAATCACAAGAATTTACCTTTTCAGTATACTAGCTTGATATTGTCTACACATCATATCTAATCATGTCAAACTTTATTAGCTAGTGAAGTATGCAACTGATCTCACTAATTTACTATCATTTCTTACATGTTGCAAAAACAGATTCATTCCTAAAAATGAAATGACAAATAAAGAAAGACTCTATTTTTGAAGTTTTTGTTTTATGTTATTTTTATCTTTAATTTTTTAGTTTTCTACTTTTGTATTTTGTTTTTCTAAAAAATAGAACACACACACACAAAGTACAATCAGGCCTTTGAAAAGTTCACTTATGAGGACCTTTTGGTTTAGGGAGGTTCTGATCATGATAAGATTCAAAGAACTAAATCAAGAACCCAGAAACTAGGTTTACACATGGTTAATAAGGCCAATTGACTCCACTAAATACTCAAACCGTCCTGGTCAGAAGGCTTTAGTAAATAGATCTGCCAACTGTTTTTCAATTGCAATTTGAATCAAAATGATTAAACCTTTTTTAGAGTTATCTCTAAGAAAATGATATCGAATTTCGATATGTTTTGTTTTAGAATGTTGAACTGGATTAGCTGTAATGAACATAATAGCAGTGTTATCAATGTAAATGAGTGTTTTAAGAAAATTGAACCCATAATCCAGCAGTTGGTTTTGCAACCAAAGGATTTGAGAACATCCTGCTGATGCAGCTATGTACTCAGGTTCTGCAGTTGAAACAGAGATATTTGTTTGTTTTTTGCATTGCCATGAGACTAATTGGGGACCAAGAAACTGACAACCACCCGTTGTAGATTTTCTATCTTGACAGCATCCACCATAATCACTATCTGTATAGCCATGTAACTCAAACTTACCCTCGTAAGGATACCAAATCCCTAAAGCTAGTTTGCCTTTAAGATACCTGAATATCCTCTTGACAGCAATTAAGTAAGATTCTTTCGGGTCTGATTGATACCTGGCATAGACACAAACAGCATACATTATGTCTGGTCTTAATGCAGTAAGATACATCAATGAACCAATCATAGATCTGTATAAAGTTTGGTCTACTGATTTTCGTTTAGGATTAGGCTCAATCTTGGTGTTTACATCAGCTGGAGTTCTTATGGACTGACAATCTTGCAGTTTGAATTTCTTCAATAGTTTGTCAACAAACTACTCTTGATTTATGAATATACCATCTACAGATTATTGAACTTGCAGTCCAATGAAGAAATTGATTTCTCCCACAGAACTCATCTGGAAATGAGACTTCTTTATTTTTTCAAATTCATTGAACCTTTTTGGACTAGTAGAACCAAATATGATATCATCAACATACACTTGCACACATAAGAGATCATCATTGTCCTTCTTTATGAATAAAGTTGGATCGATTTTCCCTCTTGTGTATCCATGTTGGATCAAGTGTTGTGACAATGTCTCATACCAGATTCTAGGTGCTTGATAAAGTCCATACAAAACTTTGCTAAGCTTGTACATTCGATGTAGAAATTCTGCATCCTCAAAGCCCGGAGGTTGCTTCACATACACATCATCTGTGATTGGACCGTACAAGAATGCACCTTTGACATCTATTTGATACATTTGAATTGCATGAACAATGCATAAGCCAGGAAGACATGAATGGATTCGAGTCTTGCAACTGGAGCAAATACTTCATCATAGTCAATTCCTTCTTCCTGTGTGTATCCTTGTGCAACTAGTCTAGCCTTGTTTCTTATGACTATCCCTCGATCATCAATTTTATTTCTAAACAACCACTCAGTGCCTATTGCATTTTCCCCTTCAAGTAATTCCACTAAATTCCACACTTCTTGTTTGCGGAATTGAAGTAATTCTTCTTGCATGGCTTCAATCCAACCATTGTCCTTTAACGTTTCGGTAACGTTTTTAGGAACAATTTGAGAAAGAAAACAAGCGTATAAGCACAAGTTTGCTTGTTCTGATTTACTCCTTGTTGTTCTCTCATTCAATGGACCAATAATCTGTAATGTGGGATGGTTCTTGTGAATACGAGATGTTGGAATCTCATCACTTTAAACATTATCATCCAGATTTGTTTGATTCAAATTGGAGAGCTGATGCAGCAGGTTAGAAGAATCAGGATTGAAGTTTAGAACTTGAGTCGGTGAGTTGATAAAGTAATCAAAGTTACCAGTATCAACTGCATCACCAGAGATGGATGATGTTCCTGACTCAGGTTGCACAAACTCATTACCATCGTCTGTATCCTCCGTAGGATTAGATTTGTCACTCCAATCATAGTCATTTTCTTCATTCTCACCTTCCACCTTTGGATCACTATTCTCTGACCATTCCTCCCCCTGAATTTCTACAATAAGAGACAAACGTGAGGTTAGATCATCAGTGAACTGCTCAGCATATGCACTTTAATCATAACCATCTTTAATGCTGACTACAATAGCTTTCTTGGGCTCTTCAGTTGATTTTGATTCCTCTTTAAGCTCAGGCATAGGAAGACTTTGATAAGGCTTTTGGAAAGTCTTCTGAGCTTGTTGAAACCTTTGATTGCCAGAACTTAATTGGGCATTTCCTCCATTGTTCCTTGGAGCTTTGCATTCTCTTGAGAAATGTCCATAACTGTTGCAGTTAAAACATCTTGACTTTGACTTGTCAAAACCAACAGTCTTGTTAGCACTGGACTTGTACTTCCTGTTGACATATGAGTGTTTTTGTGTTCTATATGCAATCATCACCATCTGCCAATTTAAGTCCATCTCTTCAACATCTTCAGGATCCATCTCGAACAAATCCTGCAAAAAAAGATCTAACTGAGTTAAATGGTGTTGGTACACATGTCCCTAGTTCTAGTTCTAGTGTGCTTAAATGTGAATGACTTTCATTTAGTTACATTGATGTAATATTTTGATATATGTAATGAAAACTCTTTGTTGAATGATTATTGGTTATTGAATGTTATATCTATTTATATTATTGTTTATTACAAGCTTATATGAACATGTTATATGGGTTTACAGTTGTTAGACATGGTTTTGTATCGTTAACGATTCAGGAATGTGTTTAACTAAGGCTTATGATCCAGTCGCATGATAGGACCATGCAAATGGATCAGTCGCACGACTGAACCATGTGATTGAGCCAAACGCACGATTGAGTCATAAGACTGACTCAGTCGTATGAATGAATCAACCGTGTGGGTCAGTCGTACGTATGAATGGATCGTATGACTCAGTCGCACGACTGACCCATACGCATGGCTCAGTCATACGAATGAAGACTGTAACATATAAATACCGCTTAATTCGTGGAAAAAAACACCTCGAGAATTCACAACCCTAGCCATCCCAGAGCTTCTAAGTCGTCCCTTCCAACTTCATAGAGCATTCCTGATCATTGCTAATCAATTCTTAACATTTTCTAATCGTTAGTTTTGATCGGATTAATGTTCTCCCTAATTGGATCGCCAATCAAATAGGATTCCGCACTATTTGATCTGGTTTCACGTAGTTTCGATTAGTACCAGTTCGTACTCGGTCCTAACAAGTGGTATCAGAGCTTTGGATCTCGATTCTACGTGGATTCAATCACGTGTTTGCAAAAGTCAATGTTTTCAATCAAAAGATCCATTCCGTTTGCATTAAAAATTCGATTTATACGAGTGCGTGTGTTCAGAAGTTCCTATTTTTTGAGTTCTAGCCGACTAGGGTTTACAAAATAGTGTTTTGAGTCGATTCAAGTGAAAAGTTTGAAAAAATTTCGAAGTCAGACGTCTCAGTCGCACGATTGATTCAATCGCATGACTGAACTTCATACGCATAGCTCAGTCACACGATTGGTCCAATCGTCCGCTTCATTCGTACGTTTAAGCTCATTCATTCAGTTCAGCTCAGTCGTATAGTTCATTCGTATGACTGAACTCATACGCATAGATTCATACGCACGATTGACCTCAATCGCACGTGTGACTTCAGTCGTACACTTCAATCGTCCGGTTGACTTCAATTGCATGGTTGAGCCTTCATTCGCACTTCCCAGTCACATCAGTCAGTCAATTTGTCAAGTCTTCAGACTAATTAATTATGGATGAACAGAACTTTGCTTTCTCAGCCGGGAAGGACTCCAGAATTCAAAATCTCTTGCTCTTGGAAAATGAGATTGGAAATCACAACAAACCACCAAAGCTTCTGTCACTTGATGAATATCCTCAATGGAAGCAACGGTTTGAAATTCATCTGAATGGAGTGGACACAAACTTATGGAGCACTATTGAGACTGGCTACACTATGCCAGTTGGAGCTGACGGTATTCCACTGAATCTAAGTGGTTTGAATGAGGCACAAAAGGTTGCATACAATGCTGAGAAGAAGACCTATGCATTGTTGACACAGTCCATTCCAAAAGACATTTTCCATCAGTTCTCAGAACACAAGCAATGCAAAAAGTTATGGAAGGCTCTTGAGAAGCGTTATGAAGGAAATGCAACGCTTAAGTCTCTAAAGGCTAAATCTTTGAGGAAGGAATTTGATAACTTCTCGTCAATTGGGAATGAGAGTCTGGATGACATTATCGATTGCTTCTATCATTTGATGAGTGAACTGCACACTCATGGAGTCAAAACGTCTATGGAAGATAAAGTGTCGAGTTTGGCTGATGGGTTACCTGATAAGTGGGATTCATTTGTATCCACTTTAAGACATAATGTTGTGCTAGAAACATTAGATATAAATGATTTTATTCTGACATTGAGAGAAGAAGAGCTACGACATAAGTACAAGTGTAAAAAGGGAACCTACACTCAGAATCCGTCTCTATACAATGTGGCTCCTACTACTGCATCTTCTAGTGCACCCTTGCAGACTGCTTTCATGTCTAACACATCTGCAAACATTCAAACTGCATCTTCATGTGGTGAGTCAAGTGTTTCATCAAGTGTTCAACACAGTTCTACAGAAGCTCAACCGACAAAGTTAACGACAAAGAATCTGGGCAACGTAACTGTGGAAGTTGCTAAGGAGCATATGGATTTATTGTTGCTGTAGTCCATTCTTATGACGGGTTAGTAGCCGGAAAGATTGGTAACTGCCACTTGGCCGATGAAGATTATGTGCAAGTGGATGAAACTGAGCTAGAGCGGATGGATATCATGTGGGCTCTCGCTAGTGCTGTACGTAGAGCAAAGAAGTTTGTTAAGAAGACAGGACAGAACCTGGTGGCTACAAAGGATACAACTTTTGGATTTGACAAGTCAAAAGTCACCTGTTTCGACTACGGTGAGAAATGCCATTTCAAGAGAGAGTGTGTCAAACCTAAGAAGACAGCAAATGGCAACCCATTTTCTTCAACCAACAGGCAAGATAAGGACAAAAAGGTAGCTTCAACAAGCCATGACTCCAAAGCCATGGTAGCACAGGGTGATGAAGGACAAGACTCGTCCTTTCGTTTATTATCTGATGGTGAAGCTAACATTGCATTGGTTGATGATCTGAATGACGACTCAGCGAGTGAGGGGGAGAACTCGGCTGACCTTGATACTGCTGATGTGAATGAGACTATGGCTGCTGTTGATCACCTAGTGGAAGATGAACTGAATGAAGGATCTGCAACACACCAAGAACCCCAGGCTGCTTTCATGGCCTGCACCTCTACATCTCTGCAGGTAGAATCGAAAGAAGCTCTCTTTGATCAACATGCTTGTCTTGATTGTAATAAATTTAGAGAATCATAGATTTAAAATTTACTAGGTTGTTAGATCATAATGACAATTTGGTAAAAGACTTAAAATTGTGCACTGAGGCTAATCGGGTGTTAAAACACAATGAGAGCAGTTATAAAGAGAAAATCGAAGTTTTGCAAAAATAACTAAGGGAAACTGAAGTTGTAGCATTTAACCAAGAAATGACATAAAGTATTACATAAAAACAATTGAGGAAACTAAAAAGGAAAGAGCTATTTTACAAGTTGAAAATGAGTCCTTAAAGCAAAAATTACATAGTTTAGCTAGTTCCTCTCATATCTTGAAAAACTTAGTTAAAGAAATAAACAATGGGGAAGGGCTGGGTTATAAAGTTATGCCTCCACCACATGAGATTCTTCTAAACACCATATAGAGACATGTTAACAATAACCCCATAAAGGACCATGTGGTGACTACCTCTCTGGTCAGTGATCCGGATTCTGAAATTAAACCTGCACTTGCGGTTGCTGATCAGAAGGCTTCAACATCGGGCACCAAGAATAAAATCATCATTGAGGACAGGGTGGAAGAGTATGATAATGTACCTCTTGGGCTGGGTTCACAATCTGCTGTTACACAACCAAAGACTTCAAAACCTACTCAGTCTAAACCGGTTAAGCAAGATCTCAACCATTTTAAAAGACAAAGTAATCATAACATTAAACAAATCAAATTTGTCAAAGAAGGTGAAAAACCAAAGGTTGAGGCCAAAAACACCATACCTAAAGTGTACTCCCCACCCCACAAGAGATCTCCTAGTCCTATTGAGAGGAGATCATGCTATACTTGTGGACAAAGAGGCCACATTTCTTCACACCGTCCTCGCTATCAGACACCTAGGCGTAAAGTTAAACTAGATCAGGAAGTTAAATCGTTTTCTTCAAAACAGAGATCTAAAACACTTGCTAGGTCTAAAACACCTACTAGGTCTTACACCCCTCCCTAACACCACAGACAACACAGACAAGCCACTGGCAAGTCTATGATGCCTGTGGTAAAACCGGATTTTGAAAATAGACCTAAAGTTCAAATTGTCAATCAGTCATCAATTTACCATAAACAAGCCTTACACAAGGATGGTCTGTGGAAAGCTAAAACATCTGATATGTCTGATAGTAGTGATAAGCAGAAGGATGAGGTTTCTCCAACTTCAAATGGACAGTGGGTAGAGTTTTTGATGTGCGATGCCCTTAGGAAACCTAAGCCAGTAAAGGCTTGGATTCCCCTTCTTAACTAATTATTTTCTATTGTGTGCAGGTTGTCCGCTATAGTACTTCTACCAACATGTGGATTGTAGATAGCGGAGCATCCAGGCACATGACGGGAAATAAGTCTCTCCTTTTCAACGTCAAAAAAATTAAAGGGGGACATGTTTCGTTCGCTGGAAACAAAGGAGGTCAAAGAATAGATAGAACTAGGTCCAAGGGAGAGTTTGTTGGTGCATATGTCCCTAGTTCTAGTTCTAATGTGCTTAAATGTAAATGACTTTCCTTTTGTTACATTGATGTAATGTTTTGATATATGTAATGAAAACTCTTTGTTGAATGATTATTGGTTATTGAATGTTATATCTATTTGTATTATTGTTTATTACAAGCTTATATGAACATGTTATATGGGTTTATAGTTGTTAGACATAGTTCTATATCGTTAACGATTCAGGAATGTGTTTAACTAAGGCTTATGATCCAGTCGCACGACTAGACCATACAAATGGACCAGTAGCACGACTGAACTATTGATTGAGCCAAACGCATGATTGAGTCATAAGACTGACTTAGTCGTACGAATGAATCAACCGTGTGGGTCAGTCATACGTATGAATGGATCGTATGAATCAGTCACACGGCTAAGCCATACGCATGGCTCAATCGTACAAATGAAGACTGTAACCTATAAATACCACTTAAATCGTGGAAAAACAAAACACTTTGAGAATTTACAACCCTAGCCATCCCAGAGCGTCCAAGTTGTACCTTCCAACTTCATAGAGCGTTCCTGATCATTGCTAATCAATTCTTAATGTTTTCTAATCGTTAGTTTTGATCGGATTAACGTTCTCCCTGATTGGATCGCCAATCAAATAGGATTCCACACTATTTGATCTGGTTTCACTATTTGATCTTGTTAGGACCGAGTACGAACTGGTACTAACCGAAACTACATGAAACCAGATCAAATAGTGCGGAATCCTATTTGATTGGCGATCCAATCAGAGAGAACGTTAATCCAATCGAAACTAATGATTAGAAAACGTTAAGAATTGATTAGCAATGATCAGGAACGCTCTATGAAGTTGGAAGGGACGACTTGGACGTTCTGGGACGGCTAGGGTTGTGAATTCTCAAAGTGTTTTTTTCCACGAATTAAGTGGTATTTATAGGTTACAGTCTGTAGGATTCTATGTGCCCAAGACACATAAAATATTGATGTGGTTAGTACGTTATGATCCAAGTCGGGTTATACCCAATAACAAGCTTAGCAAACACCAATTAATATTTAATTGATGATATGATCATGCAATTAAATATTTACACCAATTAATATTTAATTGGTGATATGATTATGCAATTAAATATTAAAACCAATTTAGAAAATGGGTTTTCTAAACAAGTTGCATATGAGATGGAACAATTTATTAGGATATGTTGTTCAATAATATTATTTGTAATGTTATTTAAGTAAGTTAGATAACATTACAAATTAATAATAGGAGTGTATGGATTATACAATTAAATGGGTTAGTTGTATATGTATCTAGTTAAAAGACTTGTTAACATTTTATGTGTTATAATTTTAAAGGGGGAAAGCTCTTATAATTTAAAATATTGGCCGCCCCTTTGCTTGTTCCCCATTGGACCTTCATATCCTTGGAACACACAAGTCTTTTAATAATACGTGGCTCCACATTCTCAAAAATAGACACACATGCAACTAAGACCAAAAACTCTCTCCATCTCTCTCTTAACTCACGGTTTTGGACAGCAGGTTTTGGAGGTTTTTGGTTTTGATCTTGGTGTATCTCTACCTAGCAAGAGTGGTGTTTGTACAAGGCTTGGGGTATAAACACTTGAGGGTTCCTTCCTTGGAACCTTGGGCCCGATTCCATCTTCTAACATCTTCAAAGTTGCTGCTCAAACTCACGGTTTTGGAAGCTTCATTTGGCAGCTTTCCTTTTGGAGCTTTCATGTCCAAGTCCAAGGAACTTTGATGCATGCTTGGAGGTTTATGGAGTGAGCACTTGGAGACTTCAAAGCTTGAGGTTTTGGGCATATTCTTTAGCTTTCTTTGGCCGAATTTCAGCCTCTAATCTACTCTTTCTGTCGACTTCAAAAGCTTGGAGAAAGGTAGTTATGGCAGCCCCTTGTGGCTGTCATATTATTTGTTTGTTGTGTTACATAGCTTGTTCATTCACATAATAAGATCCTTTGATTATGGGTTTGCTTTCTTACATAAATATGTCACTTAAGAACACGAATTTTCAGCTTATAAACAAGTTTATAAAGCTTTATATCCGCTGCGTTTTCTGATAGTTTAAATGGTTAAACATGGATTTTGTGTTCTAGCAAACCCAACAATGGCATCAAGAGCCGGTTATGTGGATGACTTGCTTGTTTTATCTTTTGAAATTGGTTTTAAAAGATGTTATTAGACATGTTATAGGCTGTTTTTGGGCTGGAATATTATGTCTCGTTGAAACCCCAACTTTCAAGGTTACATTACACATGCTTGTGATTAAACCTTGAAAGATATGTATGTTGATATGTTGATTGTTTGGACAATATTTAAAACCAAAATTTCAGTTTATGTTGGCTGAAATTTGAAGGTTTTAAATGGGGTTTTCACTATATCAATAGATGATATGATCATTGGTTGTTAAAGTGCATAACCTAGCTTAAGGCCTTGTGTTGTTTGGATGATTCAAGTGGTTGTTTATTCATTCAATTGGGTTGTAATATTTGTGTTTATTCATTTGGGTTGTAATTATTCATTCATTTGGTTATGTAATAATAGATTAGGTGCATTTCTTTTATTAGAAAAATGTATTAGGATATAATTTTTGTAAAAGGAAGATGCACAAGATGAAGACCCAAAGATGGACATCAAAGACACAAAAAGGGGACGAGAAGCATATGGATGCAAGTTCAAGTGGGAGTCTAAGGAGACCTCTATTTTGTGTTGTATTCAACCCTTAGGAAAGACCAAATGACCACACTTGTGATGGCAAACAAGTGTGGTCACAATAGTAGCTATGGTTATGCATATTGTGGTTCTTTATATTATGCTTGTTTGGTTGTTTGTTGTATGATTGTTGTTTGATATTTGGATATGCATAACAAACTCATTAGCAAACTTAACAAGCTGGAAATTTATGGTTTCTAATCATTAAGTGATTAATAAGAGGTTATTAAAAGGATTAATGATTTAATAAAAGAGGTTTTGTTAAAAATAAACCATAAGATACCTTGCATCTATGGTTCTTAATCATTAAGTGATTAATAAGGAGTCATTAAAAGGATTGATGATTTAATAAAAGAGGTTTTATTAAAAATGAACCATAGGATACCTTGTATTTGAAAGCATGCAAATACAAGGTACATAGAGTTTTCAAAAGTAGAATTAATGAAAACTAAAAATCCCTTCTCAAACAAGTTTAACATCGTCCTTTTGCACAACACTTAAGTCATTTGGAAACTCTTAATGGGATAAAGGTCACCTAACCATTTTGAGGGAACTTATGACTTAAGGTGGGAATACCACATTGGTGGGATAAAGGTCACCTAACCACTTGTGTTGGTAAACTCACATGTGTGTGCAAGTAGGGTGACTTGATTTGCAAATCATGTTGAATGGATCACCTAAAATATGGTTTCCAAATGGTGTTGATGGGATTAACATGCCGACTTTACATATGATGTTTAAAGTCGATCCCATACCGCTAGAAGTTGCAAAAGGTTGTAATTGTCAAAAGTTGACTACCTTGTTAATTTGAATAATGGGATAAAGGTCACCTAACCATTATTTGAATGTAACGTTGGATCCTAGATTTTAATTATTAATTGTCTATGAGACATAAAGGGTATTAATAATTAAAATGAAATTTTAAGAAATACTAAAAGAACTTTGTAAAATTTGTAGAATGGCCGCAAAACAATAATGCTACCACCCCGACCGTCCATACCCTATCACTGAGAACTATTTTAAAGAGGGATCGTCAGTACCATAATAACCTTATGGACTGGTCTCGAAACTTGAGAATTGTTCTCAAGCAAGAGCAAAGGCAATGTCCTTGACGATCATATTCCTAACCAACCCGACCCCGACGATGTTGAGGCCGCCTCGAGAGGCTTAGCTGTCCTGTCTCAAAGGAGTTGGCCAAGGATTTGATCCTTAATGGCCTAACTAAAAGTTTGAGACATTCATAATGAACTACGATATGAATGGATAGGACAAGAGCATTGGTGAGTTTCACGCAATGCTCACAACAGCTAAGGCAGGGATTGGTAGAAAGGTTCTACCTATTCTCTAGATCAATAAGGAAAGGCCAATCCCGATCCCAAGGCAAATGTTGCAAAAGGAGAAGGACACGTCAAAGGCAAAGGGGAAGGGAAGATCAAAGCGGAACCTCCAAAACCTAAGCTTATGAAGCTTAAGGTAACCGAAAACGATCCATGCTTTGAGTATGGTGAGATAGGTCATTTGAAAGGGAATTGTCCAACCTATCGCAATGAGTTGAGAAATAAGAGGGATGCTGGGCAAACCTCAAGCACAACTTTCATAATCCATATTGACTTAAATGTTATTTCCTCAAAGCACATGGGTAATTGGATACCGCATGTGGAACTCACTTTTGCAATCTGTTGCGAGGGTTCAAAAGAAATAAGCACTTTAAGAAAGGAGACTATGTTTTGAAACTTTCAAAAGGTTTGGAAGTTGTTCTTCAAAACATGTTATATGCTCCTAGTTTGACTAGGAACATGATTTAAGTTTCCTTTTTAAAACGATATGGTTATGATTTAAAGTTTGTAAATGATGGTATTTATGTTGCTATGGATGATGTATATTATTTCAAGGCTATGCCTTCTAACGATATTTATGAATTGGTTCATAAAGATTCATCCTATAATAAACACATCATACCCATCATGTACCAAGAGACTTAAAATGGTTTAAGTAACTCTTATCCTTGTCATTGTCATCTTGGTTACATAAACAAGAATCGGACTTAAACACTTTAAAAGAATGGTATTTTAAAAGCAAATGAAAATTGTTCATTTGATAAGTATGAATCTTGTTTACAAGGTAAGATGACCAACACGCCCTTTAGTGGTACTAATGAGAGGGCAAAAAGACTTATTAGGAATCATACATTTGGTGTATGTAGTCCTTTTAAGACAATGACAAGGTATGGTGAAACTTACTTCATTACCTTAACCGACGATTATAGTCGCTATGGTTATGTGTACTTGATGGCACATAAACATGAAGAATTTGAAATGTTCAAAAACTTCAAGAATGAAGTAGAAAATCAACTCGATAGAACTACCAAAGTTCTCCGTTTAGATAGAGAAGGTGAATACCTAAGTGAGACTTTTAGGGATCATCTAGGAAGTTGTAAGATTGTCTCACAACTTACTCCTCACAGAACACCATAACATAATGGTGTGTCTGAAAGGAGATCGAACCCTATTGGATATGGTTCGACCTATGATGCCTATAAGCTCACTACCTCTATAATTTTGGGGTTTCGCACTACTCTCCAAGGCTCGTATTTTGAATATGACCCAAACCAAGAAAGTGGATTCGACGCCTTTTGAAATATGAAATGGAATAGTTCCATCGCCATCATATTTAAAAGTATGGGTTATGAAGCTTTTGTTAAGCTTAACACCCAAACCAACTGAAAGTCGATTCACTAAGTGTATATTTGTTGAATATCCAAAAGGACTGTATAGGATACTACTTCTTTGATCCAACAAATCAAAAGGTATTTATTGCTCAAAAGGCATAGTTCTTGGAAGCCAAGTTCCTTATGGAAAGAATGACACATAGAACAGTGGAATTTGATGAGGATCAAGATCCACAAGCCGATACACGTTTGGTTGACACTAGCTGTCAACAAGAGGTTGTTGATAATGATCAAGAGGTTGATCAATACACATAAAACGTTCATAGATCTGGTAGAGTTAGCATTCCACCTGAAATATATGGATTTTTCATGGATGGATGCTATGAGATTGACTCCGATGAGCCAACTACATACCATAATGCTATGTCCAATTCGGATTGTGACAAATGGCTGGAAGCCATGAACGTAGAGATGCAATCCATGTATGACAACCAAGTTTAGGAATTGGTTGACCCTCCACTTAACTCCAAACCGGTTGGATGCAAGTGGGTTTTCGAGAAGAAAACAAATATGCATGGAAACTTGGACACTGACAAGGCTTGTGTGTATAAAAAGGCTAGTAGGAGTGTAATCATATTCCTAGTATTGTATGTTGATGACATAATACTATATGGAAAGGACATTCCAACCATGGAAGGTGTTAAAACCTGGCTTGGAAATTGTTTTTCCATAAAAGATCTCGGTGAAGCCGCCTATATTTTGGGAATAAAGATCTATGGGGATAGATCGAGGCGGTTGATAGGTCTAAACCAAAGTGCATATATTGATAAAATCTTGAAAAGGTTCAAGATGGTAAACTCTAAGAAAGGTATAGTACCTATTCAAAGAGGGACAATATTGAGTGCTCTCAATGTCCAAGCTCAAAGGATGAGCAAGATCGCATGAAGGACATCCCATATGCGTCTGCTATAGGATCCATCATGTATGCGATAATATGCACTAGACTAGACGTGTCATGCGCGTTAAGCATGACAAGTAGATATCAGAAGAATCCAAGTAACAGCCATTGGATGGCTGTTGAAAGTATATTGGAATACCTTAGGAGGACTAAGGATATGTTTCTAATATACGGATCTGATGAAGAGGAACTAGTTGTAAAGGGTTACACGAATGCTAGTTTCTAAACTGATCGAGATGATCCTCGATCACAACCGGGGTACGTCTCCATTATGAATAGAGTAGCATTGTCCACTACAGAATTCGAATACATAGCCGCCTCATTAGCAGCTTGGGAAGCTGTATGGATAAAAGGTTTATCACCAATCTAAGGATGGTCTCTACCATTCAAGACTCCTTAGAAATCTTTGTGATGACGAGGGTGCGATTGTTCAAATCAAGGAACCCCGTGCACATCAAAAGATTAGGCACAATGAGCGGAGATTCAACTACATAAGGGATGAAGTCGAAAAGGGAAAGATATGTATTCGCAAAGTTCACTTTGATCAAAATATTGCGGATCCACTCACGAAGCTCCTTGAAAGGGCAAAGCATGAAAGTCATACCTATGCCTTAGGACTTCGATATTCTAGTGATTGGACTTGATCAAATTTTGTATTTGAATATATGGAACTCTTTATTATTTGAATAAGATTATTTGGTTATAATGCTTCAATTAATGTTCCGATTTAGCATGTTTAATCCATGAGTAAATTGTTTACTCTAAATGTCCGTAGTCGTTCAAACTTGTGGGAACAAGTGTGAGGGTAAGACTATTATGAACTTGGATTGGTTGATATTCATAAGGATGAATATAGAGCAATGGGTTGCTACCAAGGTTCATAGATATTTGTGGGCTACAAATATTGGACTAACCCGCATCTCGAATTTTACTACATGGAATCTTATCGATTGATCATAAGTAAATTTGAGTAAAGGCGAATATCATTTGGTATCCTCCGACCTGAGATACATATTGGGTTTTGATATTCACTAAGTATTATACCTTGAGCTAATTCTTCACTGTCCTGAAATAGTGGACAGTATATAAGGGTATGTTCAGGTATAACACGAAGTGTTTGTGAGAAACGTATGTAGTCAAGATGGAATTTGTTCCTCTTATTCGTTGAGAGTTAGATGTCTAAGGCTTGATTAAGTTAAACCAAGAAGGAATGATCATTCTGTGTCCTTGGATTTAACATGACATCTGTAACAAAAGGATAGATGATTGATTCTCCTAAATCATTTCAAGTAGGGTACTTGAATGAGATGATGTTATTGAATGGCTATAAGTCATGCGTATTAAGGGTAGTAAACCGTTGTTAGGCGTCATTTACTGCTTGCGTCAATCTTCTATGAATCTTGGGCAAGTGGGAGATTGTAGGATTCTATGTGCCCAAGACACATAAAATATTGATGTGGTTAGTACGTTATGATCCAAGTCGGGTTATACCCAATAACAAGCTTAGCAAACACCAATTAATATTTAATTGATGATATGATCATGCAATTAAATATTTACACCAATTAATATTTAATTGGTGATATGATCATGCAATTAAATATTAAAACCAATTTAGAAAATGGGTTTTCTAAACAAGTTGCATATGAGATAGAACAATTTATTAGGATATGTTGTTCAATAATATTATTTGTAATGTTATTTAAGTAAGTTAGATAACATTACAAATTAATAATAGGAGTGTATGGATTATACAATTAAATGGGTTAGTTGTATATGTATCTAGTTAAAAGACTTGTTAACATTTTATGTGTTATAATTTTAAAGGGGGAAAGCTCTTATAATTCAAAATATTGGCCGCCCCTTTGCTTGTTCCCCATTGGACCTTCATATCATTGGAACACACAAGTCTTTTAATATTCCATGGCTCCACATTCTCAAAAATAGACACACATGCAACTAAGACCAAAAACTCTCTCCATCTCTCTCTTAACTCACGGTTTTGGACAGCAGGTTTTGGAGGTTTTTGGTTTTGATCTTGGTGTATCTCTACCTAGCAAGAGTGGTGTTTGTACAAGGCTTGGGGTATAAACACTTGAGGGTTCCTTCCTTGGAACCTTGGGGCCGATTCCATCTTCTAACATCTTCAAAGTTGCTGCTCAAACTCACGGTTTTGGAAGCTTCATTTGGCAGCTTTCCTTTTGGAGCTTTGATGTCCAAGTCCAAGGAACTTTGATGCATGCTTGGAGGTTTATGGAGTGAACACTTGGAGACTTCAAAGCTTGAGGTTTTGGGCATATTCTTCAGCTTTCTTTGGCCGAATTTCAGCCTCTAATCTACTCTTTCTGTCGACTTCAAAAGCTTGGAGAAAGGTAGTTATGGCAGCCCCTTGTGGTTGTCATATTATTTGTTTGTTGTGTTACATAGCTTGTTTATTCACATAATAAGATCCTTTGATTATGGGTTTGCTTTCTTACATAAATATGTCACTTAAGAACACGAATTTTCAGCTTATAAACAAGTTTATAAAGCTTTATATCCGCTGTGTTTTCTGATAGTTTAAATGGTTAAACATGGATTTTGTGTTCTAGCAAACCCAACACAGTCTTCATTCGTATGACTGAGCCATGCATATGGCTCAGTCGTGCGACTGAGTCATACGATCCATTCATACGTACGACTGACCCACACGGTTGATTCATTCGTACGACTGAGTCAGTCTTATGACTCGATCATGCGTTTGGCTCAATCACATGGTTCAGTCGTGCGACTGGTCCATTTGCATGGTCCAGTCGTGCGACTGGATCATAAGCCTTAGTTAAAAACATTCTTGAATCGTTAACGATACAGAACTATGTCTAACAACTGTAAACCCATATAACATGTTCATATAAGCTTGTAATAAACAATAATATAAATGGATATAACATTCAATAACCAATAATCATTCAACAAAGAGTTTTCATTACATATATAAAAACATTACATCAATGTAACAAAATTAAAGTCATTTACATTTAAGCACACTAGAACTAGAACTTGGGACATGTGTACCAACAAATGGCTACCTTGATATGCTTGAAAACTAGCCATGAATGCAGTAAAAGCAGTTTTAGACTCTTCATCCTCTAATAGGATGTTTATAACATATTAAACTTTGCTAGATTTAGTAGAGTTAGTTGATGGTGTCTCTGTTTGAACATTTGAACTCTGAGATTTTGGTGGAGATTAAGGATGAGACTGTGAGGTATAAGCAGGAACAAATCTGTTCATCATCTGGTTTACTTTTTCACCAGACAAATGTTGAAACAGTTCTAACTGCCTTTTTAGCTTTTGTTTCTTGAGGTTTTGGATATCTTTTCCTCCTTCATAGATGGTCTTTAATGCTTTGTACATGGTATATACAGTCTGATATCCATCTAGCCTTGCAAGAACTTCCAAAGGTAGTCCTTTACACATCAAGGAGTATGCTTTGATATCATTCTCGAACCTTTTTAAATCATCTCCTTGCAAACCATCTTCAGCGTAGGGTTCTTGAGAATCTTTAGTATATACAAAACCCCTGTTAGGCCCATCAATGGTTATTGGAATGTATGGTCCTTTTTCAATTGATTTCCAAAGATCAGTGTCAATGAAATTCAAATGGTGTTTTAATCTAAGCGACCAATTTTTGAAATCAGCTCTGTTTTTAAGTTTAGGAACTCTATTTTCTGAGTATTCTGATTTCACCATCTTTATATTTTTGTTGATTTTTAAATTTAAATTTTCTGATTTTTAAATTTTTGATTTAAAAAAAAATCTAAGTATTAAGTTAAGATGCGCCTGAACAGTAAAGAAACGTCTCAACAGTTGAGAAACTTCTGAGTTTGAATAAGAACCGTCTAAGGGATTGCCTTAGAAAAATTTCCAAAACCGCCTAAAGTAGAAACTTCTGAACAGTCGCAATCCGTCTGAGCAGTTGTCAGACGTCTGGGAGTTACAACCGTCCAAACAGTTCTGATGCGTCTCAACAGGTATGATGCGTCTGGAATTACATGAGCTCAAACAGCAGTAAAACTTCTCAACAGTTGTAAACCGTCAGCTTGAAAACCGCCTACACAGTGGTAAACCGTCTGCACAGTGGTCAAACATCTAAACACTTGGTAATTTTCATTGATTTTCAACCCTCATGCGTCACATTCATCTTGTTCTTATGAATGTAACGAACTCAATTTTTCTGAAATCGATCAAAACTTGATGAATTGGATTGAAATCTTCCAATTAAGTAGGTTTAATGCCGATTAACAATCTTCTTTCCTCAATTTCTTTGATTATCAACAACAAATCAGTGAATCTTCCCAAATTTCAATTCGACAAAGATGAGCACTTTTCGAACCAAATTTTGACAAATTCTCTGAAATTTGATAAATTTGACTGCTAATTGTTTATGATGATTACACAAAACTTGGCCTTTGCTATCGAGCCGGGGGTCTCTTTGGAAGCGGTCTCTCTACCTAACAAGATAGAGGAAAGACTCGCCTACACCTACCCTCCCCAAACCCTGCTCTTGAGTGGGATATACTGGGTTTGTTTGTTTGTTTGTTTGTTTGTTTGATGATTACACAAAACTGAAAACCACAATATTTCAATGAATTGCTAATCCATCACAGAATCAAGCGAAATTTGAGTTTTCAAAGTTCTACAAAAACTCAATTCACTCAACAAACAGTCTGGAACCATTTGATAGGATCAAATGTATAGATCTGTGATGATATTAGCTAACAATTCAATGAAAACACAAGCAAAGTAATCAAATCAAAGCACAATATCAACAAAATTCAAAGAGTTTATTGATAATAGCGAAGACAATTACAATGTGTGTTAGTAGTAGATTCATATCTCTAACCTACACAAGTCTAAGCTATATATACTACCAATAAACAGAAAAAGGAACTAACTAATTACAAGACTAGTCCCTATACTATTACAAAAACATAAAAAGACACATAAAGACAAAATGTTAATCTTTAAAGTAGTATTAACATAGTCGAAATGTAGAGTAATTAGAATTTATACTATTAAATAAAGCATATTATATTTAACACGACTCGTTTTACAATAAAGTATTACAACAATAAAACACATATTCACTATTTATTTCCATTTTATTTAAAAAAAGCTTGTTAAGCTTGCCACTCAAACTTTACCATTTGTCCTTATTGTCCTAAGGTTTATCCTTAGAATGCAAGTCTGATAAATCAAGACTAAATTACTTTTTTCTCTTTCAGAACCACATATATTTTTTTTCTACACATCCTAACAATGATGTTAAAACTAAAGAACTAGCGGTCTTATCAATTCAATGATATGGTCTCTTGGTGACAGATTGAGCTTCTAGTACTAGTTCTTTGAAATTGAATTTTGCGATCAGTTTGAAGTCCCAACAAATCTTATGAAAACATATTAGGAAAATTATTTACCACACATTTGATAATTGCAGCACTTTTGCGTTCATGTCCTTCACATAGACTAGGTAAGAACCACACCCTCACTTTTTGAGCTTCTCTGTTCTTATCATATCATTTTAAAGTAACGTAATCAATATCCTTATACACAATAACGGGACTACTATCAGGCGCTGGAAGACAAATCATCTTTCTTCGATACATGATATTCGCTTCAAAAGTAGCTAACCAATCCAATCCTTATACCATGTCTAAACCTCCTAAATCATAATAAACAACTTAGATAGAAGTCTATGACCGGCCAACTCTAGAATCAATCATCAATCATTTTGAGCACTCTAGTAGATTTAACAATTACTGTCTCAACATAAAAGGCACATCAATCCTTCTAATTTTACCACGCAACTTATTACCAAACAAAGCATCTATGAAGCTTTTCTTGATTTTTCTATCTCTACCTCCCACCCCTTTATAAATTAATAAGGTTCGAGGATCAGATGCCCTATAGAGACTGAGTACTATTTATAGTACTCCATTTAGGCAAAACCTACATTCCATACATAACACATCCAACCTATAATTTACATAAAGTTACCAAAACCTCCTTAATTTTCTTCTTTTCAATATCAATAAAGTTTTCGGGTGTTACCCAAACCATGCTAACCTCACACAAGGTAATTCATAGCAATCACAAATTTCTTAAGCATAAAACTTTGAGTTATTTGTAACAAAATTGTAAACAATGTTCAACATTCAATTACATCATAAATCCAAACTAATGGTCTAATAAAATCTAAAGTTCTTGAAAACCTTAAATCCTTCAATCCATATTAGAACTCAAAATGGTGTGCATAGGATCAAAAATTTCTAAGAATTGACCACCCTTTCTCTCCCCCCAACCCCCTCACGCCAAATTCTTGCGCTCCCCATCCTTCTCTATTTTTGTCATAAGACGGAACCCATATTCTACTTTGTTATATATCATTTCAAATATAGTGTCCCCTGAAAAAAATCATTCATTTTTGCTCCAAGTTCCAACCCTCACACTCACTATTTAAAGCTATCTTGAAGCCTTGAAGCCTTGCGCATCCATCAATCCCCTAAGCATTTAAGGTAGGAAACTTGCTTTTTTGCTGATTTGATACTTGTTATGCTTGGTTTGACTCACCCTACACCATAACCATAGATTCACTTTCTTGGATTCCTTTTGGTTGACCAACTCTAGTCGAACATTGTAACACCCGGATAGTTTAAAAATTGTTAAAAAAAGAATAAAATGGAAGAAATGTAATAAAACCCAAATGGAGGGGGAAAAGATGTAAAAGTACAAAATAATATATTATATTTTGTACAAAAGCAACATGGCCGCCCATACCATTTTACTTTTCACTTTTTTGTTCGGACTTTAGAGAGAGAAAGAGCAGAAAGCTTCGGATTACAAGAAGAAGAAGAGCTTTCAGATTTTGGTAAGTGTTTCTTGTGTTTGACTCGGTTTTGTTAGGGTTTCCAACCATAGAACCGATTTTTATGTGATCTTTGTGCTTGGTTGTTTGTTAGTTGTGTTTTAGGTGGTTGAACTCTTGATGTTTTCAAGTTTGGTGGAGTTTTACTTGAACACTACATAAGGTGAGTTCTAGACACCGGTTTCTACATGTTTTATAATTTCTTTGGCGCTGAAAATGTATTAAAAATGGGTTTTACTACTATTATTATGTATACCCATATGTTTCATGCTTGTATGATAATGTTTTATGGTTGTTTATGTGATGTATAGGCTTAGTATGGTGTTATTAAGCTTATAATAGGTTAGAGTAATATTTAGGACTAAAAACAAATGAGAAGTATGATAAACAGGTTGTTCATGCGCCTAAATAAGGCTCATGCGCCTAAAATTGCCTTAGAAAAGTTCTAAGTAGGGTCATGCGCCCAAATAGGGTTCATGTGCCCAAACAGTACCCCATGCGCCCAAATTATGCCTTAGAATATCTAAGTATAAGTCCATGCACCTGAACAGTAATTCATGCGCCTAAGACTTAGTCTCAGTCACATAAGTATACCCCAAGCGCCCAAATAGTGCACATGCGCCTGAAATTGCTCATGCGCCAAAGTATTGAAATGCCCAAGTTAGCCCATGCGCCTGCATAGTGGTAATGCGCCTAAACAGGCCTTATGCACCCGCATAGTGCTCATGCGCCTAGAACACTTTAGGGTTTTAATTGTTATTATATTGCATTATTATAAGTTATTCTTATGTCCATAAAAATTATTATTGTGTGACTTTAAGTGGTATGTTTATGATCATAAATGCAAAGTATTATCATTAAGGAAAGTGAAAGATTAATGATAAAGAAAAGTGGAACGTAATTCAAATAATGTAAGTCTTGCAAGCATATAGGAGGTGCACGACCATGTTGTCGTTAGCTCAACTGTGATGCGGGTTAGCTACCCTGAAGGATGCACACAGGGTCAATCATTAAGATTGACAGGACCCTTGTGGTATACCCTAGGTGACTGGGTCAGCTTCGGGCATAATGTTCATGGCCTATTTATAGATCACAGGCCCAGCATCAGTTTCATGCACAGTGTTCGGGGTATTGCACATTGGTATTTATAGACAGTGAAAGATAAACTTAAAAGTACAGAATGAACAAATGCATACAGTAAAGAAAGAAAGAAAGAAAGTATTACCTTGTTGTATGTACGATGTATGCTCACGTACGAAAGTAAAGGAAAGTATTTTATTGAAAGAGTATTTTCATAGATATATTACCCAAGGTATTTTAATACTTTTAAAACTAGAACTCACTCAGTAACGCTGACTTTTATGCATTTTTAGTTGGCATGTAATTATTGCTGAGGATGGCATGAAGGTGAAGCTGCTCGGCGGGACAAGACTGACATCCATTCAATACTTATGATATTGTTGTTTTGTAATGCGATTAAAAAATCTTTTGTAACTCAAACTCCATTGTATTGCTTAACAACGGTATTTATTATTAATAATGAATGGCTTTTGTTAAAGTAAATCAGTTGCATTATTTTATGTAATGTATAGTATTATGTATCTATGATGCGATGAATGACCAACTGTGAGGTGCCCGGGAACGGGGCCTTACAAGTTGGTATCAGAGCCAAAGTTTAAGAGAATTGGGTTAAATATTTTCTAACACCAAAACTTAAATTTAGAATGAGACAAAATGGGAAGGGATGCCAGTCCGAATAGCTACCTGCCATGAGGTATTTTCTTTATGTTAATCGTTATTATGTGCGTATGTTATTTGATCTGTTTGCCTTTAGTAGATTTAGATACTGATGTAGTCAGGATAGGAAATGCTTGGGGTATGAAGAGTAAAGTAAGTGGCTAATAACAACTGGCCACTGTAATTAGGGACTTACTATATTTGACTTAAACTAAGCTATTACCTTGAATGACTGTCTTGGTGTTTGAATCTTATAGTGCGTTAGAGGATGGCTGGAGGTAGATCTTCTAAGGCTTTGCGAGGCGGAGGCCGTGGCGGATGTGGTACTGGACCAAGAGTCACAAAAGGAAGGCCCAGGGTTGAAGAGGTGGCCCATGAGGAGCCCGAGACCCCTCACCCGGAGGGTGGTGATTAGAGTGCTAACTTAAGGGCCTCAGTGAAAGAGGCTGTGGTAGAAGAGGTTCATCAGGTCATGCAGACAATCTTGCCGTCTGTGGTGACCGAAATGATTAAAGCTATTAGGGAAGGTGAGAGTAAGGAAAGGAGAAGGCCCACAAGGGGAAGAGAACAACCAAAGACTGAGACGGTTGTCACCAGTGAGGAGGAGGAGGAGGAGCCGGTGCAGGAAACCACACGAGGCTGTAACTATGGGGCGTTCCAAAGATGCAAGCCCTCGACTTTCGATGGCAATGGTACTGCTGCTGCTACCCATCGATGGGTAAGAGAGATAGAGGCTGTGTTCGATATCAGCGAGTGCAGGGAGGATCAGAAGGTGAAGTTTGCCACTCATTCGTTCGTGGACTCGGCTCTATGTTGGTAGGATAACATTGTCTAAGTTGAGGGTAGTAGGGCGATTAGTAGGATGAGGTGGAGTGAGCTGAAGAAGTTGGTGATTGAGGAGTTCTACCCTCACCGGGCGTTGGACAAGGTGGAGAGAGAGTTCCTGTAGCTGGAAGTAGGAACAATGACACATCAACAATACACCACCAAGTTTAACGAGATGGCATGGCTGGTTCCAGATCAGGTGACGCCTGTGTCATGAAAGATCAAGAGGTACATTCAGGGCTTGTCGGCGGACATCCGCAGGCATATGATCGCTACTCGACCGAGCACTTTCTGGTCGGTGGTTGATTTGGTAGGAATACTGTATGATGAAAGGGAGGTAGTGGTGGCTGAGGTGAGCAAGAAAGGCGGTGGTGACCAAAACTGGAACGGGAAGTGATTTGGATTGGGTGGTGCTCCGGCAAACAACAAGAGTGCACGGGTGGATGACCGATGTGTGGTCACACCCGGTGCCGGGTCGAAGAGGTGTGACAAATGTGGAAAGGAGCATTCATGAGAATGTAGGTGGGGATCGAATGTATGCTTCAAGTGTGGGAGGATGGGGCATATAGCAAAGGATTGTCGTGTCGCCAAATGTTTTAACTATGGTGGAGAGGGTCACATGAGCCGCGAATGCAAGAAGCCAAGAGCTGAGAGCTCCAGGCAAAGAAGGCTATGAGGAATGAAGGGCAGAAAACGAGCACAGGAGCTTTCACGATGACCCAGGAGGAGGCTAGGACGGACCCCGATGTGGTGTCAGGTACGTTTCTAGTAAATCAAACTCTTGCCTCCGTTTTATTTGATTCTGGAGCTAGTAGGAGTTTCATTTATACTGCCTTTTGTCCTTAGTTTCCCGTTAGGAATAAATGTATTGATGAGCACTTCGATGTAGAAACTGCCATAGGTAAGTTTACCAGGATTTCTGAAATGATAGAAGGCTGTGACATAGAACTAGAAGGTCATAAGTTTCCTGTTAGACCATTCGTGATGACCTTAGGTGGTTTCGATGTAGTCCTAGGAATGGATTGGTTGGCAGACTACGAGGCGAACATCGTGTGTCGCAAGAAGATTATTAGACTAACAGCACCTGATGGGAGTTTGATGACGGTTTATGGGGATCGGGTCACTACGATTCCGAAATTGATTTCGATGGCGGTGGTGGAAAAGTGCATGAGACGTGGATGTAATGCCTATTTGGCCTACGTGAGGAATGTGGATACGTCAACACCACAACTATCTGATATGTTGGTTGTGTGTGACTTTCCGGACATGTTTCCAGAAGATTTACCAGGTGTGCCATCGGACCACGAGATCGAGTTTCAAATTTATTTGATACCCGGTGCTCAGCCTGTAGCTAAGGCACCGTATCGGTTGGCTCCAACTGAGATGAAGGAATTGATGGAGCGACTACAGAAGTTGCTTGATAAGTGGTTCATTAGACTGAGTATCTCCTTGGGGTGCTCCGGTCTTGTTCCTGAAGAAGAAGGACGGTGGTATGAAGATGTGTATTGACTACCATGAATTGAACAAGTTGACAGTGAAGAATCGGTATCCATTACCGAGGATTAATGACTTGTTTGATCAGCTTCAAGGTGCCAGTTGGTTCTCGAGGATAGATCTTTGATCTAGCTACCATCAGTTGAATGTGAAGGAGCAAGATAATCCTAAAACAACTTTTCGTAGGCGTTATGGACACTACGAGTTCCTTGTCATGTCTTTTGGTCTAACTAACGTGCCAGCTGCTTTTATGGACTTGATGAATCGAGTGTGTCGGCCGATGTTGGATATATGAGTGATTGTGTTTATTGATGATATCCTGATTTGCTCGAGGAGCAAAAAGAAGTGTGCCGGTCATATTCGGGAAGTGTTGGAGACATTAAGAAAGGAGAAGCTATAGACTAAGTTCTCTAAGTGCGCGTCCTGGTTGGGGGAGTTCAGTTCTTAGGTCACGTGGTAAATCCCGAGGGGATTATGGTAGACCTGGCAAAGGTGGAGGCGGTGATGCAATGGAAGTCTCCAAAGACGCCATCCGAGATCCGTAGCTTCTTGGGTTTGGTGGGATATTATCGAAGATTTATCCAAGACTTCTCCAAGATAGCTTCTCTGTTGACTAAGCTGACCCGTAAGGATGTGAAGTTTGTATGGGGTCAAGATCAGGAGAAGGCTTTTAAAGAGTTAAAGATGAGGTTAACTGAAGCTCATGTTTTATCATTACCCAAAGGAAGCGGGGACTTGGTAGTCTATTCGGATGCTTCTTACTTAGGGTTAGGTTACGTGTTGATGCAACGAGGGAAGGTTATAGCCTACGCATCCCGACAGCTAAAGATTCATGAGGTTAATTATCCTACTAATGACTTGGAGCTAGCAGCTGTGGTTTTTGCATTAAAGATTTGGAGGCACTACCTATACGGGACGAAGTGCACCGTCTTCACTGACCATAAAAGCTTGCAGTACTTCTTCGAGTAGAAAGATTTGAATATGAGGCAGAGGCAATGGTTGGAGCTCATAAAGCATTATGATTGCGAGATCCATTACCATCTGGGAAAGGCCAACGTGGTAGCAGATGCCCTTAGCCGAAAGGAGAGACCCGAGCCGATTTGGGTGAAGACTTATCAGTTGATTATGACCTCTGATGTGATGACGTAGGTCAAGAAGTTTCAAGATAAGGCGTTGAAAGAAGACTATCTTAACTCTAAAAGGATGAGAGGTTTAGTCCCTGAGTTGGGTGAAAACACTCTCGGTGTTAGAACCTGATATGGGCGGATGTGGATTCCTTATTACGGGGATTTACGTGGAAAGATCATGGATGTAGCTCACAAGACCCGATACTCCATTCATCCCGGTGCCACCAAGATGTATCAAGACATGAAAAAGGACTACTGGTGGCCGGGTATGAAACGTGATATGGTGGAGTTTGTGACTAAGTGCCTTACTTGCTTGCAAGTGAAGGCAGAGCATCAGAAGCCTTACGGGAAGATCCAACCATTGGCTATACCCGAGTGGAAGTGGGAGCACATCACCATGTACTTTATTACGAAGTTACCTCGCACGGCGAGAGGGTACGATGCCATCTGGGTGATTGTTGATCGTCTAACCAAGAGTGCTCACTTCCTACCGATCCGCGAGACGTACTTATCCAAAACACTAGAGGATCTGTTCATCAAAGAGATTGCAGCTCGTCATGGCGTGCCGGTGTCTATAGTGTCGGATCGTGACACTCCGATTCACCTCAAAGTTTTGGAAGAGATTCCATTATGCGATGGGGACGAGGCTACATATTAGTACGGCTTATCATCCTTAGACAGATGGTCAGTCTGAGAGAATGATTCAGATGCTCGAG
The DNA here is from genome assembly GCA_024085815.1 of Flaveria linearis. Taxonomy (NCBI): domain Eukaryota; kingdom Viridiplantae; phylum Streptophyta; class Magnoliopsida; order Asterales; family Asteraceae; genus Flaveria; species Flaveria linearis. Next base: position 53,464,123 of record CM044005.1, read on the forward strand.
GATATGCTCTGAGCGTGTGTGATCGATTTTGGAGGAAGTTGGGATAATCATTTATATTTAGCAATAGTTATCATGCTAGTATTGGCATGCCACCATATGAGATGATATACGGTAGAAGATGTAGGATGCCCGTACGTTGGGGAGACATTAGGCAGAAGGAGTTGGGAGATGTCGAGGTGATCGAGGCTACGACTTCGAAGTTAGAAAAGATCAAGGCCTTCATGAAGGCGGTGAAAGATAGGCGAAAGTCGTATGCTGACAAAATACGAACACCGATTGAGTTCAAGGTAGGTGATAGAGTCGTGTTAAAGGTCTCACCCTGGAAGGGAATCATTCGATTCAGGAAACGAGGTAAGTTAAGCCCGAGGTATATAGGGCTTTTTCGAATCATTGCTTGAGTAGGAGAGCTGGACTATCAACTTGAATTGCCCGATGAGTTAAGTGGAATTCATCTCACATTCCATGTATCTCATCTGCGAAAGTGAATAGCTGATGAAGACGTGGTTGTACCACTGGAGGATATCGAGGTGGATAAACGGCTCAACTATGTGGAGCAACCAGTGGCGATCATTGATCGTAAGGAGAAAAGGTTAAGGAATAAAGTGGTTCCCTTGGTACGAGTACAGTGAAAACATAGAAAGGGATCCGAGTCTACGTGGGAGACTGAAGAGGAGATGAGACAACATTACCCATATCTGTTTGAGAAATAACAGGTTTCAGGGACGAAACCTATATAAGAGGGGTGGACTTGTAACACCCGGATATTTTAAAAGTTGTAAAAAAAGAATAAAATGGAAGAAATGTAATAAAACTGAAATGGAGCGGTTAAAGGTGTAAAAGTACAAAATAATATATTATATTTGTACAAAAGCAACATGGCCGCCCATACCATGTTACTTTTCACCTTTTTGTTTGGATTTTAGAGAGAGAAAGAGCAGAAAGATTCGGGTTACAATAAGAAGAAGAGATTTTGGATTTTGGTAATTGTTTCTTGTGTTTGATTTGGTTTTGTTGGGTTTTCCAACCTTAGAACCGATTTTTATGTGTTCTTTGTGCTTGGTTGTTTGTTAGTTGTGTTTTAGGTGGTTGAACTCTCGGCATTTTCAAGTTTGGTGGAGTTTTACTTGAACACTACATAAGGTGAGTTCTAGACCCCGGTTTCTACATGTTTTACAACTTCTTTGGTGCTGAAAATGTATTAAAATGGGTTTTACTACTATTATTATGTATACCCGTATGTTTCATGCTTGTATGATAATGTTTTATGGTTGTTTATGTGATGTATAGGCTTAGTATGGTATTGTTAAGCTTAGAATATGTTAGAGTAATGTTTGGGACTAAAAACAATTGAGATGTATGATAAACAGGTTGTTCATGCGCCTAAATAAGGCTCGTGCGTCTAAAATTGCTTTGAAAATTTCTAAGTAGGGTCATGCGCCCAAATAGGGTTCATGCGCCCAAACAGTACCCCATGTGGGCAAATTATGCCTTAGAATTTCTAAGTATAAGTCCATGCGCCTGAACAGTAGTTCATGCGCCTAAGACTTAGTCTCAGACGCATAAGTATACCCCAAGCGCCCAAATACTGCCCATGCGCCTGAAATGGCTCATGCGCCTAAGTGTTGAAACGCCCAAGTAAGCCCATGCGCCTGCATAGTGGTAATGCGCCTAAACAGGTCTCATGCGCCTGCATAGTGCTCATGCGCCTAGAACACTTGGCTTATTTTCTGAAATTTTGAGAAAAACAGAATGATTAAGGTTTGACCCAAGTTTGACTTTAGGATTTTAATTGTTATTATATTGTATTATTATAAGCTGTTCTTATGTCCATAAAAATTATTATTGTGTGACTTTACATGGTATGTTTATGATCATAAATGCAAAGTATAATCATTAACAAAAGTGAAAGATTAATGATAAAGAAAAGTGTAACGTAATTGAAATAATGTAAGTCTTGCAAGCATATATGAGGTGCATGACCATGTTGTAAACTGTGATGCGGGTTAGCTACCCCGAAGGATGCACACAGGGTCAATCATTGAGATTGGCAGGACCCTTGTGGCATACCCTAGGTGACTGGGTCAGCTTTGTGCATAATGTTCGTGGTCTATTTATAGAACACAGGTCCAATATCAGTTTCGTACACAGTGTTCGGGGTATTGCACATTGGTTCGTATGGACAGTGAAAGATAAAGTTAAAAGTAGGAAATGAAAAAATGCGTACAGTAAAGAAAGAAATAAAAAAAGTATTATCTTGTTGTATGTACGATGTGTGCTCACGTATGAAAGTAAAGGAAAATATTTTATTGAAAGAGTATTTTCGTAGATATATTACCCAAGATATTTTAATACTTTTAAAACAAGAACTCACTCAGCAACGCTGACTTTTATACATTTTCAGTTGGCAGGTAATTATTGCTGAGAATGCACGAAGGTGAAGCTGCTCGGCGGGACAAGATGACATCCATTCAATACTTATGATATTGTTGTTTGTAATACAATTAAACAATATTTTGTAACTCAAACTCCATTGTATTGCTTAACAACAGTATTTATTAATAATAATGAATAGCTTTTGTTAAAGTAAATCCGCTGCATTATTTTATGAAATGTATATTATTATGTATCTATGATGCGATTAATGAACAGCTGTGACGTGCCTGGGAACGGGGCCTTACAAACATGGCCTAACTCAAATACAATCTAAGTATACATCTACATCTACCAAAAGTATGCATTTCATGCTAGTTTGCACCTCTTTTCACATCCTTTTGTGCGCACGCCCTCTTCTCCAGTAGGTTACATCTGAAATAATTGTAATCATGAACAAACATAAAAAATGGTCAAAAGTCTTGGTGAAAACAAGTACAAGAGTGTAAAAAAACAAGTGATTTACGTGTTTTTATGCTCTTGTATGGATGGTATGTGAATTTAAGATTTAGTGTGGATTTTATACAAAATATACTGTATAAAGGAAAAATTCATGGGTTTCGGTACAGGGTTAAAATGAATATGAAATGGCTAAAAAACTGTTAAACTGTGATACGGTAGACGTTAAAATTGACAACCTAGTAAAGAACACCTCCAAACCAAAAAGTTACAGTTTAAAAGGGTTAAAAAATTGTATTAGAATGTTTCAAACAAAATTTTGGTGATTATTTGGAGTTGGAATAAATTAATTATGAAGCTATATGTGTTTTATGCCCTTCAATTATATTTTTAGTACACAAAGTTCCTAAAATATATTTAAAGCCCTAAAAATACAAAAATCAAAATATTCCAGTACCACATGACTTAAAAAATTATTCTGAGATATAAAAATGAAAAACCAAAAAATAAAAAATAAAAACCATAAGTTTAGCATAATGGTCTAAACAACATAGACTTTAGCGATTAAACGCGAAAACTTAACATTTGAAAATTCAAGCCAAAAATTTAATTTTCTAGAATCCTTATCATACATAAATTATATTAAAGTATACTTGTATAAAATTGACCTTCTATATAATCTATACGAATATAATTTATACGAACTTAAAACTTAAATGACATATTCGTAACCAACACTCAAAAATCTATTTTAAAAAGATGTGAATTTGGAATATTACATATTCGTAAAAATATGACAATTTAATATATTACAACTAAAAGACCTACTAGAAACTTGCAGGTGCGATTAAGGGCGACGCAACAGTTTCACAAGATGGAGAGTATAATACTTAATAGGTCAAATAGGGAACCAAACAAATGAAACAAAGAACAAAAGTACAAAACACACAAGAACAAAGAGATTGGTTTTCAAGAATGATTTATATTACTCTCAAGTGTTTTACAATTGTTACAAGACTTAGCCTTAAGGACGTGTTACATGAGACACTTTATACTAAATCCTACAGCCGACCATACTTCGAAGGCCAGCTCGAACACTAATCTAGACAACAAGATCAATGTAAAGTCAAAAGGCAGATTGCCTAGTGACTATGACACGCCATAGCTTACATACTAATGTATTACTAAAAGGATAAAAGTAAAAGTTACAAACTCAAAGACCATAATCTAAAGTTGATAAAAGTATGGAGAAATCACTAACTTGTATAAGTTGTTGAGTCTTCAGAGATGGCAGCGGAAAATAGTTCAGCTTTTGTCAGAATCATGTTATAGAAAGCATGTCTTCTTTGTCTTTAGAAGAAATAAGTCTTCTAGCTTCAAAACGATTTTTCTTGAAGCTTTGTAACCCTTCATTTTTAAATCTTGACCTTTATTTGTTATAGTCGTTATCAGAATCAAAACCATCTCTTTGTTCTTGTGTGTTTTGTACTTTTGTTCTTTGTTTCATTTGTTTGGTTCCCTATTTGGCTTTAGAAAAATTGGTCTTTGGCTTTGGAAATTTGACACATAGTGAATTTCTTTGTGCATTTGTCAAATCTTCCGATGTAACTTTCTTGTACTTCTAAATGCTTGCTGGGAGAACTTTGGTTTGCATCAGCCTCTAAGATAACTTCTACAAACTCCCCCAAGCCTGATGCTTTCAAAACTTGAGGATGACTCTAAGTCTTGATCTTTATTTGTTTACAGTCCTTATCAGAATCAGAACCATTCCTTTTCTTCATCAGTTGGTCTAGATTGTTCAGACTCTCAAAGTACCAACTCATGTCCAAGAGATCATACAGAAGAAGGGTCTCTCATTTTGCAAGAAGTATATGTCCTGACTTCCCTAATATCTTGTGACATACCATCTGTTTGGGTGTGGAGAGTAAACCTAGGATGAGATGGGTCTCTCAAGAGTAAGAGGCTCTACTTTTAGTGGAGTTGGTTGAGCCAGCCTCTTCTTGTTCACCCTCAGGATGTTCTAACTCATTCTAAGATGTAGAGGTGGATACTTTTGACTTCTTTTTCTTCTTCTTCTTTATGTCCCTTCTGATGGTCATCCTCTTCCTCTTTCTATACTTCAACTAAGAAGGTTGGTATTAAGTACCAGTTGTTCCTTCTTTATCCTTCTTACTTCTTCTTGATCACTCTAATATGCTCATCTATTATGGATAGAGACATTGGACAAAGTCTCCTTCTAGAGAACCCATACAGCTTCAACAAGCTCACCATCTTCATTCTGTCCGTAGACTTCTTCTGGTTAGCTCTGATGGTGGCTTCTTCCTATAAGCAACTTTCTTCTCTTTTAGAACTTTTTGCTCCAGTTGTTTGAGGTATTCAAATTAAATATACTCATACGATAGAAAGAGTAGAACTGCTGCCTGATAGAGGCCCATGGCACTCAAGTAGGTTATCATCTTTTTTCTATCATGTTCCTTACATACTTGACTTTCTTGTTCAATAACCACAGTCTCTACTTTAGGACTTTCTTAAACTGGAAAGAGGACTAGGGATTTGTAAAGTTTTCTTCTCTTTCTTTCTTTTTTAATCTTGAGTAGCAATTCAGCAGCCTTAGCCTCCTTCCTCTCTTTTAACACTTTAGTGTCAACTAGCTCATTCAATTTTTCCAAGGGAAGATAGCTTATTTCATCAATGTTGTAGTTCTTAGACCCAGATAATTCAATGTGTCTGCCCTTAACTCATCTTCCTGAGTATTTGGCCTAGGGGCAACCCTAAATATAGCTTGCATGAAGTTAAAGGTCTCTTAACCTCTCTCCCCTTGTCTTCCTATTCCTCTCCCTCTTCCACTCCTCAATCTCCTCAGAGGTTAGAATCCTCTTTCCTTTGTAAAGCACTTGCCTATGTCACTCAGGGAGGAGAGAGCTTTGGCCTTCTTCACTTGGTTCTAAAATTGAGCTTTGGCCAGCAAGAGACTGTGAGACACTTTCACCAGCTGGTGTCTCTTACGGGTAATGGGTGCTGTAGGAGTTGTAGTTTCAATGTTCACAGGTTCTACAGCTAGGCCTTCAACTGAGGTTTTCCTTTTGAAGCTAATCTTAGGTTCTGCCTCAATATCCAGTTGACCAAAAGTTTTTCCTGCTAGCTTCTCTCTATATAGATTGGCTCTTCTCTTGAACTCTTCAGGCACCCTCAGCTAGATCCTCTTAGCTAACCTATCAACTTGCCTATTATGACTTGGGTTGGCAAGAGGTAGGTCAACTAGAGGAAAGCTTTCATAGAATTTCAAGGTTTGGAAATTGAAAACTTCCCATTGACCTTGATATCTAGAAGCACCAAGACTCTTCTATCAGTGTCATACGACCATCTTACTATTGGATTTTCAACAAGGTAGGATGGAGTTGACATAGTATAGGGGTTGAAACTAGAGGCTTGGGAAATCAAATCAAGTTGAAGATCAAGATCGAAGACACACGAGAAGTAAAAGTTACTGCTATTGTAAATGATCTGCCCAAAATACATATTGAATTGATGTGGCTAGTATGTTATGATCCGAGTCGGTCCTACCCAATAACGAGCTAGACCAACACCAATGATATTTATTTTATGATATAATCATATAAATAAATATTAACACTTTAGACATTTGGAAATTGGGTTTCCAAGTAGTTACATTTGTGTTACAAATATATTATATGGATAATTTATTTAGTATGAATAGAGATGAAAAATTCATCCGTGTTTGTTTTGGAACAAATACGGGTGAAGTCCATTCATCCGTATTTGTTTTGGAACAAATGCGGATGAAGAAAAATCTGTCCGCATTTGTTATGGAACAAATGCGGATGAGCATTTTAGGAAATGCTGAAGGAAACAGTCATCCGCATTTACAAATACGGATGACCATTTGCAAATACGGTTGAAATTAGTTCACCCGCATTTACAAATGCGGATGAAGTTTAAAGAAATGCGGATGGGTTAAAGGGCTAGGCCCCACCCACTTTTCTCTCTCCTAAACTTTATGTTTCCAAGACATCCAATATAAGATTGTTGTCTGATCTCTTTTCACACACGCTTTTTCAAAAAGATACAAGTGTAGAACCCTTCTTCTTGACCGGTCAAGAAAAGTAGAATCTTTTGAAGTGCAAATCCTAGCAAAAATGGGTGTTCGGTTGGTGGCTCTGGGTAGATCTGCTTGAGGCTTTCTTGGTTGGAAGCTGCCATCTTCTACCTTCTCACCATATTAGATCCTCCTTTTAAAGGTTGTTCTCCGAACTCTCTATGGTTGTTTGTAAGCATGATTTCATATATCGATCCATACAGGTTTTTAGCAGAATTATATATATAAAGAGTTTTATATGTATCACTATCTGTAACAATTTTTTTATTCCACTGCGTTAATGGTTAAATTGAATCTAATTAACTTGTGAAAAACCCTTCAATCGTATCAGAGCCGGTTATATGGATACATGCTTTGATTTGGACTGAAATTCGGGTTCTTGGTGATGTTTCACCAAAAAGCCGAGAGGATTTAGTCCTGAAATCCCTATTTTCAAGTTCTATTTTGACATGCATAGTATAGTCTTGAAAAATTTAAATCAATTGGATTATTATGTTTTAGAAACAAAACTCTGTTTCTTGGCTGGTTCTTGTTATAGCTGAGAACCTGTGGTTAAAGGGGATTCATTAGGATTTTGCTTACATATGTGGATATGTGTTCTATTGTTCATAACCAAAGCCAAAGACCTGTGGTTGAATATGTCGTGATTTGTATATAATTATCAAATGGTTTGTAATAATTAAGTGTATTTGGTTCTTCCTATTTGGGTATGTAATTTATTTATTTGTCATGTGGTATGTAAAATAAATAGGTTAGTTGCTCTTTTACTCTTACTAGAAAAAAATGTATTTAGGACATTTTGTAAAAGAAGATGTAACGAGGCCACCTTTCTCGGTTTTGACTGAAAGGAGATGATGAAAGACCAAAGGAGTTTGGTGCGGAAATCAAAGCCTACATGGAGATCCAAATGGATGGAAGAATTACAACACAAGGTGGACACTTGAAGCATTTGGATGCGGGGTCAAGTGGGAGTTCACCAAAACAAATGTTGTGCATTTTCACCCTTAGGGGTGACCTTATTTCGGTCAACAAGTGATGTTAAGTCTAGATAGCTATGGTTATGAATTCATGTGATGCTCGTATGGTTGATTTATTATAATTGTATTGTAATATATTGATATGCATGTTAAAACAATTTAAAATCAACAACAAGCATAAAATTGGTTCTTAAAAAACATTAACATGAGTAATAAAAAGGGTTTATTAAAGGTTAATGTGTTAACAATAAAATTGGTTTTATTGAATGAACCTTAAAAAAATTGTTTTTCACAATTGTACCACACATTTGAATGCATGCAAATGTTAGGTAGAAAATGGTTTTCAAAGTCTAGAATTAATGGAAACTGAAATCCCTTTGGAAACAAGTTAACACCATCCTTTTACACGACATTCGAATCACTTGGAAACTATTTGTGGGATAAAGGTCACCTAACCACTTTTAGGGAACTTGTGTGTTTGAGGTGGGGTTGACGTATTTGTGGGATAAAGGTTACCTAACCACTTGTATGTGAAAACTCACACGAGTGTGTAAGTAGGACGACTTGAGTTACAAACCATGTGAATAGGGTCACTGAAGCATGGAGTACAATGGTGTTGATGGGATTAAACACGTCAACTAAACATAAAGATGATTAACCGATCCCATATGACTAGAAGTTGCAAAGGGTTGCAATTGTCAAGTGTTGACTACCTTGTTAATTTAAATAATGGGATAAAGGTCACCTAACCATAATTTAAATGTAACGTTGGATTCTAGATTTTAATTATTGTCTATGAAACATAAAAGGGTATTAATAATTAAAAATTGTTATTTCAGAAATACTAAAATGAACTTTGCTAATTATTGTAGAAATGGCCGCAAACCACAACGCTACAACCCCGACTGTCCATAACCTATCACTGAGAACCATCTTAGAAAGGGATCGTCTTAACCATAATAACTTTATGGAATGGTTTTGAAACTTGAGAATTGTTCTCAAGAAAGAGAAAAATTCCTATGTTCTAGACGATCCCATTCCTGACCAACCCAACGCTTATGATGTTGAGGCCTTTAATGATTGGCTTAAGCACACTGAGGATTCTATGTAGGTTTCCTGCCTCATGTTGGGAACTATGACTCCCGAGCTCTAAAAGGATTTAGAGCATCATGGGACGTACGACCTGATTACCCAGTTGAAGGAAATGTTCCTTCAACAAGCAAGGGCAGAGCGCTTTGAAACGGTTCAAGTGCTTTATGCGTGTCGTATGGAAGAAACAAAATCGGTGTCATCTTATGTACTTAAGATGAAGAACCACATTGATCACCTTGAAAGGCTAAACTGTCCCGTTTCAAAAGAGTTGGCCACGGATTTGATCCTTAATGGCCCAACTAAAAGGTTTGAGACGTTCATAATGAAATACAATATGAACGGGTGGGACAAGAGCATTGGTGAGCTTCACGCAATGCTCAAAACAGCCGAGGCAGGGATGGGTAAAAAGGTTTTACCCGTTCCTACGATCAATGAGGAAGGAAATAAGAAAAAGCCATTCCCTGATCCCAAGGCAAATGTTACCAAAGGAAAGGGATCTATCAAAGGGAAGGGAAAGGGAAAGGTTAAAGCCGAACCTCCAAAACTAAAGCTTAGGAAGCCGAAGGTGACTGAGAATGATCCGTGCTATGAGTGTGGTGAGATAGGGCATTAGAAAAGGAATTGTCCAACCTATCTCAAAGAGTTAAGAGACAAGAGGGATGCAGGGCAGACCTCGAGTACAACATTCATGATTCATATTGAATTGAATGTTATTTCTTCAAACACATGGGTATTGGATACCGAATGTGGAACTCATATTTGCAATTTGTTGCAGGGTTTCAAAAGAAATAAGCACTTCAAGAAGGGAGACACTAGTCTCTACATGGGCAACGGAGCAAAAGTTGATGTCGAAGCCCAAGGAGATTATATCTTGAAACTTTCAAATGGTTTGGAAGTTGTTCTGAAGAACATTTTGTATGCTCCTAGTTTGACTAGGAACATAATTTCTGTTTCCCTTTTAAAACAATACGGTTATGTATTAAAGTTTGTAAATAATGGTATTTGTGTTTTTATGGATGATGTATTTTATTTTAAGGTTATGCCTTTAATTGGTATCTATGAATTGGTTCATGACGATTCATCCTTTAATAACTCGTTATACCAAACAAACACCAAGAAACTTAAAATAGGTTTATGTGATTTATATCTTTGGCATTGTCGTTTTGGTGATATAAACAAAAATCGGATTCAAATACTACAAAAGAAAAGTCTTTTGGAAGCAAATGAAAATGGTTCATTTGATAAGTGTGAATCTTGTTTACAAGGAACAATGACCAAATCGCCCTTTAGTGGTACTAACGAGAGGGCAAAAGACTTATTAGGAGTCATACATTCGGATGTATGTGGTCCTTTTAAGACAATGACAAGAAATGGTGAGAGATACTTCATTACCTTTATCGATAACTACAGTCATTATGGTTATGTGTACTTGTTGACACATAAACAAGAAGCTTTTGAAATGTTCAAAATATTCAAAAATGGAGAAGAAAATCAACTAAATAAAACTATCATAGTTCTTCCTTAGGATAGAGGAGGTGAATTCTTAAGTGATGCTTTTCAAGATCATCTAAGAAGTTGTGGGATTGTCTCACAACTTACTTCACCCGGAACACCACAACACAATGGTGTGTCTGAAAGGAGAAACCGAACCATATTGGATATGGTTCGATCTATGATGGCTAGAAGCTCACTACCTCTATCATTTTTGGGTTTCGCATTGCTCTCCGCGGCTCGTATTTTGAATATGACCCTGACCAAGAAAGTGGATTCGACACCTTTTGAAATATGGTATGGAAGAGTTCCATAACTATCATATTTAAAAGTATAGGGTTGTGAAGCATATGTTAAGCTAAACACCCAAAACAAGTTGGAAAGTCGATCCACTAAGTGTATATTTATTGGATATCCCAAGGACTGTATAGGATACTACTTCTTTGATCCAATAGAGCAAAAGGTATTCATTGCTCAAAAGGCTGAGTTCTTGGAAACAAAGTTCCTTATGGAAGGAACGGCGTATAGAATAGTGGAACTTGATGAGGATCAAGAACCACAAGCCAATACACGTTTGGTTGACATTAGCGATCAATAAGAGGTTGTTTATAATGATCAAGAGGTTGATCAATACACACAAAACGTTCGTAGACTGGTAGAATTAGCATTCCACCTGAAAGATATGGATTTTTCTTGAATGGATGCTATGTGGTTGACTCCGATGAGCCAACTACATACCATGATGCAATGTCCAATTAAGATTGTGACAAATGGTTGGAAGCCATGAATGTAGAGATGCAATCCATGTATGACAACCAACTATGGGAATTGGTTGACCCTCAACTTAATTCCAAATTGGTTGGATGCAAGTGGGTGTTCAAGAAGAAGACCGATATGTATGGAAACTTGGATACTTATAAGGCAAGACTTGTAGCAAAAGGTTTCAGTCAAACTCAAGGGGTTGATTATGATGAAACCTTCTCGCCTGTGGCAATGCTAAAGTTGATTAGGATATTATTTGCCATAGCGGTAGATTATGACTATAAGATTTGGCAAATGGATGTCAAAACCGCTTTTCTCAATCGACATCTCGAATAGACTGTCCATATGATTCAGCCTGATGGTTTTGTCGATCCATAACATCCTAACAAAGTATGCAAGTTAAAGAAGTCAATCTATGTATTGAAACAAGCATCGAGAAGCTGGAATCAACATTTTGATGAAGAGATCAAGAAACTTGGATTCATCAAGAACACTAATGAAGCTTGTGTGTATAAAAAGGCTAGTGGGAGCGTTATCACATTCTTGGTATTGTATGTTGATGACATATTACTATTTGGAAATGATATTCCAACCTTGGAAGGTGTTAAAACCTAGCTTGGAAGTTGTTTTTCCATCAAAGATCTTTATGAAGCCACCTATATTTTAGGAATAAAGATCTATAGGGATAGATCAAGGTGGTTCATAGGTTTAAACCAAAGTGCATATATTGATAAAATCTTGAAAAGGTTCAAGATGGAAAACTCTAAGAAAGGTATGGTACCTATTCAAAGAGGGACAATATTGAGTAAATCTCAGTGTCCAAGCTCAAAGGATGAGCAAGATAGAATGAAGGAAATCCCATATGCATCTGCTATAGGATCCATCATGTATGCAAGGATATGTACTAGACCGGACGTGTCATGCACGTTAAGCATGACAAGTAGGTATCAACAGAATCCAGGTAATAGCCATTGGATGGCTGCTAAGAGTATATACTAAGGAAATGCTTCTAATATACTGATCTGGTGAGGAGGAACTCGTTGTAAAGGTTTACCTGGATGCGAGTTTCCAAACTGATCGAGATGATTCTCGATCACAATCGGGATATGTCTTCATTATGAATAGAGGGGCAGTGTCCTGGAAGAGTTCGAAGCAGGACGTGGTAGCATTGTCCACTACAGAATCCGAATACATCACCGCTTCATTAGCAGCTCAAGAGGCTGCATGGTTAGAGAAATTTATTGCCGATCTAGGGGGTAGTCTCTACCATTCAAGACCCCCTAGAGATCTTTTATGATAATAAGGGTATGATTGCTCAAATCAAGGAACCCCATGCACATCAAAAGACAAGGCACATTGAGTGGAGATTCAACTACATAAGGGATGAAGTTGAAAAGGGAAAAATATGTATTCGTAAAGTTCACACAGATCAAAATATTACGGATCCACTCACGAAGCTCCTTGAAAAGAAAAAGCATGAGAGTCATACTCGTGCCTTAGGACTTCGATATTCTAGTGATTGGAATTGATCTGTTTAGTATTTAAAACTTTGGAACGATTGTAATATTTAGCTCTTCTATATATGATATTTTGAGTTATGTTCCATTTTAGCATGTTTACATCCATGAATATGTTTATTATTCTAAATGTCCATAGTCAGTCATATTTGTGGGAACAAATATGAATAGAAGACTATTATGAACATGGATTGGTGGATATTCATAAGGCATGAATATAGAGCATGGGGTTGCTATCATGGTTCATAGATATTTATGGGATACAAATATTGGACAGACCCGCTCTCAAATGTTACTACATGGAATTCTATAATTGATCATAAGTAAATTTGAGTGAAGGTGAATATCTTGGGTTTTGATATTCACCAAATATTATACCTTGATCTAGTTCTTCACTGTTCTGAAATAATGGACAGTGCACAAGGCTATGTTAAGGTGATACAAGGTGATTATGAGAAACGTATGTAGTCAATATGGAATTTGTTCCTGTTATTCGTTGAGAGCAAGATGTCTAAGGCCTGATTAAGTTAAATCAACAGGGAATGGTCAATCTGTGTCCTTAGATTTAACATGACATCTATAACAAAAGTATATATGATTAGATTCACCAAAATTATTTCAAGTAAGGGACTTGAAAAGGATGATGTTATTGAATGGCACTTCGTCATGCGTATTAAGGGTAGTAAACCGTTGTTAGGCGGTATTTGCTGCTTGCATCAATTCCTATGTATCTTGTGCAAGTGGGAGATTGTTCGAAATGATCTTCCCAAAATACATATTGAATTGATGTGGCTAGTACGTTATGACCCAATAACGAGCTAGACCAATACCAAAGATATTTATTTTATGATATAATCATATAAATAAATATTATCACTTTAGACATTTGGAAATTGGGTTTCCAAATAGTTACACTTGTGTTACAAATAAATTATATGGATAATTTATTTAGTATGAAAAGAGATGAAAAATTCATCCGCATTTGTTTTGGAACAAATGCGGGTGAAGACCATTCATCCGCATTTGTTTTGGAACAATTGCGGATGAAGAAAAATCTATCCGCATTTGTTATGGAACAAATATGGATGAGCATTTTTGGAAATGCTAAAGGAAACAGTCATCCGCATTTACAAATGCGGATGACCATTTGCAAATACGGTTGAAATTAGTTCACCCGCATTTACAAATACGGATGAAGTGTAAAGAAATACGGATGGGTTAAAGGGCTGGGCCCCACCCACTTTTCTCTCTCCTAAACTTTATGTTCCCAAGACATGCAATATAAGATTGTTGTCTGATCTCTTTTCACATACACTTTTTCGAAAAGATACAAGTGTAGAACCCTTCTTCTTGATCGGTTAAGAAAAATAGAGCCTTTAAAAGTGCAAATCCTAGAAAAAAAGGTGTTCGGTTGGTGGCTCGGGGTAGATCTGCTTGAGGCTTTCACGGTTGGAAGCTGCCATCTTCTACCTTCTCACCATATTAGATCATCCTTTTAAAGGTAGTTCTCCGAACTCTCGATGGTTGTTTGTAAGCATGATTTCATATATCGATCCATACGGGTTTTTAGCAGAATTATATATATAAAAGAGTTTTATATATATATATCAACTATCTGTAACAAGTTTTTTTATTCCGCTGCGTTTTAAATTTAAATGGTTAAATTGAATCTGATTAACTTGTGAAAAACCCTTCAACCGCGTGAAAACCAGCTTCTCGCATGAAAACTAGCTTCTCGCGCGACAACTACTTGTCGCACGAGAACTAGTAATGGCGTGAGAACTCTTAGGTTATGGATAAACAAGAGTTTTGCTTTGTAATTGTCAAGCTTTTGTCTCATTTCCTGATTTCATAATTCTAGTAACATCTTAGAAATCAGAGAGCAATACAATATTCAAAGTTATTTACATTGTGTTTTAGTTCTTCAATTGATTCAATCTTTTTCATGATGTTTACCTTCCACATACTCATTACAACATCGATCATTGTAATATGATGATCCTTACAATTGGTATCAGAGCCAGGTTTGCTCCCTGATCGATTGATTGGAGATTAAAGAAGTGTTATTGAGGAGTTCGTGAGGTTGAATTCATCACAATTCAAAGTAATTCTGCTTGATTTATGCCAAAATTGATCATTTGAAGATTATGAAGGTGCTAGACTTGGTGTTCATATATTTAGTGATCTTTTGAGCTTAAAACACGATTAATTGAATCAATTAGAGACAATTAGGATCTTAATTGAACCTAAATCACTAATTGAACCTAAATCACTAATTGAACACTTGATTAAACAAAATTTAATCAATTTGTTGAAAAATTAAGGTTGAAGTAGTGAAAATGAAAGAGAAAAGCTAAGGAGAAAACTTCTGATTTTTTTGCGAAAAGTAAGTTTTCGCACGATAACTTAAGGTTGTTGGAAAAGTTTTTTACAGAAAGATTCCTTTCGTGTGACAAGTTGAAGTATTTGCAAAAGTCAGTTACAAAACTTTCCACGCGTGAACTTGAAAGGTTTCGCGCGAGAACTTGAAATCTTTCATGCGATAAGTTGACATTTCGCAAGAGAACTTTAACTTTGAAGTTTTCCGGAAGAATTTGTTTTCTAATTTTGAGAAAGATGACCAATCTAAAGCACATCACTGCTACATTGAATCTCGATAATGAGATTGGTACAAGCACCAAACCACCGAGACTGCTCAGTGAAGAAGACTATCCAGACTGGGCATTTAGATTTGAGAACCATGTCATATATACAGAACCCCAGATGATATGATCAATCAAACAAGGTCCATACATTGTAGTTTATAAGAATGATAAGGGTGAATTGATTCCTAAACCTGAACATTTATGGGATGAGGAGGATATGAAGAAGAAAGAGCTTGATGACAAAGCCTATATTGCTTTCACAATGGCCTTGACCACTGAGATAGCACAAAAGTTTAAAGACTATGCCAAGGCTAAAGACTTATGGGATGCAATGGAGGAACAGATTATGTGGAACAAGAATATGATGGAAAGCAGGATAGATATGTTAAACCAATAGTTTAACATGTTTAATCATATACTGGGTGAAACCTTGGAAGCACAAATGTCAAGATTTGTAAGCTGATAACGAAGAAGAAGAGTGTAGGGATCACACTGGAAAATATTTCAGTGAGCAAGAAGACTTCCAGACAGCTGGAACAACAACTGCACCATAATCAAGAGAACCAAGGATCTGTTTACCTTGTCTCTCAGCGGTCTAAATTCTACCATCAAGTCCTATGACATCGATGACAAACAAAGAGCTGCTAATTACATTAATATAATAGGAGCTGAAGCATCTACTTTGTATTCTAAAATGGCTAGTAATCCGAATTACTATGTCAGCTATTCACAGTTATGTCAGCATAAATTAACTGAACTTTTTGAGAATGATATTCTATGTTGATATGAATCAACAAGGATCGAATATGAAGATTGAGTCAATGATTGAAAGTTGGAATCAAGCAATCAATGAACATAGAACTCTTGATATACTCATAAATGTATTCTTGTATTAATTAGATGAACTGTTACAGAGTAAATGCTAGGGTTTAGCAAGCTACAGTAACAAGACAGCTAACATGGGAGAGAAACAAAGTATATTCTAATTGTCTATTCTCAAAAGTTATGTAAACAGTCACACAAAAAGTCACTCAAAGTCACTCTCACATACGAGGTTTCTATTCTATTTATAGGCTGACTTACAGCTTGCACAAAGTGACTAAACTACCTTTAGTCTAAGTCTTCATCAGCATTTGTTTCTTTGTCATCCGCATTGACTAATGCGGATGAGTAATTCTTCATCATCATTGGTCTTCTATTAGCCGCATTAGTGTTTGGTCATCAGCATTAGTTAATGCAGATGAGCAAACACTTGGCCGCATTTTTTACTGGTCATCCGCATTAGTTAATACGGAAGAACAAATGCCTTGTCTGCATTTCATCGGCTGTCCGCATTAGTTAATGCGGATGAACAAATACTTGTCAGCATTTGTTCTTGGTCATCCGCATTAATAAATGCGGATAGCCGACACTTGTAATTTTCTTCTTATGCAGGATCTTCTTTATGTACATTTCTTCTTGGACTTGGGGAGAAACTAGCAGAACAACCATCCACCTCTTGAATTGGCATGTATGATCCTTTCAGGGTCTAACAATACTCCCCCTAAGGATTATACAGCCTAAGTACTTCAAGAGTTTGAGGGTGGATCAGGTTGTGAAGATTCTGCTAGATCTTGTGCAGTAGGAGGAGATGACACAGGAGCTGGGTCTATGTAAGAAGGATCTAGTATGGCCTTGATCATGTTAGAGAACTGTCTTGCATCATCCAGCTTCTCTCTGCTTAGTACATGGATCTTCATTTGTCTCATAGTGTGGATGCATTCAATGGGCAGCTTCTTCAATGAGACAGGCTCCCAGAATGACATAGTTGACAGCCCATCTCTGTGAATCAGTAAAGATCCATCAGCATCTACCTCTAACTTCACAATGTTTCCAAACTACAAAGGAGTCTTCCTCTTCCTCCTTTGCTCTCTCTTCTTGATAATTCTGTCATAGGCCATCTTCAGGAGTTTGATGCACTTTAGAAAGAAGTACATATTAGCTTCACCAAGCTTATTTCTGATCTCCGTAAAGTGCCTGGAGTAGATGTAGTGGATATAGGATTCATCTAACAGTCTTACCTCATACCCATTGAACAATCTGATCTCAGCTCCTTCCTTTCCTCCCCACTTCCTTTTAATTACCAACTCATATGTTTTCTCATCGTAATAAACATTAGAGATTGGCACAGAAGTATGAGTACCAGCAACCATCTTTCTCTTTAATGATTCAGTGGGTTTTACCCAAAGTTTAGGGAATACCACCTCTTCTGCTGGTTTTTTTGCTTCTTATCAAGGGGATTGACAAATGATCTATCCTTTCCCAAGCAGATAAACTTCAATGATTTGAAGTTGTCAGTTCTCTTGAACATCCTTAGAATGTTCTCAAACTCATATCCCCTGAACATAGCCTTGTGATTAACCAGTCTTAAATTGGCTAGTTCCTTCAGATCATGGATCTCCAGAGATTTCACCAGAGTAGAGTACTCTGTGAAGAATTAGACTAATCCAGATAATCTCTTCACCATGAACATATTCCAATCACTGTCATACTTCCAGGCAATAATTTTCTGATCAGTCTTGCCTTTTGGAGTAGACACACCCTTGATCATTTCAGCAGTTATGAGTTCTTCATGTAGTTCTAGTTGTGAAGGCTCAGCAAACCACTCTGGGTATCTATGAAGAATGGGTGCAAGGGAATCATGATCTCCCTAAGTGAGGCTCATATCTTGAGCTGAAACTATTATTCTTAGTTGGGTTCTGGTGATCTCCTCCTCCATCTTTTTCAATCTGTCTTTCTTTTCAAGTATCATCCTAAGGATAGCAGCCCTTAGGGAATTGGTTTTCATGTTCCCTAGTTTTCTTTTAGTGAATCCTTGCGCAGACAGGTAATCCTTCATCTCCTTATCTGTCATGCTGTATGGATCGGGATACATAGGTTGAGGAGAAGTAGTAGGTTTGGCTTTTGTTGCCTTGACCTTAGAAGCTTTGGGAGATTGAGTTTTCTCATATTCAGTTTCAAAAGTTGGATCTAGCAGCTTGGTTAACTTTTCTTCTTCTACTAGCATCCCTTCATATGTCATCCCAAAGACTTCATCAGGGTCATAACCATGGTTAATAAAAAATATGGCCTTTTTCATCAAATCATCAGACTTGGCCTTTTCAGCTGTTTCAAAGACAGAAGGTTCTTCATTCACAGGGATTTTACTGATCACTGGCTCATCAACCATGTATCCACCTGGAATTTCTCCTTCTTCTAAGTCAATCACCTCAGCATTCTTTTTCAATAATGCTTCTGCTTGTTCATGTTCATCCAAAAATCCAGCAATGGATGCTAGACTTCTTGGGTCATCTTTCTGCCTTTTCTTCACTGGTTCTTCCTCTTCAACTGGTCTTTTACCCTTTGCCTTTTCATCCAGGTACTTCTTCCTTCTGGTGTAAGTTTGCACTGAGGGATTAGAAGAAGATTCAGCTTGTTCAGCTTCTTTGTGAAGAGATTCAGGTTCAGCCTGTTCTTGCTTATCTACAGCAGCAGATTCTCTTTGCTGCTGTTCTTCATAGATTTTTCTGATTAACTCTTTTTGTTCATCAGATAGTGACATAGCAAGAACCAGTTGCATACTCAATTCCTTTTCAATTGGCATTGGAGATTGAGGTATGACAACAAAAGGCTCAGTATCAATCCTTTGGTTCACTATCAAGTCCCATAAATCCTCATCAATGACGAATTCTTCAGCAGAGAACATGTCTAGTTCTTCTATCATATCACTGAACTCTGTTTCTTCAGTGTGGACTTCTTCAGGCTGATTTGAGTATACAATCATCTCCATGCTAGATGATGTAAGCTTTGATCCGCTAGGTTCTCCCTCTTTTTCAGCCTCAGTGAATCTCATCTTTTTGGCTAGAGGGGAATCATCACCACTGTCTCCAGATAACTCTTTGTCACTATCGTCTCTGTCATCCTCTCTCTTTCTCTTTTCTTCTATCTTATCACCTTCATCTTCATTGTCTTTCTCGGCCTCTTGCTTTAGTTTGACAAGCATTTCCAGCTCAGAGACTCTCTTATTAAGAGCTTCCACTTGCCTATCAAGGTCACGGATAATGGACTGTTCTTCAATAACTTCTTCTTGATCTTCCATTACTATTGTTTGTATGTTTAAGGTGTCCACATGACCACTAATCTCCTCTCTTGAGTGTTGAAGATCAGCTTTCAACAACTCAATCTCTTTATCCTTCTCTTTCTTTTCACACTCATGTTTTTCTTTCACATCCTTTAGTTCTTTCTCCTTCTCATTCAATTCCAACAACTTGTCTTGCAAGATAACTGATCTGTTTCTTTGCATCTTTTCAGTCTTTGCAATTTTTTGAAGCAAGTTAGAAATCATCTCATCCTTCTCGTCAGGCTTGTTCACTCCAGATTTAGCATAACTTTCTGAAGGAGCAGCCTCTAATACAACTTGCCTTACAGGCATCCTAGTGGGATGATCCTCCTCATCAAATGATGATTTGGATTCCTCAAAAGAGCTGGCAGAGTCACCAAACTCTTGAGGTTCAGCTAAGGGTGGTGATGGGATAGGTGTATGGTGAATGGGAGATTGGATAGGGTGATGGATTGGTGAGTGTATAGGAGAGATGTGGGGTGAGATGATGGGTTGTGGTTGTGAAGATGGAATTTGTGATCTGGGTGGTGATGGTATTGGTGATTGTATAACTGGAGAGGCTATGTCAGCTTCTTGTACAAAAGGATCAGTGTGAAGATCACCACCTACATCACCTTGTGGTGACACTGACCTTTGTCTTTCCTCAGTCATAGCAGCATGCTCCTCAACATGTTGTTGACTTGGAGCAGCTTGTGCTTCTTCATGAATAGGCTCATCAGCAGGAGCCTCTTGATCTTGTTCTTCTTCTTGGTTGATCTGTTATTGCATCCAGGGTAACAAAGGGAAGAAGGTACCACTGTAGAAGTTCCTCGGATCTCTCTTTGTAATGTACCTGTAGGACTTGGCATTATAGTGAGGAATGTCCATCACTGGTCCTACTGGTGCAAGATCTGGAAAAGCTTCATTGATGAAACACTGGACAAATCTTGGGTATATCAAGAACATATGTCTTCTACCTTCTTGTACATTAGAGATCAATCCATTGAATATGTAGGCA
Source organism: Flaveria linearis (assembly GCA_024085815.1). Classification (NCBI taxonomy): domain Eukaryota; kingdom Viridiplantae; phylum Streptophyta; class Magnoliopsida; order Asterales; family Asteraceae; genus Flaveria; species Flaveria linearis. The sequence goes on from CM044005.1 coordinate 53,484,688, forward strand.
GACATGTTGAATGGTTGATTGGTACATAAGGCACAAATAGCAGAGGAGGTTGTCATTGGGATATCATTCCATCCAGTCTTCTTCTTAGATAAGCAATGTTGATACATGTGTATCAGGAATCTCCATTGCAGATCTACCATCTCTTTAATAGTCTATTTCCCTTCATATCCTCCTTCATAACCAATGTTGGCAAAGAATGTCATGATCTCATCATCTTCAAGTTCTATAGGGGAGTTTGCATAATCTCCAAACTGCAGACACTGTCTCACAGTTTGCTCAGTAATGGCTAGAGTATGATCATCAGTGATTCTCCCAGTCAGGGTTTTCACACCATTAACTTCAACTACTTCAGTTGTTCCCCAGAATGACCTAATGAAGGTCTCATAGATGATGGGTCTAACTGTCATAGCATAGGCAACTCTTGTGGTTAGAAGGAATCTGATCATGTCTCTTAATCCATCAGCCTTAGTAACATTTGGGTCAAGAAAACCACTCACATTATGGAGCTTGCTCCATTTGAGGTTAGCCATTGTAACCTGCATTCAAGGCATATGAATTAGAATAATCAATACTATATATCAGAAGGTTGATCATAAATCAGACTAAGTTTATCACATTTTGACTTTTCTTGGTCAAAATTGAGTGTTCATGTATACTATTTCATATGAATTTGACCTAATCTGATTTAGTGATGCATGTTCATTTTGATTAGTTATTCATGATTGTATTGATTATCCTCTCTCAATTTTAACTCATTTAAACCATTGAATTGTCATTTGATTTCAACATTTTAGTTTTGACATGCCCTATTCATACGACGAACAACACTAATGAAAATCCTTTGTTTGTTGATTTCTTCATGATTATCATGTGTTTTTCAGTTGAAATTGTCAATGGTTTGTGAACATTTGTTTGATTTTGCATGATTCTTTCTTGACCTAGGTTACTAAGTTCATGTTTTGGGTGAATGTTCGACAATTAGGGTTATGAACATTTTGGGATTTTCACCTTTTCCTCGATAATATTGTTGTAGTGAATCAAAGATGAGTAAATGGTGATGAATCGAACTTAGAACACAGGTTTGAAAGATAAAGAAGATGATGAAGATGAACAGTAACTTTAATGGCGCTCGTCGCACTTTAAATCTCTCAATTTTCAAAAGTATTCAATGACCCTTTGATTTTGGTTTATATAGTCAATTTAATATGGATTCAAAATTTGATAAGTTTTAAAACAAATACGCCCAAGTTTTAAATTTACTGTAGCAAATGTGGTTGAAGAAATGTTCATCAGTATTTGGGTACTGTAGTAAATGCGGAAGAACAAATACGGGTCAGCATTTGTTCACTGCAGCAAATGCGGAAGAACAAATACTGGTCAGCATTTGTTCACTGTAGCAAATGCAGATGAACAAATACTTGTCAGCATTTGTTCACTGTAGCAAATGCGGAAGAACAAATACTTGTCAGCATTTGTTCACTGTAGCAAATGCGGAAGAACAAATTCTTCAACTTTCATCAAATGCGGTAGAGTAAAAATCTGTCCGCATTTCTTCCACGTGTGCTTAATGACAGAAGAGTATGATCACATATCATACTTTATGATGACACAAGTTTACACCCAAGTTTGAGTGTTGATTTCTTCTTCTCAAAAGAAATACAGTTGAGGAAAACAAATGCGGATGATCATAAATTTCGTCCGCATTAGTTTTGCATACTTAAAACTTGGTGGTGAGACTAATGCGGTAGAGTGATTTTGTCCGCATTAGTTTTCACTTGTGTTTCAGTTCACAAAACCATTACCCACATTGGTTGAATGCTTGGGTTACCTTCACCCTCATTAACCAATACTCTTACCCGTATTAAGTTTGTACTTAATGTTTTTGCTTTGGTTGGTTTAGATGAATTTTCTCTGATGCTTTATGAAGCAATGTCTTTGCCTTTATGAAGATGTGTATGTTGCTTGATTCTTATGAAGTTTTGACTGATTTTTGTGATATCAATTCTTACTTGGATTGACTTGTTCATCAGTGGTGAATCAAGTTTCCCATTGTTGACTGATCTTGGTCTTTTGTGCATCAAGATGTTTTCAAGAACCGAGATACTATGGTATAACTTCTGCAACAACACAGATAGATTTTCTGATTTGGCAAATTGTTTTTGGTTTTTCTTATTTTAAGAAAGGAAACCCCTGTACAAAATTGATCAAAATTTTAAATTACTCCCCCTAAAGTTTATATCCATAATAGATAGAAACTTTTAAGGATTTGAAAAATTTGAAAATAAAATCTTTTTATGATTTTTGCTTTCGTCACTGTACAAGAAGTTTAGTTATACCTTTCTTTAGGATCATATCAATCTTACCTTTCACAAGTGCAAGCAATTGTTAGTAAAACAGACATGGTCATGAACATATTGATTGCAGGTATGTTTGTCCTCTTAAACTCATACTTGGTTAATATTTCCATGCAACTGATCTTATCATGTTTTTGGGTTGATTGGTTATTCAACATGTACCTCACACTCAAAAGCATGGCAAGGTCAACCATCTGCATGCAATGTATGGTAGAACTTTCAACATCTTACTTGACCAGGATACTTAAACATAGAAATCTCATATTACTTGATCCTTATTAGGATTCTTTTATTTTTGATCCTTTTATCACTTTTGATCAACATTGGTATTCTTTTCACTTCACTTTGGAAGGTGATCTCTTAGGATTCTTTTGTTTCATTCATTTTGAATGATTTTTATTCTTTTTATTTCATCCAAGTTGGATGTGTTCCTCATTGGGAATCTTGACGGATCAGGACATCAGCACTATGTGCTTGTTTCTCCAGGTCTTTGCTTAGCAAAACAAAGGAGGAACTGATGTGAGTAAAAGAGATTCATAAGTCATCATTACCTGGGGTGTTTAGGTTGCTACACACACACATTTGGATAAGTCAAAACTTACGCATACTATGAGATGATAGCATCACAGTTCAATATAAGCTTTAATTTATCACTGCATGTGGTTTCTTTTCCAATTTGAGCCTACCAACATATCAGATAAGTCATGTCAGTCATTTAAGTTTTATAAATAAGCATAGTGAATGATATAAGGACTGCAATTATATCATTTCCCTTAGATAAACTATATACTTCTTTTGATTTCTTTTTGATAATTTTTGAAATATTTGAATGTTTTTGTTTGTTTTCATTTTACTCAAGATTAATCAAGCTGATTGATTGAACTAAGAATTCAAATCTGGTTGGATCAAATGGCTTAGTGAATAAATCAGCTAATTGATTATCAGTGTGAACTTGCGTCAATTTGATTAATCCTTTTTCAGCACAATCTCTCAAAAAGTGATATCTAATTTCAATATGTTATGTTTTTGAGTGTTGAACTGGATTATTAGTTATAAAAACTGCTGCTGTGTTGTCAATGTAAATTGGAGTGTGCAGAAAGTTAAAACCATAATCAAGCATCTGGTTTTGAATCTAGAGAACTTGAGAACAGCATGCAGATGCTGCTATGTACTCAGCTTCTGCTGTTGAGACAGAAACATTGGTTTGCTTTTTACACTGCCAGGATACCAGTCTGGGACTAAGAAATTGACAACCGCTAGAAGTGGATTTCCTGTTGAAGTTGCATCCCCCATAATCACTGTCAATGTATGCATAGAGATTGAAATCTCCTTCCTTTGGATACCATAGTCCAAGAGCTGGCTTGCCCTTAAGATATCTGAATATCCTCTTGACTGCATTGACATGAGATTCCTTGGGATCTGCTTGATATCTGGCACACACACACAAACACCAAACATAATGCCAGGCCTACTAGCTGTTAGATACATTAGTGAACCTATCATGGAACGATAGTGTGTTTGGTCCACTGATTTGCCTTCAGAATCAGGTCCAATCTTCACTTTAGTATCCACAGGAGTTCTGATGGACTGACAGTCAACAAACTTGAATTTCTTCAGCATTGTTTCCACATACTTTGATTGATTGATGAAGATTCTGTTTGCTGTCTGTTGGACTTGTACTCCCAGAAAGAAAGTGAGTTATCCCATAGCACTCATTTGGAATTTTGAATGCATGAGATCTTCAAAGTCTTTACATAGAGTCTTGTTTGTTAAGCCAAAAATGATAACATCCACATATATCTGTACAAGTAACATGTCCTTTCCTTTTCTTTTCTAAAAAGGGTCTAATCAATCTTTCCTCTTTCATAACCGTTGTAAAAAAGGAACAATGAAAGTGTCTTATACCACTTCCTTGGAGCTTGATGAAGACCATACAAGGCTTTGTCTAGCTTGTACACCCTGTGGGGAAAATCTGGGTCTTCAAATCCAGGAGGTTGACTTACGTATACCTGTTCAGCAATCTTTCCATACAGAAATGCACATTTCACATGCATTTGATAAACAGTGAATTTCATGGATGCTGAATATGCAAGAAAGATTCTTATGGCTTCTAGTCTGGCTAAAGGGGCAAATACTTCATCATAATCAATTCCTTCTTATTGTGTGTATCCCTGAGCTACTAGTCTTGCTTTGTTTCTAATGACAATTCCTCTGTCATCAGTTTTGTTTCTGTATAGTCACCTGGTACCGATAGGGTATTGTCCGTCGGGAAGATCTACCAGCTGCCATACATCTTGTTTCTTGAATTGCAACAACTCTTCCTGCATTGCTTCAATCCAACTGTTGTCTTGAAGAGCCTCTTTGATATTTTTGGGTAATGTTTGACATAGAAAGCATGAGAACAAGCCGATGTTAGCTATGCTTGACTTGCTCCTTGTCACCCGTTCATTTAGTTCACCAATGATGTTGTCAACTGGATTATCTTTGTGTATTCTTGGGGTTGGAATTGAGTCACCAGCAATGGTTACATCAAGATTGGAGACATTTAGTTCATCTTGGTACGAGGCAACTTCTTCTTGTACTGTTAGGGAGCTATGAAAGTAATCAAAATTTGTTGCAGTTCCTGCTTCAGTGTCAGCTGGGATTTGATTACTCCCATCATTTGAAGTTCTTTCAGTGTCAACCGGAGGGATGACATGAGTTTGAGTTCTAACTTCTTCTTGGTTTCTCGCTTCAATAGATGGCATCTCTGATGGAGAGGGTATTGTACTGGGACCATCCTTAATTGAAGCACTTTGATGTTGAACCGTATGTCTGACAGGATCAGCTTGTAGTGGAACATCTTCATCAAGTTTCTCAGTAGATGTTGGAGGGATCATTGGAAAGTCACTCCTTCTTTCTACTAACGATGAAGGTACAGCCGATTGTAGGTTTCCTGCATTAGACATGTGAAATTGGTCAAAAAATTTAGTAAATGAGTCAATATCAAACAACCAATCAGGACCATTAGTTGATTTTGAAAATGAATGTTCCTTGAATTGAACATTTGTTGATTCATCAATAATGTTTAATCTAGGATTAAACACTCTGTAAGCCTTTAAAACAGAAGAATATCCTACAAAGAATCCTTCATCAGACTTGGATGAAAACTTTCCCAAATGGTCACGGGTGTTTAATATCGAGACAGGACAGCCAAATGATCTGAAAAATCCAATGAATGGATTTCTTTGAAAAATTTAAGGAGTCTTATTACTTTCTTTAACGAACAAAGTTCTATTTTGTACAAAGCACGATGTGTTAACTGCTTCTGCCTAAAAGGGTGATTGGCAGTTTAGCATCTGCTAGCATAGTACGTGCTGCTTCAATTAGTGTTCTATTTCTTCTTTCAGCTACTCCATTTTGTTGAGGAGTCCTAGCTACACTAAATTGATGAGCTATGCCTTTGGTTGTACAAAACGAACTCATATCTTCATTTTTAAATTTTGTCCTATTATCACTCCTGATTGTTTTGACTTTATGATCAATTTGATTTTCAATTTTGGTGATAAAATCTTTTATTAATTGCGATGCTTCATTTTTATGAAGTAGGAAGAAGACCCATGTGAATCTAGAAAAGTCATCTATGATCACCAAACAATATTGCTTATTTCCCATGCTCATAACATGAGTTGGACCAAAAAGATCCATATGAAGTAGTTTCAATGGTGAATTGTTGGTGTTGACCAACTTTAGCTTGTGAGACGACTTGTGTTGTTTTCCTTTGAGACACGCTGAACAGTGGTCAATGAAGTGGAATTATTTTTAAGGTAAACCAATAACATGATTTCCCTTGACCAGTCTGTTTATGTTTTTGAAATTTGTGTGTCCCAATCATCTATGCTAAAGTTGTGATTCATCAAAAGATGCTTTTGATAGAAGACATGTTTCTTCTTTTGGTGATGCAGAATTAAGGTTAATGACATAGGTGTTATTCTTCCTCGGTGTTTTCAAGACAACCCATTCTTTAGGAATTTGAAATCCTGGTCTCAAAATGTAGCAATGAGTGTCAGTGAAGTGAGTGGAATATTTCTTGTCACAGATCTAAGACACACTGAGAAGATTGAAGTTCAGTTGTTCGCAATAGTTCACTCTGTCAAAGCTCAGCATTCCACTTGTCATAGATCCTTCACCTGTAATTCTACCACCTTGTGAATCTCCTTTAAATGCCACAGTAGTTCCTTAAATGTGCTTAAAATCCTGAAGGAGGGAACGATCTCTAGTCATGTGTCGGGAGCATCCACTGTCCACATACCATAAACTGTTAGACCTGTATGAATGTCCCTACAAGCACAGAAAGAACTAATTAGAGTGTGAAACCCAAGCCATGATGGTCTTGGGCTTACCGTTTCTATCCATGATAGTAACCTGTTGGTATTTTCCTCTAAACTGGTGCTTTGATGATGGAATCATGCTTGATTTGTTTCTGAAACTCGAATGGTTTATTACTTCAACTAAAGAGTCAGATGAGTATTCAAACCTTTGATCCCTGTTTCTTTTCAGAAAGTTTATTCGTTTTTTGTTATCAAACCTTGTTTTAGAATTATAAAAATCATTAGTTTGTTTTACTGCTTGATTTTTATTTCTTTTGATTCTATTTGAAGTTCTCAGATTTTTCACATCATCGTCAGACTTAGGGACTCTGTGATGAGGACGACCATTGATCTTATAATTCTCAGACATGATTGGAGATATAGGCTTGTTCTGAGGTATTCTCAATCCCTTTTGTTTAAAGAAATAATCAGATGTATTGTGATTTGTCATGTTGCAGATAGAATAGTATTTGTTGAAATAACAGTTCTTGGTGGAGTGATTGTTCATATCACAGATTGAACAATATTGATTGTAAAAGCATTTATCTGTTCTGTGATTAGACCTCTCACACACATCATAATACATGTGTTTGTTTCTATCTACAGATCCTGGTGTTGCAGATTTTGTAGCTTTGGCAGATTTCGAATTAGATTCATTTCTTGGTTTTGATGACAAGGCCTGATCAGTCTTGTTAGTAGTTTGTTTCACAATACTACTGATTTTTCTTTTCTGAGGCTGATTATGCTTTCTTGATTTTTGCCTAATCTCTCTTTCAAATTGATTCACATGCTCTTTATTGAAAATATCAAAGCCAACCCCTTGCTTTGATTTTGAAGTTTGAGGGTCTGAGTTAGTTTCAGTTTTTGTAACTTGAGAAACTTTTCTTTTGATGGATGGTGAATCAGTGTCTGATTTGCTTGAATATTTAGGAGAGTTTATCTCACTATCAGATCTACTTTCAGTAGGTAGATTCACCTTATTAGCTTTTGTTTTCTTTTTCTTGGAAATTGCAGGAATGAATTTTACAAAAGGAACAATAGCCTTGATTGGGCTATCTGTTTTGATCACACTCACTGTCTTGTCTGAACACTCCTTGATTTTAACTGGGTGACCTAACTTGATTTTGTCCTCATTTGTTACAATGTAAACACTAGGTTTATTTTGAGGATTGGTGACTTGTTTTACTATTGTTTTCGGTTCAATAGTGTTAGGTTCATTTTCCTGGTTGAGTGTGACAGAATCAGGCATGACAGTGTAGTTGTCATTGTATGGTGGTGGACAACAGTTGTATGTAATACAAGACATATCTTTGGGATCCTTTTGAGAATCAAGCATCTCTTGCAGCTTTACTGATGACTGTTGAAACTTTTCTAGTTTCAGTTCAGTAAGATTTTGTTCAGTTTTAGATTGAGCTAATTTTTCAGTTAGTTGCTCATTCTCAGCTGCAAGAGTGTACTTTTCACCATGCAATTTCTCAATGTCAGAGATGAGAGATTTAATTTTGATTTCAAAGATTTTTATTTCTCTCTTAAGCATCTCTGACTTCACTTTTTCTTCTTTAATTTTATCAGCTAGTTTATGATTATGCTCTCTATACCCTTGCAGTTCATTTATGCATTTATCACTACAAAGGTTAGATTTTACCTCAGTAGGCATGGGAGAAGGTCCGTCATTGATGTGAGCCATGAGTGCATGATTTTGAAATTAAGGCTTTACTTCATCAGCATACATGCTCCAGCCACACACTCCATCCTGCCTGATAACAAGATCATTTGCTGATGACTGATTGCTTCCATAAGCTTGATTGGTCAGTTATGGTTGAGTCTGATGTGATTGTTGATGATGATGAAGTTGTTGTTGATGACTGTTGGAGTGAAATCTTGAAGATGGATGTGATGATGACTGGCTCTGAGAAGGCCTTTGAGCGTTGTAGTTTCTTCTGGGAGCATTGCATTCTCTAGAGAAGTGGCCAGTCATACCACAATTGAAGCATTTCACTTTTGATTTGTCATATCCAAGCTTGGTGTTTTCATTAAGGTGAAGCTTTTTCCCTTTTCTGAAAAACTTCTTTGCTCTCATAGCAATCATGGCCATTTGCCATTGCAAGTCCATTTCCTCCACATCATCTAGATCCATTTCTTCCAGATCTTGTTAGATCAGATGTGCAGATGTAAGTCTTCCACCCAAATAGGCTTCAAAGCTGGCAACAAATGCATTGTAAGTTGCCTTTTATTCTTCAGATTTTGAATCATCAGGAGTAGGAGTTGCAGAGAATCCTGATGCTTGACTTGTTGAAGTTGATGGGGTAGATGTTGTCGGTCTGTTGGATGGTGGGGCTATAGTGAATCCAGTTGCTTTAGTTTGATCCCTTGAGGAGATGAAATTATCCTCTTCAGTAATGAAGGCATTTTCCACAGAGTGATTGTCTGTGGGAAACTTGTATGCTTCAACTACTCTGGGTCCTCCCAGATTTCTGCTTCTTTCATCCAGTTCCAAAGCTTCTATTTTTGCTATCATGATATCCAGGGTGGTGCTTTCCAAATCAAGAGTATTCTTCAGCATATCTACATTTTCTTTCCAATTTTCAAGAAGACTATGTAACATCTTCTTGTTTAAATCCTTTGACTTGTAAGTAACACCCATGATCTCTAAATCATTCACCAACTGCACAAGTCTATGCAACTGTTTAGAGATGGACTCCCTTTGGAGTGATGAAATGTCTGATACTGGTGCATAAGATTGTCTTTGTTGATTTCAGCCACTTCACTGCTTCCTTCACACATGATTTGCAGTGCATCCCATACAGCTTTTGCAGTGCCATACTTTTCCAATCTTTTAAGCACATCCATTTTAAGTGCTTGAGTAAGTATGGAGTAAGCTTTGATGTCAATCTTGATCTTCCTGTAATCATCATCATCAAGAGTAAGATCTTCAATAGGAATTCTTGTGGTCTTGTATAGTATAGCTTGATCTGCAGATAGTGTAACTGGAATGTGTGGGCCTTTGCATATTGAGATCCAATAATCAGGATCAACACCTGTAATATAGTTCATGAATCTGATTTTCCATTGTTTAAACTCTGATTTATGTTTTAGCATGGGTGGTTTTGAGGCATGCCCAAGTTCAAAATAATTATGTGAATCCATAGTTACTTGTTAATTTTAACTTGTTTAGATCTGGATTTAAGTGATTTTATGGTTAATTAGTCCAAATAGTCCCACAAGTCCAAACTTAGTCCTGTAACAATGGATCTGCTGAGAATATGTAATTTTCAGCTTTTGATTTTCTTGTTTTTAGTGACTGTGCAACCTGAACTATTTGTTTGAAGAGCAGATCTTCGGGTGAACAGTAGCAGTTGAGTATATCAGTGAGTATTTAGTTAGAATACTGAGAAGAGATGTTTGAAACCTCTAAATAGCAACTCAATCAATAGATCAATTGGGTTAAACCTAGATCTGAGCAGATCTGAGTAATAACCGAGAGCCAAAGCTGTGATACCAATTGACTGAACTTTTTGAGAATGATATTCTCTGTTGATATGAATCAACAAGGATCGAATATGAAGATTGAGTCAATGATTGAAAGGCGGAATCAAGCAATCAATGAACATAAAACTCTTAATATACTCATTAATGCATTCTTGTATTAATTAGATGAACTGTTACAGAGTAAATGCTAGGGTTTAGCAAGCTACAGTAACAAGACAACTAACATGGGAGAGAAACAAAGTATATTCTGATTGTCTATTCTCAAAAGTTATGTAAACAGTCACACAAAAAGTCACTCAAAGTCACTCTCACATATAAGGTTTCTATTCTATTTATAGGCAGACTTACAGCTTGTACAAAGTGACTAAGCTACCCTTCGTCTAAGTCTTCATCAGCATTTGTTTCTTTGTCATCCGCATTGACTAATGCAGATGAGTAATTCTTCATCAGCATTGGTCTTCTATTAGCCGCATTAGTGTTTGGTCATCAGCATTAGTTAATGCGGATGAGCAAACACTTGGCCATATTTGTTACTGGTCATCCATATTAGTTAATACGGAACAACAAATGCCTTGTCTGTATTTCATTGGCTGTCCGCATTAGTTAATGCGGATAAACAAATACTTGTCAGCATTTGTTCTTGGTCATCCGCATTAACAAATGCGGATAGCCGACACTTGTAATTTTCTTCTTATGCAGGATCTTCTTGATGTACATTTATTCTTGGACTTGGGGAGAAACCAGCCGAACAACCATCCACCTCTTGAATTGGCATGTATGATCCTTTTAGGGTCTAACATAAATGACTGTTGAGCTTACTGTAGTCAAAATTGATGAAGTCATAGTTCATACTGTTGAGATCACTCCTGCTATTATTGGAAAAAAAGTTACAGTTGTTGAGGATACTACAACTTCTGAAGATACTATCAAAGAAAATGCCGTTGATATTGCTCCGGCAAAGGAAGCAGAAATACCTATTGAAAAGGCCTTCATGGTGAACGTTGTCCATGAAGAGACAAAGGAGAACACTGAAACGGATGAGGTATATATCTCTTTGTTCTAATAAATGCATTGAAAAGGTATAAAGACATAGAGTTCACAATAAGCATTTGATTTTAGAAGTTGAAAAACTTCAATATCAAGCTCGTAAATATAAAAGTGATGAGAAATTTTTAAAGAAAAGATAGATGGTTTAAAAAATTAATTTATAAATCAAACTTATATTTTTATGACAAAGATTGTAACATAAATGATTTGATAACTCGTAACAATGAGCTATCTTTGGAAATCAATAAACTAAATAGTGAACTCTTATCTGCTAAACTGAGTGTTGAGAAAATTGAATTATCTTCAAACATGGTTTAAGGTATTATCAAATCTCAAATGACACAAAAGATTAATGGTGGTAAAGGTGGAGTTGGATATTCTAACATTGCATCACCAATTAATCATGATTATTCTTCCTTGCCTTCATCTATTAACACTTGTGATGAAGAGGCCTATGCTTTAGGTTTTCAACCACAGTCTATCTTAACACCTTCAGTTAATGTGTCACTGACTGTTGACCCTATCATAAACATTGTAATTAAAGGTAATCATGATAAATTTTTTACAGAATGTTTGAAGAAAGACGGGTTGGTTGAAGAGTGGAAGAGTGATGATGAATTAGTTTTTAAGGAAAATAAAACTTGTAATGAAAAATTTGCTTGTAATTCATCGTCAAAGATCAATGAAAGTTCTAAAGTTTCTTCTATTTCAAATGATTGTTTAAAGTTGTCAAACAAAAAAAAACTTAAATCGAAAATTAAGATTAAGACCAAAGAAAGACAACTAGTCACAACATCAGTATCTGACTTGAAAACTGATTTCAAGAACAGATTTTTGTTTCAAAAGGCAATATTGATAAAGAAGATTATATTTTTTAAGGAAACTAATGCAAGTTTCTTTAAAAATAAATCTCCTATTATTGCTAATTCTATGAAACAAGATGTGTGTAGCATAGGTACAAAAGAAACTGGTCCTACTCCAGTACTTTCGGGTCACAAAGACAAAGTTCAAACAAAAGCCTCGTTACTATAAAAAGAAACTCAATCTCTTAGGAAAAATTGAAAAGAAAAAGGAGAACGAGAGACTGTTAAAGAATCTTTAGGCCAAAGACATACTAAAGCCAGATTCTATGATAACTATGGAAGTTATCATCAACAGTTTGAGAAAACAACTCAAGAGCAAAATATGTATCAAAATATGTGTTGTTACGAATGTGGAAAGCCAAATCACTTGGCTAGGAATTGTCATCATAAATCATTGACAAGTAAACAAAGGTTTCATGATTTTATTGCTAATAATAGAAAACAATTCTTTCTTAGCGCAAAGTTTAAAAAAAATTCGAATCATTCAAAATCTTTTACTAATAGAAGAAATGATCAACCAAATATAACTTTTCAAAAGAGAAATACAAACAAGAAATCTTTAATTGTTAATTATGACAATTCATCTTCTCCACAAAATACTTTCAAGAAATTGGTTTCAAATCTAATCAAACTAATTCAAATATGGAAAGTATAAAAAAGGAGCCAGTATCTGATATTGTTAAAGATTACATCTTCAATGATAAAAGAGATATGATATTGAAATCTATATCATATTTAGATGAAAATAATGTACTCAAGTCAATCATGGCTTGGGTTCCTAAAAATGAATAAATACTTCATTTGTACAGGAACATCCAAGACTCAGCATCAACAGTGTTTGACATGTTGATAGTGTATGTTCAAGGCGAATGACTGGTAATATATCTCTGTTAAACAACATCAAATCTTATAACGGAGGATATGTTATTTTTGCTGGAGACAAAGGAGGTAAGATGCTAAAAAAGGTACAGTGTCAAATGGTGTGTTAAGTTTTGAAGATGTCATTTTATAAAGGAACTAAAACATAATCTATTAAGTGTCTCTCAAATTTGTGAGAAACAGTATTCAACACACTTCACTAATAAAGAATGTTTAATTCTAAAACCTGGATTTGCAATCCCTGGTGAATTGATTTTATTGAGAACTCCAGGAGACAAAGACACATACTTACTTGGCATGAATGAATCTCATTCATTTGTAACTGCATCATGTTTGTTGTCTAAAGCCTCGGAGAGTGATTCATTGTTATGGCATCATCATCTTGGTCATGTAAACATTATATCCAACCTTGTCCAATTTAGACTTGTAAAACGTGAGTTATGATCATTTTAGTAAAGTGTGGTCAGAAACAAACATTCTGACAGATTCTGAGTCTCATTTTGTATGTGCCACAAATAGGTCATAACGTGTCCAAATGATGTGTTTCTAGTGCCCAAATTGTTTGTTACTAAGCTAGTTTCCAGAAAGGGTAACCACACTCCAATTAGAGGTGGTTAAGTTGGTGTTTTACCTGTTTTGGCTAGGAGGGTCAATTCTGTCCTCTTGGACAGAATGTATGTGTTGACTTTTTTGATGTGCCATTTTCATTTCATAAAACCTGAGACCAAACCTATGGTCAAACATTTGTCCTAGTAATCCTCTGAACTCCAGAAAAAGAATTAACCCAATAGCTATTTTCAAATGGGAGTTAAGCACAATTTGGCAAGCTAACTCCAGCAGCCTTCCGGTTGAGAGCTGCTGTAACATTTTTAGTTTTTCTAGTAACTACAGGCCCTTAAAACCTAAAACAACTTTTTATATACTTAATTGACTCATAGGAGAGCCTACTGGAGTTTGGCATTGGCCTAAATCCTTGGTTGGTTATGTGTTTGACCGTATCTTCCAAACACCTAGAATCTGCCAGAAAACGCAGATTCTGGAAAACAAATAGCTACAACCTGTAACATATTTATTTGGCTTTTGCATGTAATGTTAGTGCTACTAGAACTTATTTTGATGGTATAAGTTTTGAATTGGACATGTTCTTGATGTTAGGATCATACTAAAGTATTTATTAAGGATACTTATTGTGATGAAATGTGTTAATTGGTTTGTATAGAACTTAATGATCATGTATGATGTTGAATGATGATTACTAATTAGGACATCATGTTTGGGACTGGAAATTGATTGTATGATGTATGTTAACCATGCTTGAGGAATGATTATGTTACTTAAATGAATTACAACTCATAATGTCACCAACGGGTCAAACGGGTCAACCGGGTCAAACATGTCTATTTTTCTGAAACCTTGAGTCTTTGGTTGTGTGTGCTTAGGATTTCACATGTTCTATGTTTGCATGTATTTATGTACTTAAATGATTTAGGTAACCTCTAAAGGTTGTCAGTTCACTTATTCTCCAAGTAAACTTTAAATAGTTGTTACGCATATCAGGTGAGTTTACAGCCCCACTTTTACTTTATACTCTTTTTGGGTGAGAGAAACATGCTGCTTTCATAAACGTTACATTACACTGGGTTTTTGGTAATACTGCGTATACCTAATACTATGGTGTTATACTTTTCCCTTCGGACCGTTAATATGCAAATAGCAAGGTGATTGTTAGTAGATCTACTGGGATTGACAAACCCCGCCCGGGCTAGTCGCGCTAGCTTGACTGGAGGTCAAACGGGTGAACGGTCAGCCTGTTTTACAGTGTTGTGGTGGGGAAACCACAGCCGGGCCTACATTATTACTATTGATTACATGTCAGCTCGGTCGCGACTTCATACACATAGTGATTGCTATGGGCTAGCTACCCATTATATGCTTTGATTACTAAATCCAGGAATTACATTACTGATATTTACTGTTTTCTGATAAACCTGTGAACTCACCAGTCTTGTACTGACTTTTGCATGTTTTCTCTCAGGACATTAAAATGGCAGGTTTAGGAGCACAGCATCCACTGCATGTCATTCCGCATTCATCCCAAACTGTTTTCAAGATTTAATTTCATGTACTTTACATAAAATGGATTGGGCGCGTGTTAGCGTGTTCCAAAACCATTGTAAAATGTTTTCTTGTTTTCGCTTCCGCAATACTTAAATACCAGTTGGTTATTTCATTATTACTAAACAACTTATATGATTTGTAATTGTCGAGTCGTTTGGTGTAACTGATGCTTATCTGAGATCCTGGTTATGTCACACGCCTAGCGGTAAAACCCCGTTTGTGGAAATTGAGGGTGTGACAGAGTGGTATCAGAGCATTAGTTATAGCGAACTAAAATGAACTTTGCATCCCATTTGCAATGCATTTTAGACTATAGCTGGATTTGCATTAGTTACACACACATAGATTACTAAGCTGTGCTTACTTAATTTGGTTGCCTGAGAACTTTTGCTTTAACATATCCCTGTGAGCTTACGACTACAGGGATGGTGACTCCGAGTTACTGTGAGTCACGGGAAGGGTTACTTCCGAATTTTATGAACTTTTGGTTACCTGAAAACTTTTGCTTTAACGTATCCCTGTGAGCTTACGACTACAGGGATGGTGACTCCGAGTTGCTGTGAGTCACGGGAGGGGTTACTTATGAATTTCCTGAACCTTACTGGTCCTTTCGTATACTTTGATTGATCGACCCCGATATAATACTTACATATTTGGTACTCCTATCGTTGATGACCACTGTACTTGACAAGATATGTTAGCCTGATAGGAGGAACTGGGGGTGATCATGCAAAGCAAATTACCATTACGGGTGCACACGTAATTGTAATTTATCATGCATGCTAAGTCCGGTGAATTTGGTCGGGTGGTAACGTTGTAGTCAGTATAAGTCATCATTTCTACACCTTGAGGAAGAAAGTCTCGGTTTTCATAGAACATAGCTACTGATGTGGAAACTATCCTTCAATTCTACTTCTGTAAATGCTCACTCTTACCTCGAATTCGGATAAAATTCAAACCATGACATGTGTCCTAATCCCTCGGATTCAAACTGATCTTCTAGCTTGTCTGTTATTTTAAATTCTTGGACCTCTCTTCCTTTTCATTCCAAGACCAAGGGGTTATTTTCATGTGACTGATAGCTTTGAATTTTGATATCTGGTTGGATATTTACTTATTTATGTATATGGTAATTTAAAGAATGTCTAGAAGAGGACGTGGACGCGGGAGAGGTAACATCTCCATGACGCCTGCAGAATTGGCGGCACTAATCAATCAGAGTGTTACCGCAGCGTTGGCAAGCCAACACCCTCCACAACGGAATCCCATTGGACAACTAGCTTGCACCTACAAGTCCTTTATGGACTGCAAACCTAATCCATTCAGGGGAACTGAGGGAGCAGTGGGGCTGCTCCGTTGGTTTGAAAAGCTGGAGTCGGTGTTTGAAATCTGTAACTGCCCTACCGAGAGTAGGGTGAAATATGCTGCTGGTACCATGGATGGTGCTGCACTGAGCTGGTGGAATATGCAAGTCCAAATGTTGGGTGTTGAAACCGCAAATGCCATGACTTTGGAAGAATTCAAGAGTTTACTGAAAGAGGAATACTGTCCCAGAGATGAAGTGTAGAAACTAGAAACTGAATTCTAGAATTTAAAAATGGTGGGTTTCAAGATTGAAGTCTACACGACTCGTTCCCCCGAGTTGGCTACCTTATGTCCCACTATAGTCAACCCGGCTTACAAACGGGTTGAAAGGTACATCGATGGACTAGTACCGAAAATACAGAGCATGGTTACCAGCTGCCATTCAGGAAGCTGTCCAATTGGCCCATAAGCTGACTGACCAGGCAGTCACTCAGGGTAAACTGCCCCCGCGTGGTGCTGCATCTGGTTCCAACGATAACAAGAAGAAATGGGAACCATCTGCCAGCGGGAAGCAACCTTCATCCTCTACTCATCAACCCCAACACAAAAAGTTCAACCCGTCCCAACGTTCTCATGACATGGGGAATTCGGGTGGCTATCATGGAAATCTTCCGAAGTGCAACAAATGTAAGTTCCATCACGTTGGGCAATGCACAAGGAACACTTGTGAGAGGTGTGGAAAGTTTGGGCATGTTGCTAAAAACTGCATGGTAAACCTCTCGGGAAAAGCACCTCAACAGCAGCAAAACTATAACCGTACTGGGTGTTATGAATGCGGTCAACCCGGTCACTTTAAAAGGGAATGCCCAAAGCTAAAATGGAATGAAAATAGCGGTGCTACTGATAAGTCTAACGACAACAACAATGGTCGTAGGGGCAGAGCTTTCATTATGGGCTCAGGTGAGGCTCGAAATGACCCTACTGTAGTATCTGGTAGATTCTCTATTAATGAATGTTACGCCTCTGTTTTATTTGACTCCGGTGCTGATAAAAGTTATGTATCCATAAAATTTAGCAAAGTACTAGGAATGGTACCTACTAACCTGACTTCTGAGTACACCATAGAAATAGCCGATGGTAGGACGATAACAGCAACCCAAGTGTTTAGAAACTGTAAGCTAGGCTTATCTGGACACACTTTCTGCATAGACCTTGTTCCTGTCACACTCGGAAGGTTCGATGTAGTAGTCGGGATGGATTGGTTATCCAAGAACAGTGCTGAGATCATTTGCAAGGAGAAGCTGATCAAGTTAACCATCTCGGACGATGAAATTCTTACAGTGGAAGGTGATAAGGTGGGCGCGGTGGTCGGCATCATATCATATTTGAAGGCTCAGAAATATCTTAGGAAAGGACACCTTGCCTTGTTGGCACTTGTTACTGAAACGAAGACGGATGAAAGGCGAGTCGAAGATATTCCAGTTGTAAAAGACTTTCCAGAGGTATTTCCTGAAGACCTACCTGGCCTTCCTCCACACAAACAGGTGGAATTCCAGATTGAATTAGCACCCGGAGCGACTCCGATTGCTCGAGCGCCGTACCGTCTGGCACCGAACGAACTACAAGAGCTTTCTAAGTAATTGCAAGAATTGTTAGACAAGGGATTCATATGTCCCAACTCTTCACCCTGGGGAGCCCCAGTGCTTTTCGTTAAAAAGAAAGATGGAACCTTCAGGATGTGTATTGACTACCGTGAGTTGAACAAGGTGACAATCAAGAACAAGTATCCACTTCCGCGTATCAATGACTTGTTCGATCAATTGCAAGGATCTAGCTACTATTCCAAGATTGACTTGAGATCGGGTTATCATCAGTTAAGGGTTCGAGAAAAGGATATTTCGAAGACAGCGTTCTGGACTCGCTATGGACACTATGAGTTTGCTGTAATGCCGTTCGGACTGACCAATGCCCCAGCAGTTTTCATGGAACTCATGAATCGCGTCTGCAAGCCTTATTTGGATAAGTTTGTCATTGTATTCATCGATGATATACTGATCTACTCCTGTAATAAGGAAGATCATGAGGAACATTTGAGAACCATACTGGAATTATGAGGAACGAACAACTTTATGCCAAATTCTCAAAATGTGACTTCTGGATACGTGAAGTGCATTTCCTTGGGCATGTGGTGAACGAAAAGGGTATACATGTGGATCCATCAAAGATTAAAGCCATCAAGGATTGGCCAGCACCGAAGACGCCTACCGAGGTGCGACAATTCCTTGGTTTGGCAAGCTATTACAGACGATTTATTGAAGGGTTTTCAAAAGTGGCATAATCTTTGACTGCCCTGACCCATAAGGGAACTGTTTACAAGTGGGGTAGCAAAGAGGAAACAACGTTCCAGACGCTTAAAGACAGACTTTGCACTGCACCAATCCTAGCCTTACTAGAAGGGACTGATGACTTTGTTGTTTACTGTGATGCTTCCATCCAGGGCTTGGGATGCGTACTGATGCAACATGACAAAGTCATAGCTTATGCGTCTAGATAACTCAGGGTGAATGAGAAAAACTACACAATGCATGATTTAGAATTGGGAGCTGTAGTATTTGCCCTGAAAATCTAGAGACACTACCTATATGGAACTAAGTGCACGATCTATACGGATCACAAGAGCCTCCAGCACATATACGATCAGAAGGAATTGAATATGCGACAACAACAATGGTTAGAATTACTCAATGAATATGATTGTGTAATCAAGTATTATCCGGGTAAAGCTAATGTGGTAGCCGACGCCCTTAGTCGGAAAGAAACATTAAGACCTCGTCGGGTGCGCGCATTACAGATGACCATACATTCTGATTTGCCTGTGCAAATCAAAGCTGCTCAAAGTGAGGCCTTAAAGATTGAGAACCTGAAAGCAGAATCCATGCGAGGCATGGAGAAATAGTTAGAGATCAAAACTAATAGAATCTGTTACTTCATGGAACGGATCTGGGTACCACCGTATGGGAATTTGACAGAACTGGTAATGGATGAAGCTCATAAGACACGTTACTTAGTTCATCCAGGTTCAGATAAGATGTATCAAGATCTAAAGGAGTTTTACTGGTGGCCGAACATGAAAGCGGAGATCGCTGCATATGTAAGCAGATGTTTAACTTGCTCCAAAGTTAAGGTGGAATACCAGAGACCATCTGGCTTACTCCAGCAACCAGAAATCCCAGTGTGGAAATGGGAGCAAATTTCAATGGACTTTATTACGAAGTTACCCAGGACTCTTAGCGGATGCGACACCATTTGGGTTATAATAGATCGCTTAACAAAATCCGCACATTTTCTGGCAATCCGGGAGACGGACCGAATGGAGAAACTGACACGCATTTACTTAAGAGAAATAGTCTCTCGGCATGGCGTGCCAGTATCTAATATATCTGATCATGACGCTCGGTTCACTTCTCATTTCTGGCGGTCATTACACTGATCATTGGGAACACGACTAGATATGAGGACTGCGTATCACCCACAAACCGATGGCCAGAGTGAGCGTACGATCCAGACACTAGAAGACATGTTACGTGCCTGTGTGATTGATTTCGGTAGCAGTTGGGAAACTCATCTACCATTGGTTGAGTTCTCCTATAATAACAGTTATCACACCTCAATTAAAGCCGCACCATTTGAGGCACTTTATGGACGTAAGTGCCGGTCACCTATATTTTGGGCAGAGGTTGGAGAAAGCCAACTTACTGGTCCGGAACTGGTGCACGAAACAACTGAAAAGATTGTACAAATACGTAATCGCATGGCAGCGGCACGTGATCGATAGAAAAGCTATGCTGACAAGCGTCGTAAACATTGGAATTCCAGATTGGCGACAAGGTACTTTTAAAAGTCTCATCGTGGAAAGGAGTAATATGGTTTGGCAAGCGTGGGAAGCTAAGCCCTAGATACGTGGGGCCATTTGAGATTGTCAAACGGATTGGCCCAGTAGCCTATCAGTTGAATTTACCTGAAGAACTCAGGGGTATACACGATGTGTTTCACGTATCCAATCTGAGGAAATGTCTATCTGATGAATCATTGATCGTACCATTGGAGGAACTAAAGATAGATGACCAATTACATTTCATCGAAGAACCAGTGGAGATCATGGATTGAGAAGTCAAAACCCTAAAATGTAGCAAGATCCCTATTGTGTGTATTAGGTGGAACTCAAAGCGTGGACCAGAGTTTACCTGGGAACGTGAAGATCAAATGAAAAAGAAGTATCCACAACTATTCAATGATCAAATTTCCAATTCCTAAGATACAGTTGTAAGATATCTTTTCCTTCAATTTCAGGACGAAATTCCCTTCAACATGGGGATAATGTCACAACTCTTGCGAAACCTTAAGAACCTTACGTTCCTTTATTTTGGATTTATTTCCTAATCTCTCGGAAACCTTAGCACGTCTACGTGCTGGATAACTAAATAGTTTGCTCACAATGCTTCATTTACTCACTATGTACGTTGACCCAGTGTTCTAATTTTCAGGACGAAAATTCTTTCAACATGGGGATAATCTGACACCCGGTAATTTTACGTTACCAAACTCCGTTAGTCCCGTTAAGTTTTGCATACACGTGTCTTGAGCACACACTGGTTGTCGTTTAACGTTGGTGACCTAAAGATAATTAATAATGTTAAATTAATGATAATTTAACTGATTATGTGATTATCGCATTATGATTATGTGCTTGTGTGTTTTACATTTAAATTGAGAATTAATCGCGTAACGTGGAAACGTGCCTATTAATTCGTATGTCTTGTGTTTTTATAAAGATAAAATATATAATAATTATCATTAGTTCATATCTTTATATAATTTAGTTAAAAACACTTTACAAAGAGTTTAAAGTCTAGTTTTGATAAAATACAAATTACAAGGGCTGAAAGGGTAAATATGGAAATTAATTAAAACCAAACACAACTCTAGAACACCCCTAAGTCGGCTGCCCCTTCTTCCATCCTATCCCCCTCACGAAATTCAGCCTAAATCGAGCAAAGGAACCTTGGATTGGACCAATTTCAAGCACTAGGAGGTGTTAGAAGTATCAATTCGTGTTCTATTGCAAGAATTAAAGGTTAGTTTTAAGGTTTTGTGAAGTTCTTTTGTTGGCCGAAGGTCCTAGGGACAAATTGATGTTCTTGGATGTCGAATTGTTGTTGTTTGATGATGCTAGTGGTTTAGTTTGATGGTATACATGTTGCTTGATATTGATTATGCCAGAATTATAAGTTTTTGATGAATAATTCATAGGCTATGATACATGACGAACCCTAAATTCGAAATTGAGATTGATTACTTGAAATTGATGGTTAATCCATGTTAGTATTATGGTATTGATGCTAGATTAGGTATCAATTTCATTTTTGGTTATGGATTTAGGATATTCTAGCCAAATTAGGTCAAACTAGAAACTTTAATTTGGGGAAACTTCATGATTGATCAAATTGATGTTGTTTAATGGTTGTATGATGTTAATTAGATGCTATGACCTACTCTAAAAATGATTCTTGTATTAGGAAATTGTTATGTGGTATGTGGGGTATGACAAATGTGAAATGTGTACACGTTCGGATTTCTGGCAGATTGCATACCCTATTTTCATCATGACATAACCAAATGAAGACGAATCCAAAAACTGGTTTTCTTGATTCTAACATGTTTCTCATGGAGTCTAGTTTTCAAAATATCCAACCTTGACCAATTTGGACTTGTAAAAGGTGAGTTATGATCATTTAGTGAAGTGTGGTCAGAAACAAACAATCTGACAGATTCTGAGTCTCATTTTGTATGTGCCACAAGTAGGTCATAACATGTCCAAACGATGTGTTTCTAGTGCCCAAATTGTTTGTTACTGAGTATAGTTTCCAGAAAGGGTAACCACACTCCAATTGGAGGTGGTTAAGTTTGTGTTTTACCTGTTTTGGCTAGGAGGGTCAATTCTGTCCTCTTGGACAGAATGTATGTGTTGACTTGTTTGACGTGCCATTTTCATTTCATAAAACCTGAGACCAAACCCTATGGTCAAACATTTTTCCTAGGAATCCTCTGAACTCCAGGAAAAGAATTAACCAAATAGCTATTTTCAAATGGGAGTTATGCACAAGTTGGCAAGCTAACTCCAGCAGCCTTCCGGTTGAGAGCTGCTGTAACATTTTTAGTTTTTCTAGTAACTCCAGGCCCTTAAAACCTAAAACAACTTTTCATATACTTAATTGACTCATAGGAGAGCCTACTGGAGTTTGTCCTTGGCCTAAATCCTTGGTTGGTTATGTGTTTGACCGTATCTTCCGAACACCTAGAATCTGCCAGAAAACGCAGATTCTGGAAAACAAATACCTACAACCTGTAACATATTTATTTGGCTTTTGCGTGTAATGTTGGTGCTACTAGAACTTATTTTGATGGTATAAGTTGTGAATTGGACATGTTCTTGATGTTAGGATCATACTAAAGTATTTATTAAGGATGCTTATTGTGATGAAATGTGTTAATTGGTTTGTATGAAACTTAATGATCATGTATGATGTTGAATAATGATTACTAATTAGGACATCAAGTTTGGGACTGGAAATTGATTGTATGATGTATGTTAACCATGTTTGAGGAAAGATTATGTTACTTAAATGGATTACAACTCATAATGTCACCAACAGGTCAAACGGGTCAAACGGGTCAACCGGGTCAAACATGTCTATTTTTCTGAAATCTTGAGTCTTTGGTTGTGTGTGCTTAGGATTTCACATGTTCTCTGTTTGCACGTACTTATGTACTTACATGATTTAGGTAACCTCTGAAGGTTGTCAGTTCACTTATTCTCCAATTAAACTTTAAATAGTTGTTACGCATACCAGGTGAGTTTACAGCCCCACTTTTACTTTATACTCTTTTTGGGGGAGAGAAACATACTGCTTTCATAAACGTTACATTACATTGGGTTTTTGTAATACTGCGTATACCTGATACTATGGTGTTATACTTTGCCCTTCGGACCGTTAATATGCAAATAGCGAGGTGATTGTTAGTAGATCTACTGGGATTGACATACCCCGCCCAGGCTAGTCGCGCTAGCTTGACTGGAGGTCAAACGGGTGAACGGTCAGCCTGTTTTACAGTGTTGTGGTGGGGAAACCACAGCCGGGCCTACATTATTACTATTGATTACATGTCAGCTCGGTCGTGACTTCATACACATAGTGATTGCTATGGGCTAGCTACCTATTATATGCTTTGATTACTAAATCCAGGAATTACATTACTAATATTTGCTGTTTTCTGATAAACCTGTGAACTCACCAATCTTGTACTGACTTTTGCATGTTTTCTCTCAGGACATTGAAATGGCACGTTTAGGAGCACAACATCCACTGCATGTCATTCCGCATTCATCCCAAACTGTTTTCAAGATTTAATTTCATGTACTTTACATAAATTGGATTGGGCATGTGTTTGTGTGTTCCAAAACCATTGTAAAATGTTTTCCTGTTTTCGCTTCCGTAATACTTAAATACAAGTTGGTTATTTCATTATTACTAAGCAACTTATATGATTTGTAATTATCGAGTCGTTTGGTGTAACTGATGCTTATCTGAGATCCTGGTTATGTCAAACGCCTAGCGGTAAAACCCCGTTTGTGGAAATTAAGGGTGTGACACATTAAAATATGAACAAGTTGGTTAGAGGTAATCATGTAATTGGCGTGCCTTTGAAAGGATTTCAATTAACAAAATATTGTCTGCCATGTTCTAAAGGCAAACAATATAAACTACCTCATAAACCAGTTGCTCATACAAAAATTGACTCTATTCTACAACTGTTACACATGAATTTGTTTGGTCCAGTTAATGTTTTGAGTTTAGGACGTCGTGCATATTGTTTAGTCAATACTGATGATTTTTCTAGATTTACATGTGTGAATCCAAGGATCTCAATTCAGGAATTATCAGTATTAAAATAAATAAATCAATGATCGCGGAATTATCATTAATTGACGTTCAATTGTATTAATGATTATTGATGAACACAAAAACAAAAACACGGTAAATGCGAACTCAATAATTATTCAAACGTATTTCATTAATTATTAAGTAATGATTACATAAGAATAATTATGAATCACTATGAACAAAGATTTCTGTGAATCGAATAATGTTGTTGTTGACGTGACGGCGCTTAGGGTTGCACGATGATGTAACTTGACAGCCGTAATATTGCTTGGTTGTGTCCCCCGAGATGTGAAACCTAGGACTCATATTTATAGACGGTTTGAGTCGGTTAAGGAAACACCGGATCTCTAGGGATTTGTTATTGATTGTGTTGACTTGTTTGACTTGTTGATATTTGAAATCACACAAGTATTCTGTTCTTCCACAGGAGTCTTGTCGTCCGTAGGAGTTTTGTTCTTCCGTAGATGACTTGGTCTTCCGTAGAAGTGTTGTTCTTCCATAGGAACTCTTTCTTCCGTAAGAGTCTTCACTACATGCAATCCTTGATCATCCGTAGGAATATTCACTTGAGTGATTTGGTCTTTTAAGAAACATATCTATGGATTAACAATAATGTTCATCCGTAGATGTCTCTTACACTTGGTCAAATTCAGGAGTCCTACCAAGTATTGTGATTTTGCCTGTCAACAGTCACAAAGCAACACACATATATATGGGTTAACCTATAGATTCAATACACATGGATATATATATATATATACTGACTATTACAAGTATTAATTACAAGACTTGATTAAAGTTCTAAGCCTATACAAAATGATCTAGACCTATACAATCTAGATCCAACAATACTCCCCCTTAGGCTTAGCTCCTTGTAATCAGTCCTTCAAAACTGCAAGCTCCTTGACTCTTGATATGATTTTGTTGTAGAAGTAAGATACAACAGCCTTTTGATCATCATATTTGTATTTGATCTCCATTTTGTTAATCTTCTTCAGAGTCTTGAAGCCAAGTCCCAGAACATCCTCCTCTATAGTGAGAGTCTCTAAGACTTTGTCATTTTTCACTACTTCAAGTTCATCTTGTTCGGAGAGTCAGAGTTCTGTGACTTCATCATAATTTGTTCCATTCAGTAAGCCTGCATTGTGTCTTCGTCGTTTGTGGGCCTTTGCATGAAGTTTGTCAATGACTTGTATCACGTGAACATGCAGGAACAGGTCCTTTTGGGCTACTTCATCACTCAGCTTTGAAAAGAATTTGTCATATAGATAGGATGTGTAGCTAGGATGAAGTAGCTTGATTTCCACAGGATCAAAGCTCCTGATCTTTTCAGCCCGTTTGTTCTCTGCATTCCTCAGCAGCACAAGTTCTTTTGTCCTCTCTACATATCCCCATTCAGTAATAGGGAGTGTGTATTGAGTCCCTTCAATATGCTTGATGGCTGCTGAGTTCCTATTGTTATAGCCAATCCTCTTTAAAAATTCATTATCTACGAATTCAGAGGCATTGGACTTATATCTTTTCAATCCTTTTATTCTTTTTATGTGCTCATCATCTTCTCTTTTGGCTTCAGCTAGCACATCATCTTTGAACTTTGTTTTCAGTTTGCCTATTATGCTTGAGAAGTCCCTGCCCCTTAGATGTATTGGGTAGTTTGTAATGGTAAGGCTTTGCAGGTATTTGAGATCACTCTCAGGTAGGCATAGAACTGAAAACACATCATGAAAGTATTCAACTCTTCCTAATGTCCTTTTGATCACAGCACAATCCCACTCTTGATCATATTTCCATGCCATGATCTTGTTTTCTTCAGCAGAGTTGGGAGTTGTGAGGTGATCAATCAGCTGAATCAGAGTGGACTTCTGATCAGTGATTTCTCTAACAGTAGTACCAAGGGGCCACACCTTTCCTGGGATGACTTCCCTTGGTTCTTTGATGAGTTTATCCTTTGCTTTATGCTGATCCTTTGGTTCAACAGTTATTGGATCAGCAGCAAGTTTGCTTTGTTGGTCATGAGTTGGATGTGGAGCTGCGGTTCTGAATTTGACACCAGTTTCTAGTTCCACTGCCATCACATGCTCCATCATCCTCCACAGTTCTCTAGTAGATCTACCTTTGAGTTCATGCGGTTTGTAGTTATGGCCTTATAACCAGCATGTCATATTGTACTTGGTTAGTTTAGCTATGTCACAATGGCCCAGATCTTTCTTGATTTTCTCTAATTGAAATACTGTGAAGGCTTCATAATCACAGTTTGGGAGTATGAAACTTGCAAGCTCAAATTCTTTCAGCAGATTCTTCATTTCAGTTGAGTTCATCCTCTCAACCATGTCATATGGAAAACCATGGTTGATGAGGGTCATGAACATACTTGTTTCAGGCCTCTCTTCCATGATATCTTCAGTGGTTAGAAGGTAATCGGCCTTTGATTCTTTTTGATTAGTGGGAGACCCCATCTTGGTTAGCTCCTCCCATTCTTTATCACTTTCATCAGCATCACTAGATGATACCTTCACAATAGATAAATCTACTGAAGGTGCAGGTTCAGGAGATGAAAACTTTTGCCTTTTTGGAGAGGCTTCTTCTTTAGATTTCTTCTTGATGGCACCCAAGTATTGTCTTTTCCGGAAATATAGGATCAGTTTCTTTGGAGCTTCAGCAGATGGTTTAGATTGTTCAACACTTGGGGCCTCCCTTGTTTCCAGTGCAGAAATCTTCTTTTTCAACTGCTCTATCTCTTCATCTTTCTCTTTGATTAGTTGAGCTTTTGCACTTTTCTCGTTTTTCAAGGATGCCTGCAACTCTTGTTCATTTTGCAAAAGTGCATCGATTACTTCATTGTTGCTCTTGGCATCCTCTCTCAGCCTTTTCAATCTGGCTTCTTTCAGCATCAGCTCTTCATCCTTTTCTTGAATGATTCCTTTCAGCTCCTTGATTCTTTATTTTCGCTTGTTTGATTTGAGTACTAGTTTGTTGTACTCAGCAACCAAAAAGCTTTTGCTGACTGGGATGTCACTATCACTTAAGTCATCTTCGTGATAGGCAATAACATCCTCAGCAATCTCTTGTTCTACTTCCTTTTGCTCATCAGCAGTTTGATCTTCAATAAGTGGAGATATTGGTTCAGTGTGCTCTGATGGCAATGGGTTCTCCGTGTTTGTGGGTGAAATGGGAACAGTGCTAGCTTGTGACATTAACTCAGTCTCTCCTGTGTAAGTAGAATTCAAAGACTCAGTTATCTCAACTTTTTCAGTGCTAGCACTTTCCGGTGATGGTGATTGGTGTTGTGCTGGTGAGATTGGCTGGGTGTTGTTGGTGGAAGATGAAGATATTAGTTGTGGTTATTCATGGTGATGAATGGGTGAGATGGGTTGGGTGTTGATGCTGGCTGGTGATTGTGGTTGATGAGGGGGTGTTTGGCTAGGTGATTGATGTTAGAGTGGTGGTGTTTGGCTTGGTGAGTGAGATTCTTGTGCAGATTCAGCAGATGACTCTGCTTCTTCATCTACCCAGATCAATCCTTAAGGTATATCTGCATGAGCATCCACCACATGTGCAAACATAGGCATGTCTTCACCCTGGTACTTCCCACTAATTTTGTTTAGCATGGATTTTCCCAAATGTGCTTGCACAAATACTTTTCCTACCCTATCAAGCCTTGGCAGTTCAGCGTTGGTCACCAGTTGTAAGAATCTTGGAAACATGTACATTTTGTCATTCCGTTGAAGTTTGACTTGTTCACATAGACAGTTGAAAATGTACTTGGAGTAGTTATAAGTTCTACCCTCAAAGATCCCAATGATTCCTAAAGAGATGTGACGTGAAAATCTATCAAGCCCTGCCTTCCTGTTGGATATCCACTTCAGGTAGGTGTGGCATAGGAATCGAGATGGTTTGCACAGCCTACCCTTCTTTATTTCCCCTTTGTCGTAGTCACCATCATATCCCATCAGGTTGAACACCTTTTCAATGTATTCATTTTCGAATACATCAGGGTGTCCTACCTCTCGATCACCCAATTCCAGACATCTTCTGATTGTGCTTTCATTGATCCGTATTCTCTTAGTCAGGATCTTAGCAACAATAACTTCAGAGTCTCCTTCTTGTTCAACTCGCGCAGAGTTCCAAAAGTCGATTATGTGTGCCTGATGAATCACAGGCTCTGCCGTTAAGGCATAGAAAAGCCTGGACCGTCAAAGATATCTGATGATATCTCGACATCCTACCGCAGCAGGATCATCGACATTTAAGAATGCGCACACATTATGTTCCTTTGAGAATCTGTTTGCCATCTGTAATCAACAACGAAAATCGATTTAGCATAAATCTCACATGAAGTCGAATCGTTTTAATGACAAACACAGATTAACCAGTTCCGTACTGAACATTAGAACATGTTTTACCTTCGCAATAATGATAATCGATTACTGATAATGTAGTTTATGCTTTTCTCGGAACGGATTTTTTGAATGTTTGAATGAGGGGGAAAGTTGGCGTTTTTCTAGGTTAGAAACTGAAAAAATGTTCTGTAAATTGATTAATGAATTCTTAGAGTCAGAAACCTTATTTATAAGCGAACACATTAATTTCTTTTATTAATTATGTTGGGCCCACTTCCCATTTATCCCTTTCCGTATACCAAGTTTATTTCGAATGCATTACTTCTTCCGTAAAGCATCTGCGGAACCTTAACATCTACGGATGTCTTAACATCTGCGGGTGCCTTAGCTCAAATACAATGCATCTGCTGAAACAGAAATTTCACTGTTACTTCTGCGGATGATAAGTATTACTGAAACTTCTACGGAACTTAAAGTTTTGTTAAAAACTTTAAATGTATGATATCTACCAAGTAGAATCATGTGTTGATGTTGGACATTGTTGACTTTGTTTGCATGGCAATTAAGTTCAAGAAAGCAAGTGTCCGGGTGTCCAATTCCTTCACACTGAATTAACAGGTTTTTATTGTTTTTAACAAGTTTTTATTGTTTTTCATGCATGAACTACTCCCCCAAAATTTGTGATTAATGTTAAACTGTTGCATTCATCATAAATTTAAGTTGTAAACAAGCATGAAAGGCATATGATAGTCTTAATGGGAGAAAATCAGTTAGGAGGACAAAGTAAACCTCTGACTTAAACAATTACATGCATGCATATATATAGAGGGATCATACTATGACTCTTGGCTTCTGCTGATGTTGATTATTTGATCTATGGCACACCTGATTGTAAGTATATAGATCCACTGAAATTCATACATGAGTAATGTATAAACTAGGCATGTTGATTATCATGTTTTGAAGTTTGTTAATCAGTATCTGACATGTGCTCCACATTCAATTGTCATTAGAGTTTGTCTTCCGTAGGTGAGGCAAATCACTACTTTTTCACACTTAATGACTATGTACATTAAGTTATAAGTTCTATCTTAAGACATATTGCAGTCTCATGAATGCTTTGATGTTGAAACTCTTTGAATTGATGTACAATTGATCACAAGTGATTCTTTTTAGAGCTGAGATATGATCTTCATAGTCACCAGGTCTTTACTTTCGTAAAACAGAAGTGAACTTAACCCAGGTCTTTGTTTACACAAAACAAAGGGAGAATGAAGATCATACTCTTGAATCATATCCCCAGGTCTTTGTTCACACAAAACAAAGGGAATACGACTTTCCAAAGATAGAAGATTATAAAGTATTTTAAATAGTGTGCTTGTGTAAGTGATTTGGTCACATCAGGAGATAACTTACTTTCCTGACTCTCAAAATGGAGTTTTCACAGATAGATACCTGTTTCTTTTAGTTTGGCATGCTCTTAGCTTAGTTTCCACTCAGGATGAACCTACTCACATATCAAAATTGTACAAGTCAGTTTGAGCTTTTTTTTATGTTAAAGAAAGCCAAACCTAGTCTACTATCATTTCCCATACATAAGGCATGTCACACCCCCCGGGCCCAGGTAGGGTGGGACGTCACAGATTAGAAACAACATACATGGCAGCGGAAACAAA
Organism: Flaveria linearis; assembly: GCA_024085815.1. NCBI lineage: Eukaryota > Viridiplantae > Streptophyta > Magnoliopsida > Asterales > Asteraceae > Flaveria > Flaveria linearis. Next base: position 53,515,111 of record CM044005.1, read on the forward strand.
CCAATATACGAGCTCAAAGGGAGAGAACATCACATGGCATTTAAAGTATTAAAAGACAACGGGCTGGAAACAGATCCAGCCCCAAATGTTTACATGTTTCAACACAAGTTAAATAGTCATTGTATCAAAATTATTCAAGTCCTAAATTTGGTCACACAAACAATGCCATGGTCTCGGGGTTGAGTCTAAGTCATCCATAAACTAAGAGTCTTCACGGGTTACCTGAAACATGCTCAAAAGAAAAGAGTGTCAACTAAAAAGTTAGTGAATTCAAGTGCTTAAAGTTTCAAAACAAATAAAAGGAACTACAATAGTCCACAGTAAAGGTTTTAGAATCCAGTGTGAAAGTTTATAAAAATCTCATTCGATTTTAAAAACATCGTTTTTAGTATCAGTCATTGTGGGGTATCACAATCAACCCTACACTTGGTCCCCGGTTGGCCTCTTCTAAACTTGTGTTTAACCGGATATTCCCGTAGGAAAGGACCAAGCCTCAGAATAGTGAACCATTCCTGCTAGGATGGTTCACCATAGTATCTTACTCAAAACCTGTTACATGCCACAAATGACCCCTCAGGATCTCAGTGGGGTACCTCCCTGTAGCGGGAGCCACTGTGCGTGGGGGATTCCCCAAATAGATCTATTCACGTAAAAACAAGCGGTTCACAAAAGAATTAATGATCATGACAAAAGTATCAGCAGGTATCCAAAAAGTCCCACATACAAGCATCAAGTAAGCACAATCATAGTTCATAAAACAAAAGATTATGCAAAACAGTAAACAGTATCACACATAAGAGTTTCAGTTTGAAAGAGCATGCTTCATCCCTAAAACAAAGGTAAAAAGGGGAACACAAGAACTCACCTTAGATATCAAGCAAATAGAAATTATTCGCGTGCCGGGAATAACTCAAGTATAGCACCCTAATATGAATATATTAAGTGATTAGCTACTGCTCTAAACCTATTTAAGGAGCAACAATGTGCCTAAGACTTAAATAGACGGTTTCGGTTTTGATTCGATTAAGTTTGCGTAAAATTTTCCTTCTAATGAAAGTCAAGGTTTTTCATGAAATCAAAGGTTTCTACCTTACTAGACCAGGGATATATAGTAATTATGCCATTTAAGGGGGCAAATGAACTTATGGAAGTCGGTTATAAAGTTTTGTAAAATTTACAGTTTTGCCTCTAAAGTTTCAAAGTTGACAATTTCTACCCTTAAGTTTGGTTTCTTGCATTAAGTGTCCTCTATTCTTAAAAATCAGGTTCAAGACCTTAATTAAACTTAGTTCTAAGGACTTATCACCAAAATTTCAGTTTATAGACTCGGTTTCTAAAATACGCGTTTAACGTTGCCGGTTACGGTAAAACCAAACGGTTTAAAATGGTTACTTATGAGTTTTCACCTTTTTGGAGTCTAAGTCCAGTAGCTATTTCTTAAAATCATTTTTTATGAGTTTAAAACCTTTTAGATTATAAAAATTTGTCTCTAAAAGTGGAAAGGCTCGTTTTTACGTTTAAACCGTTAAAACGCGTTTTTAGTCGGGTTTGACCATTTTAAAGGCTCGTTTGACCAACCATTTGACTTTGAAGGTTATTTTATCTATTAACCTACTGGAAAGTCATGATTTTTATAAGTTGTAACATTTAACCCATTTATCTTAGATTTTCCTTAAAAACGTCTTTCGGTTTTACACCCGGTTTCACTAAAAATCCATTTAAATTATCCTTTGACCACTAAAACTTTTCATTGACTCCATAACACTTTATTTATCCATTTAGGACCTGGAATTCTCTTTAAAACATTTATGGTCCATGTTTCCCATTTTTAAGTCATTTTAACACGTTTTCGGGTCCCGAAAGTGACCAAACTAGGCCTAAACACATTATGTCCTTTGTTCCAGAGGTCATGCCATGTTATTAAACTTAATATACACCAATACTTACTGAAATAACAGTCCCAATCGTTGCCTAGTTGTTCTATACATCCATGGACTTTAAAACATATAGAAAGCGTCATAAATGGCCATTACACATGTGTAAATCCTTGTAACTTGAGTTTAACCATTACTAAAACTTTATCAAACTTAAAAATCAGATTATTAGGGTGTCTTAAAAGTCATTTTTATCAGACTACAACCCTTGTCAAGGAGGGTTTTCAAGAAATGTCTAAAGGAAGTTGTTACTAGTAGAAAGAGTGATTATTCAAGGTGTAAAGCTTGTTTGTACCACATGCATGTGGTGTACACACTTTGAGACTTCAAAAACAGGTTGTTTATAGTCTTAAAACCCATTAATATGCAGGTTAAACGTTTGTTTTTGAAGGGTTACAAGATTCACAAGTGCATGGTGACAAAAACACCAAAAAGTGGGTTTTCAAGGGGTAAATTGGATTCTACCCCTTGGAATGAGCATTATAACGTGTGGTATACCTTCAAGAATGTGGGGAACTCCTCAAGAACAAATAGAGTGTGAGATGTTTCTGCTACAACAAGAAAAAGATAGGTTTTTAGGTGAAAATGAAGACAATCTCAAGAAATGACCAAAACCGACATAGTGAGCTTACATACGATGTATCTTGCGGTTTAAGAGGTGTAGAACATTGTGGATGGTTGGAATCTTCTTGGATGAGGCTGGAGAAATCGAACACAAGCTGGAAACCTCAAGCTTTGCACTTTCCTAGCTTGAAAACATCACCAAAAGTCACCTATCTTGCGATTTGCTGCTGGCCGATTGTTGTGCTTGTTGTTGCTCACGGTTTTGGGGCTGCAAATGGAGAGAATGGAGAGAATTTTGAAAGAGGGGAGAGTTCTCAGCTGATGGAAATAAAAAATGAGAGAGAGAGAAGGAGAGAATGAAGAGAGTGGTCTTGCAATTGCATGAAACTTGAATGGTGGATATAGTGGTGTAGTATGGGGAAGAAAGCAAGAGATTCTATTGGGGGAGAGGGGGGCACGCTTTTTGTCCTCTTGTGGTCATTTTTCTTTAAATTTTTAATTTCTATTAATATTATATGGTATTAGTTTGTTGTGTAGTGTAGTATTTTGGATGATAAGTTTTAGTTAGTTGACTAAGTGTTATGCATGATAATGCATGCTTAATTCCGAAAATTTCAAGTGTGTGTCCACATATACTTTTAATTGTTTCAATTGATATTGTATATCCTACTTAGGGTGACTAATTAATATTCCCGGGCACTAGTTTTTCTAAAAGACAAGGCTTAAAATAACTAGATCCACATAAATCGCATAGAATCATAAAAATTGATCAAATAAAAATTAGTGATTCTAACACTCTTCGTATAATTGAATTGTTTCCATTATTAGTACTTATAAGACGGGATATGATGCAATTAAATTAGAGTTTAGAATAGTGACCTTGGGACCGGTTGTCACATTCTCCCACCGTTTAGGAAATTTCATCCCGAAATTTTAACTTCGCTTAATATTGGTACGGTTGGGTTTAAAGAGTTGCGGGTAGTTCTTCCTCATCTCATCTTCACGTTCCCAAGTGAATTCCGGCCCTCGTCTCGAGTTCCATCTAACCTTAACCTTGGGTATGCGGCTTCTTCTGAGTTGCTTGACCAAGCGGTCCGTGATCTCTATAGACTCTTCCACGAAGTTCAGCTTATCATTGATTCTTGTCTCCTTCAATGGTAGTTCCAAGGCTTTGTCTACCAGGCATTTCTTCAAGTTTGATACGTGGAAGGTGTCGTGTATATAACTCAATTTCTGAGGTAGTTTCAACTTGTAAGCCACAGGACCAATTCTTGCTAGTATTTTGAATGGTCCAATGTATCTTGGGCTTAATTTGCCTCTTTTTCCAAACCTCGCGGTTCCTTTCCACGATGCTACCTTCAGCATTACCCTATCACCTATCTGAAACTCTAATGGTTTCCGTCTTCTGTCAGCGTACTTCTTTTGACATCCCTTGCCGCCCGTAGACGTTCCTTGATCTTGAAAATCTTATCAGTGGTCTCCAATACGATGTTGGGTCCCAATACATGACTATCACCAATTTCATTCCAACTCAAGGGTGACCGACATTTCCTACCATAGAGAGCCTCATACGGAGCAACATTGATACTTGCATGGTAACTTTTGTTATAGGAGAACTCCACCAATGGAAGTTGATTATCCCAGTTCCCACCAAAATCAATTACGCATGCCCTCAGCATATCTTCTAGGGTTTGAATAGTCCTCTCGCTTTGACCGTCAGTTTGTGGGTGGTACGCCGTACTTAAGTCCAGACGGGTTCCTAAGGCTCGTTGAAGTGATTTCCAGAAACGCGAAGTAAAACGACTATCACGATCGGAGATTATTGATAGTGGCACACCATGCCTAGCCACTATTTCATTGATATACAGTTGAGCCAGTCTTGACATGTCGTAGTCTTCCCGAATTGGTAAGAAGTGAGCTGGTTTGGTTAGTCTATCCACTACTACCCAAATAGCATCATGACCCCTAGATGTTCTGGGTAACTTGGTAACAAAATCCATCGTGACGTTATCCCATTTCCATTCTGGGATTTCTGGCTACTGTAACGTCCCTGATGGTTTTTGATTCTCAGCTTTTACCATGGCACAGGTTAGACATTTTCCGACATAAACAGTGATTGATTTCTTGATTCCAGGCCACCAGAAAAGTGCCTTCAAATCTTGGTACATTTTATCACTCCCAGGGTGAACTGAATACCTAGATTTGTGAGCTTCATCGAGAATTACCTCTCGAATTCCCCTATGCTTTGGCACCCAAGTTCTCCCTTCGCACTTATACGTACCATCATTTCCTGTTTCAAATCACTTTTCCATTCCAGTTAATCCTTCTCCTGCTAAATTTTCCTCCTTTAACGCTTCACCTTGAGCTTCTTTCAGCCTTGCGACTAGGTCTGTGTACACACTTATCCATAAAGCCCGTACATGAAAAGGTTTTTCTCTCTCCTTTCTGCTCAGAGCATCTGCTACCACATTGGCCTTTCCGGGATGATAACGGATTTCACACTCATAGTCGTTTAACAGCTCAACCCATCTTCTTTGACGCATGTTTAGCATTTTCTGGTTGAGAATGTGTTGCAAACTTCGATGGTCAGTGTAAATGATACACTTCGTGCCATAGAGGTAGTGCCTCCACATTTTGAGAGCAAACACCACGGCACCTAATTCCAGATAATGCGTAGTATAGTTCTTCTCGTGATCATTTAGCAGTCTAGATGCATAGGCAATGACCTTGTTGCGTTGCATTAGCACGCAACCTAACCCTTGACGCGAGGCGTCACAATAAACTACGAAGTCTTCGACTTCTTCTGGAAGGGCCAAAACAGGTGCACTGCATAGTTTTTCCTTAAGCGTCTCGAATGCTTCATCTTGCTCGGGTTCCCATACAAAGGCTTTGTCCTTCTTAGTCAGTGAGGTCAATGGTTGCACAATTCGTGAGAAGTCCTTTATGAATCGTCGGTAGTATCTGGCCAATCCTAGGAATTGCCTAATCTCAGTGGGAGTCTCAGGAATCTTTCAATTCTGTATAGCTTCAATCTTGGAAGGGTTAACTTGAATTCCATTCTCATTCACTACATGCCCTAAAAATTGGATCTCTCGCATCCAAAATTCACATTTAGAAAATTTGGCATATAGTTGTTCATTCTTGAGTAACTCAAGGATTAGTCTGAGATGCTTCTCGTGTTCTTCTTTATTACTAGAGTAGATCAGAATGTCGTCGATGAACACGATCACAAACTTGTCAAGATATGGGCGGCATACACGGTTCATGAGATCCATGAATGCTGCTGGTGCATTAGTCAGTCCGAAGGGCACGACTAAATACTCATAGTGCCCATACCTAGTTCGGAAAACCGTCTTGGGTATGTCTTCTTCTCTGATCTTCAGTTGGTGGTAACCGGATCTCAGATCTATCTTGTAGAAGTAGCTTGCTCCTTGAAGTTGATCGAATAGGTCGTCTATCCTCGGGAGAGGGTAACAGTTCTTTATGGTCAACTTATTTAACTCCCGGTAGTCAATGAACATGCGTAAGGTGCCGTCCTTCTTCTTCACAAATAACACCGGAGCACCCCATGGAGAGACACTCGGATGTATAAATCCTTTGTCCAATAGTTCTTGAACTTGCATCATCAGTTCCTTCATTTCAGGAGGAGCGAGTCGATACGGTGCTTTGGCTACCGGTGCAGTGCCAGGCAACAAATATATTTGGAACTCAACTTGTCGATTCGGGGGAAGTCCCGGTAGGTCTTCCGAAAACACCTCAGGGTATTCAGAAACTACTGGGATGTCCGAAATCTTCTTCTCCTCTTTGGTCTTCATCACGTAGATGATGAAAGCTGAGCATCCCTACCTTAAGCTCTTGGTAGCTTTTAAATGGGATATCATGGGGCATAAGGTGTTACTCCTTTCTCCTTGCACCACTAACTCTTCCTTGTCGTTCAATGGTATCTTGAGTAGGCGTTCATCACAAACAATTTCGACTCTGTTCTTAGCTAACTAGTCCATGCCGACAACCACATCAAATCCTCCTAACTTAATGGGCATCAGATCTATCTTATATGCATGTCCATTTAGATTTATTGAACAATCCTTGATGATTTCGTTAGTTTCTAAAATATTACCATCAGCTAATTCGACGGTAAACGTATCGGCTAAGGTACACGTAGCTAAGTCAATCGAGGATCTAAAAGCACTAGAGATAAAACTGGCAGTCGCTCTAGTATCAAATAAAACAGTAGCAGGATGATCGTTTACAAGAAACGTACCATTAACCACATCGGGTTCCTTTCGGGCTCCAGCGGGATCCATCACAAAAGCTCTTCCCTTGGGCTTATTCTGTCGGTTGTCCTGGTTTCTTCCTAATTTGGGGCATTTGTTCCTCATATGCCCGGGGTCCCTGCACTCATAGCATTGTTTTCTAGGCTCGTAGGTACAGTCTTTAATCAGGTGACCAGGTTTCTTGCATTGATAACAAGGCATGGGATTGCACTCCCCTTGGTGATGAAGCTTGCATTTATCGCAGAAGGGGCTTGTGCCCAGATACAACCTCCTTGCCTTTCCACCATGGTCATTTCGTCTCGCTTCTTCTCTAGGTTTCTTCTTGTCCTCAATTTTCCCATGTTCAATCCACCCCGCTCTAACTAGGTCGTCGGTCAGACTACTGGTAAGGTCGACCGCTGCCTGTATGGTTGTAGGCCTGGATGACCGAACCATGCCCCTTACCCTTGGGTGTAACCCCCAGATGAAGCGGGCCACGCCCTTGGATTCTGGCATTGCCAAGTGTGGTACCAGTCGGGACAATGCAAGGAACTGGTTGATGTATTCGGTGTAGTTCGGACCCCTCATCTCCAAATTCAGAAATCTAGCCTCCAGTTTCTCTAGCTGGTTGATCGGACAGTACTTGTTGGTGATTAGCTCCCTAAACTCAGGCCAGTTCATCCTACCCACGGCATCCCGGCCTCGAGGCTGGATGATGGTTTTCCACCACTCAAGTGCCGGTCCCTTGAGAGATTGAGAAGCAAACCTCACCATGTGTTCCAACTTGCATTCACTGATGTCTAACACAGCTTCGATTTCGTCCAGCCACCTATATGTTTCAATTGGACCCTCAGTGCCATGGAAGTCCTTTGGCTTGCAAGCCATGAATGTTTTGTAGGAGCACCCTTTCCTGATAGCTTCAGATTCTTCATTGTTGGCAGCCCCGGTACCACCTCCGGCGTCATCCCGGTCAGCATTTATTTGGGCAATAATGGTTGGTATACCGTTTGCAATTTGCTGTGCCACAAGATTTGCCAACCTCTCATCGTTTCCTGAGTTAGCATTCTCCCCAGCGGGAGTCCCTGGAGGGGTAGGTGGTTGGTTTCTGGTTCGCCTTGTTCTTTCATGACGACCTCGGTTTGCTGCTTGCCTTCCGATGGGTGTTCCTCTTCTGGTAGGCATTCTGACAGTATGACAGATAAAGTTGTTTAGCGTCTCATAATTTGTTTCAATCAGTCTATGCATCAATTCCCTACAGGGCTTCCTCTATACGAAGAGAGGATACGGTGTATAATTGCACACAACTTAACAAGTTCCATAGATTACCAATTTAAACAGTTTAAGCAGTCATAAAGAATAACATGGCCCAACACCACGAATAAACAACACATGACGGATAATCGTAAATGCTTCAACAGCATTGTATCATAGGAATAAGTTCAAAACAAGACAAAGTTCATAGCATCAGAGCCTAGCTCTTACAAGGTGGAAGGTGCCATCACCCCCATGAATAATAATAATAATAATAATAATGTCGGATAATAATAAGTTTGTTTCCTTCAAATATTCCAAGACAGATAGTTTCTTCTTCTTCCACATGGTCGCCCTCACATCCACTTCTTTTTCAGCCATCCCATCCATCCGGAGCTCTTCTTCCTCTGCTCCTGCTCCAATCTCTGCACACCCTCCGATGATAGCATAGCTTGGAATTTAGCGGACTGTGAGGTCCGAGTGGCGTGCTGAAGAGTCAGCTCGTGGCGCTCGATGGTCCTCAGTATCTCACTCAGGGTAGGGTCGGATGGACCAAAGTCACTAGCCCGCCGGATAGACTGGGAGTGCAGGTCTCTAGAGAACACGCTGGGACCAACATGCATGCTGTGCCTTGGAGGCATCCAAGGCTCCTCTTGTGGGTGGCATCGGTGTGGCTCGTACGGCGGTGGTGCGGGTATGGGAGCCCTGACCGGTGGTGGAGGAGGAGGAGGCAACCTAAATGAGACCGAAGTCCCAGGTCTAATAGCCTTTCGTGGACGAGTGACGGTGCATGCTCCCCAATTCCCAATGGGAGGTATCGGTGAGTGGGATGGAGCGGCAACATGTGGCGAGCGGGAGCGCGTCCGGCTCCTGGGTGGCGTTGACGAAGAAGAATCCTCGGAAGCTACAGTGTCCTCTAACGTGGTGGGGATCCAACCCGGGTGTCCACACCTCTGCAGGTACGCCTCGTACTCCGTTTGGGGCTTCCTCCTCAGTGGCCCAACAGGGGCAGCCTCATCAACTGGATGTGCGGGTGCCTTACCTCTTTCAGCCATAGTAGTTTCATGTAAAAAGACATCATGAGTAATTTGGTTTCTCAAAGCTCATGATAGTCTTAATAATAATAATATACTCATAGTAATAGTGATGGCCTTAGTATCAGGGATCTCTATGTATCCCTCATCAATGATGTTAGAATCAATTGTTTCCTATAATAGTGTCAGGCAAAACAGTTCATCTAAAAAAATCAATTTCAAATCCCCAGTATAAATTTCAAAGTTAATCAGCATCAAACAGAAAGGTCCAAACTTAACTTTGAGGTCCGTGATGGAAATTACGCGTCCGGTAAATTCATGAATACGTTGATCAGGCGTAATCATCAATTTACCCAACCCGATCATTCCAACACTTTCCCATAAGGACAGTCCTAGGGTATCAGGGTTGTAGCCAAGGGTCTACTATGGTATTCCCGACTTCTCTACAACCTTTGGCTCTGATACCAATCTGTCACACCCCCGGGCCCAGGTAGGGTGGGACGTCATAGATTAGCAACAACATACATGGCAGCGGAAACAAACCAATATACGAGCTCAAAGGTAGAGAACATCACATGGCATTTAAAGTATTAAAAGACAGCGGGCCGGAAACAGATCCAGCCCCAAATGTTTACATGTTTCAACACAAGTTAAATAGACATTGTATCAAAATTATTCAAGTCCTAAATTTGGTCACACAAACAATGCCATGGTCTCAGGGTTGAGTCTAAGTCATCCATAAGCTAAGAGTCTTCACAGGTTACCTGAAACATGCTCAAAAGAAAAAAGTGTCAACTAAAAAGTTTGTGAATTCAAGTGCTTAAAGTTTCAAAACAAATAAAAGGAACTACAATAGTCCACAGTAAAGGTTTTAGAATCCAGTGCGAAAGTTTATAAAAATCTCATTCGATTTTAAAAACATCGTTTTCAGTATCAGTCATTATGGGGTATCACAATCAACCCTGCACTTGGTCCCCGGTTGGCCTCTTCTAAACTTGTGTTTAACCGGATATTCCCGTAGGAAAGGACCAAGCCTCAGAATAGTGAACCATTCCTGCTAGGATGGTTCACCTTAGTATCTTACTCAAAACCTGTTACATGCCATAAACGACCCCTCAGGATCTCAGTGGGGTACCTCCCTATAGCGGGAGCCAATGTGCGTGGGGGATTCCCCAAATAGATCTATTCACGTAAAAACAAGCGGTTCACAAAAGAATTAGTGATCATGACAAAAGTATCAGTAGGTATCCAAAAAGTCCCACATACAAGCATCAAGTAAGCACAATCATAGTTCATAAAACAAAAGATTATGCAAAACAGTAAACAGTATCACACATAAGAGTTTCAGTTTGAAAGAGCATGCTTCATCCCCAAAACAAAGGTAAAAATGGGAACACGAGAACTCACCTTAGATATCAAGCAAATAGAAATTCTTCGCGTGCCAGAAATAACTCAAGTCTAGCACCCTAATATGAATATATTAAGTGATTAGATACTGCTCTAAACCTATTTATGGAGCAACAATAGTGCCTAAGACTTAAATAGACGGTTTCGGTTTTGATTTGATTAAATTTGCGTAAAAAGTTTCCTTTTAAGGAAAGTCAAGGTTTTTTATGGAATCAAAGGTTTATACCTTACTAGACCAGGGATATATAGTAATTATGCCATTTAAGGGGGCAAATGAACTTATGGAAGTCGGTTATGAAGTTTTGTAAAATTTACAGTTTTGCCCCTGAAGTTTCAAAGTTGACAATTTGTACCCTTAAGTTTGGTTTCATGCATTAAGTGTCCTCTATTATTAAAAATCAGGTTAAAGACCTTAATTCAACTTAGTTCTAACGACTTATTACCAAAATTTCAGTTTATAGACTCGGTTTCTAAAATACGCGTTTAACGTTGCCGGTTACGGTAAAACCGAACGGTTTAAAATGGTTACTTATGAGTTTTCACCTTTTTGGAGTCTAAGTCTAGTAGCTATTTCTTAAAATCATTTTTATGAGTTTCGAACCTTTTAGATTATAAAAATTTGTCTCTAAAAGTGGAAAGGCTCGTTTTTACGTTTAAACCGTTAAAACGCGTTTTTAGTCGGGTTTGACCATTTTAAAGGCTCGTTTGACCAACCATTTGACTTTTGAGGTTATTTTATCTATTAACCTACTGGAAAGTCATGATTTTTATAAGTTGTAACATTTAACCCATTTATCTTAGATTTTCCTTAAAAACGTCTTTCGGTTTACACCCGGTTTCACTAAAAATCCATTTAAATTATCCTTTGACCACCAAAACTTTTCATTGACTCCAGAACACTTTATTTATAAATTTAGGACCTGGAATTCTCTTTAAAACGTTTATGGTCCATGTTTCCCATTTTTAAGTCATTTTAACACGTTTTCAGGTCCCGAAAGTGACCAAACTAGGCCTAAACACATTATGTCCTTTGTTCCAGAGGTCATGCCATGTTATTAAACTTAATATACACCAAAACTTACTGAAATAACAGTCCCAATCGTTCCTAGTTGTTCTATACATCCATGGACTTTAAAACATGTAGAAAGCGTCATAAATGGTCATTACACATGTGTAAATCCTTGTAACTTGAGTTTAACCATTACTAAAACTTTATCTAACTTAAAAATCAGATTATTAAGGTGTCTTACAAGTCATTTTGAGCATACTACAACCCTTGTCAAGGAGGGTTTTCAAGAAATGTCTAAAGGAAGTTGTTACTAATAGAAAGAGTGATTATTCAAGGTGTAAAGCATGTTTGTACCACATGCATGTGGTGTACACACTTTGATACTTCAAAAACAGGTTGCTGATAGTCTTAAAAGCCATTAATATGCAGGTTAAACGTTTGGTTTTGAAGGGTTACAAGATTCACAAGTGCATGGTGACAAAAACACCAAAAAGTGGGTTTTCAAGGGGTAAATCGGATTCTACCCCTTGGAATGAGCATTATAACGTGTGGTATACCTTCAAGAACGTGGGTAACTCCTCAAGAACAAAGAGAGGGTGAGATGTTTTTGCTACAACAAGAAAAAGATAGGTTTTTAGGTGAAAAATGAAGACAATCTCAAGAAATGACCAAAACCGACATAGTGAGCTTACACACGATGTATCTTGCGGTTTAAGAGGTGTAGAACGTCGTGGATGATTGGAATCTTCTTGGATGAGGCCGGAGAAGTCTAACACAAGCTGGAAACCTCAAGCTTTGCACGTTCCAAGCTTCAAAACATCACCAAAAGTCACCTATCTTGCGATTTGTTGCTGGCCGATTGTTGTGCTTGTTGTTGCTCATGGTTTTGGGGCTGAAAATGGAGAGAATGGAGAGAATTTTGAAAGAGGGGAGATTTCTCAGCTGATGGAAATCGAAAATGAGAGAGAGAGAAGGAGAGAATGAAGAGAGTGGTCTTGCAATTGCATGAAACTTGAATGGTGGATATAGTGGTGTAGTATGGGAAAGAAAGCAAGAGATTCTATTGGGGGAGAGGGGGGCACCGATTTTTGTCCTCTTGTGATCATTTTTCTTTAAATTTTAATGTCTATTAATATTATATGGTATTAGTTTGTTGTGTAGTATAGTATTTTGGATGATAAGTTTTAGTTAGTTGACTAAGTGTTATGCATGATAATGCATGCTTAATTCCGAAAATTTCAAGTGTGTGTCCACATATACTTTTAATTGTTTCAATTGATATTGTATATCCTACTTAGGGTGACTAATTAATATTCCCGGGCACTAGTTTTTCTAAAAGACAAGGCTTAAAATAACTAGATCCACATAAATCGCATAAAATCATAAAAATTAATCAAATAAATATTAGTGATTCTAACACTCTTCATATAATTGAATTGTTTCCATTATTGGTACTTATAAGACGGGATATGATGCAATTAAATTAGGGTTTAGAATAGTGACCTTGGGACCGGTTGTCACAAGGCATGCACAAATATTCTGTCAGACACTTAAATCATCCCCAACCATTACTCTACACAAGGACAGTCATATGCTTTTGATGATTTACTCTAAGTTAATCATCCCCAAAGATTCTATCAGAAAATTAAATCTAAAAGAATCAAAGGCTTTAGTGAATAAATCAGCAAGCTGATTTGTTGTGTCCACTTTGACTAACTTGATTAAACCCTTTTCTGAGCAATCTCTCAGAAAGTGGTATCTGATTTCAATGTGTTTTGTTTTACTATGTTGAACTGGGTTAGCAGTTATAAACATAGCAGCTGAATTATCAATATGAATTGGTGTTTGAAGGAAATTGTATCCATAATCAAGTAATTGGTTTTGCAACCAAAGTACTTGAGAGCAACCAGCTGAAGCAGCTATGTACTCAGCTTCAGCTGTGGACACAGATACATTAGTTTGCTTCTTGCACTGCCAAGAAACAAGTCTTGGTCCCAAAAACTGACATCCACCAGTTGTTGATTTTCTATTGTTGTTGCACCCTCCATAGTCACTATCTGAATATGAGTAAAGACTGAAATCTCCATCTTTTGGATACCACAATCCTAGAGCTGGTTTGCCTTTCAGATATCTGAATATTCTCTTCACAGCATTTAGATGTGACTCCTTTGGGTCTGATTGATACCTGGCACAAACACACACAGCAAACATTATGTCAGGCCTACTGGCTGTTAAGTACATTAAAGAACCGATCATTGATCTATACAATCTTTGATCTACTGATTTTCCAGCAGGATCAGGCATAATCTTGTCTATTGTTGAGGCAGGTGTCTTGCATGAAGTTGTATCAGCAAGATTGTACTTCTTTAGAATTTGATGAATGTACTTTTCTTGATTGATGAAAATGCCATCTGTTTTCTGATGAACTTGTAAGCCAAGGAAGAATGTCAATTCTCCTATGGAGCTTATCTGAAATTCAGATTTCATTAACTCTTCAAAGCTTTGACACAGTTTCTTATTGGTTGATCCAAATATTATGTCATCAACATATATTTGAACCACCAAAAGATCTTGATGTTCATGTTTGAGGAAGAGTGTCTGATCAATGGTCCCTCTTTTGTAGCCATTCTTCAGCAGGAAAGATGACAATATGTCATACCACTTCCTTGGTGCTTGATGAAGACCATACAAAGCTTTGTCAAGCTTGTATACTCTATGTGGAAAATTAGGATCCTCAAATCCAGGGGTTGAGCCACATATACTTCTTCATCAATTTTCCCATAAAGGAAAGCACACTTCACATCCATTTGATAGACTGTGAACTTCTTGAATGAGGCATAAGCTAGAAAGACTCTTATAGCTTCAATTCTTACAACTGGTGCAAAAACTTCATCATAGTTTATCCCTTCTTCTTGAATATATCCTTGAGCAATAAGTCTGGCTTTGTTTCTCAAGATTATACCCCTGTCATCTTGCTTGTTTTTGAAGAGCCACCTTGTTCCAATTGGGTGCTGACCTTGAGGCAAGTCTACAAGGTTCCACACCTTTTGTTTTCTGAATTGTTGTAGTTCTTCTTGCATAGCCTCAATCTAGCTATTGTCCTTTAGTGCAGCTGTAATGTTTGCAGGAACTGTCTGAGACAAGAAGCATGTGAACAGGCATATGTTTGCCACTTCTCCTTTGCTCCTTGTAGTTCTTGCATTCAGGTCTCCAATAATATTATCTGATGGATGAGACTTGTGAATTCTGCTTGTTGAAACAGCATCAACTGGGAATGTTGATTCTAAGTTTGAGAAACCCATGGAAGCAGATGGATTCAGCTGTGATGTTGAATCTATGAAGTAATCAAACGGATCATGTTCATTAGGATCAGCTGGAGCTTCAGTTGCTACATGGTCTTCTTCTTCCGCAGGAAGTTCTACGGAAGCATTTTGTTCATCCGCAGGAGTAACTGCAACATCTACGGAAGCATTTTGTACGTCCGTAGGTGTTACAGAACCATCTACGGATGAACATTGTTGATCAGCTGGCATGTTTTGTTGATTCAAATCATCCTCCCCATTCTTAGGATCAGTGGTTGAAACAGTATTTACATCTACGGATGATGGTGCATCTGCGGATGTATTTACATGTGCTGCGGATGAAGAATTTTCTTCTCCGGATGCATCTTCATGCTGCTAACTTGATTCTTGCTGAGGTGCAGTTGAATGTTGTGCCCTTGGTGGGTTAGCTGTTAGTGGCACGTCATTCACACTTGGAGGAACAAATGGATAGCATGTATCCGCAGAACCTGCATTGATCAGATATCCAGTGTTAAATGATTCAGTTAATGCATCTATATTAAATAACCAAGATGATCCTTTTACAGTTGTTGTAAACATGGATTCATCAAAAGAAACATTGGGAGTCTCTTTAACTATGTTATGTTCTGGAATATAGACCCTATATGATTTAGAAGTGGATGAATATCCAACAAAGAAACCATCATAGGCTTTTTTAGAAAATTTTCCCAATTGTTATTTAGTGTTTAATACAGACACATGACACCTAAAAGCTCTAAGATATCCTATAAAAGGTTTCCTTTTAAATAAGAGCTCATAAGGAGTTCTATTATGTTCTTTGACAATTAATGTCCTATTTTGAACATTGCATGTTGTATTCACAGCTTCTGCCCAGAATGTTATGGGCAACTGAGAGCAGCTAGCATTGTTCTGGCTGCTTCTATGAGAGTTCTATTTCTTCTTTCAGCCACTCCATTTTTTTGTGGAGTTCTTGGTGCACTAAATTGTCTTGCTATGCCTTTATTCCTGCAAAAAGAGTCTAGATCAGCATTAACAAATTCATTTCCATTATCACTCCTAAAAATTTTAACTTTTAAATCAAGTTGATTCTTAATCTTGATCACAAAGTCCATTAATGTTTCGGATGTTTCACTCTTATGTTTTAAGAAAAACACCCATGTGAATCTAGTGAAATCATCTATTATCACCAAACAATATTGCCTTTTTCCAATGCTCATCACATTGGTTGGACCAAATAGGTCCATATGAAGCAATTTGAGTGGTGTAGTGTTAGTGTTGATTATTTTGGATTTATGAGACACTCTATGTTGTTTTCCTTTGTAACATGAAGAACAATGATTAGAACAATAAAATTCTTTCTTTGGCAATCCAATAACCAAATCATTTTTGACCAATTTATTCATGTTCTTCATGTTGGAATGAACAAGCCTTCTATGCCACAATTGTGATTCATCTTCTAAAGACTTAGACAGCAGGCATGTCTCATGGCTTGTGAGTGATGTGTTGTTCATATCCAAAACATAAGTGTTTCCTTTTCTTGATGCTTTAAGAAGGATCCATTCTGCTGGAACTGCAAAACCTGGCTTAAAAATGTAACAATTAGTGTTATCAAATAGTGTTGTGTATTTTTGATCACAAATTTGAGATACACTAAGTAAATTATACTGCAAATTTTCACAGTAATTCACTTTTTCAAAAGTTAGTACACCATTTGTTACCATTCCTTCACCAACTATTTTACCTCCCTTCTTATCCCCACCAAATGCCACATAAGAGGCATGTTTATGTTTGAAGTCATGGAGAAGTGCACAGTTTCCTGTCATATGTCTGGAACAACCACTGTCAACATACCACTTATTGTCAGCTCTCCATGATTGTTCCTGCACATAAAAGAAATCAGTTAGAATTGACAACCCAAGCCTTAATTGTCTTGGGTTTGCCAGATGTGTCTACAATAGTTACTCCTTCATGAATTAATCTTGAAGTTTCAATATTAGTTGATTCTTTTTGATTTGATGGTGGCGAGGATGATTCTATTGAAGATGATTCATGTGTTGGGATGTCTTCTTGCTTATCTGATTCTTTTTTCAACTTATCTTGTTTTGGCTGATATTTTAACTTTGAGGATGCTCCGGTATTTTTGAAAGTCACTTCATCTTTCAACTTTGATTGAGGCATAGGAGTTCCTTTTTCAAAGTTATCAAAGAAACCATCAATCTCTTCAGTCTTCTTATCTGACAAATCCACCTTTTTGTGAGGTGTCTTAGACTGAGTTGGTGCTTTCTTCTTCAAAGGCTTATCCGCAGCAGTGGATCTTTGCTTTGTTTTTTGTTGATCTTTCTGCATCTTTGATTCTTTGTCACTCTCTGAAGATTGAGAGTCTGATTCAGATGATGCATCATGATGCTTCTTTTTGCTCTTTTTCTTGTTCTTCTTGTTGAAATACCATTCCTGTGTTGAATGGTTATTTTTGTCACATATAGCACAGTGTTTGTTGAAGTAGCAATCAGAAGTCATATGATTATTCATATTGCATATGGAACAATAGCTGCTGAAGTAGCATTCATCAGTATTGTGATTCTTCATATCACACCATTTGCAATATTTATCTTCTGAATTTTCTTCAGATTCAGACTTCTTTTTCTTGTTCTTGTTGGATTTTAACTCCTTTTCTGATGGATCACTTGATTTCTTCTTGCTTTTGCTAGGAGCATCATCAGTTGTTTCTTCTTTGCCTTTAGCTGCCTTTTGTTGTTTGATATCCAATGTTTTCTGTGCATGTTTATTGGCAGTCCTTTTGATCTCATCCGTAGATTCGCTTCCGTGGCTTCTCTACGGATTCAGCTGTTTCACCCTTCCGCAGATGTTCTACGGATTTGGCTGTATTTGCTTTCCGCAGATGTTCTACGGATTCTTCAGATTTTTTTTTCCGAAGATCTTCAACATTTGAGTTTTTCTTGTGCTTGGTTGAAGTTCGTTGCTTCTTACCTTTATCTGAATAGGGTAAAGGTACTTCCTCACTTGATCCGCAATTATCAGCTTTATGAAGGTTCAGTTCTTGAAGTCCTTCATTCAGTTCAGCAATCCTTTTGCAGATAGTCTTCAGCATGTTTCGTTGCTTCGGAGGATACTGCAGTTTTGATTCTTCAAGAACTCGAGGAAGACCAGTTTCAACTTGAACATTCTTACCAATGTTCAGTTGATCAGTATCATGTTCATCAGAATCATCCAAGTCATCACATTTATCATAATCAAAATCTGAGTCATTATGTTTAAGTGATTCTGATTCAGTAGATTCGGTTTCAGTCATCTCAGCTTCATTGTTTATGTTTATATGACTTGTTTTTATGTCAATTTCGTGCTTGGCACAAAATGATTTGACAAAGTGTTTGTCATTGTTTCAGGTAAAGTTGTGTAGTTATCATTAATAGGTGGTGCAACAGCATTATAACCCAACCCATACCTGTTCTTTGATTCAATATGAGAGTTTAACAACTTCTTATATTGCTGAGATGATAGTTGAAACTTCTGAAGTTTCACTTCAGTAGATGCATGATCAGCCATGGATTTTGTTAAGGAAGTGGTCAAATGCTCAACTTGGGCTTTGAGGCTGTAATTTTCAGAAACATATTTTTCTAAATCCTTTTTCAAAGAACTAATTTTGATTTGATATAGTTTATGTTCTCTTAAATGGGATTCATTCAAAATCATTGTTTCTTTTACTTTGTCAGCCAATTGTTGAGCATGAACTCTGTAACGTTCAACTTCCTCAACACATGTTGATGAACATAACCTGTCTTTTACCTCTCTGGCCATAGGAGGAACTTTGTTTTCCATATGTGCCATTAATGCTTGATTCTCTTCCAAGACTTCCTTCTCATACATACTCCAGTCACATGTTCTATCTTGAAGTATGATCAGTCCTGACTCCTTAGAATTGCTCGGTCCTGCTAATTCATTTATGGCTAGTGGGGATGTATTTGTCAGATGAGGTTGTCTGTGCAGAGATCTTTGAGACGTTGATTGCTGATGCTGATATTGCTGATGTTGTTGCTGTTGATGCTGCTGCTGCTGATGCTACTGAGATGATTGTTGATTGCATTCTCTAGAGAAGTGTCCATAGAGATTACACTTGAAACATCTGACTTTGGACTTGTCAACACCAATCTTTGATGTTTTACTAGCTGCAGCCAGATTCTTGTTTCTCCTCAGATATTACTTAGCTCTGTAAGATATCATTGCCATTTGCCATTGTAGATTGATCTCTTCCACTACATCAGGAGGCAATTCTTCCAAGTCTTATTGACATATGTTTGCTGAGGTTAGTGAGCTTCCCAGATATGCTTGAAAGCTAGAACTAAAAGCTGCAAAGGCTGCTTTTTGTTCTTCAGAATCCAATATCATAGTTATTGGTTCTGATTGAATGTTTTGTTGAGAAGATTTTGTTGTTGCTGTAGTATCTCTTTTCTCAGCACATCTTCCTTTTTCTTTTTGGTTCTTACTTTGAGATGATTTCTTAGTGTGTTTGGAGTCATAGAAACTAACTTCCTCTTCATCATCACTCAAAGTACAAGAGTTATCACCATCATGATTTGAAATAAATGCACTTCCAGCATTTTTGGTTTCTTTGAAGTGATAAGGTGAGACATGAGTTCTCACACTCTTGTTTCTTGACTGTTCATCCATTTTAAGTGCTTCTACTTTAGCAACCAGAGTATCCAGACCAGTTGTCTTAAGATCTATGGTGTTCTTGAACATGGATACAGTCTGCTTCCAACTTTCAGGCAAAGTGTGGAGCATTTTCTTGTTGAGTTCCTTAGTAGTATACTTCAACTTCAAGATGTTCATCTCAGTGATAAGTTGCATAAATCTATGGAGTTGTTGAGGAATTGATTCACCCTCAATATGATGAAAGGTTTCATATTGTGATCTAAGGGTGTCTTTCCTTATGCTTCGGATCTCATCACTCCCGTCACAGAGAGTGTGGAGTATCTTCCACAAGGAATTTGCTGTTTTATAGTTCTCACACCTGATTAATATCTCTTCAGGCAAGGCCATACTAAGCAAACTGTATGCTTTAATATCGACTTTAACCTTCTTGACATCATCAGGTGACAAGTCCTTTGTGCTGATAGGCTGATTCTTGTCATTATAATCCAGCCCAAGAGTGGGTGGAATATAAGGACCTTCAGTGATGGACTCTCACAAATCAGAATCTGTGTAGTTCACATGATTCCTGAACTTCATCTTCCAGGATTTGAAGTCAGCTTTGGTTTCCAACTTCGGTGGTTGATATGATCCTCCGCCAAAAGTACTCATGTTTAATGCAAAGTTATGAATGAAACCTTGAATGTTAAATTGGACAAACCTATCAAAGACTCAGATCTAGTATTCAATTGATTTGAATATAGATCTAAATCAAACAAGCAATCAGAGTATGCTTGCTGAATGATAAGTCGTAAAATTAATTGTTTAAAAAACAATTAAACAATTTTAATACTGATAGATCAATTGATCTAAATCAATGAGCACTTGGCTCTGATACCACCTGTGAATCCAAGGATCTCAATTCAGGAATTATCAGTATTAAAATAAATCAAATCAATGATCGCGGAATTATCATTAATTGACGTGCAATTGTATTAATGATTATTGATGAACACAAACACAAAAACACAGTAAATGCGAACTCAATAATTATTCAAACGTATTTAATTAATTATTAAGTAATGATTACAGAAGAATAATTATGAATCACTATGAACAAAGATTTCTGTGAATCGAATAATGTTTTTGTTGACGTGACGACGCTTAGGGTTGCACGATGATGTAACTTGACAGCCGTAATATTGCTTGGTTGTGTCCCCCGAGATGTGAAACCTAGGACTCATAATTATAGACAGTTTGAGTCGTTTAAGGAAACACCGGATCTCTTGGGATTTGTTATTGATTGTGTTGACTTATTTGACTTGTTGATATTTGAAATCACACAAGTATTCTGTTCTTCCGCAGGAGTCTTCTCGTCCGTAGGAGCTTTGTTCTTCCGTAGATGACTTGGTCTTCCGTAGAAGTGTTGTTCTTCCATAGGAACTCTTTCTTCCGTAAGAGTCTTCACTTCATGCAATCGTTGATCATCCGCAGGAATATTAACTTGAGTGATTTGCTCTTTTAAGAAACATATCTACGGATTAACAATAATGTTCATCCGTAGATGTTTCTTACACTTGGTCAAATTCAGGAATCCTACCAAGTATAGTGATTTTGCCTGTCAACAGTCACAAAGCAACACACATATATATGGGTTAACCTATAGATTCAATGCACATGGATATATATATATATATATATATATATATATATACTGACTGTTACAAGTATTAATTACAAGACTTGATTAAAGTTCTAAGCCTATACAAAATGATCTAGACCTATTCAATCTAGATCCAACAACATGGGTTTTCTTTTTAGCAACTAAAGATGAGACACCACATTTGCTGATAAAGTTCATGACTCTAGTGGAAAATCAGACTGACAAAACAGTCAGATACATTCGAAATGATAATGGCACCGAATTCTGTAATCGTACATTGAATGAATTCTATGATTCAAAAGGGATAGCAAGGAAATTCAGTTCAGCGGGAACTACGCAACAAAATGGAGTTGCTGAAAGACGAAACAGAACATTAATTGAATCTGCCAGAACAATGTTATCAGCTGCCAAATTACCTTTATTCTTTCGAGCTGAAGCTGTTAACACTGCTTGTTATGTTTAGAATCGTGTTCTAATCAATAACAACAAAATATGACTACTTATGAAATCTTTTTTAAACATAAACCTAAAGTCAAATATTTCAAAGCGTTTGGATGTTGTTATACACTGTTAAACATATTTGAATCAAAGTCAAATTTTCATGAAAAAGCTGATGAATGTTATTTTGTTGGTTACTCAGCCAATAAAGTTGCATATCAGTTTTATAACAAAAGATCAAAACAAATAATTGAGTCATTTGATATTGATTGGCATGAATCTAATAAAAATGATGCAGGTTCTGCACCTTCATGGGTCTATGATTATGGTTCATTATTTGAAACATTTACTCATTCGTCTATTGTTTCTACAGCTTCTACTCTTTTACATCCTCAATTCAGGATTTATTTGCTGATGATCTTGGTTCCATTTCATCTTAAGCACAAGGAATATCTTCAGATATACCTTCTTCTATAACTGGTGTAGCTGTTCCACAGGTTTTTGAATCTGATGTTTCTCAGACTGATTCTGCTATTGAGCAAGCTCCATAAGTTTCTAATAAGAGTTGTTCTTCTGCATAAGATGATCCAATTGATATCATTCAAGTTCCATTTGGTGATTTATCTATTAATAATGATGGTCATCAAGAGGAAGATATTGCATATCAACAAGAAGGAGGAAATACTGTTGAAGAACTAGTGGGTCACATGTCTAACTTAGATGAAGTTATATCTGAAGATGTCATTCCTCAACTGAGGATTGATAAGGAGCATCCAACTAAAGCCATTATTGGTCCATTATCACAGGGCGTTCAGACTCAAAGTCATTCTAGAGACATCAACACATGCTTGTACTCATGATTCATTTCTCAAATAGTGCCAAAGAATTGTTGAAATGGCATTGAAAGAAAACGGTTGGGTAGAAGCCATGCAAGATGAGCTGATGTAATTCAAGAAGCATAATGTTTGGCATCTGTGTGAACTACAGAAGGGTAAGCTGCCAACTGGAATGAAATGGATATTCAAAAATAAGACGGATGAAAAATATGTGATTGTTCGCAACAAGGCCAGACTTGTTGTACAAGGATTCTATCAAATTGAAGGGCTTGATTATGAAGAAGTATAGGCTCCGGTTGCAAGACTTGAAGCTATATGGATATTTCTAGCGTATGCTTCATACTAGAACTTCAAAATCTATCAGATGGATGTCAAAACTGCTTTCTTGTAAGATGAAATGAAAGAGGAAACCTATGTCTATCAATCACCGGGTTTTGAAGATCCAGATCATCCTGAATATGTTTACAAGTTAGACAAAGCACTTTAAGGTTTACATCAGGCACCTTGTGCTTGGTATGGTAATCTTACTAAATATTTGCTTGTAAATGGTTATACAAGAGGTGCTATTGATCAAACATTATTCATATGGAAGACTGGTGATGATTTAATTCTTGTTCAAGTTTATGTCGATGATATTAACTTTGGATCTACCAACAATGATATGTGTAAGGAATTTGAAGTTGTGATGAAGAAAAAATTCAAGATGAGTTCTCTTGGAGAGATATCATTTTTCTTGGGAGTCCAAGTTAAACTGGATGATAAGGGATTATTGATTCATCAAGAAAAGTATATTTATACTATTTTTGATATCTATAAGTTTCAAAACTCCAAGATCGCTCCATCTCGTATGTTTTCTCATCCTAATTTGATTCCAGATCTCACGGGAGAAGATGTGATCAACATATGTATTGATCAATGATCGGATCTCTAATGTATCTTACTACAAGCAGACCGGACATCATGTTCCCTATTTGTTAGTATGCATGTTATCGGAGTAATCCAAAGGAATCACAAGCTGCCAAGCAGATTTTCAAGTATCTCAAGGGTTAACAACACTTGGTCATCGGTATCCTAAAAACTCCTATTTTAATTTATTTGCTTGTACTGACAGTGATTATATAGGATGTAACTTGGATAGGAAATCAACTACTTATGGATGTCAATTTATTGGTAATAGATTGAACTCATGGCAATGCAAGAAGCAGCAGACGATGTCCACCTCAACTGCAGAAGCTGAATATGTGGCTGCTTCAAGTTGTTGTTCATAGATTGTTTGGATTCAGCAACAACTTCTTGATTATGGCCTTAACATTTATGACACTAAAATTTTGTGTGATAACACTACAGTTCTTAACGTTATGAAGAATCCATTTCAATCTAAGACAAAACACATTGACATCCGAGTTCACTTTATTCATGATTGTTTTGAAAGAAAGCTTATCCATTTGGAATCAGTTTCTTCAGATGACAAAATTGTAGATTTGTTTACTAAGGCGTTTGATCATTCCAGATTTGATTTTCTAGTTCAATCATTAGGAATGATTAACTTTGGTTAACTTTTCTACTTACACCCTTTATAAAAATATTTTCCTTTGTTTAGTTAAAATTGTTATTTTCTTTTAGATAATTACAATTTTAGGGGGAGAAAATGTGAAAAAGAAAAAAAAGGTTTTATTTGTTTGAGAAAAACTAAATTTTTAAGTACATATGGGAAATGATAGTACATTTCTTGATTTTTTATTGTTACAAACAAACGCATACAAGAAACTGACTTGGATTATGTTTGATATGTTGATAAGACTTAACGAACAACGATGAAAAGCACTATGTTTTGTGATGTACTGAAATTACAATTCTATCACTGAAGTGGGGAACTCATCAAGGTTTTGTGAATACACTGACTCCATGCTAAAACAGACTGAGAGATTACCATCTTGTCATACTCAAGCCAGTTGCTTTCTCACTCAGCGTACATCAGATAATATATATATATATATATATATATATATATATGTATGTATGTATGTATGTATGTATTTATGTATTTATGTATGTATGTATGTATGTATGTATGTGTATGTATGTATGTATGTATGTATGTATGTATGTATGTATGTATGTATGTATGTATGTATGTATGTATGTATGTATGTATGTATGTATGTATGTATGTATGTATGTATGTATGTATGTATGTATGTATGTATGTATGTATGTATGTATGTATGTATGTATGTATGTATGTATGTATGTATGTATGTATGTATGTATGTATGTATGTATGTATGTATGTATGTATGTATGTACGTATGTATGTATGTATGTATGTACGTATGTATGTATGTTTGTATGTACGTATGTATGTATGTATGTATGTATGTATGTATGTATGTATGTACGTACGTATGTATGTATGTATGTACGTATGTATGTATGTATGTAGGTACGT
Source organism: Flaveria linearis (assembly GCA_024085815.1). Taxonomy (NCBI): domain Eukaryota; kingdom Viridiplantae; phylum Streptophyta; class Magnoliopsida; order Asterales; family Asteraceae; genus Flaveria; species Flaveria linearis. Next base: position 53,539,898 of record CM044005.1, read on the forward strand.
ATGTATGTATGTATGTAGGTACGTATGTATGTATGTATGTAGGTACGTACGTACGTATGTATGTAGGTACGTACGTACGTATGTATGTATGTATGTACGTACGTATGTATGTATGTATGTACGTACGTATGTATGTATGTATGTACGTACGTATGTATGTATGTATGTACGTACGTATGTATGTATGTATGTACGTACGTATGTATGTATGTATGTACGTACGTATGTATGTATGTATGTACGTACGTATGTATGTATGTATGTACGTACGTATGTATGTATGTATGTACGTACGTATGTATGTATGTATGTACGTACGTATGTATGTACGTACGTACGTATGTATGTATGTATGTATGTACGTATGTATGTATGTATGTACGTATGTATGTATGTATGTATGTATGTATGTAGGTACGTATGTATGTATGTATGTAGGTACGTATGTATGTATGTATGTACGTATGTATGTATGTATGTATGTATGTATGTATGTATGTATGTATGTATGTATGTATGTATGTATGTATGTATGTATGTATGTATGTATGTATGTATGTATGTATGTATGTATGTATGTATGTATGTATGCATGCATGCATGCATGCATGCATGTATGTATGTATGTATGTATGTATGTATGTATGTATGTATGTATGTATGTATGTATGTATGTATGTATGTATGTATGTATGTATGTATGTATGTATGTATGTATATATGTATGTATGTATATGTATATATATGTGAAAAATCAAACGATAAACAAGCTTTACTAAGGAAAATCAAAATACAAAAGAAAAAAATAAATAAAATAAGCAAAAAGATGCCAAAGAGGCCATATGGGAATAAAACATGCCGATAAGCACATTAATACATACATATTATATGGTAATATTTTCATCTTTGAGAATATTTTATGACATAGGAGACAAAATCAAAAGATGGGGCAGGTAAGTCCAACTTCGCTTGTAAGTCCTAAATGTCTTGTGAAAACAAAACAGAAGTCTGACTGATAGTTAATAAGTCCTACAGCTTGTTTATATTTTGTGTTCATAAATGTTTCTCGTGCTAGTTATGCTCAAATAAATATTATCTAAGACAATAATGAAATTTGAGAAAGCTGATTAAAAGTAAAAGGTTTATGTGAAATTTGCAGTGACTTGAACTCTCAATAGTATCATGAAGGTGGATAAAGTTTTTGCAGGATTTTTGATTGTGAGATCCAATGAATTCACAAAACTTAACCAAAACATGATAAAATCATAGCTTATGTGTCTAAGAAACCATGAAGTCTAAGTTTAAGAGGATACAATATATTAACAATCAACGTACCCAGTTATATTTATAAATACTGGACGATGTCAATCACCAATTTCTGAGAAATACGATCCTATACTTGAAAATTTACAAAAAAGATTTAAGTTATTAGAATAGTTATTTGTTATTTTGTTGTATTTTTATTAAATAATGTTTTGGTTAATTGTTTTAGTATTAGTTTTATAAAATTTTAAAAATTAAGGGTGTATGTATAAAAGTAAACACTTAATTAAACATAATCATTTCCATAACAAATCAATAAATTTCAATAAGATGATTAAAATTGAAAAATCAAAAAGTTAGAAAATCAAAGAAAAATAAACTTTTCACGCGAAAAGTTTCAATCATGCGAAAAATTCATCAAGCGAGAACTCAGACTTCTCACGCGAGAAGTCTGAGTGCGTTAAATAGCACGGTTGTGCAAAAACTCAAACATCTCGCATACTGTTCTCTGAAAAACTCCTCTAAAAGTTCTAAGTGTTGAACCTTTGTCAAAATCAATACTATTGTTCATTGTGGTCGCATATTGATTACTAAGCACTTGTTAAGGTATATTGGTGATAATGACTTCGATTTGAATGTTTTTGAAACTTGACCGAAACTTAAAGGATTAATAAACGGTAAAATTGAATAAATTAATCGCAATAAACCTTAATAGTGACTAAATTGATACATTTGGAACATGATTTGTTGGTTAAAATATTCTAAATCGACATATAGAAAAATTTGAAATTGAACAGTTTTCATGCGAAAAGTTCACTGAGATTTGAACAGGTGCTAATACTTTCAAATGTTTTCGTATGAACTGAACTCGTCACGTGATAAGTTGACTTTTGGTCAAATTCTATTTCAAGCGAAAACCAGACCTTTCGAGTGAGAAGTTTGTCTTGAAAACATGTAGTTTTCGCGCGAGAACTAAGAGTTGTCGCGTGAAAAGTTTAAAATGTTCAAAAAAATTCTAAGTGTTGTATTTTTTAGTGTGAATAATGTTCTATTTTTTCATTCTACTTATATATTCTATACTTGTTACAAGAATGGCACGACCACTGGTTTTTAACAAAATCCATAATGCTGTGGGTTATTTGGAAGATGTGCCAAATGACAACGATCTATTTCGTTCTCTTATTGACGGACTGAAGTCATCATGGATTCAATATGCCATTTCGGCTAATCCAACTATATATGCTGATGTGATCGATCATTATGCCAGTGGATAGGTGCTGATGGAGAACTTTGCATAACTGCAACGGTTAAAGGGAAGAAGATAGTTATCACTGCCGGTGTGATTAACGGTGTCTTACTGTTAGAAGATCACCCTCATGCACCAATCAAGATTGATGATGATGCGGTGAAAAACAGTTTGATTCATATGGGTTACTCCTACCGATACCCATCATTGGAGAAGAAGTATCTTCCACCCTTCTGGAAGTACTTGTTCCACGTAGTTATCCATTGCCTAAGCAATCTAAAGGCTGGCATAGATAGTCTGAGTGCAGTGTTCAGATCCCTAATGGTATCTTTAGTTGATGATCTACTGTACATCATTACCAGAGCCATATTTTTGGAGATGCAGAAGAATGTGACTGCTACACTGGGGAAGAAGTTTGTTATGTACCCCTGGTTTATACAGATGATAGTGAATGTTGCTTATCCTCAGCTACCAGGGTCTGAGTCATCCACATACATTGTGATAGTGATAAAGAATGACATATTCACTTATCTAATGGGTGCTCGTAGGAATGCTTGGGATGGTTCTCACTTTTCCAAGCTTGGAAGGTTTACCGATGATTTCCAAGCTGAGGCATGACCCCAAGAGACAGAGACTGATACTACACATGTTTATAGAGATGATACATCTAGTACATCTACATCTACTCAGGCTGGAGATCTGAGACTGCTGGTCCATCCATGAGCACTACTCAAGAAGCACCTGAGAGTTCTCAAGGTGCTGAACTCTTGGATATGGATAAGGTGAACACATGGTTCACTAGTAGTGGGAGTGATACTGACAGTGATCAAATCAGGAACGTTTCTTATGTTTTACAAGAGCATCCTAGAGTGCCTAAAACACTAGCCAAACGCACTGCTGAGGAACGTGACGCTGACTTTGTTCCTGAGGAGACACCAGTCACTACACGTGGAAGGAGGAAGAGGATGGCGAGGAGAGCCAGTGAGAGTCCATGTGGTAGGGGTAGAGGACGAGGCGTGTTGAGGAAACGTCAAATCCCGATGACCATTGTGTTGACTGAGGATGTTCCAGTACTGGATATTCCTGTCAGTTAGTGAGGATACACCTATAGTGATTGTCATAGAGTCAACGACTGTGACATCTACTTCTATGCCTACTACTGCGGATGTACTGAGGACACCTCCTACGGAGCCAACACATGATCTTTTTAGAGATGCTGATTATCATAACACTACTCCTGAGCCCATACCTTATACTCAGACTTCTACTTTATCACCCATGAGGGTTACTCTAGAATAGAGAGTTAGTGCATTGGAGAAGGAGGTGATTGAGAAACACAGATCATTGATTACTTATATAGGAATATGATTAAGAGAGATGAACGGATAAAGAGTTTAGAGGCCAACAATATTTTATGATATGTTATGTTTAGATCATGGAACAGAACATCGGAGATCTCACCTCACGTGTGTATTCATCTTTCACACCACATACCACTGAGATTGGAGACTAAAGTGGACAAAAAGATGTTGGTCCCGAGCATGTTATTGAGCTGGTTATAGCTTCAGAGCATGTTGATGAGCCTGTGGTTGCTACAGAGCATGTTGTAGATCATGTTGATGTTGAAAGGACTATAGACACAGCTAATGTTGATCAAGAGACTATATTAGATGACCCTATTCAGCCTATTGATGATCATCCTGTACCTTTTACTGGAGAGATGTTTGTAGAGCCCGAGCATATGTTGCCTATTGTTGGACTCAACAAAGTGCATTAAGAATTAATGCAAGAAAGTATGATGCTTCTCATTATCAAACAAACAACCAAAAGTGTTTCAACATACAAGTCATACATTAGAAGCACATTAACATCATTAACATTCATTATTATCACTAACAATTGTGTAAATTTTGTTTTTCAGATTTGTAGATAAAAGAAAATTTTCCTAAGTCATCCACAACGGATGAGTTAAGCCACAGCGGATGAAGTACTCCTTCACAGCAGATGAACAGACATCACAGCGGATGAACAACTTGTTCACAGCGAATGACTAAGTCCCACAGTGATAAAGACTGTTCTTACAGCTGATGACTAAGTCCCACAACGGATGAAGACTGTTCTCATAGTGGATGAGCTAAGTCCCACAGCGGATGAAGACTGTTCTCATAGCGGATGAAGAGACTCTTCCACAGCGGATGACTTAGACCCTTAGGATTATTTTATGTAATTTTCATTTATATAAGTGTAGATTAGTAATTGTACATAGCTTTTGTGTATAGGCTATAAATAGCTCTCTACCCTAATACTTTGTAAGCTTTTGAACGAAAATCAATCAAACAAGCATATTATTCATCTGTTCTTGTTCTTGTATTCAAACACACATAAGCACACACATTGTTCACTAAAATCATACACATTAATCATGGGTTTCCGCACCATGATTATTGTTTGTTGATCACTGAGAGATATTCAAAGATCCTTGGGGAAACCAACTAGTTCAACTTGAATCTTGTTCTTTCAAAGTTCTTATTCAAGATGTTAGACTAAGAGTTGTTATACTCTCATATTCTTGGTTTCATCAGGTGGAATCAGAGCCTTGGCTCAATCAAGCAGTGATTTAGATCCTCTCAATCATCAAAACCAATTATTTCAGTTGTTCATTAGCTTCATAACACTCATTTTTAGCTTGAAATCATCTCATTTTCTTCTTCAAATATCATACATTCGAAACGTGCAAAAAGCAAGAGTTTATCTTCGGTTTTTGCTCATTTTGAAGAAGAATTTGTGTTTTTACTAACATCAAGCTCACAAAATCGTTCCAAAAACATACATTCATTGTTTTGAAACGATAAACACAACAAAATCATAGAAACCTTATCGGTTTCTAAGAATTTTTGATACAACAATACACGGGTGTTGTTCTATCGTATTTTCAGCCACAACCAAACCCTAGAAAACCCTAGTTTTCGTTCAAACAATCATACACTTTTTGTGTTTATTTTAGCGTTCATCAGCCATTTCAAAGAAGAACAGTATTCTGCATTTGAATTTTCACCAAAAGTTACTTTTTGATCCAAAAAGTAAAGTATTAAAAAATAAACTTTTGTTTGTTTAAGGGTTTTGACTTTTCTCTAGGGTTTTGACCAAAGGTCACGAAATCACATTAATTAACAGAATATTCTTGAATATTCTGTTAACGAGGAGAAACATCCTCGTACAAACATTTAATTGAATTTAATTAATTATCTTTATTCGGTAATTCAATTAATATTTAATTTTTTAACAAACAAACCTAGTGACTTTAGGTTAAATTTAATTTAGCATCAAGCTAAATATTTAAATTAATTCTAACTTAAACTGTCACACCCTCAATTTCCACGATCGGGGTTTTACCGCTAGGCGTGTGACATACCAGGATCTCAGACACAGTCATATCGAACGACACTACATGAATTTAAAATAAACATTTGACTTCATTCAACAGAACATAAACACAGTTTACGATAGTGCGGAAGCGTTTACAAAAGTGGTAAATCCATTACAGAACTGCTACAATAGCCATGTTTATACAAAATGTTCAATGCTGAAAATAACTAGATGAATGCATGTCCTGAGTGCATTTCCTGAAGCGTGCCTCAAAAGCTTATGCGTTCCTGTGACCTGAGAAAACATGCTAAAATGTGTCAACATAAAGTTGGTGAGTTCACAGGTTTAATTAACAAGAAATGTATTCGTAAGCGTTTCCATGTTTTGCGTTTCAATGGTTTAGTACATAAAGCATATCGTTAGGTAGCTAGCCTATGTTCTTGTTACTTAGTGTTTCGAACCGAAGCTGACTGTTTACGTCCTATTGTGTTTCCACCACGTCTTAACCGACTGTGGCAATTGTTGTGTTCCGTCATGTCTCATCAGTCCATGACAATGTGTTTCCTCCACGTCTTAACCGACCGTGGCAATCGTATGTTAGGTCAATTTAGCACCCGTTTGACCTCCAATCAAGCTAGCGCGACTAGCCCGGGCGGGGTTTGTCAGACCCAGTAGTACTACTCAAAATTACCTCGCTAATCCCATTACTAACGGTTCGAGTGTGTGAGGACATGAGTGTGTTTGCACTAACGTAACAAGCGATATCAATATTACTACAACCATTTATGTAAATATTCGTAAGCGTTTCCATGTTTTGCATGTTTTCTCCCCCAAACGGAAAGAGATGTAAAAAGGGGCCGTGAAACTCACAGATGATGTAACCAGTATGTAGGGTGTAAGTCTCCCGAGTGTTGTTCACGATGCGCTGTCAAACACCTATTGACAGTTGTGTTAAGCGTTAATGTTGTGTTTAGCGTTAATAGACATGCTTAGTCGGGTCGGGTCGCATGGGTTCGGTCGTGGGTGTCACACACACAAGCAGTCATAGACGTATTAGACTTCATGTAGACTTCTAATGAGTTGTTGATATTTGTAAACAGTTACGTTGTTTCGGGTTGAAAAGTATATGTCTGTTGATTGCGTTGACTTTAATCTTTGTGGTCAAGAAATGACATTTTTATTGTTGTGAACTTATCATCACACGATAGACACTTCGCACACCAAAAGAATTCACTCGAAATGACTCCAATCGCATAACAAGGCTAGACGCACGACTGGATGCTTCATTCGCACGAATAGGCCTTCAATCGTACGAATCAACTTCCCTCGTATGATTGAACCCTCATTCATGCGACTCAGCCTTCAGTCGTACCACACATCACCCATTCACCCGAATCGATAACCAATCGCACGAATGAACCTTCATTCGTGCGGTTGGACCTTCAGTCGGGTGATACCCAGTCGCATGCATTCATTCGGTCGACTCAATCGCACACATTCATTCGGTTGACTCAGTCGCACGGTTTCATTCGCACGTCTCACCCCAGTCGCCCCGATCAATCGCGCGAAGGACCCAGTCGCATAACTCAGTCGCGCGGTTGGCCCAGTCGCGGACTGCAGCAGGTCGCGACTGCAGGGTGGGTCGAACGGCCTTCGGCTGTTCCGTGCTCGGTTTTCTCACAATCAAGACTTCCAGAAACACTCTCCTAACATGTCTAAGTGGAATGCATACTCTGATTGACCTCACACGCACCCCCACGACCACATGCATTTGGGTTGAACCCGAACACCCGAATCCCATACTTGCAGCAGTGAAACGGGTGATTAAACGGATGAAAATGGTCGCCTACCTGCTGGGAACGTGATTTCTCAGCTGTTGCGTGGTTTAGCCGGCGAAAACGGGCTCAATCGGGTGGGATTTGGTGCTAGGATGAACAATCGGGGGTGTAGAGAGCGTAGGAGAGAAAGAGAGCAGAATGTGAGTTGTTTGGGCTGGTGGATGGGTATTTATACCCAGCCCCAGTTTGGCAATTGTCAGGTTTGGTCCCTGTACTTAGGTACCGAGTTCCCGAATTTGTTTCGGTTGATAACGACGTAGATGAGCGAGCCCTATTAATTAATAGGATTCCTTATGTAATCTCGTTTATGTGAATCCTCTACAAACACCCGCATTAGTATTTATTACAATTAGTTTAACGATGTCGGTGGCGGTGTTTGTATACGTTTCGAGTATTTATGAGTACGGGTCAATGTTAACAACAACAGTTTGAATAATGTTAATCTGAAATTACGGGGTGTCACATAAACCGTTAGTTAAACTAGAACAAACGTGTCTGATGAATTGTCGGGAGCAAACAGTGGTCTCAAACCACCGAGACTTAAAAACAAAGCTGATTTCAAACAATGGAAAATAATGTTTAGAAATTGGATTATTTTTCAGGACCCGGACTTGTGGACCTCCATAACTGAAGGACCATACATTCCAGTGAACTCGGGTCCAGACTACAACACATAAAAACTAGTTAGTTTAAAGAACGTAGCTGGTGATGAACTGAAAAAGGTCAAAACAGACATGTACATTATATTGGCTATGACCTTGCCATTTGAAATTCTAACACAGGTTGAGAATTTCAAAACAGCAAATGAATTATGGAAAGTTCTTCACATAATGTGTGAAGGTAGTGAGGAAATTAGGGAAAGCAAAAAGGAAAAGTTAAGGACCCAATATGAAACTTTCCATCACATTCATGGAGAATTCATTCCCCAACAACTTCAGAGATTTGTACAGTTGGTTAATGAGATAATTGTCTATGGTCTCAAGTATGAATCTGTTGAAATCAATAAGAAGATGTTGCATACATTGCCTGAGAGTTGGACTCAGTCAGTGTCTCTGATGAAAGCAACACTAGATTTGGAAGCACTATCTTTGGACTCTCTAGTTGCTAAGGTAGAAGCACCTGAACTAGATGAAAAATCTAGGAACATCAACACTATCAGACATGTAGAAGCATACAAGTTCAAGGAACTTCTACATACAGACAATGCTTTTCTAACAAACTCTGGTGAGGATGAAGATGAAGAATTCCTAGACACTAGTGAGACGTCTTTCTTCTCCGCACCAGAGTCATCCAACAACAAACAAAAGTCCAAGAAGACTGGAGTTCATGGTTCTCATGAAACAACACCTCAGAGCAAACATAATCAACATCCTCAAGCTTCAAGCTCAAGCAAATCACAACAGACAAGGCCACAAAACATACATAAGTTTGATAAACCCATGGATGCTCTTACCATCATTCTTCAAAGTGAAGAGCAAAAGGCAGCCTATGCAACCTTTTCAACAAGTTTTGAGGCTTATCTTGGTGCTAACCTCACACCTTCTCAAATCATTCAACAAGACTTGGATGAACTTCCTCCAGACATAGTTGAAGAGATGGATCTACAATGGTCTGTGGCTATGATTGCTTATAGATCAAAGAGATTTCTACAGAGGAATAGAGGGTTAAGCATGGATAAGAAGACCAAGATTGGTTTTGATAAAACCAAGGTGAGATGCTATAATTGTCAACTGTATGGGCACTTCTCAAGAGAATGCCAACAACCAAGAGTTGACAGACACAGCAATCAACCACAAGCTTCAAGTAGCTATCAGACAAACAGACAGATCCCACCACCAATCAGTATCCCTGCTGCACCAACTCCACCTCAAATCACACAATACAGTCCAAGTTTAACCATTGAAATCATCTGCAATGATCATCAAGAAGGATGGTGAATATGACTGGAGCATGTATGAAGCTGAAATTCTATCTCCAGATCATGCTCTCATGGCAGATATTGATGATAAAATTTCAGAAATCCCGAAAGAGTAAAGGAGAACCTATGCACACAAGCTTGCATAGATGAAGTCAACAGATACAGAGAACATGCAAACAAACTTTCAAAGAAAGTAATTGAAACAATCATTTTAAATGAAAGCTTGAAATCAGAACAAAAATAGTATGAAATTAAAATTCTTTCATTGCAAAATGATTTGGACAAATTAATGTCTGAAAAATTAACACTGGCAGCTCAAGTTGAGCAACTCTCTGTATCTTTGACTGAATCCAAAACAGTCCAAGCTGAAACTGAAGTGAAACTTCAGAAGTTTTAGGTGAGTGACAAGAAGTTTGAAGAACTTCTTGCACAACAAAGGGTTTTTAAAGACCCTTCAGGTTTAGGATATAACAAGGTTAATCCACCATATAATAATAATTATATTCCCTTGCCTGATTCCATGACCAACAAACAGGGTGAGTCACTTGACCCACATGACAGAATAGATGATTCAAAATCATCATCACCATCATCAAAGGCATCATTAAATGAAAGATCACCTTTGATAAAATTTGTTAAAAGTAAAGCATTACCACAAACTAACTTAACAGATTTTTATCAAGGAGAAAACAATGAATATGATGTACAAACATCTGATGAAGATGATGATGACTTATTGGATGATGAGTCCATTCAACCAATTACTAAAACTCACAAAGTTTCAAGTGTGGTTGAAGGTCAAACAAAACAAACAAAGCAGACTCAAGGATTTGACATGTGCTCTCGAGGAAATAACATTGAATCTTTCAATGTTTCTGTTACACAAACAAACAAAGGACAAGAAAAATCTCATATTCCTCAAAAACAATCAACTGTAACTTTTAATATTCCTCTCAAATCAAACATAAAACCAAAGGTTGCATACAAACAAGACAATTCAGATTTACCATATTATGAGTGGTGTGATCAATACACTCACAGCACTGAAAAGGGCAAATATGGTAAATATTACAAGTATTGTCACATGAACAATCACAGTACTGAAAGTTGTCATTTTCATAATTATTGTTCTATTTGCAAAATAAACAATCACAGTACTGATACTTGTTTTTTCAATAAGAAAAACAAAAAGCAAACCACACAGACTCAAGTTGTAAAAACTTTAGAGAAACAAACAGTTCGTTCTAAAAGGAACAAGGTTGGAGTACCAAGACAAACTCCACATCAAAAGGTTGTTTTAAACAGTGATAAAACATTTTATAACAACTTTGTACAAACACCAAGGAGACATAAGTCTCAAACAAGACAAACATCAGACATTGGTTCTAGCAGGAGAAGAGCTCAAAGTACTTCTCCTGACAGTGCTAAAATCAATCAGAGGAAATCTAGTGTACCTAGAGTTCCTAAGCCATTAGAAAATGCAATTTTAGAAGAAATTTGCATTATGGAAAAAGACGGAAAACCCAAGACCATCATGGCTTGGGTTGCACCCTCTAACTAATTTCAAGTTTTTCTCAGGGACATCACAGAAGGCCTGCAACATCTAGTATGTTGACAGTGGATGCTCCCGACATATGACAAGAAATTGTTCCCTCCTTCGGGATTTTAAGAGCAAACATGGAGGAAATGTAGCCTTTAGAGGAGATAAGACTGGTGGTAAGATAACTGGGGAAGGAACAGTCTCTAATGGACTGATCAGCTTTGAAAATGTCAACTACTGCTCCAACCTTTAGTTTAATCTTCTCAGTGTGTCCCAGATCTGTGATAAGGGATACTCCACCTTATTTGACTCCAATAACTGCTACATCCTCAAGACAAGTTTTCAAATACCAGAAGACTGTATCCTTTTGAAAACTCCATGTCATAACAACACATACATTGTTAATATGAACACTATTTCTACAACCACTCCTGAAACATGTTTACTATCAAAAGCATCAGAAGATGTTTCCTAATTATGACACAGACGTCTGGGACACTCTAATTATAATAGAATAAAACAATTAGTAAAAGGTGACTTAGTAATAGGTCTACCATAAAAGGAATTTTTCTGTACAGACCACTGCACAGCATGTCTGAAAGGTAAACAACATAGAGTGTCTTATAAGTCTAGATTGGTAAACTCTAATAACACACCACTCAAATTGCTTCACATGGACCTATTTGGCCCAACAAACATCCTAAGCATAGGAAAGAAGCAATATTGTCTTGTTATAGTAGATGATTACTCTAGATTTTCTTGGGTTTTCTTTCTATTACACAAGTCAAAAACATTAGACATTCTCAAAACATTTATCACTAAGATTAAGAATCAATTGGATCTTAAAGTTAAATCTTTAAGAAGTGATAATGGTACTGAATTTAAGAATGATTCTATCTTTCCTTTATGTGCAGAAAAGGGCATAAGTCATCAATTCAGTGTAGCAAGAACTCCTCAGCAAAATGGAGTAGCTAAAAGGAGAAACAGAACATTGATAGAAGCAGCAAGATCTATGCTTGCAGACTCTCTGTTGCCCATCTCCTTTTGGGCAGAAGCAATCAACACAGCTTGATACATACAAAACAGAACATTAATAATAAAAGAACATTCAAAAACTCCATATGAATTGATGTTTAAAAGAAAACCTTTTATAGGATTCCTTAAAGCATTTGGATGTTCAGTATCAATACTAAACACCAGAGAACAATTATCCAAATTTGCTCCAAAAGCAGATGATGGATTCTTTGTTGGATACTCTAGAAGCTTAAAAGCCTACAGAGTATACAATCCAAGACTTAATATTGTGGAAGAAACTACTGATGTGATCTTTAATGAACACACTTTCACGAAGAAAGTCATTGGATCTGACTGGTTGTTTGATATTGATTCATTAACCAAGTCATTTGACACATCTTATTTTGATGTTTTAAGTACCAAAGAAGACATTGAATATCCAATGGTACCTCCATCAACAACAATAGATGTTCCACTAACTGCTGATTCCCCAAGGTGAACAATAACATCTCCTTCAAGTACAACATTTACACCTCCTCCAGAACAAACAAAGACATCCAATGAAACAACCACAACAACACCATCTTCCATAACACGTGTGACAAACCAACCATCCAATCACCCAACATCAAACCAATCACACACAATTGAAGAAGATGATGATTATCATTCCCTACTAGACACACATCATGAAGAAGAAATCTTAGATTTCTTTTATGATTCCCCTCAAACATTCAACGAGGTAGCACAGACAAAATGTAACACAACCACAAATACCATTGCACATCCTACCACACAAGAACAAACCTTAAACTATCTTGATTCAACAATTCCTGTTGATCAGATTGAAACAACAAGGATACAAAAGATCACCCTTTAGAAAACATCATAGGTGACCTCAATACCCGTCTGAAAAGTAGTCAATCAGACATAGCAAACATTTGCTTGTATTGCTGTTTCATATCACTGACTGTACCCAAAAATATCACTGAAGCACTTAAAGATAACAGTTGGATAGAAGCAATGAAGGAGGAACTATAGCAATTCAGGAAGCAAGAGGTATGGACATTGGTTGATCTACCTGAAGGACAGTATGCCATAGGAACAAGATGGCTCTTTAGAAACAAAGCAGATGATAGAGGGATTGTCATTAGGAACAAAGCAAGGCTTATTGCCCAAGGTTATACTCAAGAGGAAGGCATTGATTATGATGACGTCTTTGCTCCAGTAGCTAGACTAGAAGCCATCCGTATATTTCTTGCATATGCCTCATCCAAAAACTTCACTATCTTCCAAATGGATGTAAAATATGCATTTCTTTATGGAAAGATAGATGAAGAGGTATATGTTGCACAACCACCAGGGTTTGAAGATCCAGAATTCCCTCATAGAGTCTATAAACTAGACAAGGATTTATATGGTCTTCATCAAGCACCTAGGAAACGGTATGAAACTTTATCAAAGTTTCTACTACAGAATGGGTATACCCGAGGGAAAATAGATCAGACATTGTTCTTAAAGAAAAAATAACAAGACTTGCTAGTGGTTCAAGTCTATGTGGACGACATCATCTTTGGCTCCATAAACATACAGCTTTGCAAAGAATTTGAATGTCTTATGCAATCAAAATTCCAAATGAGATCAATAGGAGAGCTAACCTTCTTTTTAGGTCTACAAGTTCACCAATCACCTGAAGGAATTTTCATCAACCAAAGCAAGTATGTTCATCAGATATTGAAGAAATACAACATGTCTGACTGCACATCCAGCAGAACACCATTTGCAGCTACCTTGAAGATTGGACCAAACACAAAAGGAGTATCAGTTAATCAGAAACTTTATAGATCAATGATAGGTTCCTTAATGTATCTAACTACAGGTAGACCAGACATCATGTATGCAGTTTGCATATGTGCTAGATATCAGGTAGATCTAAAAGAATCACATATAAATGTTGTAAAGAGAATCTTTAGATACTTGAAGGGCAAACCAGCACTTGGTTTGTGGTATCCCAAAGATGGAGACTTCTCTTTATAAGCATACACTAACAATGATTATGGTGGATGTAATAACAACCGAAAATCCACTTCCGGAGGTTGTCAGTTTCTTGGATAAAAATTGATCTCCTGGTAGTGTAAGAAACAAACAAACGTATCTGTGTCCATAGCTGAAGCAGAATACATCACTGCTTCTGCTTGCTGTTCGTAAGTGCTTTGGATTCAAAACCAAATGCTTAACTATGGCTTTAATTTTGTTAAGACACAAATACACATAGATAATTTTGTTGCCATGTTCATAACTAAAAAAACAGTTCAACATTCAAAAACTAAACACATAGATATCAGATATCACTTTCTGAGAGACTGCTCAGAAATGGGTCTGATACAGTTGATCAAAGTCCATACAGACAACCAGGTGGCTGATCTTTTTACCAAATCATTTCATTCCACAAGATTTGAATTTTTAGTTCAGTCACTTGGTATGATCAACTATGAATCAAACAAGTAATGTTTTCAAAACATTAAATCATACAAGCTTGATTTTTATCAAAGTCCTAAATTTCAAACAAGCTAGTGTCTTACAAAATCAAGTTAACAAACATCAAATCATGTTCTTCAAATAACAAACATTTTGGGATCTCACATAACCATACATGAGAAATGATAGTACACTAGATTATTTTTCCTCTAGAGTCATTTTCCACTAATAAAGACTGACAATACTTTGTTTGATATGTGGATAGGCTCAGCATGGAACACATAACATCACATACAACAGTGAAGAACTAAATGATCATGATTGTGTGGTCAACAACACATCTTAGTTTATGGTAAGTATTGGTCTATCCAATAAGGATTACTGGTAAAGTAACTGCAGTACACCAAGTGAAACAGTTTATAAACTGCTTAATCATACAATTGTCTCCTCTGTTATGATTATCATAGACCTGGAGTACATTATGGCATTCTTTGTTATGCTAAGCACAGACCTGAATGACCAACAATTGATCCAAAAAGATTCCCAATGAGGAACACATCCATCAAGGATGAACAATCAAAAGAATCCCAAAGAGGATCACCTTCAAAGTGAAGTGAAAAATAATCCCAATGAGGATCAATCAAAAGGATCAAATTGAGCATTTATACTCCAAAGTAACTAGGTCCTAAGTATTGAAAGTGCTTGCTAGTACATCTTGAGGAGGATTTATTTTAAACATACAATCAGATGTGGGGTACATACATGTCATCTAAATATACCCAAAACATGATAATCACTCACTGTTTCAATCCATCATTAACACCATGCATGAGTTTAAGTGGATCCAAATATCTGCAATCAACATTGTATTAGTCTATGTCTATTCTTAAACTATATCAAACAACTCTATGAGGACTTAAGACTAGTATGATCTCATGTTATGTGAATTGATTCATGCAACATTCTGAGAATCACACATATTTAGTTAGATAAAGAATTATCTTTCTAAAAAATTATATCATACATGCAATCAAATTGGATTTGATGAATTTCCATTCATACATGTCTCAAATTTTTGATATTTTATAAAGGTTTTATAAATATGCAAAAATTTAGGGGGAGAATTTGAACATGGGAATGACAAAGTCAGTAGAACATGTGCATTTTTTTATAACAGATTAAAAGTGTAAGGTTTTAAAATTTGAAATTTTACATAAAGCCAAGTCAAGCTAGCACTCAAACATAGCAGTTTGACACACATACATATGCACAATATTGCTTGTGAGTGATATTTTTGTCATCCGTATATTGAAGTGTTAAAATTTCAAATTTTAACATACATTTTAAAATTATGTTGAAAAATGTTTTTTTTGACTTTAAACATTCAAAACATTCAAAATTTTTCTTAAAAATTTTTGAAATTTTTAAAATTGTTCATATAGCGGATGAGTAAAATTTCATCCGCTGTGAACAAATTTTGGTAATTTCAAGTGTTGACAGCGTATGAACAAAATTGTTCATCCACTGTGAACATCATTTAAGATTTTTCTAAGTGTTGACAGCGTATGAACAAGATTGTTCATCCGTTTTGAATAAATCACACAAGTTTTACAGCGCATGAACAAAATTGTTCATCCGCTATGGACACAGTGACAGCGCATGAACAAAGTGTTCATCCGCTGTGAATTCATCAAACAAAATATACACGTGTCTACAGTGCATGAACAAAATAGTTCATCCGTTGTGGAAACAGTCACAGCACATGAACATTTTGTTCATGCGCTATGTGAACAGTACACACTGTGAGGGTCCACAACGTACAGCCAATATTGTACAGCGGACACTATGCCCACAGCGGACACTGTACTCACAGCGGTCTTAAATTTTGAAATTTAAGTTGTCACTCAGAACACTTTATACACAGCGGACATATAATTTGTCCGTTGTATATATAGTAAACACTTGTAAATTTTTTATTTCACCACGAGTGGATGTGAGATCTCAGTAAATTTTTAAAAACCCTTGTTAAACCCTTAAACCCTTGTTCTTCAAACACATAAATCTAATCGATAAATCAACCGATTCATCATCGATTAGGTAAAACAACATGATTTGTAACATCAATCATTCATGAAATCATGATGTTAAGAGTTTATAATTCACACATTGTTTGACCTAAGTCAAAATCGGACTAAAATCAAAATTTGAATCATTTGATGTTTTACATTAAAATCAAACACTAAATTAGTGATATATGATCATGTTCGACTGTGTATGAACTGATTATATGAAGAAATTTGGATATGTGTTCATTAGGATTCATAATCACACCGAACGTTCATGCCCAAATTCAAACAAAAATTAAATTTTGATCTTTGAAAATGTTGAAAGTTAGTTAAAGAATGTTATAACTTTGCAACCTTGTTCAAATTAATGAATCAAACATGAAAATTCAGTTGAATTGGCACAACAACAATCATACAACATTAAATGCATTTGCATTGAATATGCATTAAATGGTTTTGTTTGACATTTTATAGTCAAACTAAAATTTGCAATTTGATATGATATGAGATCAATCAGATGAGTATGGGATGTTTAACTCAACTTGTTGATGATAAACTAACTCAAATTCATAAACTTTGATTGAAATCAAGTTAAAACAATGAAAAAAATTTCTTGATTTTTGACAAAATTGTTGACTTTTTAAAGTCAAAATGACCAAATTACCAAATTGCAAAGATGATACACACACAAATGAATGAATATACCATTTATCATCCCATAACACATACAATGATCATCATTTCATCATTACACTTTATGTCCATACACAATACTAACACTTAATATCTTTTATGCAGATATGGTTGACTTAGTATTTGTGAGAGATCATAACATATGTGCATTCCTTGATCCAGACTCACCAAAGTCAGTAAACTACAGAGATATGATCCAAGTCATCAGACAAACAAGGCTTGTGCATGCAATGAAATTTAGACCAGACATCTATGAAGATCATATTGTCTAGTTTTGGACCAATGCACAGTTGGGAGAGATTGATGGTCAGCAAGTAGTCATATCTACTGTGCATAATCAAGAAATCATCATCTCTGAAGAAGTCATTAGAAGAGTATTGCAATTGGGTGAAGAAGATGCTCTAGGCCCAGTTGAGTTTGATGAACACTATGTGTTACATGTGTTCAGGCAAATTGGGTACACTAGAATAATTGACAGGAAGCAGATCAAGAAGTAATACATGAGTGCACAATTCAGGTTCTTGATGCACACCTATCAGAAGACAATGACAAATAGAAAGACAGGATGGGATGCTACATCCTTAAGAGCTTCATGTGCACTAGCTAGCATCATTGCTAGAAGACCATTCAATTTTGCTGCACAAATTCTAAATGGTCTAGTGTACAATATATGTGAAGTGAGGAACAAGTTTCTGATGTATCCAAGAATCATACAGATGATCATAGATGACTTGTTACCCAACATTCCAAGAGAAGTAGCTATTCTACATCATGTTCACTTCAATGAGCTTGTATTCAACAAGATTAGATCCAGCATTTATCAAGGAGATGAGATACTTGTCCCTCCTTATATGATTGATCATGACATCCCTATTCCTGAGGAATTTCTTAGAATTCCAGGACAAGATGAACCATTTATGCTGTTTCAACAAGCCAACCAACCTGCCCCAATCATTCAACAACATCCAATCATTCAACCTGAACCCATCATCCAATAACATCCAATCATACAGCCTGAACCAGTGATTCAACAACAGCCAATATCACCATAATAACCACTAAGCCCACAAACCTTTAGCCCTCAATAATTAGCCCTGAACAAGGTCACATTCCCTCACCAACACATAGCAAAACCTTTCTGATCAGCAAACATTATCATCCCTTCTGACGAATATAGATTCAGCTCTTGCTTAATAAACAGAAGAGCATGCAGATGTTGGAACTTCTGAACATGAACTTGAGCAAGCTGCTCCTGCTACTAGTTTGCTGAACAAAGCAATGAGATGCTCACAGAAGAGGATATTGAGCAC
Source organism: Flaveria linearis (assembly GCA_024085815.1). NCBI lineage: Eukaryota > Viridiplantae > Streptophyta > Magnoliopsida > Asterales > Asteraceae > Flaveria > Flaveria linearis. The sequence continues at coordinate 53,558,630 of CM044005.1, forward strand.
TCTAAGGTCTTTCTATTCACTGAGTACAAAAAACTCATTGAAAGATCAAATCAAAGAACAAAGAAGCTTAAAGAAAGAATCAAAGAGAAAGAAAAGAAAATTGAAAAGCTCAGTTCAAATCACAAAGCTCAAAAGCTTATTATGAAGGTTGTTGAACAACAACTAAGCCAAACAAAGAAGAAGTTAAAGGAGAAAGATAATGAACTCCTTATTGCTAATGCTGAAATTGATTACTAGGGAAATCAGACAATGGCAAAAGAACAAGAGATTGATGAGCTTAAAAGAGTTATAGAAGCTCAATCTGAAGAGATCAAGAGTTATAGATTCAGTTCTTGTTTAACAAACAGAAGAGCATGCAGATGTTGGAACTTCTGAACATGAACCTGAGCAAGCTGCTCCTGCTACTAGTTTGCTGAACAAAGAAATGAGATGCTCACAGAAGAGGATATTGAGCACTCTAAGGTCTTTCTATTCACTGAGTACAAAAAACTCATTGAAAGATCAAATCAAAGAACAAAGAAGCTTAAAGAAAGAATCAAAGAGAAAGAAAAGGAAATTGAAAAGCTCAGTTCAAATCACAAAGCTCAAAAGCTTATTGTGAAGGTTGTTGAACAACAACTAAGCCAAACAAAGAAAAAGTTAAAGGAGAAAGATAATGAACTCCTTATTGCTAATGCTGAAATTGATTACTGGGGAAATCAGACAATGGCAAAAGAACAAGAGATTGATGAGCTTAAAAGAGTTATAGAAGCTCAATCTGAAGAGATCAAAAGGCTGAACAGAGAGCTTGAATACACTGACACTCAACTGAATGAAGAAGAACATTCAGCAGATCTTGGTGAAGATCGGAGTGGTGATGAGAAGTTGACAAGTGAAGCTGAAACAAATCAACCTCAAGCTAAACAAACAAGCCCAGCACTGATCAATCTTGAACAATCATATACAATGGATCAGTTGTTTAGTGAGGCTAACCCTTTTGAGAATATTCACTACTTACCCATCTTAAGACAACATTTTCATTCTCCTGATCCAATTTCTCAAAGATTTAGTGATATTCCTCATGAGCCCTTATCTGACAAGCAAAAGGAGTTGATCAAACAATTTAGTGAAGCCTGAAAAGATTCATCTAAAGATCAAACATCATCATCATCTGAAACTCCTATGAGAACATATGAAAGAAAAAGAAAGAGATATTATTTACCCTCTATACTCAAAGATAAACAAACTGAGGGTGAACAAGAAAAACCAAAGTCTCCTCATTTAAAGCTTCTGAAAGTGAAGACTGAGCCTATTGAGTTAGATGCTCCTCAATCATCATCCAAAGCATCTATACTAGAAGAGGGGGAGATAGATCAATCAGATGAACAACAAATTCCCATTATCATCCTAACTAATTCTGATGAGGAAGAAGAAGAAAGGGATGAGCAGGAGATAATGCAAAACATTCAAGAGCTCTATACTGATGATCTAGAAACATTAATGGGAATAGAGCTGACCAAAGAGGATTTTCTTATGATTCATTCATTCATCTTAACCTGTCTGAGGTGAAAGACTTGCTCAAAGACTTTCAAGAAGTCATGCAAAATGAACAAGAGCAAACATGCAGAAGGTACAAAAAGATCAAAGACAGACAAGAGCTTGAGAAGAAGTTACCAAAAGATCCTTAAATAGAGAAGATGACCTACTCCCAGGTGAAAAGCTGGTTGAGTCACACAAGAGTACCATACAGGTCATATGCAGGGAGAACAATAACTCAAATGAAAGATATGGCTAAAGAGATATACAAGAACATGTTAGCTAATACTCTCAAGCCTCAGGTCTTCAAACCACACCTTGCATCTTCTCTATCTACATATCATCAAGCTCCTCCTGAACTTCATGAGGTAGAAGAACTAAGACAATTCATGCCTCATAGGCATGGCCTGAAGGCAATGAGGTTCGAGATGATCTCTAAGAAAACTAACTTTGTCAAGCTATATGACAAAATCACTCTCACAGCAAATGCCAATGAAAGAAAGATCGGTGCATGGAAATATGATGAAGTCTGGGATGCTGTGCTCATCAAGAAAGTATCTGGACTGGTTTAATACTTGTCATACATATCCTAACTGGGAACACAGAGCTATGAAGATAGATTGGACCTAATGCAGTTAAGGATGGTCAATCATACAAACAATCCCAGGGGAGCAGACTTCTATCATATCCTGAGAGCTTACATGAACAGAAACTACCCTTAAATGAAAGCTAAAGCTGACAGAGAAGACAAACTTCATATAGCCAAGCTGAGAAAAGAACAAGCTTCAACAAGCAAGCAAAAGGAAGTCAGTGAAGAATCTACTACTGAGATTGACCCTGATATTCTTGAGAGGGTTGGTTACCCACTTAGAGCATCCACAGTGGCTTCCTTATCTTTATCCATACAATTACACTAAAAATCACTACATTTTCTCTCTCCTTTTAAATTCAATAATACTTTTTATACCCTTGTCATTACTTTTTTCTCTCTCATTTACTCACAACCACTTTAAAAAATATTAAAAAATTTATAAGGATTGTACAGTGATTCTTCAAATATACCAATCCACAATAACATTTTCTCTCTCCTTCACTCACAACCACTCAAAATCATTCCATATAATATACCAAACACACACAAATATTTTTAAGGACTCCACTGTGAATGCTCTTAGGCCATCTGATTTGAGGATGATCATGAAAAAGATAGATGGCAATCAATACCAGCATCCCATTACAAAATGGTATTATGATGAGATACATTTTGAAGTGGTACTAGAAAGAAAGCTTGAAGGAAAAGAGGCAGCTGACATTAGATTATTTGATCTAGCTGAAATCAAGCTGCTTCATCCATCATATGTGTTATTCCTGAAAACCAAGACATTCCTAACAATACAAGATGAGCTATGCAAGGGTGATTGCTGCTATTTCATACACATGTTGAGAATTCTATGAACTGCGTATGTAAATGCTGCACTAAAGCACAGACCTGAAACAAATCAGCAACCCTTGACTCACATAGAAGGGATTACAGGAATGAGAATCTCTGAGAACAACAACCTAGAGATTTTGAAGGGTAAGCATGTTGTAACCACACTAGTTAGCAACATTGATGTGCAAAGCCTTGATCAATCAACTCTTGAACAGTTGGTGCATCTAAAGATAAACTTCAAGTATGATGATCAAAAGAGTGCAGTTGACTACTTTGTGGAACACATAGTTAATTGCAGAAATGCATACAAGATGACCACACTCAAACAAAAACTGAAGGAAGCTGAAGCTGACCAACCCATTAAGAAAGACATTGATGATACTCTTAAGGCTATGGAAGAAGCTAAGAAGCAGACAGAAGAAGCCGGACCATCTCACTCCTGATGTTTCTTATGATCATTGGCAGAACAAACACCCAAATACATATCCTTCATTATAATTTTTGATATTACTTGATCATTCATTCATGCGTATTATATGATATGATATTATGCATATGACACTCATACTTGCATACATACATGAGTTTATAACATACACATAGATACAATCAATCATTCAGGTGTTGTAAATACAAACACATGACATTCATACTATCATACATACATTCATGATAACACACAATCATTCACATTACTTGTGATAAGTTATCACTTGTAATCATACAAATAATAATCAAACATTTCATACAAGCTGTTTTTAAATAAACACAAATAACATACATATAAATAAACAAATTCAAACAAACAAAATAGGCAAGATTACATCTGTGTAATCTTAGGAACAAAACATTTTCAACATAGACAAGTGATTCACTTAAAATCAAACAATATACATAAGAACAAACATTTAATGACAACATCATACTTAGGGGAGTACTGTTGGACTCAACAAAGTGCATTAAGAATTAATGCAAGAAAGTATGATACTTATCATTATCAAAAAAACAACCAAATATGTTTCAACATACAAGTCATACATTAGAAGCACATTAACATCATTAACATTTCATTATTATCACTAACAATTGTATAAATTTTCTTTTTCAGATTTGTAGATAAAATAAAATTTTGCTAAGTCATCCACAGCGGATGAGTTAAGCCACAGCGGATGAAGTACTCCTTCACAGCGGATGAACAGACATCACAGCGGATGAACAACTTGTTCACAGTGGATGACTAAGTCCCACAGCGATGAAGACCGTTCTCATATCGGATGACTAAGTCCCATAGTAGATGAAGACTGTTCTCAAAGCGGATGAGCTAAGTCCCACAGTAGATGAAGACTGTTCTCACAACGGATGAAGGGAATCTTTCATAGCGGATGGCTTATTCCCACAGCGGATGACTTAGACCCTTAGGATTATTTTATGTAATTTTCATTTACATAAGGGTAGATTAGTAATTGTACATAGCTTTTATGTATAGGCTATAAATAGCTCTCTACCCTAATACTTTGTAAGCTTTTGAACGAAAATCAATCAAACAAGCATATTATTCATCTGTTCTTGTTCTTGCATTCAAACATACACAACCACGCACAAACACACACATTGTTCACTGAAATCATACACATTAATCATGGGTTTCCGTACCATAATTATTGTTTGTTGATCACTGAGAGATATTCAAAGATCCTTGGGGAAACCAACTAGTTCATCTTGAATCTTGTTCTTTCAAAGTTCTTATTCAAGATGCTAGACTAAGAGTTGTTATACTCTTATATTCTTGGTTTCATCACCTATTCCTAATCTAGTTGATGATGAGGAAGACTTAGATCATATTGATTTTGATTTTGATGTTGATGATGGTGATAAGGATGATGATGATGAGGATAGTGATGATGATGTTGATGAGGGAGATGATGAAAATGGTGATGATAAAAAGGGAGATGATAATAATGATCAAGGAGGTGACACGGGTGCTCCTACTGGTACTACTGGATCATTAGGGTCTGCTAATGACTCCGGACCAAGTCCTGATGATATAACAGACTATACACCCTTGGATCCTACTACTGAGGAAGCATATGAGAAGGAGTTTTTTCATTCCAGCTGAAGTTGATTACTGAGGAAGAAGATGAGGGGTTATCTTCTTTTGAGGATTTAGAAGAAATTGTTGTGGATTACATCGATATATTCGGAAACAGTCTAAAGGACTTGTTTTCTAATATTCTGATTGAAGAGGGAGAGATAGTTAGAGAGTCTAGTGCTAAAACGACTGACAAGACAGTAGACCAAACTGGTGAAAGTGTTCTACGTCAGGTCGGTAATTTGACCTTTACTGATCCACCACCGCCAGCCTATGTACACACGCCAAGACATTCCAAACCATTCACAAGGTACGAAAACTCAGAACCGATCATTAGTTGGGCATATGATATAGACAAGAAGTTATATGTGACTAAGAGAAGGGCGGGAGCGATTAAGTATTATCAGGATGAACACGACTTTCATACGCTTAGAGCATCAGATTTATATGCTAGGGGTCGTGTTCCGTTCGTTAATCCAAGCAATTACCGGAAGGTTAGTACGATTAGAAACCTGATATATAGACACAGTAAATCCAACTTCAAGGACTTCAAAACTGCCGAATCTAAGGTCATTGAAGATGAGACCCGTATAGATCTGAATACGAACAAGCCAATGAAGATCAGGGTTTATAAGCATCTGAGATATGTACGAAAGATACCTATCCACTCTATTATGCCAGTTAACAGCTTGTCAAAGCTAATATGGTGGAGTTGGGAGAAAGAAACCGGTCATGCTATTATACACTGTGTAGATAAAGAGTTTCGTATCATCGACCAAGTTGACTTACTCAAATTTGAAATAGAAGATTGGATGAGGCTGCAGGCTTGCCCTATTGCAACTGATGAATATGTTCATCTAGTAGCAGCACACTTTGGTTGGTTGATTACGAAGGCCCTGGATAGCAAGATGTATGCTTATGGGGGTAGTTACAAGATTACAGATGTGGACTTCTAAAGGCATTGATTTATGGAGCCTAGGGAGAGATTGTAGGGGTTGAACCTAGAGGCTCAGGAAATTAAATCAAGTTGAAGATCAAGATCGAAGACACATAAGAAGTAAAACTTACCACGCGAAAACAAGCTTCTCGCACGACAACTACTTGTTGCGCGAGAACTCTTAGGTTATGTATAAATAGGAGTTTTACTTTGTAATTGTCAAGCTTTTGTCTCATTTCCTGATTTCATAATTCTTGTAACATCTTTCAAATCTGAGAGCAATACAATAATGGAAGTTATTTACATTGTGTTTTAGTTCTTCAATTGTTTCAATCTTATTCATGATGTTTACATTCCGTATATTCTTTACGAGATCGATCATTATAATGTTTTGATCCTTACACATAGCCCTTGGTATACCCTACTCAAATAGACTTTAAAATAAAGCATCCACATTGATATAGACCTGAGAAGGATGTTGAGTCTGGATTATTATAAGTGATGATGGTGAATCATCAAAGTTCTTACCCTTGGCAATGCTCCCAGGTTCTGTGATTGTAGTTAAGACTTCCTCTCCCTTTTTGGTAGCATCAACTACTTGCATAGGTAAGCTAAAGGTTAGGTCCACCATATCCACAGGTTCTTGTGGACCTGGTTGAGCATGCCTGGCAACCCTCTCAACTAACTTTCCCTTGAGATCAGTGATCTCAAGTTGCTGATTAATGATCGGCCTTTATAAGGTAGCCTCTTTAGATTTTAGGTGAATAACCTTAGAGACCAAGTAGGTGCAGGTTTATGTCAATGTTTGCACCCTTTGTTGCAGACTCATCTCAACTTCATCAGAATATCATAGGGGGATGAGAGAACATAACCAAAGTAATCTCCCTTACCACCAGATATTAGTTCTTGGGCTCTGGATTCCCCCTGCCCCATGATAGCTTCATGAGAAGTGTCAAGGGCTTGGGTTGCCATGGTTGAGGTCTTAAAGATGTAATCACTTTCTAAAGTGAGAGCCTCTTCCATATGGACCTCTTGAATAGGTTCAAAGAGGCCCACCTCAGTTGTAGGTAGATGATGTGGGCTAGATATGGATGTATCAGGAGCACTCATCTTTCCTTGTGTAGGGGAGGAAAAGAGAGACTCATAATACTCACTGAATCCCATATCTTCATCATCATAGAATTGTAGGTCAGGGATTCGTTGGTTTTAGTCTAAAGGCTAGGGATAGTAACTATCCCCTGAAGGTTGTTCACCTGAGTTTTAAGACTCAGAGTGAAAGTTTGCAGCTTGGGTAATGAGCTCATCAGGCTGAGCATGAGGAACCTTAGCACTGATCATTACAAGGATAGGAGTGGTTGCTCCTCGGGGGAAGCGGGAGCTCTTGTTTCCACTTCCTCCTACATGGGTAAGTGTATCTGGGCTTGCTCAATCTAAATAGACTAAGCAGGGGTTTGTTTGGATTTTCTCGGGTAGGTGATGGTGATGGTTTTTGTGGTTGCATGGGTGATGACGTTGAAGATGGTACGGGTTCAACATTGGCTGGTGCTGCTAAGTTGTCATCTTGAGTAGGGAGCTCTAACATTTTTGGGACAAGCGTTGTTTCTACCCTGGAAAACCAATAGTGGTTTTCCTCATTATGTTGAAGATGTCGGGCTTCATCTGTCCTAATTTAAAAATATTACATGTTCTCCTCGACTGTGAGCCCTGTTCGGAGTTAAGAGTGTGCTGGACATATCTAGGGAACATATAATACTCTAAGAAATCTAAGTTAGCAAGCAGGTTTGTGTAAACAAACTAGGAGTACTTGAACTTGATCCCTTTGACCATCCCATAGACTATGTAGGATAGGTCTTTTTCAATTTGATCTCATCCTCTATGTTTGTTTGACAAAGAGATGATTATAACATGGAGGAGGGATTTTCATTATAAAGTGACCTTACCCTTTTTGAAGGTCCTCATAGAATAGTCCTTTCATAGCCCATCAATTGGAATGATCGGCTGAAAGCTTTTTTGGGGATGGAAAGTTCGCGTTCTTTATCATCCAGCCTCAAATGATTATTGATGGTGGCTGGTGTGATGAAAACAGTCTTCCCCTGTACCAATGCAGTCAGTGCATTCTCACCATCCAAGATAACCTCTTAGCAGTTCCTTTAGAACTCCAGCAGTTGATCTTCATATAGTGAAGGGCCTTTTATAAGAGCAGTGAGGTAGGATGAGTGGAAAAGATAGCTGTAAATCCCTGAGAACCAAGGTCTTTTTCAGACGACAACAGGGCAACCTGATTGTGTTGCCTGTGTAGGTGCATAAAAAAGTGTTATTTATTTTGGGGTTCAGCGTTGGCTATGTTTTAAAACTTGAGTAAAAAAGAGTGAAATAACAACAAAGGTTTGTGGGTGATTTAGGGTTAGAGGATTTAAGATGAAGATGAAGAAGAAAGACGGGGAACCGTTATAAAGGCTATTTATATTCTTGGATATGGGATAACGTTAATGTAAAAGGATAAACTTTGAAATCCGGATGTCGGTCCCACCTCTGAAAAAGTGCCCAAAAAGGTAGTTACTGTGGAAGTTGAAAATCTTTCGAAGTTAATTTGTCTTTGAAAGTTTTGAGAAAACTTCCGTATCCAGTTAACTTCAGAAGATATTCCTTAGTTGAGGAAAATTGCTTCGGAAAAAAAAATAGTTAGAATAATTTTGCTACTGAGACATATTTTTTTTCAGAAGATATTAAACTTCAGAAGTTTTATTCAAAGGGTGAATAGAGCTTTCGAGCCTTAACTACTTTTAGAAGAATATTGTCCTTCAAAATCTATAAGTACTTAGAAGCATACTTAAGCTTCGGAAGATATATTAGAATTTCTTCCAAGGCTAAATCCTTTAGTAATTAGTTATTATTTTTGAAGACATAATTTTCTTCTGAAGTCAATCAATGTCTTCCGAAAGAAAATATCTCTTTAATTCTTACAATTCTAAGGAATATCATTTAGAAAAATTTTCTTCCAAGGTAAACATAACTTATATGAGTGATAAATTAGACAATTTTAAATATACATATGTTTGAAAAAAAATTGAAAGTAATTTAAGAAAATCTACTCAAAGTTAATCATCCCAGTAGCTGATACAAGATATTTAAATCTCTGTTCATCAAAAGCTTTTATGAACACATCAACCTATTGTTCATTTGTGTAACTTTGACCAGTTTTATTAATCCCTTTTCAAAATTATCTCTGATCAAATGATATCTGATGTTGATGTTTGTCTTTGAGTGCTGCACATGAGATAGAGACAACACTATTCTTGTCTATATGGATAGGAGTCTTCTTAAAGTTGAATCCATAGTCTAGCATCTGATTCTAAATCCAAAGCACTTGAGCGTAGTAGCTTACAGTAGCAATGTATTCAGCTTCAACCGTTGATGCAAATATACAGGATTGTTTCTTGCATTGCCATGAGACTATCCTTCTACCAAGGAATTGACATCTCCTAGATGTAGACTTTACAGTCATATTACAGCCACCATAGTCACTATCTATATATGCATACAAATTGAAGTCAAAATTCTTTGGATACCAAAGTCCCAGCTTAGGAGCTCCTTTGAGGTATCTAAGAATTCTCTTGATAACAACTAGGTGTGACATCTTGGGGTTGGCTTGATATCTTACACATATGAATGTGGCAAACATGGCATTAGGCCTGTGGCTATAAGATACATAATAGACCTAATCATATCCCTATAAAGATGTTTATCAACAAATTCCGGCTCAAGATTAGGTCCTAGGGAGTGTTTTCTAGCTATGGGAGTATTAGTAACCTTGTAGTCAGTCAAATGAAATCTGGTTAGTATGTCTTGAACATACTTTGACTGGTTTATAAAGATGCCGTTGTCAACCTGCTTCACTTGAAATCCTAGAAAGAAATTGTGTTCCCCTATGTCACTCATTTCAAACCATCAGCCTTTCAAATTCTTTGCAGAGTCTTTCATTAGTTGACCTAAAGATGATGTCATCTACATAAACTTGAACTAGCATCAAGTCATTTCATGTTCTCTTGATAAAGAATGTGTTGTCAATAGTGCCTCTCTTGTAACCATGTTAAACTAGGTATTGTGATAGTGTTTCATACTGCAGGATCGATATTGTTCTCTCAACACTTAGTGTTTCTCACAAACTGTTAAATATCACTCGTTTGATGAATGCAGAATCAAGAACTCAGTTGATAATAATATAATAAGTAAAGAACACAAGAATTGGTTTTCCAAGATACTTGTATACATTATCTCTCAACTAAGTATTACAAGACTCATGCAGAAGCATGGATACTAAGTTACAATGAGCGACTATATATACTACTATCTATAGCTTGTTATATGTAGATAATATGCTGGGACTTACTTATAAACAAATACTACATTGCTAGAGGTAGGGTATATTAGATAAAGTATTATCTAAGATAAGGTAGTCATGACAGGTCCATGACTTAACTTTTGGTCACCAACTAAAGGTGGCAGCTGTACTAACTAAGGAATGGTGAACAGTAGACAAAAGTAAGGTCAACCACATAAACGTGGATGGCATCTTGCAAAGAATCAGAGTAGGCAGCAAGTGTCAGTCAGACCATGCTTTGTCCACTGGTCCATACTGTGATTCTTCTGAAGGTAAAATGGCTTCGGAAAAATAAGTTCTTCCGAACCATTTTATACTTCAGAAGACACAGCTTCTTCTGAGGCTTTGTCTTTGGAAGACTTTGTCTTTATTCTTCTAAGTGTTAACTTTGGAAGGAGATCTTCTAAGTCTCATAAGACTGAGTTCATCCTTTGGAAGCTCTTTGGAAGATCACCATAGAAGCTTCAGAAGCTGCAGCATTTCCTTCGGAAGTTGCAGCATTGCGTTCGGAAGACTTCTCTTAGTTGTACAGATTTCTTCTAAGTGTTGTTTTGGTTGCATCAGCCTTAATAGATCCAACAAACTCCCCCTAGGCTATGCTACCAAAACTACACTTCCTTCTTCAACTTTAACTCCTCTTCAATTCTTGCCTTTTGTTTAATTTGGCAAGATGAAGGCTGTCTATAAATCTTCTGATGTGAGCAACCATCATGGAGTTAGAGAGATTGGTGAATGGTCTCTCTTCTAGCTCAGCAATATCAAATCTGCTTAAGTGTAGCAGAGAGGAGGCATTGAACTTGTTTACCTCTCTATTCTCCCTCTCCACAATGAAGTTATGAGTAGGTTCATCAAACCTCCACTGGATTATTTTGTTCCTAGGAATGAGGGGCAAGTTTGGTAGTCTATCCCAATTCCTAGTGTCCAGTAGGCTCACTAATTTTCTTCTTAGTCTTTTCTCTTCTTCATTTAATGAATCAGAGCTTAAGGCTAGAAGATTGAGTGATTGGTGCAGAGTTTCTCGGGGTAGATCTAGGAAGGCATTTCTTGTGAGAGTGCTTGAGGATCCATCAATGTATTGTAATGTGATGAACCCTTCCTCATAAGAGATGCTACTCACTTTTGAGTAGTGGTTGAGTCTCCTTTTGATCTCCCTGATTTCTTCTAAGGTTGGAGCATTGGATGGTTCAGAGGATGATTTGGGTATTGATTGGTTTTAGATTGTGTTTTGGGTTGTAGGATATGTAGTGATGGTGGTTGTTGAGAGGCTAGGGAAGGTGGTAGTGGTAGTATGGATGGTGTGGGTTCAGGGGTGTATGATTCAGTGATGAGTTCGGTTTTGATGGGGAAAGAGAAGGGTATAGGCTCAGTGATGATTTCAGTTGTTATGGGTAATGGTTTGGGTTCTGGTTTGGGTTTCATCCTCTGTATCTCTTGAGATACCTCCTTTCTTCTTCCTAAGCGAATATCAGCTTTGATATCACTGACATGTCGCTGTAGGGTCTTCTCTGACATTGGCCTAACTTGCCTGCCAGTGAAGCCATGTGCCCTGAGATAAGCCTTCATCCAGGCTATATCTCCTACTTTCTTGGTAGCTGCAAGCTTTGCCTCTTCTTCTTTCTTCTTTCTCTCCTTTATTGTCTCCCTGGCAGCTTTCTTTCTTTCCTTACTGATTTGATCCTGCTCTCTGTTGACAAGAAGTAGAATCATCTCATTCTCATGAGGACTCAGTTCCTCCTGAGAGTAACCTCTTGAGCACAGAAAAGCTATCCTCTCCTTCCTTTTCTTCAACTCAGCTTCTTCTTCCATCTTTCTTGTCTTCTGCTCTTTAGCCCTCCTTGCTGCATCCTCCTTTTCTTTTTGCAGCAAGGTTGCCTCTTCCAATTTGATAAGCTCATCAAGTGGAGTAGTAGCATTTATTCATTTGCTACTCCCATGCTGATGAGTCTATCAATTACCTCCTACCTCTTTTTTTCATTGATAGACTCCTGAGATGTTGTTGCTGCTTTACTGCTTGCAGCCAACAATTTTTTAGTAGGGAGTCTACCCTTTCTTCTCAATTTGTTTAACCTCCCATCCTCACAAAGTTCTTTATCAGTCATCTTCCTCTTACCTTTGTAATCATGAGGAGATACTTCCTTTAGGGATTCTGGTTTTGAGGGTTAAGCATGAAAGGACTGAGGATGAGGTTGAGAAGTTTATGGTTGGTCTTGTGGTATTTATGGAAGGATAGGAGTTGTAAGGAAGTCCTCACTGTTCACCTCAGAGGCTAGATCAAGGATGGCCTCTGTGAGAATCTGTTCATCAGACAGAGATGATAGTTCAACAATTACTTCTGCAGCTGAAATTTCTGCTTTGGAAGAAACTGATGTTGCACCATCTGTCCTAACTAAGGTAGTTGTTGGGCCATAAGTCCCTATTTCCCCTTTGAAGTGAATCTCAGGTTCCATAGTGACCTTAGGTTGACCAACTTCCACCTGAGTGGTAGGTGGTGCACTGAGCCTTTGAAGCTCTTCTGCTCCAAAGTAGGTTATGGCAACATCAAGGGATGGTTGTTCAAGTGAGGAGGTCATTATAAACTATGTGAAAAATTTATGAAGGCTGATGAGCATCCTTGGATCCACTTGAAAACTCAAAAGAGGTGGTTGTGGGAAAACAGTGGATGATTGCTTTTGTGTAGGGTAAAGGGAGGATAAAGTTGGAGTCAAAGATTAAGGTTCCTCAGAAATTTGAGGTTCCTCATGAGCTTGTTTCTGTACATTCTCCCCATTTTTGGTAGCATCATCTTGAGAAGTAGATGAGCTAGAGGAAGAACTTAAAGAAACCTGAGTTAGTAAATGCCTAACAGACTTCTCAATCTGTGTCTCAGCTAGTTTTGCCTTGAGATCTTTAATCTCAAGTTGCTGAGTGACAGACCTGGTTTCTAAGATCCTAACCTTGAATTCAAGGTCTGAGACCTTAGAGAGCAGGTACTCAATGGTGAGTTTCAGTCTTCCCTCATCTTCATGTGAAGAATCACGGGGAGATGAGACAACATACATAGTATGTACATCCTCATCACTAGTAATGGTTTCTTGGCACCCTGGATTCCTTTACTCAATGATATCTCTTTCAGAGATGTCAATAGGCAGAGCTGCCGTAGACTCAGTCTCATTGATATTACCACTGTCCTGAGAGCTCAATGAGAGACTCTAAGTAGTGGCAACTGAGCCTACATGAGTCCCCTGCACATCAGTGGGACTCACCTCAGTTATTGGTTGCTGATGTGGGTCAGAGATCAGATGTTTCCTTTGGCTCTGTTGATCTAGAGATAGGTGTAATAGATCAACTTCATAGCTTTGAGGAAACATGAAATCCTCATCAGTTTGGGTTAAAAGGTTAGTGAAGGATATGGTAGGGATTCCTAATGACCTGGGACCTTGGTCAACATCTGATAACTCATAGTTAGTGATATGGATGTCCCTTTTTGGTTACTCAGGAGAGTATTGTGACTCATCCTAAGGGCTTGAGGTTTGGGTGATGGGCTTATCAGGTTGAGTTTGAGGAGACTCTACACTGATATTGAGGTCAATTGGAGGGGAAGGTTGGACCTCAGGCTGAGTGGGAGCCCTGTGTTCCACTCTAGCCTTTTTAGGCTGAACAGAGGGGGCTTGTTCAATCAAAGTAGATTGAACTAGGGTTCGCTTAGGATGTCTTTGGTAAATGTATTTGATAGGTAAGGAGGCCTTTAGAAGTGGAGTGGTAATTTCTGGTGTGGGTTCATCACCTGTTGGTTTAACAGGGATGTCACCAGGAGCCATGGGCTCAAGCATACTAGGAAGCAGAGGAGTGAACCATCCAGTGAAATTGGTGGATATCTTATTCAGCATCCGGAAGATACTCGGCCGCATTTGATGAACCACTAGAATATCTTTATATTCTAGTTTATCTAGGTCTAGTTCACAGTTGATGAAGTGCTGAATGAACCGAGGATACATGTAGAATGTATTCTTGATAAGATTTTTGTTGGATCTTTTATGCCCAAGACACATACAAGATTGATGTGGTTAGTATGTTATGATCCAAGTCGGGTCATACTCAATAACAAGCTAAACAAACAACAATAAATATTTATTTGTTGATAAGATCAAACAAATAAATATTGACACCAATTTAGAAAATCGGTTTTCTAAATCATTGCTTTTGAAATTGGACAACATTATATGGATAATTTGTTCATGAGAAATTATTTGTTTTGTTATTTAACTGGGTTAAATAATAACAAATAAGAGTGTGTTCAAGTTATAAAATTAAAAGGTTTTTAATTTTACAAACTTAAGGGTTAAGGAGGGTAACTTATTTGCAAGATTAAAATGGGTGGGAACCCATTTCTTGAATAAAAATTTGCCTGCTCCTTGGATACCCTTCCTTGGGATTCCTTTTTCTTGTTTTAAGCAAGACTTAAGCAAAATTCACACTCTACCAACATACACACTCTCTCTTACACACATAAGAACTCTCTCCTCTTGTTTTCAAGCTGAAATTTCAGATTTGAAGTGGTTCTTTGCTGAAATTTTTGGATTTTTTAAGAGGAGCAAGAAGGAGGCTTTGGTGTTGCACTTCCTAACAAGTAGGGTGTTTGCAAGAGCTTGTGGGTATACTAGCTTGAGGCCTTCTCCTTTGGAGGATTTGGATTCAAGAACATCATCATCTTCTCCATCGAATTCCATCCATCTTCTTGTTCATAAAAAGGTTGTATTCTATGAACACCCTATGTTTGTTTATGTTTGATAGCATGTCTTTTCACATATATTTGATCCTTGTTCTTGGGTTTGTATCTTGACATATAAAATGGTTAATTTTCAGAATATAACCATGTTTTATATGTTCTTTTATTCGCTATGTTTTGTAGTTTAAATGGTTAAACTAGCTTTGATAATCATGTAACAAACCCAATAATTTTCCCTCAAGTTACTAAGAACAAACCTGGAATAGTTGAACCTCAGGCCTTTGACCAACCCATGAACTAAATAGCCTAGTTCATAGGGATTTGATCCTAATCACCTGATTTGTTAGACAGACTTTGAAGGATAATGTGTAGTAAGTACTTCCAGTTGTAGGAGAAGTTGAATTTGTAGACAGTAGACTTACTGACATCACCTCCATATCCCATTTGAACATAGGTGTCTTCTAAATCAGGTCGTGGGAATTCAGTTGGAGCTCCAGCATCATGAAGCTCCAAATGTTCCCTGATAGTGGTTTCACTCACCACTATCTCTTGTCCACGGACTCTCGAATGAATTACCCTTTCACTAATGACTTCATTTTTACCATTTGTCCGGAAATCAGACATATAGTTAGAGTAGATGGTAGGGTTTATTATGAGAGTGGGAAGGTATATGGATTGTGTAAGGGACTGGATGATTTGAGCAAAGTCACTATCCGCAGATGAAACAAGGATAGCAACTTGGTTATGTTATGGGTTTAGAGCCATTGTTTTGGAATTTTAAGAAGAAGGGCATTCAAGCTTGAAGATTACAGTAAAAATAGGAGGCTGGGGTTTTGATAGTGGTAAAGAAAGTATAAAAGAGAGTTGGAGTCCTTTAAATATGGAGTAAAAGATCAAACCGATAAGGTGAAATGACACTATGCGGCTTGATTTGACAGAGGCGGTAAGGATGTTTTATTCAAAATACTCCAACAATCTTCCACAAAATCTTACTTTTTGCAGAGTGTGACCCAAATGTTTCTGTTACAATTTTAAAGTATTCTTCCGACAATACCTGCTTCCGAGAGAACTTTAAGGTTTCTCTCTCCTGACGATCTTTCGAAGCCAATTTTGCTTCCGAAGCAAAATCTGTCATAAAGACTATTTGCTTCTGAAGGGAAAATGTGGTTTCGTAGAAGTAGAAAATTTCCTTCGGAAGAAGGTTGATCTATGATCAAGTTTTCTTCTGAAGCATAATTCTTTGTCTGGATTAGAGGAATTTTCCTTCGGAAGAAGATTAAGACTATCTTCTGAGGGTAAATTTCTTTTCGGAAGAGTTTATATTTCAAAAATTTTGAATGAATACCTTTTGTAACAGGGCTTAAGTTGTAAATAGACACATTGGACTTAACATTTTGTATGAAATAATTAGTCAAGATTTATCATCTCAATAGCTGTAATTAAATACTTGAATCTTTGTTCATCAAAAGCTTTGGTGAACAAATCAGCATATTGTTCATTTGAGTCAACTTTGACCAATTTGATCAGATTTTTCTCATTTATATCTCTAATGAAATGATTCCTGATGTCGATATGTTTTGTCTTAGAGTTCTTGACTGGATTTTCAGTTATTGAGATAGCACTCTTGTTGTCTATGTGAATGGGAGTCTCCATGAAGTTGATGTCATAGTCTAACATCTAATTTTGAATCCATAGCAGTTGAGCACAGCAACTAGCTGTAGCAATATATTCAGCCTCAACAGTTGATGTAGAGACACATGATTGCTTCTTACATTGCCAGGAGATGATCCTTCCACCAAGAAATTGACATCCTCCTTATGTGAATTTCTTGTTGATGTTACAACCACCATAATCACTGTCAGTATAACCATACAGGTTGAAGTCTTTGTTCTTAGGATACCAAAGGCCTAGTTTGGGAGCTCCTTTGAGGTATCTAAGTATCCTTTTGGTAGCGATGAGATGAGACACTTTGGGAGCAGCTTGATATCCTGCACATATGCATGTAACAAACATGATATCAGGTCTGTTTGTATAAAGATACATTAGAGATCCAATGACTGCCCTGTACTGATGCTGATCAATATCCTCCCTCTCGGAGTTAGGACAAAGATTGTGATTTCTTTGTATAGGTGTCTTAGCTGGCTTACAGTCTTTCATCTCAAATCTTTCTAAAATGTCCCTGGCATATTTAGATTGATTTATGAAGAAGCCATCTTCCATCTACTTCACTTGAATTCCCAGGAAGAAATCCATCTTTCCCATGGAACTCATTTCAAACTTCTTTCTCATGATGCTTTCAAAGTCTTTACACATTTGGTCATTTGAGGAACCAAATATGATGTCATCAACATAGACTTGAACAAGCAACATGTCCTTCCCTGATCTTCTTATGAATAATGTCTTGTCTATGGTGCCTCTGGTGTAGCCGTTCTTTAGGAGAAATTAAGACAGCGTCTCATACCACAGCCTTGGTGCCTGATGAAGCCCATAGAGAGATTTATCTAAATTGCATACATAGTGGGGGTGTTGTGGGTCTTTAAAGCCAGGCGGTTGACACACGTAGATTGTAACACCCGGCAGTTTAACTTTTTGGAGTGGTGTGCGACTGAGTCTCAGTCGCATGTGATTTATACGACTGGGGGTTCAATCGCACGAATAAAGGATGAACCGCATGGAACTCATGCGACTGAAGGTCCAGTCGCATAGTGTTCATGCGACTGAAGGTCCAGTCACCCCTGGACCTCATGCGACTGAGCTGTACCTATAAAAGAGGAGCAACTCTCTTCTCTCCCCAACACTTACACTTTTCAGTCGGGAGAAAGAGCAGAGAGCGAGAGAGCAGAGAAAGAAAGGAAGAACGTGGTGATTCAGGCTCGGGTTTTGTCGAGAGGCTAGTCAAGTTGAAGCTCTTCATCCTCTCCGTGACAATATGAGTTCTAGAACCTCTCATTTACATGTTTTCAAACGATTTTGGGGCTGGATCACATATAAACCCTAATTTTGAAAAAGTGTATGTTTGACCCATTTGGGTGAAATCTTGGGTAAAGTGTTTAAGGTAAGATTTAGGACTTGTATATGCTTGTATGATGTCCTAGTATGAATCCCTGAGGTTTAGGAGGGCTAATTTGGGCTGGAAATGTGTTTAGAAGAGTTTGGACTTCGTAGGTCGCGGCTGCTGTTCGTGAAGAACTCCAGTCGCTGCCCAGTTAGGGCTAGGCGACTGAAGGGCCAGTCGCCCGAATGAAGAACAACTGATGTTCAATCGTACGATTGAGGCTCAGACGCACGATTGAGCCTCAGTCGCACGACAGGCCATGCGATTGAGGGATTCGGTCGCATAGGTCCATTCGCATGGTAGTTCAGTCGCACGGTTGAGGGTTTGTCGCATATAGCCCAGTCGCATAGTGTTTACTTGTACGAAAGGAAGTCCATTCGCACGACTGTATGCCCATTCGTATGACTCAGTCGCATGGAGGCCATGCGACTGGGGTATGTTCAATCGCCCAAATAGGGCTGAAGTGAATGAGGAGAGAAGTGTATGTATGATGTATGTAGGCTAAGTATGAAGTAGTCTTATATGATGATAATGACTGATGATTTGTAAATATCTATGTTCCTTGTGTTGACGTATGTTTATCTTTTATGACTTTACGTGAATGAATGAATGAATGAAACGAATGTAATAAGAACGTAAAGTAAAAGATAATGAAAGAGGAACATGATGAATGAATGCATGCATTAATGAATGAACGAATGAATGAAAGAAAGGCTTGCAAGCAAATGTATGGAGGTGCACACCCCTGGAAGGTGTTAGCTCAACGGTGTGCGGGTTAGCTACCCCGAAGGATGCACATCGGGGTCAGTCTTTGTAATTGACCACATGTATGTACGGGATCCTTGCCGCTTACCCGAGGTGACTGGATCAGCAGTAGTGCACAACGTTCGTGATTGATCATCATAGGTCCAGCACCCGCAGTAGTGCACAATGTTCGGGGTATAGCATATGGCATTGATCCAGAAGGAAAGTGGAAAGATAAATGGTGCATGTACCTACCCCAGGTGACTGGATCAGCAGTAGTGCACAACGTTCGTGGTTGATTACCACAGGTCCAGCACCAGCAGTATGTATGATGTTTGGGGTATCGTACATGTCACCGAATGTAATGAACGTTCGAACGAATGTAATGAATGTATGAATGAAAGTAAAGAACGTACGAATGAATGTAAAGAATGTATGTACAAACGTGAACAAGAACGATGAATGGTACACGAATGAAAGTTAATGAACGAACGATGAAGATAATAATAATATTATCTACGTGTACGTATGATGTGTGAACGCATGTATGTAAGAACGGTTATAAAGAATGAAAGTATGTTTTATTATAAAACTAGAACTCACTCAGCAACGCTGACTTTTATGTGTTTCCAGTTGGCAGGTAGTGTTGCTGGGGATGGCACGAGGTGGCTACTCAGCTCTTTTGGGACGGCATTCTCCTTTTGATAATGCTGCAACGTCATGTGTTGTGGGCCCATAATGCACGCAACACATTATGTTGTATGCAAGTACAAGATTTCTTGAGGACTCGCATAAACAGGATTACTTAATAAATCATCTTTATGATGAAAATTTTTATATTTCTATACTAGAGGTCACTGTATATGACCCTATGATTGCTGAGGATTCGAATAAACGGGATTACTTAAGAAATCCCCGGTTTCATATGCTTCCGCAGCAATCATAGTTAAAGTTAGGCAATGTAAAGAAAGCTTGTATTTTGTAGTCAAGTCAATGATGTAATGCATTTTAAAAGCTTTTATGATGAAATGAGAATGTATATATTATTAAATCCGCTGCGTTATTTTACTTAATGTTTATTGTAGTGCAATGAATGACCAACTGTGAGGTGCTCGGGAACGGGGCCTTACAAGTTGGTATCAGAGCAAAAGTTTAAGCAAAATGGGTAAATTTTCAAAATAAACCTAAAATTAAACTGAGAATGGGACAGAAAGGAAGAGAATGCCATCTGAGTAGTTGCGTGCCATCAGGTATTTTCTTAAAGATAAACTAGTATTATGTGCGCATGTGATGTGATTTATGTGTACTGTTAGATTTAGATACTAATGTAGTCAGGACAGGTAATGCTCGGGGTGCGAAGAGTAGAGTAAGTGGCTAATCACAACTTGCCACTGTAATTAGGGACTTACTATACTTGACATAAACTGAGCTATTTCCTTGAATGACCATGTTGGTGTTTGAATCTTTCAGTGTGATAGAAGATGGTCGGTGGTAGATCATCTAAAGCTTCACATGGTGGTGGACGTGGTGCTGAGCCACGTATCACGAGAGGTAGACCTAGAGTAGAGAAAGTAGTTTATGAGGAAAACGAGACCCCTCATCAGGAGGAGGCAGATGAAAACGCCAATTTGAGAGCCTCGGTAAAAGAGGCAGTGGTTGAAGAGGTGCACCAGGTCATGCAGACGATCTTACCGTCTGTAGTGACCGAAGTAATAAAGGTAGTACATGAAGACGAGAGGCGAGGGAGGAATCGATCCTCAGGTAGACAGCAACAGACAGAAGCGGAAATGGTACTATCCGATTATGAAGAGGAAGAGGAGGAAGAGCAGATATGGGAGACGACACGGGGTTGTAACTACGGGGCATTTATGAGGTGCAAGCCCCCTACTTTTGACGGTTCTGGTACTGCTGCCGATGCTCACCAGTGGGTGAGAGAACTGGAGGTTGTCCTCGATATTAGTGATTGCCATGAGGACAAGAAGGTGAAGTTTGCTACCCACTCTTTCACGGGGTCGGCTTTGTGCTGGTGGGACAATATAGTCCAAGCCGGGGGTAGCAGGGCCATAGGAAAGATGAAGTGGGCCGAATTTAAGAGAATGGTGATCGAGGAGTTCAGTCCTCGTCGGGAAATGGAAAGAGTTGAGAGAGAGTTCCTGCAGTTAGAGGCGGGGACGATGACCCACCAACAATACACCACCAAGTTTAATGAAATGGCGCGGTTGGTGCCGGAGCAGGTGACGCCGGTGTCTTGAAAGATCAACCGGTATATTCAGGGGGCTGCCAGCCAAAATTCATTGGCATTTGATTTCTGCTCGACCGAGCACTTTCAGGTCGGCAGTGGATTTGGCGGGAAGGTTGTACGATGAACGGGCTGTGTCAGTGAAGGCTGAGGGTAGTAAGAAGGGAGGTGGTGAGAGAAACTGGCAGGGGAAGAGGTTTGGTCGAGGTGATACCTCGACAGGCAGTAAGAAGGCACGGGTGGATGATCACCGTGTGGTCATGTCAAGTGCAGGGTCTAGTAAGTGTGGGAAATGCGGGAAAGAGCACGGTGGCGAGTGTAGACTGGGGCTAAATGTTTGTTTCAAGTGTGGAAAGCCTGGTCATATGGCTAGAGAGTGTAAGGGTATGAGGTGCTTCAATTATGGGGAAAGTGGCCATATGAATAAAGATTGCAAGAAGCCGAGATCTGAGGTTCCGGCGTGAAGAAGACAGGGGGTGAAGGGCCGAGAGCAAGCGCCAGGGCATTCACGATGACGCAGGAAGAGGCTAGGACGGACCCTGATGTAGTGTCTGGTATGTTCCTGGTGAACCAAACTTTAGCCTCTGTATTATTTGATTCGGGTGCCAGTAGGAGTTTTATTTCTACTGCTTTCTATGCCAAATTGCCCGTTAGTAGTAGACATGTGGATGTACCGTTTGATGTAGAGACTGCTATAGGTAAAACTACCAGAATTTCCGAGGTAATAAAGGGTTTTGATGTGGAACTAGAGAGCCACAAATTTCCGGTTAGAACGTTTGCGATGACGTTAGGTGGTTTTGATTTGGTGCTCGGAATGGATTGGTTGGCGGATTTTGAGGCGAACATTGTGTGTCGCAAGAAGATGATCAATTTGACAGCGCCCGACGGTAGTTCAGTGACAGTTTATGGCGATCGGGTTACTACGATTCCGAAAGTGATCTCAATGGCGGTGGCGGGGAAATGTATGAGGCGTGGATGTAGCGCCTTCTTATGTTATGTAAAAGACGTAGAAACACCAACAGCACAACTATCTGATGTTTCGGTTGTGCGTGATTTTCCAGACATGTTCCCGAAAGACTTATCGGGATTGCCACCTGATAGAGAGATCGAGTTCCAGATTGATCTGATACCAGGCACCCAACCTGTTGCCAAAGCACCATATCGATTGGCCCCGACGGAGATGAAAGAGTTGATGGAGCAGTTACAAGAGCTGCTGGATAAGGGGTTTATTAGACCAAGTATCTCACCTTGGGGTGCTCCGGTCCTGTTTGTAAAGAAGAAAGACGGTAGTATGAGGATGTGCATCGACTACCGCGAGCTGAATAAATTGACGGTGAAGAACAAATACCCCTTGCCGAGAATCGACGATCTGTTCGATCAGCTTCAAGGCGCCAGTTGGTTCTCACGAATAGATCTTCGATAGGGCTACCATCAACTGAAAGTGAAGGAACAGGATATCCCTAAAACAGTCTTTCGTACGCGCTACGGTCACTACGAGTTCCTTGTCATTTCTTTTGGTTTGACTAACGTGCCGGCTGCTTTTATGGATTTGATGAACCGAGTGTGTCAGCCGATGTTGGATAAATCAGTGATTGTATTCATCGATGATATCTTGATTTATTCGAAGAGTGAGACTGAGCATGCCGGTCACATTCGAGAAGTTCTGGAGACGTTGAGAAGGGAGAAGTTGTATGCTAAATTCTCCAAGTGCGCATTTTGGTTGCGTGAAGTTCAATTCTTGGGTCACGTGGTAAATCCGGATGAAATTATGGTTGATCCGGCCAAGGTGGAAGCAGTGATGCAATGGAAGTCTCCAAAGACGCCGTCTGAGATCCGAAGTTTCTTGGGTTTGGCTGGTTATTACCGAAGATTCATTCAAGACTTCTCCAAGATTGCTTCTCCACTGACCAAGTTGACCCGAAAAGATGTGAAGTTTGTATGGGGTCAAGCTCAAGAGAAGGCGTTTGAAGAATTGAAGACGAGGTTGACCCAAGCTCCTGTATTGGCATTACCCGAAGGGAGCGAAGATCTGGTGGTTTATTCTGATGCTTCCTACTCGGGGTTGGGGTGCGTATTAATGCAAAGGGGAAAGGTGATAGCCTATGCATCCCGACAGCTGAAAGTTCATAAGGTTAATTACCCCACTCATGACTTGGAGCTAGCAGCTGTGGTCTTCGCGTTAAAGATTTGTTGGCACTACCTCTACGGAACGAAGTGCACCATTTTCACAGACCACAAGAGCTTGAAGTACTTCTTCAAGCAAAAAGATTTAAATATGAGACAGGGGCGATGGTTGGAGCTAATAAAAGACTATGATTGTGAGATCCATTACCATCCGGGCAAGGCCAACGTGGTGGCTGATGCCCTTAGCCGAAAGAAGAGGCCCGAACCGATACGGGTGAAGGCATACCAGCTGATCATGACCTCGGATGTGATGAAGCAAGTCAAAGAGTTTCAAGATGAAGCACTGAAAGAAGATCATCTTAACTCAGAACGAATGAGAGGTCTGGTCGCAGAATTGGATGAAAACAAGTTTGGTGTCAAGACTAGATTTGGGCGAATGTGGATTCCACTCACGGTGATGATGTGACATGAAGAAAGATTATTGGTGGCCTAGCGTGATGGAGATTGAGTAAATGCCTTACGTGTTTGCAAGTAAAAGCCGAGCACCAGAAGCCGTATGGAAAGATTCAACCGTTGGACATACCGGAATGGAAGTGGGAGCACATCACCATGGATTTTATCACAAAGCTGCCACGTACCCCGAAAGGGTATGATACTATATGGGTGATTGTGGATAGTCTGACGAAGAGTGCTCACTTCTTACCGATGCGCGAGACATATTCGTCCGAGAGGTTGGCTGATCTTTTCATCAAAGAGATTGTGACTCATCATGGTGTACCGGTGTCGATTGTGTCTGATCGCGACACTCGGTTTACATCCAAATTCTGGAAGAAATTCCACGATGCTATGGGGACGAGGTTGCATATTAGCATGGCTTATCATCCTCAAACTGATGGTTAGTCGGAAAGGACCATTCAGACTTTGGAGGACATGCTTCGGGCATGTGTTATTGACTTCGGGGGAAGTTGGGATGACCACCTACCGTTAGCTGAATTCTCATACAACAACAGCTATCATGCCAGCATTGGCATGCCACCCTATGAGATGCTGTACGGTAGGAGATGCAGGACACCCATCTGTTGGGGTGATATTGGTCAAAAGGAATTGGGAAGCGTCAAAGTGATTGAGGCTACGACTGAAAAGCTCGAAAGGATCAAAGCCTATATGAAGGCGGCCAAAGACCGACAGAAGTCGTATGCTGACAAACGACGCAGGCCGATTGAGTTCCAGGTGGGAGACCGGGTTATGTTGAAGGTCTCTCCTTGGAAAGGAATCATTCGGTTCCGGAAGCGGGGTAAGTTGAGTCCGCGGTATATGGGCCCTTTCCGGATCATTGCTCGAGTAGGGGAGGTGGCCTATAGGTTGGATCTACCAGATAAGCTAAGTGGAATTCACCCGACATTCCACGTGTCCTATCTGAGGAAGTGTTTGGCGGACGAGGATATGATCGTTCTACTGGGGGACATCGAGGTAGACGAACGGCTCAACTATGTAGAGCAACCAGTGGCGATCATCGATCGCATGGAGAAGAGGTTAAGAAATAAAGCGGTTCCTCTTGTACGTGTACAGTGGCGGCACAGGAAGGGATCCGAGTCAACGTGGGAAACCGAAGAAGAAATGAGGCAACATTACCCACGATTGTTCGAGGAATAACAGGTTTCGGGGACGAAACCTAAATAAGGGGGTGGACTTGTAACACCCGGCAGTTTAACTTTTTGGAGTGGTGTGCGACTGAGTCCAGTCGCATGTGATTTATGAGACTGGGGGTTCGATCGCACGAATGAAGGATGAACCGCATGGAACTCATGCGACTGAAGGTCCAGTCGCATGGTGTTCATGCGACTGAAGGTCCAGTCGCCCCTGGACCTTATGTGACTGAGCTGTACCTATAAAAGAGGAGCAGCTCTCTTCTCTCCCCAACACTTACACTTTTCAGTCGGGAGAAAGAGCGGAGAGCGAGAGAGCAGAGAAAGAAAGGAAGAACGTGGTGATTCAGGCTCGGGTTTTGTCGAGAGGCTAGTCAAGTTGAAGCTCTTCATCCTCTCCGTGACAATGTGAGTTCTAGAACCCCTCATTTACATGTATTCAAACGATTTTGGGGCTGGATCACATATAAACCCTAATTTTTGAAAAAGTGTATGTTTGACCCATTTGGGTGAAATCTTGGGTAAAGTGTTTAACGTATGATTTAGCACTTGTATATGCTTGTATGATGTCCTAGTATGAATCCCTGAGGTTTAGGAGGGCTAATTTGGGCTGGAAATGTGTTTAGAAGAGTTTGGACTTCGTAGGTCGTGGCTGCTGTTCGTGAAGAACTCCAGTCGCTGCCTAGTTAGGGCTAGGCGACTGAAGGGCCAGTCGCCCGAATGAAGAACAACTGATGTTCAATCATACGATTGAGGGTCAGACGCATAATTGAGCCTCAGTCGCACGACAGGCCATGCGATTGAGGGATTCGGTCGCATAGGTCCATTCGCATGGTAGTTTAGTCGCACGGTTGAGGGTTAGTCGCATATAGCCCAGTCGCATAGTGTTTACTTGTACGAAAGGAAGTCCATTCGCACTACTGTATGCCCATTCATATGACTCAGTCGCATGGAGGCCATGCGACTGGGGTATGTTCAATCGCCCAAATAGGGCTGAAGTGAATGAGGAGAGAAGTGTATGTATGATGTATGTAGGCTAAGTATGAAGTAGTCTTATATGATGATAATGACTGATGATTTGTAAATATCTATGTTCCTTGTGTTGACGTATGTTTATCTTTTATGACTTTACGTGAATGAATGAATGAATGAAACGAATGTAATAAGAACGTAAAGTAAAAGATAATGAAAGAGGAACATGATGAATGAATGCATGCATTAATGAATGAACGAATGAATGAAAGAAAGGCTTGCAAGCAAATGTATGGAGGTGCACACCCCTGGCAGGTGTTAGCTCAACGGTGTGCGGGTTAGCTACCCCGAAGGATGCACATCGGGGTAAGTCTTTGTGATTGACCACGTGTATGTACGGGATCCTTGCCGCTTACCCTAGGTGACTGGATCAGCAGTAGTGCACAACGTTCGTGATTGATCATCACAGGTCCAGCACCCGCAATAGTGCACAATGTTCGGGGTATAGCATATGGCATTGATCCAGAAGGAAAGTGGAAAGACAAATGGTGCATGTACCTACCCCAGGTGACTGGATCAGCAGTAGTGTACAACGTTCGTGGTTGATTACCACAGGTCCAGCACCAGCAATATGTATGATGTTTGGGGTATCGTACATGTCACCGAATGTAATGAACGTTCGAACGAATGTAATGAATGTATGAATGAAAGTAAAGAACCTACAAATGAATGTAAAGAATGTATGTACAAACGTGAACGAGAACGATGAATGGTACACGAATGAAAGTTAATGAACGAACGATGAAGATAATAATAATATTATCTACGTGTACGTATGATGTGTGAACGCATGTATGTAAGAACGGTTATAAAGAATGAATGTATGTTTTATTATAAAACTAGAACTCACTCAGCAACGCTGACTTTTTATGTGTTTCCAGTTGGCAGGTAGTGTTGCTGGGGATAGCACGAGGCGGCTACTCAGCTCTTTTGGGACGGCATTCTCCTTTTGATAATGCTGCAATGTCATGTGTTGTGGGCCCATAATGCACGCAACACATTATGTTGTATGCAAGTACAAGATTTCTTGAGGATTCCCATAAACGGGATTACTTAAGAAATCTTCTTTATGATGAAAATTTTTATATTTCTATACTAGAGGTCACTGTATATGACCCTATGATTGCTGAGTATTCGAATAAACAGGATTACTTAAGAAATACCCGGTTTCATATGCTTCCACAGCAATCTTAGTTAAAGATAGGCAATGTAAAGAAAGCTTGTATTTTGTAGTCAAGTCAACGATGTAATGCATTGTAAAAGCTTTTATGATGAAATAAGAATGTATATATTATTAAATCCGCTGCTTTATTTTACTTAATGTTTATTGTAGTGCAATGAATGACCAACTGTGAGGTGCCCGGGAACGGGGCCTTACATAGACTTCTCTATCGATGTTCCCATACAAAAATGCACATTTGACATCAAGTTGATACACTGTGAAGTTCTTGGATGCAGCAAAAGCAAGAAAGATTCTTACAACCTCAAGTCTTACAACAGGTACAAATACCTCAGTGTAATCTATTCCTTCCTCTTATGTGTATCCTTGAACTACAAGTCTAGCTTTGTTCTTGATAACTAAACCTCTATCATCCTTTTGTTCCTGAACACACACTTTGTACCAATGGAAACTTGACCAGGTGGTAGTGGACACAGATTCCACACCTTTTGCCTTTTGAATTGAAGCAATACCTGTTGCATTGATTCAATACAATTGTTATCCTTGAGAGCCTCTTCTACCTTTTTAGGTTCCATTTGAGAGAGAAAGCATGAGTACAAGCAGAAATTCTCATTGTGAGTTTGTCTTCTGGTCCTCACACCTTCTGAGACGTCCCCAATGATGTTTTCAGCTGATGAGTGTTATGAATCCTGATTCTAGGAATAACATCTAGTTACATAGATAGATCCAGATTTGAATGATTCATATCAGGATTGTTAGCATTGGTTCCAGCTGAATTTTCTCTTTCAATCAATGAAGATTGATTGAATGAATGAGTAACATCATCAAAAATGTTCTGTTGTAAGATAGTATCATCAGTTGCCTATTCCTCCAGATAGCTATCTTTATCAGCTTGGTGTTGAGAAATGGAGTTGTCATCTAATGTGACTTGATGCTTATTCAGTTGACAACTGGTTGAAGCTCCATTATTTCCTGAGAGATTCAGACTTTCAGGACTTGCAGTAGTTGGAGCTTGTTCTTCATTTCTTCTTGGAGAATTTGGAATGGGTCTGGGCAACTCAAATATTTGATCATGATCAGAGTTATTTTGAGTTCCTATTCCAGCTGAAACATTCTCATAAGATTGTTTAGAATGGTTGGGAAACAATTCTAACTTAAACATATGGTCAGGACCATTTCCCTTAACACAAGGAGTGTGCTCATTTACAACTATATTGGATGACTCCTCAAATTGTTGATTCTTGATGTTGTATACTCTATAAGCTTTGGAGCTTGAAGAGTATCCAACAAAGATAGCATCATCTGACTTTTTAGCAAATTTTGCAAATATTGTCCTTTGTGTTAAGTATGGTGCATCTGCTGCCAAAGGACCTTAGAAAGCCAATGAACAGTGGCCTCTTGTTCCATAACTCATAAGGGGTCTTTCCATGGGGCTTAACAATGAGAACCTTGTTCTGCACATAGCATGCAGTGCTGACTGCCTCTGCCTAGAAAGTTAGAGGCAGCTTTGAGTCAGCCAACAAGGTTCTTGCAGCCTTAATAAGTGTCTTGTTCCTCCTCTCAGCAACACCATTCTGTTGAGGAGTTCTAGGAGCACTATATTGTCTGGTAATCCCTTTTAAGTTACAGAATGAGTCAAGAACTTGATTCTTAAACTCAGTCCCTTAGTCACTTCTGATTATCTTTACTTTGTGATCAATTTGATTTTCTATCTTAAGAATAAAAGATTTTAAGGTTTCAGCAGTTTCATCCTTAGTTCTTAAGAAGAATACCCATGTGAATCTAGTAAAATCATCAACTATCACAAACCAATATGATTTCCTTCCAATGCTCATTATACTCATAGGACCAAATAGATCCATGTGCAATAAGTGTAATGGGGTAGTAATAGAGTTAACTTCTTTGGATTCATGAGATGCCCTGTGTTACTTCCCTTTCAGACAAGCAATACAGTTGTCTTTACAGAAAAACTCCTTTTTAGGCATACCATGTACCAAGTTATTCTTAGCCAATTTATTCATTGTCTTAAAATTAACATGACACATTCTTTTGTGCCAAAGAGTTGACTCATCATGATTTGCTTTGGAAAGAAAGCATGATACGTCACCCAGTGGGGAAGTATTGTTCATATCTAGCTTGTACGTACCCCCTTTCCTGGGAGATCTAAGAAGCACCAATTCCTTTGGAATTGTTATCCTGGGTTTTAGGATAATGCAGTCATGTTCTGTGAAA
The DNA here is from genome assembly GCA_024085815.1 of Flaveria linearis. Taxonomy (NCBI): domain Eukaryota; kingdom Viridiplantae; phylum Streptophyta; class Magnoliopsida; order Asterales; family Asteraceae; genus Flaveria; species Flaveria linearis. Next base: position 53,587,941 of record CM044005.1, read on the forward strand.
AGCATTTGATGCTTTTGGTCACATAATTGAGAAACACTTAAGAGATTGTGTTCAAGCTGTTTGACAAAGTATACTTTGTCAACTGTTAACTTACCATTGGACACATTACCTCTACCAAAGATGTATCCTCCGACTTCACCTCCAAATTGAACAGGACCTCCATCAAAATTGTGAAATTGTTAAAGAAGAGATCTGTTCCCTGTCATGTGCCTGGAACATCCACTATCCACAATCCAAATGTTTCCGTTTTTATCATATGGATGTCCCTGCACAAAGGTTAAACAGCTAGTTTTTATTGGAAACCCAATCCTTGTTGGGCTTGGGTTCTTCCAATGATGATAAAATAATTGAACCAAAGTGTAAGCATGGGGTTTCAATAGTGGTTTGGGAAGAGGAGGTTTGGGCTACAACATCTTCTTTGATTTTCCATTCCATCCATTGGTTGATCATTGAAGATGAGCTTGATGGAGCTTGGGCAGCAGAGTATTCTGCCAAAGTTTCTTTCTCTTCGAAAGAAGCTTTCAGACCATTCTCTTCTGAAGCAGTCTTCTTTTCGGAAGGTTTGAGAGGTGTTTTCTTGTTCTTCGGAATTCTTTTTGGTTTGTGTTCTGAAGCTACTTTCCTTTCGGAAGAAGATGTTCCTTCCTAAGGCAACTTGGCTTCGGAAGATTGCTTTCCTTTCTTCAACCTTTGGATCTGGTTATGTGATCCAAATGTGATACCTTTATTGGCTGCTCTTTCCTTACCTTGTTTGCATAATGTGTGCTTGCAGGATTATAGAAACAATCTTTGGCCATGTGGTTGTGCAGACCACATATTATGCATTCAGTGTTTGCTTTGGTGGGATATGTGGATTGTTGCTTCTTGGTCATCTTGTCCTCTTCCACAGCTTTTCCTTTCTGCTTCAGATCCTTCAGTTGGATGGGAGCACTGGTATTAAACTCTTGTCCTGAATATGAGCTTCCAATCACTTAGAATCCAGCTGAGATGAAAACACCCTTTTTGCCTTGGGTCAATTTTCATTTTGGACTCAGCCACCTTCTTGGCACTTCTTTTGGTTGCTTGAATCTTGTTCTTTCTTTGTTTGGTGGTAAGAGATTTGTTCTCAGCTAAGAGGACGAGGTTTTCTACCTTGTCCTTCTCTGTGGTGGTGGTGGTAACCATTTTTGCATCACTCGTCCTCTTAAGAGATGGTGGGTCAACAGTTGGAACCTTTTGCTCATCAGTACCATATCTTGGTTATCTAATAGACACATAGGAATGTGGTGGACCAGTTTCATTGGATCCCAACCTTCTCTTGTTTTGATAACATTCTTTTAAGTGAGAAGTTGATGCAAGAATGTTGTTGAAGTTATGCTCTTGGATAGCATACTTCTTTGCTTCAGCCTCAGCTATTACTAGCTGGGCTTGAGCCTCAGTCAACTTTGAAACTAAATCTTTTATTTGAGCCCTGTAGTTTGAGTGCTTATGTTTTAAAGTAGATGCAGTGTTTTCTAACTCTTTAATTTTTAGTTTATAGTCAGATTCTGCTCTTTTAAAATCAGCTTTTAGTATGTTCAAAGACTCAATATCAGATTTAAGTTTCAAGTTATAGTCCTGGTACAACTCAACCTTAGCTACACAGTCAGGAGTACAGAGATGTTCATATACCTTGGTATCATCTGTGTCGGCCATGAGAGCTTGAGCAGGAGTAATATCTTGCACCTTAAAGCTCCAATCAAGTTCTTGAGCAACGGCTGCAGTATGCTCTGTTGGCTTGGTTACAGCCTGTGTGGTGGCATGATGTTGAGAAGTTTGGCTTGATCCAGGATTAGATTTTGGAGCCTTGCATTCCCTTGCAAAATGACCAAGTTGATTACATTTGTAACACTTAGCTTTTGATTTGTCAAACCCAAACTTGCTACTTGTTGGGTTCTGAGGGAATTGCCTTCCAGTTCTCTTATAGAACTTCTTTGCTCTGTAGGTAAGGAGAGCCATTTGTTGAACAATGTCCATGTATTTAACATTATCTAGGTTGAAACACTCTAGATCATCAAAACAGAACTGGAAATCCCTAGAGTGTTCCTTTCCTGAGACAAAAGCACAATTTTCCTGAAAAGGACCTTGTTGAGCTTGTTGACACTTGGATGTCTCTGGGAAAGTAATGTATGGTCTAGATGAACATGATGGCTGTTGGTTGTAAGTCAGGCACATTTGGGACTGGGGATTTCTTGCACCTTCAGCGTCATGTCGAGCATTGCTAACAGGGGTGGTTGAGCTGCCATTCATCTGCCGCTTGTTCAGATTCTCCATCTCCATATGGTATCCATCTAGGATTCCATATAGTTCAGTCATAGTGAGTGTTCCAAGATTTTCAGATCTCCTAATGGAAACATAATAGAAAGTCCATTCACGAGGAAGAGCACTCATGAACTTCTTTACTATGTCTCTCTTTTCAAGAGTTAGACCCATGGATTGCAGAGATGCTATCAGATCCATGTATCTGAAGTATTGTTGGCTTAAGTTTCCACTATCAATGTAGGTGAAATTCTTGAACAGTTACTTCAGAGCATCCTTCTTGGATTCTTTGGATTCTGAGGAACCTGAGTACATTAATTTCAAAGCATTAAAGAGTTCTTTGGCTGTAGTGCAATGCTTAAAACCTGCGATAATCGAGTTTGGTATGGCAGTAAGCAATACAGTCATAGCTTTGCTATCAAGGTCCATCTTTTTTGTAGTCTTCATCAGAGTAATCTTCGACTTCCTTTTCAATCATGGCACCATCTCAAGTTGGTGATGCCACTTTTGGTATGTATGGTCCATGAGTAACGGACTTCAACATACGGGAGTCTTGATACTTGATGAATCCTTCAATGCGTTGACACCAACGCCTGAAGTTATCAGGGGTGATAATGGGAGCTTTGGTCATGGTTCCCATTTCTTGTTCAACAGATTTTTGGTTAAGGGCCATTTTGGTTGAGTGAGTAAGTTTTAAGAAACAAGGTTGATTTGGGATGGTTAGATCTCACAATCAAGAGCCTGGACGCTCTGATACCAATTGCAGGATCGATATTGTTCTCTCAACACTTAGTGTTTCTCACAAAATGTTAAATATCACTCGTTTGATGAATGCAGAATCAAGAAGTCAGTTGATAATTATATAATAAGTAAAGAACACAAGAAGTGGTTTTTCAAGATACTTGTATATATTATCTCTCAACTAAGTATTACAAGACTCATGCAGAAGCATGGATACTAAGTTACAATGAGCGACTATATATACTACTATCTATAGCTTGTTATACGTAGAGGACATGCTGGGACTTACTTCTAAACGAATGCTATATTGCTAGAGGTAGGGTATCTTAAATAAAGGATTATCTAAGATAAGGTAGTCATGACAGGTCCATGACTTGCCTTTTAGTCACCAACTAAAGGTGGCAGCTATACTAGCTAAGGAATGGTGAACAGTAGACAAAAGTAAGGTCAACCACATAAACGTGGAAGGCATCTCGCAGAGAATCAGAGTAGGCAGCAAGTGTCAGTCGGATCATGCTTTGTCCACTGGTTCATACTGTGATTCTTCCAAAGGTAAAATGGCTTCGGAAGAATAAGTTCTTCTGAACCATTTTATACTTTGGAAGACACATCTTCTTCCGAGGCTTTATCTTCGGAAGACTTTGTCTTTATTCTTCTAAGTGTTTACATCGGAAAGAGATTTCTAAGTCTCGGAAGATTGAGTTCATCCTTCGGAAGCTCTTCAGAAGATCACCATAGAAGCTTCGGAAGCTGCAGCATTTCCTTCGGAAGTTACAACAATGCCTTCGGAAGACTTCTCTTAGTTGTACAGATTTCTTCTAAGTGTTGTTTTGGTTGCATCATCCTCAATAGATCCAACACATACCACTTCCTTGGAGATTCATGCAGCCCATAAAGAACTTTGTCAACCTTACAGACATAATCAAGATGATATGCAAAGCCATGTGGTTGCTTGACATACACTTCTTCATCTATCACCCCGTATAAAAAAACATTTGACATCAAGTTGGTAGAACTTGAAATCCTTGGATGCAGTTTATGTTTCAACTAACACTTTCCATTCTTTAAAATTTTGTAGTGCTTTATCTTTAAATTTCAAGACAAACACCCACACTCTTCTGGAATAAGAGAAAATACCTGGCACCACTCAATGATGAAGTTCTAGTTGGCCAATGATGAAGTTCTAGTTGGCCCCCATAGGTCTGGATGTATATAGTCCAAGACACCTCTTGTCTCATACCTGTTTCTGCTTAAACTCACCCTATTACCTTTGCCAAGAACACAATGCTCATAAAACCCTGGCTCAGAGTTACTCAACTCTCATAACAACTATTGTTTGTTTAACTCTTCAATACCTTAACTACTGATATGACCTATTTTTTTATGCCATATCATAGCAAGTGAGTCTTCCTTCTCTTCTACAACAGATGTTGATTCTAAGACCACTTTACCATCTAATAGATATATGTTGTTTCCTTTCCTGGTTCCACTTAAGACCACCATAGATCCTTTAACAACGTTTGCGTTGTCATTCTTTAAAACAACATGATGCCCTTTATATTCAAATATGCCTAATGATATAAGGTTCCTCTTGAGTTCAGGAATGTATCTTACATGTTTGAGGCTAATCACACACCTATTATCATCTTTAATAACATAGTTCCCTGACCTTTGATTGTGCACTGCCTATAATCTCCCAGTTGTATAGTGTCATAATCTTTCAGGGTCAATTCATTAAAGTAATGTTTATGAGGGGTCATATGGTACGAACAACCAGAGTCCATAATCTAGAGTTGGTCTTCACCATTCATCTTTGATACCACCAGAATATCTGAGCTCTTATATCCATCATTTGAACTTTCAAGTGAACCATTACCATACCCCTTTAGCTTAGGATATTCCTGCTTCCTCCTTTTCCACTCAGGACAATCCTTTTTGGGGTGTTTATCTAATTTTCATACGAAGTATCTATGTTTCCCCTTTGACTTTGACCTGGTCATACCCTTTTTTGTCATTCCCCCTTGTTCTGGCCTGCCTCTAACTGTTAACCCCTCAGAACTTTCTTCTTTGGTCTCAGCCCTCTTTTGAAGTTCTTTCAAGTTCAATTCTGCAAGAACTTCCTCCATTGACAATGTATCCCTACCAAACATTAGAGTATCGATAAAATGATCATATGTTTGAGGTAGTGAAGAAAGAAAGATGATAGCCTTATCTTCATCTTCTATCTCAATTTTGATGTTCTCCAGATCAAGGATAAGTTTGTTAAATTCATCCATATGAGCCTCCAGTGATCTTCCATTAGCCAATTGAAACATGTACAAGTGCTTTTTAAGATAAAGTCTATTAGCCAAAGACTTTGTCATGTACATGGAATCTAGTTTCGACCAGAGGGTTGCAACGATGTTCTCCTGTAAGGCCCCGCTCACCGGGCACCTTACTGTTGGTTCTTCATTGCACATATAACATACATATAGTATATGATCATAAAATAACGCAGCGGAATTGATAAAAATATACATTCTCATTCATTCATAAAAGCTTTTACATCATTGTCTTGATTACAAAATACAAGCTTTCTTTACATTGCCTAACTTTACTACGATTGCCGCTGAAGCATATGAAACCTGAGATTACGTAAGTAATCTCGTTTATGTGAATCCTCAGCAACCATAGGGTCATACACAGTGACCTCTAATATAAAGAAAATAAAAATTTTCATCATAAAGAATATTCCTTAAGTAATTCCGTACATCGGAACCCTTAAGGAACACTCTTGACACTCTCATGCAACATACTTTGTTGCATGTACTATGCACACGCATTTCCAGTGCGTGGCAACATTATCAAAATTTAAAGGAGATTTCTTAAGTAATCCCTTTTATGGAATCCTCAAGAAATCTCGTAATGGCATGCAACGTGACGTGTTGCGTGCATTATGGGCCCACAACACATGACGCTGCAGCATTATCAAATGGAGAATGCCATCCCAAAAGAGCTGAGTAGCCGCCTCGTGCCATCCTCAGCAACACTACCTGCGAACTGGAAAACACATAAAAAGTCAGCGTTGCTGAGTGAGTTCTAGTTTTATAATAAAACGTACTTTCATTCTTATTAACCGTTCTTTTATACATGTATTCACACATCATACGTACATGTAGATAATAGTATTATTATCACCATCATTCATTCATTAATCATTCATTCGTGTACCATTCATCATTCTCGTTCACTTTCATACATACATACTTTACATTCATTCATTACTTCTGTTCGAACGTTTGTTTCATTCATTCATACATTCATTACATTGGTTCGAACATTCTTTACATTCGGTGACATGTACAATACCCCCTTACATCATACATACTGTTGGTGCTAGACCTGTGGTAATCAACCACGAACGTTGTGCACAAATGCTAATCCAGTCACCTGGGGTAGGTACATGCACCACTTATCTTTTCACTTTACTTCTGGATCAATGCCATATGCTATACCCCGAACGTTGTGCACAAATGCGGGTGCTGGACCTGTGATGATCAATCACGAACGTTGTGCACTAATGCTGATCCAGTCACCTAGGGTAAGCGGCAAGGATCCCATACATACTTCTGGTCAATCACAAAGAAATATGCATCCTTCGGGGTAGCTAACCCGCACACCGTTGAGCTAACACCTGTCAGGGGTGTGCACCTCCTTACATTCGCTTGCAAGCCTTTCTTACATTCATTCGTTAATGCATGCATTCATTCATCATGTTCCTTCTTTCATTATCTTTCACCTTACGTTCTTAATACATTCGTTGCATTCTTTCATTCATTCACATAAAGTTATTAAAAGATAAGACACATTTACATAAGGAACATAAATACTTACAAATCATCAGTATTCACCATCTATCATGGCAACATCATACTTAACATACATACATCATACATACACTTCTCTATTCATTCACATCAGCCCTATTTGGGCGACTGAACATACACCAGTCGCATGTCCTCCATGCGACTGGGCCATGCGATTGGGCTATCATGCGAATGGGTATACAATCGTGCGACTGGACTTCCTTCCGTATGACTAGACACTATACGACTGGGCTATATGCGACTAACTCTTAACCGTACGACTGAACTACCCTGCGATTGGACCTATGCGACCGAAACACTCAATCGCACCTCCTATCGTGCGACTGAAGCTCAATCGTGCGTCTGAGCCTCAATCGTACGATTGGACACCAACTAATCCTCATTCGGCCGAATGGCCCTTCAGTCGCATAACCCTAACTGGGCAGCGACTGGAGTTCTTCATGAACAGCAGTCGCGAACCAACGCACTCAAACTCATCCTAAACCCATTTTCAGCCCAAATCGACCCTCCCAAGTCTCAGGGATTCGTACTAGGACATCATACAAGCATATACAAGTCCTAATTCTTACTATAAACACATTACTCAAGATTCACCCAAATGGGTCAAATTTACACTATTTCAAAAATAGGGTTTTTATGTGATTCCAGCCCCAAAATCGTTAGAAAACGTGTAAATGAGGGGTTCTAGAACTCACAATAACAGGTAGGAGTTGATGAGCTTCGATTTGGCTAGCTTCTCGACAAATCCGGAGCTCGGTCAGCACTTTCCCTCTTTTCTTTCTCTGCTCTCGTTCGCTCTCTCTGTTCTTCCCGACTGAAAAATGCTAAGTGTTGGGAAGGAGAAGAGAGTTGCCCCTCTTTTATACCCACAGCTCAGTCGCATCTGGTTCAGGGGCGACTGGACCTTCAGTCGCATGAACACCATGCGATTGGACCCCAGTCGCATGTGTCCCATGCGGTTCCTCCTTCATTCGGGCGGTTGAACTCCAATCGTACGGTTGAGCTTCAATTGGCCGAATAACGTGCGGTCGAACCTCCAGTCGCATAAATCCCAGGCGACTGAGGCTCAGTCGCACAACCTACCAAAAAGTCAAACTTTCGGGTGTTACAAGTCCACCCCCCTTATTTTAAGTTTCGTCCCCAAAACCTGTTATTCCTCGAACAATCGTGGGTAATGCTGCCTCATTTCTTCTTCAGTTTCCCACGTTGACTCGGATCCCTTCCTGTGCCGCCACTGTACACGCACAAGGGGAACCACTTTATTTCTTAACCTCCTCTCTTTGCGATCGATGATCGCCACTGGTTGCTCTACATAGTTGAGCCGTTCGTCTACCTCGATGTCCCCCAGTGGGACGATCATGTCCTCATCCGCCAAACACTTCCTCAGATGAGACACGTGGAAAGTCGGGTGGATTCCACTTAGCTCATCTGGTAGATCCAACTTATAGGCAACCTCCCCTACTCGAGCAATGATTCGGAAAGGGCCTATATACCGCGGACTCAACTTACCCCGCTTCCGGAATTGAATGATCCCTTTCCAAGGTGAGACCTTCAACATGACCCGGTCTCCCACCTGGAACTCAATCAGCCTGCGTCGTTTGTCGGCATACGACATCTGTCGGTCTTTGGCCGCCTTCATATAAGCTTTAATTCTTTCGAGCTTTTCAGTCGTAGCCTCGACCACTTCGACGCTTCCCAATTCTTTCTGACCAATTTCACCCCAACAGACGGGTGTCCTGCATCTCCTACCATATAGCATCTCATAGGGTGGCATGCCAATACTGGCATGATAGCTGTTATTGTACGAGAATTTAGCTAACGGTAGGTGGTCATCCCAACTTCCCCCGAAGTCAATAACACATGCCCGGAGCATGTCCTCCAAAGTCTGAATGGTCTTTTCTGACTGACCATCAGTTTGAGGGTGATAAGCCGTGCTAATATGCAACCTCGTCCCCATAGCATCGTGGAATTTCTTCCAGAATTTGGATGTAAACCGGGTGTCGCGATCAGACACAATCGACAACGGTACACCATGACGAGTCATAATCTCTTTGATGAAAAGATCGGCCAACCTTTCGGACGAATATGTCTCGCGCATCGGTAAGAAGTGAGCACTCTTCGTCAATCGATCCACAATCACCCAAATCGTATCATATCCTTTCGGGGTACGTGGCAGCTTTGTGATAAAATCCATGGTGATGTGCTCCCACTTCCATTCCGGTATGTCCAACGGTTGAATCTTTCCATACGGCTTCTGGTGCTCTGCCTTTACTTGTAAACACGTGAGGCATTTACTCACATACTCCACCACATCACGTTTCATACCCGGCCACCAATAATCTTTCTTCATATCTTGGTACATCTTGGTAGCACCGGGATGAATGGAGTATCGAGTCTTGTGGGCTTCATCCATGATCTTCATACGTAGATCCCCGAATCAAGGAATCCACACTCGCCCAAATCGGGTCTTGGCACCACACGTGTTTTCACCCAGTTCTGCGACCAGACCTCTCATTCGTTCAGAGTTTAGATGATCCTCTTTCAGTGCGTCATCCTGGAACTCTCTGACTTGTTTCATCATGTCTGAGGTCATGATTAGCTGGTACGCCTTCACCCGAATCGGCTCGGGCCACTCCTTTCGGCTAAGGGCATCAGCCACCACGTTGGCTTTGCCCGGGTGGTAATGGATTTCACAATCGTAGTCTTTTATTAGCTCCAACCACCGTCTCTGCCTCATATTCAGATCCTTCTGCTCGAAGAAGTACTTCAAGCTCTTGTGGTCCGTGAAGATGGTGCACTTCGTCCTGTACAAATAGTGCCGCCAAATCTTCAACGCGAAAACCACAGCTGCTAGCTCCAAGTCATGAGTAGGGTAATTAACCTCATGAACTTTCAGCTGTCGGGATGCATAGGCTATCACCTTTCCCCTTTGCATTAATACACACCCCAACCCCGAGTAGGAGGCATCAGAATAGACCACTAAGTCTTCACTCCCATCGGGTAATGCCAATACTGGAGCTTGGGTCAATCTTGTCTTCAGTTCTTCGAACGCCTTCTCCTGAGCTTGACCCTATACAAATTTCACATCCTTCCGGGTCAACTTGGTCAGTGGAGAAGCAATTTTGGAAAAGTCTTGGATGAACCTTCGGTAGTAACCCGCCAAACCCAAGAAACTACGGATCTCGGATGGCGTCTTTGGAGACTTCCATTGCATTACTGCCTCCACCTTCGCCGGATCAACCATAATCCCATCCGGATTTACCACGTGACCCAAGAATTGAACCTCACGCAACCAAAATGCGCACTTGGAGAATTTTGCATACAATTTCTCCCTTCTCAACGTCTCCAGAACTTCACGAATGTGACCGGCATGCTCAGTCTCGTTCTTCGAATAAATCAAGATGTCATCAATGAATACAATCACCGATTTATCCAACATCGGTCGGCACACTCTATTCATCAGGTCCATAAAAGCAGCTGGCGCGTTGGTCAAACCAAAAGACATGACGAGGAACTCGTAGTGACCGTAGCGCGTATGAAAAGCTGTTTTAGGGATATCCTGCTCCTTCACCTTCAGTTGATGGTAGCCTGATCGAAGATCTATTCGTGAAAACCAACTAGCACCCTGAAGTTAGTCAAACAAGTCGTCAATCCTCGGCAAGGGGTATCTGTTCTTTACTGTCAGCTTATTCAGCTCGCGGTAGTCGATGCACATTCTCATACTACCATCCTTCTTCTTTACAAACAGGACCGGAGCACCCCAAGGTGAGATACTCGGTCTAATAAACCCCTTATCCAGTAGCTCTTGTAATTGCTCCATGAACTCTTTCATCTCCGTCGGGGCCAATCGGTATGGTGCTTTGGCAACAGGTTGGGCGCCTGGTATCAGATCAATCTGGAACTCGATCTCTCTGTCAGGTGGCAATCCCGATAAGTCTTCCGGGAACACGTCTGGGAACTCACACACAACCGGAACATCAGATAGTTGTGGTGTTGGCTTTTCTACATCCTTTACATAACATAAAAAGGCGTTACATCCACGCCTCATACATTTCCCCGCCACTGCCATTGAGATCACCTTCGGAATCATAGTAACCCGATCCCCATAAACTGTCACTGGACTACCGTCGGGCGATGTCAAACTGATCATCTTCTTGCGACACACAATGTTCGCCTCGAAATCTGCCAACCAATCCATTCCAAGCACCAAATCGAAACCGCCTAACGTCATCGCAAATGGTTTAACTGGGAATTTGTGACCCTCCAATTCTACATCGCAACCCTCAATTACCTCGGAAATCCTGGTGGTTTTACCTATAGCAGTCTCTACATCAAACGGCACATCCACACGCCTACTACTAACGGGCAATTTGGCACAAAAAGCAGCAGAAATAAAACTCCTACTGGCACCCGAATCAAATAATACAGAGGCTAAAGTTTGGTTCACCAGAAACGTACCGGACACTACATCAGGGTCCGTCCTAGCCTCTTCCTGCGTCATCGTTAATGCCCTGGCGCTTGCTTTCGAGCCTTCACCCCCTGTCTTCTTCACGTCGGAACCCTCGGACCTTGGCTTCTTGCAATCTTTATTCATATGACCACTTTCCCCACAGTTAAAACACCTCAAGCCCTTACATTCTTTCGCCATATGACCGGGCTTTCCACACTTAAAACAAACATTCAGCCCCCATCTACACTCGCCACTGTGCTCTCGCCCACATTTTCCACACTTTCTCGACCCTGCACTTGACATGACCACACGGCGATCATCAACCCGTGCCTTCTTACTACTTGTCGAAGTATCACCTCGACCAAACCTCTTCCCCTGCCACTTCCTTTCATCACTTCCCTTCTTACTACCCTCAGCTTTCACCAATGCAGCTCGTTCATCTTACAACCTCCCAGCTAAATCCACCGCCGACCTAAAAGTACTAGGTCGAGCAGAAATCAAATGCCAATGAATTTCAGCTGGCAACCCTGAATATACCGGTTAATCTTGTGAGACACCGGCGTCACTTGCTCGGGCACCAACCATGCCATGTCGTTAAACTTGGTGGTGTATTGTTGGTGGGTCATCGTCCCCGCCTCCAACTGCAGGAACTCTCTCTCAACTCTGTCCATCTCCCGACGAGGACTAAACTCCTCGATCACCATTCTCTTCAACTCAGGCCACTTCATCTTTCCAATGGCCCTGCTACCCTCGGCCTGGACAATATTGTCCCACCAGCACAACGCCGTCCCCGTAAACGAGTGGGTAGAAAACTTCACCTTTTTATCCTCCTGGCAGTCACTGATATCGAGGACCGCCTCCATCTCTCTCACCCATTGGTGAGCATCCGCAGCCGTACCAGAACCATCAAAAGTCGGGGGCTTGCATCTCATAAATGCCCCGTAGTCACAACCCCGGGCTGTCTCCCGTACCTGCTCTTCCTCCTCTTCTTCTTCATCATCGGATAATACTGTTTCTGCTTCTGTCTATTGCTGTCTACCTGAGGACCGATTCCTCCCTCGTCTCTCATCTTCACGTACTGCCTTTATCACTTCGGTCACTACAGACGGTAAGATCGTCTGCATGACCTGGTGTACTTCCTCGACCACTGCCTCTTTTACCGAGGCTCTCAAATTTGCGCTTTCGTCTGCCTCCTCCTGATGAGGAATCTCGTTCTCCTCACGAACTACTTTCTCTGCCCTAAGTCTTCCTCGCGCGATACGCGGTTCATCGCCACGTCCACCACCACGGGAAGCTTTAGATGATCTACCACCGACCATCTTCTATCACACTAAAAGATTCAAACACCAACACGGTCATTCAAGGAAATAGCTCAGTTTATGTCAAGTATAGTAAGTCCCTAATTACAGTGGCCAGTTGTGATTAGCCACTTACTCTACTCTTCGCACCCCGAGCATTACCTATCCTGACTACATTAGTATCTCAGTCTAACTGTACACATAAATCACATTACATGCGCACATAATACCAGTTAATCTTTAAGAAAAATACCTGATGGCACGCAACTACTCAGATGGCATTCTCTTTCTCCCTGTCCCATTCTCAGTTTAAGTTTAGGTTTATTGTGAAAATTTACCCGTTTTACTTAAACTTTTGCTCTGATACCAACTTGTAAGGCCCCGCTCACCGGGCACCTTACTGTTGGTTCTTCATTGCACATATAACATACATATAGTATATGATCATAAAATAACGCAGCGGAATTGATAAAAATATACATTCTCATTCATTCATAAAAGCTTTTACATCATTGTCTTGATTACAAAATACAAGCTTTCTTTACATTGCCTAACTTTACTACGATTGCCGCTGAAGCATATGAAACCTGAGATTACATAAGTAATCTCGTTTATGTGAATCCTCAGCAACCATAGGGTCATACACAGTGACCTCTAATATAAAGAAAATAAAAATTTTCATCATAAAGAATATTCCTTAAGTAATTCCGTACATCGGAACCCTTAAGGAACACTCTTGACACTCTCATGCAACATACTTTGTTACATGTACTATGCACACGCATTTCCAGTGCGTGGCAACATTATCAAAATTTAAAGGATATTTCTTAAGTAATCCCTTTTATGGGAATCCTCAAGAAATCTTGTAATGGCATGCAACGTGACGTGTTGCATGCATTATGGGCCCACAACACATGACGTTGCAGCATTATCAAATGGAGAATGCCATCCCAAAAGAGCTGAGTAGCCGCCTCGTGCCATCCTCAGCAACACTACCTGCGAACTGGAAAACACATAAAAAGTCAGTGTTGCTGAGTGAGTTCTAGTTTTATAATAAAACGTACTTTCATTCTTATTAACCGTTCTTTTATACATGTATTCACACATAATACGTACACGTAGATAATATTATTATTATCACCATCATTCGTTCATTAATCATTCATTCGTGTACCATTCATCATTCTCGTTCACTTTCATACATACATACTTTACATTCATTCATTACTTCTGTTCGAACGTTTGTTTCATTCATTCATACATTCATTACATTGGTTCGAACATTCTTTACATTCGGTGACATGTACAATACCCCTTACATCATACATACTGCTGGTGCTGGACCTGTGGTAATCAACCACGAACGTTGTGCACAAATGCTGATCCAGTCACCTGGGGTAGGTACATGCACCACTTATCTTTTCACTTTACTTCTGGATCAATGCCATATACTATACCCCGAACGTTGTGCACAAATGCGGGTGCTGGACCTGTGATGATCAATCACGAACGTTGTGCACTAATGCTGATCCAGTCACCTAGGGTAAGCGGCAAGGATCCCATACATACTTCTAGTCAATCACAAAGACTGACCCCGATGTGCATCCTTTGGGGTAGCTAACTCGCACACCGTTGAGCTAACACCTGCCAGGGGTGTGCACCTCCTTACATTCGCTTGCAAGACTTTCTTACATTCATTCGTTAATGCATGCATTCATTCATCATGTTCCTTCTTTCATTATCTTTCACCTTACGTTCTTAATACATTCGTTTCATTCTTTCATTCATTCACGTAAAGTTATTAAAAGATAAGACACATTTACATAAGGAACATAAATACTTACAAATCATCAGTATTCACCATCTATCATGGCAACATCATACTTAACATACATACATCATACATACACTTCTCTATTCATTCACATCAGCCCTATTCGGGCGACTGAACATACACCAGTCGCATGTCCTCCATGCGACTGGGCCATGCGATTGGGCTATCATGCGAATGGGTATACAATCGTGCGACTGGACTTCCTTCCGTACGACTAGACACTATACGACTGGGCTATATGCGACTAACTCTTAACCGTACGACTGAACTACCCTGCGATTGGACCTATGCGACCGAAACACTCAATCACACCTCCTATCGTGCGACTGAAGCTCAATCGTGCGTCTGAGCCTCAATCGTACGATTGGACACCAACTAATCCTCATTCGGCCGAATGGCCCTTCAGTCGCATAACCCTAACTGGGCAGCGACTGGAGTTCTTCATGAACAGCAGTCGCGAACCAACGCACTCAAACTCATCCTAAACCCATTTTCAGCCCAAATCAACCCTCCCAAGTCTCAGGGATTCGTACTAGGACATCATACAAGCATATACAAGTCCTAATTCTTACTATAAACACATTACTCAAGATTCACCCAAATGGGTCAAATTTACACTATTTCAAAAATAGGGTTTCTATGTGATTCCAGCCCCAAAATCGTTAGAAAACGTGTAAATGAGGGGTTCTAGAACTCACAATAACAAGTAGGAGTTGATGAGCTTCGATTTGGCTAGCTTCTCGACAAATCCGGAGCTCGGTCAGCACTTTCCCTCTTTTCTTTCTCTTCTCTCGTTCGCTCTCTCTGTTCTTCCCGACTGAAAAATGCTAAGTGTTGGGAAGAAGAAGAGAGCTGCCCCTCTTTTATACCCACAGCTCAGTCGCATCTGGTTCAGGGGCGACTGGACCTTCAGTCGCATGAACACCATGCGATTGGACCCCAGTCGCATGTGTCCCATGCGGTTCCTCCTTCATTCGGGCGGTTGAACTCCAATCGTACGGTTGAGCTTCAATCGGCCGAATAACGTGCGGTCGAACCTCCAGTCGCATAAATCCCAGGCGACTGAGGCTCAGTCGCACAACCTACCAAAAATTCAAACTTTCGGGTGTTACATCTCCTTTGACACTTCTCTGAGTACCATGTCCCTAAGACTCAATATGATGGCCGAATGAGCCTTCTCCATCATATCTTTCTTGTCTTTCTCCATCGTCTTGGCTGGCATCATGTTTTCTCCCTTCAATGCATCGACCAATCCCAGGTGTACTAGCAACGCTTTTATCTTCAAACTCCAAAGGCTGAAGTAATTCTTCCCGTCGAACTTATCAAGATCGAATTTGGTTGTCGACACCGTATCTTTAATAGTTTATCAAATTTCACGTTTGATTTCACTGCGGATCGAGCTCACGAGGCTCTGATACCAATTGTAGTTGAAATCAAACCAAATAGCATAAGAAATCAATAATATCTAGAAGATTTGTATGAAGAATTACACTAATGAAACTCAAGTTTTGATTTCATCGGAGAATCTCAATTGAAGAAGATAGACTTACTAACCATTAAAAACCACTAGAAACACAATTACAGAACTAGACACTCAACTAAATAATTTGACAGAAATAGTCCCTAACCTTTACACATTGACACAATCCACCAAACTAAAAGTCAACTTAAACTTATTAAGTTATATGCTTTGATGTTGACACTAACACTTAACAAACTCCACCTTAGTATGAATCAAAGACATGAAACATGAAGCAGATCTAAATAGTTTGAAAACTTAGAAGCAACTATAGACTTAATGAGCATATAAGCTGCATTATCTTTAGTATTCATAGATTCCACCTTCACCTCCTGAGAATGAATGATATCTCTAATAAAGTGCACCCTAACATTGATGTGCTTAGACCTTTCATGAAAAATTGATGTTTTGATAACTGCATAACACCAAGATTATCACAATATATCACCACACCACTAGCATGCTATCCCAATTCAATTACAAAGCCTTTAAACTACATAGATTCTTTCACAGCTTCAGTGACAGCAACAAACTCAGCTTCAGTTTTGGACAGAGCTACTATGTGCTGCAATGAAGCCTTCCAGCTCACTGTACCACCAAACACTTTGAACACATACCTAGTTAAAGATCTACTTCGATCCAGGTCCTTAACAAAATAAGAATCTACATATCCATATACAAGGGGATCATGTGATCTTAACCATCCAAATATCAGACCCACACTCCCTGTACCCTTAAGATACCTCATAACCCACTTAACTCCTTCCCAATGCTGCTTACTAGGATTACTCAAATACCAACTAACAACACTAGCAGCGAAGCCCAAGTCTAGTCTAGTACACACCATAAGATACATTTAACTACCAACAGCACTAGCATAGAACACCCTGCATTCTTGCAGCTTCTTCATCTAACAGAATAGAACCCGTACTTGACAACTTGAAATGAACTCCTAAAGGAGTTAAAAGACTCTTACTATACAACATACCAAAATTGGTCCGAACTTTCTTAACATATCCTTCTTGGGTTAATTTCAGAAATCAAGCTCCTATATCTCTATGTATCCTCATTCCTAGAATCTTCTTAGCTACTCCCAAGTTCTTCATATCAAACTCAACCATCAATAACTTCTTTGTGTCTTCAATTTGAGTTCTATCTTTACATGATAACAACATATAATCTACATGTAAAAGAAGGTAAATGAACCTTCCTTGTTCATATTCTTTAGAGTAGACACAAACATCATAGTTGCTCCTTTTGAATCCACGAGTTACTACATACTCATCAAATCTCATATAACACTATCTAGGAGATTGCTTTAGCCCATGTAATGCTTCTTTAAAAAGCAAACCTTTTATGTCTGACTCTTTCCCTACAAAACCAGGTGGTTTTTTCATGTAAATTGTCTCATGTAGATTACCATGTAAAAACTCTATTTTGACATCCAATTGATCAAGCTCAAAATTTAACATTGTAGTTAAGGATAAGATAATTCTAATAGAAGTGTGCTTTACAAGAGGTGAAAAGATTTCATTATAATCTATTCTAGATGATTGTGTATAGCCTTTAGCCACTAACCTGGCCTTTTACCTTGGTTGCTCCCTTAGCATTCCATATTTGATTTTAAACAGTCATTTGCAGTCCACAAACTTTTTATCATCAGACTTATCAACTAACACCGAAGTTTTATTCTTGTGCAAAGATTCATCTCCTCCTTCATGGCTACCATCCATTTCAACCTTTCTTTTGATCTAATAGCATCATAATAAGAAAAAGGTTCATCCATACTTTCTTGTTCAATAACACAATACAAAAGCTAAAATATCTTGAGAACTTCTAAATCTGGTAGGAGGAATAACATTCCTTCTAGGTCCATCCTTAGCTATGCTATAGTCATCTGCAGACCTACTTGACTCCCCCTCAGCATTATTACCAACCCTGGTCTCACTAGCTAAATCACTTGGTATCTCCACCTTAATTTGAACATCTCCTTCAGTTGTATGATTTGATCTACTCAACCCTTCATCCTTAGCAACCACATCTTTATACATAACACACTTTCTAAATCTCACATCCCTACTAATAATGATCTTAAGTGAGCCGTCAGATAATATCCATAACCTATATCCCTTAACACCTTCAGGGTATCATAAGAAGACACACCTCTGTGCTCTAGGAACTAACTTGCCTTGACTTATATGAGAATAAACCAATGGTCCAAATACCCTAGATGATCATATCTAGGCTTGTTACCAGACCATACTTCCATGGTAGTCTTCATGTCAGTAGCGCTAGATGGAGACCTATTGACAAGATAAGCGGCTGTTGCTAAGGCTTCAGCCCAAAACTGTTTTGGTAATCCGGAGCTTATCAACATACACCTTACCTTGTTGAGAAGGGTTCGGTTCATTCTTTCCACCAAACCATTTTACTGTGGTGTTCCAGCCACTATTAGATGCCTTGCAATTCCATTAGCTTTGCAACATTGATCAAAATTCCTATTGCAGAATTCTAAACCATTGTCAGTTCTCAGTTTTTTCACCTTCCTTTCAGTTTGTATTTCAACTAACACTTTCCATTCTTTAAACTTTTGTAGTGCTTCATCTTTAAATTTCAAGACACACACCCACACTCTTCTTGAATGATCATCAACCAGTGAGAGAAAATACCTGGTACGACCCAATCATGAAGTTCTAGCTGGCCCCCATAGGTCTACATGTATATAGTCCAAGATACCTCGTCTTATGCTTGTTTCTGCTGAAACTCACCCTATGATCTTTGCCAAGAACACAATGCTCATAAAACCCTGACTCAGAGTTACTTAACTCTCCCAACAACTGTTGTTTGTTCACAAAACCGATTGGACCAGCGGTCGAATCGGTAACTGGACCGGTTGAACCGGGGGTCGGAACCGGATGAAATGGGGGTTGGACCGGTCGAACCAGTTTTTCACATATATTTTTATTTTTTAGTATATTTTACATATGTATTAATAAAATAATTATAGTTTTATCCGATTTTTATATCCGGTCCGACCGGTTGAAAGTTCCGATCAGTGAACCAATAAAACGTTCGATTTTAAAAACATTAACAAGGACTATACTTGTAATTAACTTCTTAAAAATGTTATTGCATCCTATTGACCGGTCAATGAGTCAAACATACCATATGGTTCTGGTGTCGATTTAGAAGAATGACAAATAAAAGTGTGTTATTTTGTACTAGAATTGATATTCAAGGGAGTCGATTCAAATATATATAATTATAATTATACAGACACACAGATGCACACACATCTCTCTCTCTCCTCTCCTCCTTCTCTCTCACTAAACAAATCAATGGTGGCGAACAAAGGAGGAGGTGGCGGCAGTAGCGGTGCCGGCACCGGAGCGGCAGCCGGTCTTACTAACCTAATACAACCAACAGCCGCAGAGTGTTGCATGTGTGGCGATTACGGATTATCCCAAGAGCTTTTCAGATGCAAAATCTGCAAATCCCGATTTCAGCACAAGTAATTCCATTAAAAGTCATCTAATCTTTGTACTTTTGATCTCGATTTTCATAAAACTTTTCTCTCAGATATTGCAGCAATCAATACCCTAAAGCCGAGTTATACAAAGCCTGCAACTGGTGTCTGACTCAGAAACACGACTCTGGTAACTCATCCAACTCGTCGTCGTCGTGCAGAAACGATTCCGGGCTTGATCATACCGTCAGGAACAAGAGAAACCCTGATGATAGAATTGGGCATCGAGGGTTGAGGGAAAGGATGAAAGCTTCAGAGATGGAGCTGACGAACAAAGGTCTGATTCAAAAGCTACATCAAACATCGCCTGAGAAGTCTCCGGCGTCCACCGCCCGGAAAAGGGTCGGCGGTGTGGTGGTGGTGGAGGTCGAGAAGCGTGTCATGTTGAGAAAGTCAAAGTCAGCGAGTCATCTATCACACGGTGGTGGGATCAGAACAAAACCAGTGCTTAGAAATAAGGTGAGAAGATATAAATTATTAGATGAGGTTACAAGCCAATGAGGTTATACAAATAATTTCTTTTGCTGCAATGGTTGTACTTCATGTATCAACACCTGTACATTGACCTCGGTTTAAATTTTCTAACTATGTAGGTCTTCAAATTATCAATCTTTTGTTTCTAAATTACATTACATGTAGCGTTGTATTAATAATCGCTTCAACTCAATATTTTTATATTGATTCATGTAAAACATGACTGCTGATTTATTTCAGAAAAATACGCCTAGAAATAGTATCTATATAATTTCATTTGTTGAAATAAATTATTGTAAATTCTTAAACGAAAAAATATACGTAATTAAATTGAAATAATTAAAATTTATTGTTTTGTTATGTATGAATATTTAAAGTTAACATGGTTTTTCTTTTAGTTGTATCATTAATCATTTAGGAATCAAATGTATGTTAACTAAAAGGTGATAAATAATTCTACCCTTTTCATTTGTCATGTTAGGAACTTAAATAAACATTTACTTTTTTGACAAATAGAAAAAGTACTATATAGAATCATTATTCTAGTTACTTTTACGTTATTAATGTTAGAACCAGATACGTAAAACTTTGGCGTTGGAAATCATTGCTTCCAAACAAAATATATATCGATACAAATAACAAATATTGATTTCCGGTGTATCTTTATTGTGATAATGTGATGTGATAATTGTGAGGGTCAGTTATTATACTATAAGTGAGGTAAGATCCATAGAACGTATTTCTACATAAAAGGTTTTGTAGTATGATTTTATTATATTAAATTTATATACTTTTTTCAAGAAAAAATTCACTCAAAACAGTTTCATGTTAAGGATGGTCATAAAGAGAGATCAATGGATAGATTACAATCAATCAACAATCTTCGTTATATAACCCAATGCTTGTATGCTCGTGTGTCCTATCTCGATCATTTATGTACTCTATATATATGGATGATGTAATTGTATAGTATGTAAAAGTGAAATACAAATATAATAAGAATCTCATATATTACATTGTATCAGGGCGTAGGTTGGCTCATTTAAAGTCTTCTCAACCCTTCTTCATTTATAAACAAACACTCATATCTTCGTCATCGGGGCGGAGATCACACTCCCTATAAAACTAACCGCAACAAATTTCCAGGTATGGCATAAGTGGCTTCAGTCAACCTTGATTGGAGTTGATCTAGACAAGTTCATCATTGGCACTCTTCAAAAACCATCACAGTTCCTTGACAAAAAATGCACAAGACCAAACTCAAATTTCTTTCCTCGGTATCACCTAGACTAAATTCTCATTGGCACTATACTCAGTAGTTGTTCCAACAAGACCAAATTTTGAACGGCGCTATACTCAGGAACGACTCATCCCCAAGAAAAAAACATCACCTTTAACTCAGAAACCCTCATATTCGACCGCCACCCACTTGGTAGAGGCTTTGCCTCTTAGAGGGGAGGTTTTGGGTTCAAACCCAAACAATTGTGTAATTTGGTGTAATGTATGAGTAGGATTCGTTTGCCACAAATAAATAAATAAATAAATAAATAAAAGAAAATCTATCGACTTGCCAAACTCAACCAACTTGGCTCTTTGATGGTGGGGCCTCACACCATTTTACCACTGATCGTTCCAACTTACACATCGTCTCAGAAATGGTGGCTCTAGGTGATGGTAAAAATTATCTCATTTCACTGGACACACCATTTTACATACATCCTCTTGCTCTCTATCCATAAACAATGTTTTATATGTTCCAACTCTACATAAAATTTACTTTAACGTTTCCAACCCATGTCTATCTAACAACATGTTTGTTGATTTTTTTCTTTTGCATTTTCTTATCAAAGATCTTCACATGGGGGCACAGTAATACCCTACAATTCTAGAAAATATGACTTAGATTACTCAACAACAAAAATTTACACGTGGTAGAACCATTCAACACGTAGTAGGACACTTCGATACGTGAATTGAGAGAGAAAGCATGATCGTGTACACAACTGTGCGTAAATTAAGGCACACGATTGTGCTTATATATAGCAAGGCATGACCATGCCCAAGCATTGGCACAACCATGCCTTACATCACCTTAGCTTGATATAAATAGAAGGTCGAGGTTCAGATCCAGTTACTCAAAAACTTCATTAGGAGATCTGTTTAAAGTATTAATCATCCAAGAAACTTCGGTATTAGTTTAAGCATGTTTAAATAATTAATCTGGTCTTAATTAATAATATAATAACAATCTAGGTACGTTATGCTATATAGTTTCTTGATTATTGCAAGTGTAGGATATTCTAGATATACGCTAAATAAGAATATTGTTTATTCAAGGTGAGTTAATAGAGTCGAGGTAGATATGTTTTCAACTTGATAAATCTTGTGTTATGCATCACCATATGTTGCATTTTAACCTTTATACATTGGTTATAATGGTACCACTATAATTGTTGCGCACTCCGGATAGTTAGCAAGACTTTACGGGTGTAGGGCCTTGGCCAGGTAATGTGTAAGACTTTAAAGCAGGCAGTTAACCCTAGCAATAAAGAACAAAAAACTAAGATATGTTTGAAACGTTCAAATGTGTGTGTATGGAAATGAGCTCGTGCATGCATAACCAAGATAAATTTTAAGATAAATGTTTTGAAAGTTTTATTAGCTCACCTGCATTTTCGGCTGACGTATGTTTTGTTTTAAATAAATGTATCTCAGGTGAAACCTTAGGAAGAAGGTGAGCTACGTTAAGCATAGTTGGGCAGGCGTTATAGTTTACGTTTTAAAATATTTTATAAATTCAAGTTTGATTGCATAAGCAATGATCTTTAAATAAAAAGTTCTTTTGATATTTTGATTTTGTTGAAAGTTGTTATGAACCGATCACGAGATAGGTCACATCTTGGGTTATGTGTGACAGATTGATATTAGAGCATGAGGGTTTTGTGAATTAGGTATTGGACAAAAATACCTAAGCTTTAATTGATTAAGCTCAATGACTTGCTAATTTTTTGCCTATGTGTGACAAGTTTTAGAATAGTAGGAAAAGGTAAGGATAAGAGTTATCTAGCTCTAAAACCCCTCGACGCCTCTAGTAAGTGATGATGAAATTAAGCCTGAGAAATGTGAGGAAGAAGAGGAGGAATTAAACGATATGTACCAAAACTTACCTAGCCTACCACCACCTCAAGAGACTTACTATAACACTTTTGAACATATACAAAGTTATACCCGAGTAAGTTCTATAGGACAACAAATAAGGTCGGAAGTACATCACATAGTGATTCTCGATTCATACCAACCCCTACTTGGAGTGAACTTTATAGAACCTTAAGTATAATTGCATGCTACCTTTATACCTAAACATTCTGAACCAGTTGCTCCTTCACAAGTAGTATCACCACCGCCTGAACCTACCCCAAGTAAGAGTACTCCTAGGAATAAGTGCACAAACTATTATGACTTCTAGGAGATTAATTGGATATGGTGAAGTGATGAGGATTCGTCGACAGGAGATACAATAAAGGAGAGAATGTGAGGAAAGATTCAAACATCTAAAAGAGAGGCTTGATCAGGTTAGGGAACAGAGACAAGCTAAAAGTCATAACCATAGAAAATTTCTCTCGGGATGGGTAGCATCAAGTACTAAGAAAAGTTTGGAAAGATAAACTGTGTTGTAATATATTTATTGTAATGTAAAATAAAGGATAAATGAAAAAAGAATTCTGTTTGATTCTTGTATTATGTTTGATATAGGAAAATGGCTTAGAACAGTAACTAGACTAATGAGTCCCACGACAACTGTAATTATAATTTCAGACCTTCTCATATCAAATCTAGTAGACAAGAATCGTCTCATACAAGAAAATGAAATCTAATGGATAATTGCTCAAGAAATTGCAAAGGCGGTGGTAAATGTGTAGAAATCTTAAGCCTCACATCATGAGGATAAGGGAGAATCCGACGAGATTTTTCGAGTTAAATTAATAATAGAAGACTTAATAGTTGAACAAAATAAGAAAGAAAAGATGAAATGCACTTATAAAACTTTTAAATCATGTCACACTCCGTCTTTTGAGGGAAATAAAGGAGCCATAAAGGTTGTGGAATGTCTAAGTCAAATTGAAGCCATTTTAGATATTAGTGATTATGCAGAGGAAGACAAAGTGAGATTTGTAATGCTTACGTTTAAGGAGGAAGCATTACACTAGTGGAACGCAACTTTACAAATCAAAGGAATGGATTATGCATGAACGATTATGTGGGAACCTTTTTGGAACAATTTAGTAAACAGTTTTGTCCTCCTAGCGAGATGGGAAAAATTGAATGGGCTATTCAGAAACTAGAACTAACGAAATTAACATACCGAGGATATGTTACTAAATTTAACAAGATGTCTCGGTTGATAGCGGATCTTGTAACATATGAGGAGGCAAGAATTAATAGGTTTGTCTGAGGCCTATCATCTAAGATATGAACATTTATTCAGTCTTCAAATCCTATAACTTATGTTGATGTGGTGGAAGCCGGGGCAGTTACGATAGTAGAATTTACAAGAAGAAAAGAGGAAACCAGTGGACAAAAGAGGAAGTGGCACGGGGATGACAAAGAGGAAAATATGAAGAAGAAGGAAAAACGATCTGGGAACAGAAGAGGAAGGTTTCCAGCGAATTTAGGAAAATGTTGAATTTGTGGTAAAAAGCATGTAGGCAAATGCAGATATGAAGGAGTGACCTACACTCAATGTCATTTCAGATTGCAATGCCCAAAGCAACAAGAAAACAAATCTAAAGGGAAAGCTTATGTGATAAACTTATATGAAGCTCAAAAGACGACAAATGTATTTAAAGAAACATCCCTTGTCAATAGTGTATATGCTAATGTGTTATTTGATTCTAGAGCCAATTGAAGTTTTATATCAACCACATTTAGGCATCAGTTAATTATTAAAAGCACAACCCTTTAGCTAATGCCTATGTAGTAGTATGATTGATGGAAGCGAAAGGAGAATAATAGAAATTCTTAAAGATTGTAATCTCAAAATAGATGACAAGGAACTACCTATAGATGTTATACCAAAATACTTTAGTGATTAATTTGTCTAATCCTCCACTCTCCGGACCTTAGCATCATTTTAGAATCTCCACCCCAACCCAAGCAATCAAGGACCCCTGATGGTCACACACCATGGATGATGAATGCTTAATAAAAAATGTTATTTTGGAATTGATTTCAAAATCTAATCACAACCCAATCAATCAAGTACAGAGCATGTTTTGTTAACAAACAAACAAACAAACATACCCAGTGTCTCCCGCTGGAGGGCAGGGTCTGGGAGGGGTATATGGTAGCAAGTCTTTCCTCTATCTAGAAAGATAGAGAGACCGCTTCCGAAGAGACCCCCGACTCGTTAACACAGGCAATAACGATAACAATCAAAATACAACGCATATACAAAGCATATAACAAAGCATACCAAAGGCAATAACCATCATAATACGAAGCAAATAACACAATGATATATCAATAACAATCATAATACAACGCATATACAAAGCATATAACAAAGCATAACAAAGGCAGTAACCATCATGATACGAAGCATATAACACAATGATATATATCACACGAAGAATTAGATATTGCGCATGTAACACCCAAAAAGGGTAGAAGAGTAAAACTACACCTAACGTGTGGGGTACGGCCATATGTCACCGTATACCCTTCCCACCCACCAAACCCACTAAAAATCCTTAATTTTAATTCTTCGCCTCCACTCGCTTCTATCCTCGATCATGTTCTCAGAGAGATGCAAGTCCATCATATCTCTCCTAATAACCTCGTCCCAAGTCAACCTAGGTCTACCTCTGCTCCTCCTACCCTCTAAGCTGATATTCTCTACTGCTCGGACTGGTGCTGCCGTCGTTCTCCTCTTCACGTGCCCAAACCATCTTAATCTTCCCTCTCTTATTTTTTCTGTGATACACGCCACCTCTAGCCTCTGACGAAAGACTTCGTTTCTTATTCGATCCAATCTTGTGTGTCCACACATCCACCTCAGCATTCGCATTTCTGCGACCTCTATTTGTCTCTCGTGCGATTTCTTTATGGCCCAACAGTCTGTGCCGTATAACATAGCTGGACGTACTGCCACTCTGTAGAATTTTCCCTTTAGTTTTGCCGGGAACCTCTTATCACACAAAATCCCTGATGCTGCTCTCCACTTGCACCATCCTGATTGTATACGGTGTGCTACATCGCTGTGTATCTCTCCATCTTCCTGTACGTACGAGCCAAGGTATTTGAACCTAGTCGTCCGGGGACCGCCATGCCTTGGATACTGATTTGGGTGTCCTCTTCGGCCTCACCACTAAAGTTACAATGCATGTATTCTGTCTTAGCGCGACTTATCCTTAAGCCCCTGCGTTCTATTGCTGCTCTCCACTGTTCTAATCTCTCGTTAAGCACCGTCCTAGATTCTGATATTAAGACAATATCATCCGCAAACAGCATACACCATGGGACTGGCTGTTGTATAGACTTGGTCATCTCGTCCAGCACCACTGTGAAGAGGAATGGGCTCAATGCCGATCCTTGGTGGAGTCCTACCTCCACCGGAAGTAGTCTGTGTCTCCGACAGGTGCTCGTACACATTTTTTGCCCCGTCATACATATCCTTTATTATTTTGTTACCAAGACTTATTTTAACAACACAAGAGAGACTACTTTAACAAATTTAGTCGTGTCACCTAACCCGTAACCATTTAACCATACATAGCATTGATCTCTCAAAGAATGGGGCCCTTTAATAGCTACATCAATACAACGTTCCTTCATGAAACACTATATGAGAATGATTATATGGTCCAACCTGTGTATATGTTAATCTTGAATAATAAAATCATGTATACAAGCTTCACAAGTCTCTCTATGGTCTCAAACCGGTCCCTCATTCCTCTTACATAGAACTGATCAGGTTTCTAATTAGATTTTGGTTTTGAAAGTCATTTCCCAATCCTCTATGTTTAAATATCAAAATGACAGGGCAACCTTCTACTTTACAGTATGTCAAGGGAACAATCCATCATGGCTTCTTCTTCAATCGTTACTCCTTCAACTCACCACATTTTCGTATTCTGATTAGGGGCATCACCAAATGGATGACCCTCTATCGTGACTTATCTATACCCTGGCTCTAATGTTATCTCATGGTATTCTTTACGTAAGATGGGATTATTTAAAAATCCAATTTTCGATTATTTGGATATAATTATCATCTTAAATAAAATTTACTTATATATAAATTTTTAATAAATTTGTAAAGTTTATTGAATTTCATTTATATTATTTAAAATAAAAATTAAAAATTAAGATTAAGTTTGGAAAGTTTGACATAATTGATTTTTGTTTAAAATAAGGGTAGGGTTATACTAAAAATAAGATTTAATCTAAAAAGTGTAGGGAGAATTGTGTGCTTGACACCTGTCCTTCTATTGTTTTGAAGATGCGTACATTTTGGTTATTATGTCAAATATATAAGCTCATTATGCCATATATGTTCATTGTCTCATATATTTTACAAAATTGGTATATTTATTAATCATTATGTTTTACGTTTTATATCATTTTATTTTTACTTTTATCACTGATTCTATAGATATATAGATTGGTTATCTATCATTGTATTTTATAATTAAAAATATATAATGATATACTGTCACCAATTTATTTATCAAAACTCATAATTTTGAAAATTACACAATATGTTATTCTTGTCGTTATTTTTTATAATACACATAAACTTGTTGTTGTCTATCATTGTATTTCACAATTAAAAGTACCTAATTATATTATTTTACCAATGTATTTTTCAAAACTTATAGTGTTTAAGATAATACAATAACGATAAAAAATACACAATAAAACATTATGTTATTTTGTCATTGTTTTTAATTTATTATATCAATTAATTATTAATTTATTATTGTGTTATACATATCAAAGATACACAAAAATGTTATTCCATTATTATATTTCTTAAATTCATCATTTTAGAAAAAAAAAACTCAATAGTATTAAAGAAAACATAATAACTAACAAAAAGACACAATTAACTACACTAAATACACAATAATAAGATATGAGCTTAAAAATGTGAAAAAAATATTATCTTTTCATATAGCAATACCGTGTCGTTTTAAAGAGAAAAAAACGCTTGTTTTTATGGTATAATTTTTATAAAAATATCTCATACATAAATGTTATGAATGTTTCAAAAAGAGGAGGAATTTGCAAAAAGTAAATAAAAATGATTATTTATAAAATATTTCTCTAATAAACTTTTCCCTACAATTTGATCTTAACCATTGAATAAGAAGAGTAATGGTTTGAGATTATTTCTTACACTTTTTAGTTTTAGGAGAAATTTTATTTGAATTTTTCTTAAAATAATAGGTTTATTATGCTGATAACACGTAAATATATATTAGGCAGACACCATAAGAAAATGTCATATGACGCTCAAATTAGTGTTATTAATATGTATAGATATAGATATATCTAAAGAACTTATAATAGTCTTAGAATGTACTGCTTAAAAAAAGACTTTAAAATAATAACTTCTTACTCTTTAAACTAATCAAAATTTACTAAATTGATTTTTATTGTTTTGATATAAAAGGATCTAAATCATCTTATTTTCACAACTTTTTGAACGTAGCAAGTCATTGTTTTATTATAAATTTTTGCAAGACAAACATTTAGCATAAGTTTATAAACTTATAAATAATACAATTAGCTTTTAAGAGACATTCCCGTATATCGTATCGATTCGCGTAAATGCCCGCTTCTCCTTGTCATAGCTCCATTTTGGAAAGAGCGCTCCTAAAAGCAGCCCAGATCTGTTCAATAAAAATGATTTCCCGTATATCGTATCGATTCGTGTAAATGCCCGCTTCTCCTTGTCATAGCTCCATTTTGGAAAGAGCGCTCCTAAAAGCATCCCAGATCTTTTCAATAAAAATGATTGACACTTAAGAGTAAATTACAGTTTTCGTCATTTAGATATGCTTAAATTTTTGCATTCTGTCCTTTAATGGGTTTAGAGCATTCATATTAGCCTTTCAATAATATTGTGAGTGTATTTCTGAAAATATAGGAAATGGTTATAAGTAGTTTGAGTATAAATATAGAAAATGTTACGGTTCATCTGTATAGTTGGAAAAAAACATTGTTCCCTAAATATATTTTTAATATTTTAAAAGTACTTATTAATAGAGGTCACTTAAAAATAAATAACAAATGTTTTGAACTATGGTTAGTCAAAAGGACTAGAACCATGAATTTAGTTTCTGTTTTTTACTTTTATATAAAAATGAAAAATGATATATCTAACTATATTATAATACATATAAGAAAGATAGTAAAATAATTTTACTAAAAGATTAAGACTACAAGTAACTACAAGCGTTAAATCACATTAATTGTATAATTGTTTAAAAGTACAATAAATGCTTATTTTTATTTTTAATGTATAAAGTTTGTTCCGAATTAGTGGCTAACACTAAGATTCATAGAGCAAGCCATTATAAATAAATAAAAGTATTCTTGTTTAAGATAATTGAAATATGCATGACCATCATGCCCTTATTGACTAAGTTGAGTAAGTAACAAGCATTTTCGGTTAATAGAAATTTATTTTTTTAGTGCAAAAGTTTGAAAATTAACCCAGGTTCAAAGCTTCTTTTGTACCGTCGCTTTGTTTTTCTGAACCTCGATGAAAATTGCTCGATAAAAGTTTGGCTCAAGATAGACTGTGTTTGTAAACGAATTGAGCTCAAAAGAGGTTGGTTTAACTTGTGTTCCTGCATCTCGGAAGCATCCCACCTACTTCTAAATATTTTATTAATAATACTTCTAAGGTCACATCAGTGCTATCTATATACATCTTTAAAAATACCGGGGTTCCTCGTACTTTTATAGACAATTGTCATGTCTGTAGGAAGATAAGTCGTAAAGTTATAAATATCTTTCAATTATTCTAAAATACCGTTCATTTGTCTCCTCTTTTTTACACTTATTTAGCATAAATACCTAATGTCCTTTCTCCATTTCTTTTACAAAAGCTTTCTCTTTTCCATTTATTATTCTTGCAAGTTGGACATTTTATACTTTATTTTGGTGATATTTAATGTTTGTTGTATTATTGTGTTGTACCATATATCATATATCATATATCGTTTGATTATATGTTAATTCGCTAGCGTTACAGCTTTTGTATCGAGTCAGGGGTCTATTTGGAAGCGGTCTCTCTCCCTATCTGGATAGAGGAAACACTTGCCACCATCTACCCCTCCCAGACCCTGCTCTTGAATGGGATATACTGGGTTTGTTTGTTTGTTTGTTTTTTTGTTTGTTTTTTTTCTTGCAAGTTGGAGATATTTTCTTGCTCATTGTTATGGATAAGTATATATTGATTCGGGGTCACACTTTTTCTATTTTATTTTAAAATGTTAATACGCATATTTTACCATATTTCGATTTTTAGTTCAAGATATATTATCCCAACATACTCACATCAATTGTTGACATTAGCTCACCATATTTCAATTTCTTGTTCATTTATATATATTACAAATATTTTCACACACTTGTTGACTTCAAGATATAGCTATTTTTATGCGGGTGTTGACATTAACTCATGATATTTCCATTTCTAGTTCACAGTATATATTACAAGATATTTTTAGACGCTTATATTTTAATTTCTAGTTCATAGTACATACGAAAAGATATTTTTACACACTAGTTGACATCAGTTCATAATTTTTCAAATTCTAGTTCATGATATATATTACCCCACACCGTTGTTAGACGTTAGTTTATGACATTTCAATTTCTAGTTCATTGTTAGATCTTTTTCACATGCTTGATGACACTAGTTCAGGATATTTCAATTTCTAGTTCATGATACATAGAACTTTCATGCGATTGTTGATAACTTTTCGGACATATCTTACGATTAGTTTTAGTAACTCATGTATTACGCGTGTTTATAAATAAAATATTAAATACAATGAAAATTTATCAGTTATAAATCAATATTTTAAGATAAAATATAATTAAAATTATATATGAGTAAAGTATATAAGTAATAAAACAATGATATAAACTTTTTAAACTTTTTGTATTTCATAAACGATACACGTTTTGTTTCAAACCGAACTGCTTTAGAAAAAAATATCAATTTTAAAAAAACTTCCTTATTGTGACTCTTAATTTTAAATATTTTTATAAAAAATTATACTTTATGAAAACACTAATTTTAAAATATTTCATACTTTTCAAAAAGTTTGATGTTTTTAAAAATTACTAGTTTTATAAATATTTGTTTTTTTAAAATAATATTAATAAATAGATCTCTTTCTTAATTTATTAAAAACTATTTGTAATTGAAAAGGGAATAAATAATAATATCAGTAAGTAATTTAATTATTTAATAAGAGAAAAATGAAAAATTTTTGATGATCATAAATGTGATGTTGACATATGTTTTCTTAGTTACTTTTTTATTAAAATTGAAGATTAATCACGATATATGAAACATGATAATTTCAGGTGTTTGAACTTTATTATAATATTTTTTTAATTAGATAATGGTTTAAATACAAAATCTTCTAAAATTAAAAAGTGTAAAAATAATTAAGATGTTAACGTGTTTTCTTTTGATCAAATTAGTTTGAGTGTAAAACTAGCAATGTCTCCCTTCCAAAGTTTCATCTTTTTTTAAATATTTATAACTTTTATGTACGACATTATTCTTTTAGAAAAACTACACCACAAAAACGAGTATTTTTTAATATTTAAAATGAGTATAGTGTTGATATAAAAAATAAAATTATTTTTAAATCACTATATAATTTCGTCAGGTCATTGTGTAATCTTATGAATTAATAAAAATTACACAATTATCTGATAATAAATAAATAATGAACTTGAAACGTAAAAGTTTACATTTCTAGTTATTGTGTTATTAAAAAATCTTTCTTATAAAAAACACAACGAATAACATAATGGTCAACAATAGATAAAATGGGTAACACAATGATCACCACTAGACTTGATAATTAACAACCGACATAATGAGCTGCTTGACGAGAATTACATAATAACATGATCAAGACTACATAATGAACCAAAAACGTAAAAGAATTAGGTTTGAGCATGTGTTATTTGAAAATCATCATTTTAAAAACACAATACATAACACAATAGTCCATGTTATACACAATGGGTAACACAATTAGATGCGTCTCCCCTGGCCTCCCCAAAACACTCTTGATACGAAAGAGACCTCCCGCCATAGAGAAGAGATCTAAAGTCTGGGTCCCCTCGATCACCCTCCCTTGAACCTGAACTGGTCTGGGGAGGTCCGTTTGATATCCAAAAACTGCTCAGCAACAGTCGGACAAGTGGGGAATCAACACCTGACTCGATTTGATGTGAAATATATAATGAACTTGAAACATAAAAAAATTATATTTTTTTATTATTGTGTTATTAAAAAATAATCATTTTAAAAAACACAATGTATAACACAATGGTCAACATTAAATAAAATTGG
Source organism: Flaveria linearis (assembly GCA_024085815.1). NCBI lineage: Eukaryota > Viridiplantae > Streptophyta > Magnoliopsida > Asterales > Asteraceae > Flaveria > Flaveria linearis. The sequence continues at coordinate 53,620,545 of CM044005.1, forward strand.
TAACACAATGACCAACACTACACTTGATTATTAGCAATTGACACAATGAACAGCTTGACGAGAATTACACATTAACATGATAAGTATTACATAATGAACTGAAAAATGTAAAATATTACATGCTTAACATTGTATTATTTAAAAATCATCATTTTAAAAACACAATGCATAACACAATAGTCAATATTAAACACAATGGGTAACACAATGACCAACACCAAACTCGATCTAATATGTAATACATAATGAACTTGAAACATAAAAAGTTTACATTTCTTATTATTGTGTTATTCAAAAATCATCATTTTAAAATACACAATGCATAACACAATAGTTAACATTAGACAAAATTGATAACACTATCACCAACACTAGGCTTGATGATTAGCAATCGACACAGTGAGCTGCGTGATGAGTATTACACAATGACCTGATCTTGATTACACAATAAACTGGAAAAAAACGTAAAAGATTTACATTTTAAACATTGTGCTATTTGAAAATCATCATTTTAAAAAACACAATGCATGACAAAATAATCAACATTAGACATAATGGGTAACACAATGAGCAACGCTAGATTCGATAATTAGCAATCGACACAATGAGCTGCTTGACGAAAATTATACAATAATCTGATTATAACCACATAATAAACTAGAAAAACATAAATAAATTAAATTTACATCATTCATTTATTTGAAAATCAGCATTAAAAAAACAAATAATTATATTAGGCACAATGGGTAATACAATGACTAGCACTATACTCAATGATTAGCAATAGATACATTGAGCTGCTTGATGAGGATTACACATTGGCCTACTCAGTATCACACAATGAACTGAAGAACATACAAAATTTACATTTTTAGCATTGTGTTATTTGAAAATCATCATTTTTAAAAAATACAATGCATAATAAATGGTAAACATTAGCCATAATAATCCGATAAATATTACACGATGACATGATATTACACAATAAACTGCTGAATATTACACAATGAGCTGAAGTAATATGAAAAAAAAATGTTTTTGTTATAAATATTATTTATTGTGGTTATCACCAATTATATAAATAGACTTTATTATCATATTAATCAAATGGTTGTTGGAGTTATGAAAAGATTAGGTTTTCTACTCCTATATACCCCTTGTATCTTATTTGTAGAGATTATCAATAATATAAATCTCTTTCTCTATATTTTTCTCATATTGTTTTGCTACTACGATAGTTTCATAACACGTTATCAGCACGAAAGTGCTCTATTATAAATTCGTAGTTCTGTTGTCGTCTATAATCAAAATATCTGTTCCATCAAACTATCATGAAGAATATTTGATATCGGTCACTCTGTCCGTTCATATATAGCCAATTCGATGAACAGTAGTGCGAATCCAGATCGGTTCTTTGTTCATTAATGAGGTAATGAATCCTATTTCAATCATATATTATATCCCATCAGTTCATTCAAATAATGGATTTTTCATGGTTTAAAGTGAATGTAGTTTTAATTGAATAATATAAAATTTTAAAAAGTAAAAATTGTTCCATTCTAGTCGCTAGCAATTTGTTTATCCCCATCCTTGTTCCTGTTGGGTTCCTTCATTGTTTGAATGTTTTGTTAAAAGTTATTATTAATAATATTTATATATTATGAGTATTTAGTTTTATCAATGTACTAAGGTAACTTAATTAGCTCGTACAATTACATTGAGAAAAAGCTATTAATTTGTGTGTCTAAGGGTAGGAGTCTTAAATTTTATAAGCATTTATTATTTTATAAACGCTAAAAAGTCAAGAAGTAAATTGTAACAATATTAAGATAATATTGATTCAAAATTATACACTCGATTCAATCTTTAGATAAACTAACATTTTAAACTGGTCGAGTAACTTTTAAGATTTGAAATGTTCATAAATATTGTTATGTCTGAAATTCAAACTACAAAGGCTTTGTGGTGAGACAAATTGATTTGAGATTTATGCAACTGAATGTTAGTTCGTCTTTTGTAGTATGGGTTATTTTTAGCCTAACACTGATATATGACAATGTAATGACAAACCAAACCAAAAGTTGTTTTGATTAGAATAAAGTTTAAAACAAACAATATTTATTATTACTAGTTACAAAATTATATATACAAAAAGTTATGTATATAGTTGTTGTTGCACTTTCTATCATGAATATATATAGTTTATATACATTGTTTTTAATATCATCGTTTATCACAAACAACTGATATAATCATTCGTAAATACGTAAGTCATTATAGATACATAACATATTAAAATTAATCTTTATTGGTTTTGTTTGAATGGCCATCACTATTGTAACATTATATAACTTTTTTTATATAGTGGTATATTATATTATTTAGATTAGATGATTTAACTTTGCAATGTATGTTTGTTAGCTGTTAAATATCTTTACTACCTTATAATACATTAACCATGACTACTTTGATAATTTTACCTTAATTTTAAGACGGTAGCTCAAAAGTTTTATGCTTAAACCCAACTTTGTCATATAATTTCTACCATTTCTATCCCTCTTTCCCAAATTGATGCTTGGAGAGTGGTACCCTTGCGGTAGCTCAAAAGTTTTTCTAGATTGATAAGACAAAATGCATGTTGATTCATTTGAATCCTTTGTTTAAGAGCAATGTTTATTTAGATTGATGAGACAGAATTCTATTCTTTAATTTCTTGGATATATGATATGGTTTTTTCCTTTACTTTTTAATAGATTTTATGATATGAATTTATTTCTGAAAGGATGAGAAATACAAGGTAGATGATTATAAGTTTGTTTTTACACAAATATTAAATTAAATGTTGTATTTTTTCATCTTCACAGTGTTGTGCAATTGACTTAAAGTCAGAAGTGAGACCATCAAGTAAATAAAAGTCAAAATCAGTATTCTTTTTAACACATGATATATAAACAAGTCAATAAACATAAGAAAATCTCTACATAAAGAAGAAATTTTAGAAACTAAGATCATATTGCAACAATTTGTTGTTGCTATATGTATGGTGATAATGAGTAAGTAGATTTAGCATGAGTCTCTAACTAGCTAACATTGATTTTAATTTTTCACAGAAATTGTCGTTGCTATATATGCTTATAAATTATATACGAAACCGAGTTGTTTTTCCGCTGCAACGCGCGAGTATCATACTAGTCTATATGAAGATTATTGGATAAGGCAAATAAAAGATCAAAGTTAGTTGGCCTATTATCACTCTCATAAAAAAGTATAAATGTGCTTAATAAAATACCAAAATGCCCATATTTTTAAATCTCATTATTGATTTACAGAAAGTCGTAAGATTTAATATCGATAAGTCTTGCATGACTTAGGTATATAATTACTTCTCAATCCATACTATGTGTAGAGAATATTTACTTATAAGAAAAATTATAGATGAAGTAATTTTTATTTATCACACCTTAATAAGGTCATGAAGTAGCAATATTATGAAAAAGTGCGACAGGATTGAAAGATTTTCATATTCTTATGTCCGAGAAAAGAATGAAAACCATTGAATTTTTCTGAATACACTCCACTCCCTATAGTGAATGTGATATATAATGATCATTAAAAAATGTAATGATTACGGACATAATTGAGAAAATTATAGTGATGAACATAAAATAATGAGATTGACCACTATAGTGGCAAACTAATGGTTTGACTGTATGAGGGTATGAAACAAATACATGTATTATCCATGATAGTATGAGGTGATAATACATTCCTCTCTCAAATTTATATCTTGTAAGCATATGTAACAAATTCATCCATGATTATAAATAAAATGTTTATAGATCATGATTATATTGATTGGTATGATCGGTCAGATCATACTGAGTCAATGATAATGTGAAAAGCATTGAAAATCAAAATATTATTTATGATAACTAATCAAACAATGTTTACTCTCAAGGAAGTTGATTATTTATCAACTAAAATATGATGTGACTTCTTAAAATTCTGGAAGTAATAAGGATGCAAATATCCTAACGTATGTACATTAGAGGTTTAAAATCGATGCATCGTCTAAATAATTGTCAAATTCACAACTTGAATTCGTATGTGTGTGGCTTAGCTAACGAGGTAGCAAGTATATGATTCCAGGTTATCATATCACTTTGGGTAAAAATGGTGAGTTTAATTCTCAGAATACTGATGATTATTGGAATAAGTGTTTAACTTCATATGGCCTAAGTTCATGCACAAATTACTTTTGTTGAGAAGACCACTCAATTGATTGCAAAGCCAATAATCATGAGAGTAAATGTTCATGTTTGTGAACATGTTATTTTACATGCAAAACATTAATCCATATCAAGTCAAAAAGTTATAAAACTTTTTCCCTATTAAAATTAAGTTTTGGTTAGAAACCAAATAGATCTGAATTGTTTTTTTGGTCGTGCAGTATATATTGCAATTATTTCACCACAATGCACAAAGATGAGAGTTGGAAATATATAATAGGCATGCATAATATCTATAATTAAAATATAGAGTCATTATCAATAATTTGTCTATGGCTCAATTTATTGGTTATGCATTTTGATTAACAATATTTCCAACATTAGGGGGAGATAAAAAGTAGTTGGATCGTAAAAAGTTATAATGAATTATCAGTGTATTAGCTTGATCCTCAAACAAATAGATACGAACTAAAAGTTCAAAAGATAATTCATTAGTGAATCAATTGCCAGACATAATCATTAACCTGTAAAGAGTGACTACGTCACATATACCAACTACTAATGTTCCAATTAAGATTTATATTGGTAATGAGTTTATGGCATGTTTGAATTGTGGTAGACTGGTCGATTCCATGAATAAAAATCCTCGAAAAAGGAGAAAGTATAAATATGATCAAGTCGAGGTATGATATAAGGGTCTCCTACAGAGACAATAGACATGATGGTTTTGGATGAACATCAAATACATGAAAATAAAAATATCTCAATAAATATATTATGTCTACAATACATGGAATCGGAATAAAATCGACATCGATAATAATTTATATGTAGCGCTTGAAATGATGAAAAAAGATGAGGATCAAGAACTAAAATTTGCCTTTGAATAGAAATATAATGATCGGCCAAAATGAACATACGCAAATAAAGCAGAGTTGAATTCTCTAATATGTTGGTTATAAATGAGGTCTTTTGTGTGAATAAATTATGTAAAATAATAAAAGAAAAATACTAAGAAAAATTGGTGGTACAAGAAGTTTCACAATGACCTATAATTTATTATGAGGATACGTATTCTCCTGTGGTGGATGCAATAACGTACTAACACCTCGTTAGTCTGGTAGTACAAAGAGAGAGTTGATATGTGTAGTATGAATGTCATGATTCACTCGACACTGAAACTTACATGAAACTTCATAAATGATTTAAACTACTATAATCATGTAAAGTGATTTCTCGGGAACACTATTATTGTTATATGCATATTCAGATCCAAATGCATTATGTTTATTGTATATGTTATTGCATTGAATATAACTTGAACTTCTCATGAGTTTTCAAAAGTAGTTGAGTATTTAAAGGGTAATTGGAAACATCTTAAAGATGTAAATCTTATGCATCAATAAACACAATCAAATAGAATTATATCTGTTGATGATAGTATCTTAATAAATCTATATAAAAGAATGATGTGATATTTATGTTGTAAGTTTATTTGATGAAATCTGCAGTACCGGGTAAGGGATGGTCAATAAAATCAGTTTCACAATAAGTAGAGTGTTAGAACACTTAACAGATCAAATAGGGAGCCAGGTTTAAGTGAAAGATACTAAAACACAAGTAAGTAATGAGACAAAACAAGAACAAGAACAAGAACAAGATAAGCATGGTTTTCAAAATGATATATACTGCTCTCAAGTTCTATTACAAGTGTTACAAAGCATAAAGATAAATACAAGAACCTGAGATACTTTATACTACATCCTACAACCGGCTATACTTTGAAAGCCATCTAGAAACACTAATCTAGACAACAAGATCAATGTACAGTGAAAAGGCAGATTTCCTTTTGACTTATGAATGACATGCCATAGCTCACATCCTAATATATTACAAAAATGGTAAAAAGGTACAAAGTAGAAAGTTACAGACTACAAACCATAATCTACAGTTCATAAAAGGATAGAACTTTTTACTAACTTCTATAAGTTGGTGAGTCTTCAGAGTGGCAGTAGAAAGTTCGTCAGCTTTAGTAAAAAGGTGATTAGGAGAAAGCATGTATTCTCTGTCTTTGGAAGAAATTAGTCTTCAGTCTTTTGGCTTCAAAAGACTTTGTCCTTGAATCTTTAAAAGACTTCATCTTGGCTTCGAAAGATTTGATCTTTAGTTTCAGAAGATTTTACACTTAGAATATTTTATTTGAGTTGTGTAAAATCTTCTAAAGTAAATCTTTTCTGTACTTTATGCATGCATGCTGGAAGCTCTTTCGTTGCTTTGGTTGAATTAGCCTTTAAGTATGAACCTTACAAACTCCCCCTAGGCTGATGCTACCATAACAGAGAACCTTACAAACTCCCCTAGGCTGATGCTACCATAACAGAGAAGGTTACTTAGATATTGACAGTCCTCACCAGGGTTAAGACCATTAATTTCTTTATTAATTGGTCAGGATCCCTCAGACTCTCATAGTACCTTCTCAAGTCATAGAGATCATGCAGAGGAAGATCAAGCATGTCATGCCATAAATAGACATCTTGACCTCCTTAATTTCTAATGACATACCATCTGTCTGGATTTACTGTAAAAGTCCAGGACATGACGGGTCTTCCGCTGCAAAAGGCTATACTTATGTTGGACTTGGTTGAGTAGCCTCTTCTTGAGCTACCTCAGGATGCTCTGACTCATCCTGAGGTATGGAGGTGGATGCCTTGGACTTCTTCTTCTTCTTAGTCTCCCTCTTCATGGCCATCATTTTCTGAGAAGACTCTTCTCTTTGAAGACTTTAACTGAGAAGACTAGCCTTCAGTACCAGGTTGTTCTTATGTGTCTTTCTCAGGTAGGTCCTCTTCCATCATAGGTTCAGAAGGAGAGGGATCAGGACCCTGCTATGGATCAGATAGTGAAGTTGGCTGTGGTCCAATACTAGGTCCAGGTTATGTTGTCTTGTGGGGTTCAACCTTGACCTCAACTTTAGGAGGAGCTTGACTTGGTAGAGAATGTAAGTCAACAAGCTCACCCCTTTTAATCTTCAGCTTGATCACTCTAATATGCTCATCCATAGTGGATAGAGACACTGGACCAAGCTTACTTTTAGAGAACCCATACAGCTTCAAGAAGCTCATCATCCTCTACCTATCAGCAGACTTCTTTTGGCTCTTTTGGATGATGGTACTTGACTTTGCAACTTCTTCCCTCATCCTCCTCTAAGCAGCTTTTTGTTCTTTTATCAATTGTTGCTCAAGCTGATTGAGGTACTAAAATTCTATGTATTCATAGGATAAGGAAAGAAGTGCAGATGCCTGATAAAGTTCTATGGCACTCAGGTAGCTGAACATTTTTTGTCTATCTGCTTCTTTTTCTACCTGAGGTTGTTCATTTGCCACAACCTCTGTCTCAGGGATTTCTTGAACTGGGGACAGGGTAGGAATATGCTTGTAGAGTCTTTTCTTTCACCTTTATTTCTTTAGTTTGAGGAGCAATTCTCCATCCTCTCCCTCCTTCCTCTTATTTGACAACTCAGTGTCAGCCAATTCATTAAGTTCCTCTAAAAGAAGAGAGATGAGTTCATCTATGTTGTAGTTCCTAATCCTCAAGTAGTTTAATCTGGCTTCCCTCAACTCATCATCTTGAGTGCTTGGCCTGGGGGCAACCCTAATTGAAACTTCCATGAAGCTTGGGGACCCACTTGAACTCTCTCCCTTATCTTCATCTTCCTCTCTCTCCCCCTCCTCAATCTCCTCAGTAGTTAGTTTCCTTTTCCTTTTGTCACTCATAAGCCTTGGTGACTTAGGGTGGAGAGAGCTTTGGCCTTCATTACTTGGTTCAATAGTCAAGCTCTGGCCAGAGAGAGGTTGTGAAGCACCTTCACCGGCTGGTGCCTTACTGAGGGTAGAGAATGTTGAAGTAGTTCCTGTGACAAGGTTCACAGGGTCATCACTGGGCCTTCAGTCAAGGTTTCCCTTTTGAAGCTAATCTTACGGTCCACTTCAACATCCAGTTGACTAATGACATTGCCTATTAACCTTTCTCTTCTTCTTTGTATGAACTCTTCAACAATCCTATCTTGAATCCTCTCATCCAGTCTGCCAGCTTGTCTATTTTGACTTGGATTGGTTAGTGACATGTGGACTAGAGGAAGGCTATCATAGTACTTCAAGTTCTGAAAATTGAAGACCTCTTATTTCCCTTAAAGTCTATGCAGTATCAGGGCTCTCCTGTCAGCATCATACCTCCACCCTAGTATTTTATTCTCAGTATCATAAGGTGGGGTAGACATAGCCTTGGGATACCCTCCTCAAACAAACTTTGTATGAGTGAGTCCACATCAATGTGGACTTGAGGAGGTTGCTGATTATGGACAATTACAAGTGAGGGTGGTGAATCCATAATGTCCATAATCTGAGAAGAACTTTAAGGTTCTATGATTGCTAGGACTTTCTCCTCCTTTTTGGTAGCATCACCCTCTTGCATAGGTGAGCTGGAGGTTAGGTCCACCATATTCACAGGTTCTTGTGTTCCTGGTTGAGTCCTCCTTAGAGGTCTCCAACTAACTTTTCCTTAAGATCAGAGATCTTAAGTTACTGATCATAGACCCTCCTTTACAAGGTAGTCACCTAAGATTCTAGGTGACTGTAACACCCGAATATTTTCCTTGTAGCCGACGAAAGAAGAAAAAGAAATAAAGTCCAAAGTCGGGGGACCAAACTTGCCAAAATGGGGTAAAAGTTGTAAATATGGGGGATTAAGAGGGGGAGGGCAGCCACTTCCTCCCCGCTCTTAAGAAAACACAACCAAAAGAGAGAAGAGAGAAAGAAGAGAGAAAGAAGAGAGGAAGAAGAGAAAAAGAGGAGAAAAGTAGTGATTCGGGCTCGAAATTCATCATGTAGCTAGTCCAAATAAAGCTCTTCATCTTTTTCTTCTTTGTTTGAGTTCTAGGACCCCTCTTTTACACGTTTTGAATGATTTTGGGGCTGGAACACATAGAAACCCATTTTTGAAATGTGTGTGTTTGACCCATTTGGGTTTGATTGTGTATAGTATGTTTAGAGTGCAATTTTGGACTTGTATGTGCTTTAATGTCGTCATAGTTTGATTCCCTAAGGTTTAGGAGGGTTGATTTGGGCTTACAATGAGTTTGGAAGGGTTTGGAGGTCGAAAGTCGCGGCTGCAGTTCGGGATGAACTGCAATCGCTGCCCTGTTAGGGCTAGGTGATTGGAGGGCCAATCGCACGACTGAGGGACGATTGAGGTTCAATCACACGACTAAGAGACGGCTAGGGTACAATCGCACGACTAGGGATCCAGTCGCACGACAGGTCACACGACAGGTCACACGACTGAGAACCAGTCGCATAGGTGCCCAGTCGCACAGCTATTCATTCGCATGACTGAGGGCTCAGTCGCATAGGAGTCCATTCGCTTAGTACTTATTCGCACGATTGAGAGTCCATTCGCATGATTAGATGTTCATTCGCATAGGTGTCCAATCTCATGATGTTCAGTCGCATGGAGGCCATGCGACTGAAGGATGCCCAATCGCCCAAATAGGGCTGTGTGTACGAGGAGAGGCATAGTTTGATTATTGACCTTTGGGAAAAGAGCAGGGGTAAGTAAAGATGTGATAGTTCCCGTAAGTACATGTGAAATGGTCGTCGAGACCTCAGAAGTGATGTTGGGCGTGATGATGATAGTGTTGCATGTTTATGCATGATGTTTGTAGGTTAAGTATGATGTGGCCCTATATAATGCTGATGACTGATGACTTGTAAATGTCGAGGCTCCTTGTGTCGATGTATGTTCATCTTTTCCATTTGTATGTTAAGTATGATGTAGCCCTGTATGATGGTGATGACTGATGACTGGTAAATGTCGATGTTCCTTGCTTCGATACGTGTTCATCTTTCCATGGCTTTACGTGTTATGTTAACAAATGAAATGAAAGTATTATGTAATGTAAAGTGAAAGATAATGAAAGAGGAATATGATGAATGAATGCATGCATTAATGAATGATGATAGTAATAATAGTCTTGCGAGCATTGGATATCGGGACACGTCAATTAAGGTGTTAGCCCAACGGTGTGGGATCGCTACCCCGGGAGGATGATATTATAGAACCTCTACCGCTTACCCCTAGTACTGTGGCACCACGTTTAGCTGTCTCTTTATAGACTTCGGCCCAGTAGCTATATAGTTTGGGGTGTAGCATATGGTATTGGTACGGAAGATATCCTCGGGAGGATGCACATCGGGGTCTTTCTTTGTGATCAACCATTGTTATAGAACCTCTACCGCTTACCCCTAGTACTGTGGCACCACGTTTAGCTGTCTCTTTATAGACTTCGGCCCAGTAGCTATATTGTTCGGGGTGTAGCATATGGTATTGGTACGGAAGATATCTGTTGCGCAAGAAAATATGAAATGATGACGAACGAATAGAGAAGATAATAATGATATTATCTACGTGTACGTATGATGTGTGATCGCATGAAAGTAAAGAAAAGGTTTTAATGAAAATAAAGTATACTTTAATATAAAACTAGAACTCACACAACAACGCTGACTTTTTATGTGTTTCCAGTTGACAGGTAGTGTTGCTGAGGATGGCACGAGGCGGCTACTCAGCTCCTTTGGGATGTCATTCTTTTGTTTAATGTTTTTGTATCGTAATGCAAGCAAACAATGTTTTGTAATGAGTGTTGTATTACTTTTTAAAAGCATTTATATTGAAATGAACAGTTCTTTTACTGATTCCGCTGCGATAATTTAAATAATAGTATGTTTTATGTGCGATGAATGACCAACTGTGGGGTGTCCGGGAACAAGGCCTTACAAGTTGGTATCAGAGCCAAAGTTTAAGTGAAACGGGTAAATTTTCAAGATAAACCTTAACTTAAACTGAAAATGGGATGGAAAGGGAAGGGATACCAAACTGAGTAGCTGCGTGCCATCAGGTATTTTCTTAAAGTTAACCGGCATTATGTGCGCATGTTATGTGTTTATGTGTTGCTGGTAGATTTAGACACTAATGTAGTCAGGACAGGTAATGCTCGGGGTACGAAGAGTAAAGTAAGTGGCTAATCACAACTGGCCACTGTAAACTTACTATACTTGACATAAATTGAGCTATTCCCTTGAATGACCGTGTTGGCATTTGAATCTTTCAGTGTGTGATAGAGGATGGCTGGTGGTAGATCATCCAAAGCTTCACATGGTGGAGGTGGTGGCTGATGTGGTGCTGAACCACGGGCCATAATAGGAAGACCTAGGGTGGAGAAGGTGGTTCCTGAAGAACCCGAGACCCCTCATCCGGAGGGTGTAGACGAGAGCGCCAATCTGAGAGCCTCGGTAAAAGAGGCAGTGGTTGAAGAGGTGCATCAGGTCATGCAGACGATCTTACCATCTGTGGTGACTGAAGTGATAAAGGTTGTCCGGAAAGGTGAAAGGAAAGAGAGGAATATGTCCTTAGGAAGGCAGGAGCAACCAGAGCCAGAAACGGTTCTTTCTGATGATGAAGAGGAAGAGGAGGAGGAGCCTGTGCAGGAGTCAGCACGAGGCTGTAATTACAGGGCGTTTATGAGGTGCAAGCCCCCTACTTTTGACGGTAATGGCACCGCTGCTGCTGCTCACCGGTGGTGAGGGAAATGGAGGCTGTTCTTGATATCAGCGTATGCCTGGAGGTTCAAAAAGTGAAGTTCGCTACCTACTCTTTTGTGGACTCGGCTCTGTGTTGGTGGGACAATATAGTCCAAGCCGAGGGTAGCAGGGCCATCGGGAGGATGAGGTGGTCTGAACTGAAGAAGTTGGTGATTGAGGAATTTTGTCCTCACCGGGAAATGGATAAGGTTGAGAGGGAGTTCCTGCAGTTGGAGGCGGGAACAATGACACACTAGCAGTACACCACAAAGTTCAACGAGATGCCATGTATGGTGCCGGATCAGGTGACGCCACTGTCCCGAAAGATAAAGCGGTACATTCAGGGTTTGCCAGCGGATATTCGCAGGCACATGGCCGCTGCTCGACCGAGCACGTTTAGGTCGGTAGTGGACTTGGTAGGGAGGCTATATGATGAGTGGGAGGTGGTGGTGACTGAAGCGAACAGGAAGGGTGGTGGTGATCGGAACTGGAACAGAAAAAGGGTTGGTCGGGGTGATGCCTCGACGGGTAACAAAAAGGCACGGGTGGATGACCGCCGCGTGACCACATCTACTGTGGAGTCGAGGAGGTGCAGCAAGTGTAGAAGGGAGCATGCGGGGGGAATGTAGGTTGGGGTTGAACGTGTGCTTCAAATGTGGGAAGGCGGGGCACATCGCAAAGGACTGCCTTGCGGGTAAATGTTTTAATTGTGGGGAAAGTGGTCATATGAGTAAAGATTGTAAGAAGCCCAAAGCCGGAGGTTCCGGGGTGAAGAATACGGGGAATGAAGGACCGAGGGCAAGTGCCAGGGCATTCACGATGATGCAGGAGGAGGCTAGGACGGACCCTGATGTTTTGTTCGGTATGTTTCTGGTGAACCAAACTTTAGCCTCTGTATTATTTGATTCGGGTGCCAGTAGAAGTTTTATTTCTGCTACTTTCTGTGCTAAACTGCCTGTTAGTAGTAGAAATGTTGATGCGCCATTTGATGTAGAAACTGCCATAAGTAAGTCTACCAGGATTTCAGAGTTGATAGAGGGTTGTGATGTGGAGTTAGTGGGTCATAAATTTCCGGTTAGACCATTTATGATGACCTTAGGCGGTTTTGACTTGGTTCTTGGGATGGATTGGTTGGCGGACTTCGAGACGAATATAGTGTGTGGAAAGAAGATGATTCGTTTGATAGCGCCTGACGGGAGTTCGGTAACTGTTTATGGGGATCGGGTCACGACGATCCCGAAAGTGAGCTCAATGGCGGTGGCGGGAAGGTGAATGAGGCGTGGATGTAGTGCCTACTTGGCATATGTGAAGGATGTGGATACGCCCGCACCACAACTGTCTGATGCACCGGTTGTGTGTGACTTTCCAGATGTGTTTCTTGAAGATTTGTCAGGAGTGCCACCTGACCGAGAGATTGAGTTTCAGATTGATCTGATACCATGTGCCAAACCTATTGCCAAAGCACCGTATCGATTGGCTCCGACAGAATTGAAGGAGTTGATGGAGCAGTTGCAAGAGCTGCTTGACAATGGGTTCATTAGACCAAGTATCTCACCTTGGGGTGCGCCGGTCTTATTTGTGAAGAAGAAAGATGGTAGTATGAGGATGTGTATAGACTACCGTGAGCTGAACAAGCTGACAGTGAAGAATCGCTATCCGTTACCAAGGATTGATGATTTATTCGATCAGCTTCAAGGTGCCAGTTGGTTTTCAAGGATAGATCTTCGATCGGGCTACCATCAGCTAAAGGTGAAAGAGCAGGATATTCCTAAAACAGCTTTTCGCACGCGCTACGGTCACTACGAGTTCCTTGTCATGTCCTTTGGTTTGACCAACGCGCCAGCTGCTTTTATGGATCTGATGAACCAAGTGTGTCGGACAATGTTGGATAAATCAGTGATTGTGTTTATTGATGATATCCTGATTTACTCAAAAAGCGAGATAGAGCATGCCAGTCATATTCGAGAAGTGTTGGAGACGTTGAGAAGGGAGAAGTTGTACGCCAAGTTCTCCAAATGCGCGTTCTGGTTGCGTGAAGTTCAATTCTTGGGTCACGTGGTGAATCCGGAGGGGATTATGGTGGATCCGGCAAAGGTGGAAGCAGTGATGCAATCGATGTCTCCAAAGACGCCATTCGAGATTCGTAACTTCTTGGGTTTAGCGGGCTACTACAGAAGATTCATCCAAGACTTTTCCAAGATCACTTCTCTACTAACCAAGTTGACCCGTAAGGATGTAAAGTTTGTATTGGGTCAAGCTCAAGAGAAGGCGTTCGAATAATTGAAGACGAGATTGACCCAAGCTCCTGTTCTGTCGTTACCCGATGGAAGTGAAGATCTGGTGGTTTATTCTGATGCTTCCTACTCGGGGTTGGGGTGTGTGTTAATGCAAAGAGGAAAAGTCATAGCCTACGCATCCCGACAGTTGAAAGTTCATGAGGTTAATTACCCTACTCATGACTTGGAGCTAGCAGTTGTGGTCTGTGCGTTAAAGATTTGGAGGCACTATCTCTACGGGACGAAGTGCACCATTTTCACTGACCATAAGAGCTTGAAGTATTTCTTCAAGCAGAAAGACTTGAACATGAGGCAGAGAAGATGGTTGGTGCTCATCAAAGATTATGATCGTGAGATCCATTATCATCCGGGCAAAGCCAACGTGGTGGCGGACGCCTTTAGCCGAAAGGAAAGGCCCGAACTGATTTGGGTGAAAGTGTACCAGTTAATTATGACCTCTGACATGATGAAGCAAGTCAAAGAGTTTTAGGATGAGGCATTGAAAGAAGATTATCTTAACTCTGAAAGAATGAGAGGTCTGGTCAGTGAGTTGGGTGAAAACACATTTGGTGTTAGAACCCGATTTGGACGAATGTGGATTCCTCGTTTTGGGGATCTACGGGTGAAGATTATGGACGAGGCTCAAAAGACTTGATACTCTATTCATCCCAGTGCTACAAAGATGTACCAAGACATGAAGAAAGATTATTGGTGGCCGGGTATGAAGCGTGACGTGGTAGAGTATATGAGTAAGTGCCTTACTTGTTTGCAAGTGAAGGCCGAGCATCAAAATCTGTATGGAAAGATCCAACCTTTGGATATACCGAAATGGAAGTGGGAGCACATCACCATGGATTTCATTACGAAGCTGCCGCGTACTCCGAAGGGGTATGATGCTATATGGGTGATTGTTGACCGCTTGACGAAGAGTGCTCACTTCCTACCGATGCGTGAGACATATTTATCCGATATGTTAGCGGATCTTTTCATTAAGGAGATTATGACTCGTCACAGTGTGCCGGTGTATATCATGTCTGATCGTGACACCCGGTTTACATCCAAATTCTGGAAGAAATTCCACGATGTGATGGGGATGAGATTACATATCAGCACGACTTATCATCCCCAGACTGATGGTCAGTCGGAGAGGACCATTCAGACATTGGAGGACATGCTTCGGGCATGTGTGATTTATTTTGGGGGAAGTTGGGATGACCACTTACTGTTAGCTGAATTCTCATACAATAACAGCTATCATGCCACCATTGGCATGCCACCGTATGAGATGCTATACGGTAGGAGATGCAGGACACCCGTCTGTTGGGGTGATATTAGTCATAAAGAGTTAGGGAGCGTCGAGGTGATCGAGGCTACGACTGAAAAGCTTGAAAAGATCAAGGCCTACATAAAGGCAGCCAAAGATAGACAGAAGTCGTATGCTGAAAAACGACGCAGACCGATTGAGTTACAGGTGGGTGACCGGGTTATGTTGAAGGTCTCACCTTGGAAGGGTATCATTCGGTTCAGAAAGCGGGGCAAGTTGAGCCCGAAGTACATAGGCCCTTTCCGAATCATTGCTCGAGTAGGAGATGTGGCCTATAGATTGGAGTTACCAGATGAGTTAAGTGGAATTCACCCGACCTTCCACGTATCTCATCTGAGAAAGTGTTTGGCAGATAAGGATATGATTGTTCCACTAGAGGATATCAAAGTAGACGAATGACTCAATTACGTAGAGCAACAAGTGGCAATCATCGATAGAAAAGAGAAGAGACTGAGAAATAAAGTGGTTCCTCTTATGCGTGTACAGTGGAAGCACATGAAGGGATTCGAGTCAACGTGGGAGACTAAAGAGGAAATGAGATAGCATTACCCACGCTTGTTCGAGGAATGACAGGTTTCGGGGACAAAACCTAAATAAGGGGGTGGACTTGTAACACCTGGATATTTTCCTTGTAGCCGACGAAAGAAGAAAAAGAAATAAAGTCCAAAGTCGAGGGACCAAACTTGCCAAAACAGGGTAAAAGTTGTAAATATGGGGGATTAAGAGGGGGAGGGCAGCCACTTCCTCCCCACTCTTAAGAAAACACAACCAAAAGAGAGAAGAGAGAGAAGAGAGGAAGAAGAGAAAAAGAGGAGAAAAGTGGTGATTCGGGCTCGAAATTCGTCATGTAGCTAGTCCAAACGAAGCTCTTCATCTTTTTCTTCTTTGTGTGAGTTCTAGGACCCCTCTTTTACACGTTTTGAATGATTTTGGGCCTGGAACAGAGAAACCTGTTTTTGAAACGTGTGTGTTTGACCCATTTGGGTTTGATTGTGTATAGTGTGTTTAGAGTGTGATTTTGGACTTGTATGTGCTTTAATGTTGTCATAGTATGATTCCCTAAGGTTTAGGAGGGTTGATTTGGGCTTAGAATGAGTTTGGAAGGGTTTGGAGGTCGAAAGTCGCGGCTGCAGTTCGGGATGAACTGCAATCGCTGCCCAGTTAGGGCTAGGCAACTGGAGGGCCAATCGCATGACTGAGGGATGATTGAGGTTCAATATCACGACTGAGAGGCGGCTAGGGTTCAATTGCACGACTGGGGATCCAGTCGCATGACAGGTCACACGACTGAGAACCAGTCGCATAGGTGCCCAGTCGCACAGCTATTCATTCGCACGACTGAGGGCTCAGTCGCATAGGAGTCCATTCGCTGAGTACTCATTCACACAATTGAGAGTCCATTCGCACGATTAGATGTTCATTCGTATAGGTGTCCAATCTCATGATGTTTAATCGCATGGAGGCCATGCGACTGAAGGATGTCCAATCGCCCAAATAGGACTGTGTGTACGAGGAGAGATATAGTTTGATTATTAACCTTCGGGAAAAGAGCAGGGGTAAGTAAAGATGTGATAGTTCCCGTAAGTACATGTGAAATGGTTGTCGAGACCTCAGAAGTGATGTTGGGCGTGATGGTGATAGTGTTGCATGTTTATGCATGATGTTTGTAGGTTAAGTATGATGTGGCCCTATATAATGCTGATGACTGATGACTTGTAAATGTCGAGGCTCCTTATGTCGATGTATGTTCATCTTTTCCGTATGTATGTTAAGTATGATGTAGCCCTATATGATGGTGATGACTAATGACTGGTAAATGACGATGTTCCTTGCTTCGATACGTGTTCATCTTTCCATGGCTTTACGTGTTATGTTAACAAATGAAATGAAAGTATTATGTAATGTAAAGTGAAAGATAATGAAAAAGGAATATGATGAATGAATGCATGCATTAATGAATGATGATAGTAATAATAGTCTTGCGAGCATTGGATATCGGAACACGCCAATTAAGGTGTTAGCCCAACGGTGTGGGATCGCTACCCCGAGTGGATGATGTTATAGAACCTCTACCGCTTACCCCTAGTACTATGGCACCACGTTTAGCTGTCTCTTTATAGACTTTGGCCTAGTAGCTATATAGTTTGGGGTGTAGCATATGGTATTGGTACGGAAGATATCCTCGGGAGGATGTACATTGGGGTCTTTCTTTGTGATCGACCATTGTTATAGAACCTCTACCGCTTACCCCTACTACTGTGGCACCACGTTTAGCTGTCTCTTTATAGACTTCGGCACAGTAGCTATATAGTTCGGGGTGTAGCATATGGTATTGGTACGGAAGATATCTGTTGCGTAAGAAAAGATGAAATGATGAAGAACGAATAGAGAAGATAATAATGATATTATCTACGTGTACGTATGATGTGTGATCGCATGAAAGTAAAGAAAATGTTGTAATGAAAATAAAGTATACTTTAATATAAAACTAGAACTCACACAGCAACGCTGACTTTTTATGTGTTTTCAGTTGACAGGTAGTGTTGCTGAGGATGGCACGAGGCGGCTACTCAGCTCCTTTGGGATGGCATTCTTTTGTTTAATGTTTTTGTATTATAGTGCAAACAAACAATATTTTGTAATGAGTGTTGTATTACTTTGCAAAAGCATTTATATTGAAATGAACAGTTCTTTTACTGATTCCGCTGGGATGATTTAAATAATAGTATGATTTATGTGCGATGAATGACCAACTGTGGGGTGTCCGGGAACGGGGTCTTATAGTGACTAACCTTGGAAACTAAATAGATGTAGGTTTTAGTCAGTTTTTGCACTTTAGTTTGATACTCCTCTCATCTTCATCAATAGAATCATAGGGGATGAGAGAATAGGATCAAAGTCTTCTTCCTCATCACTAGCACTACGTTCTTGGCTACTGGATTTCTCCTACATCATGATAGCTTCAGTTGAAGTGTCAAGGGGTTAGGCTGCCATGGTTAAGGTCTCAATGATGTAGTCACTTTCTAAAGTAAGAGCCTTTTCCATATGAACCTCCTAAACTTATTTAGAGAGATCTACCTCAGTAGTGGGAGGATGATATAGGCTAGACATGGGTGATGCTAGAATACTCATCATTCCTTTAGCAGGGGTGTAGAAAAGAGACTCATGGTACTCACTAAAGCCCATGTCTTCATCATCATAGAATTCTAGGTTGGGAATGGGTTGGTTATGGTCTAAAGGTTGTTCACTGGAGTTTTGATACTCTGAGTGAAAGCTTGAGGCTGTTGGGGTTGTGAGCTCATCAAGCTTAGCTGAGGAACCTCAGTACTGATTCTTGGCAAAATAGGAGTAGTATGCTCCTTAAGGGAAGTGGGAGCTCTAGTGTCCACTTCCTCCTGCATGGGTGAGGATACGGGGGCCTGCATAAGCTGAGTTACTTGTGGTTTGTTTGGATTTTCTTGTGTAGGTGATGGTTATTTGAGGCTGTTTGGGTGGTTAAGAAATAGAAGGTGTGGGTTCAACACTAGCTTGTAAGGCCCTGATCCCAGGAAACCTCACAATTGGTCATTCATAGCAAAAACATAAATTTAAAACATTCATTTAGATAAACATTACAGCAGAAAAGTACATTAAGTTTCAACCCATTACGAAGTAATTCAAATAAAACATTAACATTGTCTTAAAAACATTAAATAGTCTTTAAAAGTCTTCTTAATAATCATCTTAATCAGGGATGCTAGCCTTTAGATGCCAAGTAGTTTCTAGAATCCATGCCCACATTCACTCAAGTCCAACAGCTCACCTGTAAACTAATATGCATACAGAAGTCAGCTTCACTGAGTGAATTCGAGGTTTACTTTATCAAATAACTTTTTAGTAAGATATATTAGCTTTATCATTCGAAAGTAGTCATCATATATTCAAACATTACTATACACAAACTATCACTTTATCATTAATACTTTCATTTATTTGATATCTATGTCTCTTCATTATCCATCAATTCCCAGTTACTATCGATGTCTATGATGAACACAGGACTTTACCGACATGCCAATTGAGGCCTTACTATCGTACCGTTATAGGCCATTATTGTCATGCTAATCTAGGCCTTACTGACCTGCCTGTCCGGGCATTTACTTTACTGACATGCCAATCCAGGCCTTATTGTCATGAGGGCACAAAAAATGTAACCTCCTCAATCATTTGCTTGCAAGTCTTTAATTTACAAAGGTACACGTTATGGGCCGAATAACATTTCTTTAGGTTTCACTTCATCTTTTGGTTATATATAATATAACACATCATATTACAGGACATATCATCATTACCAAGGTCATATCACAATAAGAAAATCACGATATAACTTCATTAGAAATGGAGATATGTCTTGTGATATGTCTTGCTCTTTTCTTGTTGATTTGATGATATGTCTTGCTCTTTTCTTGTTGATTTGATGCTCAAACACCAAAACTTTAATCTTTCAATCAACAAAACTCCAAATCTTCAAGTTTCTTCACTTTCTTTCACTACTTTCTCTCTCTAAGTTGTTAGTGGATTGGGTTGCAAGAATTGGAGAATGTGGGCCATGTGGCTGATTATGGGTGTTTAATGGGTAGTTAGGCCCTTAAACCCATCAACCCTAAGCCCGTAAGGTAATTTGGCCCATAATCTTTTTCTCTCTTTTTTATACGTAACCCGAACTCAACCATTATTACTAAGTTGCTCGATTTACATTCCAGGGCATTACATAGTAAGTACTGCTAGGTTGTCACCTTGAGTAATAAGTTCTAACATTTTTAAGACAGGGGTTGTTTCTACCCCTGAGAAGCTCACAGTAGGCTTTTTTTAGTCTTGAAGATGTCGGACTTCATCTACTATTTTTAGAACTTTACCTGTTCCCCTTAACTGTGAGCCCAGTTCACAGTTAAGAATATGTTGGACATATCTAGGGAACATATAATATTTTGAGTCCGTGTTAGAAAGTAAATTTGTATAGACTAACTGAGAATACCTGAACTTGACCCCCTGAACCATGCCATGGACTATATAGGAAAGGTCTTTAGGAATTTGATCCCATCCTCCATGCTTGTTAGATAGACAGTGGATGACCAAATGGAGGAGGTACTTCCACTGGGAGGAGACCCTTTTCTAAAGTTTCTTATATAGTAATCACCTTCATAGCCCATCTACTTGAAAGAATGGTTGATAACAGACTTTAGGAAGGACAAATCACCTTCTACATCATCTACCCTAAGATGAGTATTAATGGAGGCTGGAGTGATGAAGCTTGTCCTCCCCTGCACTTTGGTAGACAATGCCTTCTCCCTATCTATGGTGACCTTTTGGAATAATCTAGTTGGTTTCTTCGATCAAGGTTGGCCATTTTTTAGCTAGCTTTGTCGTGAAGGAAGATAAGAACAAGGGTGGTTTGTGGGTGAATTTAGGTTAGAGAATTTTACAGATGAAGAGGATACCGAAAGAGGGGGAACCGTTGAGTGTATAAATATGAAATAGATTTGAGACAAAATTAATGCAAAAGGATAATCTTTGAAATCCGGATGACGGCCCCTCCTCTGAAAAGGCGCCCAAGAAGGTAGTTTTCTTGGAAGTCGAAAATCTTCCGAAGGTAATTTGTCTTCGGAAGTTTTAAAAAAACTTCAGAAGTCAAATTGGCTTTGGAAGTTTTTTAGCCAATTTGACTTTGGAAGTTTTAAAAAACTTCCAAAGCCAATTTGACTTCGGAAGATATTACTGAGCTTGATGGAAATTTGTTTCGGAAGAAAAATACTTAGAGTATTTTACTTGTGAGACATATTTGGTTTCGAAAGAGATTAAAACTGAGAAGTTTTATTCATAAGAGAATAAATCTTTCGAGGCTTAATTGCTTTCACACGAAAATTGTCCTTCAAAAACGTATAAATACTTAGAAGCATATTTAAGCTTCAGAAGACATATCAAAATTTCTTTCGAAGGTAAATTTATTGTAAGTAGTTATCTGATTTGAAGACTTAATGTTCTTTTGAAGACAACTTAATGTCTTTCGAGAGAAAATATGCCTAAAATTTCCAAAATTTTAAGGAATATCATTTAAAAAACTTTCTTCCAAAGTAAACTTGGCTTATGTAGGTGGTAATATAGACAACTTAGGGGACACATGTTTTACAAATAGTCTTGAGTTAAGTTTAAGAAAATCTAATCAAAGTTAATCATCCCAATAGCTGATACAAGATATTTAAATCTTTGTTCATCAAAAGCCTTTGCGAACAGATCAGCATATTATTCATTTATGTTAACTTTGACTAGTTTTATCAATCCCTTTTCAAAATTATCTCTAATTAAATGATACATGATATTGATGTGTTTTTCCTTAAGTGCTGCATAAGATTCTCTGTGATAAAGATAGCACTATTGTTGTCTATGTGCATTGGAGTCTCCTTGAAGTTGAATCAATAGTCTAGCATCTGATTCTGAATCCAAAGCACTTAAGCATAGCAGCTAGCAGTAGCAATGCATTCAGCTTTAGCAGTTGATGCAGACACTCATGATTGTTTCTTGTATTGCCATGAGACTATCCTTCCATTAAGGAATTGACATCCCCCAGATATAGACTTTGTAGTCATATTGTAGCCACCATTCTCACTATCTGTATAGGCATACATATTGAAGTCAGAATTATTTGGATACAAAGGCCTAGTTTAAAAGCATCTTTAAGATATCTAAGAATTCTCTTGATAGTAACCATGTGTGATATCTTAGAGTTGACTTGATATCTTGCACATATACTTGTAGCAAACATGATAACAGGCGTGCTGGCTGTGAGGTACATAAGAGACCCAATCATAGCTCTATAGAGATGTTCATCTACACACTCCCCCTCAAGATCAGGTCCAAGAGAGTGATTTCTTACTATGGGTGTCTTTGTAACCTTATATTCAGTCATGTTAAATCTTGTAAGTATGTCTTATACATACTATGAGTAACTTATAAAGATGGCATTGTCAACCTTCTTTACTTGAATTCCTAGAAAGAAATTAAGTTTCCCCATGGCACTCATTTCAAATCTATTTATCATCAGCTTCTCAAAGTATTTGCAGAGCTTTGGATTAGTTGACCCAAAGATAATGTCATCTACATAAACTTGAACCAAAATCAAGTCATTCCCTGTTCCTTTGATGAAGAGTGTTCCATATATAGTACCTCTCTTGTAGCAATATTGACAGAGATACTTAGATAGTGTCTCATACCACTTCCTCAGAGCTTGGTGCAGCCCATGAAGAGCTTTATCAAGCTTGTAGACATAATCAGGATGATCTAGGTCTACAAACCAGATGGTTATTGACATACACCTCCTCATCTATCACCTCATATAGAAAAGCACAATTGCATCAAGTTGGTAGACCTTGAAATCCTTGAATGCAGCAAAAGCAAGAAATATCCTAACAGCTTTAGTCTTGCCACTAGAGTAAAAACATCTGTGTAGTCAATTCTCTCTTCTTGTGTATACCCTTGAATAACTAGTCTAGCCTTATTCTTGATGACAAGTTCTCTATCATCTTTCTTCTTCCTAAATACCTATTTGGTACCTATGGTAGTCTTCCCTGGAGGAAGATGACATAGGTTCTAAACCTTTTGTCTTTTGAATTAAAGCAGCTCCTCCTGCATTATTTCAATCCAACTTCTATACTTCAAAGCCTTATCAACTTTCTTTGTCTCTATCTAGAATAAGAAGCAAGAGTACAGACAAACATTTTTGTCATGAGTTTGTCCTCTTGTTCTAACCCCAATGTCAACATCCTAATGATGTTTGTGGTGGGGTGTGACTTATGGATCCTGAGTTGAGGAATCATAGCAAGTTAATTTGACAGATCCAAATTTGTGAAGTCTAGATCTAGCAATGAAGTATCACCCACCACATCAGCACACTTATCAAGAGAAGCTTGATCCAATGAGTGTGTGACATCATTGATGTTGTCTTCTATGGAATGGTTATCAACATCAAGAAATTCTTGATCACTGTCACCACCATCATTTTCTCCTACATTTAAAGCTCCTTTATTTAAGTTCTGTACCTCTAAGCTGGAATTTGTAGGCACCTCAGATGTATCAGCTATGTTTGTTATGGTTGTGCTTATAGGAACTCCATCAACAGGGTCACTTACCATTGGAGCTGAAGTAGTGTTCTTGTTTGGTCTTCTTAGCTCAAATCTTGGATCAGTATCTCCTGGTGATAAGTTACCTTTAGATCATGAAACACTCTCACAAGATTTGTTAAAACAGTTGGCAACTAAATTAAGATCAAATAGCCAATTAGGACCAGAACCTTTCACCTGAGAGTGTGCTCATTGAAGGTCACATTGGCTGACTCTTCAACTACCCTAGTTCTAAGTTGGTATACTCTATAAGCCTTAGCTTAGGAAGAGTATCCAATGAAGTGTCCATCATCTGATTTCTCAGCAAATTTGGCTACTTGATCTTTGGTATTCAAGATGGTGCAAGGACATGAAATGATCTGAGGAAACAAATGAAAGGTATCCTTTTGTGCCAGAACTCATAAGGAGTATTACCATAGTCTTAACTACTAAAACACTATTTTACACATAGCAGGCAGTGTTGACTACCTCTGCCTAGAAGGTGATGGGCAGCTTAGATTCAAACAACATGTTTCTTGCAGCTTCAATAAGTGTCTTGTTTCTCCACTCAGCAACACCATTTTGCTGAGGAGTCCTAGGAGCACTATATTATCTTGTAATACCCTTTTGATCACAAAATGTGTCAAGGATTTCGTTCTTTAATTCAGTTCCTTGATCATGTCTTATGCCCTTGATCTTATGATCATATTGATTCTCAAAGTTCAGAATGAAGTTCTTTAAGATCTCAGGAGTCTCATCCTTAGTTCTAAGGAAGAAGACCCAAGTGAATCTTGTGAAATAATCTGTGATCACCAAACTGTATGAGGTCATTACTAGACTCATTACACTGGTGGGGCCAAAGAGATCCATATGTAATAAGTGTAGGGGAGTAGTGATAGAGTTCTTTTCCTTTGGCTTGTAAGACATCTTGTATTGCTTCTCTTTCAGGCATGCAACACAATGATCATCACTTGTAAACTCTTTCTTTTACATTCCAGTTACCAGATCATTGTTTATTAATTTGTTCATATTTTTAAAGTTTGCATGTCACATTCTTTTATTCCAAAGGAAAGACTCATCACTATTTGATATAGATAGAAAGCAAGAAACTTCTCCTACGAGGGATGTTTCCTGCAAATCCATCTTGTACATGTTCCCTTTCCTGGGGCTCTGAGCAGAATATGCTCTTGAGGAATGATCACCCCGGACTTGAGAACAATGTACTCATGCTCAGTGAAGAGCATGTGTGTCTCTAATTACAAAATTAGGATACACTCAGTAAATTATCCTAAGCTCCTTAACAAAGTTTGCCTTTTCAATACTGAGCATACCATTTATGACCCTGCCCCTTCATGTAATATAACCACCTACATCTCCTCCAAAAGCAACTGGCCCTCTATCCATTTTCTCAAAGTTTTAAAGCAAAGAGCCATTGCCTGTCATGTGCCTGGAACAACCATTATAAATGATACATACATTCTTCGTAGTCCTTAGTTGTTCCTGCATAAAAAAGAGGGTTAGTTAAATTTGGAAACCCAAGCCTCATTAGTCTTGGGCTTCTCAAAATGGACTGAAGACACAATGCAACAATGATTGATCCTATGTTCAGGCTTTGTAGATCATCTGCTATTATTGATGAAGAACTTTTTGTCATATGGTCTTCCTTTATCTTCCACACCATCTTTGGAAGTTTAAACTTGGCCTTCAACACTTTGGAAGTTTTACAACTTTGAAAGTTTTGGAGACTATGCCTTCAGAAGATCTTCCCTTCACTGTAACAAGCTTTAGTGCTTCGAAAGCATTCCTTTCTTCCGAGACCAAATTTTCCTCTGAAGGCAAGTTTTCACTTGTCTTAATTTCCAATTTGGAGCTTCCAAAAGGAAAAGATTTACCTTTTGAAGCTTTCTTCATCTTCTTCTTCTTCTTTTTCTTCTTCTTCTTCTTCCTCTTCTTCTTCTTTTTCTTATCAGAAGTCTTCTTCTTGGTCATGTGGATAGTACTTTCCATCTCCATCTTTATCTTCTCAGATAATACAACAAGCTTCTTAGGGAGAGGCTTTCTCTTAGAGCTGGATGGTTTAGGCTGTGTAGTAGTAGTACACAGCTGATCAACCTTCTTTTCTTCACAGGGATGAGTTGGACATGAACTAGAGCTCCTGGTACTAGAGCTCATAGTTGAGTCCTCATGCTTTACCACTTCAAATGCTGCAGAGATAAAGACTTGTTTTTGCTTAAAGTTGAAAGTGGCCTTGATCTCTTGAGCCTTCTTTAATCTTCTCTTCGTTGCTCTAATCAAGTTCTTCCTCTTAGACTTTGTCATCCCTTTTTCTTTATTCTCCTCAGGAGAATAGTGACCCTTCTAAGGATGATCTTCTTCACTCATCTCAGATCCATCCTTCATTATCTTCTTTTTATCCTATTCTTGAATAGGGTCTATGAGGGGAAGCTCATCTTGACAAGCTTCACACCTTAGAGATGTTACAGATAGTAGAGTGTGTGGAGGAGCTATCTCAGTAGATCTCAGTCCCTACTTGTTCTGATAACACACTTTTGCATGCAAGGATGAGGATATCATGTTCTTAAAGGTCTTTTCTTCAAGAACACATTTTTTGCCCTGGCTTTGCTGATCACAAGCTCAGCCTGGCATTCAGTTAAGTTAGTGATGAGATCTTTGATTTGAGTCCTGTAATCGGTATGTTTATGCTTAAGAGTTGAAATGGTTTTCTCTAGATCTTCTATTTTATGTTTGTAATCATTTTCATCTCTTTTAAATTAGCTTTTAATATGTTTAAGGACTCAAGATTAGATGTCATCTCTAAGTTATAGGACCTATATATATTAACTTTAGCAATGCATTCTGGGGTACAAAGATGTTTCAATACCTTGGCTTCTTCATCCTCAGCCACCAGTGCTTAGTTTGGAGATGCATCTTCAACCTAGAAACTGTAATTAAAGCCTCATTCTTCAACAACAACTACAGCTTGCTACTTGGGCTTCTCAATGTGTGGAGCTCCATCAGTGTAGTTTGGTCTGGGTAGTGCTTGGCCACCATTTGTCCTTGGTGCCTTGCACTCTCTAGCAAAGTGTCCCATTTGGTTACAGTTGTAACACTTCACCTTGCTTTTGTCCAGCCGAAACTTTCCACTGGATACATTGCTAGGAAACTTCCTCCCTATCCTCTTATAGAACTTCTTTGCTCTGTGAGTGTGAAGAGCCATCTGTTAGACTATCTACATGTACTCAAGATCATCTGGATGGATGTAGTACAAATCTTCAAGGTTGAAGAGGAAGTCGCCACTGCTTTCATCAGTAGACACAAAGGCTTGTGATGAGCTTGTCTCTTGGAAAGGGCTTCCTTGGATGTAGCTCTCATTTGGTGTCTCCAGGAAGGTGATGCGAGGGCCCTTTTATGAGTTGTCAGGGTAGCAGATGAGATGATGTTATGGCTCTCCGTAATCTCTTCAACCACATGAAGGGCTGAACTCTGTTGATTGATTTTGCATGTTCATCTCCATCTCCATCTGGTATCCACTGAGGATACCATATAACTCAGTGAGAGTGAGGGTCTTGAGGTTTTCAGTCCTCTTAATGACCACACAATAGTGTGTCCATTGTTTGGGAAGAGAGGACATAAACTTCCTCATAATGTGCCTATTCTCAAGAATTATTACAACACCCATTAGAGTATCCACAATCTCAACATACCTGAAGTATTATTGAGTCATGGTTTTATCTGTTTTAAAGGTGAACAAATTGCTACTTCAAGAGGTTTTTCTTGTTCTCTTTAGCTTCATTTGACCCCTCATACATCAGCTTTAGTGCATCCCATAGTTGCTTAGCAGTTATGCACTTCTTGAAGCCTTTGTAAATATAGTTTGGAAGAGCAGTTTAGAGGGCGGTCATCGCTTTCTGATCTACATCTATCCTCTTCTGGTCTTCTTCAGTGTAGTGAGCCATTTTCTTTGGTATCATGCCACCTCTAGCAGCAGCTGAAGAGGTGGATGGTGCATGAGGTCCAGAGATAACAGATCCCCATATCCTGTTGTCTTGAGACTTGATGAAGCCTTCAGTTTTTTGGCACCAAGTATCAAAGTCATCAAGAGTGATCAGTGGAGACTTTATCGTAGTAACGGTTTCCATATCAGCCTTTGGGAGAGCTGCCATTTGAGATGTTAAGTGATTTGTGAAACTGAAGGGATTTAAGATGGTGAGATCTTACAATCAAGAGCCTAAAATGCTCTGATACCAATTGCAGGACCGGATAAGGAATGGTCAATACAATCAGTTTGACAATGAGGAGAGTGTTAGAACACTTAACAGATCAAATAGGGAACCAAGATTAAGTGAAAGATATTAAGAACACAAGTAAGTAATGGGACCAAACAAGAACAAGAATAAGAACAAGATAAGTATGATTTTCAAACAATGTTGTATATTGCTCTCAACTTTTATTACAAGTGTTACAAAGCATAAAGATAAATACAAAAACTTGAGATACTATGTACTACATCCTACAACCGGCTATACTTTGAAAGCCAGCAAGGAACACTAATCTAGACAACAAGATCAATATATCAAAAGGTAGATTTTCTTTTTACTTGTGACTATGACATGGCATAGCTCACATCCTAATATATTACAAAAAGGATAAAATGTACAAAGTAGAAAGTTACAAACCACAAACCATAATCTACAGTTCATAAAAGCATGCGCCTTTTCATCAATTTATACAAGTTGGTGAGTCTTCAGAGTGACAGTGTAAAGTTGGTCAGCTTTTTAAAAAAGGTGAACAGAGAAAGCATGTCTTCTCTGTTTTCGGAAGAAATCAGTCTTCAGCCTTTTGGCTTTGGAAGACTTTGTCCTTAAAGCTTCAAAAGACATCATTTTTGGCTTTGGAAGATTTGGTTTTTGGCTTTGGAAGATTTTACACTTGGAATATTTTCTCTGAGTTGTGTAAAATCTTCCAAAGTAACTCTACTCTGTACTTCATGTATGCATGCTGGAAGCTCTTTGGTTGCTTTGGTTGCATCAGCCTTTAAGTTAAACCTTACAAAACCTTTACATATGATACAAATATCATGTGTTAAATGTGAAAAGTTTATGTGCCAAAATTCTTGATGATTGTATGCACATAAGTAGTTAGTCAATACCAAATGAAGTTTGTGAATGATCTTAAATACTAAAAGCATGACATCAAAACTTTAAGAAATGTGTTATGTATGTGAATATGGATCAATAGTAGTCGAGGTGAGTGCAATATAATTCACTCGACGATTATCTCAAAAAGATAAATATAAATTGATGTAGTTCGTCCATGTGTTTTTATAAAAAGAACAACATGAGGTGCATAAGTATCATATGATATGGTGATGATATGATTGTATCTTTTTAATGGATTAAAAGAGTTCAAATTATTGAAGGAATAATTTCAAATGTAATATGAAGATAGAAATTTATGGTTTGAGATGTTAAAATAAAGTTTGTGTTTTATCAGTCAATCAAACTACATCAATAAGATGATGAAATATTTAATTGGGATTAAACTTGTCATTTTAAACATGTTAATAGCTTTCTAATCATCATCTTTTATCAAATAAATAAATAAAATTATTAATCTTGAAGTTTGTAGTTTATTGCAATGGATATATAATTGTTTCTTTCTAGTTATACACAATTAGATATATTATTTATGTTGTATCAAATGAAGAGAAAATGAACTAGGGTAATTTAAGTATTTTAATATCTACAAGTTATGAAAAATTTGAGTTTATATTTACTAACACAACAAAACAAGTTTAGTTAGTATTGTAGATGCATGTAATGTAACACATAATAATTATGAATTTTGTGGTTTTTGTTTACAAAGAAATGCAACTGTAGTTTCAATAAATATCATACATTATTGATCAACTTCAGTAATTGCATATTAAAGGATCAATTGGTGAATCATCGAGTTCATAGAAGATCAACACTTATCACTTAAATGATACGTATACAAATGAGGGGGAGTATTATTCAAGTTGCACTCTTTTTCCCTTCATTAAGTTTTGTCCCATTGGGTTTTCTTAGTAAAGTTTTTAATGAGGCAACATTGTTCATGCAAACAAGGGGAGTTAATACGCATTGCACTCTTTTTTCCTTAGCTACGGTTTTGTCCCACTGGGTTTTCCTAGCAAGGTTTTTAACAAGGCAACATCTTCTAGCGTATTAAGTTGATAACCAAAGGGGAGTGTTATAAATATTATTTATTGTGGTTATCAATAATTATATAAATAGACTTTATTAGAAATATACTTATTATGTTATTTAAATGGTTGTTGGAGTTATGAAAGGATTAGGTTTCCTACTCCTATAAATAGTCATTGTCTTATTTGTAGAGATTATCAATAATATAAACCTCTCTTCTTCTACTGTCTCATATTGTTTTACTGTTAGGCAAGTTTCACAACAGTTTTTTATTTATCAATTTGACATCCGGTAATTTTCCGTTACCAAACTCCGTTAGTTCCGTTAAGTCATGCATACACGTGTCGTGAGCACATACTAGTTGTCGTTGAACGTTGGTGACATAATAAATCTAATCTATGATAAACAATAATAATCTAATTAATAATGTTGATTATTATTTGTGATTATGTGGTTCATGATTTTATAGAATTTTAAATGTTTGTTTTATACATTTTACGCGATAACGTGACAACGTATAATATATATTTTGTGTGTTGTGTGACTTATTGTAAATGTCTAGGATTATTGTTATTGGTTAATAATACTCGTGTTTGATAGTTAAAAACAATTTAAAAAAATAGTAGAAAGACTAGTTTTTATAAAATAAATAAAAGGGGTTATCTTGTAAATGATCTAAGCTAATACTTACCATAATTAATCAAAAATCAGCCCTAAACCCACCCCAAACCCCTTAATCGGCCGCAAATCTTCTCCCTACCCTCTCCTTTTGCGAAATTGATCCAAGAACAAGAACATAAGTCGAATTCCAAGTGGTTTCAAGTAGTACAAGTTGTTTACAAGTGATAATCATCATCTAAACACGTTTAAAGGTTAGTTTTGATTGGTTGTTCATATTTTTTGATGAAGATGAACCCTAATTCTGAAAATTATGATGATGATATGAAATTGATGGTTAATCCATGTTAGTATTGTTGTATTGATACTAGTTTGAGTGTTAATTGCAAGTTTGGTTATGGATTTTGATGTTCTAGACCAAATTAGGTCAAAACTAGAAACTTTGATTTGGGGAAACTTCTAGATTTATGAAATTGATGTTGTTTGATGATTGTATGATGTTAATGAGATGATATGGATGCTACATTACATTGATTGTACAAGAAATTGATGAATTTGAGTTGTTGTTCATAGGTTACTAATAATAGTAACTTTATTTTGCTTAGAATGTTGAATTGTTGATGAATTGATGTTATGGATGTGTTTATAATGATGATTAGTTGCTAGATTGTTGATATGAATGCTAGAAACCTTGGAATGAATGTTGTAGTTCATAGGTTGCCAAAAGTAGAAACTTTTGTTCATGATGGTTGATGAATTATGATATTTGGATGTTGTTGATCATGCCTAGATGTTACTATGAACTTGAAATGGTATATTATTGATGAATTATGTATACATTGGATATTTGATAGATTTTGGGATGTACTTTTCCGAAAGGGAAACTTTATTTGCACAAAGTTTGGAGGATGATAATTTGAGCTTGTTTGAGACATTAGATGCATGTTAGTATGTCCATGGATGATTTCTAAGGTGATAGAACCTGTTAAATAGGTTGTATGGAATGTCTATTTGATTATGTGTGATTTATGCACTTTGATGATCATGTATGATGTTGAATGTGGATTAGTAATTAGGGCATCATGTTTGGGACTAGAAATTTATCATTGTGGTGTATGTTGAATGTAATGGACATAGTGGATGTGTTGTTTGACTTGTATGAATGTTTAATTGGCTAATTATCTGTTTTGGACTGTTTATGATAATTCATGGTTATAGGTCATATGGGTAGGTTATGCATGATTTAACCTTTGTCTGATGCATTAGTTGTGGTATAGATACACTGAGCATGCTAGTTGTTAGGGACTTGCATGACTTGTATGATATTTGGTAGTATGATGATCTAAGTAATACACCTGGGTAATGTAGCATCACATGTGATCCATTTGAATGTTAACTATGTATGATGTATGATTATGTTTGCTTAAATGGTTTACAGCGCATAATGTCACCAACGGGTCAAACGGGTCAACTGGGTCAAACATGTCTATCCTTCTGAAACCTTGAGTCTTTGGTTGTAGTGTACTTAGGGTTCCACATGTTCTCTGTTTACACGTACTTATGCACTTACGTGATCTAGGTAACCTCTGAAGGTTGTCTATCCACTCTTTCTTCCAAGTAAACTCTAAGTATTCATTATGCATATCAGGTGAGTTCATGCCCCACTCTTTACTTAATCTCTTTTGGGGGAGATAGCATACTGGTAACTATACAAACGCTTTATATACTTAAGTTGTGTATAATATTTATATAGTGCTGTTTACCATGGAAAAGTCCTCACACTTTCAAATTGTTAATATTGAATAGCGGGGAAACTTAGGTAGTACTACTGGGTCTGACGAGCCCCACCTGCGTGACTCGAGCTCAAACGGGTGCAATTTGTCCTATGAACATTGTCATGACCTGGTAAATCGTGACAGGAGGCAAAAACTTATCACAGTCAGCTTCAATTGTGAAATAACTATGAATTAATATTTATTGTTAATAGACTAGCTATCTGTTACAATACACTGCTTATATATCACAACTGTTAAACTGTTTGTATTTGAACGCCAACCCTTGAACTCACCAACCTTTGTGTTGACATTTTTAGTATACTATTCTCAGGTCGATAATTCAGCTTGCTAGTAGGAGCACAACATGGGTTCAGCATGCATTCTAAGGCTTTATGATATAGACACATTTGCTTGATTTTAAGTATGGGTTTTTAAACATTTGGATGGCGCATGTTTTGGCATATTATACATTTTTATATTTTGGGTTTCTCTTGTTTACAAAACGCTTCCGTATGGTTTTAAAGTTTGAACTTTGGTTTGTTTTATTTTAAACATGGCATATAGAGTCATTATGAGTAACTATTGACTGTGATCCTGGTTTGTTCACACGCCTCGTGGCAAAACTCCGCGCGTGGATTTTGAGGGTGTGACAGATTGGTATCGGAGCCATTGGTTATAGGGAACTAGGTTGCATACACACTAGACTATAACCGTACACAGTTAGTTAGTTACTTGTTCCTGATTTCTCTACTGTATACTCATTGGCATACACATCACATTCTCTACAGCATGGCATCATCGTCACGGGTTTTGGGAAAAAGACGTGCTTGTTTTGGATCCCCTCCACCTATACCTCACCGAGTGTATGACTGGCCGTGAGATCCTTACCCCCGTGGTGAGATAGGCTGGGATCAACCGTTTGTGCCACCTGAACGCGACCCTCCACAAGATTGGAGTTATTACCCGACTTGTATAGATCGCATGATTTGTAGAAAGCGTGTTCCGAAGCCGGCCACTGCTGGACCTAGGACTAGGTCAGCAACTACCTCTGCGACACCCACCCTCCCATCTCTAGATGTACCCCTTGAGCAATACGTGGCGACATTAACCGCAACACTTGAGACTGAGCATCGACGAGTTGGAGTGCTCACTGAGGAGAACTCCACACTTAAGAATGATATACGCCGACTATGGCTAAAGATGGCTATAATTAAGGAGCGGTTGTCGATGTCCATCATAGGAAATTTCAAAATGGCTGGTAGAGTGATGGATCTTACTGAGCGTATGGGTGCCTCCACAATATGGGCGTCGAGAGCAGACTAACCGGATTAGAAGCACAGCTCGCAGCACTACAAATCGAGGATAACCCTACACCTGTCGAAGACTCCGATGAAGACCCTGAGGAAGAACCAGAAGAAGCTCCGGATGGTGGAAACAGTGATGGATCAACTTTGTTCGATTGATTCTCTTTATTCTTATAACTTTGATCGCATAGCGTTTATTTTGAAACCTATGTGGGAAGGGTTGTTTCCCCACCCAAACGACAAACTCAAATTTTGACATTGATAAATATTTTTTGACTCATTTGCAATTTATTTACCTTTGGTTATTATTTTGGTTATAAATGTTATGGTGGTGACAAATTCATCATTTCTTCATGTTTAGTGTACTTCAATGAGATAAATATGTTGGATATTACTCATTTTTGTATTTGTGTATGTAAAGTGAAGTATGGACGCCGGTGGACGTGGACGTGGACGCGGGCGCATATGTGGGTGTGGCACCGAAGGCCGTGGAGGCGGTGCCATAAACATGACCCCCGCTGAATTAGCTGCCCTGATAAATAACATGTTCAGGTAGAGGTGGCTGCTGCCCAACCGGGACAGCCAGCAGGACCACCAGTGTGTACTTATAAGTCTTTTATGGACTGTAAGCCACACACCTACAGCGGGACTGAAGGAGCTGTAGGACTGGTATGATGGTTTGAGAAGACATAATCTGTTTTCTCCAAGCGCAACTGCCCACCTGTCGATCAGGTGAAATATGCCACCGGGACCTTAGAAGGTGCCGCTTTATTCTGGTGGAACGCACAAGTACAAATGCTAGGGCAAGCTATGCAAATGAGCTTCCTTGGAATGATTTCAAGGAGATGTGACTGAGGAGTACTGTCCTCGAAATGAAGTGCAAAAAGCTAGATATGGAGTTCTGGCAACTTAAGATGCAGGGCTTGGAAATCGAGGCCTACACTACCCGAACTCATGAACTGGCCACTCTATGCCTGGGAATGGTGAATGAGATGCATAAGCGGGTCGAGCACTACATTCGGGGGTTGGTGCCCGAAATTCATAGCATGGTAACTGCTTCCAACCCTGCTACGATTCAGCAAGCCATTCGTTTAGCTCATAAGCTGACCGATCAAGCAGTGGAGCAAGGACGTTTACCAAAGCGGGGTGCTGTGGCGAGCGTGCCCGATAACAAGAGGAAGTGGATACCTCCAATAGCAACAAATCATCATCATCCAGCGGTCAACATCAACCTCTGCAACAACAGCCGGTTCAGCAACAACAACGGAGGTTCGATAACAACCGTAACTTCTACCAGACAGCTTTAAACAATCAAGGATCCAGTGGTTAGGTGGTAAACAACCAAAGTGCACTCGGTGTAACTACCACCGCGTGGGAAGGTGTGACAATTTCAAGTGTCAGCGCTGTGGTAAGATGGGACACGCTGCCAAGGACTGTCGTGGTGAACTAGTAAAGAAGCCACAACAACCTCAAGAGACTCCCAAAGGTTTTTTTGAATGTGGGAAGGAAGGGCATTACAGGTGAAACTGCCCACAACTGAGGAAAAATGGTAATGGCAATAATGGCAATGGTCACAACAACAACAACCATTGCAATAACAACAATGATGGCAATGGCAATGGTAATGGTGGTAACAACAATCGAGCCAAAGGGAGAGCCTTCGTCATTGGCTCAAGTGAGGCTCTAAATGACCCTACGACTATTACTGGTAGGTTTTCTGCCAATGGATGTTTTGCTACGGTACTATTCGATACTAGAGCCGATAGGAGTTTCATGTCCTTAAAGTTCTGTAGTCTTCTAAGTGATACACCCTCCGCCATAGAATCTAAATACACTGTAGAATTGGCCAACAGTAAACAGATCCATGTAACGCATATCCTTAGGGATTGTAAGATAGAGCTTGCTGGTCATATCTTCACTATAGATCTTATGCCTGTTACGCTGGGGAGTTTTGACGTTGTGATAGGCATGGATTGGCTCTCTAATAAACAAGCGGAAGTCATATGTCATGAGAAAATCATACGAATTCCTATTGGTGTCAAAATCCTTATAGTCAGAGGTGATAGGAGTGGTGCGGTGATAGGCATCATCTCGTACATGAAAGCACAAAAGTTATTATGAAAAGGTCGTTTGGCTATTCTAGCACTCGTCACCGATAAGCAAGCGGAAGAAAGGAGAATGGAGGACATTCCCGTGGTACGAGACTTTCCACAGGTGTTTCTAGAGGATCTTCGTGGACTACCACCTCACCGCCAAGTGGAATTCCAAATCGAACTGACTCCCGGCGCAACCCCGATTGCTAGGGCACCTTATCGATTAGCACCGAACAAACTACAGGAGTTGTCATCACAACTTCAGGAGCTTTTAGATAAGGGCTTTATTCAACCTAGCACATCACCTTGGGGAGCCCCTGTCCTCTTTGTTAAGAAGAAATATGGCACGTTTCTAATGTGCATCGATTATAGGGAGTTAAACAAAGTCACAGTCAAGAACCGATACCCGTTACCTCGTATCGACGATTTGTTTGATCAGCTTCAGGGATCAAGCTATTATTCGAAGATTGATCTGAGATCTGGTTATCATCAACTTAGAGTCTGAGAAGAAGACATCTCCAAAACTGCGTTCCGTACTTGTTATGGTCATTATGAGTTCTTGGTCATGCCTTTTGGGTTGACTAATGCACCTGCGGTGTTCATAGACCTCATGAATCGCGTGTGCAAACCCTATCTCGATCAGTTCTTCATTGTGTTTATCGATGACATACTGATATATTTTAAGACCGAGGAGGACCATGAAGAGCACTTACGATTGATCTTAGAACTATTGAAGAATGAGCAACTGTACGCTAAATTCTCCAAGTGTGACTTTTGGTTACGAGAAGTGCAATTTCTAGGTCACATTGTTAATGAGAAGGGGATACATGTTGATCCTGCCAAGATTGAGGCGCTAAAGAATTGGGCTATACCCAAAACGCCGAGTGAGATAAGTCAATTTCTGGGATTAGCAGGATATTACCGACGATTCATAGAGGGATTCTCTAGGATTGCACAACCTCTCACAACATTGACTCACAAGGGAACGACATACAAATGGGGTGAGAGTCAAGAATTGGCTTTTCAACTGTTAAAACAGAAACTCTGTAATGCACTAATATTGGCACTGCGAGAGGGAACAGATGATTTCATGGTGTATTGTGACGCATCCATTCAAGGATTAGGTTGTGTCCTGATGCAGCAAGATAAGGTGATAGCCTACGCCTCGAGACAACTAAAAGTTCACGAGAAGAACTATACCACCTATGACTTGGAATTGAGTGCGGTGGTTTTTGCCTTAAAGATTTGGAGACATTACTTGTACGGTACCAAGTGCACCATCTACACCGATCACAAGAGTCTTCAACATATCTTTGAGCAAAAGGAGTTGAATATGAGGCAACGAAGTTGGGTGGAGCGTCTGAACGATTATGATTGTGCTATCAAGTACCATCCTGGAAAGGAGAACGTGGTTGCCGATGCCTTAAGCCGGAAAGAAACAGCTAAACCCAGGCGGGTGCGAGCCTTACAGCTTACAATCAGTACTCATCTGCCTGAACAAGTTAAGGAAGCACAGATAGAAGCCTTAAAAGCGGAAAATATTGGTTCTGAGTCGTTAAGAGGAATAGATAAACAACTAGTGGTGAAAGAGGATGGAATTCAGTACTTCATGGATAGACTTTGGGTGCCTGTCTATGGAAATCTGAGAGATTTAGTTATGAGTGAGGCACACAAATCTAAGTATTCTATATATCCTGGATCTGACAAGATGTATCATGACTTAAAGGCGCACTACTGGTGGCCTAACATGAAGGCGGATGTAGCTACGTATGTGAGTAAGTGTTTGACCTGCTCAAAAGTAAAGGTAGAATACCAAAAACCATCCGGACTGTTATAACAACCCGAGATACCAATGTGGAAATGGGAACAAATCTCCATGGATTTTATTACTAAGTTACCCCGGACTAATACTGGTTGTGACACAATATGGGTTATTGTGAATCGGTTGACAAAGTCTCCTCACTTTCTTGCAATTAAGGAAACGGACAAGATGGAGAAATTAACCCGACTGTACCTTAAGGAGATTATTTCGAGACACGGTGTACCGATCTCAATTATTTCTGACCGCGACGCTCGTTTCACGTCACACTTCTGGCAATCACTACAGAAATCTTTGGGTATGCGATTGGATATGAGTACTGCTTACCATCCACAGACTGACGGCCAGAGTGAGCGTACCATACAGACTTTGGAGGATATGCTACGTGCTTGTTTGATTGATTTCGGGAATAACTGGGAAGTTCACCTACCATTGGTGGAATTTTCTTATAATAACAGTTATCATACTAGCATACAGGCAACACCTTTTGAGGCGTTGTATGGGAGAAAATGTAGATCACCACTTTGCTAGGCGGAAATTGGTGATAGTCAACTAACGGGTCCCGAGTTAATACGTAAGATAACGGAGAAGATTGTGCAGATACAAAACTGTATGGATGCAGCGCAAGACAAACAGAAAAGTTATGCTGACAAACGAAGGAAACCCTTAGAGTTTCAGATTGGCGACAAGGTCTTATTGAAGGTCTCACCATGGAAAGGCGTAGTTCGGTTTGGCAAGCGAGGGAAGCTAAATCCGAGGTATGTTGAACCATTCGAGATATTGTAAATAATAGGTCCAGTGGCCTATCGACTAGCCTTACCTGATTCGCTGAGTGGAGTCCACGATGTGTTTCATGTTTCAAATCTGAAGAAGTGTCTATCTGACGAGACACTAATTGTACCAGTAGAGGACGTTCAAGTGGATGAACAATTATGCTTTATCGAAGAACCAGTCGAGGTGATGGACCGTGAGGTGAAAACACTTAAGCAAAGCAAGATACCCATATTCAAAGTTCGTTGGAACTCGTGACGTGGACCAGAATTCACGTGGGAACGTGAAGATCAAATGAATCTTAAGTATCCTCAACTGTTCGACAAGACGATGCCTGCAGACGAAGGTATTGATTTAAATTTCGGGATGAAATTTCTCTCAACATGGGGATGATGTGACAACTCATCCAAAACTCACTAGATAACTCACTAGATTTTGATTTCTGTGTGCCAATGCAGTAGACCAGTGATGGAACACTCTCACCATGTAACGCAATTTTCAGGACGAAAATTCTTTCAACAT
Organism: Flaveria linearis; assembly: GCA_024085815.1. Taxonomy (NCBI): domain Eukaryota; kingdom Viridiplantae; phylum Streptophyta; class Magnoliopsida; order Asterales; family Asteraceae; genus Flaveria; species Flaveria linearis. The sequence goes on from CM044005.1 coordinate 53,659,227, forward strand.
GGGGATAATGTGACATCCGGTAATTTTCCGTTACCAAACTCCGTTAGTTCCGTTAAGTCTTGCATACACGTGTCGGTAGCACACACTAGTCGTCGTTCAACGTTGGTGACTTAATAAATCTAATCTATGATAAACAATAATAATCTAATTAATAATGTTGATTATTAGTTGTGATTATGTGGTTCATGATTTTATAGAATTTTAAATGTTTGTTTTATACATTTTATGCGATAACGTGACAACGTATAATATATATTTTGTGTGTTGTGTGACTTATTGTAAATGTCTAGGATTATTGTTATTGGTTAATAATACTTGTGTTTGATAGTTAAAAACTATTTAAAAAATAGTAGAAAGATTAGTTTTTATAAAATAAATAAAAGGGGTTCTCTTGTAAATGTTCTAAGCTAGTACTTACCACAATTAATTAAAAGTCAGCCCTGATCCCACCCCAAGCTCCTTAATCGGCCACTCCTCTCCATACCCTCTCTTTTTGCGAAATTGATCCAAGAACAAGAACATAAGTCGAATTCCAAGTGGTTTCAAGTAGTACAAGTTGTTTACAAGTGATAATCATCATCTAAACAAGTTTAAAGGTTAGTTTTGATTGGTTGTTCATATTTTTTGATGAAGATGAACCCTAATTCTGAAAATTATGATGATGATATGAAATTGATGGTTAATCCATGTTAGTATTGTTGTATTGATACTAGTTTTAGTGCTAATTGCAAGTTTGGTTATGGATTTTGATGTTCTAGACCAAATTAGGTCAAAACTAGAAACTTTGATTTGGGGAAACTTCTAGATTGATGAAATTGATGCTGTTTGATGATTGTATGATGTTAATGAGATGATATGGATGCTAGATTACATTGATTGTTCAAAAAATTGATGAATTTGAGGTGTTGTTCATAGGTTACTAATAATAGTAACTTTATTTTGCTTAGAATGTTGAATTGTTGATGAATAGATGTTATGGATGTGTTTATAATGATGATTAGGTGCTAGATTGTTGATATGAATGCTAGAAACCTTGGAATGAATGTTGTAGTTCATAGGTTGCCAAAAGTAGAAACTTTTGTTCATGATGGTTGATGAATTATGATATTTGGATGTTGTTGATCATGCCTAGATGTTACTATGAACTTGAAATGGTATATTATTGATGAATTATGTATACATTGGATATTTGATAGATTTTGGGATGTACTTTCCCAAAAGGGAAACTTTATTTGCATAAAGTTTGGAGGATGATAGTTTGAGCATGTTTGGGACATTAGAAGCATGTTTTTATGTCCATGGATGATTTCTAAGGTGATAGAACCTGTTAAATAGGTTGTATGGAATGTCTATTTGATTATGTGTGATTTATGCACTTTGATGATCATGTATGATGTTGAATGTGGATTAGTAATTAGGGCATCATGTTTGGGACTGGAAATTGATCATTATGGTGTATGTTGAATGTAATGGACATAGTGGATGTGTTGTTTGACTTGTATGAATGTTTAATTGGCTAATTATTTGTTTTGGTCTGTTTATGATAATTCATGGTTATGGGTCATATGGGTAGGTTATGAATGATTTAACCTTTGTATGATGCATTAGTTGTGGTATAGATACACTGAGCATGCTAGTTGTTAGGGACTTGCATGACTTGTATGATATTTGATAGTATGATGATCTAAGTAATACACCTGGGTAATGTAGCATCACATGTGATCCATTTGAATGTTAACCATGTGTGATGTATGATTATGTTTGCTTAAATGGTTTACAACGCATAATGTCACCAACGGGTCAAACGGGCCAACTGGGTCAAACATGTCTATCCTTCTAAAACCTTGAGTCTTTGGTTGTAGTGTACTTAGGGTTCCACATGTTCTCTGTTTACACGTACTTATGCACTTATGTGATCTAGGTAACCTCTGAAGGTTGTCTGTCCACTCATTTTTCCAAGTAAACTCTAAGTATTCATTACGCATATCAGGTGAGTTCATGCCCCACTCTTTACTTATTCTCTTTTGGGAGAGATAGCATAGTGGTAACTATACAAACACTTTATATACTTAAGTTGTGTATAATATTAATATAGTGCTGTTTACCATGGAAAAGTACTCACACTTTCGAATTGTTAATATTGAATAGCGGGGAAACTTGGGTAGTACTACTGGGTCTGACGAGCCCCACCTGCGTGACTCGAGGTCAAACGGGTGCAATTTTCCTATGAACATTGTCACGACCTGGTAAATCGTGACAGGAGGCAAAAACTTATCACAGTCAGCTTCAATTGCGAAATCACTATGAATTAATATTTATTGTTAATAGACTAGCTATTTGTTACAATACACTGCTTATATATCACAACTGTTAAACTGTTTATATTTGAACGCCAACTCTTGAACTCACCAACCATTATGTTGACATTTTTAGTATGCTATTCTCAGGTCGATAATTCAGCTTGCCAGTAGGAGCACAACACAGGTCCAGCATGCATTCTAAGGCTTTATGATATAGACTCATTTGCTTGATTTTAAGTATGGGTTTTTAAACATTTGGATGGCGCGTGTTTCGCCATATTATACATTTTATATTTTGGGTTTGTCTTGTTTACAAAACGCTTCCGTATGGTTTTAAAGTTTGAACTTTGGTTTGGTTTATTTTAAACATGGCATATAGAGTCATTTTGAGTAACTATTGACTGTGATCATGTTTTGTTCACACGCCTCGCGGTGAAACTCCGCACGTGGATTTTGAGGGTGTGACAATCAAAATCATAGACGTTTTAAAGATCAAAAGACGTTTGTTTTATGGTGTAATTTTTCATAAAAATAATATTGTATGTAAAATTACAAGCGTTTAAAAAAAGATGAAACTTGAAAATGTGGTTAACACTAAAACTCTTGGACTATCATTTAAAGTTTCACTTATTTACCATTTTACCATCTGATTTTCTAAGCCATTGGATCTAAGATCTAATGTATAATAATTCTTCTCACACTTCTTAGTTTTTTTCTTTTTCACAATAACCTGACCCTTTTAGTTATTTATAACTATGAGTTTTTCCTGCCTAATTTTAGGGACTACATACGTCCACATAACTCTCTTTTCTAGTTGAGAAAGATAACGAAAAAATAAAGGAGTGCAACTTATTTTAGTTTTTTGGTTATTTTTGTCAGTATATTAAGACTCAACGTTAATCCACCCTCCATAAACAAACAGCAAAAACTACCTAGGTCAAGTTTTGAACCCCTTATATGTGACTTTAGTACTATAATATAATTTTTTTATAGAACAATTCAAGTTGTTTGATTTTTTAACAACATTATTGTTTGATTAATATCCAATTTTTACTATTACATATATTTGTATTCTAACTACATAATTAGCGAATAATTAAAGTGAATATTTCAAAAATAATCCTTATGGTTTGATCAGATTGCTTGTTGATTAACAGGATTGAAAAATTTCAAGTATAATCCAAAGTTTTATATAATATTATAATCCACATCACTAAATGTCCCTGCTCCTCATTCGATTTGCATAACGTGTACATATTCATCTTCCCATAATCATGCACCGCCTTCATATATAAATTAAACAATTAATGTGCATAACTACAATTTTGACTACACTAATTTAATTAACATACTCATGTAGAGAGTGGCATAAACAAGAATCCATCAAGGTTATGTTAGGAGTATGGCAAATCGAATGAGGAGAAAGGACGTCAGAAGAAACCTAGCTTTGTGAGCAACAACTGAGTTTTTAAAATAGTTAAAGTTAGAGAATGTGAGACGACAAATTTACCTCTACTTAATCCTGAAAACTAACATGCATTTAATGGTGGGGGATCATTTTCATAAGATCTTACAAAACTTTGGACTATCCTTGCATTTTTTTCAATTCTAGAGACCAAATATGCAATCTGATAAATGAGAAAACTACAAAAATAGTCACTATGATTCGGTTAAATGCAATGAAGGATACTTGATCTGTCATTCAAATTTTGGTGAAATTTATTGTGATTTTTATTCAAATTGGATGTAATACCCTTCGATTAGGAACCCTTACTAATCTCAAGTCATATTGCTTACTAATTCTCTTAGATTTGAGGTTTTTGGTGGTTTTTGATGTTCTTCAGTTGAATACTAGCAATCGAAAAGTGTATTTCAACTCATGGTCAACTTAATGAATGATTGTTGGTTTAATTCGAGTATACAGATCTAGGATGTAGAATTCTCAGATTTGCAAATAAATCGGTAGATTAATCGATAATCGGTTGAAACAGTGGGTTTCAATTGATTTCAAGAGTCGAGGCTGTCATACCAATTGACTGGTTGAATTACTAATGTGGATCGACTATGCAAATTGAGTTTACTGATAGACCGTAGCGAATTAAAATCAACAAAGAACAAAACACAGATAATACTCAAAATGCTTGTATATTGATTAGCTTTTTGATCAAAATAAAATAATAGGGTGTTGGTTTTAGAGTTACAAAAAGGAAAGAAACATAATATTTATAGGTTTGACATATGGCCTGTTGGTCCATTTGATCGGTTTTTCAATGTAGAAGATGGTTTGAATCGTTCAATACCAAAGACAAACAACAAACACAAAGATTTGAAGAACAAAAGAAGACCAAAATGTATTCAAATAAGTTTCAATAAGCAACAATACACAACGGAATGAAATAAGCTCAATATATTCAATAAACACCAGCTTACAGTAGTGTAGTCACTTGTGTTGATACATGTGTCCCTAGATTCTGAGCTGAATGTAAAATGTCTTGATTATATGTAATTGAACGATGATGAATGAAATACATGTGGTTGTTTATATTATAATGTTTATATATTTCATTAATGGGTTGAGTAATTATTAATTATATAGGTTTGGATTTGTTTGAATTGGTATGCATAATGTTGTAATGATTAATATATTCAAATTTAACATGATGTAGTTATCATGCGAATGGGCCATACGAATGGACCATACGCATGAATAACTTCATGCGAATGGCTCAGTCGCACGATCAATCCAGGAGACTGGATCAGTCGTAAGACTGAAGCATGAGATTGGTCCAGTCGTACGACTGAAGACTCAGTCGTGAGTATGGATCATACGCATATCTCAATCGCACGACTGAACCATCCGAATGGTTCAGTCGCCCGAATGAGAAACCCTTACCTATAAATACCACCTAGTTCGTGGAAAAACGTAACACTTCGAAAATTAGAAACCCTAATCGACCCAGAACGTGCTGTTCGACCATTCCAACTTCATAGAGCGTTTCAGATCATTCCTAGTCAATTCATAACGTTTTCTAATCGTTAGGATTGATCTTGAGTTCGTTCTCACTGATTGGATCGCCAATCAAATAGGATTCCGCACTATTTGATCTGGTATAACGAAGAATCGGTTAGTACTCCGTACGTACAAGGTCCTAACAAGTGGTATCAGAGCTTTGGCTCTTGATTCTTCGTTGATTCAATCGTTATTGTGAAAAAGTCTACGTTTTTACGCGAAAAGATCCAATCTTTTGGCTAAAAATTGAGTCTTTACGTGTGCATGTTCTGAAAATTCAGTGTTTTTCGAGTTTCAGCCGTCTAGGGTGCAAATACTTGCGTTCTAGGTCAAAAGTGTTCAAAATCGCGTTTACAGCCGACCCAGTCGCACGATTATCTCAATCGTACGACTGAACTCTTTCGCCCACGTCTTTCGCACGTCTGAGTCAGTTGCCAGTCCATTCGCCCGGTTGAGTCAGTCGCTGTGTAAATCGCCCGATTGAGTCAATCGCCCATTCCAGTCGCACATCTGAATCGTTCGGCCTGTTCAGTCGTCTAAGTCTCTCAGTCGTCTATTCAATCGTACGTTTGAGTCCAATCGCATACAGCCCATTCGTACAGCAGATTAATTCTCAAGTTAAATTAATTCAAGGATGGACTCAGAAAATTATGCCATGTCAGCTGGAAAGGATTCGAGAATTCAGAACTTGTTGTTGCTAGAGAATGAGATAGGGAACCATAACAAGCCACCTAAACTATTGACAATAGAGGACTTTCCACAATGGAGACAACGTTTTGAGATCTATCTTAATGGTGTAGATACTAACTTATGGAACTCTATTGGGGTTGGTTATAAAATACCCGTGGGGGCTGATGGTGTTCCTTTGACTTTGAGTGGACTCACTGATACACAAAGGTTGCCTACAATGCAGAGAAGAAGGCCTATGCTATTTTGACTCAGTCAATTCCTAAGCCTATTTTTCATCAATACTCAGAGCACAAACAAAGTAAAAAACTGATGGAAGTTCTTGAAAAGAGGTATGACGGAAACTCAAACTTAAAGGCACTGAAAGGTAAAGCGTTGAAGAAGGAGTTTGATAACTTCTCAGCAATTGGGAATGAAAGTTTGGATGAAATCATCGATCGTTTCTACCACCTGATGAGTGAACTTCACACTCATGGTGTTAAGACGTCAATGGAAGACAAAGTTTTAAGCTTGGCAGATGGTCTACCTGCAAAGTGGGATTCATTCATTTCTACTCTGCGATACAACTCAGTTTTAGAAACCCTAGACATCAATGATTTTATTCTAAAACTGAGAGAGGAGGAAGTGCGACACAAATACAAGGCAAAGAAGGGCTCTTATACACAAGACCCCTCTCTCTACAATGTTCCTTCTACCTCCACCCCTGCTGCAAAGTCTTCTGGTGCACCTCTGCAAACAGCCTTCGTGTCCAATGCATCTCCAACTTCTGAACAAGGCTCATCATCTGCAAATGAGTCTCTTGGTGTATCTGGAATGAGTCAAAGTCCCATTGTTACTCAGTCTGCAAAGTTGATAACAGAAAATCTGGGAAAAGTAACAGTGGAGGTTGCTAAAGAGCACATGGATCTACTGGCTGCTGTTGTGCATTCTTATGATGGTTTGGTGGCGGGCAAGATTGGTAATTGCCACCTTGCTGATGAAGATTACGAGCAAGTAGATGAGAATGAGCTGGAAAGAATGGACATTATGTGGGCTCTTGCAAGTGCTGTCCGAAGAGCCAAGAAATTTGTGAAGAAAACAGGGCAAAATCTCGTGGCTACTAAAGATACAACTTTTGGTTTTGACAAGTCTAAAGTCACGTGTTTCAATTGTGGAGAAAAGGGCCACTTTAAAAGGGAGTTTCAAAGCCTAAGAAGACTGGGAACGGGAATCCATTGTCCTCGTTCAACAGGCAAGATAGAGACAAGAAACCAGCGTCCACGGGAAGTGATTCTAAAGCTATGGTAGCACAAGGAGATGAAGGACAAGACTGGTCCTTTCGATTCGTATCTGATGAAGCTAACATAGCATCCGTGGAAGACTTGAACGAAGACTCTGCAAGTGAAGGAGAAAGCTCAGCTGAGGTTGATACTGCTGATTTGGAAGAGACGTTTGATGCTGTTGAGGAAATTGTTCAGAATGAGTTGAATTCAGAATCTGAAGCTCAATCTACGTCTCAGAATGCTTTCATGGCTGGCACGTCGACATCTACACAGGTAAAATCTAAAGATGAATTATTTGATGAACATGCTTGTGTCGAATGTGATAAATTTAGAGAAAGCATTGATCTAAAATTTGCTAGGTTGTTAGAACACAATGACAACTTAGTAAATGACTTAAAACTGTGCTCAGAAGCTAATCGTGTCTTAAAACAAAATGAGAGCAGTTATAAGGAGAAGTTAGATGCGTTGCAGAAGCAACTAAAGGAGACTGAAGTTGTTGTATTTAACCAAGAAAATGACATTAAATACTACTTAAAGACCATTGAAGATACTAAAAAGGACAAAGCAGTTTTACAAGTAGAAAATGAGTCGTTGCAACAAAACTACATAGTTTAGCGAGTTCTTCGCACATTTTGAAAAACTTGGTTAAAGAACGCAACAATGGGGAGGGTTTGGGTTACAAGGTAGTTCCTCCACCACATGAAATTCTTTTGAATACAAAACAACGTCCAATTAATAACAATCAAATTAAGGATCATGTGGTGACAACTCCTCTGGTTAGTGATCCGGACACAGCAGTTCAGTCTGCTTCTCCGGATGATGATCAGAAACCCTCAACATCAAGCAAGGTCAATGTTGAGAAACGGGTGGAAACAAATGTCCAAACAACTCTTGGTTCGGAATCAAAGTCAAATTTTACACAAACCAAGATATCTAAATCCACTCAAGTTAAACCAGTTAAAAGGGATAATATTCAGCCTCAAAGACAAATTAATCTTAATATTAAACAAGTTAAATTTGTTAAAGAGGGTAAATATTCAAAGACTGAGACCAAAAGACCCATTCCTGAGGTTTACTCACCGCCCCACAAGAGATCTCCTAGTCCTGATGAATGGAGATCCTGCTATACTTGTGGTCAGCGAGGTCATATTTCAACGAATTGTCCACGCTATCAGACACCAAGAATTAAAGTTGAGCTAAACGACAAAGTCAAAGTAGATTCAAAACAGCGTTCTAAGACCTCGGTTACGTCGAAAACACCCATTAGGCATAAAACACCTTCTAAGTCGTTTTCGTCTCCACCACGTCAAAGGCAAAACAGACAAGTCCCCGACAGGTCTGTGACACCAGCGAAAAAATATGTTTCTGAATCTAAACCATATGCTCAAACTGTTAATCAGTCTAAAGTTTATCATAAACAATCCTTTCACAGGGATGGTTTATGGAAAGCCAAGACATCTGGTGAGTCTGACAGCCAGGAAAATCTGAAAGTTGAGATTCCACCCACTGATAAAGGACAGTGGGTCGAATTCATGATGGTTGATTCCTCTGGGAAACCCAAGCCAGTCAGGGCTTGGGTCCCCCTCCTTAACTGATTGTTTTCAATTATGTGCAGTTTGTCCGCTACAGTGCTTCAACAAATACATGGATTGTGGATAGCGGAGCTTCCAGGCACATGACAGGAAACAAGTCTCTCCTTTTTAATGTCAAACAAATTAAAGGGGGACACGTTTCTTTTGCTAGGAACAAAGGAGGATATATTACTGCTCAAGGTGAAGTAGGTAATGAGAAGGTAAAGTTTGATAAAGTAAATTTTGTTCAACAACTAGAAAACAATTTACTTTCAGTGTCTCAGATATGTGACAAGGGCTTCAAAGTTATGTTTGACAACCGAAAATGTTACATACTGAACAAGGAGATGGAGATTCCAGAGAAGCAGGTTTTGATGTCTGCATCCAGGTACAATGATTTATATTTCTTGGATATGTCTAATGCTTCTACCTCTGAATCTACAGCTCAATGTTTCCTATCAAAAGCGACAGAGAAGGAATCCATCTCATGGCATAGAAGGATGGGACACATAAATCACAGGAAGATGAATCATCTGGTTCACAACAACCTTGTTGAGGGAGTTACAGTCAAGAACTTCCAACTTCCTGATTTTTGTGTCTCATGCAAGAAGGGAAAGCAGACCAGGAAATCTCACAAGACCAAGCACGTCAACACAATTGAGATGCCTCTGGAGTTGCTACACATGGATCTTTTTGGTCCAGTCAACACAAAGAGTATAGCAGGAGACTGGTACTGCTTTGTAGTCATAGATGACTACTCAAGATTCACCTGGGTGAGGGTGAAAAGGATTTTTCGTTATCTGAAGGGTACTCCAACACTGGGATTGTGGTATCCTCATGATGATGACTTTGAGCTTACCGCGTACAGCGATTCAGATTATGGTGGTTGCAAGATGAATTTCAAATCTACATCAGCGGGATGTCAGTTCTTTGGAAGACGGTTAGTCACGTGGCAATGCAAGAAGCAGACCTCGGTTGCTTTATCAACCTGTGAAGCTGAATATGTTGCTGCTGCAAGTTGCTGCTCTCAAATCATATGGATTCAACAGCAAATGCGCGACTACGGTTTGAAATTTTCTAACATTCCTATTTATGTTGATAATTCTGCTGCCATAGCTGTCACTAAAAATCCTGTTCAACACCCAAAAACAAAACACATCGGGATTAAATATCATTTCATACGCGATTGCTATGAAAAACAATTAATTGATGTGATTAAAATTAACACGGATTTTCAGCGCGCTGACCTTTACACCAAACCTTTTGATAAACCAAGATTTTTATATCTGCTAGAGGTCAACGGTGTTAAAAAGAAAAGTGATGTGATTGCAGAAGAAGCAGATACATAGTCCGACTCGTGTCTATTTGTTTTTAATTTCCATGTCGTATAAAATCCAAAAACACAAAAAGATTTTTTGTTTTAGAATTTTAGGGGAGATTTATTTCAGTTTCATTTACTTAAAAAAAAAAGGGGAAGGTAAGTAAAGCTGAAAAGGCACAGACAAACAAACTGGAAATGTGACTCGATAAAACTGGAAAGTGATAGTACACAGGCATCGAGTTACTTGGAACATCAAAAAGGGTTTCAGCTTCAAAAAGAAAAATCATAAATCGGAGAAGTCTAAGCCTAACAAAAAGGGAATATGATAGAAGGTTTGACTGGTATTGTAATCATTTGGAGAAAGTAGATCTAGGGTTGTGTAAGTACACAATACGATGTGTCAGTAGATTCAACACAATAGACCATTAGACATCATCAGTGAACTGGCTTAAACTAAATTTACTCAACTAGTTGTGTGTTTTCATGGTATCCCTGGTCTGTACAATCAATCAATGTCCAATAAGGGGTGAGGAGCAAGCTAATGCCACGAATGTGAGCAAAGACCTGAAAAACAGAGCAAAAATGACAATTGTCATTAAAATAATGTATATGCAAATATGCTGCTCTAAGAAGATAAATAGGTATTGCGCCTCTCTGCTGTGCGATGGCACTGACCTGAGGCTTAGCATAACCTATTCGTTCTAAGAATTCATTGTTGTTTGCGCCTCTCTGCTGTGCGATGGCACTGACCTGAGGCTTTGCATCTCTTTGAAAATTTTAGAACCAAATCTTCTAAGTCCCAAGACCGCTCAAAAATTCTCCTGAGGAAGATTGATTACCATATACCTGTGGAACACTCAAACAATGGTTGACCTAATTCATCTAATTAATCGCTGATGTGTGTCAAATGTCTGTGTATGGATTTAAGTGGACAAACATACTAACAATCGTCGTGGCTGCATCGCCTGATGTTCAAAATCAATAAGATTTACATATTAGTTCAAACATGATTCCCAGTTAGATCTTAGAAGTCTTCGATAAATGAAAAACAGTGCAATCTTATCATGCAAAGTGTAATAAGCACTAAATGTTCCAAGTGATGGTGTATATGCCTGTCTGATTCCACGAGAGTCCATTCCGGATAAAATGTTAATGCTAATAAGCTATACAAGCCTGCCCTAACAAAAATCACAAAAATATGTTCTTTCTGTTCATAGGTTAAGATTTGTCTAGTCTTAGTATAATGTGTCAGGTCGGACTGTGTATATTGTTATCTGTTAAACGTCACTGAATGTGCTTAATGTTTATCTAAACAGATTGTTTCTGAAAGGTTAAAATGATCACATCTGAGGTGATCGGGTAGATAAATGGATCACGTCTGAGGTGATCGGGTGGATAAATGGATCACGTCTGAGGTGATCGGGTGGATAAATGGATCACGTCTGAGGTGATCGGGTGGATAAATGGATCACGTCTGAGGTGATCGGGTGTTTAAATATATCATGTCTGAGATGATCAAATGCACATAATGTTTTGTCTATTGGTAAATAAAACTAAGGGCTGGTTCATATCTTGACAAAATGGAACAAGTATAGCCCAATCGCACGACTGAATCTGATATGACCCAGTCGTACGAATGGGGTATACGATTGAATACAATCGTAAGACTGGACCATGCGAATGAGCCCAATCAGCCGATTAAATGTGCACGACTAGGTCAAACGTGCGAATGGGATGTACGTATGAATCAAATGGCACGATTGGAGGTGACCGACTACAACAGTAGTTTGGATGATCCTCAATCGCCCGTTTGGAGAAGAACGATTGGGTGGATTGCACGACTGAGACCCAGTCGCCCGACTGACCTATACGACTAGGTTCAGTCGCCCGGCTGAACAAGACGACTAGGCTCAGTCGCCCGACTGGAATGTGCCCTAGTATATATACAAGCCGAATCCGAACCAGTCGCTCATTCTCCCAAATCGCCCTCTCTATTCGCCCGACCTAAAGAAACTCTGTCAAAATTTCTTTTGATCCATCTTTACCTTTGTTTAGCATATTCTAACATCCTTTGGTGTTTATACAGGTAATACTCGAGGTGTTTCACAGATAATACAGGCAAATGTTGTCCAGAATCTCTCGAATTCTGACCGAACAGTAACCGAGAACATGATGATCAAATAGGACGTTCAAACTAATCTAAACGTTTAAACAAAAGTTAAAACATGATTAATCGGTAGTTTCCGAGTGTAATGAGCCTAATTTCGACATTTAACTTCAAGTATAGCTCAAAACACGAATTTGAATGGACAAACTGTCGAGCAGGCGACTGGACACGCTGATGAACTACAATCGCCCGATTGAGAAGACGACTAGTGTCAGTCGCCCGACTGAGAAGGACGAATGAATCAATCGCACGACTATGCTCATTCGCTTGACTTAGTCGCCCGTATGAATAAATTCACCTTTAAAACTCATTCGTGCCACTCAGTCGCACGGTTATGTTCATTCGGCAGCTCAGTCGCCCGACTAACAAAAGTGGGAAATTCTTTGTTTTGAATAAGCTATCTTCTACATGTACTGATGTTTACTTATATTGTGACATATGGCGAATCGTCAGATTCTAAGCACCAAGCACAACATCTGTGCCCATCTTGATCTGACCTCAAGGAATGCATCGGAGTTTGTGGGAATAATCATATTCTTACGGAGATCGAGGATCTTCAGGGCAATATCCACACCCTGCACTCCGTACCACTCACTGCAGCAAGCATTCTGGGAGAATGCTACCGTAGACAGATCAGTTGAGCCCTATCGGATCAGGAGCTCTATACTTGGGAATGCGATAGAGATAACCGAGGAGGACTCAGACGAGGCTCCACTAACCCGAACTGTGGGAAGTCGGGTAGTGGCAACCGAGGAAATATTACGGGCGGTTGGTGGACGCCCAGGAGAGTCTGGGAGCTCTGTAGCAGACCCAGCATACACTCCAGTCTCTCCCAGCAGCCAAGGGGAAGCCTCCGGGTCAAAGGGGACTCGGAGGAAACATATGGCTCGTCCTCATGGGATGAAGCCCAAGCGGAGGAGGATCACGCTCATCTCTACCTCCTCTGCACCAACCACTTCCACCACACCTAGCCAAACCACCCAAACCACTCAAACTACCCAACACACCACAAACCAAACACCTCAAACCACCACCACCACTATACCTCCACTTCATACTCCCATATCTTCCCACACCACCACCACTGTACCTCCCACAACAGCCATCCCATCTCCTCCCATCTACACCACAGCTACCACAACATCCACCTCCTACCAAGCCCAACCAACATCCTTTCCATCCAGCTCATTCATACCACCAGTTTCTATGGTAGAGCAGCTAGCTGCCCTAAACAGCATGGTAGTTAAGCTGATGGCGTCAGATGCAGAAAAGACAGCTCAGTTACAGAAGCTGAGAGAGTTGAGCTCATCTCAGACTACTGAGATACACCAGTTAAGAGAGCTGACTTCTTCCCAAGCCCAGGTGATCACTTCACAGACCGATCAGATCACAGGGTTGCTTCAGCAGGAGGCAGAGACTGATGCAAGGTTAGGAAAGCTGGAGGCGGCTCACAAAACTCTGTTGCTTAAACTGAAAGGCACTCAGAGTGAGCCCCTCAAAATCGGGGAAGGTGATGGTGATGATGATGATGATGATGATGATGATGATGAGGACCATGATGATGAAGATGATGGTGATGATGATGGTAGTGAAGACGGAAATGATGGTGATGAGGATAAGGATGATGAGGAGGGAGAAGGAGGAGCAACTGCCGGAGATCAAAGCAATGATGTAGGAGGCGAAAGGCGTTCTAAGCACCGACAAGATCAAGGACCCTCTTCGTCTGCCCCAACTGAAGAAACTCCGGAAATACAAGACAAAAGTACTGTGTAGTTATTCTTGTTTATGTAATTAACAGACTTTTGTAATTGAAATTATGTTGCATTTATTTAATGAATGTCTATATCGTATGTTAATGATTGAACTTGATTATCTACTAACAGATATTGTGTTTCATGTTTAAATCAAGCAGATCCAAACTTCCAACGCGATGAATACGATGTCGAACCCTTACAGCAGGTCAAGAGTCAGTTAACAATGATCCTTGATCTGCAGGGTATTGTGAGAAGATCGGTTGAGTATACCCCTGAGGAGGGTGAGATTATTCATGGCTTCACAAAGGAGCAGTTGGCTGAGATATTCAAGCTTAACGCCGATGAGATTGTGAAAGATGCTCCTGAAGTCCAAGTTGATAGTGATGACGAGCTACACGATATAGATAAGATTGAGATTGAGGACATCACTGATCAACATTGTCCAGCGTATACAGACACTGAAGGTCATGTCATTCCAAATTTGGATGACAACCTAGTCAGTGATACATTTGACACTCTGGAAAAGATGGAAGCAGAAAATGACAAACAAGAGGATACTGCCCGAGCTACTGAAGAAGAAGTCAAAGAAAGAAAAGCTGAGTGGGCTGCTTGTTTTGCAGAGCTTCGTGCCCAGAGAGATGCTCCAAAGTCTGATGCCTACACCAAACTTTATAGAGTGAAGAAACATCAGAAGGTGTCTGGAAAGATCATATCTTGGGCGTATTTTGAAGATCTTAACGCATATGCAGTTAAGAGGGAGAAAGGTATCGAGTACTTTAGATTCCCACATGATCTAAAGAGTCTACCTGGTTTTGAGCTCAACCAACTGGCAAAACTGAAGTTGTTGTATGCTGATCCGAGAAAAATGTCAGGTTGGTTTGAAGCTGCGTTAAAGAGAGAGTACCACACCCGGTGGGTGAACTTCAGGCCTCAGCAACCTACGAGGTACATTCGAAGGTCTGAAGTTGATCCACGAACCGGGAAGCCAAAGATTGTGTTGAAGTGGCGTCCACCGCATACCATGTCAAAGATCCCTCTAAGGGAAATGCCTCAGGACATCACTTCACATTTCAAATGGTGGTACTACGATTAGAGAACAGCTGAAGCAGTCATAGTGTTGAACAGAGATGGACAGATGGATGTCATCCGGGTATTTGACCCAATGTGGCTTACAAACTTGTCAGCTAATGATGTTTATACACTCTACAAGTGGCCACTGTTCTATGACTCGTAGGATATCGTACTAGCTCTCCAGTATCAGCATGTCATACGCCTCTGCTTTGTATTTGAAATACATGCAGGGGTAACCAGAGAGGAGAAATTCAAGAAGTACGAAGAGGTCATGGGTAAAGCAAGACATTAGATGAATCTAGGTCCAAGGGGGAGTTTGTTGATACATGTATCCCTAGATTCTGAGCTGAATGTAAAATGTCTTGATTATATGTAATTGAACGATGATGAATGAAATACATGTGGTTGTTTATATTATAATGTTTATATATTTCATTAATGGGTTGAGTAATGATTAATTATATAGGTTTGGATTTGTTTGAATTGGTATGCATAATGTTGTAATGATTAATATATTCAAATTTAACATGATGTAGTTATCATGCGAATGGGCCATACGAATGGACCATACGCATGAATAACTTCATGCGAATGGCTCAGTCGCACGATCAATCTAGGAGACTAGATCAGTCGTAAGACTGAAGCATGAGATTGGTCCAGTCGTACGACTGAAGACTCAGTCGTGAGTATGGATCATACGCATATCTCAATCGCACGACTGAACCATCCGAATGGTT
This sequence comes from Flaveria linearis, assembly GCA_024085815.1. Classification (NCBI taxonomy): domain Eukaryota; kingdom Viridiplantae; phylum Streptophyta; class Magnoliopsida; order Asterales; family Asteraceae; genus Flaveria; species Flaveria linearis. The sequence continues at coordinate 53,675,107 of CM044005.1, forward strand.
CAGTCGCCCAAATGAGAAACCCTTACCTATAAATACCACCTAGTTCGTGGAAAAACGTAACACTTCGAAAATTAGAAACCCTAATCGACCCAGAACGTGCTGTTCGACCATTCCAACTTCATAGAGCGTTTCAGATCATTCCTAGTCAATTCATAACGTTTTCTAATCGTTAGGATTGATCTTGAGTTCGTTCTCACTGATTGGATCGCCAATCAAATAAGATTCCGCACTATTTGATCTGGTATAATGAAGAATCGGTTAGTACTCCGTACGTACAAGGTCCTAACAAGAAATCATTGTGAAGTCACTGGATCGATGAACATCCGAGCACGTTCTTGACGGAAGGATAAATAACAGCAATAACCAAAAGTCAATCAATAACACGAACAATAATCGAATGATTTCATTGATAAAACATAACGATTTTAAGCTCGTTACAACTTAAGAATACAGACTCTTGGCAAGGGGAGATCGAGCATGATCTCCCCTCTCATCCGGCAGCACCTGGGCACCAGGAACCCTATCAAAACCCTTAGGTTTCTACACATTGAAACTGGTATATATAGGCCTCGGCCCATATCTGATGCGACTGGGCTCATTCATGCGATTGGACCATGCGTATGGTCCAATCGTACGACTGGACCATTCTTATGGTTCAGTCTTACGAATGCCCCAATCGCATCTTTCAGTCGCACGACTGGCCCATTAGCATGGCTCAGTCGTACGACTGAGTCTCATTCGCATATGCTCCTGCAAATGACCCAGTTTCATGTGTTTACAACATATCAGGTGTATTACATTAAGCCTAGACTATTCGTCAAGCGACGGACACACTATATATGACAATATATGCTCCAACAACTTGCAACAGAAATATTCGATTAGGGTTTTGCAAGGATACCTAACAATGAACAAAATGAAATCTATACATAGCAGTCTTAGTTTCGCAGATAGTTTCGCTGTCTGCGAAACTGTGCTGCCGAAACCATAGTTTCGCCCGATCGAAACTGCAGTTTCACCGGGTGAATTTTCAGCTGACTGTGAGCGAACCTGTAGTTTCGCTCACAGTTTCGCTAGACTACAAAAAGATAACCAAAACTAAACAACTTACAAATGAAATCTAACATTAATCCTATTACATAAAAATGTAAACAAATACTAATCTAAAGTGAGTCCAACCTATACTAGACCTTCAATACTCCCCCTAGGTTGGATCTCACCGACTCTGCTAGTCTTTATATCTCTATTCAGCTCCAGCATCCCCTGCTCCTGCACCTGATATTTCTTCTTCAGCTCCTACAGATTTCCTTCGACGAGCTTCAGCACTTGATCCACCTTGGTTGCCTCTTGTTTCATCAGTTCCTTCGGGATGAGCACTCGCTTGTGCAAATTGTTCAGATCATCTTCAGCCCTTACCTTCTCTGCCAGCTCCTTCACTTCAGCCCTCACGCCTTTAACCTTGTTCGCCACAATCATAAACAGGCTTGCTTCCTTCCTTGTCTCCTCTCCTGCTCCTGCTTTTATATGGTTCTCACATAGAACGAGCAGGTCTTCATCCTAAAATCCAAAAAAAGCTCCATAGGGTCGAAGATTCGATATTCAATGTCACCCTTCACTCTAATCACCGCCTCCCCCGTCTGGTTATCATAAAACCATTTCTCAAACTCTTCAAGACGTGGAGGGGAAGGATCTGCCAATCTAACCCGATGAATTGTTTTTGGTGGCTTCACGCTAAGTACAATTTTGCCTTTAGCAGTCACCCAATCTTTATCCTTCTTGGATCTCTTCCTCTCACCTTTCATATATCCAAATGCTTCAAAGTTATCATTCAGTCCACTTTTAATCTCTTTTTTCTAGCAACTTGGCTCTTTCACTCAGATCAGCTTGAAGCAGAGGCAAAGATGCCAACCTTCTTAAATCCCACTTAGGCAAGGTCTTGAACGCCTTCCTTTAGTGAAAGTATGTAATCCCACCCCCTCTCCTCTTAATCATGAACATCTTGAGGCCGGGGTTATATTTCCAACTGACTATTCTCTTATCCACCTCCTTCTTTCTCAACCCTTCCATATTTTGGAACAGGGGAGTCAGTTCTTCTGGTTCCTTTTCCTTCACAAACCAGTCATTTTTCTCCATCTCGATAATATCATTCTCATTTTCACCCTTTTGAATCACATATGTTAGGGGCCTTTCATCCACCTCATAGAACTCAGGCTCTGAATCATAATCGACTAGTTGCTCATCCTCAACCTCCTCATCCACCAATCCCCTTTCAACGGGTTGCTCAGAAGCTTCAGCTTGTTTTCCCATTCTCTCTTCCCTAGTAAAATCACCTAGATTAATCCCCAAGTCAACAAATCCAGCCTCTATCACTTCTTTAACATGCTCAGCAGTCTCATCATGAGGTTCCTCAGTCCTCTTCTCAGATCCACCTGCTTCTTCTGCAGCTGCACCAGATGTGCCCTCTCCTGCCCTGGATGAAGTACCCACATTCAGAAATGGGTACTTAGAAGTATCAATCAGATCCTCTAACTCACATTGAGTTAGCTGATTAGGCAGGCCAGCAGGAGCTTTCAGATCATTCACCTCCTCCAATAATCTCTTGATCAGTTTATTTTGATCCACCAACATCCTTGTCATTCCCTCCAACATCTCATCCTTTTGTTTTTCCCTCAACTCTTGATTCATCAACTTAGTCTTGATCATACTTAGTTCATTGGATAGAGAGGTGTTGAGGTTTCTGATCACGTCCTTATCTAGACTTGGTTGTCTCTCGGTTCGTGGAGGATCAGAAAAGGTTGGATGTTTCTGTTTTGTCCTCCTCTCATACTCCCTAGTATCAGCCTTCTTCTTTGATCTCTTCTCCTTTTCGACCCTGGCTTTAGACGCCATCTCATTCACCTCGTCTTCAAAACATAATCTTTCTCTTTAGCATATCTCTTCCTCTTCTTCATAGCCTCAGTCGGACTTTGTCTTGTATCCTCTGCATGTTTATCCTCAGATTCTATCACCATCCTGATATACGCCCAACGTTCCGGAGTATACATGTTCTCCCAAAGGTGTGTAATCCTTCCACTGAAGTCGTGCTTGATAGCACAACAGTCAGCAAAGATCCGAGTATTCATAGACACCAAACTCTTGACTTATCCGTGTCTCGGAACGTTGGGGATTTGGTCGTTTATAATCATTTGAAGGAATCTGGGATATAGCAGCCATTTATCCTTCTTCAATGCCATTACATTTTCAGCCATGCAGTTAAATATCAAATTAGCTATATTAGCTTTCTCCCCTCTGCAGAAGATGACCATTGCTTTTGCCCAGTCTAGATTTAGCCCATCTGATCCACCTTTACGGTGATCTAAGCACATAATGAAAACATGAGCTATATATCTCCACTCCTTGGACAGAAAGGATTTTTTGATTTCCTTTCTAGTCCCGAAAGGAGGGCCCTCGTATCCTATAGACAGAAATGCATCGAACACCTCCTGATCAGTCAGATCGACTTCAGCTCCTGTATCTTCTTCCAGTCTCAATACTCGTGTAATAACCTCTTCGGTAATAGTCACCTCGTTATCCAGAACTTTGGCAACGATACTCTCAGAGTCTCCCCGTGTAATGTACTCAACAGTACGCTAGAAATCTCATATACGTAAATCATAGATGGTAGTAGAGTGTGAGATAGCGTATGCGATTAGGGATCTCTGCAGCCACCTAATACAGTCTCTGAAGCCGGCTGCTTTAGGATGAGAGTCATCTAAAATGGCTGTTATGTTGTTCCTTGCGTCAAACTTAAGTGTCGCCATTTAAAACTGTGAAACAAACATACCAAGTTAGTAGATTATCACCCAAGGTAATATTTTTTTAAAAAAATGGCAAAAATAATGAAATAAACATATTGTTATTATATATATATATTATATATAATTTTTTTTATTTTTATTAAATGCATGGCATAGTTTCGCTAAGACAAAACTATAGTTTCGCTGAATTTATTTTAGTTTCGACAAGGTAAGAACACAATTTCAACAACTGAAATTGATAGTTTCAGCAAGGTAAAGTGATAGATTCGACTGGACGAAACAACAGTTTCGGCGAGCGAAATTGAATTTCGTTGGGCGAAAGTGTTAAGTTCGCTCGAGCAGCATAACTACACAGTTTCGCTGGTTTTGAGAGAACTTTCGTTCAATTTCGCTGGATGATGGGTAGTTTTGCAGGATGAACTGCGAGACTACCTAACAGTCGCAATCAAATACGGTCACTTGCAGATGAAATGAACCTATAAAAACTAATGTCCTGAGTTCGAAACTCACTTCAAAAGCCAAATCAATTCAGTAACGGAGCAAAACGGTGTAAATGCGATGATTCAAGGATGAAAAACAGAATAAAACCCTAAAACTAATTTCTTCGAAGATTTTAGCGAAAATGATAAACTTAGTTTCGAAGAAGTATTTAAATGACTGGTAGTTTTGCAGAGGAATAAACACTTTCGCCGGTCACAGATTCGCAAGAAAAGCATAGTTTCGCCGGGGTGAAACTATAGTTTCGCTAGCACAAAAGAGCAAAAGACCTCAGTGCGAAAGTGTTAGCGAAGCTACTGTTTCGATGGACGAAACTGTAATTTCGCTTTGCGAAACTATCTGCGAAAATATACTTTCGCAGAAACCCTAATTTTTAAGATAAATTGATTTTAACCAAACAAATTAAAGTAAAATTGAAATTAAATAAAATAAAATAAGAGAAAATAAAAAGCAAAGAAAAGGACCCCACACAATCACGCCAGACAACATTTTATTTTAACCGAAAATAAAGACTATCTTAAAGAAGAACGAGAAACTGAATGAAACATCTGGAGAGTCATAGTTCGGTGAATTTGCAGATATTTTTGTCCTTTCTTAAACCCATGCCTTCTTCTTTTCGACACGTAACCCGCAGTTGTTGTTATCATGTTATCGGTTATATTAAGAGATGATAGAGAAAAACTCAGTCCCCTAGACATTTGGCAAAGAAACCTATCCTGTCCTCATGATATTTTGAATGAAAGACACCTACTGATTGATTAAATCTTTTCTCATATAGTAAAAATCTTTTTTCAGACGAAGCACGATACAATTTGACATCATTTGATAAGAGCTCAAGGTCAGTACTCATGTACAGTAGAGGAGTTCATCAAATTGTACTGATGAACACTCCAGGTCAGTACTACCGTACAATAGAGGAGATATTCAAATTGTGTCGATGAGAGCTCCTGGTCAGTACTCACGTAAAGCAAAGGAGATCATCACGTTGTGTCGATGAGAGCTCCAGGTTAGTACTTCCATACAGCAGAGGAGATCATCACTCTAGGTCAGTACCACCATACAGCAGACGAGATAAGCACGAACTAGACACCACAGTACACGAAGAGGCTTCTAAGATACAAGAATGAATGAGGCAAGGGAGAATAAGGCAAGGACAAAACAACACGGAGGATCCTTATTCTCAATCCCTTTTGGACAAGGACGAGTAGCTTTGTGAAGGCCAACGATGTCAAGGGTATAATCTGAGAATTCAAGCATCTCATATTCTTAGTTAAGCTACGGGTGTACTATCTACTTTGCTTTCATGCTGAGCCTATCAAGCAAATCCCGACACGATACTGTTGACCTCCTTCATATTATTCAAATATCTCAATGGGGCAGAGGTTCTGCAAAAGGAAACAAAAGAAGCGGTTATAAATGATTATACTCCCCCAAAATTTCTGCAACGAATAGGGGAAGAAATTTCTAAAGACAATCATTTATTTACTTTATACATATCTATTTTTTTTGTTTTTGTTTTAAGTATGAAAGAATAGCGATCGACGGTGGAGCAGATGAGAAATAAAAGCAAGAAAGAAAAGGAAACATGAGAAAGAAGTATTAACATGATAGATTTGTTTTTTTAATAATCAAAGGTTTAAAATGATATTAATCCCAGCATGGAGATCAATTCATAAAAACGAGGTTTGTCAGAGGTTTTTGTGAAAAGATCTGCTTTTTGATGTTTTGTATCAATGGGAATAATATTAATGAAACCTTTTTCCTGAGCATCACGGATTGCATGAATCCGTGTCTCGATATGTTTAGTTCGGGAATGATGAATTGGATTCTTGGCAATCCAGATAGCTACTTCGTTGTCACAGAACAACGGGTATGAAGAAAGTTGATCCCATAATCCATCATCTGGTGTTGAATCCATAGCATTTGGGAACAACAACTAGAGGCAGCAATGTATTCTGCTTCTCCTGTGGAGAGAGAGACAGTGGTCTGTTTCTTGCTTTGCCAAGAAACAAGACAGTTGCCCAAGTATTGACAACCTCCAGTAACTGATTTTCTGTTTAACCTGTAGCCATTAGAATCACTGTCAGAGTAAGCATGTAAATCAAAATTCCCACCATAAGGATACCAAAGTCCTAAACGAGGAGATCCCTTTAGATAATGAAAAATTCGTTTGACGGCCTTTTCATGGGACTCTTTAGGAGCTGATTGGTATCAAGCACAATATCCTACAGCAAAGGTGATGTCAGGACGACTTGCTGTCAGATACATAAGAGAGCCAATCATGGATCTGTAGAGATGAGGATCAATTGGTTTCCCATTCTCATCAGGAGTGAGACATGTTTGAGCAGTGAAGGGAGTCATCTCTGAAGAAGCATCATCTATTTTAAATTTCTTCAACATTTCTTTAATATACTTTTCTTGATGAATGAGAATTCCCTCTGGCTTTTGTTCGACTTGCAACCCGAGGAAAAAGCACATCTCTCCCATCATGCTCATTTCAAATCGGCTTCGCATAACCTTCTCAAACTCCCGACATAATTGTGGATTGGTGGAGCCAAAAATAATATCATCGACGTAGACTTGCACGATCAGCATCTCACCATCTACCTCCTTTTTGAATAAAGTCAAGTCGATGGTGCCTAGAGAAAAACCATTGCTTAAGAGATACTGTGTTAATGTCTCATACCAGATTCGAGGTGCCTGATGAAGACCGTAAAGAGACTTATCTAGCTTTTATACTTTGTCGGGAAAGTCTGGACCCTCAAAGCCTGGTGGTTGACACACATATATATCTTCATCAATGTCCCCATAGAGGAATGCACATTTCACATCCATCTGTAGACTTTAAATTGCTTGTGAGCAGCATGTGCCAAAAATATTCTGATAGCTTCTAGACGGGCGACAGGCGCAAAAACTTCGGTGTGGTCAATCCCTTCTTCTTGAGCAAAGCCTTGGACCACTTGTTTGGATTTGTTTCTTACCACGATGCCCCGATTATCAGGTTTGTTCTTAAACACCCATTTCGTTCCAATGGGGCACTTGTTTGGTGGAAGATCGACCAGAGTACACACCTTGAGTTTTCAAAACTGTTACAATTCTAATTGCATTGACTCAACCCAGCAAGGATCCTTAAGTGCTGCATGAATGTTTTTAGAAATGATTTGAGCTATAAAACAAGAGAATAGGCAGAAATTAATCAAACCTGATTGACTCCGCATCCGAACTCCATCAGTGATAGAACCAATTATGTTATCATGAGGATGATCTTTCAAGGTCTTGAAATCGGCAGTCATTGGTGGGATGTGAGTGGGTGGATGGTTAAGAGATGAACAAGATGATGAGGTAGAGTGAGGTGAAGAAATAGGACAGGTTGGTTGGGATGTGGTACGTAAAGGTGATGAGGGAAGTGATGTTGACATAGGTGGAGGTGGGAGATCAAACGAGGATGAGGAAGATGCAACATCAACTGATGTAGCATCATTTGTTGTTATGACGGGAGGGACAATAGGTTCAACTGGAAATGGAGCGGGAGGGATAATGTTTGTTGTAGCATTGGAGATAGACGCATCATCATCGAAAACTGTAAGATTAAATGATTTAAACACTATATCGGAGTCAAAGAACCAAGCTGGTTCTGAAGGAACATCAGAGGAATTATATTCCTGCCAATCAACATAAAGTGACTCTTGAACGATACGTGTTCTCTTGTTATATACCCGATAAGCCTTTTGTGAAGAAGAATATCCTACAAAATAACACTCATCAGACACGGCGCCAAATTTTGTCTTCTGAGCTTGGGTGTTCAATAAGGTGCACGAGCAACCGAATGGCCGAAAGAAGTCGATCAAGGGCTTTCTCTTGTGAAATAATTCATATGGAGTCTTCATCTTATCCTTGACTATCAACACCCTGTTGAGAACATATGAAGCACAATTCACTACCTCGGCTCAAAAGATGATGGGTAGGGGTGATTCTATTAGCATTGTACGTGCAGCTTCAATTAGGGTGCGATTCTTTTGTTCAGCCACACTATTCTGTTGAGGGGTACTCGCAGCACTGAATTGTCTTAGTATTCCTTTGGCAGCACAAAAAGAATCAAATATCTGATTTCTGAATTCAGTACCATTGTCACTTCGGATCGCCATTACCTTCCTCTTGCTTATCGTTTCAATTAAAAGAATTAACTTTTTCAGCTCTTCAGCAGCTTCTCCTTTATGAGCAAGAAATCTCACCCATGAATATTTGGAACAATCATCTGTAATCACAAGGCAGAAAGATTTCTTAGCAATAGATTTAACACTAATTGGACAAAATAGGTCAGTATGTAACAACTCAAGGGGATTTGAGATGCTATTTTCAATTTTAGGTTTGTGTGGTTTCTTATGTTGTTTTCCTTTTGCACATGCCATGCATTTCTCAACCATAGAATAGTATTTTAAAGGTAATCCCCTAACAAGATGGTTTTTAACTAATTTGTTTATGATTTTGAAATTAAAGTGGCCCAATCTACGATACCATAAGAAAGACTCAGAGGAGGAAGCTTTAGACAGAAGACAGGTGACTGTAGATGATGAGTCCTTTGAATTCATGTCAAGAAGGTATGTATCATGCTTCCTTGGAGCCCGCATGAGTACCATATTATCTGGAATATCAATCTCAGATTTCAAAAATAGACAATCATTGGACTTGAAAAAGACCGGAATGCTTTTATCACAAATCTGATAGACGCTCAACAGATTGAATGCAAGCTCGGGCACGAAGTTGACTTTCTCCAAGGTGAGAGAGCCATTGGAAGCTTCGCCTTGACCTATCATTTTTCTTCCCTTCTTATCTTCGGCGAAAGCAACGTAACCACCATTGATTATCAGGTAGTTAGTCAATAAATCTTTAAGCCCCGTCATATGTCTGGAGCATCCACTATCAACATGCCATACACTATTTACAACCTTAGTGGATGACTCCTGCAAGAGTATCAAAGAAAGAATTAACCAGGTGAAACGGGAACCTAAGCTTGAACAACTTTAGGTTTAGCTGAAAGAGATTTCTTGCAAAAGAAATTATTAACTAATTGGTTCAATCTACTCCCAAAAGAATTTCTATTAACGTGTCTATGATGAAGCTGAGGACAGTGCTTAACAACATGATTATCTTTACCACATTGAAAATAGTGTGCTTTTAATCTAGGTCCATTATGTAATGAGGTAGGAAGTTTATCTATGCATGTTTCCTCATCACGTTCAGATAATCTTGAATCATCATCACTGTATACCTCATACATGTTAAAAGAGCTGTCTTTATTTGAAAAAGAATGATTATGTATTGAAGAAATTAAGATGTCATCTGAGATACAAGTGGTACTAGTACCACTAGTACTTGCCTCAGATGAAGATATAATCCTGGCATTAAACCCAAAAATTTTAGAAGGGATAAAAGATGGAATGGGGTGAGAAAAGAATTTTTCAAAAGAGTTAGTTTTTGTTTCCTCATTACTTTTCATAGTAGAATCAGACATAGGATCAACATAATCAATAGATGAACCAATGTCACAATCCACAGCATTTAAAGAGCAAATAGAAATATCACTAGAACATAATGAAATAGAGTCTTTTATAGTATTACTAGAAACAAAGACAGAATTTAAACTAGAGTTATGATCTAAAACAGAATGCTAAGGTTCAGGTGTATTAAGGCTAGATCATCCAAGCCCTCTAGTCGGTCCATAATCATAATCCTCACGAACATGCATAGGATTCACACCTTCTAAACCTGCAGATATACTATTAGTATCTATTTGGATCAAGTCTATTTGGAACAAGTCATTAGAAGGATGGGGAACGGGCATAGGTGAATAACAGTAAGTACTAGGAGGAGGATAAACCTTAGCATTTTCATAGCCCAAACCTGTTTTAATCCTAGCCCCCCCTTGAGATTTACATAAATCATCATGTTTCATTCCCGATATGGTCCATTTATCAAGTTTTGACTGAAGCTTGCTTGTTTCAAACTCAGCAAGAGCAACCCTTTGGGAAAAAGACGTGCTTGTTCTGGATCCCCTCCACCTATACCTCACCGAGTGTATGACTGGCCGTGAGATCCTTACCCCCGTGGTGAGATAGGCTGGGATCAACCGTTTGTGCCACCTGAACGCGACCCTCCACGAGATTGGAGTTATTACCCGACTTGTATAGATCGCATGATTTGTAGAAAGCGTGTTCCGAAGCCGGCCACTGCTGGACCTAGGACTAGGTCAGCAACTACCTCTGCGACACCCACCCTCCCATCTCTAGATGTACCCCTTGAGCAATACGTGGCGACATTAACCGCGACACTTGAGACTGAGCATCGACGAGTTGGAGTGCTCACTGAGGAGAACTCCACACTTAAGAATGATATACGCCGACTATGGCTAAAGATGGCTATAATTAAGGAGCGGTTATCGATGTCCATCATAGGAAATTTCAAAATGGCTGGTAGAGTGATGGATCTTACTGAGCGTATGGGTGCCTCCACAATATGGGCGTCGAGAGCAGACTAACCGGATTAGAAGCACAGCTCGCAGCACTACAAATCGAGGATAACCCTACACCTGTCGAAGACTCCGATGAAGACCCTGAGGAAGAACCAGAAGAAGCTCCGGATGGTGGAAACAGTGATGGATCAACTTTGTTCGATTGATTCTCTTTATTCTTATAACTTTGACTACATAGCGTTTATTTTGAAACCTATGTGGGAAGGGTTGTTTCCCCACCCAAACGACAAACTCAAATTTTGACATTGATAAATATTTTTTGACTCATTTACAATTTACTTACCTTTGGTTATTATTTTGGTTATTAATGTTATGGTGGTGACAAATTCATCATTTCTTCATGTTTAGTGTACTTCAATGAGATAAATATGTTGGATATTACTCATTTTTGTATTGTGTATGTAAAGTGAAGTATGGACGCCGGTGGACGTGGACGTGGACGCGGGCGCATATGTGGGTGTGGCACCGAAGGCCGTGGAGGCGGTGCCATAAACATGACCCCCGCTGAATTAGCTGCCCTGATAAATAAACATGTTCAGGTAGAGGTGGCTGCTGCGCAACCGGGACAGCCAGCAGGACCACCAGTGTGTACTTATAAGTCTTTTATGGACTGTAAGCCACACACCTACAGCGGGACTGAAGGAGCTGTAGGACTGGTATGATGGTTTGAGAAGACATAATCTATTTTCTCCAAACGCAACTGCCCACCTGTCGATCAGGTGAAATATGCCACCGGGACCTTAGAAGGTGCCGCTTTATTCTGGTGGAACGCACAAGTACAAATGCTAGGGCAAGCTATGCAAATGAGCTTCCTTGGAATGATTTCAAGGAGATGATGACTGAGGAGTACTGTCCTCGAAATGAAGTGCAAAAAGCTAGATATGGAGTTCTGGCAACTTAAGATGCAGGGCTTGGAAATCGAGGCCTACACTACCCGAACTCATGAACTGGCCACTCTATGCTTGGGAATGGTGAATGAGATGCATAAGCGGGTCGAGCACTACATTCGGGGGTTGGTGCCCGAAATTCATAGCATGGTGACTGCTTCCAACCCTGCTACGATTCAGCAAGCCATTCGTTTAGCTCATAAGCTGACCGATCAAGCAGTGGAGCAAGGACGTTTACCAAAGCGGGGTGCTGTGGCGAGCGTGCTCGATAACAAGAGGAAGTGGATACCTCCAATAGCAACAAATCATCATCATCCAGCGGTCAACATCAACCTCTGCAACAACAGCCGGTTCAGCAACAACAACGGAGGTTCGATAACAACCGTAACTTCTACCAGACAGCTTTAAACAATCAAGGATCCAGTGGTTATGGTGGTAAACAACCAAAGTGCACTCGGTGTAAATACCACCGCGTGGGAAGGTGTGACAATTTCAAGTGTCAGCGCTGTGGTAAGATGGGACACGCTGCCAAGGACTGTCGTGGTGAACTAGTAAAGAAGCCACAACAACCTCAAGAGACTCCCAAAGGTTTTTTTGAATGTGGGAAGGAAGGGCATTACAGGTGAAACTGCCCACAACTGAGGAAAAATGGTAATGGCAATAATGGCAATGGTCACAACAACAACAACCATTGCAATAACAACAATGATGGCAATGGTAATGGTAATGGTGGTAACAACAATCGAGCCAAAGGGAGAGCCTTCGTCATTGGCTCAAGTGAGGCTCTAAATGACCCTACGACTATTACTGGTAGGTTTTCTGCCAATGGATGTTTTGCTACGGTACTATTTGATACTAGAGCCGATAGGAGTTTCATGTCCTTAAAGTTCTGTAGTCTTCTAAGTGATACACCCTCCGCCATAGAATCTAAATACACCGTAGAATTGGCCAACAGTAAACAGATCCATGTAACGCATATCCTTAGGGATTGTAAGATAGAGCTTGCTGGTCATATCTTCACTATAGATCTTATGCCTGTTACGCTGGGGAGTTTTGACGTTGTGATAGGCATGGATTGGCTCTCTAATAAACAAGAGGAAGTCATATGTCATGAGAAAATCATACGAATTCCTATTGGTGTCAAAATCCTTATAGTCAGAGGTGATAGGAGTGGTGCGGTGATAGGCATCATCTCGTACATGAAAGCACAAAAGTTATTGTGAAAAGGTCGTTTGGCTATTCTAGCACTCGTCACTGATAAGCAAGCAGAAGAAAGGAGAATGGTGGACATTCCCGTGGTACGAGACTTTCCACAGGTGTTTCTAGAGGATCTTCGTGGACTACCACCTCACCGCCAAGTGGAATTCCAAATCGAACTGACTCCCGGCGCAACCCCGATTGCTAGGGCACCTTATCGATTAGCACCGAACAAACTACAGGAGTTGTCATCACAACTTCAGGAGCTTTTAGATAAGGGCTTTATTCAACCTAGCACATCACCTTGGGGAGCCCCTGTCCTCTTTGTTAAGAAGAAAGATGGCACGTTTCTAATGTGCATCGATTATAGGGAGTTAAACAAAGTCACAGTCAAGAACCGATACCCGTTACCTCGTATCGACGATTTGTTTGATCAGCTTCAGGGATCAAGCTATTATTCGAAGATTGATCTGAGATCTGGTTATCATCAACTTAGAGTCCGAGAAGAAGACATCTCCAAAACTGCGTTCCGTACTCGTTATGGTCATTATGAGTTCTTGGTCATGCCTTTTGGGTTGACTAATGCACCTGCGGTGTTCATAGACCTCATGAATCGCGTGTGCAAACCCTATCTCGATCAGTTCGTCATTGTGTTTATCAATGACATACTGATATATTCTAAGACCGAGGAGGACCATGAAGAGCACTTACGATTGATCTTAGAACTATTGAAGAATGAGCAACTGTACGCTAAATTCTCCAAGTGTGACTTTTGGATACGAGAAGTGCAATTTCTAGGTCACATTGTTAATGAGAAGGGGATACATGTTGATCCTGCCAAGATTGAGGCGCTAAAGAATTGGGCTATACCTAAAACGCCGAGTGAGATAAGTCAATTTCTGGGATTAGCATGATATTACTGACGATTCATAGAGGGATTCTCTAGGATTGCACAACCTCTCACAACATTGACTCACAAGGGAACGACATACAAATGGGGTGAGAGTCAAGAATTGGCTTTTCAACTGTTAAAACAGAAACTCTGTAATGCACTGATATTGGCACTGCGAGAGGGAACAGATAATTTCATGGTGTATTGTGACGCATCCATTCAAGGATTAGGTTGTGTCCTGATGCAGCAAGATAAGGTGATAGCCTACGCCTCGAGACAACTAAAAGTTCACGAGAAGAACTATACCACCTATGACTTGGAATTGGGTGCGGTGGTTTTTGCCTTAAAGATTTGGAGACATTACTTGTACGGTACCAAGTGCACCATCTACACCGATCACAAGAGTCTTCAACATATCTTTGAGCAAAAGGAGTTGAATATGAGGCAACGAAGTTGGGTGGAGCGTCTGAACGATTATGATTGTGTTATCAAGTACCATCCTGGAAAGGAGAACGTGGTTGCCGATGCCTTAAGCCGGAAAGAAACAGCTAAACCCAGGCGGGTGCGAGCCTTACAGCTTACAATCAGTACTCATCTGCCTGAACAAGTTAAGGAAGCACAGATAGAAGCCTTAAAAGCGGAAAATATTGGTTCTGAGTCGTTAAGAGGAATAGATAAACAACTAGTGGTGAAAGAGGATGGAATTCAGTACTTCATGGATAGACTTTGGGTGCCTGTCTATGGAAATCTGAGAGATTTAGTTATGAGTGAGGCACACAAATCTAAGTATTCTATATATCCTGGATCTGACAAGATGTATCATGACTTAAAGGCGCACTACTGGTGGCCTAACATGAAGGCGGATGTAGCTACGTATGTGAGTAAGTGTTTGACCTGCTCAAAAGTAAAGGTAGAATACCAAAAACCATCCGGACTGTTATAACAACCCGAGATACCAATGTGGAAATGGGAACAAATCTCCATGGATTTTTTTACTAAGTTACCCCGGACTAATACTGGTTGTGACACAATATGGGTTATTGTGAATCGGTTGACAAAGTCTCCTCACTTTCTTGCAATTAAGGAAACGGACAAGATGGAGAAATTAACCCGACTGTACCTTAAGGAGATTATTTCGAGACACGGTGTACCGATCTCAATTATTTCTGACCGCGACGCTCGTTTCACGTCACACTTCTGGCAATCACTACAGAAATCTTTGGGTATGCGATTGGATATGAGTACTGCTTACCATCCACAGACTGACGGCCAGAGTGAGCGTACCATACAGATTTTGGAGGATATGCTACGTGCTTGTGTGATTGATTTCGGGAATAACTGGGAAGTTCACCTACCATTGGTGGAATTTTCTTATAATAACAGTTATCATACTAGCATACAGGCAGCACCTTTTGAGGCATTGTATGGGAGAAAATGTAGATCACCACTTTGCTAGGCGTAAATTGGTGATAGTCAACTAACGGGTCCCGAGTTAATACGTAAGATAACGGAGAAGATTGTGCAGATACGAAACTGTATGGATGCAGCGCAAGACAAACAGAAAAGTTATGCTGACAAACGAAGGAAACCCTTAGAGTTTCAGATTGGTGACAAGGTCTTATTGAAGGTCTCACCATGGAAAGGCGTAGTTCGGTTTGGCAAGCGAGGGAAGCTAAATCCGAGGTATGTTGAACCATTCGAGATATTGTAAATAATAGGTCCAGTGGCCTATCGACTAGCCTTACCTGATTCGCTGAGTGGAGTCCACGATGTGTTTTATGTTTCAAATCTGAAGAAGTGTCTATCTGACGAGACACTAATTGTACCAGTAGAGGACGTTCAAGTGGATGAACAATTATGCTTTATCGAAGAACCAGTCGAGGTGATGGACCGTGAGGTGAAAACACTTAAGCAAAGCAAGATACCCATAGTCAAAGTTCGTTGGAACTCGTGACGTGGACCAGAATTCACGTGGGAACGTGAAGATCAAATGAATCTTAAGTATCCTCAACTGTTCGACAAGACGATGCCTGCAGACGAAGGTATTGATTTAAATTTCGTGATGAAATTTCTCTCAACATGGGGATGATGTGACAACTCATCCAAAACTCACTAGATAACTCACTAGATTTTGATTTCTGTGTGCCAATGCAGTAGACCAGTGATGGAACACTCTCACCATGTAACGCAATTTTCAGGACGAAAATTCTTTCAACATGGGGATAATGTGACATCCGGTAATTTTCCGTTACCAAACTCCGTTAGTTCCGTTAAGTCTTGCATACACGTGTCGTTAGCACACACTAGTCGTCATTCAACGTTGGTGACTTAATAAATCTAATCTATGATAAACAATAATAATCTAATTAATAATGTTGATTATTAGTTGTGATTATGTGGTTCATGTTTTTATAGAATTTTAAATGTTTGTTTTATACATTTTATGCGATAACGTGACAACGTATAATATATATTTTGTGTGTTGTGTGACTTATTGTAAATGTCTAGGATTATTGTTATTGGTTAATAATACTTGTGTTTGATAGTTAAAAACTATTTAAAAAATAGTAGAAAGATTAGTTTTTATAAAATAAATAAAAGGGGTTCTCTTGTAAATGTTCTAAGCTAGTACTTACCACAATTAATTAAAAGTCAGCCCTGATCCCACCCCAAGCTCCTTAATCGGCCACTCCTCTCCATACCCTCTCTTTTTGCGAAATTGATCCAAGAACAAGAACATAAGTCGAATTCCAAGTGGTTTCAAGTAGTACAAGTTGTTTACAAGTGATAATCATCATCTAAACAAGTTTAAAGGTTAGTTTTGATTGGTTGTTCATATTTTTTGATGAAGATGAACCCTAATTCTGAAAATTATGATGATGATATGAAATTGATGGTTAATCCATGTTAGTATTGTTGTATTGATACTAGTTTTAGTGCTAATTGCAAGTTTGGTTATGGATTTTGATGTTCTAGACCAAATTAGGTCAAAACTAGAAACTTTGATTTGGGGAAACTTCTAGATTGATGAAATTGATGCTGTTTGATGATTGTATGATGTTAATGAGATGATATGGATGCTAGATTACATTGATTGTTCAAGAAATTGATGAATTTGAGGTGTTGTTCATAGGTTACTAATAATAGTAACTTTATTTTGCTTAGAATGTTGAATTGTTGATGAATAGATGTTATGGATGTGTTTATAATGATGATTAGGTGCTAGATTGTTGATATGAATGCTAGAAACCTTGGAATGAATGTTGTAGTTCATAGGTTGCCAAAAGTAGAAACTTTTGTTCATGATGGTTGATGAATTATGATATTTGGATGTTGTTGATCATGCCTAGATGTTACTATGAACTTGAAATGGTATATTATTGATGAATTATGTATACATTGGATATTTGATAGATTTTGGGATGTACTTTCCCAAAAGGGAAACTTTATTTGCATAAAGTTTGGAGGATGATAGTTTGAGCATGTTTGGGACATTAGAAGCATGTTTGTATGTCCATGGATGATTTCTAAGGTGATAGAACCTATTAAATACTTAAATAGGTTGTATGGAATGTCTACTTGATTATGTGTGATTTATGCACTTTGATGATCATGTATGATGTTGAATGTGGATTAGTAATTAGGGCATCATGTTTGGGACTGGAAATTGATCATTATGGTGTATGTTGAATGTAATGGACATAGTGGATGTGTTGTTTGACTTGTATGAATGTTTAATTGGCTAATTATTTGTTTTGGCCTGTTTATGATAATTCATGGTTATGGGTCATATGGGTAGGTTATGCATGATTTAACCTTTGTATGATGCATTAGTTGTGGTATAGATACACTGAGCATGCTAGTTGTTAGGGACTTGCATGACTTGTATGATATTTGATAGTATGATGATCTAAGTAATACACCTGGGTAATGTAGCATCACATGTGATCCATTTGAATGTTAACCATGTGTGATGTATGATTATGTTTGCTTAAATGGTTTACAACGCATAATGTCACCAACGGGTCAAACGGGTCAACTGGGTCAAACATGTCTATCCTTCTGAAACCTTGAGTCTTTGGTTGTAGTGTACTTAGGGTTCCACATGTTCTCTGTTTACACGTACTTATGCACTTATGTGATCTAGGTAACCTCTGAAGGTTGTCTGTCCACTCTTTTTTCCAAGTAAACTCTAAGTATTCATTACGCATATCAGGTGAGTTCATGCCCCACTCTTTACTTAATCTCTTTTGGGAGAGATAACATAGTGGTAACTATACAAACGCTTTATATACTTAAGTTGTGTATAATATTAATATAGTGCTGTTTACCATGAAAAAGTACTCACACTTTCAAATTGTTAATATTGAATAGCGGGGAAACTTGGGTAGTACTACTGGGTCTGACGAGCCCCACCTGCGTGACTCGAGGTCAAACGGGTGCAATTTTCCTATGAACATTGTCACGACCTGGTAAATCGTGACAGGAGGCAAAAATTTATCACAGTCAGCTTCAATTGCGAAATCACTATGAATTAATATTTATTGTTAATAGACTAGCTATTTGTTACAATACACTGCTTATATATCACAACTGTTAAACTGTTTATATTTGAACGCCAACTCTTGAACTCACCAACCATTATGTTGACATTTTTAGTATGCTATTCTCAGGTCGATAATTCAGCTTGCCAGTAGGAGCACAACACAGGTCCAGCATGCATTCTAAGGCTTTATGATATAGACTCATTTGCTTGATTTTAAGTATGGGTTTTTAAACATTTGGATGGCGCGTGTTTCGCCATATTATACATTTTTATATTTTGGGTTTGTCTTGTTTACAAAACGCTTCCGTATGGTTTTAAAGTTTGAACTTTGGTTTGGTTTATTTTAAACATGGCATATAGAGTCATTTTGAGTAACTATTGACTGTGATCATGGTTTGTTCACACGCCTCGCGGTAAAACTCCGCACGTGGATTTTGAGGGTGTGACAATCAAAATCATAGACGTTTTAAAGATCAAAAGACGTTTGTTTTTATGGTGTAATTTTTCATAAAAATAATATTGTATGTAAAATTACAAGCGTTTAAAAAAAGATGAAACTTGAAAATGTGGTTAACACTAAAAACTCTTGGACTATCATTTAAAGTTTCACTTATTTACCATTTTACCATCTGATTTTCTAAGCCATTGGATCTAAGATCTAATGTATAATAATTCTTCTCACACTTTTTAGTTTTTTTCTTTTTCACAATAACCTGACCCTTTTAGTTATTTATAACTATGAGTTTTTCCTGCCTAATTTTAGGGACTACATACGTCCACATAACTCTTTTTTCTATTTGAGAAAGATAACGAAAAAATAAAGGAGTGCAACTTATTTTAGTTTTTTGGTTATTTTTGTCAGTATATTAAGACTCAACAAACTACCTAGGTCAAGTTTTGAACCCCTTATATGTGACTTTAGTACTATAATATAATTTTTTTATAGAACAATTCAAGTTGTTTGATTTTTTAACAACATTATTGTTTGATTAATATCCAATTTTTACTATTACATATATTTGTATTCTAACTACATAATTAGCGAATAATTAAAGTGAATATTTCAAAAATAATCCTTATGGTTTGATCAGATTGCTTGTTGATTAACAGGATTGAAAAATTTCAAGTATAATCCAAAGTTTTATATAATATTATAATCCACATCACTAAATGTCCCTGCTCCTCATTCGATTTGCATAACGTGTACATATTCATCTTCCCATAATCATGCACCGCCTTCATATATAAATTAAACAATTAATGTGCATAACTACAATTTTGACTACACTAATTTAATTAACATACTCATGTAGAGAGTGGCATAAACAAGAATCCATCAAGGTTATGTTAGGAGTATGGCAAATCGAATGAGGAGAAAGGACGTCAGAAGAAACCTAGCTTTGTGAGCAACAACTGAGTTTTTAAAATAGTTAAAGTTAGAGAATGTGAGACGACAAATTTACCTCTACTTAATCCTGAAAACTAACATGCATTTAATGGTGGGGGATCATTTTCATAAGATCTTACAAAACTTTGGACTATCCTTGCATTTTTTTCAATTCTAGAGACCAAATATGCAATCTGATAAATGAGAAAACTACAAAAATAGTCACTATGATTTGGTTAAATGCAATGAAGGATACTTGATCTGTCATTCAAATTTTGGTGAAATTTATTGTGATTTTTATTCAAATTGGATGTAATACCCTTTGATTAGGAACCCTTACTAATCTCAAGTCATATTGCTTACTAATTCTCTCAGATTTGAGGTTTTTGGTGGTTTTTGATGTTCTTCAGTTGAATACTAGCAATCGAAAAGTGTATTTCAACTCATGGTCAACTTAATGAATGATTGTTGGTTTAATTCGAGTATACAGATCTAAGATGTAGAATTCTCAGATTTGCAAATAAATCGGTAGATTAATCGATAATCGGTTGAAACAGTGGGTTTCAATTGATTTCAAGAGTCGAGGCTGTCATACCAATTGACTGGTTGAATTACTAATGTGGATCGACTATGCAAATTGAGTTTACTGATAGACCGTAGCGAATTACAATCAACAAAGAACAAAACACAGATAATACTCAAAATGCTTGTATATTGATTAGCTTTTTGATCAAAATAAAATAATAGGGTGTTGGTTTTAGAGTTACAAAAAGGAAAGAAACATAATATTTATAGGTTTGACATATGGCCTGTTGGTCCATTTGATCGGTTTTTCAATGTAGAAGATGGTTTGAATCGTTCAATACCAAAGACAAACAACAAACACAAAGATTTGAAGAACAAAAGAAGACCAAAATGTATTCAAATAAGTTTCAATAAGCAACAATACACAACGGAATGAAATAAGCTCAATATATTCAATAAACACCAGCTTACAGTAGTGTAGTCACTTGTGTTGATACATGTGTCCCTAGATTCTGAGCTGAATGTAAAATGTCTTGATTATATGTAATTGAACGATGATGAATGAAATACATGTGGTTGTTTATATTATAATGTTTATATATTTCAGAAATGGGTACTTAGAAGTATCAATCAGATCATCTAACTCACATTGACTTAGCTGATTAGGCAGGCCAGCAGGAGCTTTCAGATCATTCACCTCCTCCAATAATCTCTTGATTAGTTTATTTTGATCCACCAACATCCTTGTCATTCCCTCCAACATCTCATCCTTTTGTTTTTCCCTCAACTCTCGATTCATCAACTTAGTCTTGATCATACTTAGTTCGTTGGATAGAGAGGTGTTGAGGTTTCTGATCACATCCTTATCTAGACTTGGTTGTTTCTCGGTTCGTGGAGGATCAGAAAAGGTTTGATGTTTCTGTTTTGTCCTCCTCTCATACTCCCTAGTATCAGCCTTCTTCTTTGATCTCTTCTCCTTTTCGACCCTGGCTTTAGACGCCATCTCATTCACTTCGTCTTCAAAAACATAATCTTTCTCTTTAGCATATCTCTTCCTCTTCTTCACAGCCTCAGTCGGACTTTGTCTTGTATCCTCTGCACGTTTATCCTCAGATTCTATCACCATCCTGATATACGCCCAACGTTCCGGAGTATACATGTTCTCCCAAAGGTGTGTAATCCTTCCACTGAAGTCGTGCTTGATAGCACAACAGTCAGCAAAGATCCGAGTATTCATAGACACCAAACTCTTGACTTATCCGTGTCTCGGAACGTTAGGGATTTGGTCGTTTATAATCATTTGAAGGAATCTGGGATATAGCAGCCATTTATCCTTCTTCAATGCCATTACATTTTCATCCATGCAGTTAAATATCAAATTAGCTATATTAGCTTTCTCCCCTCTGCAGCAGATGACCATTGCTTTTGCCCAGTCTAGATTTAGCCCATCTGATCCACCTTTACGGTGATCTAAGCACATAATGAAAACATGAGCTATATATCTCCACTCCTTGGACAGAAAGGATTTTTTTGATTTCCTTTCTAGTCCCGAAAGGAGGGCCCTCGTATCCTATAGACAGAAATGCATCGAACACCTCCTGATCAGTCAGATCGACTTCAGCTCCTGTATCTTCTTCCAGCCTCAATACTCTTGTAATAACCTCTTCGGTAATAGTCACCTCGTTATCCAGAACTTTGGCAACGATACTCTCAGAGTCTCCCCGTGTAATGTACTCAACAGTACGCTAGAAATCTCATATACGTAAATCATAGATGGTAGTAGAGTGTGAGATAGCGTATGCGATTAGGGATCTCTGCAGCCACCTAATACAGTCTCTGAAGCCGGCTGCTTTAGGATGAGAGTCATCTAAAATGGCTGTTATGTTGTTCCTTGCGTCAAACTTAAGTGTCGCCATTTAAAACTGTGAAACAAACATACCAAGTTAGTAGATTATCACCCAAGGTAATATTTTTTTAAAAAAATGGCAAAAATAATGAAATAAACATATTGTTATTATATATATATATTATATATAATTTTTTTATTTTTATTAAATGCATGGCATAGTTTCGCTAAGACAAAACTATAGTTTCGCTGAATTTATTTTAGTTTCGACATGGTAAGAACACAATTTCAACAACTGAAATTGATAGTTTCAGCAAGGCAAAGTGATAGATTCGATTGGACGAAACAACAGTTTCGGCGAGCGAAATTGAATTTCGTTGGGCGAAAGTGTTAAGTTCGCTCGAGCAGCATAACTACACAGTTTCGCTGGTTTTGAGAGAACTTTCGTTCAATTTCGCTGGATGATGGGTAGTTTTGCAGGATGAACTGCGAGACTACCTAACAGTCGCAATCAAATACGGTCACTTGCAGATGAAATGAACCTATAAAAACTAATGTCCTGAGTTCGAAACTCACTTCAAAAGCCAAATCAATTCAGTAACGGAGCAAAACGGTGTAAATGCGATGATTCAAGGATGAAAAACAGAATAAAACCCTAAAACTAATTTCGTCGAAGATTTTAGCGAAAATGATAAACTTAGTTTCGAAGAAGTATTTAAATGACTGGTAGTTTTGCAGAGGAATAAACACTTTCGCCGGTCACAGATTCGCAAGAAAAGCATAGTTTCGCCGGGGCGAAACTATAGTTTCGCTAGCATAAAAGAGCAAAAGACCTCAGTGCGAAAGTGTTAGCGAAGCTGCTGTTTCGATGGACGAAACTGTAATTTCGCTTTGCGAAACTATCTGCGAAAGTATACTTTCGCAGAAACCCTAATTTTTAAGATAAATTGATTTTAACCAAACAAATTAAAGTAAAATTGAAATTAAATAAAATAAAATAAGAGAAAATAAAAAGCAAAGAAAAGGACCCACACAATCACGCCAGACAACATTTTATTTTAACCGAAAATAAAGACTATCTTAAAGAAGAACGAAAAACTGAATGAAACATCTGGAGAGTCATAGTTCGGTGAATTTGCTGATATTTTTGTCCTTTCTTAAACCCATGCCTTCTTCTTTTCGACACGTAACCCGCAGCTGTTGTTATCATGTTATCGGTTATATTAAGAAATGATAGAGAAAAACTCAGTCCCCTAGACATTTGGCAAAGAAACCTATCCTGTCCTCATGATATTTTGAATGAAAGACACCTACTGATTGATTAAATCTTTTCTCATATAGTAAAAATCCTTTTTCAGACGAAGCACGATACAATTTGACATCATTTGATAAGAGCTCCAGGTCAGTACTCATGTACAGTAGAGGAGTTCATCAAATTATACTGATGAACACTCCAGGTCAGTACTACCGTACAATAGAGGAGATATTCAAATTGTGTCGATGAGAGCTCCTGGTCAGTACTCACGTAAAGCAAAGGAGATCATCACGTTGTGTCGATGAGAGCTCCAGGTTAGTACTTCCATACAGCAGAGGAGATCATCACTCCAGGTCAGTACCACCATACAGCAGACGAGATAAGCACGAACAAGACACCACAGTACACGAAGAGGCTTCTAAGATACAAGAATGAATGAGGCAAGGGAGAATAAGGCAAGGACAAAACAACACGTAGGAGCCTCATTCTCAATCCCTTTTGGACAAGGACGAGTAGCTTTGTGAAGGCCAACGATGTCAAGGGTATAATCTGAGAATTCAAGCATCTCATATTCTTAGTTAAGCTACGGGTGTACTATCTACTTTGCTTTCATGCTGAGCCTATCAAGCAAATCCCGACACGATACTGTTGACCTCCTTCATATTATTCAAATATCTCAATGGAGCAGAGGTTCTGCAAAAGGAAACAAAAGAAGCGGTTATAAATGATTATACTCCCCCAAAATTTCTGCAACGAATAGGGGAAGAAATTTCTAAAGACAATCATTTATTTACTTTATACATATCTATTTTTTTTGTTTTTGTTTTAAGTATGAAAGAATAGCGATGGACGGTGGAGCAGATGAGAAATAAAAGAAAGAAAGAAAAGGAAACATGAGAAAGAAGTATTAACATGATAGATTGTTTTTTTAATAATCAAAGGTTTAAAATGATATTAATCCCAGCATGGAGATCAATTCATAAAAACGAGGTTTGTCAGAGGTTTTTGTGAAAAGATCTGCTTTTTGATGTTTTGTATCAATGGGAATAATATTAATGAAACCTTTTTCCTGAGCATCACGGATTGCATGAATCCGTGTCTCGATATGTTTAGTTCGGGAATGATGAATTGGATTCTTGGCAATCCAGATAGCTACTTCGTTGTCACAGAACAAAGGGGTATGAAGAAAGTTGATCCCATAATCCATCATCTGGTGTTGAATCCATAGCATTTGGGAACAACAACTAGAGGCAGCAATGTATTCTGCTTCTCCTGTGGAGAGAGAGACAGTGGTCTGTTTCTTGCTTTGCCAAGAAACAAGACAGTTGCCCAAGTATTGACAACCTCCAGTAACTGATTTTCTGTTTAACCTGTAGCCATTAGAATCACTGTTAGAGTAAGCATGTAAATCAAAATTCCCACCATAAGGATACCAAAGTCCTAAACGAGGAGATCCCTTTAGATAATGAAAAATTCGTTTGACGGCCTTTTCATGGGACTCTTTAGGAGCTGATAGGTATCAAGCACAATATCCTACAGCAAAGGTGATGTCAGGACGACTTGCTGTCAGATACATAAGAGAGCCAATCATGGATCTGTAGAGATGAGGATCAATTGGTTTCCCATTCTCATCAGGAGTGAGACATGTTTGAGCAGTGAAGGGAGTCATCTCTGAAGAAGCATCATCTATTTTAAATTTCTTCAACATTTCTTTAATATACTTTTCTTGATGAATGAGAATTCCCTCTGGCTTTTGTTCGACTTGCAACCCGAGGAAAAAGCACATCTCTCCCATCATGCTCATTTCAAATCGGCTTCGCATAACCTTCTCAAACTCCCGACATAATTGTGGATTGGTGGAGCCAAAAATAATATCATCGACGTAGACTTGCACGATCAGCATCTCACCATCTACATCCTTTTTGAATAAAGTCAAGTCGATGGTGCCTAGAGAAAAACCATTGCTTAAGAGATACTGTGTTAATGTCTCA
Source organism: Flaveria linearis (assembly GCA_024085815.1). Classification (NCBI taxonomy): domain Eukaryota; kingdom Viridiplantae; phylum Streptophyta; class Magnoliopsida; order Asterales; family Asteraceae; genus Flaveria; species Flaveria linearis. Next base: position 53,700,457 of record CM044005.1, read on the forward strand.
TACCAGATTCGAGGTGCCTGATGAAGACCGTAAAGAGACTTATCTAGCTTGTATACTTTGTCAGGAAAGTCTGGACCCTCAAAGCCTGGTGGTTGACATACATATATATCTTCATCAATGTCCCCATAGAGGAATGCACATTTCACATCCATCTGTAGACTTTAAATTGCTTGTGAGCAGCATGTGCCAAAAATATTCTGATAGCTTCTAGACGGGCGACAGGCGCAAAAACTTCGGTGTGGTCAATCCCTTCTTCTTGAGCAAAGCCTTGGACCACTAGTCTGGATTTGTTTCTTACCACGATGCCCCGATTATCAGGTTTGTTCTTAAACACCCATTTCGTTCCAATGTGGCACTTGTTTGGTGGAAGATCGACCAGAGTACACACCTTGAGTTTTCAAAACTGTTACAATTCTAATTGCATTGACTCAACCCAGCAAGGATCCTGAAGAGCTGCATGAATGTTTTTAGAAATGATTTGAGCTATAAAACAAGAGAATAGGCAGAAATTAATCAAACCTGATTGACTCCGCATCCGAACTCCATTAGTGATAGAACCAATTATGTTATCATGAGGATGATCTTTCAAGGTCTTGAAATCGGCAGTCATTGGTGGGATGTGAGTGGGTGGATGGTTAAGAGATGAACAAGATGATGAGGTAGAGTGAGGTGAAGAAATAGGACAGGTTGGTTGGGATGTGGTACTTAAAGGTGATGAGGGAAGTGATGTTGACATAGGTGGAGGTGGGAGATCAAACGAGGATGAGGAAGATGCAACATCAACTGATGTAGCATCATTTGTTGTTATGACGGGAGGGACAATAGGTTCAACTGGAAATGGAGTGGGAGGGATAATGTTTGTTGTAGCATTGGAGATAGACGCATCATCATCGAAAACTGGAAGATTAAATGATTTAAACACTATATCGGAGTCAAAGAACCAAGCTGGTTCTGAAGGAACATCAGAGGAATTATATTCCTGCCAATCGACATAAAATGACTCTTGAACGATACGTGTTCTCTTGTTATATACCCGATAAGCCTTTTGTGAAGAAGAATATCCTACAAAATAACACTCATCAGACACGGCGCCAAATTTTGTCTTCTGAGCTTGGGTGTTCAATAAGGTGCACGAGCAACCGAATGGCCGAAAGAAGTCGATCAAGGGCTTTCTCTTGTGAAATAATTCATATGGAGTCTTCATCTTATCCTTGACTATCAACACCCTGTTGAGAACATATGAAGCACAATTCACTAAAAAAAAAAAAAGGGCGTACCTGGTGCTGCAAAGAGCTCCCGCGTTTTCGCAGGGTCCAGGGAGGGTCCGTCCCATTTAAGGGAAGATGTACGCGGTCTTTCCCCACATTTTGTGGGGAGGCCGTTTCCACGGCCCAAAAGATGATGGGTAGGGGTGATTCTATTAGCATTGTACGTGCAGCTTCAATTAGGGTGCGATTCTTTTATTCAGCCACACTATTCTGTTGAGGGGTCCTCGCAACACTGAATTGTCTTAGTATTCCTTTGGCAGCACAAAAAGAATCAAATATCTGATTTCTGAATTCAGTACCATTGTCAATTCGGATCGCCATTACCTTCCTCTTGCTTATCGTTTCAATTAAAAGAATTAACTTTTTCAGCTCTTCAGCAGCTTCTCCTTTATGAGCAAGAAATCTCACCCATGAATATTTGGAACAATCATCTGTAATCACAAGGCAGAAAGATTTCTTAGCAATAGATTTAACACTAATTGGACAAAATAGGTCAGTATGTAACAACTCAAGGGGATTTGAGATGCTATTTTCAATTTTAGGTTTGTGTGGTTTCTTATGTTGTTTTCCTTTTGCACATGCCATGCATTTCTCAACCATAGAATAGTCTTTTAAAGGTAATCCCCTAACAAGATGGTTTTTAACTAATTTGTTTATGATTTTGAAATTAAAGTGGCCCAATCTACGATACCATAAGAAAGACTCAGAGGAGGAAGCTTTAGACAGAAGACAGGTGACTGTAGATGATGAGTCCTTTGAATTCATGTCAAGAAGGTATGTATCATGCTTCCTTGGAGCCCGCATGAGTACCATATTATCTGGAATATCAATCTCAGATTTCAAAAATAGACAATCATTGGACTTGAATAAGACCGGAATGCTTTTATCACAAATCTGAGAGACGCTCAACAGATTGAATGCAAGCTCGGGCACGAAGTTGACTTTCTCCAAGGTGAGAGAGCCATTGGAAACTTCGCCTTGACCTATCATTTTTCTTCCCTTCTTATCTTCGGCGAAAGCAACGTAACCACCATTGATTATCCGGTAGTTAGTCAATAAATCTTTAAGCCCCGTCATATGTCTGGAGCATCCACTATCAACATGCCATACACTATTTACAACCTTAGTGGATGACTCCTGCAAGAGTATCAAAGAAAGAATTAACCAGGTGAAATGGGAACCTAAGCTTGAACAACTTTAGGTTTAGCTGAAAGAGATTTCTTGCAAAAGAAATTATTAACTAATTGGTTCAATCTACTCCCAAAAGAATTTCTATTAACGTGTCTATGATGAAGCTGAGGACAGTGCTTAACAACATGATTATCTTTACCACATTGAAAATAGTGTGCTTTTAATCTAGGTCCATTATGTAATGAGGTAGGAAGTTTATCTATGCATGTTTCCTCATCACGTTCAGATAATCTTGAATCATCATCACTGTATACCTCATACATGTTAAAAGAGCTGTCTTTATTTGAAAAAGAATGATTATGTATTGAAGAAATTAAGATGTCATCTGAGATACAAGTGGTACTAGTACCACTAGTACTTGCCTCAGATGAAGATATAATCCTGGCATTAAACCCAAAAATTTTAGCAGGGATAAAAGATGGAATGGGGTGAGAAAAGAATTTTTCAAAAGAGTTAGTTTTTGTTTCCTCATTACTTTTCATAGTAGAATCAGACACAGGATCAACATAATCAATAGATGAACCAATGTCACAATCCACAACATTTAAAGAGCAAATAGAAACATCACTAGAACATAACGAAATAGAGTCTTTTATAGTATTACTAGAAACAAAGACAGAATTTAAACTAGAGTTATGATCTAAAACAGAATGCTAAGGTTCAGGTGTATTAAGGCTAGATCATCCAAGCCCTCTAGTCGGTCCATAATCATAATCCTCACGAACATGCATAGGATTCACACCTTCTAAACCTGCAGACATACTATTAGTATCTATTTGGATCAAGTCATTAGAAGGATGGGGAACGGGCATAGGTGAATAACAGTAAGTACTAGGAGGAGGATAAACCTTAGCATTTTCATTGCCCAAACCTGTTTTAATCCTAGCCCCCCCTTGAGATTTACATAAATCATCATGTTTCATTCCCGATATGGTCCATTTATCAAGTTTTGACTGAAGCTTGCTTGTTTCAAACTCAGCAAGAGCAACCCTTTCAGTTAAACTATTAACCTTAACATTTCTTTCCAAAATAATTCTTTTTAGATGATCGTTTTCTTTTAAAGCCTCATTTAATTAAACAAAATATTTTGACTCATTTGTTTTAAGCTCCTCGCTCATTCATTTCAAACCTTTTTCATTATCGATCAATAAACGATTAGCCTTATAAACCCCAAAAAGTCTGATTTTGCAAGCAGATGAACACATATCTTGAATTACCTCATAGGGAATTCCCATCACCACCTTCTCAGCTGCAAGAGCTTTCTCACATTGACACACCAGAGCACTCAACTTGTTTTTCTCAACGGTGGTAGCAGCATTATCATCATCCTTTCCTAGCTTTGAGGTTTGAATTCCTTCCTTCCTGCATTTCTTCTGATTTTCTTCTTTTAACCTCTCCTTCTCCTTCAACTCTGCAATCTCTTCAGTTCCATCCTTAAACTCCTTGAAAGGATCAAAATCTTCCTCACAGTTCACCTTCATCTCTTCTGCCTCAATCTCAGCCACTAGCGCTTGATTAACCTCTTCTCTTGTCTCTTCTACTTCTGCGCTCCAATCGAAGTTAGAGATCAATGTGATTTCTTTCTTGTGACTCGTCTCTTCTTTACCTCCATTAGCAGCCAATCTTGGAATTCCTGAATTACTAGGATCAGTGACAGTTGGCAATGGACATTCGTGTTTGAAGTGTCCCAATTGCTTGCAATTAAAGCATCTCAGCTTGGACTTATCAAAACCCAGTTTGGAGTTAGAACTTTGTCCTCCAAAATTCTTTTTACCAGTTCACTCCATAAATCTTCGAGCTCTAAGTGTCAACATTGCCATTTCCCATTGAATATCAGTTTCTTCGAGATCATCGGGATCCACCTGATACATATCCTCCATTGTCATTCCTTTACCTTTCAAATCTCCGGCTACTAATGCTTCATAACTCTGAACAAACATCCCGAAAAGAGCCATTGTCTCGGTTGGAACAGAAGTTTCAACAGTTGCTTTTAAGTTCCCTTGCTCTCTCCCAGTGTTACCTGAACCTCCAGAGTAATCACTTGAGTTCACTCCTTCTTGACGAGATGCCTGCATTAGAGAGCTTGCAGCGGAAGACAGTAATGCAGCATTCTGAGAATAACTGGATGCAGGCATCATTGACTTATTAAACTCCCTCCTTTTCAGATCTAAGTCAAAGGACTTCAGCTTGTTAATCACATCCATCAGCTTGTAGTTAGCGAAGTTTCTTTCTTGTTTCAGCATTCTCACTTGTAAACTCCATTGAGGTGGAAGAGAGTCTAGGATCTTATTCACTTGCTCATGATTTCCTAACTGATCATCATACTTCTTTAAGGTACTTGAAACGGACCAATTAGTAATGTCAATAAGGTTTTCATTCTTGTGTCCGACAAATGAATTGAACTCCTTTTGAGCTTGGGCTTTCTTATCTTTCCTGAGATCCTCATTCCCGTCGTAGAACTCACACAAGGCATCGTATAAGTATTTTGCATCTTTGTATTCAGCAAAGCGATTGTAAATATCGGGTGCAAGACATAATGTCAGAGCTCCAAAAGCTTTTTGGTCTCCATCAATCAACTTTTGATCCTTTTCGGTGAATGTGGAGGAGTCCGTGTTTGGGGATACAGTCCCACCGACAGTAACGGTTGGCTTGTGCGAACCAATGATGATTGAATCCCATTGATTATGATCGGTGTAAAAGAAGAAGTCCTTAATACATCTCTTCCATTCTTTAAAATTATCCCCGTTAATGAGTCTGGGAGGTCTATTGGGAGCAACACTCTCTAAATCAACAAGTGAGAGAAGTCATCTTAGACATGATAATTTCACAGAAGAAAAGGTAATTTCGCTGAAGAAAAAGTAATTTCACTGGGGTAGTTTCGCAGACTCTAGTTTCGCCCGGACGAAAGTGCTTAGGTTCGTTGTGAGTTTCGCAGGAAACAAGCTTGAACTTTTGTTCAAATTACTTTCGGCAGCAATTTCGCTAGAAAGTCACACGATCACAAATGAACTTTCGTTCAAAAACTCTAGTTTCGCACAAAACAGCAGGGATGAGAAACAATAGTTTCGCTGAAGAAGTATCTAGTTTCGCCGCAAGAATATGTAGTTTCGTTGGAAGAACCAGAAAACCCTTTAAACCCCAAAAACAATCTGAAATCACCCAACTCTCAATGTATTTGAGATATGATGATTCACGAAACTTCCCCAAACAAAAACAAGCAGAATTCAATCAACTTCCATGTCAAAAACACTCTATTTTGATATAGAAATGAAGAAATATTGGTATTGAGCAAAAATAACCAAAAAACTCAAACAATCAAGAGCACTAAGACTCTAATACCATTTTGTTAGTCCATTTGATCGGTTTTCAGTGCAGAAGATGGTTTGAATCGTTCAATACCAAAGACAAACAACAAACATAAAGATTTGAAGAACAAAAGAAGACCAAAATGTATTCAAATAAGTTTCAATAAGCAACAATACACAATGGAATGAAATAAGCACAATATATTCAATAAACACCAGCTTACAATAGTCACTTGCAATAGAAATATTCGATTAGGGTTTTGCAAGGATACCTAACAATGAAGAAAATGAAATCTATTAATCCTATTACATAAAAATGTAAAGAAACACTAATCTAAGGTGAGTCCAACCTATACTAGATCTTCATGGCCTATACTTTGACTAAAATAACATGACAAAACATTACATTAAAAATATACAACTTTAAAGTGCAAAACAGAAGTAGCATTTCTAGGGTAAACTTGTGTTAGGACCGTGTACAGACGGAGTACTAACTGATTCTTCGTTAAACCGGATCAAATAGTGCGGAATCCTATTTGATTGACGATCCAATCAGGGAAAATGTTAACAAGATCAAACCTAACGAATAAAAAACGTTAAGAACAAACTAGGAATGATCTGAAACGTTTTATGAACTTGGAAGGGACGAACAGGGCGCTCTGGGTCGACTAGGGTTGTAAATATTCGAAGTGTTCCGTTTTTCCACGAATTAAGTGGTATTTATAGGTTACAGTTCTCATTTGTACGACTGAGCCAAGCGACTGGTTCAGTCGTGCGACTGAGTCATACGATTGATTCATTCGTACGACTGAGTCAGTCTTATGACTCAATCATGTGATTGACTCAATCACTTGGTTCAGTCGTGTGATTGGCCCATTCGCATGGTCCAGTCATGCGACTGAATCAGGATACTTAGTTAAACACTTCTTAAACCTTTAATGATTTAGAACTATGTCTAACAACTGTAAACCTATTTAACATTGTCATATATGTGTGTAACAATAAATAATATAAATAGATATAACATTAAATGACCAATAAACATATATTGAAGAGTTTTTCATTTGTATTAATCAAACATTACATAAGTGTTACAAGAAAAGAATGTCTATTACATTTAAGCTCACTAGACTAGAACTGGGGACATGTGTACCAACAAACTCCCCCTTGGACCTAGTTCTATCTAAACATTGACTTCTTTCTTGAACTCTTCATATCTTTTCACCCTTTCTTCTCTTGAGACCCCAGAATGAATATTCAGTGCAAAGCAGATACGTATGACATGTTGGAACTGCAGTGCTTGCACAATATCCTGTGTGTCAAAAAACAGTGGCCACTTGTATAGCGTATAGACATCCGACGCTGACAAGTTCATTAGCCACATGGGATCGAACACTCTGATCGTGTCCACAGACCCTTCCCTATCCAAAACAAGGACTGCCTCTCCCGAGCGCCAGTCATAATACCACCACTTAAAATGTGTGGTAAAATCCTATGGCATCTCCCTTAGTGGAATTCTTGACATAGTACGCGGAGGGCGCCACTTCAGGACAATCTTAGGTAAGCCAGTAATGGGACTCACTTCAGACCTTCTGATGTAACGTGTGGCCTGCTGTGGTTTGAAGTTGACCCATCTAGTCCTGTATTCTCTCCTTAGGGCAGCCTTAAACCAGCCTGATATTTTCTTCGGATCAGCGTATAATAACTTCAGGTACGCCAGCTGGTTGAGCTCAAAACCAGGGAGAGTCTTCAGATCATGAGGGAATCTGAAGTACTCGATACCCCTCTCCCGTTTTACTGCATGCACCCCAAGATCATCAAAATAGGCCCAAGCAATGATTTTCCTTGACACCTTCATTCTTTTCTTGACTTTGTAGAATTTGGTGTAGGTACTCTGTGTCGCTGTAGCACGTTGGGCTCTGACCTCTGCGAAGCAAGCCGCCCATTCAGCCTTTCGAATATCAACATCAGCATCCGAGGCTTGGGCTTGGCTTGTTGAGGCTTCTGCTCTTTTCTCTTTTTCACTGAGTTTACCCAGAATATCACTGTCGAGAGTGTTTACCAAATCTGGAAACACGTTTCCCTCTTGGTCAGTGTATTCTGGGTAGTGCTGATCTGTGATGTGTTTAATTTCTATTTCTTAAACGTCATTGAGCTCGTCATCATCAGTATCATCAAATGTTGGTGCATCCTTAACAATTTCATCTGGATTTAGACGAAATATTTCAGCAAGCTGCTCATCAGTAAGGTCGTGAATTATTTCTCCTTCTTCAAGAGTATAACTCACTGACCTTCTGACAATCCCCTGCAGATCAAGAATCATTGGGAGTTGAGACTTGATCTGTTGGAGGGGAGCAACATCATGCTCATCTTGCTGAAATCCTTTATCTGTTTCATATCAACACGTAGAGTAGCAATCATTAGTATAAACTCAAGTTAAATAAACATTAATCATTAAATATTTACATGAGTTTCATATACATCAACAGAAGAATCAAGTACAAAAGTTTAAGAATAAAACATCTAATCAATACTTTTGTCCTGGATCCTTGCTGTGTCTTCTGCAGATGGGGAGGTCGGTGGGGCAGCAGCTGATGCTCCCTGGTCTTGTCTTCTCTTAGTCCGCTGCTTATGACCAGGGGCAGATGCAGATGCATCTCCTTCATCTTCATCACCATCTCTTCCTTTATCCTCATCATCACCTCCATCATCGTCATCATCACTCTCATCTTCTTCATCATCTTCCTCCTCATCATCATCTTCATCATCACCATCATCGCCATCGCCCTCTCTTATCTTAAGAGGATCAGCTTGAGACCCTTTCAGCTTGAGCATAATCTTCTTATTTGCAGAGTCCAACTATTCTATCTTTTGACTCGACAGGACATTCCGTTCCTGGAGTTGGGCAATCTGAGTTGCTTGAGAAGCATTTTGCTCCTCAAGCTGAAGCATCCTCACTGTCTTCTCTTCATCAGCAGCTAGCAGCTTTAGCACCATCCTGTTGAGTGCTGCTAGCTGTTCCTCCACTCCAATAGGAGGGAGGGGTGAACCTGTAGTAGCTGAGGACGGGCCAGCTTGGTGGCTAGTGGTGGAGGCTGTGGTGGTGGTGAATATTGGAGGTGGAATGTGAGTGGATTATGGAGTGGGATGTACTGTGGTAGTAGGTTGGGTGGTGGTGACAGGTGGTGGAATGGGTGTAGTGGTGGCTGTGGTAGCTTGGGTGGTTTGGGTGGTTGAGGTAATGGTGGTGGATGTGGTGGAAGTAAGCAGAGTAAGCCTTCGGCGTTTGGGCTTCTTCCCGTGGGGCTGAGCCGTTCTCTTTAGCCTGGATCCCTTGGATCCTAATGCTCCCCCTTGGCTGATGGGAGTGTCTGGGGTATAAGATGGGTCTGCCGTAGAACCCCCAGACTCTCCCTGGCGTCAACCAACCTCCCGAATCCCATGCTAAGTCGCCACAACCCGGCTGCCCACTCTCCGGGTTAGAGGCTCTTCATCAGATGCCTCTTCCTCATCAGGTTGGAATCCTTGATGGAATCCTACAGTCTCTAACTCTTCGGTTGGGGATGATGGAGATATACCCTGTGCTGCTGTAGAAGTGGTCTCTTGACCTGGATCTCCACCATCATTGCCATCATCATCTGAGTCATCACTCGGCATAGTGATTGGCTCTGTATCAGACTCACTGTCATCGTGGCGCCACTTCCTCTTCGAAGGCGCCACATAATCTTCCCGGGCCAGATGCCCAAACAATCTCCTTACCGGGGGTTTTACCTGGTTCCCCCGGTAGACTTTCGTCCTCCCCAATGTAGTGTTGTCCATAACCTCTAGGACGACTGCATCTTCTTGAGCTTTGGGTAGTTGAGGAAGCTTTTGGTCGACAATCATCTGGATGAATCGCGGGTACATACAAAAGCTCTCTTTTCCCTTAGCTTCGATGTTCTCCACCAGATAGGTGAAGATCATCCGAGAAAAGCTGAAAGGGAAGTTCAGCACCAGAGCAACAAATGCATTCTGCATCTGGTCTGACAACTCATCAAACCCTCCTTTACTTGAGGCTAAACATCGTAGGAGTATATGGGCAAGGTACTTGAACTGGGGGCTCAAGTTGCTCTTGTTGAGCATACTCGAGTTTATGTCCCCCGAATACTTTGCCCTCAAAAAGCAGCCTCGGACGGTAAAGGGATGCAAACATGTTAGGCAATCAGCATCATCCCCTAGCTCAAGCACCGTCAGTATGTCCTCCTCTGATAGCTCGATATCTTGACCAAAGATAGAGCTTCTAATAATATACGGCTCCCTGGACCTATCGACCACATCATTTTCCCAAAACGACTGTTGTATCGATCGATAAGGTGTACACTGAGTAGAGATCGCTCGGAATATCCTCGAGCGTCTTAGAAAACTGATGATCCCCGTGAAATCTGCCGCATTGCAGGAAGTCATATCAAGATAAGCACATATGTTGTGCTTCATGCTCATGGTCCATCTGCTTTCCATCTGTTCACACAAAACAAATAAACTTTAGTAAATGTTGAAGATAGCTAAAGTAAGTTAATGAACTTTAAACCTTGGTTTAGTCGTGCGACTGAACACACAACTGAGACCTAGTCGTGCGATTGAATTCACTCGTACGACTGGGTCATGCGATTGGGCTTAGTCGCAAGACTTTTCATACGTTTACCTCAGTCGTGCGACTGAGCTCATACGCATTGTTCAGTCGTGCGATTGAGTCAATCGTTCATCTCATTCGTACGATTTAGTCAATCGTTCATCTCAGTCGTACGATTGAGGTTCATCAGAGTGTCCAGTCGTTCATTCGACTGTTTGTCCATTCAAATTTGTGTTTTGAGCTATACTTGATGTTAAACATCGAAATTGGGTTCATTACACTCAGAATAGGCCGACTTAGTATCTTTTATGTTTTGTTTGAACTTTTAGCTGAGTTTAGGTGGTTTATTTATCCATTTTGTCCTCGGTTACTATTAGGTCAAAATTTGAGTGATTATCATTGATCGGTTTTATTGATGAACCACTTCAAATATTACCTGTATAAGCAGAAGAGAATGTCAGAACACACGAATATATGATAAAAGTGAATCAAACAAAATTTTGGCAGCGGTTCTTTAAGTCGTACGTATAAAGGGGCGATTTGGGTGAATGGGCGACCGAGACCGATACGACCTGTATTTATACTAGGGCAAATCCCAGTCGTGCGACTGAGCCCTGTCGCATAGGTCATTCGTGCGACTGAGCCTAGTCGCATGAGTGAAACATGCGACTGAGTTTCAGTCGTACGATTCACCCATTCGGTCATCTCCAATCGTGCGATTGAGGGTCACTCGTACGACTATCACAGTCGGTCACCTCCAATCGTGCGTTTGGGCTCAATCGTATTGTCTATTCTTATGACTTGACTCATTCGTATGCTTCAATCGTACGACTGGATCATACTTATGGTTCAGTCATGCGACTGGCCATACTTGTGACATTTTGACCTTCTTACCATACGACACTTAGTTCCATTTAACAGTAGATAAACATTATGAGCAGGTTGATCATCTCAGACACGACCATTTAAAATACGACTTTTTGATCACCTCAGATGTGATCCATTTATCCACCTGATCATCTCAGACATGACCCATTTATCCACCCGATCACCTCAGACGTGATCCATTTATCCACCCGATCACCCCAGACGTGATCCATTTATCCTTTCAGAAACAATTTGTTTAGATAAACGTTAAGCTCATTTGGTGACGTTTACAGGGAGCATTATGCATAGTCCGACATTGACACCTATACATATAACTTGAAAATTTTAAACTACGAACAAAATAAAACATCTTTTTGTGATTTTTGTTAGGACAGGTTAGTGTAGCCTATTAACATTGACATCATATCAAGGACAGACTCATATGGAATCAGACAGGCATAAACACCATTAATTGGAATCTTTTATCTGTATTTAACTTTAAACACTTGCATAAATTTCATATCACAGTTTTTCACTCATCTAAGACTTCTAAGATCTAACTGGGAATCATGCTTGATATGATAAGTAACATCCATTGATTTTGAGCATCAGATGAAGCAGGCACGACGATTGTCAGTATACTTGTCCACTTAAATCCATACATAGACTTTTGACACGCATCAGTGATTAATTAGATGAATTAGGTCAACAAGTATTTGTGTGTTCCACAGGTATATGGTAATCAATCTTCCTCAGGAGATTTTTGAGCGGTTTTGGGACTTAGAAGATTTGGTTCTAAGAATTTTCAAAGAGATGCCAAGCCTCAGGTCAGTGCCATCGCACATCAGAGAGGCGCAAACAGCAATGAATTCTTAGAACGGATAGGTTATGCTAAGCCTCAGGTCAGTGCCATCGCACAGCAGAGAGGCGCAATACCTATTTTCTTCTTAGAGCAGTATATTTGAATATACATTGTTTTCAGTGACATTTGTCATCTTTTGCTCTGTTTTTCAGGTCTTTGCTCACATTTATGGCATTTGCTTGCTCCTCACCCCTTATTCGAAATTGATTGACTGTGCAGACCAGGGATACCATGAAAGCCCACAACTCATTGAATTATTTAAGTTTAAGTCAAATCACTGATGTTGTCTACCGATCATATGTATTGAATCTACCCACACATCGTACAATGCACTGGCACCACCCTAGATCTACTTTCTCCGGGTAGTTACAGTACCAACCAAGCGTACTATCATTTTCCCAATATGTTAGACCTAGACTTCTCTGATTTATAATTTTCTGTGATTTAATTAACCTTTCAAAACATAAAATCTTTTTGGTGTTTCAAGTAATGCGACGCATGTGTACTATCACTTTCCATTTTGCTGAATCACATTTCCAGTCTTTCTGTCTTTGCCTTTTCAGCTTAACTAACCTTCCCCCCCTTTTTTTAAGTAAATAATTACTGAACATAACCTAATCTCCCCCTAAAATTCTAAAACAGAAAATCTTTTATGTTTTTGGATTTTTAATCGACAAGAAAATTAAATGAAATAAAACTAGAAAATTAAAAAATTATAAAAATTAAACATGTGTCGGACTACGCTTTTGTTTTTTCTGAGATAACGTCACTTTTCTTTTTAACCCCGTTGACCTCTAAAAGATATAAAAATCTGGGTTTATCAAAGGCTTTTGTATAGAGGTCAGCACGTTGAAAATCTATATTAATTTTTATCACATAGATTAAATTCTTTTCAAAACAGTCACGTATAAAGTGATATTTAATTCCGATGTGTTTGGTCTTAGGTTGTTGGACCGGATTTTTAGTTACTGTAATTGCAGCAGAATTATCAATAAATATAGGAGTGGAAGAGAAATGCAAACCGTAGTCCCGCATTTGCTGTTGTATCCATATGATTTGTGAGCAGCAGCTGGCGGCGGCAACATATTCGGCTTAACAGGTAGATAGAGCAAATGATGTTTGCTTCTTACACTGCCAAGTCACTAATCTTCTCCTGAAAAATTGACATCCTGCTGACGTAGACTTGTAATTCATTTTGCAGCCGCCATAATCCGAGTCACTATACGCCGTTAGCTCGAAGTCATCATCATGAGGATACCACAACCCCAGTGTTGGAGTACCCTTCAGATAACGGAAAATCCTCTTCACCCCAATCAAGTGATTCACTTTCGGCTTCGCTTGATATCTGGAACATAAACATGTGGCATACATGATATCTGGACGCGAGGTAGTGAGGTACATAAGAGATCCGATCATCCCACGATACATGGTGGTGTCCACCAAATCTCCATTCTCATCAGGAGCCACATCATGATTTGTGGCGAGAGGGGTACCGGCAACAGTGATGTTTTCCATATCAAACCGACTCAGAATGTACCCGACATACTTAGTCTGATGTAGGAAAATGCCGGTTGGAGGTTGATCCACCTGTAATCCTAGGAAGAACTTCATTTCTCCCATGGCACTCATTTCAAACTCTGTCTTCATCACAGATTCGAATTCTTTGCACAACTCTTCGTTTCTGGAACCGAAGATGATGTCATCCACATAGATCTGCACCATAAGAAAATCACCATCCTTTTCTTTAATGAACAGCGTACACTCAATCACACCCCTACGAAAGCCGTGTTTCAACAGATGGGTGGAGAGCTTTTCATACCAAGCTCGAGGAGCCTGATGTAGCCCATACAGAGCCTTGTCTAACTTGTAGACTCTGTCCTGATGATAAGGATCCTCGAACCCCTTAGGTTGACTGACGTATACCTCCTCACGGATTTCCCCATGAAGGAATGCACTCTTCACATCCAACTGATAAACTTTGATCGTCATATACGATGCATAGGCAAGAAATATCCGAATTGCTTCTATTCGTGCCACCGGTGCAAACACTTCATTGTAGTCGACTCCCTCGACTTGTCTGAATCCCTGAACAACCAACCGTGCCTTGCTTCTGATAACAACACCTTGGTCATCCTTCTTGCACTTTAGTACCCATTTGGTACCAATCACTTTCACGCCTTTTGGCCTGTCAACAAGTGCCCATACTCCAAGTTTCTTGAACTGTAGCAGCTCTTCTTGCATAGCATTGACCCAGGCCTCATCTTTGAGTGCGTCGCTGACGTACTTAGGCTCGATTTGTGAAACAAAACATGAGAAAGCCCCGTCATTGACATATCCTTTTTCCATGACTGCAGCATAATCAACAGAGTACAGCTGATTTCGTGTCTGCACACCGGATTGAATATCCCCAATGATAGCTGTGGGGGGATGATTCATACTGATCCTAGTCACTGGTGTTGTAGGAACAACAACTTCAGAATCCAGGTTTGTGACTACTGGTTCAGTATCCGGATTTCCCAATGCCGGTTCAGCAGCTGACGAGCCAACTTCTTGATTTACATTATGCCTAATGTCTGGTTCAGCTGCCTCTTCATCATCTGATGAATCATCACTCTCATCCTGAGCAGGAGTTGAGGAACCAGAAGCACCATCTGCAGGTGTCGTGTTGCTTGAATCCAGATTTGGTGTATTTAGAACATCATACATCATCTGAGTAGCAATCACATCATCTGAATCAAGCTGGGGAAGATTAAAGGATTTAAAAAAGCCATCGTAATCGAAGAATGAAGATGGACCTTTTCCAGCAGGGGGGTGGTGTATCTTTGCACATCTACGTTGCACCACACTTCAACCTGACCTGTCGAGTTATTGTAAACTCGTTTATCTGGTATGCTGTATCCTAGAAAAATCCCTTGATCGGCTTTCTCGCTAAATTTGCCTTCCTGAGACTTCTTCAACAGGGTACATGGAGCTCCAAATGGTTACAGATACTCCAAGTTAGGTTTTCGCTTCTGAAGCAACTCATAGCAAGTCTTGCCATGCCTTTTGACTACTAACACACGGTTAAGTGTGTAGCAAGCATTTGCAACTGCTTCATTCCAGAACTGTACTGGAAGCTTAGAATCTGCCAACATTGTCCTCACAGTCTCGATCAAGCTCCGATTCTTTCGTTCTGCAACTCCATTCATCTGTGGTGTGTATGCTGAGGTGAACTGATGAACAATTCCCTTCTCCTTGCAGAAAGCATCCATCCACTGATTCTTGAACTCTGTTCCATTGTCTGAACGAATCTTCCTAACCTTCAGGTTGTAGAGTGACTCCAGCGTCGTGACTAGCACCTTGAATGATTCAAACGTTTCTGACTTAGCTTTCAGAAACATCACCCAAGTAAAACGTGAGTAGTCATTTGTGACTACAAAGCAGTACCAGTCTCCTGCTATACTCTTCGTGCTTACAGGACTAAATAGATCCATGTGCAGTAGCTCCAAGGGCATCTCTATAGAATTGACGTGCTTGGTCTTGTGAGATTTCCTGGTCTGCTTTCCCTTCTTGCATGAGACACAAAAATCAGGAAGTTTGAAGTTCTTGACAGTAACTCCATCAACTAAGTTGTTATGAATCAGATGATTCATCTTCCTGTGATTAATATGTCCCATTCTTCTGTGCCATGAGATGGATTCTTTTTCTGTTGCTTTGGATAAGAAACACTGAACTGTAGACTCAGAGGTAGAAGCATTAGACATATCCAATACATATAAATCATTGTACCTGGATGCTGACATTAAGACCTGCTCCTCTGGAATCTCTATCTCTTTCTTCAGTATGTAACACTTGCAATTGTCAAACAGCACTTTGAAGCCCTTGTCACATATCTGAGACACTGAAAGCAGATTGTTTTCTAATTATTGAACAAAATTGACTTTGTCGAATCTTACCTTTGCATTACCTACTTTGCCTTGAGCGGTAATGTATCCTCCTTTGTTACCAGCAAAGGAAATGTGTCCCCCTTTAATTTGTTTGACATTGAAAAGGAGAGACTTATTTCCTGTCATGTGCCTAGAATCTCCGCTATCTACAATCCATGTATTGGTAGAAGCACTGTAGCGGACAACCTGCATATAATTGAAAATAATCAGTTAAGGAGGGGGACCTAAGCCTTAACTGGCTTGGGTTTCCCAGAGGCATCACACATTATGAACTCTACCCACTGTCCTTTGTTAGTTGGTGGGACCTCAATCTTTAGTTTGTCACTGCTATCAGACACATCAGACATTTTAGCTTTCCACATACCATCTTTATGAAAAGATTGTTTGTGGTAAACAGTAGATTGATTAACAGTTTAGACCTTTGGTTTAGTTTCCAGAACTGGTTTCACCTCAGGCATCACAGATTTGCCAATGACGTGTCTGTGTTGTCTGTGGTGTTGAGGAGATGTGTAAGACCTAGCAGGTGTGTTAGACCTAACAGGAGTCTTAGATCTCTGTTTTGGGAACTGAGTGACTTCTTTGTCCATTTCAATCTTAACCCTAGGTGTCTGATAGCGGGGACAACTAGAAGATATGTGACCTCATTTACCACAAGCGTAACAGGATCTCCTTTCAAAAGGACTAGGAGATCTCTTGTGGGGTGGGGAGTAGACCTTAGGTTTGGGCTCTTTGGTCTCTGTCTTTTGATGTTCACCTTCCTTGACAAACTTAACTTGTTTAACATTATGATTTATTTGCCTTTGAAGATGAGTGTTATCTTTCTTAACCGGTTTAGTTTGAGTGGTTTTGGAAATCTTGGATTGTGTGTTAGTAAACTTTGAACCCAACCCAAGAGATGCTTGAACATTCTCTTCCACCCGTTTTTCAGTGATTTCATTTCCAGTTGTGCCTGATGTTGAGGTTTTCTGATCAGCACCCAAAGAAACAGTTTTAACTGCTGTGTCCGGGTCACTGACCAGAGGAGTTGTCACCACATGATCCTTAATTGGATTATTATTAATTGGACGTTGTTTGGTGTTCAATAGAATCTCATGTGGTGGGGGCACAACTTTATAACCCAAACCCTCCCCGTTGTTGCGTTCTTTAACCAAGTTTTTTAAAATATGCGAGGAGCTCGCAAGACTATGAAGTTTTTGTTTTAAAGACTCATTTTTAACTTGTAAAATTACTTTATCCTTTTTAGTTTCTTCAATGGTCTTTAAATAGAATTTAATATCATTCTCTTGGTTGAATGCAACAACTTCAGTCTCTTTTAATTGTTTCTTTAATGCCTCAACCTTTTCTTTGTAACTGCTTTCATTTTGTTTTAAAACTTTGTTAGCCTCCGTGCATAATTTTAAGTCCTTTACTAAGTTATCATTATGATCTAATAACCTAGTAAATTTTAAGTCAATGCTTTCCCTAAATTTTTCACATTCAACACAAGCATGTTTAGCAAACAGTTCATCTTTTGATTCTACTTGTGCTGATGTGGACGTTCCGGCCATGAAAGCATTTTGAGACTGTGGTTGTGCTTCAGATTCAGCATTCAGCTCATTCTCAATGATTTGGTTAACGACAGCTAAAGTATCATCCATTTCAGCAGTATCAATCTCAGCTGAGCTCTCCCCCTTACTTGCTGAGTCTTCATTCAAATCTTCAACTGATGCTATGTTGGCTTCACTATCAGATAAGAATCGGAAGGACCAATCCTGTCCTTCATCACCTTGAGCAACCATAGCTTTGGTGTCATTGCTTGTTGGAACTGTCTTTTTCTCCTTATCTTGTTTGTTGAAAGATGAGAATGGATTCCCGTTGCCAGTCTTCTTTGGTTTGAAACATTCCCTCTTGAAGTGGCCTTTTTCTCCACAGTTGAAGCAAGTGACTTTGGACTTGTCAAATGTAGTATCTTTGGTAGCCAGTAGATTCTGTTCCGTCTTTTTCACAAACTTCTTAGCTCGTCGCACAGCACTTGCTAGAGCCCACATTATATCCATCCATTCCAGCTCATTCTCATCCACCTGCTCATAGTCTTCATCAGCCAGGTGGCAGTTTCAATCTTCCCGGCCACTAAACCATCATAGGAATGAACTACCGCAGCAAGTAGATCCATGTGCTCCTTTGCAACTTCCACAGTTACTTTTCCTAAATTTTTAGTCATTAACTTCGTTGATTGAGTAACTATAGGACTTTGTAGAACCCCAGATGCACCATGTGACTCACTAACAGACGATGAGCCTTGATTAGTAGACGGTGATGCATTTGACACAAAAGCAGTTTGCAGAGGAGCGCTGGAGGTTTTGGAAGTAGAAGTAGAAGTAGGAGTATCATTGTAGAGTGATGGATCTTGAGTGTAAGCTCCTTTCTTTGTTCTGTACTTGTGTCGGACCTCTTCCTCTCTCAGTTTCAGGATGAAGTCATTAATATCCAAAGTCTCGAAAACTGAGTTATAGCGTAAAGTGGAAATAAAGGAATCCCACTTCTCTGGTAGACCCTCAGCCAAGCTTGCAACTTTATCTTCTTTAGACATCTTAACCCATGCGTGTGAAGTTCACTCATCAGATGGTAGAAGCAATCAATAATCTCATCCAAGCTTTCATTCCCAATAGACGAGAAGTTGTCAAACTCTTTCTTCAACGCTTTAGCCTTCAGTGACTTAAGTGTTGAATTGCCATCATATCTCTTCTCAAGAGCTTCCCATAACTTTTTGCTCTTTTTGGCTCTGAGTATTGATGAAAGATGTCTTTGGGAGTCGACTGTGTCAACATTGCATAAGCTTTCTTTTCAGCATTATAGGCAACCTTTTGTGCATCACTTAGTCCACTTAAAGTCAACGGTATTCCATCAGCACCAACGGGCATGTTATATCCAGTCTCAATCGAGTTCCACAAATTGGTATCCATAACATTTAGATGAATTTCAAATCTTTGTATCCAATGAGGAAATTCATCAATAGACAGTAGTTTAGGTGGTTTATTGGGGTTTCCAATTTCATTTTCTAGTAACAGAAGGTTCTGAATCCTGGAGTCCTTTCCAGCTGAGAAGGCAAAATTTTCAGAGTCCATTTTATCTTAGCTTAAACTTGAAGCGTGAACTGTTTAGGTGACTGGAGAGTACGACTGAGAGGCGACTGACACAAATAGCGTGCGATTGAACTCAATCGTACGACTGGACAGGCGATTGTCACACTTGAGCGACTGTACGGTCCGACTGACTCAACCGGGCGATTGAACAAGCGACTGAGTTCAATCGTATGATTGAACTGGGCCGCTGGACTTCAGTCATACGATTGAGATAATCGTGTGACTGAGACTGCTGAAATCGAGGTTTTTCACAAACTTTAACCTAAAACGCAAGTTTTTACACCCTAGACGGCTGAAAATCGAAAAAGATTGAATTTTCAGAACATGCACACGTAAAAACTTGATTTTGAGCAGAAAGAACGGATCTTTTTGCTAAAAACGTTGACTTTTTCACAAAAAACGATTGAATCCACGAAGAACTAAGAGCCAAAGCTCTGATACCACTTGTTAGGACCATGTACGGACGGAGTACTAACTGATTCTTTGTTAAACCGGATCAAATAGTGCGGAATCCTATTTGATTGGCGATCCAATCAGGGAAAACGTTAACAAGATCAAACCTAATGAATGGAAGACGTTAAGAACGAACTAGGAATGATCTGAAACGTTTTATGAACTTCGAAGGGACGAACAGGGCGCTCTGGGTCGACTAGGGTTAATATGAAATGACAAGTTGTTGGTACACATGTCCCCAGTTCTCATTGGTATTAATCAAACATTTATGTATTGAGTTGTACCAGTTTCTCCTTGTTATATCTATTTATATTATTTATTGTTACACACATAAATGAGTTGTACCAGTTTCTCATTTGTATTAATCAAACATTACATAAGTGTTACAAGAAAAGAAAGTCTATTACATTTAAGCTTACTAGACTACACTGGGGACATGTGTACCAACAACTTGTCATTTCATATTAACTTAATAGAAAACTTTAACGAAGTTTGTGTTGTGGACTAGCTGAAAAAAACCTTAAAACTATTAGACTATGAAGGCAGTAAATAAATAATTGGACTGAAACCATAATATCAAACCATAGGGAATAAAATCGTGGATATGTAAAAAAGTCTCTTTAGATCTAACATTGCATGCCAACTAATAAACTGGTTTATATTTCATGAAAATATATTAATTTTAGAAATATGAAAAAATTGTATAGAACATCAAAAACTATGTTTTACAATGAAAAGAAAAAGCGACCAAACCACATGTGAAGAGTTTGAAACCCATCGTTGGGGATTTTGTAGTGATAAAAAATAAAAAAATGACTAAGAATCCAAATGTGCGTTAAATTCCTTTTAAAAATGTTCTATATAGTGAAGTGTTCAAAACAAAGCTAGAAAAATAAAAGCAACTGGAGGAGCCGGTTTTAACAAACTGCTATGAAACTAATTTCTAATAGCATTGGAACCAACATGTTGAATCCTAACCCATAAACCTAAACGCTAAAGTTAAATTCTTAAGCAAAACCCTAAAAGCTAAACTATAAACCCTAAAAGCTAAACCATGAAGCTGAACTCTAGGATTCTCAATCGTTTAGCCGACTGAGTGTGTATTTATAACGTGTGATAATTAAGAGTAGGCGACAAAGAGAAATTCATGACATCAAGCTGTTTTTTGGCCAATTAATGACAAAGTTTGATAGGGACAAATTGATTTAGGCGTATTCCATGGTTGATCCATTGTTCCATTGATAGATGATGTAAAAGAGAACATAACAAAATCATGGTGAAAAATGATTGGATAAAGGAATGACAAGCAAAAATTGACAAATTGTTATAATGATCTGGAAGATGATGATGCCCTATTAATAAAAAAATCTAATGTAGTATTCAATACAAACACTTGACACAATTTTTTTGGTAATATAATCCAATCCAAAAATGTTCTCTTTGGATTAACCAAATGCCATCGTTGATATTTATTTCAATGGCTGGAGTCAAATTAAAGACCAAGAAAGGTAAGAAGACTAGCAACGGACATCATCCTTAACAACTAGAGAAAGAAAACATCTTAATTACCCCAAAATCAGAGGATATGCTAGAAGAACTACTTAGGATCTACATGAGTATGAAATCTCGCACTCTAGGTATGCATAACTCCCTCATCATGGCCAAATTTGATCCTATAATAGATATACACTCATGTCATGCTCAAGGTAAATCTTATGTAAATCAAATTGGTTCCCATGGAAGTGAGTAATTGACTATAAATAAGCCTACTCACCCAAAGAAATTGACAATTAAGCTTTCGTTTATCCTTTATGCCAATGATCCAAAGCAAATCCCAATAGCTATTCTCAATGAGGAATATGTTTGTAACTCTATGATGGATGATATTTCTCAAATGAATCTGTGTTGGGTCAAGACCTTTGAAGAAATTGAAGATTTTCAAGTTATATTAAAGATGAAGATTTGAATAGCAATAATCAACAAAGTATTAGTCTAGGGTCTATTTTGTAAATATTATAATTTCTAGACTAGTATAAATAACATACTTATCATTCATTGTGTGAATGGATGGATCACACCAAGTGTGGGAATCATATTCCATCACCATCATTATATAATCATCCTTCATGGATGGTGAATTCATCATCAAATCAATAAACAACAAGCATTATTAAACACTTATGTGTTCATCATTATTGAATTTTAGCATCATTTCATCAAATTTTGATCATATCAATTGAATCCTAAGATCCAAGATCATCCGGTCCCGTTCAAATCGGGAACACACAATTGGTATCAGAGCTGGAGTTGATGGATTCATATTGATTTTGAAAAGATTTTATGGTTAAATTGCTAAAATTAGTGGAGATTTGAAGAAAACTTGGAGAAGAAGTCTTTGGTGTTCTTTACTAGATCTATGAATTTGATGGTGGATCTGATGAAATCAACATGAAGTTGATGTTATCTAATCATTTCTATGATAGATTCATCAATTGGAAGGCAAATCAATAAAGTTTAGAGGCAATTTGATTAGAATTTGGGTTTCTAGTAGCATATGAACATTTGCACACACTAGTGTGTGTGTTCTTGGTGCTTTCAACAAATTCTCAGATTTGGAGCATGGAATTGGATCGACAATTAGTTTCAATTCGGATTTGAGGTATTACTACATCAATTCAACAATCAAACGAGTAATACAAGGTGAATTCAAAGACATCATTGCATTAGTTTTTGGGGTTTTGGTGTTCATGAGGTGCTAATCATAATTCAGATTTAGATCTGATTGTGAATCAAATTTTGTATTAAATTGATATAAATCATTTTGATGTTTATTGTTCCCGATTTTTCAGAACATGCACACGTAAAAACTTGATTTTGAGCAGAAACACCCTAGACGGCTGAAACTCGAAAAAGATTGAATTTTCAGAACATGCACACGTAAAAACTTGATTTTGAGCAGAAAGAACGGATCTTTTCGCTAAAAACGTTGACTTTTTCACAAAAACGATTGAATCCACGAAGAATTGAGATCAACGGGTCCCGTTCAAATCATTTTGATACAAAATTCAATAATATACAACAATTTGGGTCAATTCTACATTGACTAAGGATTGAATCTATGGGTTATTTGCTGAAAATTGATGTTCAACAAATGTACAAGTGGTTAGCAGCTGGTACAACTCATTTATGCAGCAAAAATATCAGCAGATTGTGATTTGAGTCCATTGAGGCTGTTGATACATGATCTACAAATAGGTAGTTCGTATCTTATCTGTATATATGCACAATTAATCAAACAACAAACAACTTTGGGCAGCCTCAAACACTCGAATCAGTCACTCCTAGTTCGTTCTTAACGTTTTCTATTTATCATTATATCTATTTATAAACCCTAGACGACTGAAACTCGAAAAAAGATTGAATTTTCAGAACATGCACACGTAAAAACTTGATTTTGAGCAGAAACACCCTAGACTGCTGAAACTCGAAAAAGATTGAATTTTCAGAACATGCACACGTAAAAACTTGATTTTGAGCAGAAAGAACGGATCTCTTGCCTAAAAACGTTGACTTTTTCACAAAAAACGATTGAATCCACGAAGAATTAAGAGCCAAAGCTCTGAGACCACTTGTTAGGACCATGTACGGACGGGGTACTAACTGATTCTTTGTTAAACCGGATCAAATAGTGCGGAATCTTATTTGATTGGCGATCCAATCAGGGAAAACGTTAACAAGATCAAACCTAACGAATAGAAAACGTTAAGAACGAACTAGGAATAATCTGAAACGTTTTATGAACTTGGAAGGGACGAACAGGGCGCTCTGGGTCGACTAGGGTTGTAAATATTCGAAGTGTTCCGTTTTTCCACGAATTAAGTGGTATTTAAAGTTACAGTTCTCATTCGTACGACTGAGCTAAGCGACTGGCTCAGTCGTGCGACTGAGTCATACGATTGATTCATTCGTACGACTGAGTCAGTCTTATGACTCAATCATGCGATTGACTCAATCACCTGGTTCAGTCGTGCGATTGGCCCATTCATATGGTCCAGTCGTGCGACTGAATCAGGATACTTAGTTAAACACTTCTTAAACCTTTAATGATTTAGAACTATGTCTAACAACCGTAAACCTATTTAACATTGTCATATATGTGTGTAATAATAAATAATATAAATAGTTATAACATTAAACGACCAATAAACATATATTGAAGAGTTTCTCATTTGTATTAATCAAACATTACATAAGTGTTACAAGAAAAGAAAGTCTATTACATTTAAGCTCACTAGACTAGAACTGGGGACATGTGTACCAACAACTTGTCATTTCATATTAACTTAATAGAAAACTTTAACGATAAATAGATTGATACAAATGAGAACTGGTTCAGTCGTGCGATTGGCCCATTCGCATGGTCCAGTCGTGCTACTGAATCAGGATACATAGTTAAACACTTCTTAAACCTTTAATGATTTAGAACTATGTCTAACAACCGTAAACCTATTTAACATTGTCATATATGTGTGTAACAATAAATAATATAAATAGATATAACATTAAACGACCAATAAACATATATTGAAGAGTTTCTCATTTGTATTAATCAAACATTACATAAGTGTTACAAGAAAAGAAAGTTTATTACATTTAAGCTCACTAGACTAGAACTGGGGACATGTGTACCAACAACTTGTCATTTCATATGTAACAATAAATAATATAAATAGATATAACAAGTGGTTAGCAGCTGGTACAACTCATTTATGCAGCAAAAATATCAGCAGATTGTGATTTGAGTCCATTGAGGCTGTTGATACATGATCTACAAATAGGTAGTTGGTATCTTATCTGTAGATGTGCACAATTAATCAAACAACAAACAACTTTGGGCAGCCTCATACACTCGAATCAGTCACCAAAACAACCCTTGCATCAGCTTATATGTAGCCTCTTTACCCAACATAATCCACATTAACAATCATTCAAACATGAAACACCTTGTGCAGCTTGCTAACGTCTTCAAACCATCACCCAAATCAGCCTTTGAACAGCACCAGAACAGCTGTAACAAGGCTGCGTTTTAGCAGCATTTCAGCTGCAAATCAGCAATCAAACATTACCTAAACTTCACCAAAATCAGCCACTATGCCTGATATTTGTGTGCAGCCCCTTATCTCGACCAAAGTAGCCCGGAACGTCAACAAAAATCAATCCCAAACAGCCCTCGAACAGTCACAAATCACCAAATAAAGTGCAGCCCTGCATCAGCCTTTGAGCAGCCCAAAACTCACCAAGAACAACCTACTTGCAGCCCCTGCGCTAGCAATTTGTTCAGGCCCAAGCAGCTCTTGCACCAGCCCCAAAATCAACACCCAAACTGACCCAAAACCGCATAAAAAACAACCTTGTAGCAGCCCCTTTACGTGCAGCACCTATATCATAAACGGCCTCTCAATCAATCAAACAACATTATTTGCAGCCCCAAGCATTCAGAAAAACTGCCCTACACTAGCAGCACTTGTGCAGCTCACAAACATCATCAAAACCAACCCCAAATCAGCCCAAATAAACTCATTGCTAGCCTACTTTGTGCAGCCCTCAAACCTCACTCAAAAAGAAAAATGGGTATGTGGGTTAGAGGTGTGGCCTCGGGTTTTAGCTAAAAGCTATGAAAGCAGGCTATAACAATAAAAACAAAAGGAATTTTGGTGCTTGAGTTGTCAACAACAAAAACACAATTCCTTGGGTTTGTGTATGTGACTTGGGTCACAAAACGAAATTAGTTGAACCAAAGTTTTTAAGACCTCGCTTCTACAACAACAACAAAACTATCGGCTTTGGTCAACTATTCAACAAAAACAAGATCAAACTTCATTTTCTCATCGGAAATTTACCATTTAGGGGGAGTATTGTCGGGTCAAGCACCTTTGAAGAAATTGAAGATTTCCAAGTTATATTGAAGATGAAGATTTGAATAGCAAGAATCAACAAAGTATTAGTCTAGGGTCTATTTTGTAAATATTATAAATTCTAGACTAGTATAAATAACATACTTATCATTCATTATATGAATGGATGGATCACTATCAGGTGTGGGAATCATATTCCATCAACATAATCATATAATCATCCTTCATGGATGGTGAATTCATCATCAAATCAATAAACAACAAGCATTATTAAACACTTATGTGTTCATCATTATTGAATTTTAGCATCATTCCATCAAATTTTGATCATATCTATTGAATCCTAAGATCCAAGCTCATCGGATCCCGTTCAAATCGGGAACACACAATCTGGGTTCTCCATTTACCACCAACAATGTTAAATAAGGTCTAAAGTGGATTATGATCCCAACAACAAAAACAATCCTTTCATCATGCTATCATCCCCCAAGGAGCATCAAGAGCAAGAGCCAGGTAATCCTAAACCCAATCACTTATACCATAAATCAAAATTTCTTATAAACACTGTGACAACCCTAATTTCGAGCCCGAAATTTTTTTAGAAACCTTAACGGGCCACACAATGATCACATCGAATGCCCATGAATTGGGCCCTAAACTCCAAACAATACACACACACACACCCATTAATGGGCTTGGGCCGGACACTCTCTAAACTGGCCGTCAGGCCATAATGCTAAATGGGCTTTGACCCACAATGGTAAACAGGCTTGACCCACAAAACTCTAATGGGCCATTGGGTCACGTTATGATGTTTTCATGATCTACCGACATTAATGGGCCATGGGCCCGGTGCCTTAGCGGAATTATTTGCCAATTACACTTTTAAACAATATGTAATTATAGATGGACCTTATTACTTATCATTCTAGTTGGCATAATAAGCAAATTATACGAAATCATATGCCGAACAATTATTTGAAGGAAATCTATGAACCCAATTACATGAACTACCAAAACTAAATAATTATAATAAAAAAGTTATTTTTAATGAAGCCTAAAACATAATTAAAAATATAAAAGATAATAAGAACCAAAACTACATAATACTTACACCTTAAATATTTAAATTTAATAACTAACATACAATATCTAATTAGGTGATCCTAGAAAATCCAATACAATATATAGAAGATCCTAAAATGTCTAACTAAATGCCATAAATAATTCTAAAATATATAATATGACAAAAACTATATATTTACACATTCATGCATACATACTCACAGCATGCATACATACTCACAACATGCATACATACTCAAAGCATACATACATACTCACAACATGCATACATAAAACACATATATATATACATCTAGAATGCATATATATAATCATGTACACATGATTTACGAAATAACACATAACACCAACTTTTATAAATAAATAAAATTTGACCCATACACATTATATACGTACACACGTAAACACGCACCTACACACACACACACACACACACACACACATATATATATATATATATATATATATATATATATATATCTTTATCTTTACCACTATTTAAACCATGACTACATTGGTAATTTTACCTACCCTTGTAAGACGCGCCCCTTCCCTTCCCCCTGTCAGTTTCTGATTCTCAGCAGCCTTGCCTCTGCCTCCGTCTCATTGTCTCGCATTCTATCCTTTTGAGCCCTTCTCGGTTTCCCCTTTAATGACAAACGCTTCATTTCCATCATCTCTTAAATTCTATTGTATGGCCCCATTCCAGGGCACCTCACAGTTGGACAATCATCGCATTATTACATAAAACATTACATAATTCATAAATTAAGCAGCGGAATCGATTTAGCAAAAGCCATTCATTTCATTAATAATTACTGTTGTTAAGCAATACAATGTTGTTCATTGGTTACAAAATAATTGTTTAATTGCATTATAAAACAACAATAACATCAAAATATGAATAGATGTAAGCCTTGTCCCGTCGAGTAGCTTCACCCACGTGCCATCCTCAGCAACAGTTACCTGCCAACTGAAAATGCATAAAAGTCAGCGTTGCTGAGTGAGTTCTAGTTTTAAAAGTATTAAAATACCTTCTATAGCTTATATATATAAAATACCCTTTTTCAATAAACTACTTTTTTTACTTTCGTATGTGAGCATTCATCGTACATACAACAAGGTATATCTTCATTCATTATCATACGCATTCGTTTGTTTAGTACTCTTTTCTTTATCTTTCACTTCCATCCAGACCAATGTGCAATACCCCGAACATTGTGCACGAAGCTGATGTTGGGCCTGTGGTCTAGAAATAGACCACGCATATTGTGTATGAAGCTGACCCAGTCACCTAGGGTATGCTACAAGGGTCCTACCAATCTTAATGATTGACCCTGTTTGCATCTTTCGGGTTAGCTAAACCGTACACATTTGAGCTAACGACAACATGGTCGTGCACCTCCATTCATTTGCTTGCAAGACTTTCATTGTTTCATTTATGTTCCACTTTTCTTCATCATTAATCTTTCACTTTTATTAATGATAATACTTTACGTTTATGATCATAAACACACCATGTAAAGTCACACAATAATAAATAGTATGGAACATAAGAACAGCTTATAATCATGCATAATATAAATAATTATAACCCTAAAGTCAAACTAGGGTCAAACCCTAATCATAATATTTTCTCCAAAATTCCAGAACATTTCTAAGTGTTGGGCGTTTTAGCACTATACAGACACATATGGCCTGTTTAGGCGTTTTCAACTATGCGGGCGCATGAGCTACTTAGGCGTTTCGACACATAGGCGCATGAGCCTCTTCGGGCGCATGGGCACTATTTCGGCGCATGGGGTATACTTAGGCGTCTGAGCCTAACGCTTAGGCGTCTGAGCCTAACACTTAGGCACATGAGCTACTTTTCAGGCGCATGGATTTACACTTAGAAATTTTAAGGTAATGGTTGGGCGCATGGGATACGGTTTGGGCGCATCAGCCACACTTATACTTTCTAAGTTAATTTTCCAGGCGCATGAGCCCTATTTAGGCGCATGACCACACTTAAAGTTTTCTAAGGCAAATTTCTTAGGCGCATGGGCCCTGTTTGGGCGCATGAACACATGTTAAACATATTTCTAAGCTGCTTTCAGACCCAAATCATCATACCGTCCTGTTCTAAGCTTCTTACTACCATTCCAAGCATCAACATGGTATAAACAACCATGAAACATCATCATACACTCATAAAACATACAGGTATACGTATATAATAATTATAAAATCATTTTAATACATTTTCAGCCCCAAATAAGTTATGAAACATATAAACAAACAGGGTCTAGAACTCACCTAGGCTGCTTCCAAGCTCACTCCTTCAAACTTGAACTTTTAAAGATTTCTAACACCTAAACATGTCAAAACACATAACCCAAACACTCATAAACGCATAGTTACATTAAAATCTTGGTTTCATGGTCGAGCACTAACTAAAACCGAGCCAATTATTCGAAATTTACTTACCTAGGATAAGATTTGCTGCTCTCTCTCTTTAGAACCGAAGAATACTATGATCTTCTTCTTCTTTATTCTCTTGATCGACAAAAAAGCAGATGGGATAGATATATATGGGCGGCCATTCCCCATAATATATTAAAATATTGAATTTTGTACTTTTTTTGCACTTTCACCCCCTCTACTTTGGCCTCTTTCTTTTCTTTCAAGATATTTTTTTTTCTTTTTCTCATCTCTTTTCTTTTCTTTTATTCTAGATCAAATTTTTGGGTGTTACAAGTCCACCCCCCTAAAAGAGGTTTTGTCCCTGAACCACGTCACTCTTCGAATAAATGTGGGTAATGCTGTCTCATCTCTTCTTCAGTCTCCCACTTAGACTCAAAACCCTTTCGGTGTTTCCACTACACAAGCACTAGTGGAACCACTTTATTCCTTAATATCTTCTCCTTCCGGTCGATGATTTCTACTGGTTGCTCTACATAATTGAGTTGTTCATCCACCTCAATATCCTCTAGTAGTACCACCATATCTTCGTTGGCTAAACACTTCCTCAGATGAGATACATAGAATGTCTAATGAATTCCACTTAACTCATCAGGTAGCTCTAATCTATAGGCCACCTCTCTTACTCGAGCAATGATTCGGAAATGTCCTATATAACTTGGGCTCAGTTTACCTTGTTTTCTGAGCCGAATAATTCCCTTCCAAGGCAAGACCTTCAACATGACTCTATCACCCATGTTGAATTCAATCGATCTTCGCCTTTTATCGGCATACGACTTCTGTCTATCCTTCACCGCCTTCATAAAGGATTTGATCCTTACTAACTTTTCCGTCGTAGCCTCGATCACCTCGACACCTCCAAACTCCTTCTACCCACTGTCTCCTCAACATACGGGCATTCTACACCTCCTACCGTATAGCATCTCATACGGTGGCATGTCAATGCTGGCATGGTAGCTGTTGTTGTACGAGAATTCTGCTAACGGTAAGTGATTGTCCCAGCTTCCTCCAAAGTCGATCACGCATGCTCGGAGCATATCCTTTAGCGTCTGAATCGTCCTCTCAGACTGACCATCTGTCTGAGGGTGATAAGCCGTGCTAATATGTAGCCTCGTCCCCATCGCATCATGAACCTCTTCCAAAACATCAATGTGAATCGGGTGTCACGATCCGACACGATAGACACCGGGATACCATGATGAGCTACAATCTCCTTAATGAATAGATCTGCCAGTCTCTCGGATGAGTATGTCTTGTGGATCGGTAGGAAGTGAGCACTCTTGGTCAGACGATCAACTATCATCCAAATGGTATCGTACCCCCTCGCCGTACAAGGTAGCTGCGTTATGAAGTCCATGGTGATGTGCTCCCACTTTCAATCGGGTATATCCAACGGTTGGATTTTCCCGTATGGGTTTTGGTGTTCTGCCTTCACTTGCAAACAAGTAAGGCACTTACTCACATACTCCACTACATCGCGCTTCATACCCGCCCACCAATAATCTTTCTTCCTATTTTGATATATCTTTGTGGCACCGGGATAAATCGAGTATCGAGTTTTATGAGCTTCATCCATGATTCACCCCCATAGGTCTCCCTAACGAGGGATCCATATTCGTCCATTTCGGATCCTAACACCGAGAGTGTTTTCACCCAATTCTACAACTAGACCCTTCATTCGCTCGGAATTAAGGCGATCTTCTTTCAACGCCTCATCTTGAAAGTCTTTATTTTGTGTCATCACGTCAGCAGTCATAACCAACTGATAATCCTTCACCCGAATTGGTTCGAGTCTCTCCTTTCGGCTAAGGGTATCGACCACAACGTTGGCCTTACCCGGATGATAATGGATCTCATAGTCATAATCCTTGATGAGCTCTAACCATCTCCTCTGCCTCATGTTGAGATCCTTTTGCTTGAAGAAATACTTCAAGCTCTTGTGGTCGGTGAAGATGGTGCACTTTGTCCCGTATAAGTAGTGCCGCCAAATCTTCAACGCAAAGACCAACGCTGCAAGCTCTAAGTCATGAGTAGGGTGGTTGACTTCATGGGTTTTTAGTTGTCGGGATGTGTAGGCAATTACCCTTCCACGTTGCATTAATACGCACCCTAGCCTTGAATAAGAAGCATCTGAATATACCACTAAGTCTTCACTCCCTTCGGGTAATGTCAAGACAGGAGCTTGAGTCAATCTCGTCTTTAACTCCTTGAAAGCATCCTCCTATTCTTGACCCCACACAAATTTCACATCCTTGCGGGTCAATTTAGTCAAAGGTGAGGCTATCTTGGAAAAGTCTTGTATAAATCTTCTCAGTAGCCCGCCAAACCTAAGAAACTACGAATCTCGAATGACGTCTTTGGAGACTTCCATTGCATCACCGCCTCAACCTTTGCCGGGTCCACCATGATTCCTTCAACATTTACCACGTGACCCTAAAATTGCACCTCACGCAACCAAAAAGCACACTTAGAGAATTTAGCATATAACTTTTCTCTTATAAGTGTCTCTAATACTTCGCATATGTGGCCGGCATGTTCTTCCTCACTTCTTGAACAAATCAGGATATCATCAATAA
Source organism: Flaveria linearis (assembly GCA_024085815.1). Classification (NCBI taxonomy): domain Eukaryota; kingdom Viridiplantae; phylum Streptophyta; class Magnoliopsida; order Asterales; family Asteraceae; genus Flaveria; species Flaveria linearis. The sequence goes on from CM044005.1 coordinate 53,732,100, forward strand.
ATACAATCACTGATTTGTCTAACATTGGCTGACACACTCGGTTCAATAAATCCATAAAGGTAGCTGGCACGTTAGTCAAACCAAAAGACATAACAAGGAACTCACAGTGTCCATAACGCGTGCGAAAAGCTGTCTTAGGAATATTTCGCTCCTTTATCCTTAACTAATGGTAACCAGATTGAAGATCTATCCTCGAGAACCAACTGGCACCTTGAAGCTGATCAAACAAGTCGTCAATCTTCGGTAACAGATACCGATTCTTCACCGTCAACTTATTCAGCTCCCGGTAGTCGATGCACATCCGCATACTATCGTCTTTCTTCTTCATAAATAAGACCGGAGCACCCCATGGAGAGATACTTAGTCGAATGAACTCTTTATCCATCAACTCCTGCAGTTGAACCATGAGTTCCGTCATCTCGGTCAGAGCTAATCGATTTGATGCTTTGGCAACGGGTTGAGCATCGGGTATCAGATCAATCTGGAACTCAATTCGCGATCCGGTGGCACGCCGGGTAAATCTTTTAGGAACACGTCCGATAAATCACATACAACTGGCACATCAGACAGTTGTGGTACTGATGCGTCCACATCCTACACGTCAGCCATGTAGGCATTACATCCACGTCTCATCTACTTCTCGGCCACCGCCATTGAAATCACCTTCGGAACCGTAGTCACGCGATCACCGTATATCGTCACTGAACTTCCATCAGGCGCAACTAATCAAATCATCTTCTTGCGACACACGATGTTCGCCTCGTAGGTTGCTAACCAATCCATCCCTAGCACTACATCGAATCCGCCTAGGTGCATCACATGTAAATTGGCAGAAAACCTATGGCCTTCTATTTTTATGACACAGTCTCCTATCATATCAGTAATCCTCGTAGGCTTACCAATAGCAGTTTCTTCATCAAATGGTTCATCAATACTCCTACTACAAACAGGCAATTTAGCACAGAAATTTGTAGAGATGAAACTCCTACTAACACCAAAATCAAATAATACAGAGGCACAAGTTTGGTTTACTAGGAACATACCTAACACGACATAGGGGTCTACTCTGGCCTCCTCCCGGGTCATCGTGAAAGCTCTAGCACTTGCCATCTTCCTTCCTTCTTCAGCCATCTTCTTCGCCTTAGAAATCTCGGCCATTGGCCTCTTGCAGTCCTTGCTCACGTGGCCCTCCTCACCACAGTTATAAAAACTCAACGCCTTGCAATCACTTGCAATGTGACCAGGATTCTCCACATTTGAAAAATACGTTTAATCCCAACCTACATTCCCTAGTATGCTCCTTTCTACATCTATTACACTTCCTCAGCCCCGAACCTGATGACACCCTACTATCATCCATCTTTATTCTTTTGTTGTTTGGAGCGAAACCACCATGTCCAAACCACTTCCTGTTCCAGTTCTTATCACCACCACCTATCTTCTTTGCCTCAACCACAGTCTCCTCTTGCTCATCATGCAACCTACCCACCAGCTCTAGAGCCGATCGAAAAGTACCCGGTCGGGCAGCAATCAAATGCCTACGTATATTAGTCAGCAACCCCTGGACATATCTCTTAATCTTCCTTGATATTGGAGTCACATGATCAGGCACCAGCCTTTCCATCTCGTTAAATTTGGTGGTATACTATTGGTGCATCATAGTTCCCACTTCTAGCTGCAGGAACACCCTCTCAATCTTGTCCAACTCCCGGTGAGGACAGAACTCCTCAATCACCAACTTTTTTAGTTCTGGCCAACTCATCTTTCCAATGGCCCTGCTACCCTCGGCCTGGAAAATATTGACCCACTAGCATAAGGCTGAGTCCACCAACGAGTGGGTGGCAAACTTCACCTTCTGATCTTCTTGGCACGCGCTGATGTCAAGTACCACCTCCATCTCCCTCACCCATCGGTGAGCAGCAACAACATTGTCGTTCCCATTGAATGTTGGGGGCTTGCATCTCTGAAATGCCCCGTAATTACATCCATGTGTAGTTTCCTACACCGCTTCATCCTCCTCCTCTTCACTAGAGGCAATCGTCTCAGCCTTCGATTGTTCTCTTTCTCCTCTTCCAGTGGGCTTCCTCTTTTCTTTCATCTTTTTCTTTTCATCCTCCCTTACGGCTTTGATCACTTCAGTCACTACAGATGGCAGAATCATCTGCATGACTTGATGGACTTCCTCTACTACTACCTTTTCACCGAGGCCCGCTAGTTTGCACTCTCATCACCACCTTCCTGATCATGCATCTCGGGCTCTTCATGGGTCCTATCAGTATTCTTAGCCCTATTCCTGGTAACTCGTGGTTTAGTCTTAACCCTATTCCTGGTAACTCGTGGTTCGGCACCACGTCCACGACATGCTCCACCCTTAGAAGCCTTAGAAGATCTTCCTAGAACCATCCTCTAGACACTATAAGATTCAAACACTAACACGGACATTCAAGGTAAGAGCTTACTTTATGTTGAGTATAGTAAGTCCCTGATTACAGTGGCTAGTTATGATTAGCCACTTACCTTACTCTTCACACCCCAAGTATTTCCTATCTTGACTACATCAGTATCTTAACCTACTAAAAAGCACATAAGTCAAATAGCACACACACATAATACCGGTTAATATTAAGAAAATAAATACCTGATGACACGTAGCTACTTGGGGTGACATTCCTCCATTCGGTTTCATTCTCAGTTTAAGATTAGGTTTTTGAAAATATTTTACCCAATTCACTTAAACTTTAACTCTGATACCAACTTGTAAGACCCCATTCCCTAGCACCTCACAGTTGGACAATCATCGCATTTTTACATAAAACATTACATAATTCATAAATTAAGCAGCATAATCGAGTTAGCAAAAGCAATTCATTTGATAAATAATTATTGTTGTTAAGCAATACAATGTTGTTCATTGGTTACAAAAGAATTGTTTAATTGCATTACAAAACAACAATAACATCAAAATATGAATGGATGTCAGCCTTGTCCCGCCGAGTAGCTTCACCCACATGCCATCCTCAGCAACAGTTACTTGCCAACTGAAAATGCATAAAAGTCAGCGTTGCTGAGTGAGTTCTAGTTTTAAAAGTGTTAAAATACCTTATATAGCTTATATATATATATATATAAAATACCCTTTTTCAATAAACTACTTTATTTACTTATGTATGTGACCATTCATCGTACATACAACAAGGTATAACTTCATTCATTATCATACGCATTCATTCGTTTCGTACTCTTTCATTATCTTTCACTTCCATCCGGACTAATGTGCAATACCCCGAACATTGTGCATGAAGTTGATGCTAGGCCTGTGGTCTATAAATAGACCACAAACATTGTGCATGAATCTGATGCTGGGCCTGTGGTCTATAAATAGACCACGGACATTATGCACGAAGCTGAGCCAGTCACCTAGGGTATGCTACAAGGGTCCCGTCAATCTCAATGATTGACCCTGTGTGCATCCTTCGGGTTAGCTAAACCATACACAGTTGAGCTAATGACAACATGGTCGTGCACCTCCATTCATTTGCTTGCAAGACTTTTGTTCTTTCATATATGTTCAATTGATTAGAGCAATCTGTAACAATTATATGAACAATTCAAAGCAAAATACAAGCAATTGTAATCAAATCAAGCAAAATCAACAAAATTCATATTTCATTGATAGCAAAAGACGATTACAAGAGATAGAGAGCAGTTCTCATAAAAACATACAAAAACTTACAATCTATACTACGTCTATGCTATTTATACTAGAAACTAAGGAACTAAGTTTACATAAAAAGTCCCTATACTAGTATAAACTACAAAACTAGACACTAAAGACTAAATGTTAATCTTTTAAGGGACCTAACAATACTCCCCCTAAGATTTACATAGTCTTCAGTCTTCAGAAATCATTTGTCTTCAAATCTTTTTCTTTATTTCTTCTCTTCAATCAGCATCCTTTTTGTCTTTTGTCTCTTGATCTTCTCTCTTCATTCTTCTTTAGTCTTCAATCTGCAAAGAAATCCTCAGGCTCTTCTTTTACTTTAAACATTGGCTTCTGCTTATACATGTCAATTTCCTTCAACGCATTCTCAATCGCTGACTTGAATTTACCAGCAAGCATGGCTTGTTCTGGTTTTGATTCATTTGTTTTGATTTCCAACATCTTCATCCTTTCCAATGTATCCTACATGCTATATCAACATTAGCATATAACTCTATAGGATGTTTACTTTCTTTGCAGTACACTTCTAAAACTCCTTTTCTAGAAATTCTCATAAACTCAATGTCGTTTATATCTCTTTTTACTATGTTGGCATATGCAAGAGCCTTTCTCAACGAAATTCGCTCCATTGCAGCATTCATCACATTAATGATTGAGATAAAGTATTTCTTATCTTGTTCTGCAATTTCAGGAATCACCTTCTCAAACTTTTGTATAGATAAGAATGAAATATAACTCGGGTGAAGAAGTTTTAGTTCAAAAGTACCAAACAATGAAATCATGTCCTCATCCCAGTTTGTGAGATTTCGGACCAACTTCAACTCAAAAGTTGAGGTGTTATAGAACCATCTCAAAATTAGTTTTGTCTTTTGATTTCCTTCAATGACCTTCAATCCCGGTGAAGTTACTTTTTCGAAATACTTATCAGAAAATTCAATCATAAAGTGTTCTTCTTCTGATTGTAAACCCCTTAACTTTTTGTTTTTCTTGAGCAAAGCAAAGTACTCCTTATCTTCCTGATCGCATCTTGTTTCAAGGAAGTTACTAGTCCTTGCTAATCCTCTTCTCAAGAGTTCTACAAACATTGATCCTCTTTTTGCTTCAGTAGGGTTTATCAATTCAAGTTTACTTAACTCTTTCAAATCTTGCACTGGAAGTTTAATGATGCTCGAGTAGAAGTGATATACATCACACACAGCATTTACTCGTTTTATAAAAAATGCATCAAAAATCTCATCATACTTCCATGCTATGATTTTAACTTGATTTGTAAAATCTGGAGCAATCATTGCATTTAAAAGCTCAGCAACAGATTGTCCTCTCTGTAAAACATTTCTCACCAGATCACCAGTTGATATTGACTTATCAAAAATTTGAATTTGATCAGATGAAGCTTTGTATACTTGTTTCTCTGTTTGCGGAAACATGCTCATCAATTCTTTCCTTCTTTCAAGCATACTAGATTTTTGAGCCATCTGTTTGATTTCTTGGGGTTTCAAGATCCGAGTTCTTTTTGTAATGTCTAAATACTGAGGATTATCAGTATCTAGAATGATCATTTTGTTCGATTGCTTTTTAGTTAATTGAAAACTTTTTACTAAATTCCTCAAAGATTCTCCTTGTAATCTCTTCAATCTTTTCCATGGGTAATTTCTAGCTTGCAACCAAGATCGTAAAGCAGTTATGCTCATCTCATCTGGATCTGGATGGTGCAATTCAGAGCTAGAAATTTCTTCAACGTTTATGCTCTCCTGTCTTCTATCCCATTCACCATGTTCCAAGCTTATTTCATTTGGATCAACAGGTGCAGAAGACTCAGCAGCTAAACACTTCTCGTATTCATCATTGATTTGAGAAACAGTTAGTCCATCTAAGAACACTCTCTTGTACTTCATTTTCACCAAGAAGTTATATCTTTCTTCAAAGTCTGTTGGAACATCATCATGACTTTGATCAAACTCTCTTAATGATGGATTTTCAATTTCTTCAATCACATCTTCATCATCCAATACTTCATTGTACCAGTCATCATTATATTCATCTTCCAAATCTTCCAATGCACCAATTTTGTCTTGAACAATTGGCTCTTGGCTCTCTTGAGTATCTTCTTCAATAACATCTTCAACTCTTTGAACTTTAGAAGAAGTTTCAGGTACATGTTCAGCTTCTATTTCATCTATCTTTCATTTCCCTTTCTCCATTTCAGCAGCTTTCTCTACATCAATTGGAATATGCTCTGAAATAATATCAACTTCTGGAGACTTGGGTTTTGCTAATTCTTTCAATTTCATTAACTCTTCTTTCAAACCTTCATTTTCCTCAGCCAATTTCTTGAATTTTTCTTCAAGAACATCATAATCTTTAATCATAACTTCAAAGTTCTTGATAACATCCTCTTTGTCTTTAGCATAAGACACAATCTTTTCATCTTTCATCAAATTATCTTCTTTCAACTTTTCATTAGCTTTCTTCAACATATCAAGCTCAGCCTTAAGTTCTGCAATCTCTTTTTCTTTTTCTTCATTATCATCTTTTAATCTATCAAGTTCATCAACATCTACAATCTCATCAGTTTGAACAGCCACATGAGATGTAGAAACTGGTATATTTTGATCAATTTGAAATGAATCAATGAACTCATAATCAAAAATTTGATTATCTACATCCATCTCTTGTTCATTCTCAATGTAAGTCTGTTCCTCTTCATGTACATTTTCATGAGCAGCTTCATCAATAACTAAATCATCTGAAACATCAGCTGCTTCATGCTCACTTTCATCATGATCTTCATCACCAACAGTTTCTTCTTCTTCATGTTGAGCTTCAAAAGCTTGTTCTGACATTGGTGATTCATGACTTATAATTTGGTGTGTCTCAGCTACACCACCATCATCATCATTAGCATCATCATCATCATCTGAACTTGATGAACTATCATCATCATCTTCTTCATTTTCATCCTCCTCATCTTGATCATCTTCATCTATAGGAAATCCATCTATCAGATCAGCTGGATCAATCGGTTCACCATCTAACAAATGATAATGCTCTACAGTAATATCAACAACATCATTTGCTACATTAAGCATGTAGTCAAACATTGGAATATTCTGTGCACCAGTTATCATTGTCAACTTCTTATATGTCATATCAGACATGTTTTCCAGTTCCAGCCTATCTCCACCTACTCCATAAACATGGATATCTGGATATTCCTCATTTATGATCATTTGGAGAAACCTTGGATACATCAAGTATTTATGTCTTATTCCTTTTTCTAAGTTGAAAGCAAAACCATTGAGTATCCACCTTGCCATATTAAACCTTCTGTTAGTAACTAAGGCAACAATAGGTGAAGCTATGTCCACTGGGAATGAGTTCCACCCAGCTCTTCTCTTGGACAAACAGTGTTGGAAGATGTAACAAAGAAGCTTCCAGTGATTGTAGACCCTTGCTCTAAAAATTGTTTCTTAGGAAACTGATCTGGATGACCCATAGCCATGAAAGTTTCTCTGCATTCATTGAAGGAAAACTCACAGAGATCTTCAGGATCATTTTCTCCTAATCTCAGAGCATTTCTGATGGAATCTTCAGAAACTTCTATCATTCTGTCTCTGGTCACAAATCCTCTAACAACTTTTCTTCCATCATCTACTTCAACCCTTGCAGTGTTCCAAAACTGTCTAGTAAGTCTATCATAGATCATAGTTTGATAACACATTGCATACACATATTTTGTTCTTAGAAGAAATCTGATCATTTCTTCATAAGATAAGGCATCTTGAGCTTCCTCATCCAGCAATGCAGCAATGTTGTGCTTAGGCACAAACTTTAAATCTGCCATCTGCAAAATTTAAAAGCAATGATATTAGATACTATGTGTATTTTGAAGCAAATGTTTTATTGTGAGTTTAAAAATATAATGATTTAAGATATTATAAACTGATGTGTTAACATGAATTTGAATTTTAGAATCAACTTGAATTTTAATTTTAAGTGTAAACACTTAATTTTAATAAAAGATGAATTTTCAAGATTGATTTTGATTAAAAGTTTAACACTTCTGTTTATGTTATCTTGTATCATTTTATTAAAAACTCTTAAGTTCCTGAAATGATGATTTTTATCAATTTTAATTTTATTTTGAATTTTTGTTTTATTTTTATTAAAAATTCATGAGTCTGTTCATCTTTTTCATCAAGTTCATCATCAACCGAGAATGTTCATCGGAGACCATGAATTGAAACTTCAATCTAATATCAGATTAACACAAGTTTAACCTAACACATGATCGAAATCATCAGATGAACAAGATTCAATCATCAATTTTGCACATTTTTTCAATTTGAAGTATAATCTGAGATTTTGTAAGTGTTTAGGGTTCAAATGACCGTACAGGGTTCGAACGACCATCAAAAATTTCCATTTAAACATGAAATCAGTTGAATATGATTCATTCACTTACATTCACAATCACGAATATACTATCAACAATCTGGTATTTGTGCTCGAAATGGATTCAATCAAAGAATGAGGGTTTTTGGTCGAAGAAAGTTCGAGAGTTCGAGTGGTCAGAGGGTTTTATGAGGGTTTTTGAAATGAGAATGAAATGAATATCACAAGTGTCCTTTTTATACTAAGTAAAAATTTTTTAGACTTATGAGCACTGTTGGTCGTTTAAGAACTGTGCAGACTCATTAGGTCACAAATTTTACTAAGTGTTGGGACATATGAGCACTATACAGACTTATGAGTCCAGTCGTATTAGCACTGTTTAGACACATGAGGTTAGCCGTATGAGAACTGTTCAGACTTATGAGAACTGTTCAGACTTATAAGCACTGTTAGTAGCATAAGCACTGTTCAGTAGCATAAGCACTGTTCAGTAGCATAATGAATCTGAAATGTCCACACACCAACTAATCAGACATATAACAACTGTTTGGACATACGACAACTGTTTGGACACATAACAACTGTTCATGCATTTTTGCACTTGGATTTTTTTTTCAAATCTTCCACCTGCACACTGTTTAAACACATTAGTAATATTTCATACTAATATTCAAACAATATTGCATATTTTTTACTTTTCCCTCAAATTTACACTTTTGACCCTCAAAATTTCAAATTTACACTTTTGACCCTCAAAGTTTAAATTTACACTTTTGACGCTCAAAGTTTTAAATTTACATTTTTGACCCTTCAAAGTTTCAAATTTACATTTTGACCCTTCAAAGTTTCAAATTTACATTTTGACCCTTCATCTTAGTTTAAAAAAATGAACAAACCAAATATTTCAAAATATTTGTCTTGATTTCAACTTTTCAAAGAAGCTTTTCCTTGCTAAAAATTATAAGATCATTTTATCATTTGATAAACACACACATACTTTGAAATTAAAGCATCATCCGTTCAAGTCAACATGATCATTTTCATTTTGATTTTCTGAGAATATTCTTATTGGTTTATTACTCCCCATAAACTTTTATGTTTTACAAAACTTAGAAGTTTACTAATAGATCATAAGAATATCACACTTAACATTGTTACATTGCCTGCACACAAGAAAACATGCACCAAATCAAAAGTAAAACAGAATAAAAATCTAATATTTACACTAGAATCTTTGATTGCAGAGAGATCATATTAGATAAGATCAGAACATTAAAATAAAAAAAATATGTGTATAGTCATAGACAATGATTAAATCCTGATCAAGTGTGTTCCAGGTCAGTGATATCACAGCAAAGGAGACACAAGATCTAAGGACAGCAAATGAGTGTTTTTGACACAAATTATCAGCTCACTTACTTTTTCAATTCTTGGATTGAGTAGGGTAGAATTATTGTTAGGTCCCTTAAAAGATTAACATTTAGTCTTTAGTGTTTAGTTTTGTAGTTTATGCTAGTATAGGGACTAGTTGTGTAAATTTAGTTCCTTAGTTCTAGTATAAATAGCATAGACGTAGTATAGATTAAGAAGTTTTTGTATGTTTTTATGAGAACTGCTTTCTATCACTTGTAATCGTCTTTTGCTATCAATGAAATCTGAATTTTGTTGATTTTGCTTGAGTTGATTACAATTGCTTGTATTTTGCTTTGAATTGTTCATAAAATTACTACAGATTGCTCTAATTGATCCTATCAATTGGTATCAGAGCTTTCGGTTGAGTGTTTTTGAGGTTCTGTCGAAGATAGAAACTTCAAAAATCCACTGAAATCTGTAATCAATTGACAGTTCAAGTGAAATATTGTGAATCAAAGCTGTGTTTCATCATCAGAAATATGTTTTGAATCACAAATTGCAGTTTATCTCATAAAAATCGAGTGAATTAGTGAAAAACAGTTCGACTAAGTGTTCTTGAGTGTTCGACCTAAAATCTCTGAAATTCATTGAAATTTGTTGATAATCACTGAAATTGATGTTATAGGATTGATTATCGGTATAATCATGAACTAATTGTGAAATTTCAGCTCAATTCATCAACAATTGAAGGATTTTGAGATTTCTGAGTTCGTTACATTCATATGAATCTGATGAATGTGTCGTATTAGGGCTGAAAAACACTGAAATTTGCCCAAGTGTTTGGTCGTTTGAGAACTGTTGGACTTTTCTCAACTGTTTCAGTTGTTTTACCCTAGTCGTATAACCACTGTGTGGACTTATAACCACTGTTTGGTAGTTCTACTTGGTTGGACACATCATCACTGAGTAGCCGTATAACCACTGTTAGTCGTATAACCACTGTTGGTAGTTTCACCTTGTGGTCGTATAACTACTGTTGGACTTTTCAGCATTGTGTTGGAAATTTTTCTAAGGCAATCCCTTAGACTCATCAGCTGTTGGACATTTCACACTGTTGGACATATCACCACTGTTGGACGTTTCACTGTTGGACTTATCACCACTGTTGGGCGTTTGACCACTGTTTCAGACTTTTCAGCCTTAACACTTAGAAATTTTTCATAAAATTTCAAAAATCCAAAAATATTTTTTATCTTTTCTTAATTCAAAAGCTTAGAAAAACAACAAAAATATAAAAATGGCTAAATCAGAAGATTCTGAGAATAGATTTCCAAAACTTAAAAACAGAGCTGATTTTAAAAATTGGTCTCTTAGGCTGAAACATCATTTGAATTCCATAGACACAGATCTGTGGAAATCAATTGAAAAGGGTCCTTACATTCCTGTGACTATTGATGGTCCAGACAGAGGATTTGTGTATTCTAAAGATTCACAAGAGCCTTATCCAGAAGATAATCTTCATGGTGATGATTTAAAGAAAGTAAAGAATGACATCAAAGCATATTCTCTCATGTGTAAAGGATTACCACTGGAAGTTCTTTCAAGGCTTGAAAACTATCAGACTGGATATACTATGTATAAAGCCTTGAAGATTATATGTGAAGGAGGGAAAGAGATTCAAGATCTGAAAAAGCAGAAACTGAAAAGGCAATTGGAACTTTTTAAGCACATCTCAGGAGAAACAATAAATCAAATGATGAACAGGTTTGTGCAATTAACTACAGAGATGTCTACTTTGGGAATCAAGAATGATCTTGAGGACCTAAATAATAGACTTCTGAATGCACTACCATCTTCTTGGAAACAAACTGTTACTTTGTTGAAACATACTGAGAAGTTTCCAATGGATCTTGATCTGCTCATTGCTAAAATTGAATCTGTAGAAATTGATGAGAGCTCAAGAAATAATGATAGACATGCATCAACAACTCAGTATAAGTATGTTTCTCCACCAGCAAATACTGTTGAGAATGCATTTCTGGCTAAAGACCAATCCACTCCTGAAGATGAAGGTGATCTATTTGTGGGAGCAGGATTCTTCACCAGTACACCTGCTTACTCAACTCAACCACAACCACAGTCTTCACCTAAAGCTCAAATGCCTAAACCTTCAACTGAGATGCCATCTTCCTCAAACTCTCCCAATCCAAGTAAAGTGAAAGATGTGATCAACATTCTTTTACAAGATGAAGAGTCAAAAACTGCTTTCACTCCTTTCATGGCAAGCTTTCAAGCTTATCAAGGCAGTCATCTGACTCAAGTGGAGCTAGTTCTACAAGATCTCTTTGAGATGGATCCAGATGATGTAGAAGAAATGGATCTTAATTGGCAGATGGTCATGATAGCTTACAGAACTCAAAAGCATGCTTACACCAACAGAAATTACAAACCCAGTGCAAACAAAACTGTTGGGTTTGATAAATCAAAATCAAGATGCTTTAACTATAACAGCTATGGTCATTTTTCAAGACAATGTAAAGCTCCAAGAAACCAAGGAGGAAATACTCAAGGCAGCTCAAATAGTCAAAAATATCAGCAACAGGCAAACAAGACTTTTCAGAAGCCATACCAAAGTCTACCAATGCCAGAACCCAAAGAAGAGAAGAACAGTGAGGAAACTAAGAAGGCACTGGTTGTAAACATCAAAGATGGTTATGACTGGAGTGCATATGCAGAGCAATTTACTGCTGATCTCACTGCTAATCTGGCACTAGTTGCTAAAGTTGATGATGAAGACTGGTCTGAAGTTAAAGATCCTAAATATGATGAATCAGATCAAGAAGAAGAGTATGATTGGAGCGACAAATCAGACCCAAAAGATACCACTGAAGAAGTTGCTCTTATGGCTCAATCAGAACAGCCAAAGGTTGTTAACTCTTCTGATACTAAATCTTCACACTCATATCCTGAAATACCAGTAGAAGTGAGAGAGAAAATGTGCACAAAAGCATGTTTTGAACTAGTTGAACACTACAGAACATATTCATTCAAATTTGTGACAAGCTCAAACAAGAAGAGTCAAACACAATAAGCTAAAATCAGATCACAAAATTGCTGATGAAAAGATCATGTCTCTTCAAGCTTCATGGAACAAAACCATTAAAGAACTTGAACTAGTCAAGCAACAACTTGAAGAGATGAACAAAACACTTGAAAAAGAAAAATTGGCACATGCAGCAACTCAAATAGACTTAGCCAAAGTTAAAAGCTCAAAGAAAATTGTTGAGCAACTGGTGAATGGAAGGAATGACAAAGATAAAACAGGATTAGGATTCACACATGAACCTATGCCTGAATCAATCTCAAAAACCTTACCTGATAATTTCAATACTCATGATCATTCACCTGAAAACAAAGCTAAACTGAAAGAATTTCAAGATCAAAAGAACTTTAAAAAGAAAAATGTTGAAGTTTATGAAGAAACTGACTTAAACAAGATCAAAAATGGTCGTCCAATCAAAGTTAAATCTTATGAACCTCAACAAAAACAAAAGAAGCTGTTTGTACCAAAAAGTGAAAATGTTATTGAACAAACTGAACTAAAGAGTGAAAATTCTGATGTCAATAACAAACTGAAAGAAAAATCTGAAGAGGTTAAATCTGATAACAATATTTCTGATGATTCTAGTTCTAATGAACTAACTGAAAATAAAAAGTGTCAAAAGGAATCTTCTCAAGATTCAACTAAACTTCAAAGCAAGAAATCTTCATCAAGATTAAGAAATCAAAGACGAAGAAAAGCTGCAAAAGCAAAGAAAACTGAATCAACTAATCAGTCACAGAACAATACTCAAATTAAACCTGTGAAGTTTGTGTCTGCAGGAACTTTTGATTTGAACACAAACACAAAAATGACACCTACACCTAATATCAAATCTAACTCTGATCTGAAAACAAGTTCAGATCATAAGACTTCCGCTGTGCATAAAAGATTTGAATCAAAGGAGTCAAAGAATGTTGTTCAAGTTAAAAAGAAAAATCCTAAAGATCAAAAGACCAAATTCACACCAATTAAACAACAAATTAACTTGCCTAACCCAAAATTTAAACAAGAATCAAATGTTGCTTCAACATCAAGGGTTAACAAAATGTTGTTTAAACATTCTGAAAAGTATTGTGATATCTGTGACATGTACAATCATGACATTTCAGAATGTTACTTTAACAAGTATTGCTACATATGTGATATGACAAATCACACAACAGCTGAGTGTTATTTTAACAAATACTGTGCTTTGTGTGATGAAAGAAATCACAATACCAATGATTGTTACTTCAGGAAGAACTCTACAAGGAAGGAATTCAATAATCAAGGTTTTGTAAATCCACAATTTATAAGAAATCAAAATATTGGATTTAAATATTCACAATCACAACCTTCCTTGGGTTTGAGATCTTTCAGAAGAAACAATTCTGGTTATGATAATCATCACTTTGTCAACTCTCAGCAATACAATCAAGAAAAGTTTATTCCTCGATCTGTGAGAATAAACAAAGGAACATTCTCAAATGATTCATACAAAAGTTCAAGATTTCTTGATAATTCACAAAGAGATAATCAGTTGTTTTCACAAAAAGGACTTGAACATGTTAAAATTCAAAAGAAACCAGATGTCAACAAACTTCATTTCAAACAATTTACAATTGTTGACAAGTTTGGCAAGCCCAAGACCATTTCGGCTTGGGTTACTAACTCACCTTAAATGTTTGTGAATGCCGGTACGCCCGCGGAGACCAATCAACTCATGGTATGTTGACAGTGGGTGTAGCCGGCATATGACAGGCAATCAAGCCTTGTTGCAAGACTTTAAGTTAAAGGATGGTACTCATGTTGCTTTTGGAGGTGATGCAGGTGGAAAGATAACAGGAGAGGGAACTGTGTCCAATGGGATTATCAGTTTTGATAAAGTCAACTTCTGTTCACAGTTGAACTTTAATCTTTTAAGTGTATCCTAAATTTGTGACAAATCTTATTCTGTTCTTTTTGATGAATCTCACTGTTATGTCTTGAAACCAGGTTTTCAGATTAGCAATGACTGGGTGATAGTGAAAGCTGCTAGAGACAGAGATGTATACAAATTGGATATGTCTCAAGTGGATCCTACAACTGAAACTACTTGCCTGATTGCTAAAGCTTCAAATGATGAAAGCTAGCTTTGGCATAGACGACTTGGTCATTCCAACTTCAAAAACATGAACAAGCTTGTAGCAGGAAATCATGTTATTGGACTTCCTTCCAAGAAGTTTTCAACTACTGATCACTGCTCAGCATGTCTGAAGGGAAAACAACATAGAGCGTCTTATAAGTCCAAGCTGATAAACCCAAACACCAAACCACTCCAGATATTACATATGGACCTTTTTGGACCAACTAATGTTAGGAGTATTGGTCGAAAATCATATTGTTTAGTCATCATAGATGATTATACAAGATTTTCATGGGTTTTCTTTCTTCAAGCTAAATCTGAAACTGCAGATCTTCTAAAAGAATTTATTAATAAAGTTGAAAATCAGCTTGATCAAAAAGTAAAAATAATAAGAAGTGATAATGGAACTGAATTTAAAAATGATAACATTGATTTGTTTTGTGCAGAAAAAGGGATAGTTCATCAGTTCAGTGCTCCCAGAACTCCACAACAAAATGGAGTTGCTAAAAGGAAGAACCGAACTTTGATTGAAGCTGCCCGTTCTATGTTAGCTGATGCTAAACTTCCAATCACTTTCTGGGACGAAGCAATATCCACAGCATGTTTTGTTCAGAACAGAATCTTGCTTGTTAAAGATAAAAAGAAAACTCCATATGAGTTGATGTTTGATAGGAAACCAACATAAATTTTTTAAAATCATTTGGTTGTCCAGTTATGATCTTAACTCAAGTGATCATTTAGGAAAATTTGAAGAAAAAGCTGATAATGGATTTTTCGTTGGATATTCATCTGTTTCAAAAGCCTATCGAGTGTATAACTCTAGGACAAACACTATTAATGAAACATTCAACGTTAAAGTTTTGGAAAATTCTTTTCCATCAGTTTCAAACGGTCCTGCATGGTTATTTGATTTGGATTCTTTGTCAAACTCATTTCAGTCTAACTTGTTTAATCAATCTGATGATTTTTCAGGTAAGAAGAACTCAAGAGGAGATCTTGGATCTTTCAGTGATGATTCAGATTCTGATGATTCAGATGATGCTCGTCCAGATTATCCATTCTTTTCATTTGTCAAGGATTCCACAATCCAATTTCATGACAATGTTCCTGATTCTTCAGCTTCAGATCATTCAGTTTCAGCTGCTCAAGAAGCATCACAACCTATTGCTAATGATAGTACAGAAATTGGACATCCTGAGTCTGGCACATCTTCTATCTCTGGAGATGCAATTGATCATAGTAACTTTGATTACTTTCTCAATTCACCGACTCAAGTTCCAAATTTCACTACACATTCTTCTACCTTATTGCAACAGCTCTCCAATTCGAACCAAACCAATCTTGATGTTAATGTTCAAGGAAATGAGATTCCGATATCTCGTATCCACCGGAACGATCCAACATCACAGATTATTGGTCCTTTGAATGAAAGAACTACTAGGAGTAAATCTGAACATGCAAATGTTTGTTTATACTCTTGTTTCCTCTCTCAGACTGTTCCTAAAAATGTCACCGAGGCATTACAGGACAATGGTTGGATTGAAGCTATGCAGGAGGAACTTCTACAATTTCGAAAACAAGAAGTGTGGAAGTTGGTGGAATTACCTGAAGGAGAAAATGCCATAGGCACAAAATGGTTGTTCAGAAATAAAACTGATGATCGTGGAATTGTAATCAGAAACAAAGCAAGACTTGTTGCACAAGGATACACACAGGAAGAAGGAATTGACTATGATGAAGTATTTGCTCCAGTTGCAAGACTCAAATCTATTCGTGTTTTCCTGGCTTATGCATCATTCATGAAATTCAAGGTGTATCAAATGGACGTCAAAGGTGCATTTCTGTATGGTCCAATCACTGATGATGTGTATGTAAAGCAACCTCCGGGCTTTGAGGATGCAAAATTTCCACATCGAGTGTATAAGCTTAGCAAAGCTTTATATGGCCTACATCAAGCTCCTAGAATTTGGTATGAGACATTATCTCAACACTTGATCCAACATGGATATACAAGAGGGAAAATCGATCCAACTTTATTCATAAAGAAGGATAATGATGATCTCTTATGTGTGCAAGTGTATGTAGATGATATCATATTTGGTTCTACAAGTCCAACATTGTGCAAAGAATTTGAAGAGATCATGAAATCTCGGTTTCAAATGAGTTCTATAGGAGAAATCAATTCCTTTCTTGGATTGCAAGTTCAACAATCTACAGATGGTATTTTTATCAATCAAGAGAAGTTCGTTGATAAACTCTTGAAGAAATTCAAACTGCATGATTGTCAATCCATAAGAACTCCAGCTGACGTAAACACCAAGATTGAACCTGATCCTAAAGGAAAATCAGTAGACCAAACTTTATACAGATCTATGATTGGTTCTTTGATGTATCTTACTGCATCACGACCAGACATAATGTATGCTGTTTGTGTCTGTGCAAGGTATCAATCAGACCCGAAAGAATCTCACTTAATTGCTGTCAAAAGAATATTCAGGTATCTCAAAGGTAAACCAGCCTTAGGGCTTTGGTATCCTTACGAAGGTAATTTTGAGTTACATGGATATACAGATAGTGATTATGGTGGATGTTGTCAAGATAGAAAATCTACTACGGGTGGGTGTCAGTTTCTTGGACCCAGATTAGTTTCATGGCAATGTAAGAAACAAACAAATGTTCTGTCTCAACTGCAGAAGCTGAGTACATAGCTGCATCAGCAGGATGTTCTCAAATCCTTTGGTTGCAAAACCAATTGCTAGATTATGGGTTCAATTTTCTTAAAACACCTATTTACATTGATAACACTGCTGCTATGTTCATTACAGCTAATCCAGTTCAACACTCAAAAACAAAACATATCGAAATTCGATATCATTTTCTCAGAGATAATTCTGAAAAAGGTTTAATCATTTTGATTCAAATAGCAACTGAAAACAATTGGCAGACCTATTTACTAAAGCTTTTCTACCAGGAAGGTTTGAGTATTTGGTGGAGTCAATTGGACTTATTAACCATGTGTAAACCTGGTTCAGAATTTGAATCTTTTTATGATCAAATACTTTCCTAACTCTGAAAAATTTTCATAAGGATAAGTTTTCATAGTTATTTGCCTGATTGTTTGTGTGTGTGTGCTTTCTCTTATAGAAAACCAAATACAAAAGTAGAAAAACCCAAAATCAAATAGAAAAATATAAATAAAAAATCCAAAAGTAGAGTGCTTTTCTTTTTCCATTCATTGTTTTAGAAATGAATCTATGTTTGCCTTATGTGAGAAATGATAGTACATTAGTAAGATCATTGCATACTTCACTCGCTAATAAAGTCTGACATGATCAGGATTTGTTGTGTAGACACTATCATGCTGGTATACTGAACAAGTAAATTCTTGTGATTATCCCACATCCCTATGCTTGTTTGTGTATTCATCTGAGTACTTCTGAGTGTATTAGCTTATCAGATTGACTGCTTGCTAAGCTACACCTACCCACACCTGATGGTAATGTGACTAATCATGAGATCTGTTACAAGCATCGTTCACTTCTCTGTTATGAGTCACCATAGACCTGAAGTGCTGAGATATCCTCTATTGTAAGTCATTACAGACCTGGATATTCTCTTTTGATGCAAAAAGATACCAATGTGCACAACCCATTCAAATGGATGGTTAGAATTGATCAAATGGTTATCCATGATCATTCTCTATTACATTAAGTAACATGAACTCTGATTATGCATATTTGTTAGGTACTAAGTTGAGAATGAGTGCTTTCTTGCATGTCTTGATGATGGTTGATCCTCTAAGTCTTGGTATGAGTCAAATCTTGTCATATATAATTCTTCCCTACTCAATCCAAGAATTGAAAAAGTAAGTGAGCTGATAATTTGTGTCAAAAACACTCATTTGCTGTCCTTAGATCTTGTGTCTCCTTTGCTGTGATATCACTGACCTGGAACACACTTGATCAGGATTTAATCATTGTCTATGACTATCCACATATTTTTTATTTTAATGTTCTGATCTTATCTAATTTGATCTCACTGCAATCAAAGATTCTAGTGTAAATATTAGATTTTTATTCTGCATTAATTTTGATTTTGTGCATGTTTTCTTGTGTGCAGGCAATATAACAATGTTAAGTATGATATTCTTATGATCTATTAGTAAACTTCTATGTTTTGTAAAACTTAAAAGTTTAGGGGGAGTAATAAACCAATAAGAATATTCTCAGATAATCAAAATGAAAATGATCATGTTGAATTGAACGGATGATGCTTTAATTTCAAAGTATGTGTGTGTTTATCAAATGATAAAATGATCTCATAATTTTTAGCAAGGAAAAGCTTCTTTGAAAAGTTTAAATCAAGACAGATTTTGAAATATTTGGTTGTTCATTTTGAAACTAAGATGAAGGGTCAAAATTGTAAAAAGTTCAAATTTGAGGGAAAAAATGTAAATTTAAAAGTTTAAGGGTCAAAATTGTAAAAAGTTCAAATTTGAGGGTAAAAATGTAAATTTGAAAGTTTGAGGGTCAAAATGTAAAAAGTTAAACTTTTAGGGTCAAAAGTGTAAATTTGAGGGAAAAGTAAAAATATGCAATATTGTTTGAATATTAGTATGAAATATTACTAATTTGTTTAAACAGTGTGCAGGTGGAAGATTTGAAAACTCCAAGTGCAAAAATGCATGAACAGTTGTTATGTGTCCAAACAGTTGTCGTATGACCAACAGTTGTTATATGTCTGATTAGTTGATGTGGACATTTCAGATTCATTATGCTACTAATAGTGCTTATGCTACTGAAACAGTGCTTATGCTACTGAAACAGTGCTTATGCTACTAACAGTTCTCATAAGTCTGAACAGTTCTCATACGGCTAACCTCATGTGTCTAACAGTGCTAATACGACTGGACTCATAAGTCTGTATAGTGCTCATATGTCTCAACACTTAGTAAAATTTATGACCTAATGAGTCTGAACAGTCCTGAAACGACCAACAATGCTCATAAGTCTAAATTTTTTATACGTAGTATAAATAGAACACTTGTGATATTCATTTCATTCTCATTTCAAAAACCCTCATAAAACCCTCTGAACTCTCGAACTCTCGAACTTTTTTCGACCAAAACCCTCATTCTTCGATTGAATCCATTTCGAATAAAATTCCAGATTGTTGATAGTATTCTTGTGATTGTGAATGTAAGTGCATGATTCGCATTCAACTGATTTCATTTTAAATGAAAATTTGTGATGGTCGTTCGAACCCTGTACGGTCGTATGAACCCTAACACTTACAAAATCTCAGATTATACTTCAAATCGAAAAAAATGTGAAAAATTGATGATTGAATCTTGTTCATCTGATGATTTCGATCATGATATTAGATTAAACTTGTGTTAATCTGATATTTGATTGAAATTTTGGTTTATGGTCACTGAAGAACATTCTCAATGAAGAAGATGAACAGATTCATAAATTTTTAATAAAAATAAACGAAAATTCAAAATAAAATTAAAATTGATAAAAATCATCATATCAGGAACTTAAGAGTTTTTAATATACTGATATAAGATAACATAAACAGAAGTGTTAAACTGTTAATCAAAATCAATCTTGAAAATTCATCTTTATTAAAATTAAGTGTTTACACTTAAAACTAAAATTCAAGTTGTTTTTAAAATCCAAATTCATTTTAACACATCAGTTTATAATATCTTAAATCATCATAATTTTAAACTCACAATAAAACATTTGCTGCAAAATATACACAGTGTCTAACATCATTGTTTTTAAATTTTGCAGATGGCAGAATTGAAGTTTGTACCTAAGCACAACATTGCTGCATTTTTGGATGAGGAAGCACAAGATGCTTTGTCTTATGAAGAAATGATCAGATTTCTTCTAAGAACAAAATATGTTTATGCAATGTGTTACCAAACTGTAATCTATGACAGACTCATTAGACAGTTTTGGAACACTACAAGGGTTGAAGTAGAGGATGGAAGAAAAGTTGTAAGAGGATTTGTGACCAGAGACAGAATGATAGAAGTGTCTGAAGATTCTATCAGAAATGCTCTAAGATTGGGTGAAAATGATCCAGAAGATCTCTGTGAGTTTTCTTTTGATGAATGCAGAGAAATTTTCATGGCTATGGGTCATCCAGATCAGTTTCCTAAGAAACAATTTTTTAGAGCAAGGGTCTACAATCACTGGAAGCTTCTTTGTTACATCTTCCAACACTGTTTGTCCAAGAGGAGTGCTGGATGGAATTCATTTCCTGTGGACATAGCTTCACCTATTGTTGCTTTAGCTACAAACAGAAGGTTTAATATGTCAAGGTGGATACTGAATGGATTTGCTTTCAACTTAGAAAAAGGAACAAGACACAAATACTTGATGTATCCAAGATTCCTCCAAATGATCATCAATGAGGAATATCCAGATATACATGTTTATGGTGTTGGTGGAGATCGGATGGAATTGGAAAACATGACTGAAATGACATATAAGAAGTTAACAATGATAACAGGTGCTCAGAATGTTCCTATGTTTGGCTACATGTTAAATGTAGCAAATGATGAAGTTGACATTACTGTAGAGCATTATCATTTGTTAGAGGGTGAACCAATTGATCCTGCTAATCTGATAGATGAGTTTCCTATAGAAGAAGATGATCAAGATGAGGAAGGTGATCAAGATGATAATGATCAAGATGATGATGATGCTAATGATGATGATGATGGTGGTGTAGCTGAGACACACCAAGATATAAGTCATGAATCACCAATTTCTGAGCATGAAAATGAAGCTCAAAATGAAGATGAAGAAATAGTTGGTGATGAAGTTCATGATCAGGAAAGTGAGCATGATGCAGTTGATCATGAAATTGAGCATGAAGAGGCAGAGGCTCAAACAGAGATAGATCATGATATGGATGTAGATAATCAAATTTTTGATTATGAGTTCATTGATTCATTTCAAATTGATCAAAATATACAGGTTTCTACAACTCATGTGACTATTCAAACTGATGAGACTGTAGATGTTGATGAACTTGAAAGCCTAAAAGTTGAAAATGAAGCAAAAGAAAAGGAAATTGAAGAACTTAAGGCTGAGCTTGATTTGTTGAAGAAAGCAAATGAAAAATTGAAAGAAGATATTTTGATAAAAGATGAAATGATTGTGTCTTATGCTAAAGACAAAGAAGATGTTATAAAAACATTGAAGTTATGATTAAAGATTATGATGTTCTTGAAAAAAAAATTCAAGAAATTGACTGAAGAAAATGAAAGTTTGAAAGAAAACTTGAAGTTAAAAGAATCTGAAAAACCCAATTCTCCTGAATTAGTGATTGTTTCAGAAAATATTTCAATTGATGTTAAGAAGGTATCTGCAATGGAGAAAGGGAAGAGAAAAATAGATGAAATAGATGTAGAAGTTGTACCTGAATCATCTTCAAAGGTTCAGAGAACTGAAGAGTCACTTGAAGAAGAAATTCAAGAAAGCCAAGAACCAGGTATTCAAGATAAAATTGGTGCTTTGAAAGACTTGGAAGATGAATTTGATGATGATTGGTATAATGAGGTTCTCGATGATGAAGATATGGATGAAGAATTTGAAAATCCTCCTTTGGAACATGATCAAGGAGTTGATGATATTCCAACAGATTTTAAAGAAAGGTATAATTATCTTGTAAAGATGAAATATAACAGAGTATTTTTAGATGGGTTAACAGTTTCTCAGATAAACGATGAATATGAGAAATGTATAGCTGCAGAATCCATTGCTCCAATAGATCCAAATGAAATAGTGATTGAACATGGAGAGTGGAACAGAGAAAAAGAAAGTATTAATGTTGATGAACTTTCAAGTTCTGAGCTGCACCATCCAGATCCAGAAGACATGAGTGTGTTTGCTTTACGATCATGGTTGCAAGCAAGGAATTATCCTTGGAGAAAATTAAAAAGACTTCAATCTGTATCTTTGAGAAATTTGGTTAAAAGTTTCCAAGAAACGGAGAAACAAACTAAAAAGATGATCATATTGGATACTGACAATCCGCAATACTTGGAAATTACAAAAAGAACAAAAGTGTTGAAGCCTCAGGAGATCAAACAAATGGCAATGAAATCATCTGCTCATGAAAGGAGAAAAGAATTAATGAAAATGTTTCCAGAATCGGAAAAGCAAGCTTATAAGGCTTTTGAGGAACAAATTCAAATTTTTGATAAATCAAGGTCAACAGGTGATTTGGTAAGGAATGTGCTACAAAAAGGTCAATCAGTTGCTGAATTGTTGAATGCAATGATTGAACCTGACTTCACAAATCAAGTAAAAATCATAGCATGGAAGTATGATGAAGTGTTTGATGCATTTCTAATTAAAAGAGTGAACGCAATATGTGATGTTTATCATTTTTATGCTAGCATCATAAAACTTCCAGTGCAAGATCTTAAAGAGTTGAATAGATTGATGTTGATTAATCATTCAAATGCAAAAAGAGGACAAATGATGGTAGATTTGTTGAGAACAGGGTTGACCAGATCAAGCAAATTTTTGAAAACAAGATGTGAACAGGAAGATAAAGAATACTTTATGTCAATGAAGAAGAAAAGAAGTAAGACAGTTAATCAATCAGATGAAGATCACTTTATGATTGAATTTTATGACAAGTATGTAGAAAAAGTGACAACTCCTGGCTTAAAGATGATTGACGGAAATCAAAAGTCAAAACCAATTCAAAGATGGTTTTACAATTCAGAAACTTTTGAGCTTAAACTTGTGAGAAACTTAGAAGATTGGAATGAAGACATGATAACTTTGTTTGGAGCCTTTGAACTGAGGTTACTACACCCAAGTTACATTTCATTTCTATCTGTACAGAAGTTTGACAAGTTATCAAATGAGACAGATGAACAAGATAAGTACTTTGTGTCAATTATCAATGTTATGAGTGCTGCCATGGAGAGAATTGCATTAAGAAAAGCTTTGGCGTATGCAAACATTGTGAAGAAAGATATTCTTGATATTGAATTTATGAGAATATCAAGGAAAGGTGTGCTTGAATTGTATACAAAAGACTGCGGAATTCCAATTGAGCTATATGCTAATGTTGATATAGCATGTTTGTCAAAGAACACGTTGGAAAGAATAAAGCAGTTAGATATAAAAACCAATGAATCAAAACCAGAGCAAGCTGTGCTAGCAAAGAAATTCAAGTCAGCAATAGAGAATGCATTGAAAGAAACAGAGATTTATAAGAAGAAACCGATGTTCACTGTTAAAGAAGAACCTGAAGATTTCCTTGCAGATTGAAGATAAAGAAGATTGAAGATAGAAGATCAAGAGACAAAGGAAGAACAGAAGCTGATTGAAGAAATAGAGAGAAAAAGACATGAAGACAGAAGATTTCTGAAGACTAGAAGATTTCTGAAGACTGAAGACAATGTAAATCTTAGGGGGAGTATTGTTAGGTCCCTTAAAAGATTAACATTTAGTCTTTAGTGTTTAGTTTTGTAGTTTATGCTAGTATAGGGACTAGTTGTGTAAATTTAGTTCCTTAGTTCTAGTATAAATAGCATAGACGTAGTATAGATTAAGAAGTTTTTGTATGTTTTTATGAGAACTGCTTTCTATCACTTGTAATCGTCTTTTGCTATCAATGAAATCTGAATTTTGTTGATTTTGCTTGAGTTGATTACAATTGCTAGTATTTTGCTTTGAATTGTTCATAAAATTGTTACAGATTGCTCTAATTGATCCTATCAATTATATATGACAAGATGTGACTCATACCAAGACTTAGAGGATCAACTATCATCAAGACATGCAAGAAAGCACTCATTCTCAACTTATTACCTAACAAATATGCATAACCAGAGTTCATGTTACTGAATTGAATAGAGAATGATCATGGATAACCATTTGATCAACTCTAACCATCCATTTGAATGGATTGTGCACATTGGCAGCTTTTGCATCAAAGGAGAATATCCAGGTCTGTAATGACTTACAACAGAGGATATCTCAGCACTTCAGGTCTATGATGACTCATAACAGAAAAGTGAATGATGCTTGTAACAGATCTCATGATTAGTCACATTACCATTAGGTGTGAGTGGGGGTAGCTTAGCAAGCAGTCAATCTGATAAGCTAATACACTCAAGAGTACTTAGAGGAATACACAAACAAGCATAGGGATGTGGGGTAATCACAAGAATTTACTTGTTCAGTATACTAGCATGATAGTGTCTAGACAACAATTCCTGATCATGTCAGACTTTATTAGCGAGTGAAGTATGCAACTGGTCTTACTAATGTACTATCATTTCTCACATAATGCAAACACAGATTCATTCCTAATACAATGAATGAAAAATGAAAAGCACTTTATTTTTTGGATTTTTTATTTATATTTTTCTATTTGATTTTTGAGTTTTCTAATTTTGTATTTGTTTTTCTATAAAAGAAAGCACACACACACAACAATCAGGCAAATAACTATGAAAAGTTACCCTTATGAAAATTTCAGATTTAGGAAAGTATGTGATCATAAAACGATTCAAATTATTAACCAGGTTTACACATGGTTAATAAGTCCAATTGACTCCACTAAATACTCAAACCTTCCTGCTAGAAAAGCTTTAGTAAATAGGTCTGCCAACTGTTTTTCAGTTGCTATTTGAATCAAAATGATTAAACCTTTTTCAGAATTATCTCTTAGAAAATGATATCGAATTTCGATATGTTTTGTTTTTGAGTGTTGAACTGGATTAACTGTAATGAACATAGCAGCAGTGTTATCAATGTAAATGGGTGTTTTAAGAAAATTGAACCCATAATCTAGCAATTGGTTTTGTAACCAAAGGATTTGAGAACATCCTGCTGATGCAGCTATGTACTCAGCTTCTGCAGTTGAGACAGAAACATTTGTTTGTTTCTCACATTGCCATGAAACTAATCTGGGTCCAAGAAACTAACAACCACCCGTAGTAGATTTTCTATCTTGACAACATCCACCATAATCACTATCTGTATACCCATGTAACTCAAAATTACCTTCGTAAGGATACCAAAGCCCTAAGGCGGTTTACCTTTGAGATACCTGAATATTCGTTTGACAGCAATTAAGTGAGATTCTTTCGGGTCTGATTGATACCTTGCACAGACACAAACAGCATACATTATGTCTGGTCGTGATGCAGTAAGATACATCAAAGAACCAATCATAGATCTGTATAAAGTTTGGTCTACTGATTTTCCTTTAGGATCAGGTTCAATCTTGGCGTTTTTGTCAGCTGGAGTTCTTATGGATTGACAATCATGCAGTTTGAATTTCTTCAAGAGTTTATCAACGAACTTCTCTTGATTGATAAAAATACCATCTGCAGATTGTTGAACTTGCAATCCCAAAAAGAAATTGATTTCTCCCATAGAACTCATTTGAAAAAGAGATTTCATAATCTCTTCAAATTCTTTGCACAATATTGGACTGATAGAACCAAATATGATATCATCTACATACACTTGCACACATAAGATATCATCATTATCCTTCTTTATGAATAAAGTTGGATCGATTTTCCCTCTTGTATATCCATGTTGGATCAAGTGTTGAGATAATGTCTCATACCAAATTCTAGGAGCTTGATGTAGGCCATATAAAGTTTTGCTAAGCTTATACACTCGATGCGGAAATTCTGCATCCTCAAAGCCTGGAGGTTGCTTCATATACACATCATCAGTGATTGGACCATACAAGAATGCACCTTTGATGTCCATTTGATACACCTTGAATTTCATGAATGATGCATAAGCCAGGAAAACACGAATAGATTTGAGTCTTGCAACTGGAGCAAATACTTCATCATAGTCAACTCCTTCTTCCTCTGTGTATCCTTGTGCAACAAGTCTTGATTTGTTTCTAATTACAATGCCACGATCATTAGTTTTATTTCTGAACAACCATTTTGTGCCTATGACATTTTCTCCTTCAGGTAATTCCACTAACTTCCATACTTCCTGTTTCCGAAATTGTAGAAGTTCCTCCTGCATAGCTTCAATCCAACCATTGTCCTGTAATGCCTCGGTGACGTTTTTAGGAACAGTCAGAGAAAGGAAACAAGAGTATAAACAAATATTTGCATGTTCAGATTTACTCCTAGTAGTTCTTTCATTCAGAGGACCAATAATCTGTGATGTTGGATGGTTCCTGTGGATACGAGATATCAGAATCTCATTTCCTTGAACATTAACATCAAGATTGGTTTGGTTCAAGTTGGAGAGCTGTTGCAATAAGGTAGAAGAATGTGGAGTGAAATTTGGAACTTGAGTCGGTGAATTGAGGAAGTAATCAAAGTTACTATGATCAATTGCATCTCCAGAGATGGAAGATGTTCCAGACTCAGGATGTCCAATTTCTGTACCACCATTAGGAATAGGTTGTGATGCTTCTTGATCAGCTGAAACTGAATGATCTGATGCTGAAGAATCATGAACATTGTCATGGAATTGGATTGTTGAATCCTTGACAAATGAAAAAAAATGGATAATCTGGACGAGCATCATCTGAATCATCAGAATCTGAATCATCACTGAAAGATCCAAGATCTCCTCTTGAGTTCTTCGTACCTGAAAAATCATTAGATTGATTAAACAAGTTAGATTGAAATGAGTTTGACAACGAATCCAAATCAAATAACCACGCAGGACCATTTGAAACTGATGGAAAAGAATTTTCCAAAAATTTAACGTTGAATGTTTCATTAATAGTGTTTGTCCTAGAGTTATACACTCTATAGGCTTTTGAAACAGATGAATATCTAACGAAAAATCCATTATCAGCTTTTTCTTCAAATTTTCCTAAATGATCACTTGAGTTAAGAATCATAACTGGACAACCAAATGATTTTAAAAAATTTATGTTTGGTTTCCTGTCAAACATCAACTCATATGGAGTTTTCTTTTTATTTAACAAGCAAGATTCTGTTCTGAACAAAACATGCTGTTGATATTGCTTCGTCCCAGAAAGTGATTGGAATTTTAGCGTCAGCTAACATAGAACGGGCAGCTTCAATCAGAGTTCTGTTCTTCCTTTCAGCAACTCCATTTTGTTATGGAGTTCTGGGTGCACTGAACTGATGAACTATCCCTTTTTCTGCACAAAACAAATCAATGTTAGCATTTTTAAATTCAGTTCCATTATCACTTCTTATTATCTTCACTTTTTGTTCAAGCTGATTTTCAACTTTATTAATGAATTCTTTTAGAAGATCTGCAGTTTCAGATTTAGCTTGAAGAAAGAAAACCCATGAAAATCTTGTATAATCATCTATGATGACTAAACAGTATGATTTTCGACCAATACTCCTAACATTAGTTGGTCCAAAAAGGTCCATATGTAACATCTGGAGTGGTTTGGTGTTTGAGTTTATCAGCTTGGACTTATAAGACGCTCTATGTTGTTTTCCCGTCACACACGCTGAGCAGTGATCAGTAGTTGAAAACTTCTTGGAAGGAAGTCCAATAACATGATTTCCTGCTACAAGCTTGTTCATGTTTTTGAAGTTGGAATGACCAAGTAGTGTATGCCAAAGCTGGCTTTCATCATTTGAAGCTTTAGCAATCAGGCAAGTAGTTTCAGTTGCAGGATCTACTTGAGACATATCCAGTTTGTATACATCTCTGTCTCGAGCAGCTTTAACTATCACCCAGTCATTGCTAATCTGAAATCCTGGTTTCAAGACATAACAGTGAGATTCATCAAAAATAACAGAATAAGATTTGTCACAAATTTGGGATACACTTAGAAGATTAAAGTTCAACTGTGAACAGAAGTTGACTTTATCAAAACTGATAATCCCATTGGACACTGTTCCCTCTCCTGTTATCTTTCCACCTGCATCTCTACCAAAAGCAACATGAGTACCATCCTTTAACTTAAAGTCTTGCAACAAGGCTTGATTGCCTGTCATATGCTAGCTACACCCACTGTCAACATACCATGAGTTGATTGGTCTCCGCGGGCGTACCTGCATTCACAAACATTTAAGGTGAGTTAGTAACCTAAGCCGAAATGGTCTTGGGCTTGCCAAACTTTTCAACAATTGTAAATTGTTTGAAATGAAGTTTGTTGACATCTGGTTTCTTTTGAATTTTAACATGTTCAAATCCTTTTTGTCTTTAGCATAAGACACAATCTTTTAATCTTTCATCAAATTATCTTCTTTCAACTTTTCATTAGCTTTCTTCAACATATCAAGCTCAGCCTTAAGTTCTGCAATTTCTTTTTCTTTTTCTTCATTATCATCTTTTAATCTATCAAGTTCATCAACATCTACAATCTCATCAGTTTGAACAGCCACATGAGATGTAGAAACTAGTATATTTTGATCAATTTGAAATGAATCAATGAACTCAGAATCAAAAATTTGATTATCTACATCCATCTCTTGTTCATTCTCAATGTAAGTCTGTTCCTCTTCATGTACATTTTCATGAGCAGCTTCATCAATAACTAAATCATCTGAAACATCAGCTGCTTCATGCTCACTTTCATCATGATCTTCATCACCAACAGTTTCTTCTTCTTCATGTTAAGCTTCAGAAGCTTGTTCTGACATTCGTGATTCATGACTTATAATTTGGTATGTCTCAGCTACACCACCATTATCATCATTAGCATCATCATCATCATCTGAACTTGATGAGCTATCATCATCATCTTCTTCATTTTCATCCTCCTCATCTTAATCCTCTTCATCTATTGGAAATCCATCTATCAGATCAGCTGGATCAATCGGTTCACCATCTAACAAATGATAATGCTCTACAATAATATCAACAACATCATTTGCTACATTCAGCATGTAGTCAAACATTGGAATATTCTGTGCACCAGTTATCATTGTCAACTTCTTATATGTCATATCAGACATGTTTTCCAGTTCCAGCCTATCTCCACCTACTCCATAAACATGGATATCTGGATATTCCTCATTTATGATCATTTGGAGAAACCTTGGATACATCAAGTATTTATGTCTTATTCCTTTTTCTAAGTTGAAAGCAAAACCATTGAGTATCCAACTTGCCATATTAAACCTTCTGTTAGTAACTAAGGCAACAATAGGTGAAGCTATGTCCACTGGGAATGAGTTCCACACAGCACTTCTCTTGGACAAACAGTGTTGGAAGATGTAACGAAAAAGCTTCCAGTGATTGTAGACCCTTGCTCTAAAAAATTGTTTCTTAGGAAACTGATCTGGATGACCCATAGCCATGAAAGTTTCTCTGCATTCATTAAAAGAAAACTCACAGAGATCTTCAGGATCATTTTCTCCTAATCTCAGAGCATTTCTGATGGAATCTTCAGAAACTTCTATCATTCTGTCTCTGGTCACAAATCCTCTAACAACTTTTCTTCCATCATCTACTTCAACCCTTGCAGTGTTCCAAAACTGTCTAATAAGTCTATCATAGATCACAGTTTGATAACACATTGCATACACATATTTTGTTCTTAGAAGAAATCTGATCATTTCTTCATAAGATAAGGCATCTTGAGCTTCCTCATCCAGCAATGCAGCAATGTTGTGCTTAGGCACAAACTTTAAATCTGCCATCTGCAAAATTTAAAAGCAATGATATTAGATACTATGTGTATTTTGAAGCAAATGTTTTATTGTGAGTTTAAAAATATAATGATTTAAGATATTATAAACTGATGTGTTAACATGAATTTGAATTTTAGAATCAACTTGAATTTTAATTTTAAGTGTAAACACTTAATTTTAATAAAAGATGAATTTTCAAGATTGATTTTGATTAAAAGTTTAACACTTCTGTTTATGTTATCTTGTATCATTTTATTAAAAACTCTTAAGTTCCTGAAATGATGATTTTTATCAATTTTAATTTTATTTTGAATTTTTGTTTTATTTTTATTAAAAAATTCATGAGTCTGTTCATCTTCTTCATCAAGTTCATCATCAACCGAGAATGTTCATCGGAGACCATGAATTGAAACTTCAATCTAATATCAGATTAACACAAGTTTAACCTAACACATGATCGAAATCATCAGATGAACAAGATTCAATCATCAATTTTGCACATTTTTTCAATTTGAAGTATAATCTGAGATTTTGTAAGTGTTTAGGGTTCAAATGACCGTACAGGGTTAGAACGACCATCAAAAATTTCCATTTAAACATGAAATCAGTTGAATATGATTCATTCACTTACATTCACAATCACGAATATACTATCAACAATCTGGTATTTGTGTTCGAAATGGATTCAATCGAAGAATGAGGGTTTTTGGTCGAAGAAAGTTCGAGAGTTCGAGTGGTCAGAGGGTTTTATGAGGGTTTTTGAAATGAGAATGAAATGAATATCACAAGTGTCCTTTTTATACTAAGTAAAAATTTTTTAGACTTATGAGCACTGTTGGTCGTTTAAGAACTGTGCAGACTCATTAGGTCACAAATTTTACTAAGTGTTGGGACATATGAGCACTATACAGACTTATGAGTCCAGTCGTATTAGCACTGTTTAGACATATGAGGTTAGCCGTATGAGAACTATTCAGACTTATGAGAACTGTTCAGACTTATAAGCACTGTTAGTAGCATAAGCACTGTTCAGTAGCATAAGCACTGTTCAGTAGCATAATGAATCTGAAATGTCCACACACCAACTAATCAGACATATAACAACTGTTTGGACATACGAAAACTGTTTGGACACATAACAACTATTCATGCATTTTTGCACTTGGATTTTTTTTTCAAATCTTCCACCTGCACACTGTTTAAATACATTAGTAATATTTCATACTAATATTCAAACAATATTGCATATTTTTTACTTTTCCCTCAAATTTACACTTTTGACCGTCAAAATTTCAAATTTACACTTTTGACCCTCAAAGTTTAAATTTACACTTTTGACCCTCAAAGTTTCAAATTTACATTTTTGACCCTTCAAAGTTTCAAATTTACATTTTGACCCTTCAAAGTTTCAAATTTACATTTTGACCCTTCATCTTAGTTTCAAAAAATGAATAAACCAAATATTTCAAAATATTTGTCTTGATTTCAACTTTTCAAAGAAGCTTTTCCTTGCTAAAAATTATAAGATCATTTTATCATTTGATAAACACACACATACTTTGAAATTAAAGCATCATCCGTTCAAGTCAACATGATCATTTTCATTTTGATTTTCTGAGAATATTCTTATTGGTTTATTACTCCCCCTAAACTTTTAAGTTTTACAAAACTTAGAAGTTTACTAATAGATCATAAGAATATCACACTTAACATTGTTACATTGCCTGCACACAAGAAAACATGCACAAAATCAAAAGTAAAACAGAATAAAAATCTAATATTTACACTAGAATCTTTGATTGCAGAGAGATCATATTAGATAAGATCAGAACATTAAAATAAAAAAAATATGTGTATAGTCATAGACAATGATTAAATCCTGATCAAGTGTGTTCCAAGTCAGTGATATCACAGCAAAGGAGACACAAGATCTAAGGACAGCAAATGAGTGTTTTTGACACAAATTATCAGCTCACTTACTTTTTCAATTCTTGGATTGAGTAGGGTAGAATTATATATGACAAGATGTGACTCATACCAAGACTTAGAGGATCAACTATCATCAAGACATGCAAGAAAGCACTCATTCTCAACTTATTACCTAACAAATATGCATAACCAGAGTTCATGTTATTGAATTGAATAGAGAATGATCATGGATAACCATTTGATCAACTCTAACCATCCATTTGAATGGATTGTGCACATTGGCAGCTTTTGCATCAAAGGAGAATATCCAGGTCTGTAATGACTTACAACAGAGGATATCTCAGCACTTCAGGTCTATGATGACTCATAACAGAAAAGTGAATGATACTTGTAACAGATCTCATGATTAGTCACATTACCATTAGGTATGAGTGGGGGTAGCTTAGCAAGCAGTCAATCTGATAAGCTAATACACTCAAGAGTACTTAGAGGAATACACAAACAAGCATAGGGATGTGGGGTAATCACAAGAATTTACTTGTTCAGTATACTAGCATGATAGTGTCTACATAACAATTCCTGATCATGTTAGACTTTATTAGCGAGTGAAGTATGCAACTGATCTTACTAATGTACTATCATTTCTCACATAATGCAAACACAGATTCATTCCTAAAACAATGAATGAAAAATGAAAAGCACTCTATTTTTTGGATTTTTTATTTATATTTTTCTATTTGATTTTTGAGTTTTTTAATTTTGTATTTGTTTTTCTATAACAGAAAGCACACACACACAACAATCAGGCAAATAACTATGAAAAGTTACCCTTATGAAAATTTCAGATTTAGGAAAGTATGTGATCATAAAACGATTCAAATTATTAACCAGGTTTACACATGGTTAATAAGTCCAATTGACTCCACTAAATACTCAAACCTTCCTGGTAGAAAAGCTTTAGTAAATAGGTCTTCCAACTGTTTTTCAGTTGCTATTTGAATCAAAATGATTAAACCTTTTTCAGAATTATCTCTTAGAAAATGATATCAAATTTCGATATGTTTTGTTTTTGAGTGTTGAACTGGATTAGCTGTAATGAACATAGCAGCAGTGTTATCAATGTAAATAGGTGTTTTAAGAAAATTGAACCCATAATCTAGCAATTGGTTTTGTAACCAAAGGATTTGAGAACATCCTGCTGATGCAGCTATGTACTCAGCTTCTACAGTTGAGACAGAAACATTTGTTTGTTTCTTACATTGCCATGAAACTAATCTGGGTCCAAGAAACTGACAACCACCCGTAGTAGATTTTCTATCTTGACAACATTCACCATAATCACTATCTGTATACCCATGTAGCTCAAAATTACCTTCGTAAGGATACTAAAGCCCTAAGGCTGGTTTACCTTTGAGATACCTGAATATTCGTTTGACAGCAATTAAGTGAGATTCTTTCGGGTCTGATTGATACCTTGCACAGACACAAACAGCATACATTATGTCTGGTCGTGATGCAGTAAGATACATCAAAGAACCAATCATAGATCTGTATAAAGTTTGGTCTACTGATTTTCCTTTAGGATCAGGTTCAATCTTGATGTTTACGTCAGCTGGAGTTCTTATGGATTGACAATCTTGCAGTTTGAATTTCTTCAAGAGTTTATCAACGAACTTCTCTTGATTGATAAAAATACCATCTGCAGATTGTTGAACTTGCAATCCCAGAAAGAAATTGATTTCTCCCATAGAACTCATTTGAAAACGAGATTTCATAATCTCTTCAAATTCTTTGCACAATGTTGGACTGGTAGAACCAAATATGATATCATCTACATACACTTGCACACATAAGAGATCATCATTATCCTTCTTTATGAATAAAGTTGGATCGATTTTCCCTCTTGTATATCCATATTGGATCAAGTGTTGAGATAATGTCTCATACCAAATTCTAGGAGCTTGATGTAGGCCATATAAAGCTTTGCTAAGCTTATACTCTCGATGCGGAAATTCTGCATCCTCAAAGCCTGGAGGTTGCTTCACATACACATCATCAGTGATTGGACCATACAAGAATGCACCTTTGACGTCCATTTGATACACCTTGAATTTCATGAATGATGCATAAGCCAGGAAAACACGAATAGATTCGAGTCTTGCAACTGGAGCAAATACTTCATCATAGTCAATTCCTTCTTCCTGTGTGTATCCTTGTGCAACAAGTCTTGCTTTGTTTCTAATTACAATGCCACGATCATCAGTTTTATTTCTTAACAACCATTTTGTGCCTATGGCATTTTCTCCTTCAGGTAATTCCACTAACTTCCATACTTCCTGTTTCCGAAATTGTAGAAGTTCCTCCTGCATAGCTTCAATCCAACCATTTTCCTGTAATGCCTCGGTGACATTTTTAGGAACAGTCAGAGAAAGGAAACAAGAGTATAAACAAATATTTGCATGTTCAGATTTACTCCTAGTAGTTCTTTCATTCAGAGGACCAATAATCTGTGATGTTGGATGGTTCCTGTCGATACGAGATATCGGAATCTCATTTCCTTGAACATTAACATCAAGATTGGTTTGGTTCAAGTTGGAGAGCTGTTGCAATAAGGTAGAAGAATGTGGAGTGAAATTTGGAACTTGAGTCGGTGAATTGAGGAAGTAATCAAAGTTACTATGATCAATTGCATCTCCAGAGATGGAAGATGTTCCAAACTCAGGATGTCCAATTTCTATACCATCATTAGGAATAGGTTGTGATGCTTCTTGGTCAGCTGAAACTGAATGATCTGATGCTGAAGAATCATGAACATTGTCATGGAATTGGATTGTTGAATCCTTGACAAATGAAAAAAATGGATAATCTGGACGAGCATCATCTGAATCATCAGAATCTGAATCATCACTGAAAGATCCAAGATCTCCTCTTGAGTTCTTCGTACCTGAAAAATCATCAGATTGATTAAACAAGTTAGATTGAAATGAGTTTGACAAAGAACCCAAATCAAATAACCATGCAGGACCATTTGAAACTGATGGAAAAGAATTTTCCAAAAATTTAACGTTGAATGTTTCATTAATAGTGTTTGTCCTAGAGTTATACACTCTATAGGCTTTTGAAACAGATGAATATCCAACGAAAAATCCATTATCAGCTTTTTCTTCAAATTTTCCTAAATGATCACTTGAGTTAAGAATCATAACTGGACAACCAAATGATTTTAAAAAATTTATGTTTGGTTTCCTGTCAAACATCAACTCATATGGAGTTTTCTTTTTATTTAACAAGCAATATTCTGTTCTGAACAAAACATGCTGTTGATATTGCTTCGTCCCAGAAAGTGATTGGAATTTTAGCGTCAGCTAACATAGAACGGGCAGCTTCAATCAGAGTTCTGTTCTTCCTTTCAGCAACTCCATTTTGTTATGGAGTTCTGGGTGCACTGAACTGATGAACTATCCCTTTTTCTGCACAAAACAAATCAATGTTAGCATTTTTAAATTCAGTTCCATTATCACTTCTTATTATCTTCACTTTTTGTTCAAGCTGATTTTCAACTTTATTAATGAATTCTTTTAGAAGATCTGCAGTTTTAGATTTAGCTTGAAGAAAGAAAACCCATGAAAATCTTGTATAATCATCTATGATGACTAAACAGTATGATTTTCGACCAATACTCCTAACATTAGTTGGTCCAAAAAGGTCCATATGTAACATCTGGAGTGGTTTGGTGTTTGAGTTTATCAGCTTGGACTTATAAGACGCTCTATGTTGTTTTCCCGTCAAACACGCTGAGCAGTGATCAGTAGTTGAAAACTTCTTGGAAGGAAGTCCAATAACATGATTTCCTGCTACAAGCTTGTTCATGTTTTTGAAGTTGGAATGACCAAGTCGTGTATGCCAAGGCTGGCTTTCATCATTTGAAGCTTTAGCAATCAGGCAAGTAGTTTCAGTTGCAGGATCCACTTGAGACATATCCAGTTTGTACACATCTCTGTCTCGAGCAGCTTTAACTATCACCCAGTCATTGCTAATCTGAAATCCTGGTTTCAAGACATAACAGTGAGATTCATCAAAAATAATAGAATAAGATTTGTCACAAATTTGGGATACACTTAGAAGATTAAAGTTCAACTGTGAACAGAAGTTGACTTTATCAAAACTGATAATCCCATTGGACACTGTTCCCTCTCCTGTTATCTTTCCACCTGCATCTCTGCCAAAAGCAACATGAGTACCATCCTTTAACTTAAAGTCTTGCAACAAGGCTTGATTGCCTGTCATATGCCGGCTACACCCACTGTCAACATACCATGAGTTGATTGGTCTCCGCGGGCGTACCTGCATTCACAAACATTTTAGGTGAGTTAGTAACCCAAGCCGAAATGGTCTTGGGCTTGCCAAACTTTTCAACAATTGTAAATTGTTTGAAATGAAGTTTGTTGACATCTGGTTTCTTTTGAATTTTAACATGTTCAAATCCTTTTTGTCTTTAGCATAAGACACAATCTTTTCATCTTTCATCAAATTATCTTCTTTCAACTTTTCATTAGCTTTCTTCAACATATCAAGCTCAGCCTTAAGTTCTACAATCTCTTTTTCTTTTTCTTCATTATCATCTTTTAATCTATCAAGTTCATCAACATCTATAATCTCATCAGTTTGAACAGCCACATGAGATGTAGAAACTGGTATATTTTGATCAATTTGAAATGAATCAATGAACTCATAATCAAAAATTTGATTATCTACATCCATCTCTTGTTCATTCTTAATGTAAGTCTGTTCCTCTTCATATACATTTTCATGAGCAGCTTCATCAATAACTAAATCATCTGAAACATCAGCTGCTTCATGCTCACTTTCATCATGATCTTCATCACCAACAGTTTCTTCTTCTTCATGTTAAGCTTCAGAAGCTTGTTCTGACATTGGTGATTCATGACTTATAATTTGGTATGTCTCAGCTACACCACCATCATCATCATTAGCATCATCATCATCATCTGAACTTGATGAGCTATCATCATCATCTTCTTCATTTTCATCCTCCTCATCTTGATCATCTTCATCTATAGGAAATCCATCTATCAGATCAGCTGGATCAATCGGTTCACCATCTAACAAATGATAATGCTCTACAATAATATCAACAACATCATTTGCTACATTCAGCATGTAGTCAAACATTGGAATATTCTATGCACCAGTTATCATTGTCAACTTCTTATATGTCATATCAGACATGTTTTCCAGTTCCAGCCTATCTCCACCTACTCCATAAACATGGATATCTGGATATTCCTCATTTATGATCATTTGGAGAAACCTTGGATACATCAAGTATTTATGTCTTGTTCCTTTTTCTAAGTTGAAAGCAAAACAATTGAGTATCCACCTTGCTATATTAAACCTTCTGTTAGTAACTAAGGCAACAATAGGTGAAGCTATGTCCACTGGGAATGAGTTCCACCCAGCACTTCTCTTGGACAAACAGTGTTGGAAGATGTAACAAAGAAGCTTCCAGTGATTGTAGACCCTTGCTCTAAAAAAATGTTTCTTAGGAACTGATCTGGATGACCCATAGCCATGAAAGTTTCTCTGCATTCATTAAAAGAAAACTCACAGAGATCTTCAGGATCATTTTCTCCTAATCTCAGAGCATTTCTGATGGAATCTTCAAAAACTTCTATCATTCTGTCTCTGGTCACAAATCCTCTAACAACTTTTCTTCCATCATCTACTTCAACCCTTGCAGTGTTCCAAAACTGTCTAATAAGTCTATCATAGATCACAGTTTGATAACACATTGCATACACATATTTTGTTCTTAGAAGAAATCTGATCATTTCTTCATCAGATAAGGCATCTTGAGCTTCCTCATCCAGCAATGCAGCAATGTTGTGCTTAGGCACAAACTTTAAATCTTCCATCTACAAAATTTAAAAGCAATGATATTAGATACTATGTGTATTTTGAAGCAAATGTTTTA
Source organism: Flaveria linearis (assembly GCA_024085815.1). Classification (NCBI taxonomy): domain Eukaryota; kingdom Viridiplantae; phylum Streptophyta; class Magnoliopsida; order Asterales; family Asteraceae; genus Flaveria; species Flaveria linearis. Next base: position 53,770,313 of record CM044005.1, read on the forward strand.
TTGTGAGTTTAAAAATATAATGATTTAAGATATTATAAACTGATGTGTTAACATGAATTTGAATTTTAGAATCAACTTGAATTTTAATTTTAAGTGTAAACACTTAATTTTAATAAAAGATGAATTTTCAAGATTGATTTTGATTAAAAGTTTAACACTTCTGTTTATGTTATCTTGTATCATTTTATTAAAAACTCTTAAGTTCCTGAAATGATGATTTTTATCAATTTTAATTTTATTTTGAATTTTTGTTTTATTTTTATGAAAAAATTCATGAGTCTGTTCATCTTCTTCATCAAGTTCATCATCAACCGAGAATGTTCATCGGAGACCATGAATTGAAACTTCAATCTAATATCAGATTAACACAAGTTTAACCTAACACATGATCGAAATCATCAGATGAACAAGATTCAATCATCAATTTTGCACATTTTTTCAATTTGAAGTATAATCTGAGATTTTGTAAGTGTTTAGGGTTCAAATGACCGTACAGGGTTCGAACGACCATCAAAAATTTCCATTTAAACATGAAATCAGTTGAATATGATTCATTCACTTACATTCACAATCACGAATATACTATCAACAATCTGGTATTTGTGTTCGAAATGGATTCAATCGAAGAATGAGGGTTTTTGGTCGAAGAAAGTTCGAGAGTTCGAGTGGTCAGAGGGTTTTATGAGGGTTTTTGAAATGAGAATGAAATGAATATCACAAGTGTCCTTTTTATACTAAGTAAAATTTTTTTAGACTTATGAGCACTGTTGGTCGTTTAAGAACTGTGAAGACTCATTAGGTCACAAATTTTACTAAGTGTTGGGACATATGAGCACTATACCGACTTATGAGTCCAGTCGTATTAGCACTGTTTAGACACATGAGGTTAGCCGTATGAGAACTGTTCAGACTTATGAGAACTGTTCAGACTTATAAGCACTGTTAGTAGCATAAGCACTGTTCAGTAGCATAAGCACTGTTCAGTAGCATAATGAATCTGAAATGTCCACACACCAAATAATCAGACATATAACAACTGTTTGGACATACGACAACTGTTTGGACACATAACAACTGTTCATGCATTTTTGCACTTGGATTTTTTTTCAAATCTTCCACCTGTACACTGTTTAAACACATTAGTAATATTTCATACTAATATTCAAACAATATTGCATATTTTTTACTTTTCCCTCAAATTTACACTTTTGACCCTCAAAATTTCAAATTTACACTTTTGACCCTCAAAGTTTAAATTTACACTTTTGACCCTCAAAGTTTCAAATTTACATTTTTGACCCTTCAAAGTTTCAAATTTACATTTTGACCCTTCAAAGTTTCAAATTTACATTTTGACCCTTCATCTTAGTTTCAAAAATGAACAAACCAAATATTTCAAAATATTTGTCTTGATTTCAACTTTTCAAAGAAGCTTTTCCTTGCTAAAAATTATAAGATCATTTTATCATTTGATAAACACACACATACTTTGAAATTAAAGCATCATCCGTTCAAGTCAACATGATCATTTTTATTTTGATTTTCTGAGAATATTATTATTAGAGCAATCGGTAACAATTATATGAACAATTCAAAGCAAAATACAAGCAATTGTAATCAAATCAAGCAAAATCAACAAAATTCATATTTCATTGATAGCAAAAGACGATTACAAGAGATAGAGAGCAGTTCTCATAAAAACATACAAAAACTTACAATCTATACTACGTCTATGCTATTTATACTAGAAACTAAGGAAGTAAATTTACATAAAAAGTCCCTATACTAGCATAAACTACAAAACTAGATACTAAAGACTAAATGTTAATCTTTTAAGGGACCTAACAATACTCCCCCTAAGATTTACATAGTGTTCAGTCTTCAGAAATCCTTTGTCTTCAAATCCTTTTCTTTATTTCTTCTCTTCAATCAGCATCCTTTTTGTCTTTTGTCTCTTGATCTTCTCTCTTCATTCTTCTTTAGTCTTCAATCTGCAAAGAAATCCTCAGGCTCTTCTTTTACTTTAAACATTGGCTTCTGCTTATACATGTCAATTTCCTTTTTGTGAAACCAACTGATTTTCTCTTTGTGAATTATCAAGAAATCTTGAATTTTTGTATGAATCATTTGAGAATGTTCCTTTGTTTATTCTCACAGATCGATGAATAAACTTTTCTTGATTGTATTGCTGAGATTTGACAAAGTGATGATTATCATAATCAGAATTGTTTCTTCTGAAAGATCTCAAACCCAAGAAAGGTTGTGGTTGTGAAAATTTAAATCCAATATTTTGATTTCTTATAAATTGTGGATTTACAAAACCTTGATTATTGAATTCCTTCCTTGTAGAGTTCTTCCTGAAGTAACAATTATTGGTATTGTGATTTCTTTCATCACACAAAGCACAGTATTTGTTAAAATAACACTCAGTTGTTGTGTGATTTGTCATATCACATATGTAGCAATACTTGTTAAAGTAACATTCTGAAATGTCATGATTATACATGTCACAGATATCACAATACTTTTCAGAATGTTTAAACAACATTTTATTAACCCTTGATGTTGAAGCAACATTTGATTCTTGTTTAAATTTTGGGTTAGGCAAGTTAATTTGTTGTTTAATTGGTGTGAATTTGGTCTTTTGATATTTAGGATTTTTCTTTTTAGTTTGAACAAAATTCTTTAATTCCTTTGATTCAAGTCTTTTATGCACAACGGAAGTCTTATGATCTGAACTTGTTTTCAGACCAGAGTTTGATTTGATCTTAGGTGTAGGTGTCATTTTTGTGTTTGTGTTCAAGTCAAAAGTTCCTGCAGACACAAACTTCACAGGTTTAATTTGAGTATTGTTATGTGACTGATTAGTTGATTCAGTTTTCTTTGCTTTTGCAGCTTTTCTTCGTCTTTGATTTCTCAATCTTGATGAAGATTTCTTGCTTTGATGTTTAGTTGAATCTTGAGAAGTTTCCTTTTGACACTCTTTATTTTCAGTTAGTTCATTAGAACTCGAATCATCAGAAATATTGTTATCAAATTTAACCTTTTCAGATTTTTCTTTCAGTTTGTTATTGATATCAGATTTTTCACTCTTAAGTTCAGTTTGTTCAATAACATTTTCACTTTTTGGTACAAACAGCTTCTTTTGTTTTTGTTGAGGTTCATAAGATTTAACTTTGATTGGATGACAATTTTTGATCTTGTTTAAGTCAGTTTCTTCATAAACTTCAACATTTTTCTTTTTAAAGTTCTTTTGATCTTGAAATTCTTTCAGTTTAGCTTTGTTTTCTGGTGAATGATCATGAGTATTGAAATTATCTGGTAATGTTTTTGAGATTGATTCAGGCATAGGTTCATGTGTGAATCCTAATCCTGTTTTATCTTTGTCATTCCTTCCATTCACTAGTTGCTCAATAATTTTCTTTGAGCTTTTAACTTTGGCTAAATCTATTTGAGTTGCTGCATGTGTCAATTTTTCTTTTTCAAGTGTTTTGTTCATCTCTTCAAGCTGTTGCTTGACAAGTTCAAGTTCTTTAATAGTTTTGTTCCATGAAGCTTGAAGAGACATGATCTTTTCATCAGCAATTTTGTGATCTGATTTTAGCTTATTGTGTTTTGATTCTTCTTGTTTGAGCTTGTCACATATTTTGAATGAATATGTTCTGTAGTGTTCAACTAGTTCAAAACATGCTTTTGTGCACATTTTCTCTCTCACTTCTACTGGTATTTCAGGATATGAGTTTGAAGATTCAGTATCAGAAGAGTTAACAACCTTTGGCTGTTCTGATTGAGCCATAAGAGCAACTTCTTCAGTGGTATCTTTTGGGTCTGATTTGTCGCTCCAATCATACTCTTCTTCTTGATCTGATTCATCATATTTAGGATCTTTAACTTCAGACCAGTCTTCATCATCAACTTCAGCAACTAGTGCCAGATTAGCAGTGAGATCAGCAGTAAATTGCTCTGCATATGCACTCCAGTCATAACCATCTTTGATGTTTACAACCAGTGCCTTCTTAGTTTCCTCACTGTTCTTCTCTTCTTTGGGTTCTGGCATTGGTAGACTTTGGTATGGCTTCTGAAAAGTCTTGTTTGCCTGTTGCTGATATTTTTGACCATTTGAGCTGCCTTGAGTATTTCCTCCTTGGTTTCTTGGAGCTTTACATTCTCTTGAAAAATGACCATAGCTGTTACAGTTAAAGCATCTTGATTTTGATTTATCAAACCCAACAGTTTTGTTTGCACTGGGTTTGTAATTTCTGTTAGTGTAAGAATGCTTTTGAGTTCTGTAAGCTATCATGACCATCTGCCAGTTAAGATCCATTTCTTCTACATCATCTGGATCCATTTCAAACAAATCTTGTAGAACTAGCTCCACTTGAGTCAGATGACTGCCTTGATAAGCTTGAAAGCTTGCCATGAAAGAAGTGAAAGCAGTTTTTGACTCTTCATCTTGTAAAAGAATGTTGATCACATCTTTCACTTTACTTGGATTGGGAGAGTTTGAGGAGGATGGCATCTCAGTTGAAGGTTTAGGCATTTGAGCTTTTGGTGAAGACTGTGGTTGTGGTTGAGTGGAGTAAGCAGGTGTACTGGTGAAGAATCCTGCTCCCACAAACAGATCACCTTCATCTTCAGGAGTTGATTGGTCTTTAGCCAGAAATGCATTCTCTACAGTATTTGCTGGAGAAGCAACATACTTATACTGAGTTGTTGATGCATGTCTATCATTGTTTCTTGAACTCTCATCAATCTCTACAGATTCAATTTTAGCAATGAGAAGGTCAAGATCCATTGGAAACTTCTCAGTATGTTTCAATAAAGTGACAGTTTGTTTCCAAGAAGATGGTAGTGCATTCAGAAGTCTGTTGTTTAGGTCCTCAAGATCATTCTTAATTCCCAAAGTAGACATTTCTGTAGTTAATTGCACAAACCTGTTCATCATTTGATTTATTGTTTCTCCTGAGATGTGCTCAAAAAGTTCCAATTGCCTTTTCAGTTTCTGCTTTTTCAGATCTTGAATCTCTTTCCCTCCTTCACATATAATCTTCAAGGCTTTATACATTGTATATCCAGTTTGATAGTTTTCAAGCCTTGAAAGAACTTCCAGTGGTAGTCCTTTACACATGAGAGAATATGCTTTGATGTCATTCTTCACTTTCTTTAGATCATCACCATGAAGATTATCTTCTGGATAAGGCTCTTGTGAATCTTTAGAATACACAAATCCTCTGTCTGGACCATCAGTAGTCACAGGAATGTAAGGACCCTTTTCAATTGATTTCCACAGATCAGTGTCTATGGAATTCAAATGATGTTTCAGCCTAAGAGACCAATTTTTAAAATCAGCTCTGTTTTTAAGTTTTGGAACTCTATTCTCAGAATCTTCTGATTTCACCATTTTTATATTTTTGTTGTTTTTCTAAGCTTTTGAATTAAAAAAAAATATTTTTGGATTTTTTAAAATTTTATGAAAAATTTCTAAGTGTCAAGGCTGAAAAGTCCAAACAGTGGTTAAACGCGCAACAGTGGTGATAAGTCCAACAGTGTGAAACGCCCAACAGTGGTGATAAGTCTAAGGGACTGCCTTAGAAAAATTTCCAACACAATGCTGAAAAGTCCAACAGTAGTTATACGACCACAAAGTGAAACTACCATACAGTGGTTATAAGTCCACACAATGGTTATACGGCCACTTAGTGATGATGTGTCCAACCAAGTAGAATACCACACAGTGGTTATAAGTCCACACAGTGGTTATGCGGCTAGGGTAAAACGACTGAAACAGTTGAGAAAAGTCTAAACAGTTCTTAAACGACCAAACACTTAGGCAAATTTCAGTGTTTTTCAGCCCTAATACGACACATTCATCAGATTCATATGAATGTAACGAACTCAGAAATCTCAAAATCCTTCAATTGTTGATGAATTGAGCTGAAATTTCACAATTAGTTCATGATTATACCGATAATCAATCCTATAACCTCAATTTCAGTAATTATCAACAAATTTCGATGAATTTTGGAAATTTAAAGTCGAACACTCAAGAACCCTTAGTCGAACTGTTTTTCACTAATTCACTCGATTTTTATGAGATAAACTGCAATTTGTGATTCAAAACATGTTTCTAATGATGAAACACAGCTTCGATTCACAATATTTCACTTGAATTGTCAATTGATTACAGATTTCAGTGGATTTTTGAAGTTTCTATCTTCGACAGAACCTCAAAAACACTCAACCGAAAGCTCTGATACCAATTGATAAGATCAATTAGAGCAATCTTTAACAATTATATGAACAATTCAAAGCAAAATACAAGCAATTGTAATCAAATCAAGCAAAATCAACAAAATTCATATTTCATTGATAGCAAAAGACGATTACAAGAGATAGAGAGCAGTTCTCATAAAAACATACAAAAACTTACAATCTATACTACGTCTATGCTATTTATACTAGAAACTAAGGAACTAAATTTACATAAAAAGTCCCTATACTAGCATAAACTACAAAACTAGACACTAAAGACTAAATGTTAATCTTTTAAGGGACCTAACACCACTTTTCTTCATCATTAATTTTTCACTTTTATTAATGATGATACTTAACGTTTATGATCATAAACACACCACGTAAAGTCACACAATAATAAATAATATGGAACATAAGAAAAACTCATAATCATGCATAATATAAACAATTATAACCTTAAAGTCAAACTAGGGTCAAACCCTAATCATTCTATTTTTCTCCAAAATTCAAGAAAAATTTTTAAGTGTTGGGCGTTTTAGCACTATGTAGTTGCATGAGGCCTGTTTAGGTGTTTTTCAACTATGCGGGCGCATGAGCTATTTAGACGTTGCAACACTTAGGCGCATTAGCCTCTTCGGGTGCATGGGCACTATTTGGGCACGTGGCACTATCTGGGCGCATAGGCACTATTTGGGCGCATGGGGTATACATAGGCGTCTGAGCCTAACACTTAGGTGCATGAGCTATTGTTCAAGCGCATGGACTTACACTTAGAATTTCTAAGGCAATGGTTGGGTGCACGGGGTATTGTTTGGGCGCATTAGCCACACTTAAACTTTCTAAGTTAATTTCCTAGGCGCATGAGCCCTATTTAGGCGCATGACTACACTTAAAGTTTTCTAAGGCAAATTTCTTAGGCGCATGGGCCCTGTTTGGGTGCATGAACACATGTTAAACATATTTTTAAGCTGCTTTTAGACCCAAATCATCATACCATCCTGTTCTAAGCTTCTTACTACCATTCTAAGCATCAACATAGCATAAACAACCATGAAACATCATCATACACTCATAAAACATACGGGTATACATACATAATAATTATAAAATCATTTTAATACATTTTGAACCCCAAAGAAGTTATGAAACATATAAAAAATGGGGTCTAGAGCCCACCTAGGCTGCTTCCAAGCTTACTCATTCAAACTTGAACTTTCAAACACCTAAACATGTCAAAACACATAACCTGAACACTCATAAACACATAGTAACATAAAAATCTTGGTTTCATGGTCGAGCACTAACTAAAGCCGAACCAATTATTCGAAATTTACTTACCTAGGTTAAGATTTACTGCTTTCTCTCTCTAGAACCGAAGAATACTCTGATCTTCTTCTTCTTTCTTCTCTTGATTGACAAAAAAGCAGATGGGATAAACATATATGGGCGGCCATTCCCCATAATATATTAAAATATTGAATTTCGTACTTTTTTGCACTTTCACCCCCTCTACTTTGGCCTCTTTCTTTTCTTTCAAGATAATTTTTTTCTTTTTCTCATTTCTTTTCTTTAGTTTTATTCAAGATCAAATTTCCAGGTGTTACATCTATCATCGCTTTTAGAGAATGAATCACAGAGAAGTGGAGATAAGACAATGTAGGTGTGGGCGCCGTACCTCACTAACACCACCACCAGCGTAACACCGGCTAACACCACACCAACAACATTTCCTCACTGAAAACAACACCGCTCCACCATCGGATTCCACCACACTACTAGAAGAATGATTTTAGATTGCTTTCTCTTAATCAAGCCCTAATGTTACTGATGATAAAATTTTCTTTGTTGTTGAGAATGATATGAATCCTATTCCTTCAAATTTTGTTAAATTCCCCAAATATTGAATCAATTTCAACCTAAAGTTACTAATTTATTGGGGTTTTTTCTTATATTGTTGGTTTAATCATTGGAGCAACTGAAACGGTTGACTAAACGTCTATTCAATGATTGGGTGGAGTGAAACTACCCTGATCATAGGTGGGTTCTTGCCTTTAACAACCATATTTCAATTTTGGGGAAAAGCTAGCACAAATATCTATTTTCATGTAATGCGATTTGTCGAACTTTTTTGTTGGGTCTATATGCGTATATGAGTCTGTTGGACCAAAAGAACCAATGAGCCTGATCAGAAAAACCTTTTAGTCCTACAAATATCACAACATCTGCTGAAGACTTCATCAGCTGATGACAACAACTGAAGACATCAGTTGAAGTTCAAGTGCTGAAGTTCAAGTGCTGAAGACTTCAAGTACTGAAGACATCAGCTGAAGTTCAAGTGCGGAAGACTACAAGTACTGAAGACTTCAGAAGTTGTCACAACAGCTGAAGTAGTATTCTTCAGTTGTTGTGATGGTTTTCCTTTTTCAGTAGTTTTCTTTCTTTCAGTAGTTTACTTATTGTAAAACGTCTAAAGAGCCTGTTTTTCAGACATTGTAGTTCATAGTTATAAGTTTCAGTAGTTATGTTAAGTTTACACTTAGCTTTTGTTAGAAGATGTCAGCTGTTGTAAGACATCTTCAGTAGTTTAGTTATATTTCAGTAGTTGTTGTAATAACAGTTAGATGTCACTATCAAGTGACATCAGCTGACGTCACCTTTCTTATAAAAGGGAGGATGACCTAATTTTGTAATTGCTGAAGCTTGAGATTGAATGAAATATTCTTTTTTACAGAAATACCTTTTCTCTCTATAACCATACTGTTCCATTGCATTATCATTTGTGTTCTTGCTTGAATTTGTCTAATTCGTGTACAATTCCGCTGCAAATCCTAATCTAATTAATCAAACGAGGTCTGAGATCCTTTCAAATGGTATCAGAGCTGGTTAATCATTGATCGATTTAACAATTGATCATTGAAACTGCTCTTTTGGAATCTTCGTTTGATCGAATTAGCAAATTTGCAAGAATTGGTTATAGATTTTCAGTTTCTGCTGCTTCTGGTCAATTAATTTGAGGTTCTACGTGGTTTTGAGCTAGATTTGTTGAAATTACTTTGAATTTGCTTGAATCTGTGAAATGGCGACACCAACAAATGATCCTCACAATACTGGCTCCTCAACAAAGCCTCCGATGCTTGTTAGGAGTGAGTATAACATATGGCAACGACGTGTGCTCTATCACTTGTCTATCAACAGTGCAGGTTGTTGGAAATCTATGGTGCATGGACCATACAAGCCTATGGTGAGTACTCCGGAAACAAATGAGAGGGTTCCGAAGAAACCTGATCAGTATTCGGATGAATATCTAAAGATGTTCGAAATTGATGCTAAAGCCCATGGAATTCTAGCCATGGCATTGCCTAATGAAATCTATTCAGGGCTTATGCATCATGAAACTACTCATGACATCTGGGTTGCTTTGAAAGAACAATTTGGAGGAACCGATGAGGTCTTGGTAAATACTAGGGAAATCCTTGCCCAACAATATGAGACATTCTCTCATAGGAAGGGTGAGTCTCTGAGTCAACAGTTTGAGCGATTTTCCTGTTTGATTTCTGAGCTGAAAATGGTCAAACAAGAATATACAAACAGCCAGATGAACAACCGATTCCTCAGATCCCTGCCTGAGAGATGGGACACATACACTATTGTCCTACGCTCTAGTGCAAATCTGAGCACTCTATCTCTCACCCAACTTCATGGGAAACTGCTGACATTTGTAAGAGAGATAGAACAGAAAAGGAAGTTGTCTTCATCTGGAAAGCTCACTGATGACTTTGTATCAGGCAATACTGCACTGATAGGTCAGTAGTCAGAATATGCTGCATCAGAAGGTTCCTATGATGAGCATATTGATTTCTCTACTAACATTGGAGAACATGCGTTTGTTGGTGTGGATGGTAGTTCAGGTGGTAGTGGTGATAATTTGTGCTTTTTGATGGAGGACTTGAAAGGAATTCCGGATGATGATCAGGAAGAGATGGATATTTTGAGCGAAATGGCAATGATCAATACCAGATCTCAAAAGTGCTACAAAAGAACTGGTAGGAAATTCCCAGGTCTCTCTGGTAAAACCAAAGTTGGTTTTGACAACAGCAAGTTGAGGTGTCACAAGTGCCATAGGCTTGGTCACTTTGCAAGAGAGTGTAGATCATCTGGATCTAACTCATCTGCACCCTTTGTGACCTTCCCAGGTAATAACTCACAAAACAAAGGGCAACATTCCACCAGTTCTGGTCATCCATTGCAAGCTCAATCATCACTTGCATATTTTGTTCCTCAAAGTCCTATGCCATATCCTTACCCCTGCTTCTACATGCCTCAGACAAGTCAGGTTCAACCACCCATTGCTCAACAACCACATGCCCTTCCTGAGCCTCAACCATCTCAATCTCATCAACAATCTCAATCTCAACCACATCATAACTTTTTCACTCCTTGTGTTATTAACTGGAGCAGTTTACCAGATGATATGTCTGGTCATCATGAACAACTGTTCCCTGGTGCTGGTCAACATGGTAGTGACAATCCTTTTGGAAATCTTGCTCTCATGGCCCTGGAGTCTACTGATGGTTCAACTTCAAATGCTCCAACATCACAGGTATCTTCAGAGGCCCAGGCCAAGTTATGTTCTGAATCATGCATAGCCACATTTGCATCTATTAGAGAAGCAAGTGTAGCTTTAATTAACAAAAATCTTGAGCTAGAGAACATAATTTCCAAAAGAAAAGCTGAGTTTGAGTCTGTGCTAAATGAAAAGAATGATGAGATTTACAAATTAAAATGTCAAATCACTGATGATAAGGCTAAGGAAGAGGTACTTTTAGAGAAGTATAAGGACCTCAAAGAAACTCTTGCATCTACCCAGGTAGAGTGTGAACGCTGGGTAACTTCCTGCAAGGGTTTTGAAATGCTTCTCAGCAAGCGATCAGCTTCTAATGTGAAGTTTGGAATTGGTTATAATCACACTGCTCCTCCTACAGATTTTACTCCCAGGCTAGAAGTAGAATCTGAAGGAGAAAGCAATAACCAATCCACCTCATCATGTGATTCATCCTTTGACAATGCACCAAAATTAGAGGATGAAGTCAGCATTAATACCTTAGAAAACCAGTCAGCTGATATTGATACAGTTGAGAGGTCAAATGCTGATAGTCACATGATCAAGAAAGAGTTGATCACTTCAGGTGTTGTCTCACAAAGTACTAAAAGTACTGAAGAGCAAGTTACAACACCTGAAGAACAAACTCAAACTACTGAAAGTAGAAAGGGTTTGAAAACTACTGAAGAATCTATCAGAAACTCTGCAAGTACTGAAAGGAAGAAAACTGCAAGTACTGATAGAAAACCACTGAAGAACAAATCTTCAGTAGTTAAGAATCCTTCAGTACTTACCACAAGTACTGAAAGGAAGAAAAAACTGAAGAACAAATCTTCAGTAGTTTCATCTTCTTCAGCAGTTGATCAACAAAAGATGAAGAAAAAGCCATGTGAAATATGTGGCTTATTCAATCATCTCACTGATGATTGCTGGTATAAAAAGGGTTCCAAACTCAACCAAGATAAGAACATTAAAAAGAAAATTAACAAAATGAAAGTTAAGTTTGAAACCAAGTTTGTATCAGCAGCATCTCAACCTGAAAACCCAAAAGCCTTAAAGAAATCCAAAAAGAAGGAAGTGGTTTATCAGGACACAGCTGAAGGTGTTCATAGGAAGATGGTGCAACACAGGAATCCATCAAAACCAAGCATTGATATGTCTGATGAGCTGAAGGCCTTAGCAAACAATCAGACACAACTTGTTATGATGGTCCAACATCTATTGGGGAGAGTTAACCAAATAGATGTTCCTGTGATTAAACCTCAGAAAAGGAAACCTAATCCTAACACAAAGGAACCCTTTTCTGCACCATCTACATCACCACAGGCTGCAACTCATGACAAACCAGTTAGTGTGAAATCTGTTGATGAGAACAGACCCAAAACCAAAATGGTTTGGGTCTCAAAAGCTAACTAGTTTCTTGTGATGAATGCAGGGTTCTTCAGCATGCCAAAGAAGCATCTGGTATGTGAACAGTGGAGGATCCATGCATATGACAGGGAGCAGCTCTCTTCTTAATGACTACTCTAAAGGAAAGAAGGGATTTGTTTCTTTTGCCAATGATGCTAAGGGTTACATCATCGGCAAAGGCTTTGTTTCCAATGGTGAAATACGGTTTGATGATGTCAACCATGTGGAGAATCTCAAGTATAACCTCTTGAGTGTCAGTCAAATATGTGATAAAGGTCATATTGCCGTTTTCACCAGTCAGAACTGCAGGATTCTATCTTCCAAAGTTTTGAGTTTGATTGACAAGGTATTGGATGATCATACTCTCCTGAAGGCCAATAGGACAGGAAGAGTATATGCCTTTGATTTGTCAAAGAAAATCGATCTAAAAGGCCATCCTTGCCTGTTCTAGAAGTCTTCTCCTCAGGAATCTACTCTATGGCACATAAGGCTTGGTCATGTGAATCTCAAAAACATGAACCAGCTGATTCACCATGGTTTATAAGAGGATTGCCAATGAAGGAGTTCAAATGTGATGACAACTGCTTTGCTTGTTTAAAAGGGAAGCAACACAAGGTCTCATTCCCTCCAATAGAAGAGCCAAAGTCCACTGCCTGCTTACAATTGTTCCATATGGATCTTTTTGGTCCTGTAAGAGTGATGAGCATGGCAAAGAAGAAATACTGTCTGGTAATTGTGGATGATTACTCCAGATTTGTATGGACTTTATTCTTGCATTCCAAAGATGAAGCTGCACAAGCTATTATGAACTTTGTGTTGTATGTTAAGAAACAATACTCCCTTCCAGTCAAGTGTGTGAGGAGTGATAATGGCATAGAATTTAGAAATCACACACTTGATGAATTCTACCTGTCAAAGGGAATCAAGCGGCAGTTCAGCATTCCAAGAACTCCTGAACAAAATGGAGTGGTGGAGAGAAAGAACAGGACACTTGTTGAAGCTGCCAGGTCAATGTTGGCTGATTCAGGACTGCCACTGACCTTTTGGGCTGAAGCTATCAACACAGCTTGCTATGTGCAGAATAGAGTATTAGTAAATCAGAGGTTGATAAAGACTCCCTATGAAGTGCTACATCATTTGGCCCCTTTGATTTCAATTTTTAGAATATTTGGGTGTCCCTGTTATATTCTCAACATAAAGAATCCACTTCAAAAGTTTGAATCAAAGGTGGATGCAGGGTACTTTGTTGGTTATTCATCTACTTGTAAGGCATACAGAGTTTTCAACTGCATGACAAAGATGGTTGAAGAGACTTAGCATGTGAAGTTTAATGAATCTCCAAAGGATAAAATCACACAAAACCCTGTGGAGCTATTTGATTTGGACATACTGCAATATGTTCCTTATCAGTCTCCAACTGGTGTAGTTCCTTACACTCCATCACCATCTACACATAGTTTCCCACCTGGTGGTACTGATGATGATGCTGACAATACTCACCTTTTAAGGTTTAGTGATCAACTGCCTGAGTCATCTAAACTTGATGCTCCTGTAGCCTCAGCAGCTCTATCCATAACAAATGCTGATGAGATTTCTGAATCATCTACTTCATTTGAGTAGCCATCTCCTATATGGTTTCAAGAATCTCCATCAACATCTACTGCTGCTGAATCTCCTACAAACACTTGCACAGATCTTATTGTCTATCAAGAGCTGAAGAATCATCCAATGTCACAAATCATTGGTGATATCAATGCTGGAGTCTCAACCAGAAGTCAGTTGTTCAATTTTTGCTTCTATGCTCTCTTCATCATTCATCAAGAGCCAAAGAACTATCACGTTGCATTAAGAGACAATGGATGGGTTGAAGCCATGCCATTTGAGCTTCTTCAGTTCAAAAAGCAGCAAGTGTGGGAGCTGGTTCCTTTACCTCAAGGTAAGTGTGCAATAGGCACTAAATGGGTGTTTAGGAACAAAACAAATGAAAAGTGTCAAATTGTCAAGAACAAGGCCAGACAGGTTGTACAGGGGTTTGCACAAGAAGAAGGTATTGATTATGATGAAACCTTTGCCCCTATAGCCAGACTGGAGGCAATCAGATTTTTCTTAGATTATGTTGCTTTCCACAATCATAAAGTTTTTCAAATGGATGTCAAAAGTTCATTTTTATATAGTAAGATAAAAAAGAGGTTTATGTGTGTCAACCACCTGGTTTTGAGGATAATAAACATCCAGATTGGGTGTATAAGCTTGATAAGGCTCTATATGGGTTGAAACAAGCTCCTAGAGCCTAGTATGAAATATTATCGAATTTTCTTTTTCAAAATAATTTCACTAGAGGCTCCATAGATAAAACTTTATTTATAAAGAAAATAGGACAGCATAAGCTACATGTTCAAATTTATGTTGATGATATTATTTTTGCATCCTCTGATCCACAGTTGTGTACAATCAGAGGTTGTAAATCAGAGGTTGATGAAGACTCCCTATGAAGTGCTACATCATTTGGCCCCTTGGATTTCAATTTTTAGAATATTTAGGTGTCCCTGTTATATTCTCAACACAAAGAATCCACTTCAGAAGTTTGAATCAAAGGTGGATGCAGGGTACTTTATTAGTTATTCATCTACTTGCAAGGCATACAGAGTTTTCAACTGCATGACAAAGATGGTTGAAGAGACTTAGCATGTGAAGTTTAATGAATCTCCAAAGGATAAAATCCCACAAAACCCTGTGGAGCTATTTGATTTGGACATACTGCAATATGTTCCTTATCAGTCTCCAGCTGGTGTAGTTCCTGACACTCCATCACCATCTACACATAGTTTCCCACCTGGTGGTACTGATGATGATGCTGACAATACTCGCCTTTTAAGGTTTAGTGATCAACTGCCTGAGTCATCTAAACCTGATGCTCCTGTAGCCTCAGCAGCTCTATCCATAACAAATGCTGATGAGATTTCTGAATCATCTACTTCATTTGAGTAGCCATCTCCTATATGGTTTCAAGAATCTCCATCAACATCTACTGCTGCTGAATCTCCTACAAACACTTGCACAGATCTTATTGTCTATCAAGAGCTGAAGAATCATCCAATGTCACAAATCATTGGTGATATCAATGCTGGAGTATCAACCAGAAGTCAGTTGTTCAATTTTTGCTTCTATGCTCTCTTCATCATTCAGCAAGAGCCAAAGAACTATCACGTTGCATTAAGAGACAATGGATGGGTTGAAGCCATGCAATTTGAGCTTCTTCAGTTCAAAAAGCAGCAAGTGTGGGAGCTGGTTCCTTTACCTCAAGGTAAGTGTGCAATAGGCACTAAATGGGTGTTTAGGAACAAAACAAATGAAAAGGGTCAAATTGTCAAGAACAAGGCCAGACAGGTTATACAGGGGTTTGCACAAGAAGAAGGTATTGATTATGATGAAACCTTTGCCCCTGTAGCCAGACTGGAGGCAATCAGATTTTTCTTAGCTTATGTTGCTTTCCACAATCATAAAGTTTTTCAAATGGATGTCAAAAGTTCATTTTTATATAGTAAGATAAAAGAAGAGGTTTATGTGTGTCAACCACCAGGTTTTGAGGATAATAAGCATCTAGATTGGGTGTATAAGCTTGATAAGGCTCTATATGGGTTCAAACAAGCTCCTAGAGCCTAGTATGAAACATTATCAAATTTTCTTTTTCAAAATAATTTCACTAGAGGCTCCATAGATAAAACTTTATTTATAAAGAAAATAGGACAGCATAAGCTACCTGTTCAAATTTATGTTGATGATATTATTTTTGCATCCTCTGATCCACAGTTGTGTGATGAATTTACAAAGTTAATGCAACAAAAGTTTGAAATGAGTGCCATGGGAGAACTACAGTTCTTTCTGGGTTTGCAAATCAATTAAAGGGCTGATGGGACTTTCATTCATCAGTCCAAATATACAAAAGGTCTTTTGAAAAAGTTTGATTTACAAAACAGTAAGCCCTGTTCTACTCCTATGAGCAGCACCACACAACTGGATGTTGCTCCGAAAGGTAAAGCGGTTGATGAAACCCTTTACAGATGTATGATTGGTTCCTTGATGTACCTTACAGCTTCTAGACCAGACATTATGTTTGCAACTTGTGTCTGTGCTAGATTTCAGGCTGCACCTAAAGAATCCTATTTGATTGCAGTTAAAAGGATCTTTAGATACTTGCAAGGAACTCAATCTCTAGGTCTTTGGTATTCCACTGGGAACTCTTGCAAATTAGTTGCTTTCTCTGATAGTGACTATGCAGGGTGCAAAGTCACCAGAAAATCAACTTCTGGTGGATGCCAATTTCTAGGCAATTGTTTAGTTTCTTGGCAGAGTAAGAAACAAACTTCAATTGCTACATCCACTTCTAAGGCAGAGTACATTACTGCTGCAAGTTGTATATCTCAGGTACTCTGGCTTTAGAATCAATTATTGGATTATGGCATTACAGAGACTAAGACTCCATTACTAATGGATAGTGCTTCAGCTCTTTGTATTGTTAAGAATCCAGTCCAGCATTCTAGGACCAAACATATTGAGATCAGACATCATTTTTTAGGGATTGTTATGAAAAAGGTCTAATTGATCCAAAGTTTGTTCCTAGTGCTGATGAGCTTGCAGATATATTTACTAAGCCTTTAAACAGTGCAACTTTTCAAAATCTTGTACTGAGGCTTGGTATGCTGTAGCTGGAATAAATTGACTAATACTAATGCTCTCAGATAACAAGTACTGATGAGCATTAGTATACAAAAGTCAAAAATAAGTACTGAAAAGTTGTTTAGTCTTCAACATTTTTCATAACTACTGAAGACTAAAATACTTCAAAGTACTGAAGTACATTATTTGTTGAAAAGAACTGATGAAGTTACAACTACTGATGTGGTTATAACTTCTGATGCCTTTTCTAACAAATAAGTACTGAAGAACAAATTTTGTCCAAAAGTACTGATGTGTAATCTTCCACATAAGTACTGAAGACAATATTTGTTCACAAGTTCTGAAGGATAAGTTATTTTGACAGATCTTCTGAACATTTGTTCACAAGAGCTGAAGAATAAATATTCCAAAGAGCTAATGGCCAATGAAATGTCTAAAAATCAGACAAATGTCTGATGAGTAAATGTTGAGGTCAGAATGAAACATCTGAATTTACGACAACAGCTGATGAGTAAACTTACTCTTCAGTTGATTCAAACTACTGTTGTTTCATATCAAAACAACTGAAGCCAAAACCATGTCTTCGGTAGTTTACACTACTGATGACTAAAACCAAGTCTTCAGTTGTTTACAACCTCTACAGATGAACACCACGTCTTCAGTAGTTTACAACTACTGATGACTAACACCAAGTCTTCAGTCGTTTACAACCTTTGAAGGTTAAAACCACGTCATCAGTCGTTTCAAACACCTGATGACTAAAACAAAAACCTTCAGACGTTTTCTATCAGCCGTTTCATAACCATACCCTATAAATACCTAACCCTAACTTCAGAGTTTTTCATTCTCACAACCTACACATTCAAAACTCTAAAACTTCTCTCTCTCATTAATGGCGACCATGCAGCTCCAACCACGCCATAATTGTGTAGCCTACCTCACAAAATCACCCTTTTGGACCAAGTTTGATGCCGCCATTGATCTGATGGTTACCTCTCCTTACAAAACGGCCTTTCTTCTCAATCCAATCATCCACGCCGAATCCCTCGTACAGTTCTGGACAAACGCCACCATTACCACTGGTGAAAATGACACCGAGGTCATTCTCCAGTCGTCTGTCAACCAACAGAAGGTGGTCATCACTTCTGACATCATTCGACAAACCCTAAATCTAAATGATGCCACCTTCGCCACTGAATATCTTAAGGGCACCAGCACCATCGACCTATCTTTCGCCCAGTATGGATAAGAAGGTGACCTCCGTGCTTCCACAATCCTCAAAAAGCACTTCCATGATCCTGAAAGACTTATCTTCCACATGGGAAATGTCTATCTTGCCCCCAAATCATCTTCATGGGATCAAATGTCATCAAGGTAGCAGCAGGTATTGTACTCTATCGTTGAGCAACAAAATCTTAATTTTTCTGAAATAATCTTTTTAGAATTAAAAGATATGGCTATGAAACCTATGGCTAACAGATGGATATTATATCCAAGGTTTCTCATGGCCATTATCGAAAAACAATTAAAATCTGAGGGCCTTGTTGGCCTAGGAGTCCCTACTTTGGCTGTATTGCCTGAGGTATACTCCAGGCACAACTCCAACACCCACCTCAAACAGGCTGCCAAGCTACTAAAACCCAAGCAGCGGGAACCCACAGCCTCCTCCTCTAAATCTAAAGTCCCCACCAAGCCAAGCGGAAAAAAGCCCAAAAAGGCTACTCAGGAAGTTGAGTCCCCTGAAGATACCCCTGCACAACAAAGGCAGGAAGTAGATACTGGTATTTATCCCCCAGTAGTTACAAGGACTCTACCAGCCACAACCGCTTAGGCATCCTCTCAACAGGATCCTGAAGCAACCACTTCCGGGGCAGCCACATCTCTGGAACCTATCTCACTTGAAAAGGTTACCATTAAAGAGCACAACTCTCCCCAGGAGCAAACAGATTCACCCCAATCTCCCATTACAACCGCCCCACAAAGTCCAACCATTTTAATTGCAAAAGTGCTGACTCAGCTCAACACTCCACCCTCTCCCCAAGAATCTATAACAACTGGGCAAACCTCAACCACTGAGAGGGAGGATCCAAGTATTGCTGAGAGCCCACAGCACTGGGATTACAATGTTCTATCTCCCTATGTGGAAGAGGAAATCAGAACATCTGGTGAGGATGCCACTTCTCCTGCTTCAGCACATGAACAGGGTGAAGCTGGTAACATCTCTAAGTCCTCACCTGAGGCAACTACTGATGAAGGATTTCATCCTGAGGCAGGAATTCCCAAGTTCCAAGACAAAGGGGCACATGTGCATACTGATCCACACTCAGTACATGTTCATCCTGATATCATCAGGAGGTTAGGTGATTCAGCTAACACTGATGATGACCTTGGCTTCTTTTATGATGTGTTAGCCCAAAACACCATTCTTGAGGATGAGGTAAGTAGATTAAAATAACTACTTGCCAAATTCTCTCAAGAATAAAGTCCATCTGCCACCATTCACCCACAGATGGCACCTTCATCTGAAGGTCTCCCACACACAGAGTCACTTCCACATACTCAGCCACCAGCCTCTACTTCTGGCACCATTTCTCAGGGACAGATCCCCTCTGAGCAAATGGTTGCTATCTTCAAAACATCCCTGCCTCTCATCACTCCCATCATCACTGATATTGTGAATCAAACCCTTGATGAGAGGCTTTCCTCAAACATCCAAACCCTGACTGATGATATTATGTCAAAGAAACTTTCTGACATTCAAACCCCTGCAACCAATGCTACCAAAAAGGGGGAGTCAGTGAAAGTCATCAAGAGAAAAGAGTTGAAGAGGTAAAAGAGAAAGAGAAAGAGAAAGAGGTGGAGAAAGAGGTCGAGAAGGAGAAGGAGATGGAGAAGGAGACCGAGAAAGAGAAGGACTTTCATGTCACTTATAAGAAAAAAAAGAGTGATGAAAGTGAGAAAACTCCTGTTCAGAAGAATTTGGATAATATGATCAAGAAAGCTGATGACCAACACAGCAGGTCAATGGATAAAATCATTGATTAACTGTTTAGGCAAGGCTTTGATACAGCAAAGCATGATTCTGTGATCAGGAGGTTGGAGATTCAGGAGATTGAATACCGATGGTCTTGCTATAGTGATCAGGATAAGGAGAGACTTGAAGCTATGACAAGATTCATTTCGAAGTATCTGGGGAGATCAGTCCCTGAGGTTAAATCATGGTCTAGGGACAGTATCTTGGAAATAACCAACAAGATCTGTTCGTCTAAGGTATTCACCAAAGGGATGATCATAGAAGCCTTAAATGAAGCTGGTGCTGGGAGCAGGACTGATCTAGCCAAGCAAACCAAAGCCTCTCTAACAAAAATGCTAGAACAGCCTGTTCAATCTCCCACACCAAAACAACCCACATCACAACCCTCAAAACCAACTCCCTTTCCCAAGAACCTAATAGCCGATGATGCACCCCAGAAGAGGAAGAGAAGGGTGTTGAGGCTTGAAGAAGAAGAAGAAGATGATGATAAGGATGCTGCCAATTTTAGCTGTCATTACATTGCCTAAGGCCAAAAGTCAACCATCAACAATCACTCATGCCCTTTAGATGGAAACAGTCAAGGTGAAAATTGAAGAAGAGCAATAGCACAGACTACATGATGAGGAGGTGTTAAGAATGGTTGACAAAGTTTATTCTCAGACTTCATCGATTATAGCCATGAGAAAACATGCTCAGAGGTTATATGCTCTCAAACAGACTTTTTCATATCAGAAAGAGCGATTAAGGTTTTGGCCTGATCCCAGGGTGAGTTATAGGATTCACAAGAAAAACATTCCACACAGATACAATGGCCTAGTGAAAAAGATCGTAGATGCAGTGATCATGCTAGCCATTATAGTCTCACCCTGGGAGATCCTAGAAGACTTCAAGAAAGCCTATAAAGCTAAACTTCCCCCACAAAAGCTGTTGGAGAACAAAATGGTGAAAAAGGGGTTAGTATACAAGAGGCTTAAGGAAGTCAGACAAAATGAACTCCAGTTGCTGCTAGAGGGTAATCACCCTGATGAATTTGCTTATAGAGAAATCATAACTGTTGAGTTAAGAAATGGGAAGCAGGTCAAATACCTCTCTGAGTATTATGGGTCTGAATCATTTTTTGAGGGAGAAGCCGAAGACCTTACCAAGGAGGATCAACTTGTCTTGCTTGCGGCTTATGTGAGAGAGTCTTACAGACTCATAGTTGGGAAGTAGGTTCAATGGATGGGGTAACAGCTCTGTGTCCAGTTCCCCAGGACAGAGTTCCCATCCATCCTTTGCAAATCAGATCTTTGAAACCTCTTCCCTGGCCTATGCTTACAGTGGTCATTTCTGAGCTGATCCAGAAGAAAAAGACACTTTTCTATCAAATAAGTAGGACTCAAATAAAGTTAAAGGTTTTGGCTGCATTGGTTCAGGGAGAGTTTGTTGGACCAAAAGAACCAATGAGCCTGATCAGAAAAACCTTTAAGTCCCACAAACATCACAACATCTGCTGAAGACTTCATCAGCTGATGACAACAACTGAAGACATCAGCTGAAGTTCAAGTGCTGAAGTTCAAGTGCTGAAGTTCAAGTGCTGAAGTTCAAGTGCTGAAGACTTTAAGTACTGAAGACATCAGCTGAAGTTCAAGTGCTGAAGACTACAAGTACTGAAGACTTCAAAAGTTATCACAACAGCTGAAGTAGTATTCTTCAGTTGTTGTGATGGTTTTCCTTTTTCAGTAGTTTTCTTTCTTTCAGTAGTTTACTTATTGTAAAACGTCTTAAGAGCCTGTTCTTCAGACGTTGTAGTTCAGTAGTTATAAGTTTCAGTAGTTATAAGTTTCAGTAGTTATATTAAGTTTACACTTAGCTTTTGTTCAGTAGTTACACATCTTTAGTAGTTTAGTTATATTTCATTAGTTGTTATAATAACGGTTAGATGTAACTATCAAGTGACATCAGCTGACGTCACCCTTTCTTATAAAAGGGAGGATGACCTAATTTTGTAATTGCCAAAGCTTGAGATTGAATGAAATATTCTTTTTTGCAGAAATACCTTTTCTCTCTATAACCATACGGTTCCATTGCATTATCATTTGTGTTCTTGCTTGAATTTGTCTAATTCGTGTACAATTCCACTGCAAATCCTAATCTAATTGATCAAACGAGGTCTGAGATCCTTTTAGTGCAAGGCCCCGCTCCCGGGCGCCTTACGGTTGGTCTATTCATCGCACATAAAACATTTTAAAACACATATTTACTTTGCATCGGAATTTAAAACTTTCATTACGTTCTTTAACCTTCGTTCGGTTCATACTTTCTTTCTTTCATGGTTCTCTTTCTTTCATCTAGATCTTGTCTCATGCAATATCCCCGACTCACGTCTGTTCCAGGATACGCGACAAAGATCCCGTCGAGTCAATCACCTGGATTGAACTCCATTCGAGTCTGTTGCAACACAAAGTTGCTCACCTCACTATCTCGTCTCGTGCAATTCGCACCAATAGAGTTGTCACTAAGACCAACTCTCCCTGTGTGTGGGAATCTCTTGGGGTTTAGCCAAAATCGCACGCCATCTCATGGGTTAGCCAAAATCGCACGCTACATAATCCACATGAGGTAGGCCATCATCGCACGCTACATAGCACACAGTAATACCACATCGCACGTATCGGAGCAGTTACCAAAACTGAACTCCCACTGTGTCTATGTCCCCTTTAGCCAACATCGCACGCTATAACATACACACACAGTTGAGCTAACAACTCTCAATGAGTCGTGAACCTCCTTTCCTTCTGCTTGCAAGCCATTCTTACTTTCATTCATCTGGATCCTGTCTCCTGCAATACCGTAGTACGCGACAAGGACCTCTTTCGAGTCTGTTGCGACACAGAGTCGCTCACCTCATACACTTGCTGGCAAGCCTTTCATCTGTTCATTATTCCATATGTTCCTTCGTTTCGTACTTTATCGTATTCGTTCGTTTGTACTTTACCGTATTCGTTCATTTGTACTTTATCATTATCTTTCACTTCATTACATAATACTTTACGTTCATTACTTTATTCATTCTTTCATCATATCCCGTAAAGTCATACAATATGTATTATAGAACATAATACGTACGTTTTAAAAACTCTTTAATGAAGAAATATAACATATCACCCACATACATGCAAATCATAAACTTCATCACATCATCATGCACACATCAAGCATAGACCATCACATCATAACAGGGCCTATCTCTCTATTCTACCACTTAACTCCACTTAGAAAATCCTAAGTCCAAAGTGGTTGCATGGGACTTTACTGAAAGCTTTCTAACACTGCCCACGCATGGATCTAACATACTAAGTCACCAAAAACATTCTAACATCCACTTCTTAGCTATAGTCCAACTCTAAAACGTACATACACATATTATTTTCGAACATACAACTATAAACTCCGACCCTCCGCGGGACAACGGGGTTCGGGGGCGGCAGCCCCTGATAGCGGGTCCTAGGGGCAGCAGCCCCTAGTGGGGTCCAAGGGGCAACGCCCCGAAAATTATTTTGAGCTATTTGAATGTCACATTTTACTTTAGAAAAATGTATTTTCTTGTTAAAACACCTTGAAATCCTTATCTTGAAAACCTTATATTTACTATGCATAATAGCCCCAAAAACATGGAAAGACGTTTAAATAAGGGGATCTAGAAACTCACCTGTACTTGATGAGTAGCTTCTCAATCAAGCTTTAAAAGAGAGGGTTGCACTACCCCACCTGCAGATAAGTTAACACTCAAAGGAGTCAATTTCTGCCTAACTTCGCTACTAAGTTCGCTGCTAGTTTCGCCCGTAGTTTCGCCCGTAGTTTCGCTAGGCGAACAGTAGTTTCGCTGCTAAATTCGCTGGGCAGCATTTCTGCCAGTTTCGCTGGACAGATTCGCTACCTTGACCGCCCAACTCTCGTTGGAATTCCCTAGTTTCGCAATATCTAAGGGTCAGCTTGGGCAAAGGCATAGTCATCAGCGAAACTATAGTTTCGCTCAGGCGAATTTGTAGTTTCGCTGCAGCGAACTGTAGTCTCGCTGTAAGTCATCCCAGTTTCGCTGGACGAACTTACAGTTTCGCTGGATGATTTCTTAAATTCGCAGAACGAGCTGAAATTTACGAATCAGCTCATTTTAACCTAAAAATCTAATCCTTTCCACCTAAACCCTTGGGTTATCATTCAGGAAGCTATATCTAAGCTCATTACACGTTTTCTTACCCTAAAACGTGTGTTTTGGGGTGATTTTTGCCACTTTTAAACCCCAAAAACCCAAACTCGGGTTTTTCACCAAATGGAGCAATTTAGATATGTTTCTTACCTTGATTCTTGTAGTTTAGGAGTCCACAAACACCAGCCTTCGATTCTTGACCACCCGAGCCTCGATCCGGCACTTTCTCTCTCTACACTTTCTCTCTCTAGAATGGGCGTTTGAGTGAAAATGAGAGTTGCTCAGCTGATCCATCTATTTATATGCCAGGCGTTCCCGGGACCCCAAACTCGTTCAACTCGTGACCCGAAGGGTTAACTCGGTGTAATACCCACAACCATTTTATATTTATTAAATGGTTTTCGTCTGAGCCCATTATTATTACTTGACTCGCTTAGAAAATTTTCCGGGTGTTACATTTAGAGTCCAAGAAGACAAAATTTTATGATCCTTCTATGTAGGAAATGGTAATCTTATTGACATACATGCTTATGTAAGCTATGACTTCTTTTGTTTTGATAATAGGTTGTATGTGCTTATGTAAAGTAAGTCTTTTTAACTAATTTGGTTGTGTAGCTTCTACAACAATGGTAAGCATACTTGCCTTTTTTAAGGTATAAAGGTAGGCAGAGCGAACAAATACAAAATGTGAAAATTTAGGATTGAGTATATCAAACTACACACTGGTTTTGAGTTAATCTTAAGATACACAGACTTGCCACATCAATCACACAGAAAGCATAGTCAATAAAGAAGATGCAATAACATCTTGAACTTTATACATCAGTAGATTAAAATTAAAGAAGCAATAAGCAGTAACATACTTCAAGTATTTGTATTTTGGTGAGTTGTTTTTACTCTACAAGACAATCAATCATATAGATTTAAAGATATTAGCTCAAATTAATGGGTTATATATTTGAAGGTTGAAATCTTAAAAAATACCAGATGGAGTGAAACTTGATTCAGAATAGAAATTACAACTCAAATTTGCCCATTAGGCAGATAGAGGGTAAATATTATATCAACCAAAGGTTGAAGAAATTGTTAAGATTTTGGAGTTGGGAATTGATCAGTTAAATATGTTTGAATGTGCAGTGTTATTTCACTATCAAGGCCTTTGACCCACTTGGTAAAGATGTATTCAAACCTTGAGGAGATCACACTAATAAACTGGAAATCATTTATTATTTTAAATCATTACTAAATGTTGAAAGACAACATAACAACTAAATAGTTTGCATCTTTTATTACCTCTTTTACTTAATGTTCTGTCAATGCTAGCTGGGTTTCATTCTTACTATCCATCTAAGACATATCTCATACTACATTCTTGATACTATCTAGACTTTAATGAATAACACTTCTCATTTGCAGGGTATTTTTAATACGCATGATATGAAAAATGAATAAAAAGTGGCATTAGTTTCATTCCACTAGGATATTAAAGAATTTTGGATGTGTATGATATAAATTGCTACCTTGAACATTTCAACTTCTTGAACGTTGAACTTATTGATTCTTGGACTTGAGATTGGTTGGATACCTGTTTCTTTGACACATCTTATAACAGCTCGTGATGTAATGAAAGCTTATAGAAAACGGTATTCTTGTGTTCATCCTAAAAAGCTACAACAATAGGGCGCAACCATTAGCCCAACTATATTATTGAAAAAAATTTAAAATTTTAAAGATATATGGTGACTCTTTTGTTCTTCCCTGTTGTTTGAGCATTTTGTTGGAGAATTTCTTTTAATCCATGATTAAGATAATCATGTGTCTGTTAGTTAATTCTATTGTAAACTACTATTTTACTGAAGTTATATCACACGTTCTTAGTATTTGTTTTCTTTGTAGGGGTCAATTTAATTGTGGTAAAAACTCTAACAAGTTGTTAGAACTGATAAAACTGAAACAATCTCATGAAAAAGTATCATATACTCATATTTTTGTAATAAAAAGCAGAATATATTTAACTTTATAGTTGATCATTGATATTATACAACCTTTGCGTCAAGGTTAGCTTAGGATATTCACATCAATATTTGTTATTTTATTCATACGAGGCATTGTGTCATTATGCATGTCTTTTAATGTATGCATAAATGCACAAAATGGTATGCAGGTTTTGTTTCTAGGCTTAACCGAACAACTCTTGATATGTGCCATGTGGCATAATGTGTTTTTTATTTAACATATTACTTATTTGAATTCTGATTACAAAATTAGGTTGGTCACCAGAAGAAGACATGTATTAATTTTATAAAAAAACTATTTATTTGGTTGTTTGATTTATGAGTACTGAATTGCAGGGAACAATTGTTATTAGGATAAATTGTCACAACCTCAAAATCCACGTGCGGAGTTTTACCGCGAGGCGTGTAAACAAATCAGGATCACAGTCAATAGTTACTCGGAACGACTCTATATGTCAACTTTTAAAATAAAACAAACCAAAGTTCAAACTTTAAAAACCATGCGGAAGCGTATTGTAGATAAAACAAACCCAAAATATATAAATGTATCATATGGCAAAACACGTGCCAACCACATATTTGAAAACCATAATTAAAAGACGAGTAAATATGTTTGTAGTTTAAATCCTTAGAATGCATGCTGACTCGTACTGTGCTCCTACCGGCAAGCTGGATTATCGACCTGAGAATAGCATACTAATGTAGGGGTTTTAACATGTTTATCAAAGCTCATATAAGCTTGTTTATATGAAAACGCAGTGGATTTAAGTTTTAAAACATGTCAAGATAGATGGTTATTAAACCCATTTAATAAGCAAACCCCAAACCCATGGATCATTATATGAAATTGCATACAATGGAATGAACATAAGATGATGAAATACAACCTTTGGAGCTGCTGGATTTCGAGATTAGAGAGGTGAATGAAGATGAAAACTTGGCTGAAACTTCAAAGTAGAAGCCCTCAAGTGGTGATACCCCAAGCTTGTACAGACACCTTTGATTGCTAGGAATCTTTGACACCAATTTTTCATCAACCAAAACCCTTTTGAAAGCTGAAAAATTCTGCTCAATCTTTTCTTCAAAACCGTGAGAGAGAGAGAGTTTGAGAGAAGAAAAAGCTTTTTCATGCAAGAGTGAATCAAGATTAAGTTGGAGTGTGTTAGTATCTTTAAGTTTGTCTATTTACAAGACAAAGAAGTGGAACCCAATTAGCCCCTTGGGCGGCCGAATTCATCAAGACAAAAGTGTCTCACCCTTTTAATGTTTAAACATAACTAACACACTCTAATCTCTAGTTTATAAAGTTGAAAACTAATTTTTAAACTTTATAAATTAAACACTCTTTTATTTGTTATCATTTAGTAAAACTAAATAATGAAAAATAAATAATATCTCATGAACAATTATCCACATAATAATGTTCATTTACAAATGCAATAATTTAGAAAATCCATTTTCTAAATTGGTGTCATTATTTATTTGTATGATCTTATCAACAAATAAATTATCTTTTGATGTTTGTTAAGCTTGTTATTGGGTATGACCCGACTTGGATCATATCACACTAGCCACATAAATTTAATATGTATCTTGGGCAGATCAATTCCTTCAATCTCCCACTTGCACAAGATTCATAGAAGATTGATGCAAGCAGCAAATAACGCCTAGAAACGGTTTGCTAACCCTAATGTATATGACTAAGTGCCATTCAATAACATCATCCTTTTTCAAGTACCTTACTTGAAAATGATTTGGGTGAATCTATCATCTATCCTTTTATTACAGATGTCATGTTAAATCCAAGAGACACAGAATTGTCATTCTTCGATGATTTAACTTTAATAGGCCTTAGACATCTAACTCTCAACGAATAAGAGGAACTAATTCCATCTTGACTACATACGTCTCTCACAATCACCTCATATGATACATGAACTCAGCCTTATGTATTGCCATTTTCAGAATAGCAAAGTACTAAGTCAAAGTAAAATACTTGGTGAATATCAAGACCTAATATGTATCTCAGGTCTGAGGATACAATGATATTCGCCTTTACTTAATATCTCTTATGACTAATCACAAAGATTCCATGTAGAAATAATTGAGAGCGGGTCAGTCCAATATCTATATCCTATAGATATCAATGAACCTTGGTAGCAACCTGTTGCTCTATATTCATACCTTATGAATATCAACCAATCCAAGTTCATTATAGTCTTACATTCATAGTTGTTCCCACAAGTATGATCGACTACGAACGTTTAGAATAACTTATTTATTCACGGATTTAAACATGCTAAAATAGGAGAACAAATGAAAATTATAACCACATAATTAAGTCAAATAAAATAAGTTCCAATAACCAAATACAAAATACAACATCAAACCCAGTCACTTGAATATCTAAGTCCCATAGCACAATTATGACCTTCATGCTTTGCCTTTTCAAGGAGCTTTGTGAGTGGATCCGCAATGTTTTTATCAGTGTGGACTTTGTGAATACATATCTTTCCTTTTTCAACTTCATCCCTTATGTAGTTGAATCTCCGTTCAATGTGCCGAGTATTTTGATGAGCACGAGGTTCCTTGATTTGAGCAATCGCACCCTCGTTGTCACAAAAGATCTCTAGGGGATCCTGAATGGAAGGAACTACCCCTAGATCGGATATGAATTTCTTCAGCCATGCAGCTTCCTGTGCTGCCATTGAAGCGGCGACGTATTCTGAATCTGTAGTGGACAACGCTACGACTTCTTGCTTTGAGCTTTTCCAAGAAACAGCTCCCCCATTCAGAATAAAGATGTACCCTGATTGAGATCGTGAATCATCTCGATCGGTTTGGAAACTCGCATCCGTGTAACCTTTTACAACGAGTTCCTCTTCACCAGACCCGTAGATCAAGAACATGTCCTTAGTCCTCCTTAGGTACTTCAGAATGTTCTTGACAGCCATCCAATGACTATCACCAGGATTTTGCTGGTATCTACTTGTCATGCTTAAAGTGCATGACACGTCCGGTCTAGTGCATATCATTGCATAAATGATGGATCCTATAGCAGATGCATATGGGATTGCCTTCATTCTATTTTGCTCCTCCTTCGAGCTTGGACATTGAGTCGTACTCAATATTGTCCCTCTTTGAATAGGTATAGTACCTTTCTTAGAGTTTTCCATCTTGAACCTTTTCAAGATTTTGTCAATGTATGCACTTTGATTCAAACCAATTAGCCGCCTTGATCTATCCCTATAGATCTTTATTCCCAGAATATAGGCGGCTTCACCAAGATCCTTGATGGAAAAACAACTTCCAAGCCAGGTTCTTACGCCTTCCATGGTTGGAATGTCGTTTCCAAATAGTAGTATGTCATCAACATACAGTACTAGGAAGGTTATTATGCTCCCACTAGCTTTCTTATACACACAAGCCTTATCAGCGTTTTTGATGAAGCCAAATTTCTTTACCTCCTCATCAAAATGGTGATTCCAGCTTCTCGATGCTTGTTTTAATCCATAGATTGATTTCTTTAACTTGCATACTTTATTAGGATGTTTTGGATCGACAAAACCTTCAGGCTGAACCATATAGACATCTTCCTTAAGATATCCATTTAGGAAAGCGGTTTTCACATCCATTTGCCAAATCTCATAGTCATAATGAGCAGCTATGGCAAACAATATCCTTATAGACTTTAGCATCGCAACAGGTGAGAAAGTTTCATCATAATCAACCCCTTGAGTTTGAGTGAAACCCTTTGCTACAAGTCTAGCTTTGTAAGTATCCAAGTTTCCATGCATGTCTGTTTTCTTCTTGAAAACCTACTTACTTCCAACTACTTTGGAATTAAGAGGTGGTACAACAAGTTCCCAAACTTGATTGTCATACATGGATTGCATCTCAACGTTCATGGTTTCAAGCCATTTGTCACAATCCAAATTGGACACTGCATTATGATATGTTGTTGGTTCATCTGAATCTACCACATAGCATCCATCCATGAAAAATCCGTATCTTTCAGGTGGATTAC
Source organism: Flaveria linearis (assembly GCA_024085815.1). NCBI lineage: Eukaryota > Viridiplantae > Streptophyta > Magnoliopsida > Asterales > Asteraceae > Flaveria > Flaveria linearis. Next base: position 53,800,520 of record CM044005.1, read on the forward strand.
TAATTCTACCACTTCTACGAATGTTTTGTGTGTATTGATCAACCGCTTGATCATCCTCAACATCCTCATGTTGAGTGCTAGTTTCAACCAAACGTGCATCGGGCTGTGGTACTTGATCTTTCTCAAGATCCACTGTTCTACTACTAGTTCCTTCCATAAGGAACTTTGTTTCTAAGAACTCACCCTTTCTGGCAACAAACACCTTTTGTTCCAGTGGATCATAGAAATAATATCCCATAGAATCTCTATGATATCCAATGAAGATACACTTGGTGGATCGGACTTCCAATTTGTTGGGGTGAGAGTCTTAACATAAGCCTCACAACCCTAGACTCTTAAGTATGATAGGGATGGAACTCTTCCATTCAATATCTCAAAAGGTGTCCTTTCCACCTTTTTGGTTGGGGCCATATTCAGAATACGGACTGCGGAGAGCAAAGCGAATCCCCAAAATGATAGAGGCAATGTGCTTCTAGCCATCATAGATCGAACCATATCCAATAAGGTTTGATTCCTCCTCTCAGACACACCATTATGTTATGGTGTTCCAGGTGGAGTAAGTTGTGAGACAATCCCACAACTCCTAAGATGATCTTGAAAAACATCACTTAGGTATTCACTACCTCTATCGGTGTGGAGAATTTTAATTGACTTGTTGAGTTGATTTTCTACTTCATTCTTGAAGATTTTGAATATTTCAAAAGCTTCATCTTTGTGCCTTAATAAGTACACATACCCATAGCGACTATAATCGTCGGTAAAGGTAATGAAGTATCTTTCACCATTCCTAGTCATTGGCTTAAAAGGACCACATACATCCGAATGTATGATACCTAATAAATCTTTTGCCCTTTCGTTAGTTCCACTAAAGGGTGCCTTAGTCATTTTTCCTTGTAAACAAGATTCACATACATCAAATGAATCATATTCATTTGTTTTTAAAAAACCATTCTTTTAAAGTGTTTGTATACGTTTCTTGTTTATATAACCAAGACGACAATGCCAAAGGTAGGTATCACTCAAATCAAATTTGAGCCTTTTGGTGGTTGCTTGGTATATTGAGCTATCATATGTTGTGTTTTCATGAAACAATTCATAAATACCATTACAAGGTATAGCCTTAAAATAAAACATATGATTTAAAGAAACATGAATATCTTTGTCAACAAACTTGAAATCATAATCATATTGTCTTAAACGGGAAATAGAAATAATGTTCCTAGTCAAACTAGGAGCATATAATACATTATATAAAATGACTTCCAAACCATTTGGAAGCTTCAAAATGTAGTCTCCTTGGGCTTCCACGTGAACCTTTGCACCTTTGCCCATGAAGAGACTTATTTCCACTTTTGCATAATGCTCATTTCTTTTGAACCCCTACAACAAATTGCAAATATGAGTTCCACATCCGGTATCTAATACCCATGTGTTAGAAGAAATAACATTTAGCTCAACATGTATCATGTAAATTATACCTGAGGTTTGCCCCGCATCCCTCTTTTCTCTCAACTCTTTGAGATAGACTGGACAATTTCTCATCCAATGCCCTATCTCACTACATTTGAAGCATGGGTCGTTTACAGCAACTTTTGCTTCTTCTCCTTGGGCTTCGGAGGTTCCGCCCTAACAACCATCTTCCCCTTTCCCCCAACGTGCCCCTTTCCTTTGGCAACAGTTGCCTTAGGAGGGGGTAGAGACCTTCTCCTTCTCCCACCTTCATTAATGGTAAGAACGGGTAAAACCCTTTTACCCATTCCCGCTTCGGCTGATTTGAGCATTGAATGAAGTTCATTTATGCTCTTGTCCCATCCGTTCATGTTGTAATTCATGACGAATGCCTCAAACTTTTTAGTTAGGCCGTTAAGGATCAAATCCGTGGCCAACTCCTTTGAGACAGGACAGTTTAGCCTTTGAAGGCGGTCGATGTGGCTTTTCATCTTAAGAACATAAGATGAAACTGATTGGGATTCCTCCATCCAACATGCATGAAGCGCTCGAACTGTTTCGAAGCGCTCCACCCTAGCTTGTTGCTGGAACGTTTCCCGCAACTGAGTGATCATGTCGTAAGCTCCATGGAGCTCATACTCCTTTTGGAGTTCGGGTGTCATACTTGCTAACATTAGGCAAGAGACTTGGATAGAGTCTTCCACATATCTAACCCAATCATTATAGGCCTCCACATCCTCCTCGTTAGGTTCATCGGGGATGGGATCATCAAGGATGTAGGCCCACTTTTCTTGCTTGAGAACGATTCTCAAGTTGTGGTACCAATCCATGAAGTTGTTAGGTGTTAGACGATCCCTTTAAAGGATCGCCCTTAGGGATTGGTTGTTTTGGTTTGGTACATCGTTATTAGCATTGTTGTTGTCGGCCATCTACAAGATTTTACAAAGTTCCATTTTAGTTATCGTTGATATAATTATATTTCATTTATTAATACCCTTTATGTCTCATAGACTATTAATAAATAAAATTTTAGAATCCAACGTTATATTTAAATACTGGTTAGGTGACCTTTATCCCATTATTTAAATAAACAAGGTAGTCATGAATGACAATTGCAACCTATTGCAACTTCTAGTGGTATGGGATCGTTTGAACATCTTATGATTATAACGGCATGTTTATCCCATCAACACCTTTTGTAAAACATATTTTAGGTGATCCATTCAATATATTTTACAAATCAAGTTGTCCTACTTACACACACGTGTGAGTTTACTACATAAGTGGTTAGGTGACCTTTATCTCACAAACATGGTATTCTCACCTTAAGTTACAAGTTCCCTCAAAGTGGTTAGGTGACCTTTATCCTACTAAGAGTTTGCAAGTAACCTAAGTGTTGTGTAAAAGGATGGTGTTTAACTTGTTTTCAAAAGGGATTTACAGCTTCACAATTCTTGTTTTAGAAAAGTCTATGTACCATATGATTGTATGCATTCAACCATATGGTACCCTATTGGTTCTTTTAAATAAAACCCATTTTATTTTGCAAACCATTAACTCCTTTTATAGAACCATTCTATTTATGCTTAATGATTTGAGAACCAATTACTTGTTTATAGCTTGTTTTAGTTGACGGTTTGTTAATCACATCCAAATATTCAAAACAAACATCATCATATGCATTCAACCAAACATAAACAAAACATTCACGTATGCTTAACAAAGCATACTAAGTTGATCACACTTGTTTAGCCAAAACAAGTGTGTCAAAAGGTCTTGTCCTAAGGGTTAAGAACATGAGACATGGTTGACAAAAGGACTCCCACTTGAATCCACATCTTCAAGCATCCTCTTTGTCTTATCTTTTCTTCAAGTCTTGATCTTGAGAATCCTTTACAAAATATGTATTCTAATACAATTTTTCTAGTAAAGGAAAAAACTCCTAATCTATTTATTACAAGCCATATGAATAAATAAATTACAAGACAACACTTGAAACATAAAATTGAATTATTACATAGCCAAATGAATATAACATGACAACCAATCAATCAATCCATATGGTCAAGGCTTTGTTATGCATAATCAACAAACAACATATTCAAACATATCCTAATGTCACGATTTTGGCAGCCCCTTTTTAACCCATTTTCTTGGCCAACAAAAACCAAGAACAAATGGGTTTAGTTCTAACAAACAATCATCTAATGATTTATATTTTTAAAGATCCTTACATGCATAAAGTAACATCTTTAAAACAAAAGGGGTGACCAAAAAACAGCCTTCTAACTCTCGGATTTGTGGTGTCAAGCACCACAAAACCATGAACTAGTATGTATAATACATGTATGCATTCGTATAAGTGGCTCTTGATGCCATTGTAGGGGTTTTAACATGTTTATCAAAGCTCATATAAGCTTGTTTATATGAAAACGCAGCGGATTTAAGTTTTAAAACATGTCAACATAGATGGTTATTAAACCCATTTAATAAGCAAACCCCAGACCCATGGATCATTATACGAAATTGCATACAATGGAATGAACATAAGATGATGAAATACAACCTTTGGAGCTGCTGGATTTCGAGATTAGAGAGGTGAATGAAGATGAAAACTTGGCTGAAACTTCAAAGTAGAAGCCCTCAAGTGGTGATACCCCAAGCTTGTACAAACACCTTTGATTGCTAGGAATCTTTGACACCAATTTTTCAGCAACCAAAACCCTTTTGAAAGCTTAAAAATTCTGCTCAATCTTTTCTTCAAAACCATGAGAGAGAGAGAGAGAGTTTGAGAGAAGAAAAAGCTTTTTCATGCAAGAGTGAATCAAGATTAAGTTGGAGTGTGTTAGTATCTTTAAGTTTGTCTATTTACAAGACAAAGAAGTGGAACCCAATTGGCCCCTTGGGCGGCCGAATTCATCAAGACAAAAGGGTCCAACCCTTTTAATTTTTAAACATAACTAACACACTCTAATCTCTAGTTTATAAAGTTGAAAACAAATTTTTAAACTTTGTAAATTAAACACTCTTTTATTTGTTATCATTTAGTAAAACTAAATAATGAAAAACAAATAATATCTCATGAACAATTATCCACATAATAATGTTCATTTACAAAAGCAATTTAGAAAATCCATTTTCTAAATTGGTGTCATTATTTATTTGTATGATCTTATCAACAAATAAATTATCTTTTGATGTTTGTTAAGCTTGTTATTGGGTATGACCCGACTTGAATCATATCACACTAGCCACATCAATTTAATATGTATCTTGGGCAGATCAATTCCTTCAACTAAAATGTCAACATAATGGTTGGTGAGTTCAAGAGTCTGCGTATAAACATAATAGTTTAATAATAGTGATATATATAAGCATGTGCATTGCAATGGATAGCTAGTCCATTAACAAACAAATATTAATATATAGTGATTTCGCAATTGAAGCTGACTGTGTTATGTTTGCCTCCTGTCATGACTTTACCATGTCGTGACAAATGTACATAGGACAAATTGCACCCGGTTGACCTCGAGTCACACAGGTGGGGCTCGTCAGACCCAGTAGTACTACCCAAGTTTCCCCGCTATTCAATATTAACAATTCGAAAGTGTGAGGACTTTATCATGGTAAACAACACTATATTAATATCATACACATCTTAAATATAAAAAGAGTTTGTAAAGTTACCAGTATGCTATCTCCCCTAAAAGAGGTTAAGTAAAACAGTGGGGCATGAACTCACCTGATACGCGTATTGTGTACTAGAGTTTACTTGAAAGACAAAGTGAACAGTCAACCCTCAGAGGTTACCTAGATCACGTAAGTACATGAGTTTGTGTAAACAGTGAATATGAGAAACCCTAAGTGCACCATAACCAAGGACTCAAGGTTTTAGAGGAATAGATATGTTTGACCCAGTTGACCCGTTTGACCCGTTAGTGACATTATGTGTTGTAAACCATTTAAACAGACATGAGCATATATCATACAAGTCATGTAAGTTCTTAGCATCTAGCATACTCAGTGTGTTCATAACACACTAGTGTATCATATAAAAGGTCAGATCGTGCATAACCTACTTATATGACCTATAACCATGAATTGGCATATACGGGTCAAAACAGATAATCTACCAAATAATCATCCATACTAACCACAACACATTCAATATGCCCAATACATAGAACATACATCAATATGCCCAATTTCTGGTCCCAAACATGATGTCCTAGTTACTAGTCAACACACAAATCCATACATGATCTCCAAAGTGCATAAATCACACAACAACCTAATAAACATTCCATACGACCCAATTTACAGATTCTATCACATTAGGCATCCACAACAAGCATTCTAGCATGATCCTAATGTCATAAACATGTCAAATTCCCAATATCCAATGTTCATCCAAAATAAAGTTTCCCTTTTAGGAAAGTTCATCCCAAAATCTAATAAACACCCAATGTACACCTAATTCATCAACAATATACTATTTCAAACTCATAACAACATCTAACTATGATCAACAACATCAAACTAGCATGATTCATTCATCCATATCTAAAAAGTTTCTACTTTTGGCAAGACATGAACAACAACATCCAACCTAAGATTTCTAGCTTTCATAGCAACAATCTAGCATTCATATCATAATCCCAATGTTCATACAACATCATTAACACCGTAATAACACCAATTCATCCTTGAATTATCAACTTCATGCACAAAAGTTACTATTAATAGTAAGGTATGATCCAAGCATCCAAAATCACAATTTCTTGCAGGATTCATGTTTGCTAGCATTCATACAACCTAATTAACATCCCAACAACATCAAACAACAATCAATTCCACAAAAGCCCCAAAATTTTCGAATTAGGGTTCCTATTCCTCAAGGTTCATAATCAATCAATCAAAAGTGTAGTTTTCTTGCATAATCAACTTTAAACAACATGTATACAATCAAACTAATTCATTAACATCAACAAAACATCAATATTCAGCCCCATGAATCTCTAATTCGCAGCCTAGGGTTCGGCCCTAATGAGAAATGCACAAAAACATCCGAACTAACCTTTAATCCACGTGTGTACTTGTTAATGAAGGTTCAATTCGCGATCTAGCACTTGTAATTGATCAAAACCGTGATGGAATGATGATTCTAGGCTGAAAATCGCAGAAAGAGGGCTAGAGGATGTGCAGGTCACGATTTTGGGAGAAGGTGGGGGCTAGGGTTAGTGTTTTGTTTAATTTAATTAACCACATGTACACTTTTAGCCCTTGCATTATGTACTTTATAAAAATTTTATCTTTTAAACTCCTTGTGACGTGTTTTAAACATAATAATATGAACATTTAAACTAATGATAACACTTATATATTTTATTTTTTAAAAAACGCAAGACATACGAATTAACACACGCGTTTCCGCGTTACGCGATAAAATTCCCAAATAGTCTTTAAATCGCGTAAACACATAAGCATAACACAATAATCATTTAATCCACTAGATTATTATTGATTTAACATTATTAATTATTTTCAGGTCACCAACGTCAAACAACAACTAGTGTGTGCTTACGACGCGTGTATGTAAAACTTAACGGAACTAACGGAATTTGGTAACGGAAAATCACCGGATGTCACATTATCCCCATATTGAAATAATTTTTGTCCTGAAAATTGTGTTACATGGTGAGAGTGTTCCATCACACGGTGAGAGTGTTCCATCACTGGTGTACTGCATTGGCACACCGAAATCGATATCGAGTGAGTTTTGGATGAGTTGTCATATCATCCCCATGTTGAAAGAAATTTCGTCCCAAAATTTAAATCAATACCTTCGTCTATAGGCATCGTCTCGAACAGTTGAGGGTACTTAAGCTTCATTTGATATTCACGTTCCCACGTGAATTACGGTCCACGTCACGAGTTCCAACGAACTTCGACTATGGGTATTTTGCTTTGCTTAAGTGTTTTTACCTCACGATCCATCACCTCGACTGGTTCTTCGATAAAGCGTAATTATTCATCCACTTGAACATTTTCTAGTGGTACAATTAGTGTCTCATCCGATAAACACTTCTTCAGATTTGAAACATGAAACACATCATGGACTCCACTCAGTGAATCAGGTAAGGCTAGCCGATAGGCCACTGGACCTATCCTTTCCAATATCTCAAATGGTCCAACACATCTCGAATTTAGCTTTCCTCGCTTGCCAAACCGAACTACGCCTTTCCATGGTGAGACTTTCAATAGGACCTTGTCGCCAATTTTAAACTCTAGAGGTTTCCGTCTCTTGTCAGCATAACTTTTCTGTCTATCTCGCGCTGCAGCCATACGGTTCCGTATCTGCAAAATCTTCTCAGTCGTTTCATGAATTAGCTCGGGACCCGTTAGTTGACTATCACCAATTTCAGCCCAGCAAACCGGTGATCGACACTTTCTTCCATACAAAGCCTTGAAAGGTGCTGCCTATATGCTAGTGTGATAGCTGTTATTATAGGAAAATTCCACCAAAGGTAGGTTAACTTCCCAGTTGTTCCCGAAATCAATCACACAAGCACGTAGCATATCCTCCAAAGTCTATATGGTACGCTCACTCTGTCCGTCGGTCTGTGGATGATAAGCAGTACTCATATCCAATCGTCTACCCAGAGATTTTTGTAGTGATTGCCAGAAGTGTGACGTGAAGCGAGCGTCCCAGTCAGAAATAATTGATATCGGTACACCGTGTCTCGAAACGATTTCTTTAAGATATAGTCGGGTTAGTTTCTCCATCTTATCCGTTTCCTTAATTGCAAGGAAGTGAGCGGACTTAGTCAACCAGTCCACAATAACCCAGATTGTGTCACAACCAGTACTAGTCCGGGGTAACTTAGTGATAAAATACATAAAAATTTGTTCCCATTTCCACATTGGTATCTCGGGTTGCTGTAACAGTCCGGATGGTTTTTGGTATTCCACCTTTATCTTCGAACAGGTCAAACACTTGCTCACATGTGTAGCTACGTCCGCCTTCATGTTAGGCCACCAATAGTGCGCCTTTAGATCATGATACATCTTGTCAGATCCAGGATGTATAGAGTATTTAGACTTGTGTGCCTCGTTCATAACCAAATCCCTCAGATTTCCATAGACAGGCACCCAAAGTCTATCCATGAAGTACCGAATTCTATCCTCTTTCACTACTAATTGTTTATCCATTCCCCGTAATGACTCAGAACTAATGTTTTCCTCTTTTAACGCTTCTATCTGTGCTTCCTTAACTTGTTCAGGCAGATAGGTACTGATTGTAAGCTGTAAGGCTCACACCCGCCTGGGTTTAGCTGTTTCTTTTCGGCTTAAGGCATCGGCAACTACGTTCGCCTTTCCAGGATGGTACTTGATAGCGCAATCATAATCATTCAGAACTTCCACCCAACGTCGTTGCCTCATATTTAACTCTTTTTGCTCAAAGATGTGCTCAAGAATCTTGTGATCGGTGTAGATAGTGCATTTGGTACCGTACAAGTAATGTCTCCAAATCTTTAAGGCAAAAACTACTGCACCCAATTCCAGGTCATGGGTGGTATAATTCTTCACATGAACTTTTAGTTGTCTTGAGGCGTAAGCTATCACTTTGTCGTGTTGCATCAGGACACAACCCAATCCTTGAATGGATGAGTCACAATACACCACGAAATCATCTGTTCCTTCTGGCAGTGCCAATATCGGTGCACTACAGAGTTTCTGTTTTAATAGCTGGAAAGCCGCCTCTTGACTTTCACCCTATTTGTATGTCGTTCCTTTGTGGGTCAAAGCTGTGAGAGGTTGTGCAATCTTAGAAAATCCCTCTATGAATCGTCGGTAATACCCTGCTAATCCCAGAAATTGTCTTATCTCACTCGGTGTCTTAGGTATAGCCCAATTCTTTATCGCCAAAATCTTGGTAGGATCAACATGTATTCCCTTCTCATTAACAATGTGACCTAGAAATTGCGCCTCGCGTATCCAAAAGTCACACTTAGAGAATTTGGCGTACAGTTGCTCATTCTTTAGTAGTTTTAAGATTAATCGTAGATGCTCTTCATGGTCCTCCTTGGTCTTAGAGTATATCAGTATGTCATCGATAAACACAATAACAAACTAGTCGAGATAGGGTTTGCACACGCGATTCATGAGATCCATGAACACCGCAGGTGCATTAGTCAACCTAAAAGGCATGACCAAGGACTCGTAATGACCATAACGAGTACGGAATGTGGTTTTGGAGATGTCTTCCTCACGGACTCTGAGTTGATGATAACTAGACCTCAAGTCGATCTTTGAATAATAGCTTGATCCCTGAAGCTGATCAAACAAATCGTCGATACGAGGTAGAGGGTATCGGTTCTTGACTGTGACTTTGTTTAATTCTCTATAATCGATGCACATTTGAAACATGCCATCTTTCTTCTTAACAAAAAGGACAGGGGCTCCCCAAGATGATGTGCTAGGTCGGATAAAGCCCTTATCTAAAAGCTCCTGAAGTTGTGATGACAACTCCTGTAGTTCGTTCGGTGCTAATCGATAAGGTGCTCTAGCAATCGAGGCTGCGCCAGGAGTCAGTTCAATTTGGAATTCCACTCGACGTTGAGGTGGTAGTCCAGGAAGATCCTCTGGAAACACCTCTGGAAAGTCTCGTAGCACGGGAATGTTCTTTATTTTTCTTTCCTCTGGTTGCTTATCGGTGACGAGTGCCAGAATAGCCAAATGACCTTTTCGCAATAACTTCTGTGCTTTCATGTAGGAGATAATGCCCATCACTGCGCCACTCCTATCGCCTCGGACTATAAGAATTTCATCACCAACAGGAATTCGTATGATTTTCTCGTGACATATGACTTCCGCTTGCTTATTTGAGATCCAATCCATGCCTACCACAACGTCGAAACTTCCTAGTGTAACAAGCATAAGATCTATAGCGAAAGTATGACCAGCAAGTTCTATCTTACAATCTCTAAGGATGTGTGTTACATGGATTTGTTTAGGCCAACTCTACGGTGTATTTGGATTCTAAAGCAGAAGGGATATCACTTAGGACACTACAGAACTTTAAGGATATGAAACTTCTATCAGCTCCAGTATCAAACAGTACTGTAGCGAAACATCCATTGACAGAAAACCTACCAGTAACAATAGTAGGGTCATTTAGAGCCTCACCTGAGCCAATGACGAAGGCTCTCCCTTTGGCTCCAGTATTATTACCACCATTTCAATTGCCTTTTCCATCATTGTTGTTGTTGTTGCCTTGATTGTTGTTGTTTTGGCCATTGCCATTGCCGTTTTTCCTCAGCTGCGGGCAGTTTCGCCTGTAGTGCCCTTCTTTCCCACACTCAAAGCAACCCTTTGGGGTCTCCTGAGGTTGCTGTGGCTTCCTAACCAACTGACCACGGCAATCCTTGGCCAAATGTCCCATTTTGCCATACCGCTGACACTTGTAATTGTCACATCTTCCAACATGATAATAGTTGCACCGCGTGCACCTCGGCTGTTTACCACCATAGCCGCTCGGTCCTTGATTGTTCAAGGCCGACTGGTTGAAATTACGGTTGTTTTCGAACCTCCTTTGTTGTTGCTGAGTTGGATGTTGACCACCGGACGATGATGATTTATTGGTGGTGTTGTTGTTGTTTGAGGCATCCCACTTCCTTTTGTTGTCGGGCACGCTCGCTGCAGCGCCCCGTTTTGGTAACCGTCCTTGCTCCACGGCTTCATCAGTCAGTTTGTGGGCTAGGCGAATAGCTTGTTGAATAGTGGCTGGGTTGGAAGAAGTCACCGTACTCCTAATCTCGGGCACCAATCCCCGGATGTAGTGTTCCACTCGCTTGTGTATCTCGTTTATCATCCCTGGACATAGGGTGGCCAGCTCATGAGTTCTTGTGGTATAAGCCTCGATCTCTGAACCTTGCATTTTCAGCTGCCAAAATTCCATTTCCAGCTTTTGGACTTCGCTTCGAGGACAGTATTCCTCGATCATTATATCTTTAAACTCATTCGACGGGAGTTCATTTGCCATGGCTTGCCCTAGCATCTGCACTTGAGCATTCCACCAAGACAACGCTGCACCATCCAACGTCCCGGTAGCGTATTTCACCTGGTCAGCAGGTGGACAGTTACACTTTGAGAACACGGACTCCGTCTTCTCAAACCACCTTACCAACCCTACAGCTCCCTCGGTTCCACTGTAGGTGTAAGGCTTGCAGTCCATGAAGGACTTGTAGGTACACGATGGCGGTCCTGCTAGCTGTCCTACTAGAGCAGCAGCTACCGCTGCCTGGACTTGTGCATTTATTAGAGTAGCCAATTCCGCAGGGGTCATATTAATAGTACCGGCGCCTTGATCACCGGCACCTTGGTCACCGGCGTCACGTCCACGCCCGCATTCGCGTCCTCGACCACGTCCACGTCCTCGGGCGTCCATTATTCACTTTACATTCACAAATACAATACTAAGTAATGAATCAATCGAACAAAACCGCTGTTTGAGGTTACTCATTGAAGTATAGTAAACAATAAGAAAGTAATGAATTCATCATCACCACAACATTTATAACAAAAATAATAACCAAAGGTAAATAAATTTGCAAATGAGTCGCAAATTATTTATCAATGTCAAAATTTGAGTTTGTTGTTCGGGTGGGGAAACAACTCTTCCCACATAGGTTCCAAAATAAAGAAACGCTACATAGTCCAAGTCGTTTGAAGGAAATAGAATAGAATCAATCAACTATGTCTGAACCGTCACCGTCATCATCCATCTCTACCGGTTCTTCCTCAAGTTCTCCCTTAGGTTCCTCTTCTGGTTCCTCCTCCTCCTCGGGGGCCTCCACGGGAGCAGGAGCTATGGCAATCTGAAGCGCCGCCAACTGAGCTTCTAATGTTGCAATCCTGTTGTCGGCTGTTTCGTCGCGCTGCTCTCGTGCGGTCATGCATCCACTCAGCGTCTGGTAACCGTCCCGCATTTGGTAAAAACCCTCCAAGGTCTTACCATGATGCTCCTCGAGTACATCCAGCTGGTGTCGTAGCGTGTACACCTCATGCTGTAGTGTACAAACATCGCTCATGAGTCGCCTGACCCGGTGTTGCTCCGTGTCCAGAGCTGCCACTAACGCTGCAATCACTTGCTTGTTGGACTGCACCGTCCTCGGGAGTGAAGGTAGTGGTTGTTCGGTGTTGGTTCTAGTTCTAGGCCTCGAGGTAGGTACACGTTCCCTATATATAATATGGTCCACGAACTCAGGATAAAAACTCCAGTCTCGCGGAGGGTCGCGTTCAGGTGGCACAAACGGTTGATCCCAGTCAAACTCTTCTTGTGGGTAGTCCAAACGAGGCCAGTCAAGTCCATCGTTGGGTACTGGTCCCGGAGGTGGGGACTCTGATCGGGTGGGTGATGCTGGTCGTTTACCAGGTGCTCTCGATGAAGATGACATGCTGTAGAGAGTGTGATTTGTGTATGCCAATGAGTATACAGTAGAAAAATCAGGAACAAGTAACTAACTAACTGTGTGCGGTTATAGTCTAGTGTGTATGCAACCTAGTTCTCTATAACCAATGGCTCTAATACCAATATGTCACACCCTCAAAATCCACAAGTGGAGTTTTACCGCGAGCCGTGTGAACAAACCAGGATCACAGTCAATAGTTACTCGGAACGACTCTATATGCCATAAAATAAAACAAACCAAAGTTCAAACTTTAAAACCATGCGGAAGCGTATTGTAGATAAAACAAACCCAAAATATATAAATGTATCATATGGCAAAACATGTGCCAACCACATATTTGAAAACCATAATTAAAAGATGAGTAAATATGTTTGTAGTTTAAATCCTTAGAATGCATGCTGACTCGTACTGTGCTCCTACGGCAAACTGGATTATCGACCTGAGAATAGCATACTAAAATGTCAACACAATGGTTGGTGAGTTCAAGAGTTTGCGTATAAACATAACAGTTTAACAATAGTGATATATATAAGCATGTGCATTGCAATGGATAGCTAGTCCATTAACAAATAAATATTAATACATAGTGATTTCGCAATTGAAGCTGACTGTGTTATGTTTGCCTCCTGTCACGACTTTACCATGTCGTGACAAATGTACATAGGTCAAATTGCACCCGATTGACCTCGAGTCACACAGGTGGGGCTCGTCAGACCCAGTAGTACTACCCAAGTTTCCCCGCTATTCAATATTAACAATTCGAAAGTGTGAGGACTTTATCATGGTAAACAACACTATATTAATATCATACACATCTTAAATATAAAAAGCGTTTGTAAAGTTACCAGTATGCTATCTCCCCCAAAAGAGGTTAAGTAAAACAGTGGGGCATGAACTCACCTGATACGCGTATTGTGTACTAGAGTTTACTTGAATGACAAAGTGAACAGTCAACCCTCAGAGGTTACCTAGATCACGTAAGTACATGAGTTTGTGTAAACAGTGAATATGAGAAACCATAAGTGCGCCATAACCAAGGACTCAAGGTTTTAGAAGAATAGATATGTTTGACCCAGTTGACCCATTTGACCCGTTGGTGACATTATGTGTTGTAAACCATTTAAACAGACATGAGCATATATCATACAAGTCATGTAAGTTCTTAGCATCTAGCATACTCAGTGTGTTCATAACACACTAGTGTATCATATAAAAGGACAGATCGTGCATAACCTACTTATATGACCTATAACCATGAATTGGCATATACGGGTCAAAACAAATAATCTACCAAATAATCATCCATACTAACCACAACACATTCAATATGCCCAATACATAGAACATACATCAATATGATCAATTTCCAGTCCCAAACATGATGTCCTAGTTATTAGTCAACACACAAATCCATACATGATCTCCAATGTGCATAAATCACACAACAACCTAATAAACATTCCATACGACCCAATTTACAGATTCTATCACATTAGGCATCCACAACAAGCATTCTAGCATGATCCTAATGTCATGAACATGTCAAATTCCCAATATCCAATGTTCATCCAAAATAAAGTTTCCCTTTTGGGAAAGTTCATCCCAAAATCTAATAAACACCCAATGTACACCTAATTCATCAACAATATACTATTTCAAACTCATAACAAAATCTAACTATGATCAACAACATCAAACTAGCATGATTCATTCATCCATATCTAAAAAGTTTCTACTTTTGGCAAGACATGAACAACAACATCCAACCTAAGATTTCTAGCTTTCATAGCAACAATCTAGCATTCATATCATAATCCCAATGTTCATACAACATCATTAACACCCTAATAACACCAATTCGTCCTTGAATTATCAAGTTCATGCACAAAAGTTACTATTAATAGTAAGGTATGATCCAAGCATCCAAAATCACAATTTCTTGCATGATTCATGTTTGTTAGCATTCATACAAACTAATTAACATCCCAACAACATCAAACAACAATTAATTCCACAAAAGCCCCAAAATTTTCGAATTAGGGTTCCTGTTCCTCAAGGTTCATAATCAATCAATCAAAAGTGTAGTTTTCTTGCATAATCAACTTTAAACAACATGTATACAATCAAACTAATTCATTAACATCAACAAAACATCAATATTCAGCCCCATGAATCTCTAATTCGCAGCCTAGGGTTTGGCCCTAATGAGAAATCCACAAAAACATCCGAACTAACATTTAATCCACGTGTGTACTTGTTAATGAAGGTTCAATTCGCGATCTAGCACTTGTAATTGATCAAAACCCTGATGGATTGATAATTCTAGGCTGAAAATCACAGAAAGAGGGCTGGAGGATGTGCAGGTCACGATTTTGGGAGAAGGTGGGGGTTAGGGTTAGTGTTTTGTTTAATTTAATTAACCACATGTACACTTTTAGCCCTTGCAATATGTACTTTATAAAATTTTATCTTTTAAACTCCTTGTGAGGTGTTTTAAACATAATAATATGAACATTTAAACTAATGATAACACTTATATATTTTATTTTATAAAAACGCAAGACATACGAATTAACACACGCGTTTCCGCGTTACGCGATAAAATTCCCAAATAGTCTTTAAATCGCGTAAACACATAAGCATAACAAAATAATCATTTAATCCACTAGATTATTATTGATTTAACATTATTAATTATTTTTAGGTCACCAGCGTCAAACGACAACTAGTGTGTGCTTACGACGCGTGTATGTAAAACTTAACGGAACTAACGGAGTTTGGTAACGGAAAATCACCGGATGTCACATTATCCCCATGTTGAAAGAATTTTCGTCCCGAAAATTGCGTTACATGGTGAGAGTGTTCCATCACACGGTGAGAGTGTTCCATCACTGGTCTACTGCATTGGCACACCGAAATCGAAATCGAGTGAGTTTTGGATGAGTTGTCATATAAATGAAGCCTCAAGTATTTTGGTTGCCATGGAGATGTAGCAGGGTTGTTCTTTATATGATGCACAGTTGCTTCTTGGATGATTGAAGTCAATTGATGATGATCAATGAATGAGATGGTTTGAGTTGTGTTTTAGGTCAAATGGTTGGGACTCTAAAACTTACATGAGGACTAAGGTAAGTGTTTGCAAGTAGTTATTTTATTGTTATTTGATTTAAGTTTAGTCTTGTGTAATTGCTTGAGTTTTTATAAGAAAGTTTATAGTTTGGATAGATTCTGTAACAATTAGTGATTCAATTGTGACAATTTTGGTTATTTAAACTTTTTTTTTCTAAATTGAATTGTTTTGACCTGTATCTATTTTTTTAGAATTTATTTTGACCCAAACCTAACCAAATTGCTTAGTTATGTATACCTGTCTATATATTTATATATTTTCTCAATGCAATCCAAGGAAAAGAGCCAAAAACAAAAACAATACGTATAGCACCCATATCAATTGGAGCATAAACACGTTTTCTAGCACCCACTCCAATTGCATATAAGTTTGTTTGGGTCACTGCAATCTTTATACACATTTCGCACAAGAAATGAGAAACGAGTAAAATGTTCTTTCATTATTGCAAAATGTTTGAATTAATGCAATTTGAAAACTATTTCATTTTAAGCAAACAAAGTCTCTAAGTAAAAATTTACTGAAACTACAAGAACTACACATGTAATTTACTTTTATTTTAATTATATTATTTTTAGACACGCGTGGGAATTTGACTGTGATTGAAACAACTGATAGAAAATGGAGGGACCTAATAAACTAACAAAATACGAGTATCGTGAAAAAAATTGTCATTTCCACTGCATCGCGCGGGTTTTTTATTGGTGTATATATATATGTATATATATATGTATATATATATGTATATGTATATATATGTATATGCATGTATTTATATATATATGTATATAGACATATATATATATATATATATATATATATATATATAGACACACACACGCGCACTAATACATGTATTCATATGCATATCCATACTTGATCAAACATTTATATATATATATATATATAATATATATTTATATATATATATATATATATATATGTATGTATGTATGTATGTATGTATGTATACACACACATGCATACGTACAAATACATGTACACACACATTCAACATATACATACTTGTACATATATATATACATATACACACACAATTTGACACACACACATTAGCCTACATGTCACACCCCCGCTGATAGCGGAAACACGGGGAATGCGAGCTAGACGGGATCGTCATAACACATGGTATGCAATAGAGTAGCAATAATAATATGATGACAAGCGTGTCATGACGACACCCGAACACAGTTGGAGACTTGTGTCGTGTATAGTCAAGTTCACGACAGCATAGCCATAAACATAACATAGATGATCACATAAGCATTAAGGAACAACTGGTAATGTAAGTTCCCAGAACTCGGGAACAAGTACACAAAAGAACATGTTCAAGATTTACAAGGGTAATAGTTACAAAATGCATCCTAGGGTCTCCTCTAAAAGGCAGCACTCCTAGATCTTCAATTACCCTGATCACCTGAAAAGAAATGCTCAAAACGGTCAACAAAATTGTTGGTGAGCTTCGCAGGTTTTAAGTAATGAAAGTATTAATGATGAGAACGCTAGGTTTAATAAGGATTACCGCGACTACACTTATGCATAGGCGGTTTTACCAGTTATAAATAGCTACAGCCAAACCTAGTCATCGGTCCCACGCGGGGATTGATGGCTGTAAAGAAACGTTTCCAAAGTTTAAATAGTTTATAAAACACGTAGCAAGATCAACACAGCGCATACGTTTAGTTTATAGCCAAACCAATCCTTAGGTCCCATTACCGGGATTAATGGTTATATAAAAAGGTTTTCCATAGCATAGTAAGTTTAACTTGACGTAGCAAGATCCACACAGCGCATACGTGTCAAGTTAAACATGACGTAGCAAGATCCACACAGTGCATACGTATAGGTTACAACCAAACCAATCTTTAGGTCCCAATTATCGG
The DNA here is from genome assembly GCA_024085815.1 of Flaveria linearis. NCBI lineage: Eukaryota > Viridiplantae > Streptophyta > Magnoliopsida > Asterales > Asteraceae > Flaveria > Flaveria linearis. Next base: position 53,818,474 of record CM044005.1, read on the forward strand.
TATTAATGGTTGTAATGGATGATCGGCTTAGAAGAACCACACAGAAGAACCACACAGAAGAACCACACAGAAGAACCACACAGCCGAGAGCATCCACGGTCAATGGCATCCACAAGTAGCATAAATCAACATGTAACATCAAATAGTAGTGCATGGTAGTGTAAAACCCCTAAGTAACATACATAGGGTAACATAGCACATAGTTCAAGTTCATATAGCAGCAAACAGTCAGGATCATCATGTAACCCGGTTTAAGCACATTCTTAGTATACCGGGGATGCTTATGTATAGGGTCCTCCGCAGCATTCCCACCACATCCGCGATATACATAGAATGATACCTAAACCAGTTACATGACATCCATTTATCCTTAGTATCAATCAACAAGTTTAGCAAGGTAAGTTACTCATATAAGTAGTAGCCATCTTCCACTAGGGAAGGTGCCTGAAATCAAGTTAAATAAGTGAGCATTCTTTTCCCCCAAGTAAAAAATATTCGAAAAGGTTTTATAAGCGTAAAAAGGGGCCACGAAACTCACAGAACAGATGGTAAGCACAATCGATGTAAGATTTCCTGGAATAAGATGCTAGGAACCGTCAAACACCTATTGACAATTACTGACAAGCATAAGTAAGGAGTATAGAACATAATATGATAGTCGATTAGTTCCGGTGTTTCGGTTCGGTCGTGAGTAGTACACACAAGTAGACACACACACCTCAGACCTTATGTAGGTATAAGTATTTAAAGATAGCCGTCATTGCTATGACATTCGAGCAATGACATTATTTCTGATGTCACCTCATCAACACAAGACACCCAAAGGGAAATCACACATACACGCATCGTCAATCACACAACAGGACCTGACGCACGACTGACACTCCATTCACACGAGTGGACTTTCAGTCGTACGAATTAGCTACTTTCGTACAATTGAACCTCCATATGTGTGACTAAGCTTTTAGTCGTACCATGCAATACCAGTCGCACGACCCAACGGCCAACCGTGCGACTCAACGTCCCTTCGCGCGAATCAGCTTCATTCGCGCGAGTGGACCTTCTTTCGCGCGACAGGCATCTGATCGTGCGACTCACACACAATCGCACACTCGTACAGTCGCATGGCCCAGTCACGCGAAAACCCCTATCGCGTGACGACTCCTGTTGGCTACTGCTTTCTGCTTTTATGCGAAAACCCCTGTCGCACACTCCTGTCGCACACTCCTGTCGCACACTCCTGTCGGCCCAGTCACGCGAAAACCCCTGTCGCACACTCTTGTCGCATGACAACCCTCTCATTCGCACCCACCGACCTCCGCGCGACACAACCGCGTGACGTACCCAATCGCGCAGATAGAATCGCACACACAAACACCCAGTCGCATGCCCCCAGTCGCGCGACAACCCTATTCGCGCCGACGGGGGTCGCGACTGCAGGAAGTTGCAGGGCGGCCTTCGGCTGCCCGAACACGAGTTTTACCCCACCAGAACCTCCAGAACTCACCTCCTAAACTGTCTAGACAAGAAGCACACTCAAAACATGACATGCAAGCCCACACGACCTCATGTGCTCGGATGAACCCGAGCACTCGAAAACCCTAAAACGCAGCAGCTAAATCGAGATAACAACGAGGTAAGTGAGGTTATCTACCTGCTAGGAACGAGTATTCACGATGACACTCAAGATTTGATGACGAATATGCGACAAACGGTTCGATTTTGGTGTAGGCTAGAGAGAGTGAAGAAGATGAAGATGAAGTGATGAAGAAGGTGAAAAAGTGTCAAGAATGGCTGGGAAGGGGTATTTATACCCAGCTAGTTTCTCAAAATGTCAAGTTTAGTCCCCGCACTTTGCCCCCGGGTTCCCAAATTTTGTTTCGGTTGAAAACGTTATTAATTAGTCTTGCTTTATTGATGATAAAATGTTATTAATGTTATTTATAAGTTAAAAATGATTTTTATTTATGACAATTATTTTAATATAAAAATGACGTGTTTAGTGTTAACGGGGCAATTCTTGGAGAAACGTCTTAAGATAACGACAAGTCAAGCAACGATAACACGCATATAAGAACAACTAAGTAAAACAAATATGGTATCCACGTAGATGGTTTATAAAATTGAGGAATGACTGACAACGAAGGTTAATCGATCACGTTAAATGACGGACCTTTGGTGACGGATGTCACAGTATCCCCCAGTTGAGGGAATTTCGTCCCGAAATTCAACTGGTGCTAGGTCTAAGTGCGTCATCCTTGAATAGATGTGGATATTTAAGTCTTTTCTGATCTTCACGTTCCCATGTAAACTCTGGTCCTCGTTTGGAATTCCATCTCACACGGACGATAGGTATCTTGCTGCGCCTTAATCTTTTGACCTTTCGGTCCATGACCTCGATAGGTTCCTCCACAAAGTGGAGGCTTTCATCAATCTTGATGTCCTCAATTGGTACGTGAAGTGTTTCATCAGCTAGACACTTCTTGAGGTTCGATACATGGAAGGTATCGTGTACACTGTTAAGCTCTTGTGGCAATCGTAATCGATACACCACCGGACCGATTCTTTCTACAACCTTGAATGGTCCAACATATCTTGGGGCTAACTTCCCTTTCTTTCCAAACCGAACGATCCCTTTCCAAGGAGAGACCTTAAGTAATACTCGATCCCCAACGTTAAACTCTAGCGGCTTCCGACGGTTGTCGGCATAGCTCTTTTGGCGATCTCTAGCAGCTTTAAGTCGGTCTTTGATTAGGAAGATCTTATCGGTGGTTTCTTGAATGATCTCTGGGCCCGTAAGATGGCTTTCACCAACTTCAGCCCAACAAACAGGTGATCTACATTTCCGTCCATACAACGCTTCAAACGGTGCACACCCAATACTAGTATGGTAACTGTTATTGTAGGAAAACTCGATCAGCGGTAGATGAGTATCCCAACTGCCACCAAAATCAATGACACATGCCCTCAGCATGTCCTCAAGCGTCTGTATTGTTCGTTCACTTTGGCCGTCTGTCTGGGGGTGATAGGCTGTACTCATGTCTAATAGAGTGCCCATCGCTTTCTGTAATGTCTGCCAAAAGCGTGAAGTAAATCGACTGTCTCGGTCGGATATGATTGACATCGGCACCCCGTGCCGTGTCACGACCTCTTTGATGTACAACCTTGCCAGCTTATCCATCTTATAGTCTTCTCGGATAGGCAAGAAGTGAGCGGACTTTGTCATTCGATCCACCACGACCCATATCGAGTTGTGCCCACTTGGTGTTCTCGGGAGTTTGGTAATAAAATCCATAGTGATGTTCTCCCATTTCCACTCGGGAATTTCAGGTTGTTGCAATAGTGCCGATGGTTTCTGGTGTTCAGCCTTGACCTTTGAACAAGTCAAGCATTTGCTCACATATGTAGCAATATCTTTCTTCATACCTGGCCACCAGTACAGCTCTTTCAGATTGTGGTACATCTTGTCTGCACCAGGATGAATAGAGTATCGAGTCTTGTGTGCTTCATCCAAGACTAGTGTACGTACACCTCCCCATATGGGGACCCATATACGATCTATGAAGTAATATACGCCGTCATCCTTGCGAGTCATTTGTTTATCCAACCCTCGAAATTCTTCTCCCGCAAGGTTTTCTTCTTTCAACGCTTCATTCTGTGCCATTTGAGTCTGAGCCTTTAGATTAGTTTGAATAGTCAAACCTAGCGCTCGAGCACGTAATGGTTTCACGCGTTCTTTACGGCTTAAAGCGTCAGCCACCACGTTAGCTTTCCCCGGGTGATACCGGATTTCGCAATCGTAGTCGCTAAGTAGCTCTACCCAGCGTCGCTGTCACATGTTAAGTTCCTTCTGATTCATGATGTGTTGAAGGCTCTTGTGGTCTGTATAGATGATGCATTTGGTGCCATATAGATAATGCCTCCATATCTTGAGTGCAAACACTACGGCACCCAACTCCAAATCGTGAGTTGTGTAGTTCTTCTCATGCACCTTGAGTTGTCGCGAAGCGTAAGCAATTACCTTATCTTTCTGCATTAGTACACAGCCCAAACCTTAATGTGAAGCATCACAGTACACCACAAAATCACCGGTTCCGTCTGGGAGGGACAATATCGGTGCGTTGCACAATTTCTCCTTCAATGTTTGGAACGCCTGTTCTTGTGCTTTCCCCCAATCGAACTTCTTGTCTTTCTGAGTCAACAAAGTTAACGGTTGGGCTATCTTTGAGAAATTCGCAATGAAGCGACGATAGTATCCGGCCAATCCTAAGAATTGCCGTATCTCTGAAGGTGTTTGGGGTGTATTCCATTTCTTCACGGCTTCAATCTTACCGGGGTCCACATGAATTCCGTCTTTGTTAACCACATGGCCCAAAAACCTCACTTCTCGAAGCCAGAATTCACACTTCGAGAATTTAGCGAATAGTTTCTCTTCCCGCAACAGCTCCAGAATTGCTCGAAGGTGTTCTTCATGATCCTCTTTCGAACGAGAATAGATAAGTATGTCGTCTATGAACACGATCACGAACTTATCAAGATAAGGCTTGCACACCCGATTCATAAGATCCATAAAGACAGCTGGCGCGTTGGTCAATCCGAACGGCATGACCAAGAACTCATAGTGCCCGTAGCGAGTTCTAAATGCTGTTTTTGGAATGTCGTCCTCGAATACTCTTAGCTGATGATATCCAGATCGAAGGTCGATCTTAGAGAAATACGAGGCTCCTTGCAATTGATCAAACATGTCGTCGATTCTAGGGAGAGGATACCGATTCTTCACGGTCAGTTTGTTCAATTCCCTATAGTCGATACACATACGGACGACCCATCCTTCTTCTTGACAAATAACACCGGTGCTCCCCACGGTGAATGACTCGGTCGAATAAAACCTTTCTCTAGTAGTTCCTGTAGTTGGCTCGACAACTCTTGCATCTCGGAGGGTGCTAACCGATACGGTGTCTTAGCTATCGGTGTAGCTCCAGGAACCAGCTCTATATGGAATTCCACCTATCTGGAGGAGGCAATCCAGACAAAACATCAGGGAATACCTCCGGATAATCCCGTACAATTGGAATGTCTGCCAATTTTGTCTCTTCTTCTTTCCTTTCTACTATGTGAGCCAGAAAAGTGTAACATTGCTTCCGTAGACTTCGGCGTGCTTTCATTCAAGAAATGAGCTTTAGAGTTCTTCCCGGTCGTTCTCCTTGAATCTTGAGTACCTCCCCGTTTGGCATGGGGATTCGTACTACTTTCTCCCGACAAACAATCTCGGCTCCATGATTTGACAACCAATCCATACCCACTATCACATCGAAGCTGCCTAACTCGAATGGTATTAAATCTATGCTAAAGACCTGATCTTCCAACATGAGGGTGCAATTCTTAATAATCTCGTCTGCTTGTTCAACCCTACCATTAGCCATTTCTACGGAGTAACTACTTTCTAGCCTACTAGCACTTAAATCAAGCATATGCACAAACTCAGAAGATATAAAACTATTGTCTGCTCCAGTATCAAATAGTATGGATGCGAAATGGTGATTGAGCAGATACGTACCCGTAACAACGTTCGGGTCCTGACGGGCATCATTAGCTCCAATGACGAAGGCGCGTCCCCGTGCAGCATTACCCTGGTTCCCTTGGCCTTGAGCGCCCGCTATGGCCAGTATCTGTTGCTGGTTGTTTCCCTGCTGACCTGGTGCCTTATTCAGTCGGCGGCACATGTTTCTGAAGTGATCGAGGCCTCCATATTCGTAGCATGCCCTGGCATTCCCGGCGGGGTTAACCGCGTTGATGGGTGCCACCAGGTTTGGCGCTACTCTGCAGTCTCTTGCTTGATGCCACGGGCATCTGCAGTTCAAACACACCCGGCACGGCGTTGTTGGAGGATGATGAAGATTGCACCTGTCACATCTCGGGTGCGGCCCAGCATATTCCTTCTTCCCTTGAGTCACGGCCACAAAGTTTCTGGTCGTTTTGGCCCTTTTATCGAACTTTCATGTACCGGACCGGCTTGTTTCCCCAGTCTCTTTCCTTTTCTCCGCTCCCCAACCCAATACTCCTGTTCTTATCATCTCGTCAGTGAGAGCGCCAGCTTTCAGAATCGCGCTCTGAATCGTAGGAGGAGCAGCTGCAGTTACCATTGCTCGGATTTGAGGCGCGAGTCCCCAAATGTACCTCTCAATCCTCTTGAATTCCGGAGTGACTAGGTGTGGAAATAGTCTAGCCAACTCATGGAATCGGTCAGTATAAGCTGCGTGCCCTGTCCCCACCATAGCATGATTCCAGAACTCATGCTCAAGCTTTTGCATCTCGTTGTGAGGGCAGTATTCCTCGGTAATCAAGGCTTTAAATTCATCCCAAGTCATCTGCATCGTAGATTCCCTTCCTCTAGCTTGAACCTGGGTGTTCCACCAGGTTAGTGCTCTGCCCTGCAGTGAGCACGTAACATACTTGATCCGTTGGCTGTGAGGCATTCGCTGATGTCGATCACAGCCTCCATCTTCTCAAGCCATCTAGTCAGGGCTATCGCCCCACATTTTCCATCGAACTCACGGGGCTTACAGGCCACAAACTCCTTGTAAGAACAGCCCCGCTTGGCATTAGCAATCCCAGTTTCATTACCGGTTGTACCACCATTCCCGGTCTCTTGGTTACTTTCATTCCAGTCGGGTTCCCATTACCCTCGTTCTCGTTACCACCATCCCCGTGGGAGTGGTTTTGCTGTTGCAAAGCATCGCTCACTTGAGCTACAATAGTGGGAATCAAGGCAGTAAGTTGTTGAGCAATTAGGGCTGCCATATCAGGGTTTCCAGTCCCTTGGGTATTGCCAATAGGGCCTTCATTTGTTCCTGAAGGTCTACCTCTGCCTCTGCCTCTGCCCCTCGGGGCTTCACTTCCGCTACTACTTCTGCGTTTAGATCTTCGAGGCGGCATGTTCTATTCATAAAAGAGGTAACATATAAGCTTTTTTCACGTTAAGATAAACAAGTACTCCACTCATCAAGTTCCAACGTTTGATGTTCCGGTCAGCCAAGATCACCATGCAGCCCATTTCAAGCATATTCTCGGTATACCGGTGATGTTTATATATAGGGTTCCCCGCAGCGTTCCCACCACACCCACGATGTACCGAGAATGATGCCTGATCCGGTTACATGACATCTGACCTTCCTTCACATCATATCCATAATAATCCATTAAGTCAACTGAGAGTCCAAACATGTAATCACGTATAGTCTGGCGAAGGTTGTCTATCTCGCGTCCTTGAAAGGACTCAGACATGGCCTCCTCGGGTTGGTCTCAGTATCTGAGGTGAAGCGTAATGTATGATCTGTGAAGATCTCTTCGGGTCTCAATACCCGAATTTGGTTATGATAACTTGGCGCAGAGGGAACGGAAGATCCAATAGAAAACCTCTTCGAGCACAAGGGCTCAATCACAAGGTGAAACATCACAGACAGAAGCATAACCAAACATGTAAAGAGGAACACATACACAAGATATATAAATGCACACAAGCTTAAGCATGCAAATCTACATGAAGGTTCCTAGGTTATAGTCTAGGTCATGTGTAATTGCCTAATTCTCTATAACCAATGGCTCTGATACCAGTCTGTCACACCCCCACTGATAGCGGAAACACGGGGAATGCGAGCTAGACGGGATCGTCATAACACATGGTATGCAATAGAGTAGCAATATTAATATGATGACAAGCGTGTCATGACGACACCCGAACACAGTTGGAGACTTGTGTCGTGTATAGTCAAGTTCACGACAGCATAGCCATAAACAAAACATAGATGATCACATAAGCATTAAGGAACAACTGGTAATGTAAGTTCCCAGAACTCGGGAACAAGTACACAAAAGAACATGTTCAAGATTTACAAGGATAATAGTTACAAAATGCATCCTAGGGTCTCCTCTAAAAGGCAGCACTCCTAGATCTTCAATTACCCTGATCACCTAAAAAGAAATGCTCAAAACGGTCAACAAAATTGTTGGTGAGCTTTGCAGGTTTTAAGTAATGAAAGTATTAATGATGAGAACGCTAGGTTTAATAAGGATTATCGCGACTACACTTATGCATAGGCGGTTTTACCAGTTATAAATAGCTACAACCAAACCTAGTCATCGGTCCCACGCGGGGATTGATGGCTGTAAAGAAACGTTTCCAAAGTTTAAATAGTTTATAAAAGACGTAGCAAGATCAACACAGTGCATACGTTTAGTTTATAACCAAACCAATCCTTAGGTCCCATTACCGGGATTAATGGTTATATAAAAAGGTTTTCCATAGCATAGTAAGTTTAACTTGACGTAGCAAGATCCACACAGCGCATACGTGTCAAGTTAAACATGACATAGCAAGATTCACACAGCGCATACGTATAGGTTACAACCAAACCAATCAACACAGAAGAACCACACAGAAGAACCACACAGCCAAGAGCATCCAAGGTCAATGGCACCACAAGTAGCATAAATCAACATGTAACATCAAATAGTAGTGCATGGTAGTGTAAAACCCCTAAGTAACATACATAAGGTAACATAGCACATAGTTCAAGTTCATATAGCAGCAAACAGTCAGGATCATCATGTAACCTGGTTTAAGCACATTCTTAGTATACCGGGGATGCATATGTATAGGGTCCTCCGTAGCATTCCCACCACATCCGCGATATACATAGAATGATACCTAAACCAGTTACATGACATCCATTTATCCTTAGTATCAATCAACAAGTTTAGCAAGGTAAGTTACTCATATAAGTAGTAGCCATCTTCTACTAGGGAAGGTGCCTGAAATCAAGTTAAATAAGTGAGCATTCTTTTCCCCCGAGTAGAAAATATTCGAAAAGGTTTTATAAGCGTAAAAAGGGGCCACGAAACTCACAGAACAGATGGTAAGCACAATCGATGTAAGATTTCCTGGAATAAGATGCTAGGAACCATCAAACACCTATTGACAATTACTGACAAGCATAAGTAAGGAGTATAGAACATAATATGATAGTCGATTAGTTCCGGTGTTTCGGTTCGGTCATGAGTAGTACACACAAGCAGACACACACATCTCAGACCTTATGTAGGTACAAGTATTTAAAGATAGCCTTCATTGCTATGACATTCGAGCAATGACATTATTTCTGATGTCACCTCATCAACATAAGACACCCAAAGGGAAATCACACATACACGCATCGTCAATCACACAACAGGACCTGACGCACGACTGACACTCCATTCACACGAGTGGACTTTCAGTCGTACGAATTAGCTACTTTCGTACAATTGAACCTCCATTCGTGTGACTAAGCTTTTAGTCGTACCATGCAATACCAGTCGCACGACCCAACGGCCAACCGCGCGACTCAACGTCCCTTCGCGCGAATCAGCTTCATTCGCGCGAGTGGACCTTCTTTCGCGCGACAGGCATCTGATCATGCGACTCACACACAATTGCACACTCGTACAGTCGCATGGCCCAGTCACGCGACAACCCCTGTCGCGTGACGACTCCAGTCGCGTGACAACCCTCTCATTCGCACCCACCGACCTCCGCGCGACACAACCGCGCGACGTACCCAATCGCGCAGATAGAATCGCACACACACACCCAGTCGCATGCCCCCTGTCGCGCGACAACCCTATTCGCGCCGACGGGGGTCGCGACTGCAGGAAGTTGCAGGGCGGCCTTCGGCTGCCCGAACACGAGTTTTACCCCACCAGAACCTCCAGAACTCACCTCCTAACCTGTCTAGGCAAGAAGCACACTCAAAACATGACATGCAAGCCCACACGACCTCATGTGCTCGGATGAACCCGAGCACCCGAAAACCCTAAAACGCAGCAGCTAAATCGAGCTAAAAACGAGGTAAGTGAGGTTATCTACCTGCTAGGAACGAGTATTCACGATGACACTCAAGATTTGACCACGAAAATGCGACAAAAGGTTCGATTTTTGTTGTAGGCTAGAGAGAGAGTGAAGAAGATGAAGATGAAGTGATGAAGAAGGTGAAAAAGTGTGAAGAATGGCTGGGAAGGGGTATTTATTCCCAGCCTAGTTTCTCAAAATGTCAAGTTTAGTCCCCGCACTTTGCCCCGGGTTCCCAAATTTTGTTTCGGTTGAAAACGTTATTAATTAGTCTTGTTTTATTGATGATAAAATGTTATTAATGTTATTTATAAGTTAAAAATGATTTTTATTTGTGACAATTATTTTAATATAAAAATGACGTGTTTAGTGTTAACGGGGCAATTCTTGGAGAAACGTCTTAAGATAATGACAAGTCAAGCAACGATAACACGTATATAAGAACAACTAAGTAAAAAAAATATGGTATCCACGTAGATGGTTTATAAAATTGAGGAATGACTGACAACGAAGGTTAATCGATCATGTTAAATGACGGATCTTTGGTGACGGATGTCACACTACACACGCTTGATTTATTATTTTAAAAACCAACAAAATTTATAAAAGTTAGTAAAGTCTTGTCAGCACCCAAACCATCCAATACCCACTTAACCTACCCAAACCATCCAATACCCACTTAACCTATCCATCCAAAATCTTAGATAACTTGCACACTTGACCAACATCTTACAGATACCAAGCAAGATCTTGCAATAAACAAGAATTGGGACCCATACCACCACCCTCCATTCCCCAATTATTGGTTGGAAGAAAGCTCCTCAAACCCTCAACACAACCTACATTACTTAAACACTACACAATATCCCAATCTCTCTAACTCTGCATAAAACTCCCACCTTGAAACAACCTCATATCTTGCCATCATAGCATACAAGAACACTCAAGAAACACATAATCCAGCACTTGGAATCCCATCAATATCGACCCAACACAAGAAACAACATCTTCCTCAAGTTAAGGTAAGATCACATGAAAACACCCACACTCTTTCAAGTTTACATCTTTCCTATCATTAACTCATCTTAGAACCTAAAATAATCCACTATTTTGGACAGTGTTCTCTCATTATTTCAAGTTCATTTAGCTTCCCACACATTCATCTCACTCTTATCTCACCCATACAAAATTTACCGTTAATAGAAGTTAATTAACATTTTTAATGTAGAAAAATAATAAAAATTTATAAAAATCTTTAAACTAAGAAAATTAATAATTTCTAGTATATTATGACCTATAAACTTAAAGAAAAATTATATATCTAATAAAACCAATGAACTTAAAAATACATTATATAACGCACCCAAAACACGACCCGATACGTGTTTAAAAACATAATAAATCATCTCACCGATCCTATGAACATAACCTTAATATTCCAGAGACTAGGTAACACTCGAAATAAGTTATCATTGAAATTTAAACACTATTTTGACCATATAACAACTTTAAGCAAGAAATTACTATTATAATTGGTAAAAACGACAACTTCAAAAACATGTCCTTAAAACTATTAAAAATGGTTAAATAACAAAAATATTAATATATTACAGTAGCTAGACTTACTTAGAATGATAAAAGCCATAACAAATGATAAAAGTGAAAATTCCAAACATTAGCGTTAAACAAGTCAATTTAGCAAAGATGAGTGGCCAAACTTGCCAACTAGTGAAACCTTACTGTTTTGTACCAAATCATGCTTAACACTATAATAATCTGAATTCATTAAATAATAACCCAAACTTAATCTAAGACCACGTTAAAAGCTCAAACTTCAAGATTTAAACCAAATTACACACACGTAATGTAAATCACCAAATCGCGTAAATAAATCTAAACTAAAGGGTTGGGCTTAGATAATTGATTTAAATAAATCTAACACTTATGAAATGAACCTAGGAACCTTTCCAGTTGGTAGCATCGAAAATTCACACACTTATTTCAAGAACAAGCTAAGACGAGTCTGATAACCTCCTTTTTACTAAATTTATTTTGGGGTGAAATACACACTCTTAAAATCATTTTATGGTGAAATAGTTACTACTCTTGTACCATAAAATTATCATAATCATTAACGCTACGAGGAGTCACATGATTTGCGCATAGTACTGTTTGGGGAATCCCAAGCATACAATTGGCCCTTATGACAGGGAAACCCCTCATTGAGATTCAATAATCATTGTGTTACAAATTAGTGCAGATTAACCATGTTTAGCAGGGCACACTTAAGTCCATAACAAAAAGGGTGTGGGTTAGGGGACGTTCTAGCACTCATAAGGGTCAACCAGGTCTAGGTTTGATTGCGATACATTCTTTAAACTTATTAGCCCACAAACATTATGTTGACGTATTTTGGGTGTGTATTTTAGGAGAAGAATAATTTAAACAGATGATCATGGATAGGAATTGACCTAGTCGGATTCATGGAGTTAGCCACCACCCTATCTAATTGTTAATAATGGAGACCATTTATTTAAATTTATGTATTTGGATTTAGATAATATTTAACTAGTATGTATTTTGGTATGGATGCCACGTAGGCAACAAATCGTTAGATTTGAATCATTTAAGTAATGTTTATTATTTCTCTACAAACTGTTAATGGGTGAGATTAGAGTTAGAAATGAAGGGGATGGAGGTTCAAGATAAGAGAGTTTTGATTGTAGGGGAAGGGTAAACATGTAAAATTTTCCATTAAGCATCTTCCTATCTCTTAACCATTAAGAGCTGAATGGAACCATTAAAAGGTGGTGTTTTTGTGAACCAAACACCTCAACCTCTTACTGATTCAGAGATAACCTATTAATGGTCCACTAAGAGGCTACCAAATAGCCCCTAAGCTTACATATGAGTTTACTGTTAGGTTTGTTAGAACTTGAAACATAGTTTAACCATTTAAACTTTGTAAAAACGCAGCGGAAGGTTAACATTATAACATTGTTTATAAACTGAAATTTCAGGTTTTATTTTGATGTTATAAGTTTTAAACAAACCCAAGAACAAAAGGATATTTCATATGTGAATGATGCTAGCTATGAAAACACAAACAACACATTATGGACAGCCACAAAGAGGGCTGCCATAAACTACCTTTCAGCAGCAAATGTGGCAACAAAGGAGGATGATATTGACCAAGAAATCGACCAAGGCACCAAAATGAGGTCCTCTCAAGCTTGTATACCCAAAGCTTTATGGCAAACACTTCTTGTTAGGGAGAGTAAACACCAAGAACCACTTCTAAAACCCTTCTTTTTCCTGATGCTGCTGCCGTGAGTTTTAGAAGAAAAGAGAGAGTTTTTTTTGTGTTCTTTTGCATGTGTTGAGAGACGTGTCTAGTTGAGTGTGAGACTAGTTATTGATGGGGTTTACAAGAAAGCAAAAGGGACCAATGAATGCAAGGGGGGGGGGGGGCGAATTTTAATCAAAGAGGGGGTTTTCCCCCTTAAACTTAATCACCCATTAATTTAAACTAGTCTCATATTAAGTTGTACAATTAACATTTTAGTTATATAACTCATACACCCCTTTTATTATTTGATGTTATCTAACTAACTTAAATAACATTACAAATAATATTCTTGAACAAAATATCCTAATAAGTTGTTCAATCTCATATGCAACTTATTTAGAAAACCTATTTTCTAAATTGGTGTAAATATTTAATTGCATGATCATATCATCAATTAAATATTAATTGGTGTTTGCTAAGCTTGTTATTGGGTATAACCCGACTTGGATCATAACGTACTAACCGCATCAATATTCTACGTGTCTTGGGCATATAGAATCCTACAATCTCCCACTTGCACAAGATTCATAGAAGATTGATGCAAGCAGTAAATACCGCCTAACAACGGTTTACTACCCTTAATACGCATGACTTATAGCCATTCAATTACATCATCCCATTCAAGTATCCTACTTGAAATGATTTAGGTGAATTAATCATTTATCCTTTTGTTAAAAACGTCATGTTAAATCCATGGACACAGAATGATCATTCCTTGTTGATTTAACTTAATCAGGCCTTAGACATCTTGCTCTCAACAAATAAGAGGAACAAATCCCATCTTGACTATATACGTTTCTCACAAACACCTCGTGTCATACCTGAACATAGCCTTACGTACTGTCCATTATTTCCGGACAGTGATGACCTAGCTCAAGGTATAGCATTTGGTGAATATCAAAACCCAATATGTATCTCAGGTCTGAGGATACCAAATGATATTCGCCTTTTACTCAAATTTACTTATCATCAATCTAGAAGATTCCATGTAGTAAAATTTGAGATGTGGGTCAGTCCAATATTTGTATCCCATAAATATCTATGAACTTTGGCAGCAACCAATTGCTCTATATTCATCCTTATGAATATCCACCAATCCAAGTTCATAATAATCTTACCCTAATACTTGTTCCCACAAATATGAATGACGACGGACATTTAGAGTAAACTATTTACCCATGGATTAAACATGCTAAATTGGAACATTTATTGAAATATTATAACCAAATAATTTTATTCAAATAATAAGAGAGTTCCATTTATCCAAATACGAAATTACAGATCAAATCCAATCACTAGAATATCTAAGCCCAATGGCACAGGTATGACCTTCATGCTTTGCCTTTTCTATGAGCTTTATGAGAGGATCTGCAATATTTTGATCTGTGTGAACTTTGTGAATACATATCTTTCTTTTCTCAACTTCATCTCGTATGTAGTTGAATCTCCGCTCAATATGCCTAGTCTTTTGATGAGCACGAAGTTCCTTGATTTGAGCAATCGCACCCTCGTTATCACAAAAGATCTATAGGGGTCCTGAATAGAAGGGACAACCCCTAGATCGGCAATGAATTTCTTCAACCATGCAGCTTCTTGAGCTGCCAATGAGGCGACGACGTATTCAGATTCTGTAGTTGATAAAGCCACCACATCCTGTTTAGAGCTCTTCCAAGAGACCGCTCCTCCATTCAGAATGAAAATGTATCCCGATTGTGATCGTGAATCATCACGATCGGTTTGGAAACTTGCATCCGTGTAACCTTTTACAACGAGTTCCTGATCACCAGATCCATAGATTAGGAACATATCTTTAGTCCTCCTTAGGTACTTAAGTATGTTTTTAACAGCCATCCAATGACTGTTCCAGGATTTTGCTGGTATCGGCTTGTCATGCTTAAGGCGCATGAAACGTCCGGCCGAGTGCATATCATTGCATACATGATAGATCCAATAGCAGATGCGTATGGGATTGCCTTCATTTTATCTTGCTCATCCTTTGAGCTCGGACATTGAGTCGTACTCAATATCATTCCTCTTTGAATAGGTACCGTACCTTTCTTAGAGTTCTCCACCTTGAACCTTTTCAAGATCTTATCAATGTATGCACTTTGATTTAAACCAATCAACCGCCTTGATCTATCTCTATAGATCTTTATTCGCAGAATATAGGCGGCCTCACCAAGATCCTTCTTGGAAAAACAACTTCCAAGCCAGGTTTTTACACCTTTCAAGGTTGGAATGTCATTTCCAAATAGTAGTATGTCATCAACATACAATACTAGGAAAGTGATGATGCTCCCACTAGCTTTCTTATATACACAAGCTTTATCAGCGTTCTTCATGAATCCAAATTTAATTACTTCTTCATTAAAATGGTGATTCTAACTTCTCAATGCTTGTTTCAATCCATAGATTGATTTCTTTAACTTGCATACCTTGTTAGGATGTTTTGGATCGACAAAACCTTCAAGCTGAACCATATAGACATCTTCCTTAAGATATCCATTTAGGAAAGCGGTTTTGACATCATTTGCCAAATCTCATAATCATAATGAGCAGCTATGGGAAACAATATCCTAATGGATTTTAGCATCACAACAGGTGAAAAGTTTCATCATAGTCAACCCCTTGAGTTTGAGTGAAACCTTTTGCTACAAGTCTAGCTTTATAAGTATCCAAGTTTCCATGCATGTTAGTTTTCTTCTTGAAAACCCACTTACTTCCAACTACTTTGGAGTTAATTGGTGGTATAACCAAGTCCCATACTTGATTGTCATACATGGATTGCATCTTAACGTTCATGGCTTCAAGCCATTTGTCACAATCAAAATTGGACATTGCATCACGATAGGTGGTTGGTTCATCGGTATCTGCCACATACCATCCATCTACGAAAAATCCATATCTTTCAGGTGGATTACTAATTCTACCAGATCTGCGAACGTTTTGTGTATATTGATCAATCACTTGATCATTTTCAACATCCTCATGTTGAGTGCTAGTATCAACCAAACGTGTATCGGTTTGTGGTTCTTGAACCTCCTCAAGATCCACAGTTCTACTGCTAGTTCCTTCCGTAAGAAACTTAGCTTCTAAGAACTTAGCTTTCCTGGAAACAAACTCCTTTTGTTCCATTGGATCATTGAAATAGTATCCCATAGAATCTCTAGGATATCCAATGAAGATACATTTAGTGGAACAACTTTCTAGCTTGTTTGAGGTGGGAGTCTTTATATAAACCTCACACCCCCACACCTTCAAATATGAAAATGATGGAACCCTTCCATGCCATATTTCATAGGATGTCCTTTCCACTTTCTTGGTTGGGGCCATATTCAAAATACGGGCTGCAGAGAGCAGAGCAAAACCCCAAAATGACAGAGGTAATGAGCTTCTAGCCATCATAGATCAAACCATATCCAATAAGGTTTGATTTCTTCTTTCGGATACACCATTGTGCTGTGGTGTTCCTGGAGGAGATAGTTGTGAGAAAATCCCACAACTTCTAAGATGGTCCCTAAAAGCATCATTCAGGTATTCACCTCCTCTATCGGTACGAAGAATTTTAATTGACCTTTTGAGTTGATTTTGTACTTCATTTTGAAAGATTTTGAACATTTCAAAAGCTTCATGTTTGTGTCTTAACAAGTACACATACCCATATAGACTATAGTCATCAGTAAAGGTAATGAATTATCTTTCATTGTACCTTGTCATAGGTTTAAAAGGACCACATACATCCGAATGTATGACACCTAATAAATCCTTTGCCCTTTCGGCTTTGCCACTAAAAGGTGCCTTGGTCATTTTACCTTGTAAACAAGACTCACATACATCAAATGAATCACATTCACTTGGATTTAAAAGACCATTCTTTTGTAGTGTTTGTATTCTTTTCTTGTTTATATGACCAAGACGGCAATGCCAAAGGTAAGTGTTACTCAAAACCGATTTGAGTTTCTAGGTACTAGTTTGGTACAATAAGCTATCATTCAATGTATTTTCACGAACCAATTCATAGATACCATTGATGGGAATAGCTTTATAATAAAACATGTCATTCAAAGTAACATGGATTTCATTTCCAATAAATGATAATACATATCCAAAATGTTTTAATAGGGCTATAGAGATAATGTTCCTAGTCAAACTAGGAGCATACAAAACATTGTACAAAACTACTTCCAAACCATTTGGAAGTTTCAAGATGTAGTCACCACGGGCTTAAACTTGAACTTTAGCCCCATTGCCCATGTATAGGCTAACATCCCCTTTGTTGAAGTTGCTACTTCTTTTGAACCCTGCAACAAATTGCAAATATGAGTTCCACATCCGGTATATAATACCCATGTGTTAGAGGATATTATGTTTAAATTAATATGGATCATGTTTATTGTACCTGAGGTCTGCCCGACATCCCTCTTTGCTTTTAACTCTTAGAGATGGACAGGACAATTTCTTGCCCAATGTCCAATCTCCCCACACTTGAAGCATGGGTCATTGGTAGCAACCTTTTGCTTCTTATCTTGTGCTTTGGGTGGCACCCTTATCACCCCTTTCCCCTTTCCCCATACGGGTCCCTTGCCCTTGGAAAGTTTTGCCTTGGGTGCGGGATGAGGCCTATTCTTATTCCCACCTTCATTGATGGTGAGAACGGGTAAAACCCTTTTACCCATGGCCGCCTCGGCCGTTTTGAGCATTGAGTGAAGCTCTCCAATGCTTTTGTCCCAAGCATTCATGTTGTAGTTCAACATGAACGTCTCGAACTTTTTGGTGAGGCCATTGAGGATCAAATCCGTGGCCAATTCCTTCGAGACGGGAAAATTTAGCCTTTCGAGGTGGTCAATGTGACTTTTCATCTTAAGTACATAAGATGAAACCGATTGGTTGTCGTCCTTACGACATGCGTGGAGTGCTCGAACCGTTTCGAAGCGCTCAACCCTCGCTTGCTGTTGGAACGTTTCCTTCAGCTAGGTTACATGTCATAAGCTCCGTGATGTTTATTGGAGATCCGGAGTCATGCTTGCCAACATAAGGCAAGACACTTGGACGGAGTCCTCAGTGTACTTCATCCAATCGTTATAGGCCTCCTCGTCATCCTCAGTAGGTTGATCGGGGATACGGTCGTCTAAAACGTATGATCGTTTCTCTTGCTTGAGAATGATTCTCAAGTTTCGATACCAATTAATAAAATTGTTATGATTTAGACGTTCCTTTTGGAGAATCGCTCGTAAAAATTGGGCGGATGTGGATGAATTATCATGATTATGATTATTATTGGTGGCCATCTACAAAATTTAACAAAGATCAATTTTAGTATTTTTGATATTGTTATTTTAATAATTAATACCTTTTAAGGTCATTTTCATATTAAAATCTAGAACCCATCATTACATTTAAATAGTGGTTAGGTGACCTTTATCCTACGATTTAAATTAATAAGGTGGTCAACGATTGACGGTTGCAACCATTTGCAACTTCTAGAGGTATGGGATCGACTTGAAACATCATATGTAAAGTCGGCATGTTAATCCCATCAACACCATTTGGAAACCACATCGTAGGTGATCCATTTGACATGGTTTTCAAATCAAGACATCCTACTTACACACACGTGTGAGTTTGTCAACATAATCGGTTAGGTGACCTTTATCCCACAGATATGGCATTATCACCTCAAGCCATAAGTTCCCTCAAAATGGTTAGGTGACCTTTATCCCACTAAGAGTTCCCGAGTGGCTCAAGTATTGTGTAAAAGGACGGTGTTGATCTTATTTTAAAATATTTAGATATTTCATTATTCTAGTTTAGAAAACTCTATGTATCCATATTTGCATGCTTTAAAATATAAGATACCCTATGCATTGATTAAAACCTTTTAATCTTTAAAATCATTATGTAGGATTCTATGTGCCCAAGACACTTAGAATATTGATGTGGTTAGTACGTTATGATCCAAGTCGGGTTATACCCAATAACAAGCTTAGCAAACACCAATTAATATTTAATTGGTGATAAGATCATGCAATTAAATATTTACACCAATTTAGAAAATGGGTTTTCTAAATAAATTGCAAATGAGATGGAACAACTTATTAGGATATTTTGTTCAATGATATTATTTGAAACGTCATTTAAATTAGTTAGATGACATCAAATAAAAATGAGAAAAGTTATAACTTATAAGTTAAATGGTTAATTGTATAAGTTATAAAACTTGTACATGCAATTAAATGGTTAGTAGCATGTCTAGTTAAAAGACCATACAACATATTAATGTGTGATATAGCAAAAAGGGGGGGAAACCCTTTTGGTCTTCAAATTCGGCCGCCCCCTCCCTTTTATTTGATTGGACCAACTTGCCTTGGTAGCTACACACATAATAAGTATTGTTAGGGTCTTGTGTTTCTCTACACACTTCCTCATTACATGCAAAAGAATAGCTCTCATCCTTCTCTAAAATCCCACGGTTTTGGCAGCTGAAAAAGGAGGTTCAAGGAGCTTGTTCTTGTGGTGTTATCATCCTAACAAGAGGGTGTATTGCAAGAGCTTGGGGTATAGACACTTGAGGACCTCTACACTTGAGTTCTTGGCCATTTTAGCATCTCCAATCTCTTTTCTTTTGGACGTTTCTTGCTGCTGGAAGGAGGTAGTATGACAGCTCTTTGTGGCTGTCATATTGTATGATTTATGTAGTTTTTACGTATTGTTCATAGCTTGTTTCATTCAGATATATGATCCTTTTGTTTGGGTTTGTTTTTCATCTTAAATGAACATAAAGAACATGAAATTTTCAGCTTTAAATCGGTTTTTAAAAGCTATATATCCGCTGCGTTTTCAGAAAGTTTAAAAGGTTAAACATAATTTTGTGTTCTAGCAAACCCCTCAATGGCATCAAGAGCCGGTTATGTGGATGACTTGCTTGTTTTGTCCTTTAAAATTGGTTTTAAAGGATGATAATAAACTAGTTATAGGCTGATTTTGGGCTGTTGTAGTTTGTTTGAATGATTCTTCAAACTTTCAAGGTCATATCACACATGCTAGTGATTAGACCTTGAAAGAAACATATTATGAAATGTTGATTGTTTGGACAATGTTTAAAACCAAAAATTTCAGTTTATGTTGGCTGAAATTTGGTGGTTTTAAGTGGGGTTTCATTATATGTTTTGATGATATGATCATTGGATGATAGTGTGCATAACCTAGCCATTGACCTTGTGATGTTTGGATGCTTGTGATGGTTGTATTCATTCATTCAATTGGGTTGTATTATTTGTTGTTTGTGCTTTGTTTCAAATGTAATTTATTTATTATCGGGTTGTAATAAATAGATTAGGTGTATTTTAATTTTACTAGATATCTTGTATTAGCACTTTATATCTTGTAATATGAAGACATACACATTGGAAGCACAAAGGAAGATCACAAGAGAAACATGGAGCATTTTGGATGCGGTTTCAAGTGGGAGGCTTTTGGAAGCTTTCCATGTGATTGTTTGTGACCCTTAAGAAAGACCTATGGACCACACTTGTGATGGCAAACAAGTGTGGACCACTTTAGATGCTATGGTTATGCACATATGCACATTATGGTTGTTATGTTTATGACTTGTTTGGATGTTTGTTATTTGATTGTATGATTGAAATTTTGACATGCATTACAAACTAATTAACAAACTTAACAAGTTATAAAAATGATGGTTCTTAATCATTAAAAGTTAATAAAAGGTTATTAAAATGATTTAATGATTTTAAAGACTAAAATAGGTTTTAATCAAAGAACCATAGGGTACCTTGTATTTGAAAGCATACAAATACAAGTACATAGAGTTTTCTAAACTAGAATTATGAAACCTCTAAATATATGACAAACAAGTTTAACATCGTCCTTTTGCACAACACTTAAGTCATTTGGAAACTCTTAATGGGATAAAGGTCACCTAACCATTTTGAGGGAACTTGTGACTTAAGGTGGGAATACCACATTGGTGGGATAAAGGTCACCTAACCACTTATGTTGGTAAACTCACATGTGTGTGCAAGTAGGGTAACTTGATTTGCAAAACATGTTAAATGGATCACCTAAAATATGGTTTCCAAATGGTGTTGATGGGATTAACATGCCGACTTTGCATATGATGTTTAAAGTCGATCCCATACCTCTAGAAGTTGCAAATGGTTGCAATCGTCAATCGTTGACCACCTTATTAATTTAAATCGTGGGATAAAGGTCACCTAACCACAATTTAAATGTAATGTTGGGTTCTAGATTTTAATATATAAAATTGACCTTAAAAGGCATTAATTATTAAAATTAGCAATATTGAAAATACTAAAATGGATTTTTGTTAAATTTTGTAGATGGCCACCAATAATGAGAATCACGATAACTCATCCGCGTCAAACCAATCACTACGAGCGATCCTCCAAAAGGAACGTCTAAATCATAACAACTTTATTGATTGGTATCAAAACTTGAGAATCGTTCTCAAGCAAGAGAGAAGGTCATATGTTTTAGACGACCCTATCCCTTATCAACCTAGCGAGGATGATGAGGAGGCCTATAACGATTGGCTGAAATACACTGAGGACTCCGTCCAAGTGTCTTGTCTCATGCTTGCGAGCATGACTCCGGATCTCCAAAAGGAGTATGAACATCACGGAGCTTACGACATGATAACCCAGCTGAAGGAAACGTTCCAACAGCAAGCAAGGGTTGAGCGCTTCGAAACGGTTCGAGCACTCCATGCGTGTCGTATGGACGACAACCAATCTGTTTCATCTTATGTACTTAAGATGAAAAGTCACATTGACCTCCTCGAGAGGCTAAATTGTCCCGTCTCGAAGGAGTTGGCCATGGATTTGATCCTAAATGGCCTTACCAAAAGGTTCGAGACATTTGTGTTGAATTACAACATGAAGGCATGAGACAAAAGCATTGGTGAGCTTCACTCAATGCTCAAAACGGCTAAGGAGGCCATGGGTAAAAGGGTTTTACCCGTTCTCAACATCAATGAAGGTGGGAACAATAAGAGGCCTCATCCCGCACCCAAGGCAAAGGTTGCCAAGGGTAAGGGACCCGTTTGGGGAAAAGGGAAAGGGGTGGTAAAGGTACCACCCAAACCACAAGAAAAGAAGCAAAAGGTTTCTACTAATGACCCATGCTTCAAGTGTGGGGAGATAGGACATTGGGCAAGGAATTGTCCTGTCCATCTCCAAGAGTTGAAAGCCAAGAGGGATGCCGGGCAAACCTCAGGTACAATATACATGATTCATATTGATCTTAATGTTACATCTTCAAACACATGGTTATTGGATACCGGATGTGGAACTCACATTTGCAATTTGTTGCAGGGGTTCACAAGAAGTAGGGACTTCAATCAAGGGGATGTTAGCCTCTTCATGGGCAATAGAACTAAAGTCTTAGTTGAAGCACGTGGGGACTACATCCTAAGACTTCCAAGTGGTTTGGAAGTTATTTTGAAGAATGTTTTGTATGCTCCTAGTTTGACTAGGAACATTATTTCTGTATCCCAATTAAGACATTATGATTATGTATTATCCTTTATTGAAAATGATATTCATGTTTCTTTAAATGGTATGTTCTATTTTAAAGCTATTCCAATTAATGGTATTTATGAATTGGTTCATGAAAATACTTTAAATAGTTCATTGTACCAAACTAACACCAAGAAACTCAAGTTGGACTTGAGTGATACCTATCTTTGGCATTGTCGTCTTGGTCATATAAACAAGAAACGTTTACAAACACTTCAAAAGAATGGTCTTTTAAAAACAAATGAATGTGATTCATTTGATGTTTGTGAATCTTGTTTACAAGGTAAGATGACCAAGGCACCCTTTAGTGGAACTACCGAAAGGGCAAAAGATTTATTAGGAATCATACATTCGGATGTATGTGGTCCTTTTAAACCAATGACTAGGAATGGTGAAAGATACTTCATTACCTTTACCGACGATTATAGTCACTATGGGTATGTGTACTTATTAAGGCACAAAGATGAAGCTTTTGAAATGTTCAAAATCTTCAAGAATGAAATAGAAAATCAACTCAATAAGTTATGATCCCAAGACACTTAGAATATTGATGTGGTTAGTACGTTATGATCCAAGTCAGGTTATACCCAATAACAAGCTTAGCAAACACCAATTAATATTTAATTGGTGATAAGATCATGCAAATAAATATTTACACCAATTTAGAAAATGGGTTTTCTAAATAAATTGCATATGAGAAGGAACAACTTATTAGGATATTTTGTTCAATGATATTATTTGAAACGTCATTTAAATTAGTTAGATGACATCAAATAAAAATGAGAAAAGTTATAACCTATAAGTTAAATGGTTAATTGTATAAGTTATAAAACTTGTACATGCAATTAAATGGTTAGTAGCATGTCTAGTTAAAAGACCATACAACATATTAATGTGTGATAAAGCAAAAAGGGGGGAAACCCTTTTGGTCTTCAAATTCGGCCGCCCCCTCCCTTTTATTTGATTGGACCAACTTGCCTTGGTAGCTACACACATAATAAGTATTGTTGGGGTCTTGTGTTTCTCTACACACTTCCTCATCACATGCAAAAGAATAGCTCTCATCCTTCTCTAAAATCCCACGGTTTTGGCAGCTGAAAAAGGAGGTTCAAGGAGCTTGTTCTTGTGGTGTTATCATCCTAACAAGAGGGTGTATTGCAAGAGCTTGGGGTATAGACACTTGAGGACCTCTACACTTGAGTTCTTGGCCTTTTTAGCATCTCCAATCTCTTTTCTTTTGGACGTTTCTTGCTGCTGGAAGGAGGTAGTATGACAGCTCTTTGTGGCTGTCATATTGTATGATTTTATGTAGTTTTTACGTATTGTTCATAGCTTGTTTCATTCACATATATGATCCTTTTTTTTGGGTTTGTTTTTCATCTTAAATGAACATAAAGAACATGAAATTTTCAGCTTTAAAATCGGTTTTTAAAAGCTATATATCCGCTGCGTTTTCAGAAAGTTTAAAAGGTTAAATATAATTTTGTGTTCTAGCAAACCCCTCACATTAAACAATATTAATAACCTTTTATTATCTTTTAATGATTAAGGACCATCAAAATTTAGCTTCTTATGATCATTTATTAATATTGTTAAGCATATCCACATATGAAACAATCAACCCAAAAAGGATAAACAAACAAGCATATACTAAACAACCACATGTGCATAACCATAGCCAGTACATTGACAACACTTGTTTGCCATCACAAGTGTTGTCATTTGGTCTTTCCTAAGGGTTGAACACAAAACAAAAGATGAGATCTCCAAAGACCCCCACTTGAAGTTGCATCCAAATGCTTCAAGTCCTTCTCTTTGTGTCTTCCCTTTGTGCTTCCAACTTGTGCATCTTCTTTTACAAAATATATATCCTAATACAAATTTTTCTAGTAAAAGAAAACACACTTAATCTATCTATTACATCACCATTGAATGAATAAATAAACTACATCCCAAAACTAGCACAAAAGAATAATATTACAACCCAAATGAAATCAACCAAAACAAACATCCATTCCAAACCAAATCAACACAAGGTCAAGGCTAGGTTATGCACCAACATGAACAATGATCATATCATCAAAAACAACAATGAATCCCCAGTAAAAACCACGAAATTTCAGCCAACACAAAGTGAAATTTCGGGTTTTATTTTTGTCCAAACAATCAAACAATACAACATACATGTCTTTCAAAGTTTAATCACAAGCATGTGTGATATAACTTTGAAAGTTTGGAGATTCATAATACAAGAACATACCAGCCCCTAAAGGGGTTTTAAAGTCCCCTAAAACGAATTTTC
Source organism: Flaveria linearis (assembly GCA_024085815.1). Classification (NCBI taxonomy): domain Eukaryota; kingdom Viridiplantae; phylum Streptophyta; class Magnoliopsida; order Asterales; family Asteraceae; genus Flaveria; species Flaveria linearis. Next base: position 53,843,568 of record CM044005.1, read on the forward strand.
AAGAACAAAACAAGCTAGCTATCCACATAACCGGCTCTAGATGCCAATGTTGGGTTTGTTAGAACTTGAAACATAGTTTAACCATTTAAACTTTGTAAAAACACAGCGGAAGTGAACATTATAACATTGTTTATAAACTGAAATTTCAGGTTTTATTTTGATGTTATAAGTTTTAAACAAACCCAAGAACAAAAGGATCTTTTATATGTGAATGATGCAAGCTATGAAAACACAAACAACACATTATGGACAGCCACAAAGAGGGCTGCCATAAACTACCTTTCAGCAGCAAATGTGGCAACAAAGGAGGATGACATTGACCAAGAAATCGACCAAGGCACCAAAACGAGGTCCTCTCAAGCTTGTATACCCAAAGCGTTATGGCAAACACTTCTTGTTAGGGAGAGTAAACACCAAGAACCACTTCCAAAACCCTTCTTTTTCCTGAGGCTGCTGCAGTGAATTTTAGAAGAAAAGAGAGAGTTTTTTTTTGTGTTCTTTTGCATGTGTTGAGAGATGTGTCTAGTTGAGTGTGAGACTAGTTATTGATGGGGTTTACAAGAAAGCAAAAGGGACCAATGAATGCAAGGGGGGGCGAATTTTAATCAAAGTGCGGCTTTTCCCCTTAAACTTAATCACCCATTAATTTAAACTAGTCTCATATTAAGTTATACAATTAACATTTTAATTGTATAACTCATACACCCCTTTTATTATTTGATGTTATCTAACTATCTTAAATGACATTACAAATAATATTCTTGAACAAAATATCCTAATAAGTTGTTCCATCTCATATGCAACTTATTTAGAAAACCCATTTTCTAAATTGGTGTAAATATTTAATTGCATGATCATATCATAAATTAAATATTAATTGGTGTTTGCTAAGCTTGTTATTGGGTATAACCCGACTTGGATGATAACGTACTAACCACATCAATATTCTAGGTGTCTTGGGCATATAGAATCCTACATTTACTTCATGTTTTCACGCATATTTCATCCCTTTATCAACACATATGCTTACATTGGTAACTTGCTCATCTAAACACTAAAAAATAAAACATACAAAGTATTTATTCTTCTTCATAATTTCTCTTCTCTATACTCCATTGATAACCTAAAGGTTTGTGGGTTTGCAATCCAGCATTAAACATATTTAGTGTAGAAAAATGATGTTCCATGATCAAACCTACACAATCATACCTTTAAGACATGGATCTACATCTACAAAACACTTGTGTTGCATTTATATTTATTTACTTTTTGCATATATTATTTCATGGATTGTATGTTATGTAAACACTATATTGGTGTACAAATGTATATATGCGCCAATAAGAAAACACAAGTCACTGATTCTTGAGACATTATAAACTATGGTTATTTTCAAGTTACCCACATAAGAATGAGTATTTACATTTTTCGAATACGTATGTATAAAATGTATTATACATAAGAGATATTTATGTGTCACCAATATTATGGCTAAGTTTTATATAGATATAACATTACTAAGGTTTTATCTGCATGCATTTATCAAAGAATAGGGGGCAAGTAATGGTCACACATATAAGTATAGCATAAAATAATAAGTTATGATTTTATGTGGTCATTCATGCATACATATAACCACTCTCACCCTACATAAAGGTTTAAACCCTTTGACAGTATGATGAGTTATGACATTGAATTTTAGTATCATATATAAGTTATTTTGAAAATTATACCCAATATGGCCATTATGATGTCACATTCTCTTCTTAAAACCAAAAAGGATATTTTTGGATTATCAAAGAATTAATCATTTTCACATTACCATTGTAAATACAATACTAATACTTATTTATATTTAACTTTAAAAACTTGGTCGGTTGTGCAACATAATTTCCTACCCATCATATGATTAGATATTTGTTCCCATACTAGTGAAATGGTCAAGGTTTATATAGTATTATAATGTTATCATAGTGTCCAACTATGTATTTGATAAGACTAGCATTCATAACCATAGTTTCTTAATGGAGGGACTAAGTTAGTGACATACAACGATTCATTAGGTATGGGTCCTTAGAATCAAATAAAATATACTTATATCATATCACACATGTAAGATGTGTCTATCATCATTTTGAAGAACATATTATCACATATAGACAATTCTAAAAGTAAGTATTCACAACCCCTATTATGTTTTATATTCTTGGGGGGATATTTTGCTTATAATACTGTGATTTATAGTTATTGGTTCAAGAACAATTTAATTAATATTGTGCACTAGTTACATGGTTTGTATCACTTGTGGCAAGGTATTATCAAACTTAACTCCTAGTTACTAAAACAACCTTTTAATCATGGATTTGGAGCCAATAGATATGGATATTGAATATTACTATCCGCCAAGCTCCCATTCATGATTTGGTCATGCCTTACCATTAACTACATTGTTGAATGAAAACTTACTTTCAATTTAACCATTGCTCGTGGCTGTACACTAGTAGGCTTAGTTATGGACCCATGTAGATTGCATCTTTACTTGTTACATATTTAAATTAAATGCTTTTATTACATTTGTCAATCGAGTCGTAAATCTATGAACTCACCAACCCATTTCCTTTGCCCTTGAAGCATGATATTAGAAAACAATTAAGCTATTATAAGGGCATGTCAAGCTAGGAGTACATGGAATGATTTTTACATATTGTTTCTTAGGATACAAAAATATCAAGTGTTCTAGAAATAGAAATTGATCAAGCCTTGATAATACATTAAAGAACTAAGGATTGTGAAGGAAGAAACAAATATTCTAACTAAAGTGGCGCAAGTTTTGATGAAAATGGTCACTATTATGATGAGGGAACAACCGATCCTGTTAGGAAAGTCAGAATTTTGATCTACCTTAAATCAAAATCAGAATTCATTCTTAAGTTAAGTCAGTGTTATCTAATCTTGTTGAAGAATTATGAATCACATCAACTTGATCAAGCTGCTCATACAAGTTGACTTCCTCAGGAATCAGAAGAAACTTGTGAATTACTCAACTCACAATAGCTTTCTCACATATCAAGACAACTTATGTCTAAGGTAGCAGTAGATAAGGACTTAACTTGACCAACCTAGTCCAATTGTAGGAAACATATTGAATATTTATTCCCTTCCAATTCTATATCTATGAATAGCATTACCATGTAAACGTGAAAAATGCACAAACTAACCCTATGATCAAGTGATTTAGAGTAAACACCCACTCTTTCTTTAGAGCATCGGTAAACCAATATCCCCAAAAAGGCTGATAACCTTGCTGATCTAGAAATATAATTCTTTTACGTAAACAATCCTTTGAATATCATCAATTCATTCAGCTTAGCCAGTTACAGCTCATATGAGTGCGATAAACACACTCATGTTGAACTTCGATATGTTATTCAGTGTAACCTATCTGGTAAATTGATTAATTGTCTCACTTGCACCATATATAGGACTAACAATTGGTGTTAGAGCACATTGAATTAAGATATAATTCACAATCATCTTGATTACTCTATTTTTATAATTTTAAACTAATACATTGTTTTTGTTTATTAACTATAATTAACTAGTTATATTACCTTAAATATAAGTAGCAACTCATGGCAAGCTCATCAAACTTTAAAAACTAGAGTTCACATGGGTCCTCTGTAAAAATCCATAGAAAATAGTATTTTGAACTGAAAGATTCGTAGGATCAACTATAACACCTGAAACTTAAAAAAAAGAAAAGAAATAAAACGGGTGGTTTTAATTAAGTGGAATGGCCAAAGGTGGATAAAAGGAAAAAGTATCCATGCTGGGGTATAAAATGGAAGGGCCACTTCCTTCTCCCACTTTCATGCACCCAAAATTGTCTCCCAAGTTATATATATATACATATATGTGTATATATATTTATATATATATAACACCTTGCGGTCTTAGAGAGAGAAAGTCAAAGAACTCGCAAAAGATATAATTTTATCAAGATTCTTCGTGGATCTAAGCTAGATCTGGGTTACTAAGATGTTTATGATGTGTTTTTGCATAAAGTTTCAAACTTTACATATGCATGTGTGTAGATCTCAAGTTTTATACTTGGTTAAATGTTTTTGGTTAAAAATTTTAAAAGGCGAGTTCTAGATCCTCGCTCTTACCTTTTTACTTGCTTTTAGGCTAATATACATCCTTATATATTGTTTTTTAATAAAACCATGATTACATATGATAAAGATGATATATTATGCTTGTATGTGAAGTTTTAGTATGAAAACTAGCATTATTCAAAGCATTCATGATACTATTCAAAACATTTGTATTACTATTCAAAGTATTCGTGTCACTATTCAAAGCATTTGTGTTATTGTTCAAGCATTTGTGTTACTCTAGGCAATACTCCCAGGTTCTATGTCTGTATTTAAGACCTTCTCCCCCTGTTTGGTTGCATCACCTACTTACACATATGAGCTAGAGGTTGGGTCCACCTCATCCAATAGTTCTTATGGACTTGGTTTACCATGCTTGGTAGGCCTCTCAGCTAACTTGCCCTTAAGATGCTTAGGATGCTACCATGATAGCTTCATAAGAAATGCCAAGGGGCTGGGTTGCCTTGATTGAGTTCTTAAAGATGTTATCACTTTCTAAACAAAGATCCTCCACTATATGGACCTATTGAACAGGTCCAGAGAGACTCATGGTACTCACTAAATCCCATATCACTTTCTAAACAAAGATCCTCCGCTATATGGACCTATTGAGTATTTGGCCCTAGGGGTGTCCTGATTGTAGATTCCATAAAGCCTAAGGAACCAACTCAACTCTCTCCTTTTAGCTTCCTCTTCCTCTCTCTTTCCTCTTCCTCAATCTCCTCAGTGGTCATTTTCCTCTTTCCTTTGTCACTCACAGGCATTGGTGACTCAGGTTGGAGAGAGCTTTGGCCTTCATTGCTTGGTTCAGCAGTCAAGCTCTGGCCAGAGAGAGGTTGTGAAGCACCAAATTAGTGCCTCACGGAGCGTACAGGATGTTATTGAAGTGATTGACTTAGTGATAATGCTCACAGGTTTAGTCACCGGGCTTTCAGTTAAGGTTTCCCCTTCAAAGCTAATCTTAGGGTCCACCTTAACATCCAGTTGACCAATGACATTCCCTACTTGCAATTGTCTTCTTCTATGTCTGAGTTCTTTCGTGATCCTGTATTGAATTCTATCAGCCAATATGTTAGCTTGCCTATTTTGACTTGGGTTGGCAAGTGGCATGTTGACTATAAAAAGACTATCATAGTAGTTCAAGGTCTGTAAATTGAAGACCTCTTGCTGTCCTTGAACCCTATGCTGTATAAGGGCTCTTCTTTCAACATCATACCTCAACCCATGTATTTCATTTTAGCTCTATATGGTGGGAATAACATTTCCCTTGGTACATCCTCCTCAAATATGCTCTGGATGAGTGAGTCTACATCAATGTAATATTGAGGAGGTTGCTGAGTCTGGACAATTGCAAGTGAGGTTGGTGAATCTTCAGTGTCCATTCTCTTAGAAGGACTCCTAGGTTCTGTGATTGTAACAGCTTCCTCCCCCTTTTTGGTAGCATCACCCACTTTCATAGGTGAGCTGGAGGTTAAGTCAATTACATCCTCAGGTTCTTGTGTTCCTGGTTGAATCATCCTAAAGGGTCTCCTAGCTAGTTGCTCTTTGAGATAAGAAATATCAAGTTGCTGATCACTGACCCTTCTTTGCAAGGTAGTCACTTGAGATTCCAAGTGACTGACCTTGGACACTAAATAGGTGCATGTTTTGGATAGTTTTTGCACCTTTAGTCTAAGATTTCCCTCATCTTAAGTAGAAGAATCACAGGGGGATGAGAGAATTGGACCTAAGTCTTCTTCCTCATCACCAACTTGTTGTTCTTGGCTGCTAGTTTTCCCCTGCTCACTGACAACTTCAGTTGAAGTGTCAATGGAATGGGTTGCCATGGTTGAGGTCTTACTGATGTAATCACATGCAGAAGTGAGAGCCTCTTCCATATGGATCTCCTGAACAGGTTCAGGAATAGCCACCTCAGTGGGGAGTGGATGATGTGGGCTAGATATGGGTGACACAGGAGTACTCATTCTCTTTGAGTAGGGAAAGAGAAGAGAGACTCATGATACTCACTGAGTGCCATATCCTTATCATTATAGAAGTCTAGGCTGGGAATGGGCTGGTTTAGATCTAGAGGCTGGGATGGTAGCTTCCCCCAAAGGTTGTTCACTAGAGTGTTGAGACTCTATGTGAAGGCTTAAGGCTTCTTGGGTGATGAGCTCTTCACTCTGAGCATAAGGAACATCATGACTGAACATGTGTGAGATGGGAGTAGTTTGCTCCTCAGGAGAAGTTGCAGCTCCAGTGTCCACTTCTTCCTGTATGGGTGGTGATATGGGAGCCAACACAGGTTGAATAACCTGAGCAGGGGTTCGTTTTGATTTTCTTTTGTAGGTGATGGTTATTTGTAGCTATGTGGGTTGTCTTGAAGTAGATGGTGCGGGTTCAACACTAGCTGGGGCTGCTAGGTTGTTACCTTGGGCAACGATCTCTAACATTTTTGGGACTAGGGCTTTTTCTAGCCCTGAGAACCAACAGTTGGCTTTCTCATTGTTTTAAAGATGTCGGGCTTCATCTGTCTCAATTTTAGAACATTACATGTTCCCCTCAACTATGAGCCCAGTTCACAGTTAAGAATGTGCTAGACATGTCTAGGAAACATATAATATTCTCTGGACTCCAAGTTTGCAAGCAAATTATTATAAACATACTGTGAAAACCTGAACTTGACCCCATAAACCATCCCATTGACTATGAAAGAGAGGTCTTCTGAAATTTAGTCCTAACCTCCATGTTTGTTAGATAGACTATGGATAATAACATGGAGGAGGTATTTCCGTAGAGGAGAGACATTCCATTTCTTGAAGGTTCTGACTGAGAAGTCACCTTCATAGCCCATCTGCTCAAAGGAGTAGTTTACAATAGATTTTGGGAAAGACAATTCACCTTCTGCATCATCCAGTTGTAGGTGAGAGTTGATTGAAGCTAGAGTGATGAAGATTGTCGTACCCTGCACTGTAGCAGACAGTGCCTTCTCCTCAGCCTTGGTGACCTCTTGGCAGGTTCTCCAGAAATCCAACAGTTGATCCTTATAGAGTGGAGGATCAATGGTGAGGGAGGTGAAGTAGTGAGACAAAGAAAGAAAACAACAAACCTTTGAGAAACTTGAATTTTTCTCAGATTTTAACAAAGCAACCTGATTGTGTTGTCTGTGAAGCTATATGAAAAAATCTGGTTGGTTTCTGCGGTCAAGGTTGGCCATTTATGGTAGCTTTGAGTTACAGAAAGATAAGAACAAAGGGAGTGGGTGAGAATTTAGGGTTTAGAGAATTTGTAGATGAAGAAGATAGTGAAAGAGGGGGAATCGTTGAGTATATTTATATGAAATTGACTTGAGAAAAAGTTAATGCAAAAGAATAAAATTTGAAGTTCGAATGTCGGTCCCACCTATGAGAAAGTGCCCAAGAAGGTAGTTTTCTTGGAAGTTAAAACTCTTCCGAAGGTTGTTTGTCTTCGGAAGCTTTTGTGAAAAAACTTCTGAAGCGAATTTTTGACTTCGAAAGCTATTCCTAAGCTTAGTAAAAAATGGCTTCAGAAAAAAATTACTTGTAATATTTTATCTTCCGAAGAATATTTGGTTTCAGAAGATATTAAGAGTTGAAAGTTTTATTCTTAAAAACTTCAAAGCAAAATTGCTTTCAGAATAAATTTGTTCTTCAATTTCATGTAAGTACTTAGAAACATATTTTGGCTTCGGAAGAAATGTTAGCATTTCTTCCAAAGGTAAACTTCTCTTAAGTAGTTATGTAATTTGAAAACATAATATTCTTCCAAAGGCAATATTAATGTCTTTCGAAAGAAAATACTCTTGAAAATTTTCAAAATGCTAAGGAATATCATTTAAAAAAAATTATCCCAAGATAAACTGGGCTTATGTAGGTGATAATTTAGACAACTTAGGACACACAATTCCTTTTAGAAATAATATAGATTAAGTTTTAAGAAAATCTATTTAAGGTTAATCATCCAAATATACATATATATATGTATACATATACATATATATGTATATATATACATAATACATATATACATATACATTATATATATATATATATACATATATATATGTATATATATATACATATTCATATATATATATACATATATATATGTATACACACACACACACACATACACACACACACATATATATATATATATATACACATATACATATACATATACATATATATGTATATGTATATATATACATATACATATATATATGTATATGTATATATGTATATATATACATAATACATATATACATATACATATATATATACATATATATAGGGTTAGGATCATTACAGAACCACTTTTTATTTTTAGAACGACAGAACCATTGATTTACATAAATGTATATTAAGTCTAGTAATACTTGAGCTGTTTTACATATGTGTATATCAGACATGAACAATAAACTATTTAAGACAACTAAATATCATCAGGTTTAACTTACATCCATGTAAATCAATGGTTTATAATTTATATTTATGTAAATCAATGGTTCTTTTGGTTCTGAAAATAAAAAATAGTTCTGTAATGATCCTGATCCTATATATATATATATATACATATTCATATATATGTTTATGTGTATATATATATATATATATATATGTATATATATGTGTATATTTATATATATGTATATATGTGTGTGTGTGTGTGTGTATATATGTATATATATGTATATATATATATATGTATATATATATATATGTATATATATACATATGTATATATACATATGTATATATATATATATATATGTATCTGATATAAGATTTAAATCTTTGTTCATTAAAAGCCTTTGTGAACAGATCAACATATTATTCAAATTTATTAAGCTTGATTAATTTTATCAATCCCCTTTCATGATTACTTCTAATTAGATGATACCTTATGTTGAGGTGTTTTGTCCTTGAGTGCTGCACAGGATTCTCTATGACAAAGATAACACTGTTGTTATCTATATGGATGGGAGTCTCTTTGAAGTTGTATCCAAAGTCTAGCATGTGATTCTGAATCCAAAGTACTTGAGGACAACAACTTGAAACATCAATGTATTCAGCTTCAGCAGTTGATGCAGATACATAGGATTGTTTCTTACATTGTCATGAGTTGTCCTTCCACCAACGAATTGACATCCCCCAGATGTGGACTTTACAGTCACGTTACAGCCACCCTAGTCACTATCTGTATATGCATATAGATTAAAGTCAGAATTCTTTAAATACTAAAGGCCAAGCTTTGGAGCCCCTTTAAGATATCTAAGAATCCTTTTGACAGCAACCAGGTGTGACATCTTGGGGCTTGCTTGATAACTTGCACATATGCATGCAACAAACATGATATCTGGCCTACTGGCTGTAAGAGACATGAGAGACCCAATCATAGTCCTGTAAAGATGTTTATCTATATACTCCCCCTCAATATCAGGTCCAAGGGAGTGGAATTTGACTACGGGTGTCTTTGCAACCTTACATTCAGTCATGTTGAATCTTGTAAGTATGTCTTGCACATACTTTCACTAACTTATGAAGATGCCATTTTCAACTTGCTTCACGTGAATTTCTAGAAAGAAATTGAGTTCTCCTATGGCACTCATTTCAAATCTATTCTTCATTAGCTTCTCAAAGTCTTTGCAGAGCTTTGGATTAGTTGAACCAAAGATAATGTCATTTACATATACTTGAACCAGCATCAAATCATTCCCTGTTCCTTTGATAAAGAGAGTTACATCTATAGTGCACCTCTTGTAGCCATGCTAATAGAGATACTGAGATAGTATCTCATACCACTTTCTTGGAGCTTGAGCAGCCCATAAAGAGCTTTATCAAGCTTGCAGACATAATCAAGGTAATCTTGGTCTTCAAAGCCAGGTGCCTGTTTGACATACACTTCTTCATCAATCACCCCATATAAAAATGTACACTTGACATCAAGTTGGTAGACCTTCAAGTCTTTGGATGCAGCAAACGCCAGAAATATCCTAACAGCTTCAAGTCTTGCTACTGGAGCAAAAACATTAGTGTAATCAATTCTTTCTTCTTGCGTGTATCCTTGAACAACCAGTCTTGCCTTGTTCTTGATGACAAGTCCTCAATCATCCTACTTATTCATAAACACCCATTTGGGTCCTATGGTAGTCTTCCCTTGTGGAAGAGGACATAGACTCCAAACCTTTTGCCTTTTGAATTGAAGAAGCTCCTCTTGCATTGCTGCAATCCAACTTCCATCCTTCAAAGCCTTATCCACTTTCTTTGGCTCTATCTGGGACAAGAAACAAGAATATTAATAAACATTTTTGTCATGGGTTTGTCCTATTATTCTCACCCCCTTACCAATGTCTCCAATGATGTTTGTGATGGGGTGTGACTTGTGGATCCTAAGTTTAGGGATCACAACAAGTTATTTAGATAGATCTAAATTTTAGAAGTTTAGATCTGGCAATGAAGTGTCTCCTACCACATCAATACACTTATCAAGAGAAGCTTGATCCAATGAGTGTGTGACATCAATGATGTTGTCTTCAATGGAGTGGTTGTAAGTATCAAGAAATTCTTGATCACAATCACCACTACCATTTCCTCTTACATTTAAAGTTCCATCAATTGTGTTTTGTGCTTTTGAGCTAGAATTTTCAGGCACTTCAGATGTATCAGCTTGATTTGTCATTGTTATGCTGATAGTAACTTCGCTTGCAGGGTTTGTTAAAAGTGGAGCTGAAGTAGTAGTCTTGCTTGGTCTTCTTAGCTCAAACCTTGGATCAGGATCTTCTATTGATGTATTACCTGTAGACCTAAAACATCTTCACAATATTTGTTAAAACAGTTTATAACTAAATCAAGATCAAATAACTAGTCACGACCAGAACCTTTCACATTGGGTGTGTACTCGTTGAAGATCATATGGGCTGATTCTTCAACTACTCTAGTTCTGACATTGTATACTCTATAAGCCTTAGCTTGGGAAGAGTATTCTATAAAGTGTCCATTATTTGATTTCTCATCGAACTTTGCTACTTGATCATTGGTATTCAAAATGGTGTAGGGACATCCAAATGACCGAAGAAAACCAATGAAAGGTCTTCTTTTGTGCCACAGTTCATAAGGAGTCATACCATGAGTCTCAACTACTAAAACTCTGTTCTGCACATAGCAGGCAATGTTGGCTGCCTCTGCCTAGAAGGTGATGGGCAGTTTAGAATTTGACAACATGGTTCTTACAGCCTCAATAAGTGTCATGTTTCTCCTTTCAGCAACGCCGTTTTGCTAAGGAGTCTTGGGAGCACTATATTGTCTTGTAATACCCTTTTCATCACAAAATATGTCAAGGATTTGGTTCTTGAATTCAGTTCCTTGATCACATCTTATGGTCTTGACCTTGTGATCAATTTGATTCTCAACTTTTAGAATGAAATTCTTCAAAATCTCAGGAGTTTCATCCTTAGTTATAAGGAAGAAAACCCAAGTGAATCTTGTGAAATCATCTGTGATCACCAAATAGTATGAGGTCCTTCCTAGACACAATACATTGGTGGGGACAAAGAGATCCATGTGTAAGAAGTGTAGGGGAGTAGTGATTAAGTTCTTTTCCTTTGGCTTGTGAGACACCAAGTGTTGTTTCCCTTTCAGGCAAGCAACATAGTGATCATCACTTGTAAACTCTTTCTTTGGCATTTTTAGTTACCAAATCATTCTTAACTAACTTATTCATGGTCTTAAAGTTTACATGGCATATTCTTTTATGCCAAAGGAAATACTCATCACTATTCGCCTTAGACAGAAAGCAAGAAACCTCTACTGAGGGGGATGTTTCAAGCAAGTCCATCTTATACATATTCCATTTCCAGGGTGTTATAAGCAAGATATGCTCTTGAGGAATGACCACCCCGGGCTTGAGAACAATGCACTCATGCTCAGTAAAGAGCATGTTATGTCTCTAGTCATAGAATTGGGATACATTTAGTAAATTATACCCAAGCTCCTTAACATAGTTTACATTCTCAATGCTGAGCTTACCATATGTGACCCTGTCCCTTCTTGTGATGTAACCACCAGCATCTCCTCCAAAAGCAACGGGCCCTCCATTGATTTTCTCAAAGTTCTGAACCAAAGTTCCATTGCCTGTCATGTGCCTGGAACAACCACTATCAATGATTCATACATTTCTTTTGGTCTTCAGCTGTTCGTGCATAATAAAAGGAGAATTAGTTACATTTGGAAACCCAAGCCTCATTGGTCTTGGGCTCTTCAAAATGAATTGAAGACAATGCAATAGTAATTGATCCTATACTGAGACTATAGGGATCACTTGCTATTGTAAGTGAAGAATTTTTAGTCATATGGTCTTCCTTTATCTTCCACGCCATCTTTGGAAGATTAGACTTGACCTTCAATGCTTCAGAAGTTTAACAACTTCGGAAGCTTTGGAGACTGACCTTTTAGAATATTTTCTTTTCACTACAGCAAGCTTCGGTGCTTCGGAAGCATTTCCTTTTTCCGAGACCAAAATTTCTTCCGAAGGCAAATTTTCACTTGTCTTCATTTTCATTTTGGAGCTTCCGAAAGAAACACAGATTTCTTTCGAAGCTTTCTTCTTCTTGTTCTTATTAGAAGTCTTCTTCCTTGTTATGTTAATAGTACTCTTAGGATTGTAGAAGCAATCCTTAGCAAGATGAGAAGTAGTGCCACACATAATGCAGTCCATTTGCTTCTTTCTGAGAGTCTTCTTGTGAATGGAAAACTGAGTTTGATCACTTTCCATCTCCAGCCCATCTTTGCAGATATTATGGTAGGCCTCCTAAGATGAAGCTTGCCTTTGGAGGTCGATGGTTCATGTTATGTAGTAGTGTTACACAGCTGATCAGTCTTCAATCCTTCATAGGGATAAGTTGAACATGTACTTGAACTCTTAGAACTAGAGTTCAAAGTTATGTCCGTAGCCTTTACCACTTCAAAAATTGCAGAGATAACGACTTGTTTCCGCTTGGATTTGAAGGTGTCCTTAATCTTTGATCTCTCTTTGATATCCTCTCAGCTGATCGGATCAAATTCTTCCTCTTTGACTTAGTCATCCCTGACTTCTTCCTCTCCTTAGGAGTGTAATGACCCTTGTTAGGATCATCTTCCTCATTCTTCTCATATCCATCCTTCATTACCTCCTTTTCATCCTCTTCAACACTAGGATCTATGGATGGCACCTCATCTTGACTAGTTCCACACCTGGGAGATCTTATCGATAATAGAGTGTGTGGAGGAGCTATCTTAGTAGATCCTAGTCCTTGTTTGTTCTCATAACACACTTTAGAATGCAGGGATGAGGATATGATGCTCTTGAAGGGCTCTTCTTCAAGAACATGCCTCTCTACCTTGGCTTTGCTGATTGCTAGCTTAGCCTGGCTCTCAGTTAACTTACTGATGAGATCTTTGATTTGAGTCTTGTAGTTGGTATGTTCATATTTAAGAGTTGAAATGGTTTTCTTTAAGTATTCTATTATTAACATATATTCATTTTCAGCTCTTTTGAAATCAGATTTTAATATGTCCAAGGACTCAAGATCAGATCTCATCTCTAAGTTATATGACCTGTATATATTTACTTTATCAATGCATTCAGGGGTACAAAGATGTTCCAATACCTTGGCTTCATCAAGATCTGCCATCAATACGTGGTTTGGAAAGCCATCTTCTACCTGGAAACTCCAATCAAAGCTTCCTTCTTCAACAACTGCAGCTTGCTGCTTAGGCTTCTCAGTATGGGGAGCTCCCTTAGTGTCGTTTTGCTTGGGTTGTGCTTGGCCATCATTTGTGCTGGGTGCCTTGCACTCCCTATAAAAGTGTCCCATTTGGTTATAGTTGTAACACTTCACTTTGGTTTTATCCAGCCCAAACTTTCCACTGGATACATTGCTAGGAAACTTTCTCCCTGTACTCTTGTAGAACCTCTTGGCTTTGTGAGTGAGAGGAGCTATTTGTTGAACTATCTTCATGTACTCCAGATCAGTCCAAGTCCTCCATGGTGAAGAGAAAGTTTTCATGCTTTCATCATGAGACACAAATGCATATGATGTGCTTGTCTCTTGGAATGGGCTTCCTTAGATGTAGCTCTCCTTTGGTGTCTCAGGGAAGGTGATGAAAGGTTCCTTGGGTGAGTTGTCAGGGTAAGAGATGAACTGGTGTTGTGGTTCTCTACAATCCCTTTCAACCACGTGTAGGGTAGAACTTTATTGATTGTTAGAGTTGCCAGATGGATTTTGCATGTTCATCTCCATCTGGTAACCACTGAGTATGCCATACAACTTAGTGAGAGTGAGGGTCTTGAGATTTTCAGTCCTTTTAATGACCACACAATAGTGTTTCCATTGTCTAGGAAGAGAGGACATGAACTTTCTCACAATATCCCTATTCTCCAGTTTTACTCCAACATCCATCAGATATCCACCATCTCAACATACCTAAAGTATTGTTGAATCAAGGTTTCACCTACTTTGAACATGAAGTTCTTAAAATTGCGGCTTCAGAAGATCCTTCTTGTTTTCTTTGGCATAAGAAGAACCTTCATACATCAGCTTCAGTGCATCCCAGAGCTACTTAGCAGTTTTGCACTTCTTGAAGCCTCTATAGATGGAATTTGGAAGAGAAGTTTGAAGGGTAGTCATGGCTTTCTGATCTATATCTATTCTTTTTCTATCTTCTTCAGAATAGTAAGCCAACTCTTTTGGAATCATGCCACCTCCAGCAGCAGCTGAAGAGGTGCACGGAATGCACGGTCCTTCAGTAACAGACTCCCACATCCTTTTGTCTTGTGACTTGATGAAGCCTTCTATTCTTAGGCACCAAGTATCAAAATCATCCAGAGTGATCAGTGGAGACTTTACCATGGAACCGGTTTCCATATCAGCCTTGGATGATGCCATTTGAGATGTTAAGTGTTTTGTGAGAACTGAGGAGATTTGAGATGGTGAGATCTTACAATCAAGAGCCTAGAAAGCTCTGATACCAATTGCAGGATTGGTTAAAGGATGGTCAATACAATCAGTGTCATAATGAGGAGAGTGTTAAAGCACTTAACAGTTCAAATAGGGAACCGGGTTTGGGAACAAGATGCAAAGAACACAAGTAACAATGAGACAGAACTCAAGAACAATATATAAGGTTTTTCAAGAATGTTGAATATTAATCTCAAGTTTTCTTACAAGAGTTACCATGCATAAGTTTTACAATACAAGACCCTGATATACTTTATACTACATCCTACATCCAACTATACTTGAAAAGCCAGCTGGAACATTAAAACATAACAAAATCAATATAGAGTCAAAAGGTATATTTCCTTTTAACTAGTGACTATGACATGCCATAGCTCACATCCTAATAATTTAAAAAAAGGATAAAAGTACATAAAGTAGAAAGTTACAGACCCAATACCTCAATATATAGATTCCAAAAGCATGGACCTTTTCACCAGCTCTTGCAAGTTGGTGAGTCTTTAGAGTTGTAGCAGAAAGTTGGTTAGGTTTATGTAAAGTACATCAGAGAAAAGCATGTCTTTTTAATTCTTTGAAAGAAATCAGTCTTCACTTCATTTGGCTTCGGAAGACTTTGTCTTTGAAGCTACATAAGACTTCAACTTTGGCTTCTGAAGATTTGGTCTTTGGCTTTGGAAGATTTTATACTTGGAATAATTCTTGTGCAATGTATAAAGCTTTCGCAGGAACTTTTGGCTTCAGAAGATTTTATAATTAGTATAATTCTCATTCAAAGTATAAAACATCCGTAGCAGTTCTACTTTGTACTTAGTGCATGCATGTAGGAAGCCTTTGGTTGCTTTGGTTAAATCAGCCTTTATATAAACCTTGCAAATCTGATCTCATCCTCCACGTTTGTTTGATAAAGAATAGATTATAACATGGAGGATGTATTTCCATTGCAAAGAGACCTTACCCTTTTTGAAGGTCCTCACTGAGTAGTCCTTTCATAGCCCATCAGCCGCAATTATCCGTTGACAGCTTCTTTAGGGAAGGAAAGTTTGCCTCCCTCATCTAGCCTCAGATGATTGTTGATGTTGGTTGGTGTGATGCAAAACACTTGATAAAAACTCAACTCAGTCGAGCATATTGAACATAAACATAGAAAGAATGATGTTTAATATGAACAACTTGGTTTCTCCAAGGATCTTTTCTATTCCCTCACAAATCAACAAACACAAAACATGGTGCAGAAACCCATAATTAATGTGTCTGATTTCAGTGTGTGTTTGTGTGTGTGTTGTGTGTGTTTGATTGCACAAGAAACTGAAAATTGCTTGTTTGATTGATAATCGTTCAAAAGCTTATAAAGGATTAGGTAGAGTGTTATTTATATCCTATACACAAAAGCTATATACAATTACTATTCTACCCTTACGTAAATGAAAATTACATAAAAATAATCCTAAGTGTCTAAGTCATCCGCTGTGGGAATAAGTCATCCACTGTGGAGAAGTTCTTCATCCGCTGTGAGAACAGTTTCTTCATCCGCTATGAGAACAGTTTCTTCATCCGCTATGGAACTAGTCATCCGCTGTGACACTTGTTCATTCGCAGTGAAACTTTTCATCCACTGTATAAGTAGTCATCCGATGTGGCACTTTGTTCATCCGCAGTAGAAGTTGTTCATCCGCTGTGAAACTTGTTCATCCGCTGTGATGGAACTCTTCATCAGCTGTGGAGTTAAATCATCCGCTGTGAATGACTTAGCAAAAATTCTTTATCTACAAATCTGAAAAAGAAAATTTACATAGATGTTAGTGATTGTTATGAATGTTAATGATGTTAATGTGTTTCTAATGTATGAATTGTATGTTGAAACACATTTGGATGATTGTTTTGATAATGGCAAGCATCATACTTTCTTGCGTTAATTCTTAATGCACTTTGTTCAGTCCAACAGTACTCACCCTAAGTATGATGTTGCCATAGATTTGATGATTGTTTTGTTTGTTAATTATGTGAGTTACTTTTGTTTGTTATGCATGATTGATTGTTTGTTATGAATGATTGATTATTTGTTATGAATGATTGATTGTTCTTGTGTATATTGATTGATTACAAGTGTAGTACTTGTCTGTGTTGATTAATTGATTGTTTATAAGATTGCACAAGTGTAACCTTACCTGCATGATTGTTTGACTTGTTTGTTTACAATGTATGATTGATAGTTTGAATGTTTGTCATTATAATTACATTTGAGTAATTAAAGTGATTAATTTTGTATGTTTGTTTGTGCGTTATTAATTGTGTATGTTTGTTGATTGATTGAATGTTTGTTTGTGATTGATTTTAGTTGTATGATTGCAAGTGTTAAATATCATAAGTCATATGAATGCTTGTGTGAAATCATGTATGTATTGGTGTATAAATGTATGATTGCATGAATGTCATATGTTTATATCAACAACACATGAATGTATGTTTGAATTCATGTATATTTTATAAAACATATGGATGTATGCTTGGATGTTTGTCATATGCATTAAAATCATGTGACATTATGATTGTTTGTTCATAAGAGCATAAGATCTCTTATATGCATGATTAAATAATTGTATGATTGAATGATTGTATGATAGTCATACGTATAATAACATATGATGCATGATTGTATGATTGAATGATAAACTAAGAATCATAGAGAAGGATATGTATTGGTGGTTTTTTTTGCGAGTGATGATAAGAAACCTCAGGAGTGAGATAGTCCAGCTTCTTCTGACATCTTCTTTGCCTCTTCCATAGCCTTGAGAGTGTCTTCAATGTCTTTCTCTATGTCTTGGTCAACTTCAGCTTCCGTCAATTGTTCTTTGAGTGTTGTGGTCTAGTATGCATTTCTGCAATTGACTATGTGTTCTACATAGTTGTCCATAGCACTCTTTTGATCGTCATATTTGATATCTATTTTCAAATGAACAAGCTGTTCCAAAGTTGACTGATTAAGGCTTTGCACATCAATGTTGCTAACCAGTGTGGTTACAACATGAGACATAGGATGGAAGAAGCAGCTTTATCTCAACTGGATCAAACAGTCTTATGTCTGCTGCTTCTTTCCCTTCCAGCTTTCTTTCCAGCACCACTTCAAAATGACTTTCATCCTAAGACCATCAGGTTATTGGATGCTGGTATTGATTGCCATCTACCTTCTTCATTATAAGCTTTA
The DNA here is from genome assembly GCA_024085815.1 of Flaveria linearis. Lineage (NCBI taxonomy): Eukaryota > Viridiplantae > Streptophyta > Magnoliopsida > Asterales > Asteraceae > Flaveria > Flaveria linearis. The sequence continues at coordinate 53,861,923 of CM044005.1, forward strand.
AATCAGATGGCCTTAAAGGGTAACCAACCCTTTCAAGAATATCAGCATCAATTTCAGAAGAAGCTTCTTCCCTGACTTCTTTTTGTTTGCTTGATGAAGCTTGTTCTCTTCTGAGCTTTGAGATGTGCAGTTTATCTTCTCTGTCTGCTTTAGCTTTCATCTCATGATGTTGTCTATTCATGTATGCTCTAAATATATGATAGAAATCTGCACCTTTGGGATTGTTAGTATGATTGACCATCCTTAATTGCATCAGGTCCAATCTATCTTCATATCTTAATGTTCCCAGTTAGGATATGTATGATAAGTACTGAACAAGTTCAGATACTCTCTTGATCAGCACAGCATCCCAGATTCCATCATATTTCCATTCCACGATTTTTCTTTCATTGGCATCTTCTGTGAGAGTGATTTTGTCGTAGAGTTTGACAAAATTTATTTCCTCACTTATCATCTCTCAAACCTCATTGCCTTCAGGCCATAGCCTATGAGGCATGAATTGTCTTGGTTCCTCTATCTCATGAAGTTAAGGAGGAGCTCTATGATAAGTGGATAAAGAAGATGCAAGGTGAGGTCTGAAGACCTGTGGCTTAAGATCATTGGCTAACATGTTCTTTATATCTCTTTTGCCATTTCTTTCATTTGAGTTAATGTTCTCCCTGCATATGACCTATATGGAACTCTTATATGACTCAACCAACTTTTCACCTGGGAGTAGGTCATCTTCTCTATCTGTGGAGCTTTTGGTAGATTCTTTTCAAGTTCTTGTTTATCCTTGATTTCTTTATATCTCCTGTATGTTTACTCTTGTTCGCTTTGCATGACTTGTTGAAAGTCTTTGAGCAAGTCTTTAACCTTAGACAGGTTAAGATGAATGAATGAATCATAAGGGAATCCCCTAGTGGTCAGCTCTATCCCTATCAAGGTTTGAGGATCATCAGTAAAGAGCTCTTGAATGTTTTGCATTATGTCATGCTCATCCCTTTCTTCTTCTTCCTTATCAGAATCACTAAGGATAATAATGGGAATTTGTTGTTCACCAGATTGATCTATCTCCCCCTCTTCTAGAATAGATGCTTTAGATGATGATTAAGGAGCATCTAACTCAACAGGTTCAGTCTTCACTTTTAGGAGCTTTAAAGGAGGAGACTCTGGTTTTTCTTGTTCACCCTTGGTTTGTTTTCCTTTGAGTAAAGAGGGTAAATAAGATCTATTTCTTTTCCTTTCATAGGTTTTGAAAGGAGTTTCAGATAATGATGATGCTTGATCTTTAGATGAATCTTTTTAAAGCTTCACTGAATTGTTTGATCAACTCCTTTTGTTTGTCTGACAGGGGCTCATGAGGAATACTACTAGTTTCTTGAGAATTGGATCAGGAGTGTGAAAGTGTTGTCTCAAGATAGGTGAGTAGTGTATGTTCTCATAAAGATTAGCATCACTGAATAATTGATCCATTATATGTGATTCTTCAAGAATGATCAGTGCTAAGCTTGGTTATTCAGTTTGAGGTTGACTTGTTTTAGCTTCACTAGCCAACTTCTCATGATCACTTAGATCTTCACTAAGATCTGCTCAATGTTCTTGCTCATTCAACTGAGTGTCATTGTGTTCAAGCTCTCTGTTTAGCCTTTGTATTTCTTCAGATTGAGCTTCTATAATCTTTTTCAGCTCATCAATCTCCTGTTCTTTAGCTATGGACTAATTTCCCCAGTAGTCAATCTCAGCCTTAGCAACAAGGAGTTCATTGTCTTTCTCATTTAACTTCTTCTTTGTTTGGCTTAGCTGTTGCTCCACAACCTTCACAATCAGCTTTTGTGCTTTTTGATCTGAATTAAGCTTTTCAATCTCATTGTCTTTCTCTTTGATTCTTTCTTTCAACTTTTTAGTTCTTTGATTTGATCTTTTAATGAGTTTATTGTACTCAGTGAATAGAAAGACGTTGGAGTGCTCAATATCTTCTTCTGTGAGCATCTCACTGCTTTGTTCACCAAACTCAGTAGAAGTGGTAGCTTGTTCAGTTTCAGGCTCATGAAATGATGTTCTAACATCTTCATGTTCATCTGTTTGTTGTGTAAGTGATGAATCTATATTTCTCAATATAGATGAAAGTGTTTGCTGATCTGATAGATTTGGGCTGTGTGGTGGAGATGGAAAATGTGTTTGTTGAGGACTACATGATTGAGGGCTAAATGTTTGTGGGCTTTGTTATGGTTGTGGAGATATTGGTTGATCAAGCTGTATGTTTTGAGCTTGGATGACTGGTGGTTGTTCTATTGGTTCAGGCTGTATTATTGGTTGTGGTTCAATGATTGGGGCTGGTTGAATGATTGGAGCTGGTTGAATGATAGGGGCTGGTTGAATGGCTTGTTGAAACAACATAAATGGTTCATCTTGTCCTGGAATTCTATGAAATTCCTCAGGAACAGGAACGTCATGGTCAATCATATCAGGAGGCACAGGCACCTCATCCCCTTGATAGATGTTTGATCTTATCCTGTTGAACACATACTCATTAAGATGAACAGGCTGTAAAATGGCTCCTTCTCTTTGGATGTTGGGCAATAAATCATCTATAATCATCTGCAGAAATCTTGGAAACATCAGAAATCTATTTCTCACTTCTGTGATGTTGTAGACAAGGCCATTGAGAATTTGAGCAGCAAAGTTGAATGGTCTTCTTGCAATGATACTAGCCAATACACATGATGCCCTTAGTGATATTGCATCCCATCCTGTCTTTCTGTTTGTCATGGTTTTCTGATAGGTGTGCATCAAGAACCTGAACTGTGCACACATGTTTGCCTTCTTGATTTGCTTTCTTTCTATGGTTCCTGTATAGCCTATTTGCCTGAACACATAAAGCACATAGTGTTCATCAAACTCAACTGGGCCTAGAGCATCTTCTTCATGTAATTGCAACACCCTTCTGATCACTTCTTTAGAGATGATGATATCTTGATTATGCATAGTAGATATAACTACTTGTTGATCATCAATTTCTTCAAGGTGTGCATTAGTCCAAAACTAGACAATGTGATCTTCATAGATGTCTGGTCTGAAAGTCATGGCATGCACAAGTCTTGTCTTCCTAATTGCTTGCATAATGTCTCTGTAGTTCACTGACCTAGGAGAGTCAGGATCAAGAAATGCACATATGTTGTGATCTCGTACAAACACTAAATCAACCATATCTGCAATAAAAAGATTAAGTGTTAGTATTGAGTATGCAAATAAAGTGTAATGATGAAATGATTATCAAGTGTATGTTGGTATATTGTGTATGTTATGAGATGATTGAATGTATGGTTAAACACTTATGTATGTTTGTTCTTTGCAATTTTCTAATTGAACCAGTTTGACTTTTCAGTAGTCAACATATTTCCAAATTCGATTTTGCAAATTCTTGTCTAATTTGTATTCATTTTATCCAAAATCGTTATATTTTGTTTGTTCATCATCAACAAGTTGTTTGTTTAACACATACCATATGTTTCATCTCCTATCTGTTTGATCATGAATTTTAGTTTGACCTATTAAAGTTGTTGGTACACATGTCCCCAGTTCTAGTCTAGTGAGCTTAAATGTAATAGAACTTCTTCTTATAACACATATGTAATGTTTAATCAATATAATGAGAATCTCTTCTATATATGGTTGTTGGTTATTTAATGTTATATCTACTTACATTATTAGCTGTTACATGCATAATATGACCATGTTATATAGGTTTACAGTTGTGAGACATAGTTCTGAATCATTAAAGGTTCAAGAATGTGTTTGACTAAGAATCTTATTCAGTCGCACGACTGGACCATGCGAATGGTCCAATCGCACGGTTGAACTAGGTGATTGAGTCAATCGCACGGTTGAGTCATAAGACTGACTCATGCGTACGAATGAACCAATCGTATGACTCAGTCGCACGATTGAGCCAGTCGCAAGGCTCAGTCGTACGAATGAGATCTGTAACCTATAAATACCACTTAATTCGTGGAAAAAGTGGACACTTCGAATATTTGAAACCCTAGTCGACCCAGAACGTCCAGTTCGTCCATTCCAACTTCATAGAACGTTTCAGATCATTCCTAGTCCATTCTTAAGGTTTTCTAATCGTTAGGATTGATCTTGATTACATTCTCCCTGATTGGATCACCAATCAAATAGGATTCCGCACTATTTGATCTGGTATAACGAAGAATCAATTAGTACTCCGTACGTACACGGTCCTAACAAGTGGTATCAGAGCTAGGCTCTTGATTCTTCGTTGATTAAATCGTTTTTGTGAAAAAGTCTACGTTTTTAAGCAAAAAGATCTTCTTTTTCTGCTAAAAATCGAGTCTTTACGTGTGCATGTTCTGAAAATTCAATCTTTTTCGACTTACAGCCGTCTAAGGTGTCAAAACGTGCGTTTTAGGTCAAAAGTTGCGAAAATTCTCGATTTCAGCAGTCTCAGTTGCACGATTATCTCAATCGTACGACTGAAGTCCAGTCGCAAGTTCATTCGCCCGATTGAGTCAGTCGCCGTGTCAAATCGCCCGATTAAGTCATTCGCCAGTTCAGTCGCCCAGTTTAAGTCAGTCGCCTTGTCCAGTCACCCGATTGTGTTCAATCGCACGATTGTAGCTCAGTCGCCTGTTCAATCGCACGGTTGAGTTCAATCGCATCCCAGTCGCATTAACAGTCTGCTTTTCAAGCTTACATCAACATTCATCATGGACTCGGAAAACTTCGCATTCTTAACAGGGAAAGACTCAAGGATCCAGAACCTACTGCTTCTAGAGAATGAGATTGGTAACCACAATAAGCCGCCCAAGCTTCTATCCATTGATGAGTTCCCACAGTGGAAGCAGAGATTTGAGATTCATCTCAATGGTGTGGACACTAATCTCTGGAATTCTACTGAAACTGGTTACACCATGCCAGTTGGTGCTGATGGTCTGCCATTAACGTTGAGTGGAATGACTGATGCTCAAAAGACTGCCTATAATGCTGAAAAGAAGGCTTACGCTATGCTCACCCAGTCTATTCCCAAAGAAATCTTCCATCAGTATTCAGATCAGAAACAAAGTAAAAAATTCTGGAAAGCTCTCGAGAAAAGGTATGAAGGGAGCTCAACTCTGAAATCTTTGAAGGCCAAAGCACTCAAAAAGGAGTTTGACAACTTTTCTGCTATTGGGAACGAGAGCTTGGATGACATTATTGACCGCTTCTATCATCTAATGAGTGAACTTCACACTCATAGGGTAACAACGTCTAAAGAAGAAAAGGTCGCTAGTTTGGCTGAAGGTCTTCCAGAGAAATGGGATTCATTTATTTCCACCTTGAGACACAATTCAGTTCTCGAGACTTTAGATATAAATGACTTTATTCTGAAACTACGAGAGGAAGAGGTCAGACATAAGTATAAGGCAAAGAAGGGTGCATATGCTCAGGATCCTACTCTCTACAATGTGACTCCAACTCCCATTACAAAGTCTTCCAATGCTCCTCTGCAGACTGCCTTTGTTTCTAATACATCTGGTCAAAGCTCATCGTCTGGCGTTGAGTCATCTGTCTCATCAGGGGTTCAACACAGTCTTACTGAAGCTCATTCAACGAAGTTAATAACTGAGAACCTGGGCAAAGTCACTGTGGAAGTGGCCAAGGAACACATGGACCTACTTGCTGCAGTGGTTCATTCCTATGATGGTTTGGTTGCAGGAAAGATAGGAATCTGCCACTTGGCTGATGAAGATTATGAGCAAGTGGATGAAAATGAGTTGGAGAGGATGGATATCATGTGGGCTCTCGCGAGTGCTGTGCGACGAGCAAAGAAGTTTGTAAAGAAGACAGGGCAGAATCTCGTGGCTACAAAAGATACTACTTTTGGGTTTGACAAGTCCAAAGTCACGTGTTTCAACTGCAGGGAGAAAGGACATTTCAAGAGGGAATGTGTGAAGCCTAAAAAGACTGGGAACGGAAATCCATTCTCCTCATTCAACAGGAAAGATAAAGATAAGAAGACAGTTCCAGCAGGAAGTGATTCCAAGGCTATGGTGGCACAAGGTGATGAAGGACAGGACTGGTCCTTCCGGTTCTTATCTGATGGTGAAGCCAACATTGCTTCTGTTGAGGACCTGAATGAAGACTCAGCAAGTGAGGGGGAGAACTCAGCTGAGCCTGACACTGCTGAATTGGATGATAACATAGCTGATGTTGATCAGCTAGTCGAGAATGAACTGAATGCTGATTCTGAAGCACAATCTGAACCCCAAAATGCTTTCATGGCTGGAACATCTACATCGGCACAGGTAGAATCAAAGGATGAATTATTTACTAAACATGCTTGTGTTGATTGTGAAAAATTTAGGGAAAGCATTGACCTGAAATTTGCTAGGTTATTAGATCATAATGATAACTTAGTAAATGATTTAAAATTGTGCACTGAAGCAAACAGAATCTTAAAACAGAATGAAAACAGTTATAAAGAAAAGATTGAAGCATTAAATAAACAGTTAAAAGAAACTGAAGTTGTTGCCTTTAACCAAGAAAATGATATCAAGTTTTATTTAAAGACAATAGAAGAAACTAAGAAGGAACGAGCGGTTTTACAAGTTGAAAACGAGTCTTTGAAACAAAGACTCCACAGTCTAGCTAGTTCCTCACATATTTTGAAAAACTTGGTTAAAGAACGCAACAACGGGGGGGGGGGGGGGTTGGGCTATAAAGTTGTGCCACCACCACATGAGTCCTTTTTAAACATCAAACAACGTCCAATTAATGATAACCCCATAAAGGATCATGTGGTGACAACTCCTCTAGTCAGTGATCCGGATACAGCAGTTAACTCTGCTCCTTCGGTTCCTAACTAGACAGATTCTACATCAACAAAAACAAGCACACAAATCACTGGCAAGGGAGTGGAAGAGAATGTTCAAACATCTCATGGGTTGGGTAAAAAATCAACTTCCAAGCAACCTAAGATTTCCAAAGACACTCAAGCTAAACCAGTGAAGCAAGATAATCACCAATTTCCAAGACAAAACACAAATCATGTTAAACAAGTTAAATTTGTCAAAGGAGGTGAAAATCTTAAAAGTGATAATAAAAAGAAAGAATCTGAGGTTTATTCACCGCCCCACAAGAGATCTCCTAGCCCTGATGAATGGAGATCCTGCTATACTTGTGGTCAGCGCGGTCATATTTCGACTAATTGTCCTCGCTATCAGACACCAAGAATTAAGGTTGAGCTAAACAACAAAGTAAAAGTAGATTCAAAACAGTGTTCTAAGACTCCAGTTAGATCGAAAACACCTATTAGGTCTAAAACACCTTCTAGGTTATTTTCGTCTCCACCACGCCAAAGGCAAAACAGACAAGTCCCCAACAAGTCCGTGATGCCAAAGGTAAAACCTGTTTCTGAATCTAAACCATATGCTCAAACCGTAAATCAGTCTAAGGTTTACCACAAACAATCCTTTCACAGGGATGGTTTATGGAAAGCCAAGACAACTAGTGTGTCTAAGAGCAAGGACAATCTAAAAGTTGAGATTCCACCCACTGATAAAGGACAGTGGGTCGAATTCATGATGGTTGATTCCTCTGGGAAACCCAAGCCAGTCAAGGCTTGGGTCCCCATCCTTAACTGATGATTTTCTCATATGTGCAGGTTGTCCGCTATAGTGCGTCTACAAATACATGGATCGTAGATAGCGGAGCTTCCAGGCACATGACGGGAAACAAGTCTCTCCTTTTCAATGTCAAACAGATTAAAGGGGGACACGTTTCATTTGCTGGAAACAAAGGAGGTTACATTACCGCTCAGGGAGAAGTAGGTAATGAAAAGGTAAGGTTCGATAAAGTCAACTTTGTTCAGCAATTAGAAAACAATCTGCTTTCTGTGTCTCAGATTTGTGACAAGGGCTTCAAAGTCATGTTTGATAATCGCAAATGTTACATTCTGAAGAAAGAAATGGATATTCCAGAAGAGCAGGTATTAATGTCAGCATCTAGATATAATGACTTGTATGTTCTAGATATGTCTAATGCTTCTACTAGTGCTTCTACTAGTGCTTGTACTGTTCAATGTTTCTTATCTAAAGCAACAGAGAAGGACTCCATTTCGTGGCATAGAAGAATGGGACACATTAATCATCGGAAGATGAACACCTGATTCATAACAACCTAGTTGATGGAGTTCCTGTCAAGAACTTCAAGCTTCCTGATTTTTGTGTCTCATGCAAGAAAGGAAAGCAAACCAGAAAATCTCACAAGACCAAAAATGTCAATTCTATCGAGATGCCCCTGGAGTTACTGCACATGGATCTCTTCGGTCCGGTTAGCATGAAGAGTATCGCAGGAGACTAGTACTGCTTCGTAGTCACCGATGACTACTCACGATTCTCGTGGGTGATGTTTCTGAAAGCAAAGTCAGAAACTTTTGAGTCATTCAAAGTGCTGGTCACCACTATGGAATCACTTTACAAGCTTAAGGTGAGAAAGATTCGCTCAGATAATGGAACCGAGTTTAAGAATCAGTGGATGGATGCGTTCTACAAAGAAAGTCGGTGAAATTCTTAGCCGCTTTGATATGGAAAATGTCACTGCAGCCGGGACCCCTCTCGCCACAAATCATGATGTGGCTCCTGATGAGAATGGGGATTTGGTGGATGCCACCATGTATCGTGGGAAGATCGGATCTCTCATGTACCTCACTGCCTTTCGTCGAGATATCATGTATGCCATATGTTTATGTTCCCGATATAAGGCAAAACCTAAAGTCAATCATCTGATTGGAGTCAAGAGGATTTTTCGTTATCTGAAGGGTACTCCAACACTGGGTTTGTGGTATCCTCATGATGATGACTTTGAGCTAACGGCGTATAGTGACTCGGATTATGGAGGCTGCAAAATGAATTACAAGTCTACGTCAGCAGGATGTCAATTTTTCGGGAGAAGATTGGTAACTTGGCAGTGCAAGAAGCAGACATCAGTTGCTCTGTCTACCTGTGAAGCTGAATACGTTGCCGGCGCCAGCTGCTGCTCTCAAATCATTTGGATTCAACAGCAAATGCGGGATTACGGTTTGCATTTCAATTCTACTCCTATCTATGTTGATAATTCTGCTGCAATTGCAGTAACTAAAAATCCGGTTCAACATCCTAAGACCAAACACATAGGCATAAAGTATCATTTCATACGCGATTGCTATGAAAAACACTTAATTGATGTGGTCAAAATTAACACGGATTTTCAACGCGCTGACCTCTACACTAAACCATTTGATAAACCAAGATTTTTCTATCTGCTAGAGGTCAACGGGGTTAAAAAGAAAAGTGATGTTATATTAGAAGAAACAGATACATAGTCCGACACCGTTTTTTTATTTTTAGTATTTCTTTTATTTTATTTTCTTTTTTAATTTCCTTGTCGTTATAAAAATCCAAAAACACAAAAAGATTTTCTGTTTTAGAATTTTAGAGGGAGATTAGGTTTAATTCAGTATTTATTTACTTAAAAAAAAAGGGGGAAGGTGAGTAAAGCTGAAAAGACAAAGACAACAAAACTGGAAATGTGACTCTACAAAAATTGGAACATGATAGTACACAGGCATCAAGTTACTTGGAACAACAAAATGACTTTGAGATCAGAAATGTTAATTAAATCACGGAAAATGTATAAATCAGAGAAGTCTAAGTCTAACAAATTGGGGAAATGATAGTACGTTTGATTATTACTGTAATTACACGGAGAAAGTTGATCTAGGGAGGTGCTAGTTCATTATATGATGTGTCAGTAGATTCAACACTATAGACAAGTAGACGTCATTGGTAAACTTAATCTAAACTAAATGGTTCAATCAACTGTGGGTTCCCATCTTATCACTGGTTAACACAATCAGCTATCTCCGATAAGGGATAACGAGCAAATAAATGCCACCAAAGGTGTGCAAATGACTAGAAAGAGAGCAAAGCACGAAAAAAATATACTAGCGCAATCAAGCTGATAACTTATGTTGTTGGTGCGTTATGTGCAAAAGAAAATAAGAAATGCTCTAACAAGGAGATAGGTTGTGTGCCTCTCTGCTGTGCGATGGCACTGACCTGAGGATAAGCATAACCTACATATTCTAGACTTCATTGTTGTTTGCCGCCTCTCAGCTGTGCGATGGCACTGACCTGAGGATTGGCTTCTCTTTTACAGATCTAAGAATAGTCTCTTCTTGCAAAAATACCTATAGACCGCTCGAAAGTCCTTTAAGGAATATTGATTACCATATAAGCGTGGGATACACAAATGTTGATTGAAATAAAAGAACATAATTCATTACCAATGTGTGTCAAAAGTCTGTGTATGAATTTTAGTGGACAAGTATACTGACAATCGTCGTGAATGCACTGACTGAAGTTGACAATCAAAGTGTCTTACGGATCATATCAAACATGATTCCTAGTTAGTACTTAGAAGTCTTAGATCAGAACAAACTATGATAGGTCATCATGAAATGAGTAATCAGCTCAAAATGTTCCAAGTAATGGTGTATATGCCTGTCTGATTCCAAATGAGTCTGTTCCTGATATATGTCAATGCTAATAGACTACACAAACCTGCCCTAACAAAATCACAAAAAGATGTTCATTCTGTCCGTAGTTTAATATTTTTAAGTTTGTTAGTATTAGTGTGTCAATGTCGGACTGTGTATATTGTTATCTGTGAATGTCACTAAACGAGCTTAATGTTTACTTAAATAAATTGTTTCTGAAATGATAAAAGTATCACATCTGAGGTGATAAATTGGATAAATGGATCACGTCTGAGGTGATCGAGTGGATAAATGGATCACGTCTGAGGTGATCGGGTGGATAAATGGATCACATCTGAGATGATCGGGTGGATAAATGGATCACGTCTGAGGTGATAGGGTGGACAAATGAATCACGTCAGAGGTGATCAAAATGTAGTTTATTAAAATGGTCATGTCTGAGATGATCAACTTGTTCATAATGTTTTATCTACAGGTAAATGGAATTGAGGGTCGTTATGGTAATATGGTCAAAAGATGATAAGGATGGCCCAGTCGCACGACTGAACCATAAATATGGTCCAGTCGGACGATTGGAACACACTAATGAGTCAAATCATGTGAATGGGAAGTGCGAATGAATCCAATCGAACGATTGGAGGTGATCGACTGTAACAGTCGTTTGGATGAACCTCCATCGCCCGATTGGAGATGAACGATTGGGTAGATTGAACGAATGAGACTCAGTCGCAAGACTGACCTATACGACTAGGCTCAGTCGCACGACTGATCTAAGCGACTAGGCTCAGTCGCCCGACTGGGATTTGACCTAGTATAAATACAGGCCGAATCAGAATCAGTCGCTCATTCACCCAAATCGCCCCCTCTATACGCACGACCTAAAGAACCGCTGCCAAAATTTCATTTGATTCATTTTTACCTACTATCGGTGTGTTCAAACACTCATTAGTGTTTATACAGGTAATATTCGTGGTGTTTCATCGTTGAAACTGATCAATGACATCGAGAATCACGTGAATTATGACCCAACAGTAACCGAAAGTTTAACGACCAAATAGACAATCAAAACTAACCTAAACGTTCAAACAAAAGTTAAAATATGCTTAATCGGTTGTTTCTGAGTATAATGAGCCAAATTTCGACGTTTAGCATCAAGTATAGCTCAAAACACGAATTTGAATGGACAAACCGTTGAGTAGGCGACTGGACACACTGATGAACTCCAATCGCCCGACTGAGAAGACGACTGGTCTCAGACGCACGACTGAGATGGACGAATGAATCAATCGCAGGACTATGTCCATTCGCTTGATTTAGTCGCCCGTATGAACCAATTCACTCATATAAAGCTCATCGTTCTACTCAGTCGCACGACTATGCTCATTCGGTTGCTCAGTCGCCCGACTTACCCAAAGTGTAAAACTCGTTGACTTTAATTTGCTATCTTCTGCATGCACTGACGTTTACTTACACTGTGTGACAGGTGGCAAGTCAATGGATCTTAAGCACGAAGCACAACATATGTGCTCATCTGGATCTAACCTCCAGGAATGCAGCGGATTTCGCAGGCATAATTTCATTCTTACGGAGATCGAGGATCTTCAGGGCTATCTCTACACCCTGCACTCCGTATCGCTCCTTACAGCAGGCATTCTGGGAGAATGCTATTGTAGATAGATCAGTCGAGCACTATCATATCAGGAGCTCCATCCTTGGGCATGCTATAGATATCACAGAGGAGGACCTAAGGACAGTCCTCGAGTTTGGAGATGATGGTGACTGTACTACTCGTCTACACCCGCTGACTGTTCGAGGGTGTTTCCTACGGGCAAAGTACTCTGGGGACATCAACTCAGGGATGCTCAACAAGAGCAATCTCTGCCCCCAGTTCAAGTATCTCGCCCACGTGATACTCAGATGTATTGCCTCAAGGAAAGGAGGTTTCGATGAACTCTCTAAGCAGATGCAGAACGCATATGTTGCGTTAGTGCTGAACCATCCGTTCAGCTTCTCACGGATGATCTTCACATATCTCGTGGAGAACATAGAGGTGAAGGGCAAAGAGGGCTTCTGCATGTACCCTCGCATCTTGCAAATGATTATTGATCAGAAGCTCCCGATGCTGCCCAAGGAGAAGGATGACGCTGTGGTGCTCGAGGTGATGGATGATACCACCTTGGGCAGGATGAAGGTATACAGGGGGAAGCAAGTAAAACCCACTGTCAGGCGGTTATTTGGGCATCTGGCCCGGGATGACTATGTGGCGCCAGCAAAACAGAAGTGGTGCCACGAGGACAATGATTCTGATGTAGAGCAGGTGGCTCTACCCTCCGACGATTCCGACGATGATGACCACGGTACTGATCAGGGAGGAGATGGTCAAGGAGGACCTGAACCAGCTCCAATCCACCCTGACTTCCACATGCAGGAGGAGGAGGATTCTGATGAGGTGCCACTAACCCGGACTGTGGGCAGTCAGGTAGTGGTCACTGAGGAGGGATTACGGGCGGTTGGTGGACGCCCAAGAGAGTCTAAGAGCTCTTTAGCTGATCTATCATACACCCCAACCTCTCCCAGCAACCAAGGGGGAGCCTCCGCGTCAAGGGGGACACGGAGGAAACATGTGGCTCGTCCTCATGGGATGAAGCCCAAACGCAGGAGGATCACGCTTATCACTACCTCCTCTGCACCTACCACTTCCACCACCACTACCCAAACTACCCAAAACACCCAAACCACTCAAACCACCCAAACCACTCAAACCACCCAATCCACCACATCCCAAACACCCCAAACCACCACCACTACTATACCTCCACCTCATACTCACATATCTTCCACCACCACCACTGTACGCCCCACTACAGCCTTCCCATCTTCTCCCATCTACACCACAGCTACCACAACAACCACCACTCACCAAACCCAACCCTCATCTGCCCCCTCGAGCTCAGTTCTACCACCTGTCTCTGTGGTTAAGCAACATGCTGCACTGAACAGCATGGTGCTCCAGCTGCTAGCCTCTGATAAGGCTAAGACGGCTTAGATTCTCCAGCTACAAGAGCAAAGTTCTACACAAACAGCTGAGATTGAGAGACTGAGGGATTTGACATCTTCATAAGCCCAGTTGATCACTGCACAGACTGATCAGATCACTGGCTTGCTTCAACACGAGGCTAAGACTGATGAGAAGATTGAAAAGCTGGAGGCGGCTCACAAAACTCTAGTGCTAAAGCTGAAAGGCACTCAGAGTGAGCCCCTCAAGATCGGGGAAGGTGATGATGATGATGGTGAGGACGATGATGATGAGGATGACGACGATGATGATGATGATAGTGATGAAAGTGATGATGGTGACGAGAAGAAGGATGATGAGGAAGGTGAAGGAGGAGAGACAGCAGGAGATCATAGCGATGATGCAGCAGACGAGAGGCGTTCTAAACACCGTCAAGATCAAGGACCCTCTCCGTCTGCTCCAACTGAAGAAACTCCGGAGATTCAAGATAAAAGTACTGTTTAGTTCTTCATGTTTATGTATTTAACAAACTTTTGTATTTGAAATTATGTTACATTTATGTAATGAATGTTTATATCTTTTGTAAATGATTGTGTTTGATTACTTACTAACAAGTATTGTGTTGCATGTTTAAATCAAACAGATCCTAACTTTCAGAGAGATGAACATGATGTTGCTCCCCTCCAACAGGTCAAGTCTCAACTCACAATGATTCTTGATCTGCAGGGGATCGTCAGAAGTTAGTGAGTTATACTCCTGAAGAAGGAGAAATTATTCACGACCTTACTGATGAGCAATTGGCTGACATATTTCGTCTGAATCCAGACGAAATTGTTAAAGATGCTCCAGTTTTTGATGATGCTGATGATGATGAACTCAAAGATGTTGAAGAAATTGAAATTGAAGACATCACAGATCAACACTATCCAGAATACACTGATCAAGAGGGAAACGTGTTTCCTGATTTGGTAAACAACCTTGACAGTAATATTCTAGATAAACTCAGTGATAAGGAGAAAGGAGCAGAAGCCTCAACAAGCCAAGCTCAAGCCTCGGATGCCGAAGTGGACATTCGAAAGGCTGAATGGGCGGTTTGCTTCGCCGAGGTCTGAGCCCAACGTGCTACAGCAACTCAGAGTACCTACACCAAGCTATACAAAGTAAAGAAGAATATGAAGGTGTCAGGGAAGATCATTGCTTGGGCTCATTTTGATGACCTTGGCATGTATGTAGTGAAAAGGGAGAGGGGAATCGAGTACTTCAGATTCCCTCATGATCTGAAGACTCTCCCAGGTTTTGAGCTCAACCAACTGGCCCGACTAAAGCTTCTGTATGCTGATCCTAAGAAGATGTCTGGCTGGTTTGAGTCTGCATTGAAAAGGGAGTACAGGACCAGATGGGTAAACTTCAAACCTCAGCAGGCTACGGGGTACCTCAGAAGGTCTGAGGTGAGTCCCATAACTGGTCAGCCGAAGATAGTCCTGAAGTGGCGACCTCCGCGAACAATGTCCCGAATTCCACTGAGGGAGATGCCATAGGACTTTACCCCACACTTTAAGTGGTGGTACTATGACTGGCACTCGGGAGAGGCAGTCATTGTTTTGGAGAAGGACGGGTCGATGGATGCAATAAGGGTATTTGACCCCATGTGGCTTATCAACTTGTCAGCGTCTGATGTTTATACGCTGTACAAGTGGCCACTATTTTTGATACACAGGATATTGTGCAAGCACTACAGTTTCAGCATATCATACGTTTATGCTTTGCACTGAATATCCATGCAGGGGTTTCCAAAGAGGAGAGATTGAAGAGATTTGAAGAATTCAAGAAATAAGTCAAGGTCTAGATAGAACTAGGTCCAAGGGGGAGTTTGTTGGTATACATATCCCCAGTTCTAGTCTAGTGAGCTTAAATGTAATATAACTTCTTCTTATAACACATATGTAATGTTTAATCAATATAATGAGAATCTCTTTTATATATGGTTATTGGTTATTTAATGTTATATCTACTTACATTATTAGTTGTTACATGCATAATATGACCATGTTATATAGGTTTACAGTTGTGAGACATAGTAATGAATCATTAAAGGTTCAAGATTTTGTTTGACTAAGAATCTTATTCAGTCGCACGACTGGACCATGCGAATGGTCCAATCGCACGGTTGAACTAGGTGATTGAGTCAATCGCACGGTTGAGTCATAAGACTGACTCAAGCGTATGAATGAACCAATCGTATGACTCAGTCGCACGACTGAGCCAGTCGCAAGGCTCAGTCGTACGAATGAGATCTGTAACCTATAAATACCACTTAATTCGTTGAAAAAGTGGACACTTTGAATATTTGAAATCCTAGTCGACCCAGAACGTCCAGTTCGTCCATTCCAACCTCATAGAACGTTTCAGATTATTCCTAGTCCATTCATAACGTCTTCTAATCGTTAGGATTGATCTTGATTACGTTCTCCCTGATTGGATCGCCAATTAAATAGGATTCCGCACTATTTGATCCGGTATAACGAAGAATCAGTTAGTACTCCGTACGTACACGGTCCTAACAAAAGTCAAATATGATCATTTAATGCACTTTGAATGAAGATTCAATTTAATGTTTGTCTGATGAATGTCATGCCAAATTGACTGATTTTTCATGTTTGTTGCATCATTATGAACATGTTTACTAAGTTATAACACATTTTAAGAAACTTTTAACATTTTCAAAGATCAAAACTCAGTTTTTGTTTGATTTTGGACATGAACATCCTGTTTGAGCATGAACCCAATGAACACTAAATCAAATTTCATCAAATAACCATTTCAAACATAGTCGACTATGGTCATTTACCCGAAATTCAATGTCTGATTATGTTTTAAAATATCAAATGATTCTCGTTCAAGATTTCAGTTCAATTTTGACTTAGGTCAAACAATGTTTGAATCAGAATCTCATAAAATGATGTTTTAATGAATTATTGATGTTAAGAATCATGTTACTATACCTAATTGATTGTGAATCAGTGTGTATATCGATCAGAATTATGGTTTTGATGAACAGGGGTTTAAGGGTTTATCGAAGGTTTTGAAATTTTACTGATTTTCTCACTTTCACTCGTGGTGAATTGACAAAGTTACAAGTGTGAACTATACATACAACGTACAATTTGTGTGTCCACTGTATATACAGTACTTGTACATTGTTTAAAAATTTGAATGATTTTCTTTATCTGTTGTTGGAATAGTGTCCGCTGTGGACACAGTGTCTGCTATACAGTTTTGGCTGTACGCTGTGAACCCTTTTGTGTATGTACTGTTCATAAAGCGGATGAACATTTTTGCACATGCACTGTGCACTGTTCACAAAGCGGATGAACAATTTTGTTCATGCGCTGTGCACTATACTTGAGCACTGTTCACACAACGGATGAACAATTTTGTTCATGCGCTGTGCACTATACTTGAGCACTGTTCACACAGCGGATGAACACTTTTGTTCAGGCGCTGTGCACTATACTTGAGCACTGTTCACACAGCGGATGAACAATTTTGCTCATACGCTGTGTATGACCATTTATTTTCAACTATTTTCACAGCGGATGAACACTTTTGTTCATACGCTGTAGACACTTGTTTAATATGCTCACAGCGGATGAACAATATTGTTCATGCGCTGTGGAGTACTTTGTGACAAAATGATGTTCACAGCGGATGAACGCTTTTGTTCATACGTTGTCAACACTTGTATAATTTGTTTGATATGTTCAAAGCGGATGAGCAAGTGTTCATACGCTGTAAACACTTATTTGATTTGTTTGATATGTTCACAGCGGATGAACAAATGTTCATACGCTGTAAACACTTGTGTATTATTTTTGAATGATGTTCACAGCGGATGAACAATTTTGTTCATGCGCTGCAAACACTTATAATTTTGTATGGTACTGTACCTTCAGCGGATGAACAAATTTTGGCTATCCGCTATATTAACAATTGTCTGTTTGAATCAAAATTTATTCACAGTGGATGACATTTTACTCATCTGCTGTATGAACAGTTTTGAAAATTTTCAAAAAATTAATTAACTTTTGAATGCTGTGATTGTTTGATCTGTTTGAAAACTTTTATATTTAAATTAATTCTGAATAATTTAAAAAATCTTTAAATTATATATTCAAATTAATTTTGAATATTTTCAAAATCTTTTAAATGTGTGTTAAAATATTGAATTTTAACACCTTAATATATGGATGATTTGATATCACTCTAGAGCAATATTGTGCAATAAAATAAACAAGCATTTATATATGCGTCAACCTGCTGTTTGTTAGTGTTGGCTTGACTTTGGCTTTGTTTATTTTTCAGTTTTGAATGTTAATGCTTAATTTTGCTGCCTTTGACAATTTCACTATTCAAATTCTCCCCCTAAATTTTGAAACTAACAAAGTCCAAATGTTTGTTTAAGAGTGATTTACTTATGATGTATCAAGAATTTGATCCTTTGATCACTCAAAATGCATGTTTAATCATAAACCACATGAATCATGTACACATACCATGAGATCATACTAGTCCTTAGTCCTTCACTAAGTTGTTTCTTTAATGTTTGAAGAATAGACATAGACAAGTACGATGTTGATTGTAGATATATTGATCCACTTAAACTCAAGCATGGTATTAATGGTTGGTTGAAACAGTGAGTGATTATCATGTTATACGTTGATTGACATGAGTTGTGTGTGTACCCCATATTTGATTGTATGATATGTATGATTCTCCTCAAGATAAGCTAGAAAGTAATTTCAATACTTAAGACCTAGCTACTTAGGATGATAAATGCTCAATCATTTTCTTGTTTATTAGGTGATCCATCTTAGGATTCTTTTGCACTTCTCTTTAGAAGCTAGTCATAAAGACTTTATTGATTGATTATCCTTATAGGATGTGTTCCTCATTAGGAATCTTCTGTAGATCAAGATTAAGAACATCTAGGTCTGTGCTCAGCATAGCAAAGAATGTCTTGGTGTACTCTAGGTCTATGATTATCATAACAAGGGAGACACTTAAATTGAGCAATTTATAATCTGTTTCACTTGGTGTATTGAAGTTAGATTTCAAGCTATCTATGTTGAAGAAATCAATACTTACCATAGACCAAGTTGTGTTGTTGATCACACAATCATGAGAATTTAGTTCTTCACTGTTGTATCTGATGTTAGGTGTCCTATGCTGAGCCTATCCACATATCAAACAAGGTATCATCAGTCTTTATTAATGAAAAAAGACCCAAGTGAATAGCTATGCTAGTGTACTATCATTTCTCATGAAGTGTATGTGTGATTCAATGTTAGAAATTATTAGTTTGCATGTTATCTTGATTTTGAAAAAAGATAGAAGTGGGACATTGTTTTGGACTTTGAAAAATTCAAGACTGGTTGATTTTAATATTTGAAAACATTAATTTGTTGTTTCATAGTTGATCATACCAAGTGACTGAACTAAAAATTCAAATTTAGTTGAATCAAATGCTTTTGTAAAAAGATCAGCTAATTGATTGTCTGTATGAACTTTAAGCAACTGGATCAGACCCTTTTCTGAGCAACTTCTTAGAAAATGATATCTGATCTCTATGTGTTTGGTTTTTGAATGTTGAATAGAATTGCCTGTTATAAACATGGCCGCAGAATTGTCAATATGTATGGGTGTTTTAAAAAAATTAAAGCCATAGTCAAGCATTTGGTTTTGTATCCATAACACTTGAGAACAACATGCAGAAGCAGCTATGTATACTGCTTTAGCTATTGACACAATTTGTCTGTTTCTTACACTGCCATGAGAACAATCTTGATCCAAGAAACTGACATCCTCCTATAGTGGATTTTCTGTTGTTATTGCATCCACCATAATCACTGTCTGTGTATGCATATAAAGAGAAGTCTCCGTCTTTAGGATACCACAAACCAAGTGCTGGTTTGCCTTTCAAGTATCTAAAGATTCTCTTTACAACATTAATGTGTGATTCTTTTGGATCTGCTTGATATCTAGCACACATGCATACCGTATACATGATATCTGGTCTGCTTGCTGTAAGGTACATCAGAGAACCTATCATTGATCTATAGAGTTTCTGATCTACTGATGTGCCTTCTGGATCTGGGTCAAACTTCAGTCAAGTTGCAAATGGTGTTTTGCTTGATGTGCAGTTTACCATGTTATATTTATTGAGAATCTGATGGACATACTTGTCTTGGTTGATAAAAATTCCCTCTTATGATTGATGAACTTGTAGTCCAAGAGAGAAGGTAAGTTCTCCCATTGAGCTTATTTGGAATTTGGATTGCATAAGAGTTTCAAACTCTTTGCAAAGTTGTGTGTTTGTGGAGCCAAAGATGATGTCATCCACATAGACTTGAACCACTAACAAGTCTTGTTCTTTCTTCTTTAAGAACAATGTCTGGTCTATTTTCCCTCGGGTATACCCATTCTGTAGTAGAAACTTTGATAAAGTCCATACCACTTTGGTGCTTGATGAAGACCATATAGAGCCTTATCCAACTTGTAGACTCTATGAGGGAATTCTGGATCTTCTAACCCTGGTGGTTGAGCAACATATACTTCTTCATCTATCTTTCCATAAAGGAATGCACATTTTACATCCATTTGAAAGACAGTGAAGTTTTTAGATGAGGCATATGCAAGGAACACTCGGATGGCTTCCAGCCTGGCTACTGGAGCAAAGACATCATTATAGTCAATGCCTTCCTCCTGAGTATATCATTGGGAAATAAGCCTTGCTTTGTTCCTAATGACAATCCCTCTATCATCTGCTTTGTTTCAGAAAAGCCATCTTATGCCTATGGCATATTGACCTTCAGGTAGATCAACCAATTTCCATACCTCTTGCTTTCTGAATTGTTGTAGTTCCTCCTACATTGCTTCTATCCAACTATTGTCTTTAAGTTCTTCGGTGATGTTTTTGGGTACAGTTAGGCATAAGAAATAGGAATATAAGCAAATGTTTGCTGAGTCTGATTGACTCCTTGTCAGTTAGGTATTAAGGTCACCTCTGATGTTTTCTAAGGGGTGATCTTTGTGTATTCTTGTTGTTTCAATCTGGTCAACAGGAATTGTTGAATCAAGATTGTTGAATGTTTGTTCTGGTGTGGTTGGTTGGGCAATGGTATTTATGGTTGAAGGACATTCTGGTTGTGCAGGTTCATTGAATATTTGTGGGGAATCATGAAAGAAATCTAGGATTTCATCATCATGATGTGTGTCTGGTAACGAATGATAATCATCATCTTCTTCAACTGTGTGAGGTTGATATGACGTTGGTTGATTTGGTGATTTGGTTGTCACAGGTGTTGATGAAGATGGTGTAGATGTGTTTGTTTCACTGGATGTTTTGGTTTGTTCCATTGGAGGTGTAACTGTTGTACTTGAAGGAGATGTGTTTGTTCTCCTTAGAGGATCAGCAGTTAGAGGAACATCAATGGTTGGTTGAGGAGGTACCATAGGATATTCATTATCTTCTTTTGTATCTGAAACATCAAAATAAGATGTGTCAAATGATTTTGTTAATGGATCAATGTCAAACAACCAGTTTGATCCAATGACTTTCTTTATGAAAGAGTGTTCATTAAAAATAATATCAGTTGTTTCTTCCACAATATTAAGTCTTGGATTGTATACTCTGTAAGCTTTTGAGCTCCATAGTATCCAACAAAGAATCTGTCATATGCTTTTGGAGCAAATTTGGATAATTGTTCTCTGGTGTTTAAGATTGAAACAGAAAATCCAAAAGCTTTAAGAAAAGGTTTTCTTTTAAGCATTAATTCATATGGAGTTTTTGAATGTTCTTTGATTATTAATGTTTTGTTTTGTATGTAAAAAGTTGTGTTGATTGCTTCAGCCAAAAAAGATATAGGCAATAGAGAGTCAGCAAGCATTGATCTGGCTGCTTTTATCATTGTTCTGTTCCTCCTTTCAGCTACTCCATTTTGCTAAGGAGTTCTTGCTACACTAAACTGATGACTTGTTCCTTTTTCTGCACAAAAAGAAAAAATACTGCCATTCTTAAATTCAGTGCCAGTATCACTTCTTAAAGATTTAACTTTAAGATCCAATTGATTCTCAATTTTAGTGATAAATGTTTTGAGTATGTCTGGTGTTTCTGACTTGTGTAGTAGAAAGAATACCCAAGAAAATCTGAAGTAATCATCTACTATAACAAGAAAATATTGCTTCTTTCCTATGCTTAGGATGTTTGTTGGGCCAAAAAGGTCAATGTGAAGCAATTTGAGTGATGTGTTGTTAGAGTTTACCAATTTTGACTTATGAGACACTCTATGTTGTTTGCCTTCCAGACATGCAGTGTAGTGGTCTGTACAGAAGAATTGTTTGTGTGGTAAACCTATTACTAAGTCACCTTTTACAAGTTGATTCATTCTGTTATAGTTAGAGTGTCCCAATCGTCTGTGCCATAATTATGAAACATCTTCTGATGCTTTTGATAATAAACATGTTTCAGGAGTGGTTGTAGAAACAGTATTCATATCAACAATGTATGTGTTATTATGATGTGGAGTTGTTGGTACACATGTCCCCAGTTCTAGTCTAGTGAGCTTCAATCTAATAGACTTTCATCTTGTAACACATATGTAATGTTGAATCAATGTAATGAAAAACTCTTTAGTGAATGTTTGATTGATTGTTTAATGTCATGTCTATTAATATTGTTTATTGTAACACGTATATATTAAGATGTTGTATAGGTTATAGAGTTGTTAGACATGTTCTAAATCATTTAAGGTTCAAGAATGTGTTTAACTAAGTATTCTGATTCAGTCGCATGACTGGACCATGCGAATGGGCCAAGCGCACGACTGAACCAGGTGATTGGATCAATCGCACGATTGAGTCATAAGACTGACTTAGTCGTACGAGTGGTTCAGCCGTATGACTCAGTCGCACGACTGAGCCAGTCACTTGGCTCAGTCGTACGAATGAGAGATGTAACCTATAAATACCACTTAATTCGTGGAAAAACTTAACACTTCGAGAATTATCAACCCTAGCCGTTCCTATTCGTCCAGAGAGTCCCTTCCAACTTCATAGAACGTTTCCGATCGATTCTAATCAATTCTTAACGTGTTCTTATCGTTAGTTTTGATCGATTAACGTTCTCCTAGATTGGATCGCCAATCAAATAGGATTCCGTACTATTTGATCTAGTTTCACGTTTGAATCAGTTAGTACTCCGTCTGTACACGGTCCTAACAAATGGTATCAGAGCTTTGGCTCTTGATTCTTCATGGATTCAATCTTGTTTTTGAAAAAGTCAACGTTTTTAAGCGAAAAGATCCTTTCTTTCTGCTCAAAATCAAGTTTTTACGTGTGCATGTTCTGAAAATTGAATCTTTTCCGAGTTGCAGCCGGCTAAGGTGTAAAAAATTGCGTTTTAGGTCAAAGTGTGTGAAAAATCTCGATTTCAGCAGTCTCAGTCGCTCGATTATCTCAATCGCACGACTGAACTTCAATCGTCCAGTCCAATTATACGACTGATCTCAATCGGTCGTTCAATCGCACGATTGACTCGGTTTATCTGTCCAGTCGCACAACAGCCTTAATCGCCTGCCCATTCGTACGACTAAGTTCAATCGCACAGTGACTGTCTCAGTTGCCTCTCAGTCGCCCATCTCAGTCGCCTACACAGTTTGTTTTTCAAGTTAAAGACTAAGACAAAATGGACTCAGAGAACTTCGCATTCTCAGCAGGAAAGGACTCAAGAATCCCGAACCTTTTGCTACTGGAAAATGAGATTGGGAACCATAATAAACCACCTAAGCTACTGTCTATTGATGAATTTCCTCAGTGGAAGCAAAGATTTGAAATTCATCTAAATGGAGTGGATACCAATCTCTAGAACGTGATTGAAACTGGATATAATATGCCAGTTGGTGCTGATGGAATACCCCTGACTTTGAGTGGTCTGAGTGATGCACAAAAGGTTGCTTATAATGCAGAGAAGAAAGCTTACGCAATGTTGACCCAGTCAATTCCCAAAGACATCTTCCATCAATATTCAGAACACAAGCAGAGTAAAAAATTATGGAATGCTCTTGAGAAGAGATACGAAGGCAATTCAACACTTAAGTCACTAAAGGCAAAAGCATTGAAGAAAGAATTTGACAACTTCTCTTCTATTGGGAATGAAAGCTTGGATGATATCATCGATCGCTTCTACCATTTAATGAGTGAACTTCACACTCATGGTGTTACAACGTCTGTACACGGTCCTAACAAGTGGTATTAGAACCGGTTACTGCTAGAATGATCTAACAATCACTCTAGCAACCCGAGCTCTTGATCTCTGGATCTATTTCAGGTTCTTTGACATTAAACATACTTCGTGTTCTTCGTGTTTTGCTCAGATCTCGTGGCGTGTGTTGTTTCTATGTTAAAATCGAAGTCAAAACCACGTTCTGATAACCCTTGCGAATCTGATGATGTCTATTTTGGTTCGAATCATGTAAAATTAATCGGATTAGGGTTCTTGGCAGCCTTGGCGGCTGCAGATCTGAAAATCTGCGTGCAGACCCGTTCATGCGACTGGACCATGCGAATGGACCAGTCTTGCGACTGGACCAAGCTAATGGACCATTCGTGCGACTGGACCATGCTAATGGACCATTCGTACGGCTGGACCATGCGAATGGACCAGTCGTGCGGCTGGACCATGCGACTGTGAGTTTCTTATGTCAAACAAGTTGAGGATGCAAGAGTTGAGGATGAGCAAAGCATATTCACTCTGAGTTTCTTATGTCAAACAAGTTTGATGGATACCCCATTATTCGTTGGACTTCTAGAATCGGTGAATGTTGTTAGAACACGAAAGAGAGAAGAGAAGATGTCAGCAGTCGGTGCTGATTTTGTGGGGTAGTCAGGAGCATCTAACTATTTATGGGTCAACCAAGTAATATTTATTTCCGCACAGAGAGGATTCTGCTTCGTGGAGGGAATCCTTGATTATCATAGCTGAGACGCAATCAGAAAGATGATGATGTGAGCAGGTTTCTGATGATTAATCTACGTGCATGCTGATCTGTTTGATATTGTCAGCTGTGGATTGGAACCTTCAACCTTTTGCCCAATACACTGTATGAAGATACCAGGAGAGCAAAATGTTTATATATTGGGATATGCTGAATGTGAGGGGGAATTTCTGCAGGTGCTAATGTTAATCAGATTAGCCTGTGTGAAGATTGAAGCAATGGAAAACTATTCATGTCATTATCTAGAAAAATCAGTCATATGGGGAATCTTGCTGCTATGATGGTTTTCTGCAAAGTAAACGAAAGCTATTGTGCCTAAATTCATTTTCAGCGATACTGTAGTAACCTGACGGATCGCCAACGTTGGCTAATATGGTTGTTCGTTTGATTCTATTAGAAACCAGAGCAAATATTGACTGAAGATTGTAAGAGGTGTTATCTACTATTCGCAAGCAACGTCCAAGGGGGAATTTGTTGGAGCATATATTGTCATATATAATATGTCCGTCGCTTGACGAATAGTCTAGGCTTAATGTATTACACCTGATATATTGTAAACACAAAAACTGGGTCATTCGCAAGAGCATATGCGAATGAGACTCAGTCGTACGACTGAGCCATGCTAATGGACCAGTCGTGCGACTGACAGATACGATTGGGGCATTCGTAAGACTGAACCATAAGAATGGTCCAGTCGTACGATTGAACCATACGCATGGTCCAGTTGTACGATTGGACCATACGCATGGTCCAGTTGTACGATTGGACCATACGCATGGTACAATCGCACGAATGGGCCCAGTCACATCTAATATGGGCCGAGGCCTATATATACCAGTTTCAATGTGTAGAAACCGAAGGGTTTTGAGAGGGAGTCTGCTCGGGGCCTAGGTGCTGCTGGATGAGAGGGGAGATCATGCTCGATCTCCCTTTGCCAAAAGTTGTGATTCTTAAGTTGTAACGAGCTTAAAATCGTTATGTTTTATCAATAAAATCATTCGATTATTGTTCGTACTTTTGTTTATCTTTTGTTTTTTTTTCCTCCGTCAAGAACATGCTCGGATGTTTATCGATCCAACGACTTCACAGTAGTTTTCAAAATGATACAATCTTCTGGTATTTGAAAACTTGTCTTGATGATGTAGCAGTTGTTGGAGTCACATAAGGTGGCGTATCCCTTATCACAGATTTGGGACACACTAAGAAGATTAAACTGAAGGTTGGAGCTGTAGTTGACATTTTTAAAGCTGATCAAACCCTTTGTTACTGTTCCTTCTCTAGTTATCTTTCCACCTGTCTTGTCACCTCCAAAGGTTATATTTCCTCCATGTTTGCTCTTAAAATCCTGAAGGAGGGAACAATTTCCTGTCATATGTCAGGAGCATCCACTGTCAACATACCAGATGTTGTCAGGCCTTCTTTGATGTCCCTGATAAAACACAAGAAATCAGTTAGATGGTGCAACCTAAGCCATGATGGTCTTGGATTTTCCGTCTTTTCCCACAATGCAAATTTCTTCTAAGATTGCATTTTCTAGTGGTTTAGGAATTCTAGGTACACGAGATTTCCTTTGATTGAATTTAGATCTATCAGGAGAAGTACTTAGAGCTCTTCTCCTACTAGAGCTAATGTATGATGTTTGTCTGGTTTGAGACTTATGTCTCCTTGGTGTTTGTGTAAAGGTGTCATAAAATGATTTGTCATTGTTTAGAACAACCTTTTGATGAGGAGTTTGTCTTGGTACTCCTGTCTTGTTCCTTTTAGTACGAACTGTTTGTTTCTCATTAGTTTTTTACAACTTGAGACTATGTGATTTGCTTTTTGTTTTTCTTATTAATAAAACAAGTATCAGTATTGTGATTGTTCCTTTTACAGATAGAACAATAGTTATGAAAATGACAACTTTTAGTACTATGATTGTTCATGTGACAGTATTTGCAATATTTACCAGATTTGCACTTTTTAGTGCTATGAGTGTATTGATCACACCATTCATAATATGGTCACCAATCAAATAGGATTCCGCACTATTTGATTTGGCTTCACATTTGAATCGGTTAGTACTCCGTCCGTACACGGTCCTAACAGAATTCTTCATCTTCATCTTCACCAGTGCTTGTCAGAAAAGCATTGTCTGTATGTTGTAGTTCCTTGAACTTGTATGCTTCTACATATCTGATGGTGTTGTTATTTCTGGATTTTTCATCTAGTTCTAGTGCCTCCACTTTAGCAACTAGAGAATCCAGGGATAGTGCTCCTAAATCTAATGTTGCTTTCATTAGAGACACTGACCGAGTCCAACACTCAGGTAGTGTATGCAACATATTTTTCTTGTTTCAACAGATTTGTATTTGAGGCCATAAACAATCATCTCATTTACTAGTTGTACAAATCCGTGAATTTGTTGGGGAATAGATTCTCCCTTAACATGATGGAAAGTTTCATATTAGGTCCTCAGGTTTTCTTTCTTGATTTCCCTAATTTCATCACTTCCTTTACACATTGTGTGAAGAACTTTCCACAGTTCATTGGCTGTTTTGAAATTCTCAACCCGTGTTAAGATTTCAAATGACAATGTCATTGCCAAAATACTGTATGCTTTCATGTCTGTTTTCACCTTCTTTAGTTCATCACCAGCTACGTTCTTTAAGCTAACTGGTTTTTGTGTGTTGTAGTCTGGACCCAAGTTCACAGGAATATATGGTCCTTCTGTTATGGAGGTCCACAAGTCGGTGGTTTGAGACCACTATTTGTTCCAGACAATTCGTCAGACATGTTTGTTCAAATTGTTAACTTAACGGTTTAAGTTAGACTTTATTAAAATATTTAGCTTGATGCTAAATTTGATTTGTCCTAAAATAACTAGGATTGTTTGTTAATTAATTTAAATTTTTATTAAGTTACCGAATAAAGGTAATTAATTAATTTTAATTAAATTAATGGTACGGGGATGTTTCTCCTCGGTAACAGAAAGAATATTCTGTTAATAAATGTCACACCGTGACAATTTGGTTAAAACCCTTAAATCAAAAAGTCAAAACCCTAAAAACAAAAGTTTTATTTTAGAAACATCACGTAGATTGTGAGTGTTTGTGATTGATCAAACACTAGGGTTATCCTAGGTTTTTTTATGCGGCGCAAACAACTTGTCAAAAACGACAATCGGTTTGTTGTTTCAAGCAAAGTTATGATCTGAGTTGAGTGTTTAGCAACTCAAATACGGTGATTCAAACACAATGAATGCTTTAAATATGTTTATGTGAGTGATTTGTTTGATGAAAATCAATAGAACAGTACTCGTGTACTGTTTTATAGAGAAAAAACAGTAGAGATTGATGGGATTTCTATTATTTTACAATGTATCTGTTTCAAAACAGTGTGTGAATGATTTAAGAGGTTTTCAAATCACAAAAACACAAAACTCTTCTTCACAATGTACAAAAACAGAAGATTAACTCATGTTTTGAACATTTGTTGAATATATGATGTAGAAGAAGAAGATGTGATTATTTGAAGCTCAAAATGTATGTTATAAAGCTAATGAACCACTGAAATCATGTTTGTTGAATGAGAGGATCGAAATCAATGTTTGATTGAGCCAAGGCTCTGATAACACCTGATGAAAACTCAACTCAGTCAAGCATATTGAACATAAACTTAGAAAGAATGATGTTCAATATGAACAAGTTGGTTTCTCCAAGGATCTTTTCTATTCTCTCAAAAATAAACAAACACTAAACATGGTGCGGAAACCCATGATTAATGTGTATGATTTCAGTGTGTGTGTGTTTGTGTGTGTGTGTTGTGTGTGTTTGATTGCACAAGAAACTGAAAATTGCTTGTTTGATTGATAATCGTTCAAAAGCTTACAAAGGATTAGGGTAGAGTGCTATTTATAGCCTATACACAAAAGCTATATACAAGTACTATTCTACCCTTATGTAAATGAAAATTACATAAAAATAATCCTAAGTGTCTAAGTCATCCGCTGTGGGAATAAGTCATCAGCTGTGGAGAAGTTCTTCATTCGCTATGAGAACAGTTTCTTCAGTTTCTTCATCTGTTGTGGAACTAGTCATCCGCTGTGACACTTGTTCATTCGCAGTGAAACTTGTTCATCTGCTGTATAAGTTGTCATCCGCTGTGACACTTTGTTCATCCTCAGTAGAAGTTGTTCATCCGCTATGAAACTTGTTCATCCGCTGTGATGGAACTCTTCTTCCGCTATGGAGTTAACTCATCCGCTATGAATGACTTAGCAAAAATTCTTTATCTACAAATCTGAAAAAGAAAATTTACATAGATGTTAGTGATTGTTATGAATGTTAATGATGTTAATGTGTTTCTAATGTATGAATTGTATGTTGAAATGTATTTGGATGATTATTTTGATAATGTCAAGCATCATACTTTCTTGCATTAATTCTTAATGCACTTTGTTGAGTCCAACAACACTCTTCCCCTACACCGATGTAGCCAATGCCTTCTTACCATCCAAGATAACCTCTTGGCAGGTCCTCCAAAACTCCAGCAGTTATTCTTCAAATATTAGAGGGTCTATTGGGAATGCCGTGAGGAATGATGATTGGGACAGAAAGCGGCGAACATCTGAGAAACCAAGATCTTTCTTAGACGACAACAAAGCACGTGGTTGTGTTGTCTGTGTAGGTGTATGGAAAAGTCTGGCTGGTTTTACGGTTCAGGGTTAGCCATTTTATGAAGCTTGAGTGAAAAAGAGTGGAAGAACAACAAGGGTTTGTGGGTGATTTAGAGTTAGAGGATTTCAGTGAGATGAAGAAGAAAGAGAGGAAACCATTGTAAAGGCTATTTATATGCTTTGGTATAAGACAAAGTTAATACAAAAGGATAAAGTTTGAAATCCAGATGTCGGTCCACCTCTGAAAAAGTGACCAAAAATGTATTTATCTTGGAAGTTAAAAATCTTCTGAGGGTAATCTGTGTTCAGAAATTTTGAAAAAAAATTTTGAAGACAAATTTATGTTGGAAGATATTCCTTAATTTAAGAAAAATTGCTTCGGAAGAAAAATAATTAGAGTAATTTTGCTTCCGAGACATATTTGGTTAAAGAAGATATTAAACTTTAGAAATTTTATTCAAAGGGTGAATAAGGCTTCCGAGACTTAATTTCTTTCAAAAGAAATTATCCTTTAAATCGTATAAGTACTTAAAAGCATATTTAAGCCTCATAAGATATATCATAATTTCTTTCGAAGTTAAATTCCTTAGTAAATAGTTATTAGTTTTGAAGACATAACTTTCTTCCGAAGTCAAATTAATGTCTTCCGAAAGCAAAATATATCTTTAGTTCTTAAAATTCTAAGGAATATTATTTAGAAATATTTTCTTTCAAGGTAAACAAAGTTTATATGAGTGATAAATTTAACAACCTCAATGACAAACATATTTGAAAAACAATTTTGAAATTAGTTTAAGAAAATCTACTAAAAGTTAATAATCGCAATAGCTAATACAAGATATTTAAATCTTTGTTCATAAAAAGCTTTTGTGAACAGCTCGGCATATTGTTTATTTATGTTAACTTTGACCAATTTTATCAATCCCTTTTCAAAATTCTCTCTAATCAAAGGATACCTGATGTTATTATGATTTGTCTTTAAGTGTTATACTGGATTCTCTGTGATAAAGATACCGTTGTTGTTATCTATGTGGATAGGTGTCTTCTTGAAGTTGAATTGTAGTCTAGCATCTGATTTTGAATTCAAAGCATTTGAGCATAGCAGCTTGCAGCAGCAATGTATTTAGGTTCAGTAGTTGATGCAGATATACATGATTGTTTCTAGCATTGCCATGAGACTATCCTTCCACCAAAGAATTGACATCCCCCTGATGTAGACTTTGCAGTCATGTTGCAGCCAGCATGGTCATTATCAATGTTAGCATAAAGATTAAAATCAGAATTCTTTAGATACCAAAGTACTGGTTTGGGAGCTCCTTTAAGGTATCTAAGAATCCTCTTGACAACAACTAGGTATGACATCTTGGGGTTGGCTTGATATCATGCACATATGCATATGGCAAACATGATATCAAGCCTACTAGCTGTAATATACACAAGAGGCCTAATCATAGCCCGGTAAAGGTGTTCATCAACACACTCCCCCACAAGATAAGGTCCCACGGAGTGGTTTCTAGGTATGTGAGTCTTAACAGCCCTACATTTAGATGAAATATGGTTAGCATGTCTTCTGTGTACTTGACTGGTTTATATGAAGATGCCATTATCAACCTACTTCACTTGAATTCCTAGAAAGAAACTAAGTTCCCCCTGGCACACATTTCAAACCTATTCTTCATCAGCCATTCAAACTCTTTAAAGAGTCTTTCACTAGTTGACCCAAAGATGATGTCATCAACATAAACTTAAACCCGCACCAGGTCATTTCCTATTCTCTTGATGAAGAGTGTGCTATCAGTAAGTCATTTCCTATTCTCTTGATAAAGAGTCTTGTAATGATGTTGTACAAGGTACTATGATAGTGTCTCATACTACTTCCTTGGGGCTTGATGCTGCCCTTAAAGAGCTTTGTCAAGCTTGTATTCATAATCATGATGATCTTGGTTTGCAAAGCCAGGTGGTTGCTCGATGTAAACTTCCTCATCTATCACCCCATCCACTTGACATCAAGTTGGTAGACCTTGAAATTCTTAGATGCAGTAAAAGCAAGGAATATCCTAACGGCTTCAAGTCTTGCCACAGGAGTAAAAAACCTATGTAGTCAGTTCCTTCTTCTTAAGTGTAACCTTAAAAAACTAGTCTTGCCTTGTTCTTGATGACAAGTCCTCTATCGTCCTTCTTATTGCTGAAAACCAACTTGGCTCCTATTGGTGTCTTCCCATGAGGAAGAGGGCATAGGTTCCAAACACCTTTTCTTTTGAACAGAAGCAGTTCTTCCTATATTTAAACCAACTTCCATCTTTCAAACCCTCATTAACTTTCTCTAGCTCAATCTAGGACAAGAAGAAAGTGTGTAGGCAAATGTCTTTATTATAGGTTTGTCCTCTTGTTCTCACCCTAGTCTCAACATCTCCAATGATGTTTATGGTAGGATAGGACTTGTGGATTCTTAGTTGAGGAATCATAGTAAGTTGATTTGATAGATCTAAATCAGTGAAATTTAGATCTAGTGATTGAGTATCTCCTACCACATCACCACATTTATCAAGTGTAACTTAATCTAGAGAGTGTGTGACATTTTTAATGTTGTCTTTAGTGGAGTGGTTGTCAGCATCATGAAATTCTTGATCACTTTCACCATCTCCATCTCCTCCTCATTGAAAATCCCTTATTTAAGTTTTATGCATCATTGTTGGATCTCATGGTTGTGCTGACAAGATTTTCAATAATAGGGTTTATTACCACTAGAGCTAAAGGAGTTTTATCATTTAGTCTTCTCAGCTCAAATCTTGGATCAGGATATCCTACAGATACATTACCTATTGATCCTGAAACGTCTTCACGAGATTTGTTAAAACAGTTGGTAACTAAATCAAGATCAAATAGCCAATTAGTACAAGAACCTTTCACACTGGGAGTGTGCTCATGGAAGGTCATATTGCCTCACTCCTCAACTAGTGTAGTTCTAAGATTATATACTATATAAGCCTTAGCTTGGGAAGAGTATCTAATGAAATATCCATCATCTACTTTCTCAACAAATTTGTCAATGTGATATATGGTAGTCAAGATGGTGCATGGACATCCAAATGACCTGAGGAAACTAATGAAAGGTCTTCTTTTGAGCCACAGTTCATGATGGTCTAGAATAGGTTGGACTCACCATTGTTATTATGTTTATTTTGTTTATCAATGTAATAGGATAAATAATAGATTACTTAGTTTGTATTTCACATATTGTAGTTTTTGTGCCAACGAAGCTACGAGCGAAACTGACTTTCACTCATAGTCAGCTAATCTAGATCACCCAGTGAAACTGTGTTCGTCGCCAGGTGAAACTAGGTGATGGCCAAGACAGTTTTGCTGGACAGTGAAACTGTCTGCGAAACTATAGTTCAGCTTATATATTGTAAGTTTCTTTTATTGTAATTAAGTTTTTGGCAAACCCTAATAGTGCAATCTTGTTATTGCAATTCTATGATTATGTGTATTTGGCTAGAAGTCTATTTGTATTATATTTAAGCCTTTGTTTCATCTCATTATGTTTATTTGGAGATTATAGAGAACATTTAAAACTTATCTTTTGAATATTGATTGATTAGTGTTTATCTAGTGAGATTTATGTCATTTCTAATATCATTTGCACCGACTCATGATCAAATGGACCAATAATATGGTATCAGAGCCTTAGTGCTCTTGATTTGTTGAGTTTTGATAGGTTTTTTTAGCAAAAACACTATGCCATTCATTTTGGATCTTATTTTCTGTTTTTGAAATTGAAATCGATTGAGAATATTCTAGTATTTTCATGGGATGCTATCCCAATCATCCAATCATAAATTCATTATAATTTGGGTGAATTCTGGTTGATTTCGTGTTCAAAAAGGTTTCCAGTTTCATTTAGCAAAACTACCGCTATTCTAGAGAAACTACCAAACTTTTGATCTTGGAAATTAATCTTTGTTACTTAGAGAAAGTTCCTGGCTCTTGATTGCCAAGACAAGAGAAAGTGCTACCAAATTGACTTCAGAACGAAAGTTCTACTAGTTTCAGCGAAGCTATGACCGAAACTAGAGCTTCGAATCTTCTGTTCGAGTGAAATTGCTACCTAATTTCCCAGCAAAAGTAGCAGCGAAATTAGGGGTGTTCAGAGAAATAATAGGTGTTCAGTGAAATTACCTTCTGTTGTAAAAAAATGACAACAAATATCACCATTTCTGATTTGGAGAGTGTAGCACCCAATGGGCCACTGAGGCTTATCAAAGGTGACAAGCTTGAAGATTGAAACGTTGTTTGAAAGCTTTTTTCTACTACACCGATCATAACCAGTGGGAATCATTCATCAATGGCCACATACTCCTATCGTCATTGTCGGTGAAATTACCTCAAAAAACACTGATCTATCAACCTTCATAGAGAGAGACCATAAGTTAATCGACCGTGATCAAAACTCATTCGGGGCTTTACTTTGTGTTTATCTCTAGACATCTACAAACATTTTTCTGAACACAAGAATGCAAAATCCTTGTATGATATTTTGTGGGAGTTTTATGATGGTAATGAAGACTTGAAAAAGGACAAGAAAGCCCAAGCTGAAAAGGAGTTTAATTCATTTGTTAGACGCAAAAATGAAAGACATACTGATCTTACTAACCGATTTCTCTCTGTTTCAAGGAACTTAAAGAAATATGATGAACAGCTGGGTAATCATGAACGACTAACAGAACTCTTGGACTCTCTTCCACCGCAATGGAGCTTGCAATGGATGTGATCAATAAACTAAAGTCATTTGATTTGAACATGAAATGGAGAGAATACAATCAATCAATGGTGCCAGCTACAGTTTATCCATAAAATCTTGCATTCTGAAAGACAAGATGAAGACTCTTTATGAGCTTCTTCGTAAAATGAAACCCCTGATTGACTTCTTTCACCTGTTTGGTTGCTCGTGTACTTTGTTGAATACTTAAGCCTAGAAGTCAACATTTGGTGCAGTCTCTGATTTATGTTTCTTCGTTGGCTATTCTACCTCACAAAATGCATATTGAGTGTACAACAAAAGAATGCGTATTGTGTAGGAATCCTTTTAGGTAGATTGACAGGAGTCTAATTCTCCAAACATAAGGTCAGAACCAAAGTGGTTTTATAACTCCAACATTGTCTTCAAATTATTCAACCTTTCAATATTTGACGATGGTGTCATTCCTCAAACCGATGTGAAAATCATACCAAGCACATTGAAACAAGGATTCATACAACCTGGGATGTACAGGAAAAGGGTTTTATTGATATTATGCTAATTGACACAAAGAATCAAAGAGAAGATATTTTTGCAAAAATATTTGATAACCCTTATTTTTATGAATTGATCTTAATATTGGGTTTAATATCTTTTGAAAACTCTTTTCATAACAAATTATGTAAAAATTGTAAATAACTCTTTTTGTTCATTTTCTCTATTTGATAAACTCTTTCTGAAAAACTTCTTTGTCCCATATTCCTTCACTTCTTTAATCTTTAAAAACTTGAAAAACAGAAAGTTCTCTTACATGACAGTTAAATATATATTTCTGGGGAGAATAATGATTAAACTCTTATAGTTTTTCAACATTGTCTTTTCAAGAACCCAGAAAGAAGAAGTTAAAAGGAGGTCAACAGCCTTGTATTGGGATATGGATGGTAGGCTCAGCCCGAAAAGAAAGTAAACAGTGATCGTGTAGCTAAATTTAAGTTTAAGAACCCGGTGATAAGGATTAGCCCCTTGACATTTTGGCCTGCACAAAGTTACATGTCCTTGTCAAAAACAGGTTGAGAGTTTCGAATCACTCCTTTGCTACTCCCAAAAATTCCCAAAATCTCCCTATCCTCAAGTTCTGGATGATGCTTCTAGTTAGCACAATAAATGCTTCAAGTTTTGCTCTTCAGAAGTATATCTCGTGCTTATCTCCTCTACTATGTGTGAACGTTAACCTGGAGTGATGATCTCCTTTGTTATACGTGAATATAGACCTGGAGCCCTCATCAACATGCTCAGATGATCATCTCCTCCATTATGCGTGAGTATAGACCTGGACCTCTCATCATTGGTTCCCCAAGATAAATGCACATTGATTCTTAAATTAGATCACTGTTGAAATCAGAAAAGAAAATCAAGCAGAGTTAATCATATTGCTCAATAAACCATGAGGATATGATAAGTCCTTTGCCAAATGTCTGTGGGGACTAAGTTTTGTGTTCCTGATTCGAACGGGATCAAAGGGCTTGGATCTTAGAATTCAAATTGATATGAACAATATTTGACGATTAGATGCTAAAATTAATGATGATGAACACAAAAGTGTTTAATGCTTGTTGTTTATTGATTTGATTATGAATTCATCATCCATAAAGGAGGATGATATGATGATTTTGTTGATGGAGTATGATTCCCACCTTAGGTCGTGAACCATCCACACATACAATGAAAGATAAATATGCTATTTATACTAGTCTAGTGTTTACAGTATTTACAATATAGGCCCCAGACTAATACTTTTTGATTCTTGCTCTTCAAATCTTCATCTTCAATATAAATTGGAAATCTTCAATTTCTTCAAAGGTGCTTGACCCAACAATACTTCCCCTAAATTCTAAAATTTTTGATTTGAAAAATGAAGATTGATATTGTTTTTTGTTGAATAGTTGTTCAAAGTCGAGAGTTTTGTTATTGTTGCGGAAGCGAGGGTTTCAAAACTTTGGACAAATGATTGGGTTTTGTTTTATTTTGATCCGTAGATGTTGAATTGATAAACTATGTACATTAATAGATATTAAACATCCGCAGAAGTGAGCTCAATGAAATTTGACTAAGTTAACCGCATGTTCTCTATCCACAAGTCTTTTATGGAAGAACAAAACATTCTTTGTCCGTAGATCATCTATGGAAGAACAAGGTTAAGTTTCTATCCGTATCAATAAAAAAGTTTTTCTATCCGTATCTCATCTACGGAAATAGAAGTTGGTGTTCTGTATGCTATATCCGCAGACCTTGTATGAGAGAACAAAAAAGTTAAAGTTTTGATTCTGTAGATCATCTACGGAATAACATAATGTTTGGTTGCTGATTTTCAGCTAAAAAGTTGCTGAACTTCAACCTTGTTGCTGAAAATGGCCAAGTGTGTGCGTTTCAAGTCAACCTCATGTAAGGCCTAGTTCCCGGGGAACCTCACAGTTGGTTAACCATAGCACAAAATCAGTTTAATAACAAAACATTACAGCGGAAGATAATTAAACATTCATTTAAAACTTAAAACCCCATCGTACTCATACATTTGTCTTTTGACTGTAAACAAAACATATCACTTGTTCATTAATTACAATAAGGACTTCATTAACAGGAATGCCATCCGTAGATTTCCAAGTAGCTCCACGGTACCATCCTCAGCCTCAGCGCTTACCTGCCCACTATTATGCATAAAAAGTCAGCTACGCTGAGTGGGTTCTAGTTTTATATAAATAAGAAAATATAATCTTTTATCCTTCATATAATGAACACGCATACATCATACTACAAACATTACTTGCATCACATTAGACACGTTCATTATCTTTCATTCTTTCATTTCATTTCTCTTCATCATAGGCGAGACTGCACAAAGCAGCATCTCCATGTTGATTGACAACGAATGTCAATCCCCGTCGGTACACGTTATCCATGGTCACTACCCCCGACGGTCGATCGATACCCGTCGGTACACATCTTCATGGTAGCTTCCCCGATAGTTAATCCACACTAGCAGGCACATAGCCCGCTCATGAATACGGATCCATCATCATACATCAGACTCACATAAGTGAAGTCTATCATAGTGCTTGCAAGAATTTTCATCATCAAATGGGCCCGGGGGTAACACTCGTTAAGTTCCACTTCTCGTTAGTATTATCTTTCACTTAATATATATATATAATACTTAGCTTATTAAGTACACAACATACCAAATACTAGTTATCATAACACGTAACCAACCCTCCACGGGACAGCGGGGGTTCGGGGGCGGCAGCCCCTGACAGCGGGGTCCTAGGGGCAGCCGCCCCTAGTGGGGTCCAAGGGGCAACGCCCCTGGCTGGGGCCGAAAATTTTTCTGAGCTATTTAAATGTCATATTTTACTTTAGAAAAATGTATTTTCTTGTTAAAACACCTTGAAATCCTTATCTTGAAAACCTTATGTATACTATGCATAATAGCCCCAAAATCATGGAAAAACGTTTAAATAAGGGGATCTAGAACTCACCTGAACTTTGAAAATAGCTTCAATCCTAAGTTACTTAAGCTATAGTCCAGACACTCTAGCTGCACGATAGTTAATACACAAAAACATCATTTTCTTCATAATTTCGCCCACAGTTTCGCTGGCAGTTTCGCTGCCAGTTTCGTTGCCAGTTTCGCTGGGCAGCACTTCTGCCAGTTTCGCTGGACAGATTCGCTGCCTTGAGCACCCAACTTTCGTTGGAATTTCCTAGTTTCGCAATATCTATGGGTCCATAGTTTCGCCCGAACGAAACTGTAGTTTCGCCCAAGCGAAACTGTAATTTCGCTGGAAATGTTCTTAGTTTCGCTGGATGATTATGCAAATTCGCTGGATGCATATACAGTTTCGCAGATCGCATAAAAATCACGAACCAGTCCGTTTTTAACCCAAAATCACAACTTTTTACGTCGAACCTCTTAGTTTATCATCCATGAGGCTAAATCTAAGCTTTATACATGTTTTCATACGTAAAAATGTGACCTTTATGCGATTCTTTGCAACTTTTCAAAACCCAAAACCCTAGAATCCGGGTTTGATCTACAGAAGGCATTATAGGTCGATTCTTACCTTGTTTGTTGCTCCTTTCTTTAAGATTTGATGCACAAACACCCAGATCTTCAATCCCTTGATCTTAGAAGCTCCAAATCTTAAGTTTCTTGCACTTTCTCTCTCTACTTTCTCTCTCTATGAATTTCTTTGTTGTTAGGGTTGGAATGAGAAGATGGTGGTGTCTTGGGCAGATTAAGGGCTGGTTATGGGCCTTAATCTTGCCCATGAACCCCACCTAGCCCATAACCCTTTTGCCTTCTTTTATTAAATGCCCATTAATAAGCCTCTAATCCATTTGACCCGTTTTGACTTTTCGGGGTGTTACACCTCATGCACCTGAACAGTTTTCATGCGCCTGAACAGTTCTTATGCACCTGAACAGTTCTCATGCGCCTGAACAGTGTCATATGCCTGAATTTATCATGTGCCTGTATAGTTCTCATATGCCTTCATAGTGTCACGTTGCTGAAAATGGTTAAGTGTAGGTGTTTCAAGACAAGCTTATATGCCTGAACAGTGTAAAGCTCCTGAACCGTGCTCATGCTCCTGAACAGTGCTCGTGATCCTGAACAGTACCCATGCTCCTAAACAGTGCCCATCAACTTTTCTTTAATTTTCAGCCCCTAAATTGCTTCGTTTAGGCTTTAATTTGTTGTCATTGATGATGGATTCATGTTAATTGATGTAATAAATCATTGTTCATCAATTAAACATGAATTTAAAGTCTGATCCACATACAAATCGATGGATTAACGAAGAGCATGCAGAACTTTCAAAACCCAATGTACTAAACATTTAGTTCGATCCAACAACAACAACAACAACAACAATAACATACCGAGTATAAGAAGTAGGGTCTGGTAGGGGTTCGATGGTGGAAAATCTTACCTCTATCTTTTAGAGGTTGGATGGTGGCAAATTTAAGTATGAAATTTAATACGATCTTACCTCCGGGAGGGGTTGGATGGTGGCAAATTTAATTCGATCCATATGTTGTTTTTGTTTTCTTTTTAAATTGAAGTAGAAACATCATGCTAATGGACCGAAATCATTGTTGATACATATCCTTGTTCCAGATCTGAGAATTGCTGAAGAACACCAATAACACACACACTAGTGTGTGTAAATGGTTTTCTACTACTCTTTAATCCAATCCTAATCAAATCCGATCCAATCTTCAATTTTATGCTTCCAATTGATGATTTGATCATATATAATGAACAAATAATATCAATTCCATGTTGATTTCATCAGATCCACCATCAAATTCATAGATCTAGTGAAGAACACCAAAAAAATTTTCTCCAAGTTTTCTTCAAATCTCCACTAATTTTAGCAATCTAACTATGAAATCTGATCAAAATCAATATGAGTCCATCAACTCCAGCTCTGATACCAATTATGTGTTCACAATTCGAAGGGGATCGATGAGCTTGGATCTTAGAATTCAAATTGATATGAATAATATTTAATGATTAAATGCTAAAATATAATAATGATGAACATAAAAATGTTTAATGCTTGTCGTTTATTGATTCGATAATGAATTCATCATCCATGAAGGATGATGATATGATGATTTTATTGATGGAGTACGATTCCCACCTTAGGTGGTGAACCATCCACACTTAAAACAAAAGATAAATATGCTATTTATACTAGTCTAGTGTTTACAATATTCACAATATAGACCCTAGACTAATACTTTATTGATTTTTCTATTCAAATCTTGATCTTCAATATAAATTGGAAATATTAAATTTCTTCAAAGGTGCTTGACCCAATGCAATTCATTAGAGTTTCTATAATTAAACCAAACATGATAAATACAACTGTAGATTACGCGTTGAAAAGAATAAGTCATAGGTTTAGAAGGATAAATATATCAGCAATCCTGTCAATCTATGACTCTATAGGAAACTTCTTGAAAAGAAGTGTCTATATCCTTTTAATTCTTCATTTTATCCTATTTCTTGTTTTATTTTATTCTATTTTTTATTATTTTATTTTATTTTTTTGTTATTTTATTTTATTTTTTGGTGTTTTTTTGTGTTGATTTTGTGGGGCGATGAAGTTTTCTCGAAAGCTTATGTTTATATAAATCCTTAAAAATTTCATAAAAAAATTAATTTTTTTCAAAAATTCTCAAAATTCGTTAAGTGTTAGGTTTCAGCGAAGGGGAAACTAAGTTTCGCTATTTTTTTCACCAAGTGAATCTATAGATTCGCCGACACATTCGCTCAGTTTTGAGTAACATGATTTTAAATGTCATGCAGGGCGAATGTAAAGTTTTGCTGCCAGCGAAACTAGGGGTATATATATTGCAAAGTGTAAGATCAGTTTCTCACATTCGCTTGATGCAATTGAGCCCTAGTTTCTGTGCAATTATACTAAAAACTACTATGTGTTGATTTCCATTACGATTTTGTGTTTCTAAGTTCAAAGGTGGATGTTTCGAACCCATTCCACAATATTAATTGTGATATTAACTGATATATTTAGTTTTTAGGTTGATTCACTGGGTCGAAGTGTTTGCTGATTCGTTCAGCGAAACTGCTAGATTAACCAGCAAAATTGAACGAAAGTTCGTTCCGAGCGGAATTGTCTAGTCATGCTGTCCATGCATAATTGAAAGTTTGACCTGGATTGTTTCAGCGAAACTATAGATTCGCTCAGGCACATGATTTTGTGTCTGAGTCTCAACGAATCTATAATTTCTATGTTGTGAAACTATAATTTCGACATCAACGAAACTATAGAATCGCCCGAACACATGATTTTGTGTCTGAGTCATAGCGAATCTCTATTTTCGCCTATGTTAAACTACAGTTCCGACAACAGCAAAACTATTGAACTTTCTCAATTTTCTTTTGTTTTGTATCATTTCATTGTTAATTCTTATATCAATGCTTTAACTAACCCACATGTTTTTATTTTTCAGTTAAGATGGCACATTTATAGTTTGACGAGAGGAACAACATAGTAGCACTATTGGATGATGGCAACCAAAAAGCTACCGATTTTAGAGATTGCATCAAATGGCTGAAGGAGTCCCCTATAATCTATGCCATATCTCAGACGCCCACTATTTATGATCTTCACGTCAGAGACTTTTAGAGAACTATTGAGTATGACCTTGGGTCTAATCCATATTGGAATATAGCTAGATCCCAGGGCAACGACGTAGTATGGTGGTGAGGTTTGAGAATGACTGTGGAAATGAAGTGGTGCTATTTGAGGCACATGTGCTAGATGCATTCAGGAGCGTCGGTTATGAGGGACCTCCTTTTCTCTCCAGAAAAGAGATGAAGAAGTCCTTTCTATCTAAGGAATAGAGATACGTAGCACACGTGTTTATCATGTTACTAGACCATCGAAAAGGAGGGTTTGATAGGCTAAACATGCATTAGGCTAGGGCTATTATCGTGTTTTGCAGTGGACAGAACGCCAATATTTCCAAACTAATATTTGATTGCTTGTCTAAAAACATAATGGCATTAAAGAAGGATAAATGGTTGTTATCTCCAAGATTTCTGCGAATGTTGATAAATGATTTGATTCCAAATGTGCCTAGACATGGAGAGAGAAAGAAACTGGTATAGATGAATACCAAGATATTTATAGACTGCTCAACTGTAAGACATGATTTTAGTGGGAAGATCACACATCTTTGGCAAAACATGTACCCTGCTGAGAGGTGGAATTACATCAGGAGATTGATTGAGACTGATAACAAAAATGCTGAATAGAATCAAGAAAAACAGGCTAAAGCAATTAAGAAAAGGAAAAGGTATTGTTAGATCTAGGAACCATAGATCTAGATCATTTTGTATAGGCGTAGAACTTTAATCAATACTTGTAATGAATGATTGTGATTCCCTATTTTGATGTATGCATTATGTATACAGGTTAACCCATATGTTGGCTGATTTATGTGTATGATGGTAGGTAAAAACATTATACTTGGTCGATTTGTGAAATCGACTAAGTGTAAGAAACATCTACGGATGGACATTTTTGTTCTTCCATAGATATGTTTCTTACCATACAAACATCCAAAGATCTTCTACGGATGAACATCAGTATTCATTAACGAACAAACACCACAAGAAGAAACTGAAGTGAAGACTCCTTCAGAAGAACAAACTTCCTTCGGAAGAACAAGATTCCTTCGAAAAAACAAAGGAGCTGTGGAAGACCAAACAATTGGACTTGCATTATGCAAGTGTTACAATTCAACAAGTCAATAAGTCAATAAGTCAACAAGACAATTTCGAATCCCAAGAGATCCATTGTTTCCTTAACAGATTCATAATTTTCTGTAAATATGAGTCCTAGGTGTCACATCAAAGGGAACAAGAGAGCAATTAGGCAGCAAACACAAAACATCATATCGATTCACACAATCAATTCATGACAAACCCTAGCAGCTATCACATCAATATATCACCAACATCAATACGTTCAAAGCAGTTATTGTTTATCGCATTCATTATTTATTCATCTGTAATCATTAATAAGTTTTAATGAAATACTTTTGAATCAAATCTTGTTTGTTTGATTATTGCGTTGATATCATTGTGTTCGTCATAGTCAACATTTATTTTGTTTGATATTTATTTATAAAACAAAACAATTAAACAATGCTTAATGATCATTCCGCAATCATTAACTTGATTCCATTCTAACACTGATAATTCCTGATTGCGATCCTTGGATTCATATGCGGTATCAGAGCCAAGTGCTCATTGATTTAGATCGATTGATCTATCAGTGTTAGAATTGTTTAATTGTTGGCTTGTTTCATTAAATTTATCAGTTTTTGATAATTAGATCTACTGTTTTTTGAGAAAATCATTTTGGTGTGAATCGATTTTTTTTAAAACATTAAAGTAGTGATTTGTCTTTCAGGAAGCACTGCTTCATTGCTCGGTTAACTTAGATCAATATTCACATCAGTTGAATAGTAGATCTGGGGTATTGATTGACATTCATAAATTGTTCAAATTAAATTGAACAAATACATTAACAAAATCCTTGATTTGATAATTAGTTATCATTAAAAGGATTGGCTGATTTGTGACCACAATCACTTAATTATGTTGGTCCATTTGATCAGTTTTCCAGTGCAGATGAATGTTTGAATCATTCAATACCAAACACATACAATAAACACAAAGATATGAAGAGAAAAAGAAGACCAAAAAGTATTCAAATAAGTTTGAATAATCAACAATACTCATAGAAATGAAATAAGCTCAATATATTCAGTTATCAACAGCTTACAGCAGTCACTTTCAATAGAAATACTCGATTAGGGTTTTTACAAGGATGGCCAACAATGAAGAAAATGATATCTATATATAGCAGTCGTAGTTCCGCAGACAATTTCGCTGCGGGTGAAACTGTGCTGCCGAAACTTTAGTTTCGCCTGGCAGAAACTATTAGTTTCGCCAGGTGAACGTGCAGATGACTGTGAGCGAAACTATAGTTTCGCTCACAGTTTCGCTGGACAGCTAAATATGCAAAATAAACTAAACAACTTACAAAAGTAATCTAACATAAATCCTATTACATAGAAAGATAAACAAATACTAATCTAAGGTGAGTCCAACCTATTCTTGATCTTCAATACTCCCCCTAGGTTGGACCTCACCG
This sequence comes from Flaveria linearis, assembly GCA_024085815.1. Taxonomy (NCBI): domain Eukaryota; kingdom Viridiplantae; phylum Streptophyta; class Magnoliopsida; order Asterales; family Asteraceae; genus Flaveria; species Flaveria linearis. The sequence continues at coordinate 53,905,665 of CM044005.1, forward strand.
ACTTCGCTCTTCTCTATTCAGCTTCATCATCTCCGGCTCCTACGTCTGATATTTCCTTTTCAGCTCCCGTAGTATCTTTTCCTCGAGCTTCAGCACTTGATCCACCTTGGTCACCTCCGGCATCATCAGCTCCTTCGGGACGAGCACTAGCTTGTGCAAACTGTTTATTCAAATCCTGGATATCCATCGAGTCATCTTCAGCCCTTATCTTTTTAGCCAGCTTCTTCACTTCAGCCCTCACCCTCTAACCTTGTTTGCCACTACTATAAACAGGCTAGCTTCCTTCCTTGTCTCCTCTCCTGCTCCTGCTTTAATATGGTTCTCACATAGAACGAGCAGGGCTTCGTCTGAAAATCCAAACAATTCCATAGGGTCGAAGATTCTATGTTCGATGCCACCCTTCACTCTAATCACCGCTTCCCCTGTTTGATTATCATAGAACCACTTTTCAAACTTTTGCAAATGAGAAGGGTAAGGGATTGCCAATCTTACTCTGTGAACTGTCTTGGGTGGCTTTACGCTAAGTACAATCTTCCCTTTCCCGGTTACCCAATCCTTATCGTTCTTTGATCTCTTCCTCTCAGCCTTCATGTAACCGAATGCCTCAAAGTTGTCATACAATCCGTTTTTGATTTTGTTCTCTAGAAGCTTGGCTCGTTCACTCAAATGAGCTTCAAGTAGAGGCAACGAAGCCAACCTTCTCAAGTCCCACCTAGGCAAGGTCTTGAATTCCTTCCTTTTGTGTAGGTAAGTTATCCCTCCCCCTGTCATCTTAATCATAAACATTTTGAGGCCAGGGTGATACTTCCAGCTGACTATTCTCTTATCTACGTCCTTCTTGCTCAACCCTTCCATATTCTGGAATAGGGGAGTCAGTTCTTCCGGTTCCTTCTCCTTCACAAACCATTCGCTTTTGTCCATCTCGATAATATTATTCTCATTTTCACCCTTTTGGATCACATAGGTCAAAGGCCTTTCTTCCACTTCATAATACTCAGGCTTTCAATCATAGTCAACCAACTGCTCATCCTCTACCTCCTCATCTACCAATCCTTTCACAATGGGTTGCTCGGTAGTTTCAGCTTGTTTTCCCATTCTCTCTTCTCCTGTCAAATCACCAAGATTAAATCTTACATAAACAAATCCAGCCTCAAACACATCATCAGCTGTCTCAATATTCTCAACTAAAGGTTCTTCAATCATCCTTTTAGATCCTCCTGCATCTTCTGTAGCTGCGCCTGATGTGCCCTCTCCTGCCCTGGATGAAGTACCCACATTCAGAAATGGGTACTTAGAAGTATCAGTCAGATCATTTAACTCATGTTGAGTTAGCTGATTGGGCAGGCCGGCAGCAGCTTTCAGATCATTCACCTCTTCCAATAATCTCTTGATCAGTTTATTTTTATCTACCAACATCCTTGTCATTCCTTCCAACACCTCATCCTTTTGTTTCTCCGTCAACTCCTGATTCATCAACTTTGTCTTGATCATGCTTAGTTCGTTAGAGAGAGAGGTGTTGAGGTTTTTGTTCACATCCTCATCTAGACTAGCTTGTCTCTCAGTTCGTGGAGGCTCAGAAAATGTTTGATGTTTCTGTTTCGTCCTCCTCTCATACTCCTCAGTATCAGCCTTCTTCTTGGATCTCTTCTCCTTTTCCACCCTGGCTTCAGACACCGTCTCAGTCACCTCATCTTAAAAGACATAATCTTTCTCTTTAGCATATCTATTCCTCTTCTTCGCTGCCTCGTATTGACTTTGTCTTGTCTCCTCTGCACATATAGTCTCAGATTCTATCACCTTTCTAATATATGCCCAATAATCCGGAGTGTACATGTTCTCCCATAAGTGTGTAATCCTTCCACTGAAGTCGTGCCTGATAGCACAACAGTCAGCAAAGATCCAAGTATTCATCGACACCAAATTCTTGACTTCTCCGTGTCTTGGAATGTTAGGGACTTGGTCGTTTATGATCATTTGGAGGAATCTGGGATAAAGCAGCCATTTATCCTTCTTCAAAGCCATTATATTTTCAGCCATGCAGCTAAATATCAGATTGGCTATGTTAGCCTTCTCCCCTCTGCAGCAGATAACCATTGCTTTTGCCCAGTCTAAATTTAGCCCATCTGATCCACCTTTTCGGTGATCTAAGCACATGATGAAAACATGGGCTATATATCTCAACTCCTTGGACAGAAAGGATTTTTGATTTCCTTTCTGGTACCGAAAGGAGGGCCCTCGTATCCCATTGACAGAAAAGCATCGAATACCTCCTGATCAGTTAGATCTATATCTCCGCCTGTATCTTCTTCCAATCTCAGCACTCTTGAAATAATCTCTTCGGTAATAGTCACCTGGTTATCCAAAACTTTAGCAACTATGCTCTCAGAGTCTCCCCGTGTATTATACTCAGCGTTACGCCAGAAATCCCGAATATGTAGACCATAGATAGTAGTGGAGTGTGAGATAGCGTATGCTATCGGGGATCTCTGCAGCCATCTGATACAGTCTCTGAATCCGGCTGCTTTTGGGTGAGAATCATCTAAAATGGCTGTGATGTTGTTCCTTACGTCAAACTTGAGATTTGCCATTAAGAGTTATAGGACAAACAAACCAAGTTAGAAAATATTTTTTTTTAAATAATTAAATAAATAAATTTTTTAAGTTCAAACCATAGTTTCGCTGAGACGAAACTATAGTTTCACTAAGACGAAACTGTAGTTTCACTGAGTTTATTTTAAGTTTGACAATAAAGAAACATAATTTTGACAGCAAAATAGATAGTTTCAGCAAGTCAAGGAAGGTAGATTCGATTGGACGACACAACAGTTTCGTCCGGCGAAACTGAATTTCGTTAGGGGAAACTGTTAAGTTCGCTCGGTCAGCATAACTACACAGTTTCGCTAGTTTGAAAGAATTTTCATTCAGTTTCGCTAGATGAGGGGTAGTTTCGCAGGATGAACTACGAGACTACCCAACAGTCGTCATTAAGTCCAGTCAAATGCAGTAGAAATGAGCTTATATAAACTAGAGTCCTGAGTTTGAAACTCACTTCAGTAGCCAAATCAATGCAGAATCGTAGCAAAAAAATATAGATGCGACGATTTTGAGATGAAAACCGTAAAAAACCCTAAAAACAGTTTCGTTGAAGATATTTTGCGAAACTGACTAACTGAGGTTCGAAGAGGTATTTAAATACATGGGAGTTTCGCAGGGGAATAAATACTTTCGCTGGTCACAGATTCGCGAGAAAAACATAGTTTCGGCAAGGCGAGACTATAGTTTTGTTGGCACACAAACAAAAAAAGATCGAAAGATCATAGTGCGAAAGTGTTAGCGAAGCTGCTGTTTTGCTAGACGAAACTGCAATTTCGCTGTACGAAACTATCTGCGAAAGTATACTTTCGAAGAAACCCTAATTTTTAAGAAAAATTTGGTTTTAACCAAACAAATTAAAGTAAAATTGGAATAAAATAAAATAAAATAAGGGAGAATAAAAAGCAAGGAAAAGGACCCTACACAATCACGTTGGACAACATTTTATTTTAACCGAAAATAAAGACTATTTAGAAGAAGAACAAGAAACTGAATGAATCGTCTGGAGAGTCATAATTTGGTGAGATTGCAGATATTTTTGTCCTTTCTTAAACCCATGCCTTCTTCTTTTCGACAAGTAACCCGCAGCTGTTGTTATCATGTTATCGGTTATTTTAAGAGATGACATAGAAAAACTCAGTCCCCACAGACATTTGCCAAAGAAACCTATCCTGTCCTCATGATATTTTGTATGAAGGACACCTACAGATTGATTACATCTTTTCACATATAGTAAAAATCCCCGTTTTCAGACCAAGCTTGATACATTTTACAGGGTTTGATGGGAGCTCCAGGTCAGTACTCACGTACAGTAGAGGAGATCATCAAATTGTACTGATGAACATTCCAGGTCAGTACTACCGTGCAGCAGAGGAGATATTCAAATTGTGTCGATGAGAGCTCCAGGTTAGTACTATCGCACAAAAGAAGAGATCATCACGTTGTGCCGATGAGAGCTCCAGGTCAGTACTTCCATACAGCAGGGGAGATCATCACTCCAGGTTAGTACCATCATACAACAGAGGAGATAAGCACTAACAAGACACCACAGTACATGAAGAGACTTCTATGATACAGATATGAATGGGGTAGAATTGAAAGATTAACAAACAAGAGAGAATAAGGCAAGGACAAAACAATATGGAGGAGCCTCATTCTCAATCCTTTTTGAACAAAGACGAGTAACTTTGTGAAGGCCAATGATGTCAAGGGGATTATCCGTGTATTCAAGCATCTTGTATTCTTAGTTAAGCTACGGGAGAACTATCTACTTTGCTTTCGGGCTGGGCCTATCAAACAAATCCCAACCCGAAACTGTGGACCTCCTTCATATTGTTCAAACATCTCAACAGAGCAGAGGTTCATCAAAAAGGAAACAAAAGAAGCAATTATAAAGATGTACTTATACTCCCCTGAAATTTCTGCAATGAACAGTGGAAGAAATTTCTAAAGACAATCATTTTTTTACTATCTACACATTAATTTTTTGTGTTTTTAATTAATTTTTTTAGGTATGAAAGAATGGCGATGAGCGGCGGAGCAAATCAAAAATAATAACAATAGAAAAAAATATTAACATGACAGTTGTTGTTGCTTTTTTATTAGGTATTTAAGAAAGAAGGGTGTAAAATGATATTAATCCTAGCATGGAAATCAATTCATAAAAACGGGGTTTGTCAAAGGTTTTTGTGAAAAGATCTGCTTTTTGATGTTTTGTATCAATAGGAATAATATTAATGAAACCCTTTCCCTAAGCATCATGGATTGCGTGAATCCGTGTTTCAATATGCTTGGTTCGGGAATGATGAATTGGATTTTTGGCAATCCTGATGGCTGCTTCGTTGTCATAATACGACGGAGTATGAAGAAAGTTGATCCCATAATCCATCATCTGGTGCTGAATCTATAACACTTGGGAACAACAACTAGAGGCAGCAATATATTCTGCTTCTCCTGTTGAGAGAGAGACAGTGGTCTGTTTCTTGCATTGCCAAGAAACGAGACAATTCCCCAAGTATTGACAGCCTCCTGTAACTGACTTTCTGTTTAATTTGCAGCCGTTGGAATCGCTGTCAGAGTAAGCATGCAAATCAAAATTCCCACCATATGCATACCAAAGTCCTAAACGAGAAGAACCCTTTAGATAACGAAGGATTCGTTTGACGGCCTTGGCATGGGATTCTTTAGGGGCTGACTGGTATCGAGCATAATATCCAACAGCAAAGGTGATGTCAGGACGACTTGCTGTAGGATACACGAGGGAACCAATCATGGATCTGTAAAGATGAGGATCAATTGGTTTCCTATTTTCATCAGGAGTGAGGCATGTTTGAGCAGTGAAGGGAGTCATCTCAGAAGAAGTGTCATCCATTTTGAATTTCTTCAATATTTCCTTCATATACTTTTCTTGATGAATGAGAATTCCCTCTGGCTTTTGTTCGACCTGCAGCCCGAGGAAAAAGCACATTTCTCCCATCATGCTCATTTCAAATCTGTTTCGCATAACCTCCTCAAACTCCTAACATAATTGAGGATTGGTGGAGCCAAAGAAAATATCATCGACATAGACTTGCACGATCAACATCTCACCATCTACCTCTCTTTTGAACAAAGTCATGTCGATGGTGCCTCGTGAAAAACCATTGCTTAAGAGATACTGTGTCAATGTCTCATACCAGATTCGAGGTGCCTGATAAAGACCGTAAAATGACTTATCCAGCTTGTATACTTTGTCAGGAAAGTCTGGATCCTCAAAGCCTGGGGGTTGACACACATATATCTCTTCATCAATGTCGCCATAGAGAAATGCACATTTGACATCCATATGATAGACTTTAAATTGCTTGTGAGTAGCATGCGCCAAAAATATTCTGATAGCTTCGAGACGGGCGACAGGTGCAAAAACTTCGGTGTAGTCAATCCCTACTTCTTGGGCAAAGCATTGGACCACTAGTCTGGATTTATTTCTCACCACTATGCCCCGGTCATCAGGTTTGTTCTTAAACACCCATTTCGTTCCAATGGGGCACTTGTTTGGTGGAAGATCGACCAGACTCCACACTTTGAGTTTTCGGAACTGTTGTAATTCCAACTGCATTGACTCAACCCAGCAAGGATCCTGAAGAGCTGCATGTACATTCTTAGGAACGATTTATGATGTAAAACATGAGAACAAGCAGACATTAATCAATCCAGATTGACTTCGTGTCCGAACTCCATCAGTGATAGAACCAATTATGTTATCATGAGGATGATCTTTCAAGGTCTTAAAATCGGCAGTCATGGGTGGGATGTGAGTATGAGGATGGTTAAGTGATGAACTGGTTGGTGAGGTAGAATGGGGTAAAGAAATAGGACAGGTTGGTTGAGATATGGAATGTAACGGTGATGAGGAGGGTGATGTGGACATAGGTGGAGGTGGGAGATCAAACGAGGATGAGGATGATGCAACATCGACTGATGTAGCATCATTTGATGTTATGACGGGAGGCACAATAGGTTCAACTGGTAAAGGAGCAGGAGGGATTATGTTTGTTGTAGCATTGGAGATAGACGCATCATCATCGAAAACTGGAAGATTAAATGATTTAAACACCGTATCGGAGTCAAAGAACCAAGCTGGTTCTGAAGGAACATTAGAGGAATTTGATTCCTGCCAATCAACATAAAAGGACTCTTGAACGATGCGTGTTCTCTTATTATATACATGATAAGCCTTTTATGAAAAAGTGTAGCCTATAAAATAACACTCATCAGACACAGCACCAAAGTTTTTCTTCTGTGCTTGAGTATTCAATAGAGTGCACGAGCAACCGAATGGTCGAAAGAAGTCAATCGAGGGTTTTCTCTTGTGAAATAGTTCATATGGAGTTTTCATCTTATCCTTGACTATCAACACCCTGTTGAGAACATAAGAAGCACAATTCACCGCCTCTACCCAAAAAATGATGGGTATGGAGGATTCTATTAACATTGTACGTGCAACTTCAATGAGGGTGCGATTCTTTCGTTCAGCTACACCATTCTGTTGAGGAGTCCTCGCGGCACTGAACTGTCTTAATATTCCTTTGGCTGCACAGAAAGAGTCAAATATTTGATATTTGAATTCGGTACCGTTGTCACTTCGGATAGCCATAACCTTCCTCTTGCTTATCGTTTCAATCGAAAGAATTAACTTCTGTAGCTCCTCAAAAGTCTCTCCTTTGTGAGCAAGAAATCTTACCCAAGAAATCTTAGCTCATCAGACACATTAGTGCTTACTTGTGATGGATTCCTGTGTTGCACCATCTTCTTTTGAGAAACCTCAGCTGTTGCCTGATTAACCCCATCCTTCTTTTTGGATTTCTTCCTGGACTTAGGGGTTTCAGGTGTTGATGTTGCTGGTACGAACTTGGTCTCAAACTCAGTTGTCATTACATTTATTTTCTCTTTAATTTTCTCCTTTTGTTTGAGTTTGAAGCCTTTTTTGTACCCACAATCATTAGTAAGATGATTGAACAAGCCACATATTTCACATGGCTTCTTCTTCATCTTTAGTTGATCATCTACTGAAGAAGATGAAACTACTGAAGACATGTTCTTCAGCAATTTGCTATCAGTACTTGCAGTTTTCTTCCTTGCAGTACTTGCTTTCCTGATATCTTTTTCAGTAGTTTTCAAATCCTTTCTACTTGCAGTTTTCTTCCCTTCAGTACTGGCAGTAGTTGGGGTTTGAACTTCAGGTGTTATCACTTGCTCTCCAGTATTTTCAGTACTTTTAGAGACAACACCTGAGTTGATCAACTTTTTGATCATGTGACAGTCAGCATTTGAACCATCAGCTGTTGTAGCATCAGCTGATTGGTTTTGTGAGGAATTAATGCTGACTTCAACCTCTGATGGTGCTGTATCAGATAGTAGGTCACATGATGAGAAGGATTGGTTATTGCTTTCTCCATCAGATTTTACTTCTGCTCTGGAAGAAAAATCTGTTGGAGGAGCAGTGTGATTATAACCAATGCCAAACTTCACATTGGAAGCTGATTGCTTACTCAGAAGCATTTCAAAACCTTTGCAGGATTGCACCCAGCAATCACACTCTACCTAGGTAGCTGCAAGTGTTTCCTTGAGGTCTCTGTACTTCTCTAGAAGTACCTCTTCCCTAGCCTTATCATCTTTGATTTGGCATTTAAGTTTATAATCTCATCATTTTTATCATTAAGCACAGACTCAAGCTTAGCTTTTCTTTTGGAAAGGGTTTGCTCTAGCTCAAGATTATTGTCAATTAAAGCTACATTTGCTTCTCTAATAGATGCAAATGCAGCTATGCAAGATTCAGAACATAGCTTGGCTTTGGCCTTAGAAGATACCTGTGATGAAGCATTGGAGGATGACCCATCAGCAGACTCAGGGCCATGAGAGCAAGGTTCCCAAAAGGATGATCACCACCATGTTGACCAGCACCTAAAAACAGTTGTTCATGACCAGATAAATCATCTGGTAAACTACTTCAGTCAACAACTCCTGGGGTGAAGAAGCTGTGTTGTTGACGTTGGGTTTGATGATGAGATTGAGAAGGTTGAGGCTCAGGGAGAGCATGTGGTTGCTAAGCAGTGGGTGCTTGAACTTGACTTGACTGAGGCATGTAATAGCAGGGGTATGGGTATGGCATATGACCCTGAGGCACAAAGTATGCAGGTGATGCCTGAGCTGGTGATTGATGACCAGAACTGGTGGTATGTTGCCCTTTGTGCTGTAAGCTATTGCTTGGAAAAGTCACAAATGGTGCAGAGGAGTTAGATCCAGATGATCTACACTCTCTAGCAAAGTGTCCAAGCCTATGGCACTTGTGACACCTCAACATGCTCTTGTCAAAACCAACTTTAGTTTTGCTAGAGAGACCAGGAAATTTCCTGCCAGTTCTCTTGTAGAACTTTTAAGATCTGATATTTATCATTGCCATTTCACTCAAAATATCCATCTCTTCCAGATCATTATCTGGAATGCCCTTCAAGTCCTCCATCAGAAAGCACAGGTTATCACTGCTACCTCCTGAACTACCATCAACACCAACAAAAGCATGTTTAGAATTGGTAGAGAAATCAATATGCTCATCATAGGCACTCTCTATGCAGCATATTCTGACTCTTGACCTATCAGTGTAGCATTGCCTGATACAAAGTCATCAGTGAGCTTGCCAGAGGTGGACAACTTCCTTTTCTGTTCTATCTGTCTTTCAAATGTAAGTAGTTTCCCATGAAGTTGGGTGAGAGATAGAGTGCTCAGATTTGCACTAGAGCGTAGGACAATAGTGTATGTGTCCCATCTCTCAGGCAGTGATCTGAGGAATCGGTTGTTCATCTGGCAGTTTGAATACTCTTGTTTAACCATTTTCAATTCAGAAATCAAACAAGAGAATCGCTCAAACTGTTGAGTCAGAGTCTCACCCTTCCTATGAGAGAATGTCTCATATTGTTAGGCGAGGATTTTCCTAGTGTTTGCTAAGACCTCATCAGTTCCTCCGAATTGTTCCTTCAGAGCAACCCAGAGATCATGAGCAGTTTCATGATGCATCAACCCTGAATAGATTTCATTAGGCAGTGCCATGGCCAGAATTCCATGGGCTTTAGCATCAATCTCGAACAGCTTAAGATCTTTGTCCGAATATTGATCAGGTTTCTTCGGAACCCTCTTATTTGATTCAGGAACGCTCACCATAGGCTTGTATGGTCCATGTACCACAGACTTCCAACAACCAGCACTGTTGATAGACAAGTGATGGAGCATACGACGTTGCCATATGTTATACTCACTCCTCACAAGCATCGGAGGCTTTGTTGAGAAGCCAGTATTGTAAGGATCATTAGTTGGTGTCGCCATCTCAGACTTCAAGCAAATTCAAGGTAAACAAAACAAATCTAGCTCAAAACCACGAGAACCTCAAGTTTAATGGCCAGAAGCAGCAGAAACTCAATCTCTATAACCGATTCTTGCAAATTTGCTAATTCGATCAAACGTAGATAGCAAAAGAGCAGTTTCAATGATCAATCGTTAAATCGATCAATGATTAACCAGCTCTGATACCATTTGAAAGGATCTCAGCCTCTAGTTTGATAAATTAGGTTGTATTCGCAGCGGATTTAGCACAAGAATTAAGCAAATTATGCTAAGAACACAAGAGATATATCACTGTAACAGTAGGTTATAGAGAAAAGAGGAATTCTGCAAAAAGGTGTTTTCTATTAGATCACATGCTTCGGCAAGGATTACAATTAGGTCATCTTCCTTTTATAGGAAGAATGACGTCAGCTGATGTCACTTGATAGTGACATCAAACTGTTATTTTAACAAACTACTGAAACTACCTTAACTACTGAAGATGTCAAACAGCTGACATCTCCTTAAAAAATGCTAAGTGTTAAACTTATTACAACAGCTGAAAAGAAACTGCTGAAAACTACAACGACTGAAGAACATACTCTTCAGTCATTTTACAAACTACTGAAATAGAAAATACAACTACTGATAAGAAAAAGCTGAAAGGTAAACCATCACAACAACTGAAGAATACTTCTTCAGCTGTTGTGACAAACTCTGAAGCTTCAGCACTTGTCTTCAAACTTTAACTTCAGATGTTTCATCAGCTGATGACTTCAGTAGTTGTCATCAGCTGATGTCTTCAGTCTTTGTCTTCAGTCTTTGTACTTCAGCTGTTGATCTTTAGTACTTTAGTCTTCAGCTGATAGTCTTCAGTACTTGAGTCTTCAGCACTTGAGTCTTCAGTACTTGAGTCTTCAGTACTTGAGTCGTTAGTACTTGAGTCTTCAGTACTTGTGTATTCAGCTGATGTTCTTCAGTACTTTGATCTTCAGCTGTTGAGGTCTTCAGACTTTGTCAAACATGTGATGATGCTTTCAGCAGTTATTGTGATGTCTTGTGGGACTTGGAGGTTTTTTCTAATCTGGCTCATTGGTTATTTTGGTCCAACAAACTCCCCCTGAACCAATGTAGCCAAAACCTCTAAGCTTATTGTTGGTCCCATTTATTGTGGCAGAATGATTGGTCTATTTCCTTTTGGATCAACTTAGAAGTTGACCCATATAAGCACTGGCCTGGGAAGAGGTCTCAAGGATCTGATTGGCATAGTATGGATGGGAACTCTATTTTGGGGAACTGGACACAGAGTTGTTGTACCATCCATGAGACCTACTTCTCAACTATGAGCCTGTAGGATTCTCTGGTGTAGGCTTCTAAAAACATTACTTGTTCCTCCATGGTAAGATCCTCTGCCTCACCCTCAAATAATCCTTCAGGCCCATAGAGCTCTGAGATGAATTTGGCCTGTTTACCATTTTTGAGCTCCATAGTTGTTATAGCCCTATAGGCGAACTCATCAGGGTGGTTACACTCTAAGAACAACTGGAGCTCATTTTTCCTAAGCTTCTCAAGCCTCTTATAGACTAACCCTTTTTTAACCACCCTATTCTCTAACATCTTTTGTGGTGACAGGTTAGCCTGATAGGCCTTCTTGAAATCTTCAATGATCTCCCAGGGTGATACTACAATGTCCAAAGAGATCACTTCATCTACAATCTTTTTTACTTGGCCATTGTATCTCAGTGGAATATCTTTCTTAATGATCCTGTGAGACACCCTGGGATCAGGCCAAATTCTCACTTTGTCCTTTGGATATTGATATGTATGCCATAAAGTGAATAATCTCAGAGCTTGTTTCCTCATATTAATGATTGATAAGGAAGCAGGATAAGCTTTATCTACTCTTTTCAACAGCTCATCATCATGTAGCTTATGCTGTTGTTCTTCTTTAATTTTAACCTTCACAGCTTCCATCTGTGAGGCAGGAATGATGGGTAAAGGTTTGGCTTTAGGAAAAGATAGAACTGCAGAGAGAGGCAGCCTATCTTCTTCCTCATCATCCTCTTCTTCTTCTTCTTCTTCTACCCTCAGTACCCTTCTGTTCCTCTTCAAGGGTGCATCATCGGCTATGGGTTTTGATGGTGAAGTGGTTGGTTTTGTGGGTGGTGGTTTGGTTTTTGGTGTGGGAAATTGGGCAAGCTGAGCTAGCAATTTAGATGTGAGAGAGGATTTGGTTTGTTTGGCTAACTCAGTCCTGTTCCCAGCACTGGCTTCACTAAGGGCTTCTATGATCAGTCCCTTAGTGAATACCTCAGACGAACAGATCTTGGTGGCTATTGCCAAGATGCTGTCCCTGGGCCATGATCTGATCTCCAGGACTGATCTCCCTAGATACTTCGAAATGAATCTTGTCATAGCCTCAAGTCTCTCTTTTTCTCTTGGCTATAACAAGACCATCGGTATTCTCTCTCTTTCACCTCCAACTTCCTTATCTCTTGATCTAGCTCAGCAGTGTAACTGTCAAAGCCTTGCCTGAACAGCTGATCAATGATGTTATCCTTGATCATTCTCCTTCTCTCCCTTCCTCTTCTTGTATGTGACATGAAAGTCTTTTTGACTTTCAGTCACTTTTTCTAATTCAGCACTCTCCTTCTCCTTCTCCCTCTCAATCTCCACCACCAACTCCCACTCATATACTACCTCATCCTCAACTTCTTTCTCTTTCACTTCCTCCTCCACTCTCTTTCTCTTAGCTTTCACTGAAGTCTCCCCCTTTTTGGTTACATTAGTTGCAAGGGGTTGACTGTCAGAAAGCTTTTTTATCACAACAACTTCCACCAAAGGCTGTATAGTAGAGGGAAGCCTCTCATCAAGGGTTTTGATCACAATATCTGTGATAATTGGTGTGATGAGAGGAAAGGAATTTTGAAAGATAGCAGCTAATTGCTCAGGGGGGTTCTGTCCCTGAGAACTAGTAACAGAATCAAAGGGCAGGTGCCTGAGTTTGTGGGAGTGGCTGAGTGTTTGTGAGACCTTCAGGTGAAGGTGCCATATGTGGGTGTATGGTGGCAGATGGATTTTAGTCTTGAGTCATTTTGGCGAGTAGCTCTTTGAGTCTACTCACCTCATCCTCAAGAATAGTGTTTTGAGCCACTACATCATAGAAAAAGCTCAGGTCATCATCAGTTGTAACTGAATCACCTGACCTCCTGATTGAATCAGGATGTACATGTGCTGAGTGTGGCTCAGTGATCACATGTGCCCCTTGTTCTTGGTACTGAGTACTTCCTGCCTCCGGATTGGATCCATCATCGGCAGTTGCCTCTGGTGAGGACTTAGAGATGGTACCAACTTCTTCCTGTTCATGTGCTGATACAGGGGAAGTGGCAGCCTCACCAGATTGTCCTATCTCCTTTGCCACACTTGGAGATGAGACATTTGATTCCCTGTGTTGTAGGCTCCCAGCAACACTTGTATCCACCCACTCTATGGTTGGAGTTTTCCCAATTGTGATTGGTTCCTTGGGAGAGGGTGGAGTGTTAAGATGAGTCAACACTTCTGCAATTATGAATGTAGGGCTTTGAGGGGTGGTTGCAGTGGGAGATGGGGTAGAATCAGTATGCACATGGGGAGATGTGTTCTTTTCAATGGCAACCTCCTCAAGTGAGAAAGGTTCCAGATGTGTGGCAGCCCCGGAAATGGTTGCATGAGGCTCCTGTAGAGAGGATGCGGTTGTGGTTGGTGGAGTCGTGGTAATTGCTGGGAGAATCGTGCCAGCAATTACTTCCAGCCTTTGTTGTGCAGGGGCATCCTCAGGGGATTCATCTCCATGAGTAGCCTTTTTGGGTTTCTTTTGTTTGGGTTTGGTGGGGATTTTGGATTTTGAGGTGGAGGTTGTGGGTTCCAGCTGCATTGGTTTTCGCAGCTTGGCAGCCTTTTTCAACGTTTGGTCAGTGTTGTGCCTGGAGTATACCTCAGGCAATACAGCCATGGCAGGGACTCCAAGGCCAACAAGTCCCTCAGCATGTTGCTGGTTCCCTATTATGGCCATTATGAACCGTGGATATAGTATCTAACAGTTACCAAAAGGTTTTGTCACCATATCCTTAAGTTCCAAAAAGATTATTTCAGAAAAATTTAGTTTTGTTTCTCAAGGATAGAGAGTAATACCTGCTGCCACCTTGATGACATTTGGGCCCATGAGGAGGTCTTTAGGGCTAAGCAAACATTCACCATGTGGAATATAAGGCGTTCGACATCATGGAATTGTTTCTTGAGCAGGGTAGAGGCATGAAGGTCACCCTGATAGCCATGGTGTGCAAATGAAAGATCAGTGGTGCCTTTTGGATTATCGGTTGGGAAGGTGGCATCATCCAATTTTAGGGTTTGGTGGATGATTGCCGGATTGATAACCACCTTCTGGTTGTTGACGAACGACTGGAGAGAGACCTCGGCGTCATTCTCTCCAGTAAGGGTGACGTTCGTCCAGAACTGTGTAAAGGAATCGGCATATATTGTGGGATTGAGGAGGAAGGCCGTTTGATAAGGAGAATCGACCATGAGATCTATGGCGTTATGAAACTTGGTCCAAAATGGGGATTTGGTAAGGTTGGCGACACAGTTGTGTCTTGGCTTGAGCTGCATGGTCGCCATTAATGGTATGAGAGAGATTTCAGAGTTTTTGAAATATTAGGTTATGAGAGAATGAAAACCTCTGAAGGTAGGGTTGGGTATTTATAGGGTACGGATTGAAACGGCTGAAAGAAAACGACTGAAGGTTTTGGTGTTAGGCATCAGTTGTTGAAACGAATGATAACATTGTTTTAACCTTCAGAGGTTATAAACATCCGAGGACTTGGTGTTAGTCATCAGTAGTTGAAACTACTGAGACCGTGGTTTTGTCCTTCAGATGTTGCAAACGACTGAAGACTTGTTGTTAGTCATCAGTAGTTATAAACTACTGAAGACATGTTTTTCATCTTCAGATGTTGTAAACAACTGAAAACTTGGTATTAGTCTTTAGTAGTTGTAAACTACTGACTTCAGTAGTTGGAAACTACTGACTTCAGTAGTTGTAAACTACTGAAGACATGGTTTTGGCTTCAGTTGTTGTAAACAACTGAGGACTTGGTGTTAGTTATCAGTAGTTGTAAAACTACTGAAGACATGGTTTTGTCCTTTAGTTGTTTGGTATGAAATGGCAGAAGAAATCAGCTGAAGAGTAAAATTACTCATCAGCTGTTGTCGTCAATTCAGTTGTTTCATGCTGACCTCAACATTTACTCATCAGCTCTTTGACTGACTTTCAGATGTTTCATTGGCCTTCAGCTCTTGTGAATATTTATTCCTCAGCTCTTGTGAACAAATGTTCATAATACCTGATGAAATAAATTATTCTTCAGAGCTTGTCAACAAATTTTGTCTTCGGTACTTATGTGTAAGATTACACATTAGTACTTGTGAACAAAATTTGTTCTTCAGTACTTATTTGTTTGAAACCTATACATCAGTAGGTATAACCACATCAGTAGTTATAACTACATCAATTGTTTTCAATAAATAATGTACTTCAATACTTTGAAGCATTTTAGTCTTCAGTAGTTATGAAAAATGCTGAAGACTAAATTACTCATCAGTACTTATTTTTGACTTTTGCATACTAATGCTCATCAGTACTTGTGAGCTGAGAGCATCAGTATTAGTCAAATTATTCTAGCTGCAGCATACGAAGCCTTAGTACCAGATTTTGAAATGTGGCACTATCTAAAGGCTTAGTAAATATGTCTGCAAGCTCATCAGCACTAGGCACAAACTTTGGATCAATCAGACCTTTTTCATAGCAATCCCTAATAAAATGATGTCTGATCTCAATATGTTTGGTCCTAGAGTGCTGGACTGGATTTTTAACAATACAAAGAGCTGAAGCACTATCCATTAATAATGGAGTCTTAGTCTCTGTAATGCCATAATCCAAGAGTTGATTCTGAAGCCAGAGTACCTGGGATGTACAACTTACAGCAGCAATGTACTCAGTTTCAGCAGTGGATGTAGCAATTGATGTTTGTTTCTTACTCTGCCAAGAAACTAAGCAATTGCCTAGGAATTGGCAACCACCAGAAGTGGATTTTCTGGTGACTTTGCATCCTGCATAGTACTATCAGAGAAAGCAACTAATTTGCAAGAATGCCCAGTAGAATACCAAAGACCTAGAAATTGGGTACCTTACAAATATCTAAAGATCCTTTTGACTGCAATCAAATGGGAATCTTTAGGTGCAGCTTGAAATCTAGCACAGGCACATGTTGCAAACATAATATCTGGTCTAGAAGATATAAGGTACATCAAGGACCCAATCATACATCTGTAAGGGTTTCATCAACCGCTTTACCTTTCAGATCAACATCCAGTTGTGTGGTGCTGCTCATGGGAGTAGAACAGGGCTTACATTTTTGTAAATCAAACTTATTTAACAAGTCTTTTGTATATTTGGACTGATGAATAAAGGTTCCATCAGCCCTTTGTTTGATTTGAAACCCTATACAGAACTGTAATTCTCCCATAACACTCATTTCAAACTTTTGCTTCATTAGCTTAGTGAATTCATCACACAACTGTGGATCAGAGGATGCAAAAATTATATCATCAACATAAATTTGAACAAGTAGCTTATGTTGTCCCACATTCTTAATGAATAAAGTTTTATCAATGGAGCCTCTAGTGAAATTATTCTGTAGAAGAAAATTAGATAATGTTTCATACCAGGCTCTAGGAGCTTGTTTCAACCCATAAAGAGCCTTATCAAGCTTATACACCCAATCAGGATGTTTATTATCCTCAAAGCCTGGTGGTTGACACACATAAACTTCTTCTTTTATTTTACCATATAAAAAGGCACTTTTGACATCCATTTGAAAAACTTTAAGATTGTGAAAGGCAACATAAGCTAAGAACAATCTAATTGCCTCCAGTCTGGCTACAGGGGCAAAGGTTTCATCATAATCGATGCCTTCCTCTTGTGCAAACCCCTGTACAACCAGCCTGGCCTTGTTCTTGACAATTTGGCCCTTTTCATCAGTATTATTGCACACTTACCTTGGGGTAAAGGAACAAGCCCCACACTTGCTGTTTTTTGAACTGAAGAAGCTCAAGCTGCATTGCTTCAACCCATCCATTGTCTCTTAGTGCAACATGATAATTCTTTGGCTCTTGCTGACTGATGAAGAGAGCATAGAAGCAGAAATTGGACAATTGACTCCTGCTTAAAACTCCAGCATTGATATCACCAATGATTTAGGACATTGGGTGATTCTTCAGCTCTTGATAGACAATAAGATCAGTGCAACTGTTTGTAGGACCTTCAGTAGCAACAGATGGTGATGTAGATTCTTGAAACCAAGTAGGAGATGGTAACAAAAATGAAGTAAAGGATTCAGAAATCTCATCTGCATTTGTTGTGGATGGAGCTGCTAAAGCTACAGGAGCATCAGGTTTAGTTGATTCAGGCAGGTGGTCACTAAACCTTAAAAGGTGAGTACTAGCTACATCATCATCAGTACCACCAGGTGGAGAACTGTTGACAGGAACAACAGCTGGAGGTTGATAAGGAACATATTGCAGTATGTCCAGATCAAATAACTCCATAGGGTTTTGTGGAATCTTGTCCTTTGGAGATTCATTAAACTTCACATGCAAAGTCTTTTCAACCATCTTTGTTCTGCAGTTGAAAACTCTGTATGCCTTGCAAGTTGATGAATAACCAATAAAATACCCTGCATCCACCTTTGATGCAAACTTCTGGAGGGGATTGCTTGTGTTGAGAATGAAACAAGGACACCCAAAGGCTCTAAAGAAGGAAATCAAAGGGGCCAAATGATGAAGTACTTCATAAGGAGTCTTCATCAACCTCTGATTCACTAATACTCTATTCTGCACATAGCAAGCTGTGTTGACAGCTTCAGCCCAAAAGGTCAATGGCAATCCTGAGTCAGCCAGCATTGACCTTGCAGCTTCAATGAGGGTCCTGTTCTTTCTCTCCACCACTCCATTTTGTTCAGGAGTTCTTGGAATGCTGAACTGCCTTTTATTCCCTTTGACAGATAGAAGTCATCAAGTGTGTTATTTCTAAACTCTGTGCCATTGTCACTCCTCACACACTTGACTGGAAGGGAATACTGCTTCTCCACATATAACACAAAGTTCATTATAGCTTTTGCAGCTTCATCTTTGGAGTGCAAGAAGAAAGTCCATACAAATGTTTAGTAATCATCCATAATTACCAGACAGTATTTCTTCTTTGCCATGCTCATCACTCTGACAGGACCAAAAAGATCCATGTGCAAAAGTTCCAAGCAGGCATTGGACTTTGGTTTTTCTATTGGAGGGAATGAGACTTTGTGTTGTTTTCCCTTGAAACAAGCAGTGCAGTTGTCTTCACATTTGAACTCCTTTAAAGACAACCCTCTTACTAAACCATGGTGTATCAGCTAATTCATGTTATTGAGATTCACATGACCTAGCCTTCTATGCCATAGAGTAGATTCTTGAGGAGAAGCCTTGGAGAATAGGCAAGGATGGCCTTTTAGATCAATTTTCTTTGAAAGATCTAAGGCATATACTCTTCCTGTCATGTTGGCCTTCAGGAGAGTATATTCATCCAACACCTTGTCAATCAAACTTAGAACTTTGGATGACAGAATCCGACAGTTCTGGATGGTGAAAAGGGCAACATGGCCTTTATCACACATTTGACTGACACTCAAGAGATTGTACTTGAGATTCTCACATGGTTAACATCATCAAACCTTATTTCCCCATTGGAAACAAAGCCTTTGCCAATGATGTAACCTTTTGCATCATTGCGAAAGGAAACGAAACCCCTTCTTCCCTTGAGAGTAGTCATTAAGAAGTGAGTTTCTTCCTATCATATGCATGGATCCTCCACTGTCTACATACCAGATGCTTCTTTTGCATGTTGAAGAACCCTACATTCATCACAACAAGTTAGTTAGTTTTTAAGACCCAAACCTTTTGGTTTTGGGTCTGTTCTTATCAACAGATGTGATACTAACTGGTTTGTTATGTGTGACAGCCTGAGGTGAAGGAGATGGTGTAGAAGAGGAATCCTTTGGCTTGGATTTCCTTTTCTGTGGTTTCAGCACAGGAGCATCTAATTGGTTGACTCTTCCTATTAGATGTTGAACCATCATAACAAGCTGTGTCTGATTTTGTGATAAAGCCTTTAGTTCATCAGACACATTAGTGCTTGCTTGTGATGGATTCCTATGTTGCACCTGTAGGATTCTATGTGCCCAAGACACTTAGAATATTGATGTGGTTAGTACATTATGATCCATGTCGGGTTATACCCAATAACAAGCTTAGCAAACACCATTTAATATTTAATTGATGATATGATCATGCAATTAAATATTTACACCAATTTAGAAAATGGGTTTTCTAAATAAGTTGCATATGAGATGGAACAACTTATTAGGATATTTTGTTCAATAATATTATTTGTAATGTTATTTAAGTAAGTTAGATAACATCACAAATTAATAAAAGGG
The DNA here is from genome assembly GCA_024085815.1 of Flaveria linearis. Lineage (NCBI taxonomy): Eukaryota > Viridiplantae > Streptophyta > Magnoliopsida > Asterales > Asteraceae > Flaveria > Flaveria linearis. The sequence goes on from CM044005.1 coordinate 53,925,179, forward strand.
AGTGTATGGACAATACAATTAAAAGGTTAATTGTATTTCTAAGGATAAGACTAGTTAACATTTTAATGTGTGAGATTTTAGGAGGGAAGCCAATTTTAAATCCCTTGGTCGTCCCCCCTTTGCATCTAATTGGACCAATTTTTACCTAGAAAAGAGAAACATTAACTAGTCTTGTCCATCCTCTCTCACACACACAATCTCGTTTTTTGCATGCAAGAACCAAAAATCCTTCTTCTCTCCCTCTCTTGTTACGGAACAAGGTAGCAGCATTGAAGCTCTTGGAGAATGATTTTGGTGTTCATTTTGGTGGTGTTCTTCCTAACAAGAAGGTGTCTTGCAAGGAGCTTGGGGGTAAACACACTTGAGGGCTTCTTCCTTGGAGTCTTGGCCGAGATTTGAGCATCCAAACCTTCATTCCTTGGTCGAGTTTGCTGCTGGAAGAAGTTAGAAATCACAGCTCATTGAAGCTGTGATTTTATGTAGTTTTACATATGCTAATAGCTTGTTCATTCACATATTAAAGATCCTATTTGTTTGGGTTTGTTTTTCCATCTTAAATGATCATAAAGAACATGAAAATTTCAGATTATAAACATGTTATAAATCTCTATTTCCGCTACGTTTTTCAGAAAGTTTAAAAGGTTAAACTCGTTTTTGTGTTCTTGCAAACCCTTCAATGGCATCAAGAGCCGGTTATGTGGATGACTTGCTTGTTTTGTCTTTAAAATTGGTTTTAAAGCATGATAATAAACTTAGTATAGGCTGATTTTGGGCTGCTAAGTTCATATGATATGAAACCCCAATCTTTCAAAGTCATATCACACATGCTTGTGATTAAACTTTGAAAGATATACATGTTTATTGTTTGTTTTGTTTGGACAAAATAAAACCTGAAATTTCAGTTTATGTTGGCTGAAATTTCATGGTTTTAAGTGGGGTTTTCATTATATTTTGGAAGATATGATAGATGCTTATTTTAGTGCATAACCTAGCCATTGACCTTGTGTTGTTTGGATGTTTGTGATGGTTGTATTCATTCATTCATTGGGCTGTATTATTTGTTGTTTGTGCTTTGTTTTAAATGTAATTTATTTATTATTGGGTTGTAATAAATAGATTAGGTGTATTTTCATTTTACTAGATATCTTGTATTAGGACTTTATATCTTGTAATATGAAGACATACACATTGGAAGCACAAAGGAAAGTCATAAAAGAAACATGGAGCATTTTGGATGCGGTTTCAAGTGGGAGGCTTTTGGAAGCTTTCTATATGATTTGTTTGTGACCCTTAGGAATGTCCTATGGACCACACTTGTGATGGCAAAGAAGTGTGGACCACTTTAGATGCTATGGTTATGCACATATGCACATATGGTTGTTTATGTTTATGCTTGGTTGATTGTTGTTGTTTGATTGTTTGGTTGATATTTGGATATTCATAACAAACTCATTAACAAACTTAACAAGCTGAAAATTGATGGTTCTTAAAAGTTAATAAAAGGTTATTAAAATGATTTAATGATTTTAAAGATTAAAATAGTTTTTAATCAAAGAATCATAGGGTACCTTGTATTTGAAAGCATGCAAATACGAGTACATAAAGTTTTCTAAACTAGGATTATGAAACCTTTAAACATTTAACAAACAAGTTTAACACTGTCCTTTTGCACAACACTTAAGTCATTTGGAAACTCTTAATGGATAAAGGTCACCTAACCATTTTGAGGGAACTTGTGACTTAAGGTGGGAATACAACATTGGTGGGATAAAGGTCACCTAACCACTTATGTTGGTAAACTCACATGTGTGTGCAAGTAGGGTAACTTGATTTGCAAACCATGTTAAATGGATCACCTAAAATATGGTTTCCAAATGGTGTTGATGGGATAAACATGCCGACTTTACATATGATGTTTAAAGTCGATCCCATACCTCTAGAAGTTGCAAATGGTTGCAATCGTCAATCGTTGACCACCTTATTAATTTAAATCGTGGGATAAAGGTCACCTAACCACAATTTAAATGTAATGTTGGGTTCTAGATTTTAATATAAAATTGACCTTAAAAGGCATTAATTATTAAAATTAGCAATATCGAAAATACTAAAATAGATCTTTGTTAAATTTTGTAGATGGCCACCAATAATGAGAATCAAGATAACTTATCCGCGTCAAACCAATCATTACGAGCGATCCTCAAAAAAGAACGTCTAAATCATAATAACTTTATTGATTGGTATCGAAACTTGATAATCGTTCTCAAGCAACAGAAAAGATCATATGTTTTAGACGACCCTATCCCCGATCAACCTAGCGAGGATGATGAAGAGGCCTATAACGATTGGCTGAAATACACTGAGGACTCCGTCCAAGTGTCTTGTCTCATGCTAGCGAGCATGACTCCGGATCTCCAAAAGGAATATGAACATCACGGAGCTTACGACATGATAACCCAGCTGAAGGAAACGTTCCAACAGCATGCAAGGGTTGAGTGCTTCGAAACGGTTCGAGCACTCCATGCATGTCATATGGACGACAACCAATCTGTTTCATCTTATGTACTTAAGATGAAAAGTCATATTGACCGCCTCGAGAGGCTAAATTGTCCCGTCTCGAAGGAGTTGGCCACGGATTTGATCCTAAATGGCCTAACCAAGAAGTTCGAGACATTCGTGTTGAACTACAACATGAATGCATGGGACAAAAGCATTGGTGAGCTTCACTCAATGCTCAAAACGGCCGATGCGGCCATGGGTAAAAGGGTTTTACCCGTTCTCACCATCAATGAAGGTGGGAACAACAAGAGGCCTCATCCCGCACCCAAGGCAAAGGTTGCCAAGGGTAAGGGATCCGTTTGGGGAAAAGGGAAAGGAGTGGTAAGGGTACCACCCAAACCAAAAGAGAAGAAGCAAAAGGTTGCTACTAATGACCCATGCTTCAAGTGTGGGGAGATAGGACATTGGGCAAGGAATTGTCCTGTCCATCTCCAAGAGTTGAAAGCAAAGAGGGATGTCGGGCAGACCTCAGGTACAATATAAATGATTCATATTGATCTTAATGTTACATCTTCTAACACATGGGTATTGGATACCGGATGTGGAACTCATATTTGCAATTTGTTGCAGGGGTTCACAAGAAGTAGGGACTTCAAACAAGGGGATGTTAGCCTCTTCATGGGCAATGGAACTAAAGTCTTAGTTGAAGCTCGTGGGGACTACATCCTAAGACTTCCAAGTGGTTTGGAAGTTATTTTGAAGAATGTTTGTATGCTCCTAGTTTGACTAGGAACATTATTATTCTGTATCCCAATTAAGACATTATGATTATGTATTATCCTTTATTGAAAATGATATTCATGTTTCTTTAAATGGTATGTTCTATTTTAAAGCTATTCCAATTAATGGTATTTATGAATTGGTTCATGAAAATACTTTAAATAGTTCATTGTACCAAACTAACACCAAGAAACTCAAGTTGGACTTGAGTGATACCTATCTTTGGCATTGTCGTCTTGGTCGTATAAACAAGAAACGTTTACAAACACTTCAAAAGAATGTTCTTTTAAAAACAAATGAATATGATTCATTTGATGTTTGTGAATCTTGTTTACAAGGTAAAATGACTAAGGCACCCTTTAGTGGAACTAACGAAAGGGCAAAAGATTTATTAGGTATCATACATTCGGATGTATGTGGTCCTTTTAAGCCAATGACTAGGAATGGTGAAAGATACTTCATTACCTTTACCGAAGATTATAGTCACTATGGGTATGTGTACCTATTAAGACACAAATATGAAGCTTTTGAAATGTTCAAAATCTTCAAGAATGAAGAAGAAAATTAACTCAATAAGTCAATTAAAATTCTCCGTACCGATAGAGGAGGTGAATGCCTAAGTGATGTTTTTCAAGATCATCTTAGGAGCTGTGGGATTGTCTCACAACTCACTCCACCTGGAACACCACAACATAATGGTGTGTCTGAGAGGAGGAATCGAACCTTATTGGATATGGTCCGATCTATGATGGCTAGAAGCACATTACCTCTATCATTTTGGGGTTTCGCTTTGCTCTCCGCGGCCCGTATTCTAAATATAGCCCCAACCAAAAAGGTGGAAAGGACACCTTTTGAGATATGGCATGGAAGAGTTCCATCCCTATCATACTTAAGGATGTAGGGGTTTTAACAAGTTTATCAAAGCTCATATAACTTAGTTTATATGAAAAACGCAGCGGATTTTGTATTTTAAAACATGTTAATAAGATAGTTGTTAAACCCATTTAACAAAGAACCCCAAGCCATGGATCATTATACACAATACATACAATAAGATAAATACAAGATGATGAAACTACAACCTTTGTAGCTGCTCAAAAACGAATTGTTTGAGGTGAAAGAAGATGAAGATGTGGCTGAAACTTCAAGCTAGAAGTCCTCAAGAGGTTGTACCCAAAGCTTCTTCAAACACCTTTGATTGCTAGGAATCCTTGACACCAATTTTCAGCAATCAAAACCCCTTTTGAAAGCTAAAATTCTGCTCTTCTTCTTCTTCAAAACCGTGAGAGAGAGAGAGATTTTGGAGAGGAGAAAAACTTTGCATGTAAGAGTGAATGACTAGAAGATGGAGTGTCTTAGTGTCTTATTTTGTCTATTTACAAGACAAGGAATGGAACCCATAGGCCCCTTTTGGGTGGCCGATTTTTTAAGACAAAGGGTCCCACCTTTTTAAAACTTAAACAAAAATAACACACTCTAATCTCTAGTTTATAAAGTTGAAAACTAATTTTTAAACTTTATAAATTAAACACTCTTTTATTTGTTATCATTTTGTAAAACTAAATAATGAAAAACAAAAAATATCTTATGAACAATTATCCACATAATTAAGTTCATTTACAAAAGCAATAATTTAGAAAATCCATTTTCTAAATTGGTGTCATTATTTATTTGTATGATCTTATCAACAAATAAATTATCTTTTGATGTTTGTTAAGCTTGTTATTGGGTATGACCCGACTTGGATCATATCACACTAGCCACATCAATTTAATATGTATCTTGGGCATATCAATTCCTTCAATCTCCCACTTGCACAAGATTCATAGAAGATTGATGCAAGAAGCAAATAACGCCTAGCAACGGTTTGCTACCCCTAATGTATATGACTAAGTGCCATTAAATAACATCATCCCTTTCAAGTACCTTACTTGAATATGATTTAGGTGAATCAATCAGCTATCCTTTTATTGCAGATGTCATGTTAAATCCAAGAGACACAGAATTGTCATTCTCTGATGATTTAACTTTAACAGGCCTTAGACATCTAACTCTCAACGAATAAGACGAACAAATTCCATCTTGACTACATACGTCTCTCACAATCACTTCATATCATACCTGAACTCAGCCTTATGTGCTGCCATTTTCAGAACAACAAAGTACTAAGTCAAAGTACAATAATTGGTCAATATCAACACCCAATATGTATCTCAGGTCTGAGGATACAACGATATTCGCCTTTACTCAATATTTCTTATGACTAATCACAAAGATTCCATGCAGAAATTATTGAGTGCGGGTCAGTCCAATATCTATATCCCATAGATATCAATGAACCTTGGTAGCAACCTCTTGCTCTATATTCATACCTTATGAACATCAACCAATCCAAGTTCATTATAGTCTTACATTCATAGTTGTTCCCACAAGTATGATCGACTACGGACGTTTAGAATAACTCATTTATTCACGGATTTAAACATGCTAAAATAGAAGAACAAATGAAATTTTTACCATATAATTAAGTCAAATAACATAAGTTCCAATATCCAAATACAAAATACAACATTAAACCCAGTCACTTGAATATCTAAGTCCCATGGCACAAGCATGACCTTCATGCTTTGCTTTTTCAAGGAGCTTTGTGAGTGGATCCGCAATATTTTTATCAGTGTGGACTTTGCAAATACATATCTTTCCTTTTTCAACTTCATCCCTTATGTAGTTGAATCTCCGTTCAATGTGCCGAGTCTTTTGATGAGCACGAGGTTCCTTGATTTGAGCAATCACATCCTCGTTGTCACAAACGATCTCTAGGGGATCCTGAATGGAAGGAACTACCCCTAGATCGGCTATGAATTTCTTCAGCCATGCAGCTTCCTGTGCAACCATTGAAGCGGCGACGTATTCTGACTCTGTAGTGGACAACGCAACGACTTCTTGCTTTGAGCTTTTCCAAGAAACAACTACCCCATTCAGAATAAAGATGTACCCCGATTGAGATCGTGAATCCTCTCGATCGGTTTGGAAACTCGCATCCGTGTAACCTTTTACTACGAGTTCCTCTTCACCAGACCCGTATATCAAGAACATATCCTTAGTCCTCCTTAGGTACTTCAGAATGTTCTTGACAGCCATCCAATGACTATCACCAGGATTTTGCTGGTATCTACTTGTCATGCTTAAAGCGCATGACACGTCCGGTCTAGTGCATATCATTGCATACATGATGGATCCTATAGCAGATGCATATGGGATTGCCTTTATTCTATTTTGCTCCTCCTTTGAGCTTGGACATTGAGTCGTACTCAATATTGTCCCTCTTTGAATAGGTACAGTACCTTTCTTAGAGTTTTCCATCTTGAATCTTTTCAAGATTTTGTCAATGTATGCACTTTGATTTAAACCAATTAGCCGCCTTGATCTATCCCTGTAGATCTTTATTCCCAGAATATAGGCGGCTTCACCAAGATCCTTGATGAAAAACAACTTCCAAGCCAGGTTTTTACGCCTTCCAAGGTTGGAATGTCATTTCCAAATAGTAGTAAGTCATCAACATACAATACTAAGAAAGTTATTATGCTCCAACTAGCCTTCTTATACACGCAAGCCTCATCAGCGTTTTGATGAAGCCAAATTTCTTTACTTCATCATCAAAATGGCGATTCCAACTTCTCGATGCTTGTTTCAATCCATAGATTGATTTCTTTAACTTGCATACTTTGTTAGGATGTTTTGGATCAACAAAACCTTCAGACTGAACCATATAGACATCTTCCTCAAAATATCCATTTAGGAAAGCGGTTTGACATCCATTTGCCAAATCTCAAAGTCATAATGAGCAGCTATGGCAAACAATATCCTTATAGACTTTAGCATCGCAACAGGTGAGAAGGTTTCATCATAGTCAACCCCTTGAGTTTGAGTGAAACCCTTTGCTACAAGTCTAGCTTTGTAAGTATCCAAGTTGCCATGCATATCGGTTTTCTTCTTGAAAACCCACTTACTTCCAACTACTTTGGAATTAAGAGGTGGTACAACAAGTTCCCAAACTTGATTGTCATACATGGATTGCATCACAACGTTCATGGCTTCAAGCCATTTGTCACAATCCGAATTGGACACTGCATCATGATATGTGGTTGGTTCATCTGAATCTACCACAAAGCATCCATCCATGAAAAATCCGTATCTTTCAGGTGGATTACTAGTTCTACCACTTCTGCGAACGTTTTGTGTGTATTGATCAACTGCTTGATCATCCACAACATCCTCATGTTGAGTGCTAGTTTCAACCAAACGTGCATCGGGCTGTGGTTCTTGATCCTCCTCAAGATCCACTGTTCTAGTGCTAGCTCCTTCCATAAGGAACTTGGCTTCTAAGAACTCACCTTTTCTGGCAACAAACACCTTTTGTTCCAGTGGATCATAGAAATAATATCCCATAGAATCTCTAGGATATCCAACAAAGATACACTTGGTGGATCGGACATCTAATTTGTTTGGGGTGGGAGTCTTAACATAAGCCTCACAACCCCAGACCCTTATGTATGATAGGGATGGAACTCTTCCATGCCATATCTCAAAAGGTGTCTTTTCCACCTTTTTAGTTGGGGCCATATTCAGAATACGGGCCGCGGAGAGCAAAGCGAAACCCCAAAATGATAGAGGCAATGTGCTTCTAGCCATCATAGATCGAACCATATCCAATAAGGTTCGATTCCTCCTCTCGGACACACCATTATGTTGTGGTGTTCCAGGTGGAGTGAGTTGTGAGACAATCCCACAACTCCTAAGATGATCTTGAAAAACATCACTTAGGTATTCACCACCTCTATCGGTGCGGAGAACTTTAATTGATTTGTTGAGTTGATTTTCTACTTCATTCTTGAAGATTTTGAACATTTCAAAAGCTTCATCTTTGTGTCTTAATAAATACACATACCCATAGCGACTATAATCATCGGTAAAGGTAATGAAGTATCTTTACCATTCCTAGTCATTGGCTTAAAAGGACCACATGCATCCGAATGTATGATACCTAATAAATCTTTTGCCCTTTCGTTAGTTCCATTAAAGGGTGCCTTAGTCATTTTTCCTTGTAAACAAGATTCACATACATCAAATGAATCACATTCATTTGTTTTAAAAGACCATTCTTTTGAAGTGTTTGTATACGTTTCTTGTTTATATAACCAAGACGACAATTCCAAAGGTAGGTATCACTCAAATCTAATTTGAGTCTTTTGGTGGTTGCTTGGTATATTGAGCTATCATATGTTGCGTTTTCATGAACCAATTCATAAATACCATTACAAGGTATAGCCTTAAAATAAAATACATGATTTAAAGAAACATGAATATCATTGTCAACAAACTTGAAATCATAATCATATTGTCTTAAACGGGAAACAGAAATTATGTTCCTAGTCAAACTAGGAGCATATAATACATTATTTAAAATAACTTCCAAACCATTTGGAAGCTTCAAAATGTAGTCTCCTTGGGCTTCCACGTGAACCTTTGCACCATTGCCCATAAAGAGACTTATTTCCCCTTTTCATAATGCTCATTTCTTTTGAACCCCTGCAACAAATTGCAAATGTGAGTTCCACATCCGGTATCTAATACTCATGTGTTAGAAGAAATAACATTTAGTTCTATATGTATCATGTATATTATACCTGAGGTTTGCCCCGCATCCCTCTTTTCTCTCAACTCCTTGAGATAGACTGGACAATTTCTCATCCAATGCCCTATCTCACCACATTTGAAGCATGGGTCGTTCACAGAAACCTTTTGCTTCTTCTCCTTGGGCTTCGGAGGTTCCGCCCTAACAACCATCTTCCTCTTTCCCCCAACGTGCCCCTTCCTTTGGCAACAGTTGCCTTAGGAGGGGGTAGAGACCTTATCCTTCTCCCACCTTCATTAGTGGTGAGAACGGGTAAAACCCTTTTACCCATTCCCGCCTCAGCTAATTTGAGCATTGAATGAAGTTCATTTATGCTCTTGTCCCATCTGTTCATGTTGTAATTCATGACGAATTCCTCAAACTTTTTAGTTATGCCATTAAGGATCAAATCCGTGGCCAACTCCTTTGAGACGGGACAGTTTAGCCTTTGAAGGCGGTCGATGTGGCTTTTCATCTTAAGAACATAAGATGAAACTGATTGGGATTCCTCCATCCGACATGCATGAAGCGCTCGAACCGTTTCGAAGCGCTCCACTCTAGCTTGTTGCTGGAACGTTTCCCGCAGCTGAGTGATCATGTCATAGGCTCCATGGAGCTCATACTCCTTTTGGAGTTCGGGTGTCATACTTGCTAACATTAAGCAAGAGACCTGGATGGAGTCTTCCACATATCTAACCCAATCATTATAGGCTTCCACATCCTCCTCGTTAGGTTCATCGGGGATGGGATCATCAAGAATATAGGCCCGCTTTTCCTGCTTGAGAACAATTCTCAAGTTGCGGTACCAATCCATGAAATTGTTAGGTGTTAGACGATCCCTTTGAAGGATCGCCCTTATGGATTGGTTGTTTGGGTTTGGTACATCATTATTAGCGTTGTTGTTGTCGGCCATCTACAAGATTTTACAAAGTTCGATTTTAGTAATCGTTGATATAATTATATTTCATTTATTAATACCCTTTCTGTCTCATAGACTATTAATAAATAAAATTTAGAATCCAACGTTATATTTAAATATTGGTTAGGTGACCTTTATCCCATTATTTAAATACACAAGGTAGTCATTAATGACAATTGCAACCTATTGCAACTTCTAGTGGTATGGGATCGTTTGAACATCTTATGTTTATAACGGCATGTTTATCCCATCAACACCTTTTGTAAAACATAGTTTAGGTGATCCATTCAATATATTTTACAAATCAAGTCGTCCTACTTACACACACATGTGAGTTTACTACATAAGTGGTTAGGTGACCTTTATCCCACAAACATGGTATTCTCACCTCAAGTTACAAGTTCCCTCAAAGTGGTTAGGTGACCTTTATCCCACTAAGAGTTTGCATGTAACCTAAGTGTTGTGTAAAAGGATGGTGTTTAACTTGTTTTCAAAAGGGATTTACAATTTCACAATTCTTGTTTTAGAAAAGTCTATGTACCATATGATTGTATGCATTCAACCATATGGTACCCTATTGGTTCTTTTAAATAAAACCCATTTTATTTTGCAAACCATTAACTCTTTTTATAGAACCATTCTATTTATGCTTAATGCTTTGTGAACCAATTACTTGTTTATTGTTTGTTTTAGTTGACGGTTTGTTAATCACATCCAAATATTCAAAACATACATCATCATATGCATTCAACCAAACATAAACAAAACATTCACATATGCATAACAAAGCATACTAAGTTGATCACACTTGTTTAGCCAAAACAAGTGTGTCAAAAGGTCTTGTCCTAAGGGTTAAGAACATGACACATGGTTGACAAAAGGACTCCCACTTGAATCCACATCTTCAAGCATCCTCTTTGTCTTATCTTTTCTTCAAGTCTTGATCTTGAGCATCCTTTACAAATATGTATCCTAATACAAATTTTCTAGTAAAGGAAAAAACTCCTAATCAATTATTACAAGCCATATGAATAAATAAATTACAAGACTAGACTTGAAACAAAAAATTAAATTATTACATGCCCAAATGAATATAACATGACAATCAATCATTCAATCCACATGGTCAAGGCTTTGTTATGCATATTCAAGACAACATATCCAAACATCTCCTATATCACGATTTGGGCAGCCCCTTTTAAACCATGTTTTGGCCAACATAAACCAAGAACAAATGGGTTTAGTCCATACAAACAAACATCTTATAGTCTAGATTTTTAAAGATCATTACATGCATAAAGTAACATCTTTAAAACATCAAAAGGGGGTCATAATTCAGCATACTAACTCACGGATTTGTGGTGTCAAGCACCAAAAAAACGTGAACTAGTAAGTGTAATATATGTATGCATATGTATAAGTGGCTCTTGATGCCATTGTAGGGGTTTTAACAAGTTTATCAAAGCTCATATAACTTAGTTTATATGAAAAACGCAGCGGATTTTGTATTTTAAAACATGTTAATAAGATAGTTGTTAAACCCATTTAACAAAGAACCTCAATCCATGGATCATTATACACAATACATACAATAAGATAAATACAAGATGATGAAACTACAACCTTTGTAGCTGCTCAAAAACGAATTGTTTGAGGTGAAAGAAGATGAAGATGTGGCTGAAACTTCAAGCTAGAAGTCCTCAAGAGGTTGTACCCAAAGCTTCTTCAAACACCTTTGATTGCTAGGAATCCTTGACACCAATTTTCAGCAATCAAAAACCCCTCTTGAAAGCTAAAATTCTGCTCTTCTTCTTCTTCAAAACCGTGAGAGAGAGAGAGATTTTGGAGAGGATAAAAACTTTGCATGTAAGAGTGAATGACTAGAAGATGGAGTGTCTTAGTGTCTTAAGTTTTTGTCTATTTACAAGACAAGGAATGGAACCCATAGGCCCCTTTTGGGTGGCCGATTTTAAGACAAAGGGTCCCACCCTTTTTAAAACTTAAACAAAAATAACACACTCTAATCTCTAGTTTATAAAGTTGAAAACTAATTTTTAAACTTTATAAATTAAACACTCTTTTATTTGTTATCATTTAGTAAAAATAAATAATGAAAAACAAATAATATCTTATGAACAATTATCTACATAATTAAGTTCATTTACAAAAGCAATAATTTAGAAAATCCATTTTCTAAATTGGTGTCATTATTTATTTGTATGATCTTATCAACAAATAAATTATCTTTTGATGTGTTGTTAAGCTTGTAATTAGGTATGACCCGACTTGGATCATATCACACTAGCCACATCAATTTAATATGTATCTTGGGCAGATCAATTCCTTCAAAGGGTTTGGGGATGTGAGGCTTATGTTAAGACTCCCACCCCAAACAAATTGGAAGTCCGATCCACCAAGTGTATCTTTGTTGGATATCCTAGAGATTCTATGGGATATTATTTCTATGATCCACTGGAGCAAAAGGTGTTTGTTGCCAGAAAGGGTGAGTTCTTAGAAGCAAAGTTCCTTATGGAAGGAGCTGGCAGTAGAACAGTGGATCTTGAAGAGGATCAAGAACCACAACCCGATGCACGTTTGGTTGAAACTAGCACTCAACATGAGGATGTTGAGGAAGATCAAGTGGTTGATCAATACACACAAGACGTTCGCAGAAGTGGTAGAACTAGTAATCCACCTGAAAGATATGGATTTTTCATGGATGGATGCTATGTGGTAGATTCAGATGAACCGACCACATACCATAATGCAATGTCCAATTCGGATTGTGACAAATGGCTAGAAGCCATGAACGTTAAGATGCAATACATGTATGACAACCAAGTTTGGGAACTTGTTGTACCACCTCTTAATTCCAAGGTAGTTGGAAGAAAGTGGGTTTTGAAGAAGAAAACCGATATGCATGGAAACTTGGATACTTATAAAGCTAGACTTGTAGCAAAGGGTTTCACTCAAACTCAAGGGTTGATTATGATGAAACCTTCTCACCTGTTGCGATGCTAAAGTCTATAAGGATATTGTTTGCCATAGCTGCTCATTATGATTATGAGATTTGGCAAATGGATGTCAAAACCGCTTTCCTAAATGGATATCTTAAGGAAGATGTCTATATGGTTCAGCCTGAAGGTTTGTCGATCCAAAACATCCTAATAAAGTATGCAAGTTAAAGAAATCAATCTATGGATTGAAACAAGCATCGAGAAGCTGGAATCACCGTTTTAATGAGGAAGTAAAGAAATTTGGCTTCATCAAAAACACTGATGAGGCTTGTGTGTATAAAAGGGCTAGTGCGAGCATAATAACTTTCCTAGTATTGTATGTTGATGACATACTACTATTTGGGAATGACATTCCAACCTTGGAAAGTGTAAAAACCTGGCTTGGAAGTTGTTTTTCCATCAATGATCTTGGTGAAGCCGCCTATATTCTGGGAATAAAGATCTATAGGGATAGATCAAGGCGGTTGATTGGTTTGAATCAAAGTGCATACATTGATAAGATCTTGATGAGGTTCAAGATGGAAAACTCTAAGAAAGGTACCGTACCTATTCAAAGAGGAACGATATTGAGTACGACTCAGTGACCAAGCCCAAAGGATGAGCAAGATAAAATGAAGGCAGTCCCATACGCATCTGCTATTGGATCCATCATGTATGCGATGATATGCACTCGACCGGACGTGTCATGCGCTTTAAGCATGACAAGCCGATACCAGCAAAATCCTGGAGACAATCATTGGATGGCTGTTAAGAACATACTTAAGTACCTAAGGAGGACAAGAGATATGTTCCTAATCTATGGATCTGGTGACGAGGAACTCGTTGTAAAAGGTTACACGGATGCGAGTTTCCAAACCGATCGTGATGATTCACGGTCACAATCGGGATACATCTTCATTCTAAATGGAGGAGTGGTATCTTGGAAGAGCTCCAAGCAGGATGTGGTGGCTCTATCAACTACAGAATCAGAATACGTCGCCGCCTCATTGGCAGCTCAAGAAGCTGCATGGTTGAAGAAATTCATTGCCGATCTAGGGGTTGTCCCTTCCATTCAGGACCCCTAGAGATCTTTTGTGATAACGAGGGTGCGATTGGTCAAATCAAGGAACCCCGTGCTCATCAAAAGACTAGGCACATTGAACGGAGATTCAACTACATACGAGATGAAGTTGAAAAGGGAAAGATATGTATTTGCAAAGTTCACACGGATCAAAACATTGCGGATCCTCTCACGAAGCTCCTCGAAAAGGCAAAGCATGAAGGTCATACTTGTGCCATAGGACTTCGATATTCTAGTGATTGGATTTGATCTGTATATATTGTGTTTGGATATGTGGAATTCTTTATTATTTGAATAAAATTATTTGGTTATAATGTTTCAATTAATGTTCCAATTTAGCATGTTTAATCCATGAGTAAATTGTTTACTCTAAATGTCCGTAGTCATTCAGACTTGTGGGAACAAGTATTGAGGATAAGACTATTATGAACTTGGATTGGTTGATATTCATAAGGATGAATATAGAGCAATGGGTTGCTACCAAGGTTCATAGATATTTGTGGGATACAAATATTGGACTAACCCGCATCTCAAATTTTACTACATGGAATCTTATCGATTGATAAGTAAATTTGAGTAAAGGTGAATATCATTTAGTATCCTCAGACCTGAGATACATATTGGGTTTTGATATTCACCAAGTATTATACCTTGAGCTAATTCTTCACGGTCCTGAAATAGTTGACAGTACATAAGGGTATGTTCAGGTATAACATGAGGTGTTTGTGAGAAACGTATGTAGTCAAGATGGAATTGGTTCCTCTTATTCGTTGAGAGTTAGATGTATAAGGCTGATTAAGTTAAATCAATAAGGAATGATCATTCTGTGTCCTTGGATTTAACATGACATCTGTAACAAAAGGATAGATGATTGATTCACCTAAATCATTTGAAGCACGGTACTTGAAAGGGATGATGCTATTGAATGGATATAAGTCATGCATATTAAGGGTAGTAAACCGTTGCTAGGCGGTATTTACTGCTTGCATCAATCTTCTATGAATCTTGGGCAAGTGGGAGATTATAGGATTCTATGTGCCCAAGACACTTAGAATATTAATGTGGTTAGTACGTTATGATCCAAGTCGGGTTATACCCAATAACAAGCTTAGCAAACACCAATTAATATTTAATTGATGATAGATCATGCAATTAAATATTTACACCAATTTAGAAAATGGTTTTCTAAATAAGTTGCATATGAGATGGAACAACTTATTAGGATATTTTGTTCAATGATATTATTTGTAATGTTATTTAAGTAAGTTAGATAACATCATAAATTAATAAAAGGGAGTGTATGGACAATACAATTAAAAATTAATTGTGTTTCTAAGGATAAGACTAGTTAACATTTTAATGTGTGAGATTTTAGGAGGGAAGCCAATTTTAAATCCCTTGGTCGTCCCCCCTTTGCATCTAATTGGACCAATTTTTGCCTAGAAAAGAGACACATTAACTAGTCTTGTCCATCCTCTCTCACACACACAATCTCATTTTTGCATGCAAGAACCAAAAATCCTTCTTCTCTCCCTCTCTTGTTACGGAACAAGGCAGCAGCACTGAAGCTCTTGGAGAACGATTTGGTGTTCATTTTGGTGGTGTTCTTCCTAACAAGAAGGTGTCTTGCAAGGAGCTTGGGGGTAAACACACTTGAGGGCTTCTTCCTTGGAGTCTTGGCCGAGATTTGAGCATCCAAACCTTCATTCCTTGGTCGATTTTGCTGCTGGAAGAAGGTAGAAATCACAGCTCATTGAAGCTGTGATTTTATGTAGTTTTACATATGCTAATAGCTTGTTCATTCACATATTAAAGATCCTATTTGTTTGGGTTTGTTTTTCCATCTTAAATGATCATAAAGAACATGAAAATTTCAGATTATAAACATGTTTTAAATCTCTATTTCCGCTGCGTTTTTCAGAAAGTTTAAAATGTTAAACTCGTTTTTGTGTTCTTGCAAACCCTTCATCACCATCTTCTTTTGAGAAACCTCAGCTGTTGCCTGATTAACCCCATCCTTCCTTTTGGATTTCTTCTTGGACTTAGGGGTTTCAGGTTTTGATGTTGCTGGTACAAACTTGGTCTCAAACTCAGTTTTCATTACATTCATTTTCTCTTTAATTTTCTCCTTTTGTTTGAGTTTGGAGCCCTTTTTGTAACAGCAATCATCAGTAAGATGATTGAACAAGCCACATATTTCACATGGCTTCTTCTTCATCTTTAGTTGATCATCTACTGAAGAAGATGAAACTACTGAAGACTTGTTCTTCAGCAATTTGCTATAAGTACTTGCAGTTTTCTTCCTTGCAGTACTTGCTTTTCTGATATCTTCTTCAGTAGTTTTCAAACCCTTTCTACTTGCAGTTTTCTTCCCTTCAGTACTGGCAGTAGTTGGGGTTTGAACTTCAGGTGTTATCACTTGCTCTCCAGTACTTTCAGTACTTTTAGAGACAACACCTGAGTTGATCAACTTTTTGATCATGTGACAGGCAACATTTGAACCATCAGCTGTTGTAGCATCAGCTGATTGGTTTTATGAGGAATTAATGCTGACTTCAACCTCTGATGGTGCTGTATCAGATAGTAGGTCACATGATGAGAAGGATTGGTTATTGCTTTCTCCATCAGATTCTACTTCTGCTGTGGAAGAAAAATCTGTTGGAGGAGCAGTGTGATTATAACCAATGCCAAACTTCACATTGGAAGCTAATTGCTTACTCAGAAGCATTTCAAAACCCTTGCAGGATTGCACCCAGCGATCACACTCTACCTGGGTAGCTGCAAGTGTTTCCTTGAGGTCTCTGTACTTCTCTAGAAGTACCTCTTCCCTAGCCTTATCATCTTTGATTTGGCATTTAAGTTTATAAATCTCATCATTTTATCATTAAGCACAGACTCAAGCTCAACTTTTCTTTGGAAAGGGTTTGCTCTAGCTCAAGATTTTTATCAATTAAAGCTACATTTGCTTCTCTAATAGATGCAAATGCAGCTATGCAAGATTCAGAACATAGCTTGGCTTTGGCCTCAGAAGATACCTGTGATGAAGCATTGGAGGATGACCCGTCAGCAGACTCCAGGGCCATGAGAGCAAGGTTCCCAAAAGGATGATCACCACCATGTTGACCAGCACCAGGAAACAGTTGTTCATGACCAGATAAATCATCTGGTAAACTGCTCCAGTCAACAACTCCTGGGGTGAATAAGCTGTGTTATTGAGGTTGGGTTTGATGATGAGATTGAGAAAGTTAAGGCTCGGAGAGAGCATGTGGTTGCTGAGCAGTGGGTGCTTGAACATGACTTGACTGAGGCATGTAGTAGCAGGGGTATGGGTATGGCATATGACCCTGAGGCATAAAGTATGCAGGTGATGCCTGAGCTGGTGATGGATGACCAGAACTGGTGGTATGTTGCCCTTTGTGCTGTGAGCTATTGCTTGGAAAAGTCACAAAGGGTGCAGAGGAGTTAGATCCAGATGATCTACACTCTCTAGCAAATTGTCCAAGCCTATGGCACTTGTGACACCTTAACTTGCTCTTGTCAAAACAACTTTGGTTTTGCCAGAGAGACGAGGAAATTTCCTGCCAGTTCTCTTGTAGAACTTTTGAGATCTAATTTATCATTGCCATTTGACTCAAAATATCCATCTCTTCCAGATCATCATCTGGAATGCCCTTCAAGTCCTCCATCAGAAAGCACAGGTTATCACTGCTACCTCCTGAGCTACCATCAACACCAAAAAAAGAATGTTCAGAATTGGTAGAGAAATCAATATGCTCATCATAGGCACTCTCTGATGTAGCATATTCTGACTCTTGACCTATCAGTGCAGCATTGCCTGATACAAAGTCATCAGTGAGCTTGCAAGAGGTGGACAACTTCCTTTTCTATTCTATCTCTCTTTCAAATGTAAGTAGTATTCCATGAAGTTGGGTGAGAGATAGAGTGCTCAAATTTGCACTAGAGCGTAGGACAATAGTGTATGTGTCCCATCTCTCAGGAAGTGATCTGAGGAATCAGTTGTTCATCTAGCTGTTTGAATACTCTTGTTTAACCATTTTCAGTTCAGAAATCAAACAAGAGAATCGCTCAAACTGTTGAGTCAGAGTCTCACCCTTCCTATGAGAGAATGTCTCATATTATTGGGTGAGGATTTCCCTAGTGTTTACTAAGACCTCATCAGTTCCTTCGAATTGTTCCTTCAGAGCAACCTAGAGATCATGAGCAGTTTCATGATGCATCAGTCCTGAATAGATTTCATTAGGCAGTGTCATGGCCAGAATTCCATGGACTTTAGCATCAATCTCGAACAGCTTAAGATCTTCATCCGAATATTGATCAAGTTTCTTCGGAACCCTCTCATTTGATTCAGGAACGCTCACCATAGGCTTGTATGGTCCATGTACCATGACTTCCAACAACCAGCACTGTTGATAGACAAGTGATGGAGCATACGACGTTGCCATATGTTATACTCATTCCTCATAAGCATCGGAGGCTTTGTTGAGGAGCCAGTATTATGAGGATCATTAGTTGGTGTCGCCATCTCAGAATTCAAGCAAATTCAAGGTAACAAAACAAATCTAGCTCAAAACCATGAGAACCTCAAGTTTAATGGCCAGAAGCAGCAGAAACTCAATCTCTATAACCGATTCTTGCAAATTTGCTAATTCGATCAGACGTAGATAGCAAAAAGAGCAGTTTCAATGATCAATCGTTAAATCGATCAATGATAACCAGCTCTGATACCATTTGAAAGGATCTCTGCCTCTAGTTTGATCAATTAGGTTGTATTCACAGCGGATTTAGCACAAGAATTAAGCAAATTATGCTAAGAACACAAGAGATATATCAATGTAACATTAGGTTATAGAGAAAGAGAGGAATTCTGCAAAAAGGTGTTTTTATTAGATCACACGCTTCGGCAAGTATTACAATTAGGTCATCTTCCTTTTATAGGAAGAATGACGTCAGCTAATGTCACTTGATAGTGACATCAAACCGTTATTTTAACAAACTACTGAAACTACCTTAACTACTGAAGATGTCAAACAGCTGACATCTCCTTACAAAATGCTAAGTGTTAAACTTATTACAACAGCTGAAAAGAAACTACTAAAAACTACAACAACTGAAGAACATACTCTTCAGTCGTTTTACAAACTACTAAAATAGAAAATACAACTACTGATAAGAAAAAGCTAAAAGGTAAACCATCACAACAATTGAAGAATACTTCTTCAGCTGTTGTGACAAACTCTAGAGCTTCAGCACTTGCCTTCAGACTTTAACTTCAGATGTTTCATCAGCTGATGACTTCAGTAGTTGTCATCAGTTGATGTCTTCAGTCTTTGTCTTTAGTCTTTGTACTTCAGCTGTTGATCTTTAGTACTTTAGTCTTCAGCTGATAGTTTTCAGTACTTGAGTCTTCAGCACTCGAGTCTTTAGTACTTGAGTCTTCAGTACTTGAGTCTTCAGTACCTGAGTCTTCATTACTTGTGTCTTCAGCTGATGTTCTTCAGTACTTTGATCTTCAGCTGTTGAGGTCTTCAAACTTTGTCAAACAGCTGATGATGCTTTCAGCAGTTGTTTTGATGTCTTGTGGGACTTAGAGGTTTTTTCTGATCTGGCTCATTGGTTCTTTTGGTCCAATAAATCCCCTAACAAGATTGTTTTTAACTAATTTTTTTATAATTTCGAAATTAACGTGGCCCAATCTACGATGCCATAAGAAAGACTCAGAGGTGGAAGCTTTAGACAGAAGATAGGTGACTGTAGATGATGAATCCTTTGAGTTCATGTCAAGAAGATATGTATCATGCTTCCTTGGAGCCCGCATGAGTACCATATTATCTGGAATATCAATCTCAGATTTCAAAAAGAGACATTCATTGGACTTGAATAAGACCGGAATGCTTTTATCACAAATTTGAGAGACGCTCAACAAATTGAATGCAAGCTCGGGTACGTAGTTGACTTTCTCCAAGGTAAGCGAACCATTAGAAACTTCGCCTTGGCCTATCATTTTTCCTCCTTTCTTGTCTCCGGCAAAAGCAACATATCCAACATTGATTATGCGGTAGTTAGTCAATAAATCTTTAAGCCCCGTCATATGTCTGGAGCATCCATTATCAACATGCCAAACACAATTTACAAGCTTAGTGGATGAGTCCTGCAATAATATCAAGAGAGAGTTAACCAGGTGAAATGGGAACCCAAGTTTGAACGACTTTAGGTTTAGCTGAAAGAGATTTATTACAAAAGAAAGTATTAACTAATTTAATCAATCTACTCCAAATGAATTTCTATTAACATGTCTATGATGTAGCTGAGGACAGTGCTTCACAACATGATCATCTTCACCACATTGAAAATAGTGTGGTTTTAGTCTATATTCATTATGTAATGAAGTAGGAGGTTTATCTATGCATATTTCTTCATCACATTCAGATAATCTTGAATCAATATCACTGTATACCTCATACATGTTAACAGAGCTGACTTTATTTGAAAAAGAATGATTATGTACTGAAGAAAATGAGGGGCTCTCTGAGATACATGTGGTACTAGTACCACTAGTACTTGCCTCAGATGAAGATATAATCCTATCATTAAACACAGAAATTTTAGCAGGGATAAATGATGGAATGGGGTGAGAAAAGAATTTTTCCAATGAGTTAGTTTTTGTATCCTCGTCACTTTTCACAGTATAATCATTTAAAGAATTATAATCAACATCACGATCCACAACATTTAAAGAACAAACAGAAACATCACTAGAATAGAATGAAATAGAGTCTTTTACAACATCACTAGAAACAAACACTGAATTTAAACTAGAGTTATGATCTAAAACAAATGCTGAGGTTCAGGTGTACTAAGGCTAGAGCATCCAAGCCCTCTAGTCGGTCCATAATCGTAGTCCTCACGAACATGCATAGGATTCACACCTTCTAAACCTGCAAACAGACTGTTAGTATCTATTTGGATTAAATCATTAGAAGGATCAGGGACAGGCATAGTTGAATAACAGTAAGTACTAGGAGGGGGATTAACCTTAGCATTTGCATAGGCCAAACCTGTTTTAATCCTAGCCCCACATTGAGATTTACATAAATCATCATGTTTCTTTCCTGATATGGTCCATTTATCTAGTTTTGACTAAAGCTTGCTTGTCTCAAACTCAGCTACAGCAACCCTTTCAGTCAAACTATTAACCTCAACATTTCTTTCCAAAACAATTCTTTTTAAATGATCGTTTTTTTAGGGCCTCATTTAATTTAACAAATATTTTGACTCATTTATTTTAAGCTCCTCGTTTATTCGTTTCAAATCTTTTTCATTATCAATAATAAACGAATAGCCTTATAAACCCTAAATAATCTGATTTTCATGCAGATGAACACATATCTTGAATTACCTCATAGGGAAGTCCCATCACCACCTTCTCAGCTGCAAGAGCTTTCTCACATTGACACACCGGAGTACTCAACTTGTTTTCCTCAACGGTGGTAGCAGCATTATCATCATTCTTTCCTGGCTCCATGGTTTGAGTTCCTTGCTTCCCGCCTTCCTTCTAATTTTCTTCTTTCAAACTCTCATTCTCTTCAACTCCATCATTTAACTCCTTAAATAGATCAAAATCTTCCTCACAGTTTATCTTCATTTCCTTTCTCAATCTCAGCTACTAACGCTTGATTGACCTATCTCTTATCTCTTCAGCTTCTGCGCTCCAATCAAAGTTAGAGATAAGAGCGGTCTCTTTCTTGTGACTCATCTCGTCTTTACCCCTACTAGCAACCAGTCTTGGAATTCCAACATTATTGGGATCGGTGATAATTGGCAATGGACATTCTCGTTTAAAGTGTCCCAATTGCTTGCATTGAAACATCTTAGCTTAGACTTATCAAAACCCAATTTGGAGTTTGTCACACCCTCAATTTCCACAAACGGGGTTATACCGTTAGGCGTGTGACATACCAGGATCTCAGACACAGTCATATCGAACGACACTATATGAATTTAAAATAAGCATTTGACTTCATTCAAAAGAACATAAACAAAGTTTACAATAGCGCGGAAGCGAGTACATAAGTTGTAAATTCATTACAGTACTGTTACATTAACAATGTTTAGACAAGATGTTCAATGCTGAAAATAAACCAGATGAATGCATGTCATGAGTGCGATTCCTGTAGCGTGCATCATAAGCTTATGCGTTCCTGTGACCTGAGAAAACATGCTAAAATGTGTCAACATAAAGTTGGTGAGTTCACAGGTTTAATCAACAATAAAGGTGTTCGTAAGCGTTTCCATGTTTTGTGTTTCAATGGTTTAGTATATAAAGCATATCGTTAGGTAGCTAGCCTATGTTCTTGTTACTTAGCGTTTCGAACCGAAGCTGACTGTTTACGTCCTATAAGTGTTTGTTGTATCCCCGTCATGTCTCATCAGACCATGACAATGTGTTAGGTCAATCAAGCACCCGTTTGACCTCCAATAAAGCTAGCACGACTAGCCCGGGCGGGGTTTGTCAGACCCAGTAGTACTACTCAAAATTTCCTCGCTAATTCCATTACTAACGGTTCGAGTGTGTCAGGACATGTTTGTGTGTTTGCACTAACGTAACAAGCGATATCAATAATACTACAACCATTTAAGTAATTTCGTTTACATGTTTTCTCCCCAAAAGGAAAGAGAGTAAAATAGGGGCCGTGAAACTCACAGATGATGTAACCAGTATGTAGGATGTAAGTCTCCCAAGTGTTGTTTACGATGCGCTGTCAAACACCTATTGACAGTTATGTTAATCGTTAATGTTGTGTTTAGCTTTAATAGACATGTTTAGTCGGGCCGGGTCACATGGGTTCGGTCGTGGGTGACACACACAAGCAGGCATACACATATCAGACTTCATGTAGATCCCAATTGGGTTGTTGGTATTTGTAAACAGTTAGGTTGTTTCAGGTTGAAAAGCATGTGCTTGTTGATTGCGTTGACTTTAATCTTTGTGGTCAAGAAATGAAACTTTACTGATTGTTACCATATCATCACACCATAGGCACACCGCACACAAGGAGCATTCACTCATAATGACCCCAATCGCATATCAAGGCTAGACGCACGACTGGACACTTCATTCGCACGAATGGGCCTTCAATCGTACGAATCAACTTCCCTCGTATGATTGAACCCTCATTCATGCGACTCAGCGTTCAGTTGACAGGATCTCGGCCTCTCGTGTTGATCAATTAGATTATGTTTGCAGCAGATTTAGCACATTAATTAGCAATTATATCAAGAACATAAAAGATATTGCAATTAAAAGCATAAACATAGAGAGAGAAGAGTTCTGCGAAACATTAAATGTTCATTACTAAACACGTTTCGGCAATTAAAACAGCATGGTTGCCATCCTTATATAGGCGGCAAAAGCATGGTGGTGATGTCCTTTTCTGACATCACTGAATATTCAAATTACAACTGTCAAAAACATAAAACTACTGAAGATGTCAACAACTGACATCTTCTTACAAAAGTTCCTAGTACTGACAAAAATAAAACTACTGATACTATAACAGCTGAAGAACATGCTCTTCAGCTGTTGTACAAATACTGAAATAAAATAAACTACTGAAAAGGAAAAACCACCACAACAACTGAAGAGGACTTCTTAAGTTGTTGTGACAAACTCTGAGTCTTCAGTACTTGTCTTCAGACTTGGCTTCGGAAGATGTAACAGCTTCGGAAGATACAACAAATGATGACTTCAGTAGATATCATCAGTTGTTGTCCTCAGTCTTTTTCTTCAGACTTTGCTTCGGAAGATAGAACAGCTTCGGAAGATGTAACAACTGATGACTTCAGTAGATATCATCAGTTGTTGTCTTCAGTCTTTGTCTTCAGACTTTGTGCTTCGGAAGAAGATCTTTCAGTTCTTCAGTTCTTCAGCTTTTGATACTTCAGTACTTGGTCTTCAGTACTTGAAGTCTTAGTACTTGAATGATCAGTACTTCAGACTTCAGTACTTTGGTCTTCAGTACTTTGGAGTCTTCAGCTGTTGTTCTTTGGTTCTTTGATCTTCATGCTTTGTTCTTCAGACTTTGTCATAACAGCTGAAGCTGGAGCTAAGATGCTCTCGAGTTTCACATTCAAGCAAGAGAACACAATAGCTGATGGAAGTCTTCAGATGCTCTCGAGTCTGACATTCTAGCAAGAGAGCACTGTAACTGATGGGAGTCTTCAGCAGTTGTTGCAGTGGCATGTGGGACTTAGAGGTTTTCCTGATCTTGGCTCATTGGTTCTTTTGGTCCAACAAACTCCCCCTGAACCAATGCAGCCAAAACCTCTAATTATTGGATGTCCCACTTATTGGTGGCATAAAGATTGGTCTATTTCCTCCTAGATCATATTAGGAGTTGACCCAGATAAGCACTGGCTAGAGAGGTAGTCTCAAGTGTTTGTTTGGCTAAGTATGGATGGGAGCTCTGTCTTGGGGAATTGGACACAGAGCTGTTGCCCCATCCATGAGATCTACCTCCCATGTACAAGCCGGTAGGATTCTCGGGTGTAGGCCTGAAGAAAGATCATTTGTTCTTCTTTGGACAGGTCTTCAGGCACACCATCAAATAATCCCTCCCGACCGTACAGCTCTGAGATGAACTTGACCTGTCTTCCATTTTTGAGCTCAAGTGTTGTGGTTTGCCTGTATGCAAACTCATCAGGATGTTTACCCTTCAACAACAGGTTGAGCTCATCCTATGGAAATTCTCAAGCCTCTATAGACCAGACCCTTCCTAACACCCTATTATCTAGCATTGAAAAGGGTGATTGGCCGGCTCTATAGGCTTTCTCGAATTCCTCTACTATTTCCCAGGATGTTATTACAAAAGCCATAGAGATCACTTCATCTACGATTCTCTTTAGTTGGCTTTGTATCTCACAGGCATGTCCTTTTTGACTATCCTATGAGACACCCTTGGGTCAGGCCAAGTTCTCACCTTATCCCTTTCATATTGATAGGTTTGTTTCAAGGTGAATAATCTCAAAGCTTCTTTCTGCATGTTTATTATAGAGGTCGAAGCAGCATAACATTTGTCAATGCTTTTCAACATTTCCTCATCATGTCGCTTTTGCTGCTCCTCCTCTTCTAACTTTACCCACACAGTGTCCTGCTGTGAGGTGGGAGTGATGGTTTGTGATTTGGCTTTGGGTAAAGGTATAACTGCTGAAATAGGCAGGCTATCCTCCTCATCCTCCTTCTTCTTCTTGCAGCCTCAACACCCTTTCTTCTTCATCAAGGGTGGATCATTGGCTGCGGGTTTTGATGGTGAAGGGGTGGTTTTGTGGGTTGTGGTTTGATTGTTGGTGTGGGAATTTTGGCAGGCACTTCTAGCAATCTAGATATGAGAGACGGTTTAGTCTGTTTTGCTAGAAGTGTCCTGTTCCCAGCACCGGCTTCGGAGAGGGCCTCAGCAACCAGTCCCTTAGTGAAGTTACCAGCTGAACAGATCTTGGTGGTTATAGCCAAGATCCTGTCCCTGGTCCATGCTTTGATGTCAAGGACTGGTCTGCCCAAATACTTCGAAATGAATCTACTCATAGCCTCAAGTCTCTTTTGGTCCTCTTGGCTATAAGTAGACCATCGGTATTCTATCTCCTTGGTTTCCATCCTCCTGAGCTCCTGATCTAGCAAGGCAGTGTCCTTGTCAAAGCCTTGCCTGAACAGCTGATCAATGGCAGAATCCATTGATTTGCTGTGTTCAGCATCAGCCTCCTTGACAAGGGCTGCTAGATCAGAGTCCAGTTTCTCTCCCTCTCCCCTATTCTTATCAGTGCCACTGAAATCCTTTTGGATTTCAGCCACTTTTATTGGCTCTACCTCCCTCTCTTTCCTCTTCCCTTTCTCCCTCACCTTCCTAGTCTCCTCAACCAACTCCCTCTCAACCACCACCTCTTTCTCTACTCTTTCTCTTCCTCACCCCTCTTCCTCTTGACTTGCACTGATGTCTCCCCCTTTTTGGGTGCATTGGTTGGGGTTTGACTATCAGCAAGTGCCTTAGAAATGGCAACCTCCACCATGGGTTGTATGTATGTGGGAAGCCTCTCATCATGGGTCTGAATGACTATGTTTTGAAGTATAGGTGTGATGAGAGGTAGGGATTTCTGGAAGATAGCATCCAGCTGCTCAGGGGGTTCTGTCCCTGAGAGCTAGTGCCAGAAGCAGCGGCTGGTGGCCGAGTTTGTGGGATTGGCTCAGTGTTTGTGAGACCTTCGGGTGAAGGTGCCATCTGTTGGGTAGTGGTGGCAGATGGACTTCTATCCTGAGTCATCTGAGCAAGCAGCTCTTTGAGTCTGCTTATCTCATCCTCTAGGATAGTGTTTTGAGCTACTACATCGTAGAAGAAGCTCAGGTCATCATCAGCATGAGCTGAATCACCTGACCTCCTGACATTGTCAGGATGTACATGTCCTGAGTGTGGCTCAGTAATGACATGTGCCCCTTGTTCATGGTACTGGGGACTTCTAGCCTCCGGATTGGATCCATCATCGGCCATTGCCTCTGGTGAGGTCTTAGTGATGTTACCAGCTTCACCCTGCTCAGATGTTGATGCAGAGGAAGTGGCAGCCTCACCAGATTGTTCTATCTCCCTAGCCACACTGGGAGATTGAACTGATTCTCTGTGCTGTGGGCTCCCATCAGCACTTGTACCCACCCCCTCTTTGGTTGGAGTCTCCCCAGGTGTAATAGGTTTCTGGGGAGAGGGTGGAGTGCTCAGATCGGTCAGCACTTTGGCTATTGCCAATGTTGGGCTTAGTGGGGCGGTCTCATCAGGAGATGGGCTAGAAGCAGTGTGCACATGGGGAGGACTGTGCTCTTCAATGGTAGTCTTCTCAAGTGAGATAGACCCTAGTAATGTGGTTGCCCCTATGTTGGCTACATCAGGCTCCTGTTGAGAGGAAGCCTGTGCGATTGTGGTGGGTGGAGTCGTGGTACCTGCTGGGAGAATCGAACCAGCCGGCACATCCTGCCTTTGTGTTGCAGGGGCATCCTCAGGGGACTCATCTCCCTGAGTAGCCTTTTGACCTTGTTTTTGGCTTTTGGCTTGGTGGGGACTTTGGATTTGGAGGTGGAGGCTGTGGGTTCCTGCTGCATGGGTTTTCGCAGCCGGCCAGCCTGTGTGAGTGTGTGGTCAGTGTTGTGCCTGGAGTATACCTCGGCTAGAACAGCCATGGCAGGGACCCCAGTGCCAACTAGTCCCTCAGCCTGAAGCTGGTTTTCGATCATGGCCATTATGAACCGCGGATACAAGTTCCAACGGTTAGAAAATGGTTTTGTGGCCATGTCCTTGAGTTCTAAAAAAAATATCAGTAAAATTTAGTGGTTGTTTCTCAAGGATAGAGTACAATACCTGTTGCCACCTTGTTGACATCTGGTCCCACGAAGAGGTTTTGGGAGCCAGACACACATTCACCATGTGGAAGATCAGTCGTTGAGGGTCAGGGAAGTGTTTCTTCAACAAGGTGGATGCTGAGAGGTTACCTGGTAGTCGTTGGATGTGAAAGAGAGATCCAGGGTACCTTTGGGGTAGGAGGTTGGGTAGGTGGCATCCTCCAGCTTTAGGGTTTGGCGTATAGCAGCTGGAGTGATAACCACGGTGTGACTGTTGACGGAGGACCGGAGAGAGACCTCGCCATTCTGCTCTCCGGTTTGGACGGTTATGTTTGTCCAAAACTCCATCAAGGAGTCGGGGTATATAGTGGGGTTGATGAGGAATGCCGTTTGGTATGGAGAATCTGTCATCAGGTCGACGACATTGTGAAACTTAGGCCATAATGGCGATTTGGTGAGATGGGCGACACAGTTGTGTCGAGGTTTTAGTTGCATGGTCGCCATTAATGGTGTATGGGAATTTCAGAGGTTTTTGAAAGATTAGGGCAAGTGGAGTAAATGCTCTGAAAGTGGGGTATTTATAGGGTAGGGCAAAGGTTGAAAGAAAACTACTGAAGGTTTTGGTGTTAGTTATCAGTTGTTGTAACGACTGATGACGTGGTTTTAACCTTCAGTGGTTGTAACATGAGGACTTGGTATTAGTCTTCAGTAGTTGAAACTACTGAGACCTTGGTTTTGTCCTTCAGATGTTGTAAACGTCTGAAGAGTTACTGTCAGTCTTCAGTAGTTATGAACTACTGATGACCTAGTATTCTTCTTCAGATGTTGTAAACGTCTGAAGAGTTAGTCAGTTTAGTAGTTATGAACTACTGATGACCTAGTATTCTTCTTCAGACGTTGTAACAACTGAAGACTTGGTGTTAGCCTTCAGTAGTTGTGAACTACTGAGATCAGTAGTTGTGAACTACTGAAGACATGGTATTGCTTCAGTTGTTGTAAACAACTGAGGACTTGGTGTTAGTCATCAGTAGTTGTGAAACTACTGAAGACATGGTTTTGTCCTTCAGTTGTTTGGGTATGAAACAGCAGCTGTTGGTATCAGCTGATGTGAAATTACTCATCAGCTGTTTCCGTCAAATCAGTTGTTTCATACTAGCCTCCACATTTACTCATCAGCTCTTTGGCTGACTTTCAGATGTTTCATTGACCCTTCAGCTCTTGAGAATATTTTCTTCAGCTCTTGTGATCAGATGTTCACAAGTGCTGATGAAATAGTCCAGAGCTGGTGAACCAATTTTGCCTTTAGTACTTAAGATTACACATCAGTACGTGTGAGCAAAATTTGTTCTTCAGTACTTATTTATTGAAAATCATACATCAGTAGTTGTAATCCACCTCACTACATCAGTTGTTTTCAATAAATAATGTACATCAGTACTTTTAGTCATGTTAGTCTTCAGTAGTTGTGAAAGAGCTGAAGACTAAATTACTCATCAGTACTTGTATTTGACCTTTGCTCTTCTGTAGATGTGAGTTGAGCATCAGCATAGGTCAAATCACTCAAGCTGCAGCATACCAATCCTTAGTACCAAATTTTGGAATGTGGTACTATCTAGAGGCTTAGTAAAAATGTCTGCTAGCTCATCAGCACTAGGTACAAACTTAGGATCAATCAGACCTTTCTCATAGCAATCCCTAGTAAAATGATGTCTGATCTCAATATGTTTGGTCCTAGAGTGCTGGACTGGATTCTTAACAATACAAAGAGCTGAAGCACTGTCCATTAATAATGGAGTCTTAGTCTCAGTAATGCCATAATCCAGAAGTGGGTTTGAAGCCAGAGTATCTGAGAGTTACAACTTGCAGCAGCAATATACTCAGCTTCAGCAGTGGATGTAGCAATTGATGTTTGTTTCTTACTCTGCCAAGAAACTAAACAATTGCCTAGGAATTGGCAACCACCAGAAGTGGATTTTCTGGTGACTTTGCATCCTGCATAGTCACTATCAGAGAAAGCAACTAATTTGCATGAATGCCCAGCTGAATACCAAAGTCCTAGTGATTGGGTACCTTGCGGATATCTAAAGATCCTCTTGACTGCAATCAAATGGGATTCTTTAGGTGCAGCCTGAAATCTAGCACAAGCACATGTTGAAAACATGATGTCTGGTCTAGAAGCTGTAAGGTACATCAAGGACCTAATCATACATCTGTAAAGGGTTTCATCAACCGCTTTACCTTTCTGATCACATCTAGTTGTTTGATGCTGCTCATGGGAGTAGAACAGGGCTTACAGGATTGTAAATCAAACTTATTCAACAACTCCTTGGTATACTTGGACTGATGAATGAAAATTCCATCATCCTGTTGTTTGATTTGCAAACCTAGAAAGAATGTAATTCTCCCATAGCACTCATTTCAAATCTTAGCTTCATAAGCTTTGTAAATTCATCACACAACTTTGGATCAGAGGATGCAAAGATGATGTCATCAACATAAATCTGAACAAGGAGCTTATGTTGACCCACAGTCTTGATGAATAAGGTTTTATCAATGGTGCCCCTAGTGAATTTATTCTCAAGAAGAAAGGTTGATAGTGTCTCATACCAGGCTCTAGGTGCTTGCTTCAGCCCATAAAGAGCCTTATCAAGCTTGTACACCCAATCAGGATGTTTATTATCCTCAAAGCCTGGTGGTTGACACACATAACCTCATCTTTTATTTTCCCATATAGAAAGGCACTTTTGACATCAATTTGATAAACCTTAAGACTGTGAAAGGCAGCATAAGCTAAGAACAGCCTGATTGCTTCTAGTCTGGCCACAGGTGCAAAGGTCTCATCATAATCGATGCCTCCTCCTGTGCAAACCCTTGAACAACCAGTCTGGCCTTGTTCTTGACAATTTGGCCCTTCTCATCTGTCTTGTTCCTGAATACCCACTTGGTGCCTATAGCACACTTATCTTTGGGTAATGGAACAAGCTCCCACACTTGCTGTTTCTTGAATTGAAGTAGCTCAAGCTGCATAGCTTCCACCCATCCATTGTCTCTTAAAGCAATATGATAGTTCTTTGGCTATTGCTGACTGATGAAGAGAGCATAGAAGCAGAAGTTGGACAATTGATTCCTGGTTGAAACTCCAGCATGGATATCACCAATGATTTGTGAAGTGGGGTGATTCTTGAGCCAATGATTTGTGAAATTCTTGAGCTCTTGATAAACTATGATATCTGTGCAAGTGTTTGTAGACCCATCAGCAGCAACAGATGGTGATGGAGATTCCTGAAACCATGTAGAGGATGGCAGCTCAAACGAAGTAGAGCAAGCAGAAATCTCATGAGCATTTGTAGTGGATGGAGCTGCTGAGGCTACAGGAGCATCAGGTTCAGTGAACTTAGGCAGGTTGTCACTGAACCCGAAGAGGTGAGTACTGACTACATCATCATCAGTACCACCAGGTGGAGATCTGTTGACAGGCTCAACAGATGGAGGTTGATAAGGAACATATTGCAGTATGTCCAGATCAAACAACTCCACAGGGTTTTGTGGAATCTTGTCCTTTGGAGATTCATTGAACTTAACATGCAGAGTTTCTTCAACCCCTTAGTTCTACAGTTGAAGACTCTGTATGCCTTGCAAGTTGATGAATAACCAACAAATACCCTGCATCCACCTTACTAGCAAACTTGTGGAGTGGGTTGATAGTGTTGAGAATGAAACAAGGACACCCAAAGGCTCTAAAGAATGAAATAAGAGGGCCAAATGATAAAGAACTTCATAGGGAGTCTTCATCAACCTCTTATTTACTAAGGCTCTATTCTGTACATAGCAAGCTGTATTGACAGCTTCAGCCCAAAAGGTCAGTGGCAGCCCTGAGTCAGCCAACATTGACCTTGCTGCTTCAATGAGGGTCCTGTTCTTTCTCTCCACCACTCCATTCTGCTCAGGAGTTCTAGGAATGCTAAACTGCCTTCTAATTCCCTTGGACAGGTAGAAGTCATCAAGTGTGTGGTTTCTAAATTCTGTGCCATTGTCACTCCTTACACACTTGACCTGTAGGGAATACTGCTTTTCTACATGTAACACAAAGTTCATTATTGTCTTTGCTGCTTCATCCTTGGAGTGCAAGAAGAAAGTCCATACAAACCTGGAGTAATCATCCACAATTACCAGGCAGTATTTCTTCTTTGCCATGCTCATCACTCTCACAGGACCAAAGAGATCCATGTGCAAAAGCTGTAAGCAGGCAGTGGACTTTGGTTCCTCTATTGAAGGGAATGAAACTTTGTGTTGTTTTCCTTTCAAGCAAGCAGTGCAGTCATCTTCACATTTGAACTCCTTCTGAGGCAGTCCTCTCACTAGACCATGGCTTATAAGCTGATTCATGTTTTTGAAATTAACATGACCCAGCCTTCGATGCCATAGTGTAGACTCTTGAGGAGATGCCTTGGAGAATAGGCAAGGATGGCCTTTTAGATCCATCTTTTTGGAAAGATCTAAGGCATACACTCTTCCTGTCCTGTTGGCCTTCAGGAGAGTATGTTCATCCAATGCCTTGTCAATCAAACTCAGAACTTTGGATGACAGAATCTGACAGTTCTGGCTTGTGAAAAGGGCAACATGGCCTTTGTCACACATTTGACTGACACTCAAGAGGTTATACTTGAGATTCTCCATATGGTTAACATCATCAAACCTTATTTCCCCATTGGAAACAAAGCCTTTTCCTATGATGTAACCCTTTGCATCATTGCCAAAAGAAACAAATCCCTTCTTTCCTTGAGAGTAGTCATTAAGAAGGGAGCTGCTTCCAGTCATATGCATGGATCCTCCACTGTCTACATACCAGATGCTTCTATGGCATGTTGAAGAACCCTGCAAACACAACCATGTGTTAGTTAGTCTTGGAGACCCAAACCTGCTTGGTCTTTACAGGGGTCTGTTCTGAGCTACTGTGGTGTAGCACTAGTTGCTGAACCATCATCACCACTGTCTCTGATTTTGTGATAAAGCCTTCAGCTCTCAGACACATTGGAGTTTGCTGAGATGAGTTCCTATGTTGTACCATCTTTTTCTGAGCAACCTCAGCTGTTGCCTGAGTAATCCCTACCTTCTTAGATTTAACTTTGGGCTTAGGGATTTCAGGCTTGGATGTTGCCAGTACAAACTTGGTTTCAAACTCATTCTTCATTTTATTGATGCTCTCAGTAATTTTCTCCTTCTGTTTGAGTTTGGAACCCCTTTTGTACCAACAATCATCAGTAAGATGATTGAACAAGCCACATATCTCACATGGCTTTTTCTTCATCTTATGCTGATCATCAGCTGAAGAGGATTTAACTGCTGAAGACTGTTCTTCAGCTGTTTGTCATCAGTACTAGCAGTTTTCTTCCTAGTGTCTGCTTTCCTGGTATCCTCTCTAGCTGTCTTCAAACCTTTCCTACTGTTAGTTTTCTTCTCTTCAGTTCTAACAGTATTTGAGGTTTGAACTTCAGATGTTGTCACTTGCTCTCTAGTACCTTTAGTACTTCTAGTGACAACACCTGAGTTGATCAGCCTTTTGGTCATGTGACAGTCAGCATTTGAACCATCAGCTGTTGTAGCATCAGCTGATTGGTTTTGGCAGGAGTAAATGCTGACATCTATCTCTGATGATGCTGATTTAGAGGATAGTAGGTCACATGATGAGCAGTATTGGTTATTGCTCTCCCCATCAGATTCAACTTCTGCTCTTGAAGTGAAGTCTGTGGGAGGAGCAGTGTGATTATAACCAATGCCAAACTTCACATTGGAAGCTGATTGCTTACTAAGAAGCATTTCAAAACCCTTGCATGATTGCACCCATCGATCACACTCAACTTGGGTGGTTGCAAGAGTTTCCTTGAGGTCTTTGTACTTCTCTAGAAGTACATCTTCCCTAGCTTTACTATCTTTGATTTGGCAGTTAAGCTTGTAAATCTCATCATTTTTATCTTTTAGAGCCACCTCAAAATCAGCTTTTCTTTTGGAAATAGTGTGCTCAAGCTCAAGATTTTTATCTATAAAGCTACTTTGCTTCTCTAATAGAAGCAAATGTTGCTATGCATGATTCAAACAAAGCTTGGCTTTTGCCTCAGTGGATACCTGAGATGAGGCATTGGATGATGACCCTTCAGCAGAATCAAGGGCCATCAGAGCAAGATTTCGAAATGGTTGGTTACCACTATGTTGACCAGCACCTTGGAGTAGTTGTTCCTGACCAGATAGCTCTTCTGGTAGACTACTCCAGTCAACAACACTTGGGGTGAAAAGCTGTGTTGTTGAGGTTGTGTGTGTTGATGAGATTGGGAAGATTGAGGCTCAGGAAGAGCATGAGGTGGTTGAGCCAGGGTACTTGAGTTTGACTAGGCTGAGGCATGTAGTAACAGGGGTAAGGATATGGCATATGACCCTGTGGCACAAAATAAGCATGTGGTGCCTGTGCCTGAGATGGATGGGTAGAACTGGAAGAAGGTTGCCCTCTGTGCTGTGAGCTATTGCTGGGAAAAGTCACAAAGGGTTCAGATGAGTTAGATCCAGATGATCTACACTCTCTTGCAAAGTGTCCAAGCCTTTGGCACTTGTGACACCTCAACTTGCTCTTGTCAAACCAACTTTGGTTTTGCAAGAGAGTCCAGGGAATTTCCTTCCAGTTCTCTTGTAGAACTTTTGAGAACGGATATTTATCATTGCCATTTGGTTCAAATATCCATCTCTTCCAGATCATCATCTGAATGCCCCTCAAGTCCTCCATCAGAAAACACAAGTTGTCACCACCACCTCCTGAACTACTAACACCAACAAAAGCTTGTTCTGAGTTAGTAGAGAAATCGATATGCTCATCATAAGAACTTTCTGATGAAGCATATTCACTCATGACTTATCAGGCAGCATTACCTTGGACAAAGTCATCAGCGAGCTTCCCAGAAGAGTACAACTTCCTCTTTTGCTCTACCTCTCTCTCAAAAGTGAGTAGCTTCCCATGAAGTTAGGTGAGAGATAGAGTGTCCAGGTCTGCACTGGAGCGTAGGACAATGGTATATGTGTCCCACCTCTCCGAAGTGACCTGAGGAACCTGTTGTTCATCTGGCTGTTGGTGTACTCTTGTTTGACCATCTTCAGCACAGAGATCAAACAAGAGAACCGCTCAAACTGTTGGGTCAGAGTCTCACCCTTTCTATATGAGAAAGTCTCATATTGTTGGGCGAGGATTTCCCTATTGTTTGCTAAGACCGAATCAGTTCCTCCAAATTGTTCCTTTAGAGCAACCCATAGGTCATGAGCAACTCATGATGCAAGAGCCCTGAGTATATCTCATTTGGAATGGCCATGGCTAGAATTCCATGGGCTCTAGCATCGATTTCGAACACTTTAGATCTTCGTCCGAATATTGTTCAGGTTTCTTTGCAACCTGTTCATTAGATTCCGGGACACTCACCATTGGCTTGTATGGCCCATGCACCACTGACTTCCAACAACCAGCACTGTTGACAGCCAAGTGGTGTAGCATACCTCTTTGCCATATGTTATACTCGTTCCTAACCAGCATCGGAGGCTTGGTTGCGGAACCAGTATTGTGAGGATCATTAGTTGGTGTTGTCATCTCAGGTTTTAGTCAAAAACAAGTTTGAACCCAGACAAATGTGACTCAAAACCACCGAAAGCCTCAAGATTTTGGCCAGAAACAGCAGAAACTCACTCTCTATGGCTAATTCTTGCAAATTGCTAATTCGATCAAACTGAGAGATCAAAAGAGCAGTTTCAAATGATCAATGGTAAGATCGATCAATGTTAACCAGCTCTGATACCATTTGACAGGATCTCACCCTCTCGTGTTGATCAATTAGATTATGTTTGCAGCGGATTTAGCACATTAATTAGCAATTATATCAAGAACATAAAAGATATTGCAATTAAAAGCATAAACATAGAGAGAGAAGAGTTCTGCGAAACATTAAATGTTCATTACTAACACGTTTCGGCAATTAAAACAGCATGGTTTGCCATCCTTATATAGGCGGCAAAAGCATGGTGGTGATGTCCTTTTCTGACATCACTGAATATTCAAATTACAACTGTCAAAAACATAAAACTACTGAAGATGTCAACAACTGACATCTTCTTACAAAAGTTCCTAGTACTGACAAAAATAAAACTACTGATACTATAACAGCTGAAGAACATGCTCTTCAGCTGTTTGTACAAATACTGAAACAAATAACTACTGAAAAGGAAAAACCACCACAACAACTGAAGAGGACTTCTTCAGTTGTTGTGACAAACTCTGAGTCTTCAGTACTTGTCTGCAGACTTGGCTTCGGAAGATGTAACAGCTTCGGAAGATACAACAAATGATGACTTCAGTAGATATCATCAGTTGTTGTCCTCAGTCTTTTTCTTCAGACTTTGCTTCGGAAGATAGAACAGCTTCGGAAGATGTAACAACTGATGACTTCAGTAGATATCAACAGTTGTTGTCTTCAGTCTTTGTCTTCAGACTTTGTGCTTCGGAAGAAGATCTTTCAGTTCTTCAGTTCTTCAGCTTTTGATACTTCAGTACTTGGTCTTCAGTACTTGAAGTCTTTAGTACTTGAATGATCAGTACTTCAGACTTCAGTACTTTGGTCTTCAGTACTTTGGAGTCTTCAGCTGTTGTTCTTTGGTTCTTTGATCTTCATGCTTTGTTCTTCAGACTTTGTCATAACAGCTGAAGCTGGAGCTAAGATGCTCTCGAGTTTGACATTCAAGCAAGAGAACATAATAGCTGATAGAAGTCTTCAGATGCTCTCGAGTCTGACATTCAAGCAAGAGAGCACTGTAACTGATGGGAGTCTTCAGCAGTTGTTGCAGTGGCATGTGGGACTTAGAGGTTTTCCTGATCTTGGCTCATTGGTTCTTTTGGTCCAACATCAGTCGTACCACACATCACCGATTCACCCGAATCAAATACCAATCGCACGAATGAACCTTCATTCGTGCGGTTGTACCTTCAGTCGGGTGATACTCAGTCGCACACATTCATTCGGTTGACTTAATCGCACGCATTCATTCGGTTGACTCAGTCGCACGCATTCATTCGAACGTGTCACCCCAGTCGCCCCGATCAATCACACGATGGGACCAGTCGCATAAATCAATCGCACGGTTGGCCCAGTCGCGGACTGTAGCAGGTCGCGACTGCTGGGTGCGTCGAACAGCTTTCAGCTGTTCCGTGCTCGGTTTTCTCACAATCAGGACTTCCAGAAACACTCTCCTAACATGTCTAAGTGAAATGCACACGCTGATTGACCTCACACGCACCCCCACGACCACATGCATTCGGGTTGAACCCGAACACCCGAACCCCATATTTGCAGCAGTGAAACGAGTGATAAAACAGATGAACGAGGTCGCCTACCTGCTGGGAACGTGATTTCTCAGCTGTTGCGTGGTTTAGCCGGCGAAAACGAGCTCAATCGGGTGGAATTTGGTGCTAGAATGAAGAATCGGAGGTGTAGGGAGCGTAAGAGAGAAAGAGCAGATTATGAGGGTGTTTGGGGCTGGTGGATGGGTATTTATACCCAGCCCCAGTTTGGCAATTGTCAGTTTTGGTCCCTGTACTTAGGTCCCGTGTTTCCCGAATTCGTTCCGGTTGATAACGACGTGATTGGACGAGCTATATTAATTAAGAGAATTCCTTAGGTAATCTCGTTTATGTGAATCCTCTACAAACACCCGCGTTAGTATTTTGTCATAATTTGTTTAACGATGTCGGTGGCGGTGTTAGTATACGTTAGCGAGAACGGGTCAATGTTAACGACAACGGTTTGAATGATGTTAACCTGAAATTACGGGGTGTCACATCATCCCCTTGTTGCAGGAATTTCGTCCTGAAAATTAATACATCATGTTACGTGGTTTTTACGGGGTAGTACAAGGCTCAACAGTTTGTGACGCATGTTGAAGAGAGTACCTGTGTATCTAAGAGGTAGATGCATGGTTTTGGAACAGTTGAGGGTACTTCCTCTTCATCTGATCCTCGCATTCCCAGGTAAATTCTGGTCCACGCTTTGAGTTCCAACGGATTTTGATGATAGGGATACGACTATGTTTGAGTGTCTTGACCTCCCGGTCCATGACTTCCACTGGCTCCTCGAAGAAACGTAGTTGTTCGTTCACATGTATCTCGTCTAACGGGACGATAAGAGTCTCGTCTGCAAGGCATTTCCTCAAGTTGGAGACGTGGAACACATCGTGTACCCCATGGAGTTCTTCGGGTAGGTTCAACTGATAGGCCACGGGGCCAACCCGTTTGACAATCTCAAACGGTCCCACGTACCTAGGGCTTAGTTTCCCACGTTTTCCGAAACGTATCACACCCTTCCAAGGTGACACTTTCAAAAGCACCTTGTCACCTATTTGGAATTCTAACGGTCGGCGACGCTTATCAGCGTAACTTTTCTGTCGGTCACGGGCTGCTGCCATACGGTTACGGATCTGCACAATCTTCTCAGTCGTCTCGTGCACAAGTTCAGGGCCGGTGAGTTGACTTTCCCCAACTTCCGCCCAACAGATAGGTGATCGGCACTTTCGCCCATACAGTGCCTCAAATGGGGCAGCTTTGATCGATGTGTGATAGCTATTGTTGTAAGAAAACTCAACTAGCGGTAAGTGAGTTTCCCAACTGCTGCCGAAATCTATGACGCAGGCACGCAACATGTCTTCTAGAGTCTGGATCGTACGCTCACTTTGGCCATCAGTTTGGGGGTGGTACGCGGTGCTCATATCCAGCCGCGTTCCTAGTGCTCGTTGTAAGGACTGCCAGAAGTGTGAAGTGAATCGAGCGTCACGATCAGAGATAATGGAGGTCAGCACACCATGCCTAGAGACTATTTCCCTGAGGTAGATACGAGTTAACTTTTCCATGCGATCAGTCTCCCGGATTGC
Source organism: Flaveria linearis (assembly GCA_024085815.1). Taxonomy (NCBI): domain Eukaryota; kingdom Viridiplantae; phylum Streptophyta; class Magnoliopsida; order Asterales; family Asteraceae; genus Flaveria; species Flaveria linearis. Next base: position 53,963,459 of record CM044005.1, read on the forward strand.
CAGGAAGTGTGCGGATTCAAACGATCCACGATCACCCAAATGGTGTCGCATCCGCTGGGAGTTCGAGGAAGTTTCGTGATAAAGTCTATGGATATCTGCTCCCACTTCCATACTGGTATTTCTGGCTGTTGGAGTAAACCAGACGGTCGTTGATACTCCACCTTAACCTTAGAACAGGTTAGGCATCTGCTTACGTAGGTGGCAACGTCAGCTTTCATATTCGGCCACCAGTAAAGAACTTTGAGATCGTGATACATCTTGTCTGAACCTAGGTGGATTGAGTACCGGGACTTGTGAGCTTCGTCCATTACCAGTTCTCGCAGGTTTCCATACGAGGGAACCCACGTTCGATCCATGAAGTAGCGGATTCCGCAGACTTGGCTTCCAGTTGCTTCTCCATGCCTCGTAGCGATTCGGCTTTCAGGTTCTCGTCTTTTAAGGCCTCAAGTTGAGCATTGCGGATCTGATCGGGTAAACCGGTGTGAATGGTGAGTTGCAATGCTCGAACTCGTCTTGGCTTTGGTGTTTCCTTCCGGCTTAGGGCGTCTGCTACTACATTTGCCTTGCCCGGATGATACTTGATCGTACAATCATAGTCGTTTAACAACTCGACCCAACGACGTTGCCTCATATTTAGCTCCTTCTGTTTAAAGATGTGCTGGAGACTCTTGTGATCGGTGTAAATGGTGCACTTGGTACCGTACAAGTAGTGTCTCCATATCTTGAGTGCAAACACGACTGCTCCAAGCTCTAGGTCATGTGTCGTGTAGTTTTTCTCATGTATCTTCAGTTGTCGAGATGCATAGGCAATCACCTTATTGCGTTGCATTAGCACGCAACCGAGGCCTTGTATAGAAGCATCACAGTAAACTACAAAATCATCTGTTCCCTCAGGCAGGGATAGAATCGGTGCTGTACAGAGTTTCTGCTTCAGGACCTGGAACGTCGATTCTTGTTTATCACCCTAATCGTACGTGGTGCCTTTATGAGTTAACGCGGCGAGTGGTTGAGCAATCTTTGAGAACCCTTCGATGAATCGTCGATAATAGCCAGCCAACCCGAGAAACTGTCGTACCTCGGTCGGTGTCTTAGGCGTAGCCCAGTTCTTGATAGCTGCTATCTTTGCCGGGTCAACGTGTATCCCATTCTCATTGACCACATGACCCAAGAAATGGACCTCTCGCATCCAGAAGTCCCACTTTGAAAGTTTTGCATACAATTGTTCTCGTCTCAACAGCTCCAGAATCAACTAAGGTGCTCTTCGTGTTCTTCCTTATTCCTTGAGTAAATAAGGATGTCATCAATGAAGACAATGACGAACTTGTCTAGATAGGGTTTGCACACTTGGTTCATGAGGTCCATGAAAACCGCTGGTGCATTGGTCAACCCGAACGGCATAACCAAGAACTCGTAGTGGCCATACCTCGTTCTGAATGCAGTCTTTGAAATGTCTTCTTCTCGTATCCTTAGTTGATAATAACCCGATCTTAGGTCTATCTTTGAATAGTAACTCGACCCTTGTAGTTGATCGAACAGATCATCGATGCGTGGGAGGGGGTAACGATTCTTAATTGTCGCCTTGTTCAGTTCTCTGTAATCGATACACATGCGAAAAGTTCCGTCCTTCTTCTTGACAAACAGAACTGGGGCTCCCCACGGTGATGAGCTAGGTCTGATAAAACCTTTATCCAATAGTTCCTGCAATTGTGTAGACAGCTCTTGCAGTTCCTTTGGAGCTAACCTATACGGTGCTCTCGTGATAGGGGCGGCTCCCGGTGCCAAATCAATTTGGAATTCGACTTGGCGATGCGGTGGGAGACCGTGTAGGTCTTCAGGGAAAACCTCAGGATAATCGCGTACAACAAGGATGTCTTCAATTTCTTTTCATCGGGTTCTTTTTCAGTGACCATGGCTAGGAAAGCGGTATGACCCTTGCGCAAACAGTTCTGAGCTTTCATGTAGGAGATGATTCCAGAGACTATGCCACTCCTTTCGCCCTGAACCGATAAAATTTCACCACTAGGAAGTGGAATACGAACGATTTTCTCTCCGCAGATGATCTCAGCTTGATTCTTGGATAGCCAGTCCAAACCCACAACTACGTCGAAACTACCAAGCGTGACAGGCATGAAATCTATGTCTATCTCATGACCACATAATTCTAGTCTGCACCCCTTGGCGATATGAGTCGCCTCAATTAGTTTTCCGTCAGCTAATTCTACCACATAACTAGGTTCTATGACAGCTAGGGTTACATCTAAGAACTTAATGAACTTGTTGGAAACAAAACTCCTATCAGCTCTAGTATCAAATAATATAGAAGCAAAACAACCATTCAGGGGAAACGTACCAGTAACGACATTCTGGTCATCCCTTGCGTCGTCGGAACCGATCACGAATGCACGACCCTTGGCATTACCCCCGTTATTACCCTTGTTTCCACCCTTCAGCTGCGGGCAATCCTTCCTGTAGTGGCCCTCCTTACCACACTCATAGCAGCCTCGGGTCGCTCCGCCCTAGCGTTGTTATTGGGGTTGCTGTTGTTGAGTCATTATTTCACCCCTCCAGTCCTTGGCTGCGTGACCCATCTTTCTACATCTCTGACAACGGAGTCGATTACACGGGCCATGATGATGGAAGTTGCACCGGTTACACCTGGGATTCTTGCCCGCGTAGCTGCTCGAACCCTGACCATAGTTGTTGTTGTTACTGTTCTGGTTGTTGTTGGTGAAGTTTCTTGACGGGTCAAACTTTTTGGTCGGTTATTGCTGGGGGTTATTGGAGCTTGAAGATTTGCTGTTGTTACCTTCCCATTTCCTTTTGTGATCAGACGAACCAGATGCAGCGCCACGTTTAGGCAAGGTGCCCTGTGCCACTGCCTGGTCGGTGAATTTATGAGCCAGTCGGATGGCCTGCTGAATAGTGACAGGATCAGCAGCCATAACACTAGCTTGAATCTGAGGAGCTAGACCATCAATGTACTTTTCAATCCTTTTGTAGGCAGGAGTCACCATCTGAGGACATAATGCAGCCAACTCGTGCGAACGAGTCGTGTATTCCTCGATGTCGAAACCATTCATCTTTAAATTCCAAAATTTTGCCTCCAGTTTCTGGACTTCGCTTCTGGGGCAATACTCTTCTTTCATCAAAATCTTGAAATCATCCCATGGCATACCATTTGCAGCACCAAGCCCTAAGGTTTGGACTTGTGAGTTCCACCACGTCAGGGCTGGTCCCTCCAGTGTGCCGGAGGCGTACTTGACGCGATTTCCATCGGGACAGTTGCACATGGCGAACACAGACTCGAGTTTCTCCAGCCATCGAAGCAGTGTGACAGCACCCTCGGAACCGCTGAAAGAATGAGGCTTGCAATCCATAAACATCTTGAAGGTACAGACCGTTTGACCTCCTTGGTTCGGATTCTGGTCATTCTAGTCCTGATTACGAGCCTACTCATAAGCTGCAAGCGCATCTGCAACGCGCTCATTGACGATGGAATTCAACTCAGCTTGAGTCAGGGTGATATTCCCTCGCCCACCTGGGCGTCCCGCTCTTCTTCCAGACATGACTTCTTCAATTTACAACATATATTAATCAATAACCGGATAATAATTATTGACTATAATAAATGATATTATGCTAGCAAGAATGAAGGGTTTCTTTGCATATCGACAGTGTGGCTTTGTGTTGATTTCGAGGCCTCATGCCTCTAAGTATGGAATTGAGAATTTGTACCAACCATATCCGTTATCACCCAATAGAGTTGCCAGAGTTTTCATGCACGACAAATTACAATTACGTGTGCACCCATGATTCTAATTTGCTTTGCATGGTCACACATGGTTCCTCCTATTCGAGATAACATACCTTGTCCGGTACCGAGTGTTATCAATGATAGAAGCATCAAAGATATATTCGTTATGCCAAGAGTCAAATAACTAAGGTCATACTAAGGTTGTACAAGAGATTCGGTTAAGATAACAACAGGAGTCGAGACAATTGGCCTTTTTCCTTCGAAGTTCTAGGTGTTTGGATGTCTAAGTCCGATTCTCTAATCGACTTGAATATCTTAGTTGTCCCTCATTTACTGCTCGGACTAGTGTAGAGGATAGGATATGTTTGGGAATAGTAACTAGTGCGAGAGAGTTGGAAGAGTGAGGTATTGTTCTTTTTGTCTATCATCGTTAAGCTTATCGCGCGTGTTGGAAAAGAGTTTCGTGTTCCAATCATGGAAATGTTTGATTCAATTCATTGTTGCTTTCACTCCGCGAGCGAAGGATCAAGTGTAAGCGTTGGTTGTGAGCGAGCGGGATTCTCCGCCCTCTGTCAGCCGGTGACGACACATATGTCATACCCATTATGTTTGCTCAGCAGTGTAATGTCAATACACCAGAAGGTTGTTTGCACAATAGTGGTAACCATGTAAAAGTGTCTGTGCAATACTAGTGTTGTGTCTAAGGCTATAGTCTAGATGCAATGCAATCCTAGTTCTCTATAACCTGTGGCTCTGATACCAATCTGTCACACCCTCAATTTCCACAAACGGGGTTATACCGTTAGGCGTGTGACATACCATGATCTCAGACACAGTCATATCGAACAACACTATATGAATTTAAAATAAGAATTTGACTTCAATCAAAAGAACATAAACAAAGTTTACAATAGCGCGGAAGCGAGTACATAAGTTGTAAATTCATTACAGTACTGTTACATTAACCATGTTTAGACAAGATGTTCAATGCTGAAAATAAACTAGATGAATGCATGTCCTGAGTGCGATTCCTGTAGCGTGCATCATAAGCTTATGCGTTCCTGTGACCTGAGAAAACATGCTAAAATGTGTCAACATAAAGTTGGTGAGTTCACAGGTTTAATCAACAATAAAGGTGTTCGTAAGCGTTTCCATGTTTTGTGTTTCAATGGTTTAGTATATAAAGCATATCGTTAGGTAGCTAGCCTATGTTCTTGTTACTTAGCGTTTCGAACCGAAGCTGACTGTTTACGTCCTATAAGTGTTTGTTGTATCCCCGTCATGTCTCATCAGACCATGACAATGTGTTAGGTCAATCAAGCACCCGTTTTACCTCCAATCAAGCTAGCGCGACTAGCCCGGGCGGGGTTTGTCAGACCCAGTAGTACTACTCAAAATTTCCTCGCTAATTCCATTACTAACGGTTCGAGTGTGTCAGGACATGTTTGTGTGTTTGCACTAACGTAACAAGCGATATCAATAATACTGCAACCATTTAAGTAATTTCGTTTGCATGTTTTCTCCCCCAAAAGGAAAGAGAGTAAAATAGGGTCCGTGAAACTCACAGATGATGTAACCAGTATGTAGGATGTAAGTCTCCCAAGTGTTGTTTACGATGGGCTGTCAAACACCTATTGACAGTTATGTTAATCGTTAATGTTGTGTTTAGCTTTAATAGACATGTTTAGTCGGGCCGGGTCGCATGGGTTCGGTCGTGGGTGACACACACAAGCAGGCATACACATATCAGACTTCATGTAGATCCCAATTGGGTTGTTGGTATTTGTAAACAGTTAGGTTGTTTCAGGTTGAAAAGCATGTGCTTGTTGATTGCGTTGACTTTAATCTTTGTGGTCAAGAAATGACACTTTACTGATTGTTACCATCTCATCACACGATAGGCACACCGCACACAAGGAGCATTCACTCATAATGACCCCAATCGCATATCAAGGCTAGACGCACGACTGGACACTTCATTCGCATGAATGGGCCTTCAATCGTACGAATCAACTTCCCTCGTACGATTGAACCCTCATTCATGCGACTCAGCATTCAGTCGTACCACACATCACCGATTCACCCGAATCAAATACCAATCTCATGAATGAAACTTCATTCGTGCGGTTGGACCTTCAGTCGGGTGATACTCAGTCGCACACATTCATTCGGTTGACTCAATCGCACGCATTCATTCGGTTGACTCAGTCGCACGCATTCATTCGCACGTCTCACCCCAGTCACCCCGATCAATCGCACGATGGGACCAGTCGCATAAATCAATCGCACGGTTGGCCCAGTCGCGGACTGCAGCAGGTCGCGACTGTTGGGCTGGTCGAACAGCTTTCAGCTGTTCCGTGCTTGGTTTTCTCATAATCAGGACTTCCAGAAACACTCTCCTAACATGTCTAAGTGAAATGCACACGCTGATTGATCTCACACGCACCCCCACAACCACATGCATTCGGGTTGAACCTGAACACCCGAACCCCATATTTGCAGCAGTGAAACGAGTGATAAAACGGATGAACGAGGTCGCCTACCTACTGGGAACGTGATTTCTCAGCTGTTGCGTGGTTTAGCCGGCGAAAACGAGCTCAATCGGGTGGAATTTGGTGCTAGAATGAAGAATCGGAGGTCTAGGGAGCGTAAGAGAGAAAGAGCAGATTATGAGGGTGTTTGGGGCTGGTGGATGGGTATTTATACCCAGCCCCAGTTTGGCTATTCTTAGTTTTGGTCCCTGTACTTAGGTCCCGTGTTTCCCGAATTCGTTCCGGTTGATAACGACGTGATTGGACGAGCTATATTAATTAAGAGAATTCCTTAGGTAATCTCGTTTATGTGAATCCTCTACAAACACCCGCGTTAGTATTTTGTCATAATTTGTTTAACGATGTCGGTGGCGGTGTTAGTATACGTTAGCGAGAACGGATCAATGTTAGATCATCTGGATCCATTTGATACATGTCCTCCATTGTCATTCCTTTACCTTTCAAATTCCAGTAACTAATGCTTCATAACTCAGAACAAACATCCCGAAAAGAGCAATAGTCTCAGCTGGAACATAAGTTTCAATAGTTGCTTTCAAGTTCCCTTGCTCTCTCCCCGGGTTATTATAACGTCCAGAATAATCACATGAGCATATTCCTCCTTGATGTGATGCCTGCATTGGAGAGCTTGCAGCGGAAGATAGTAATTCAACATTCTAAGAATAACTAGATGTCGGCATGATGGATTGATTAAACTCCCTCCTTTTAGATCTAAGTCAAAAGACTTCAGCTTGTTAATCACATCCATCAGTTTATAGTCAGCGTAGTTTCTTTCTTGTTTCAGCATTCTCACTTGTAAACTCCACTGAGGTGGAAGAGTCTAGGAGCTTATTCACTTGCTCATGATTTCCCAACTGATTATCATATTTCTTTAAGGTGCTTGAAACAGACAGAAATCAATTAGTAATGTTAGTAAGGTCTTCATTCTTATGTCCGACTAATGAATTGAACTCCTTTTGAGCTTGGGCCTTCTTATCTTTCCTGATATCCTCATTCCCATCATAAAACTCACACAAGGCATCGTATAAGGATTTGCATCTTTGTACTCAGCAAAGCGATTATAAATATCAGGTGCAAAATATAATGTCAGGGCTCCGAAAGCTTTCTGGTCTCGAACAATCAGCTTTTAATCCTTTTCGGTGAATGTGGAGGAGTCCTTGTTCGGATATACAGTTCCACCGACACTAACAGTTGGCTTGTGCGGGCCAATGATGATAGAATCCCATTGATTGTGGTCGGTGTAAAAGAGGAAGGCCTTAAGACATCTCTTCCAGTCTTCAAAGTTATCCCCGTTAATGAGTCTTGGAGGTCTATTGGGAGCAACACTCTCTAAATCAGCAAGGGTGACAGAAGTCATCTTAGACATGTTAATTTCGCAGGAGAAAAGGTAATTTCGCTGGGATAGTTTCGCTGACTTCTAGTTTCGCCCGGGCGAAAGTGCTGATTTTGACAATTTCGGCAGCAATTAGGCTAGCGAGAAGCTGTCAAGTGCTTACTTTCACAGGGAGTTTCGCAGGAAACAAGCTTGAACTTTCGTTCAAATTACTTTTGGTAGTAATTTCGTACAAAAGTCACATGATCACAAATGAACTTTCGTTCAAGGACTCTAGTTTTGCACCAAAAAGCAAGGATGAGAGAAAGATAGTTTCGCTGAAGAAATCTTTAATTTCGCTGAAAGAACTGGTAGTTTTGCTGGAAGAACCAGAAAGCTCTTTAAACCCCAAAAACGATCTGAAATCACCCAAATCTCAATGAATTTGAAATGGAATGATTCACGAAACTTCCCCAAACAAAAACAAGCAAGATTCAATCAATTTCCATGACAAAAACACTCTGTTTTGATATAGAAATGAAGAAAATTTGGTATTGAACAAAAATGACCAAAACCTCAAACAATCAACGGCACTAAGGCTCTGATACCATATTGTTGGTCCATTTGATCGGTTTTCCAGTGCAGGAGAATGTTTGAATCGTTCAGTACCGAACACACAACAAACACAAAGATATGAAGAGCAAAAGAAGACCAAAAAGTATTCAAATAAGTTTCAATAATCAACAATACTCATAGAAATGAAATAAGCTCAATATATTTAGTAATCAACAGCTTACAGCAGTCACTTGCAACAGAAATACTCGATTAGGGTTTTTGCAAGAATGGCCAACAATGAACCAAATGAAATCTATATATAACAGTCGTAGTTTCGCAGACAGTTTCGCTGCGGGCGCAACTGTGCTGCCGAAACTTTAGTTTCGCCTTACAGAAACTATTAGTTTCGCCGGGTGAACGTGCAGCTGACTATGAGCGAGACTATAGTTTCGCTCACAGTTTCGCTGGATAGCTAAATATATAAAATAAACTAAACAACTTACAAAAGTAATCTAACATAAATCCTATTACATAGAAAGATAAACAAATACTAATCTAAGGTGAGTCCAACCTATTCTTGATCTTCAAATTATTATTAATTAAGTTTTGTCACTAATTAGTTCATTACTTAAAAGAAACTCTGTTATAGTTAAATTCTTAGACATTAACTAAAAATGAGTAACTTTGGTGGATCATACCAACCTCCAAAGTTGGAAAGAAAGGTGGATTTTAAATCTTTGAAAATCAAGTTTAGGAATCATGTAAATTATACTGATTCTGACTTATGGGTATCAATAACTGAAGGTCCATATATTCCACCCACTCTTTGGCCGGATTATAATGACAATAATCAACCCATAAGTACAAAATATCTGTCACCTGATGATATTAAGTTGGTCAAAGTCGATATTAAATCATACAGTCTACTTAGTATCGCTTTACCTGAAGAAATTTTAATCAGGTGTGAGAATTATAGAACAACAAATTCCTTGTGGAAGATACTTCATACACTCTGTGAAGGGAGTGATGAAATCAGAATCATTAGGAAGGACACCCTTCATTCATAATATGAAACCTTTCCTCAAGAACTCCATAGATTTATGCAACTTGTAACAGAGATGAACATCTTGGAGTTGAAGTATACAAATAAGGAATTAAACAAAAAGATCATCCATACTTTGCCTGAAAGTTGGAAGCAAACTATGTCCATGCTCAAGAACACCATAGACCTCAAAGCAACTGGTTTAGATATATTGGTAGCTAAGGTTGAGGCTCTTGAAATGGATGAAAAATCAAGAAACAAGAGTGTGAGAACACATGTCACACCATATCACTTTAAAGAAGCAAAAAGTGCCGGAAGTGCATTTATTTCTAACAATGATAGTAACAACTCTTGTACTTTGAGTGAAGATGAAAAAGAAGTGAGTTTTTATGCATCAAAGCCTTCAACAAAATCTTCTCAAAGTAAATCAGGAAAGGAAAAGGGAGAAGAACTGATGATAGAAGAGATGCATCTACATCATCAGCAAAGTCTTCATCACATAACAACCAAGTAGAGCCATCACTGTGATTCTTGACTCTGAAGAACAAAAGGCAGCCTTTGCAGCTTTTAGTTCAAGTTTTCAAGCTTACTTGGGAAGCTCTTTAACATCAGCCAACATTTTCCAGACTTGGAAGAATTACATCCAGATGTAGTAGAGGAGATGGATCTTCAATGGCAAATGGCAATGATTGCATATAGAGCCAAACAGTACCTGAGAAGAAATAAAAATTTGGCTACAGCAAGTAAAACATCGAAGATTGGTGTTGATAAGTCAAAGGTAAGATGTTTCAAATGCAATCTTTATGGACATTTCTCTAGAGAATGTAATTAACAATCAAATCCTGACTTGAGACAACATCAGCAACATCAGTCTCATCAACATCAATCTTATCAACCATCAAATCTCAAAGATCTTTCAGACAACCACAGCTAACCAATTCATCCCCACCAGCCACAAATGAATCAGCAAGACCTAGTAATTCCAAAGAATCTGGGTTGATCATACTACAAGATGGAACCTATGACTGGTGCATGTATGAGAAGGAAATCATGGAAGAGAATCAAGTTTTAATGGCCCACATGGAGAACAAAGTTCCAACCATGGATAGAAAGGTAAGAGATAGACTATGCTCATCAGTATGTGATGAGGAAGTTGGAAGATATAGAGTCCATGCTCAACAACTGGCTGATAAAGTAAAAGAAATATTGATTTTGAATGAATCTCATGTTAGAGAACATAAATTATATCAAATCAAAATTAACTCTTTACAAAAGGATTTAGATAAACTTGTTTCAGAAAATTACAGTTTACAAGCACAAGTTGAGCATCTGATCACTTCCTTAACTAAATCCATGGCTGGTCATGCATCAACTGAAGTGAAACTTCAGAAGTTTCAACTTTTATCTTAGTAATATGAGAAATTATTAAATTCTCATATTGAATCAAAGAATAGGTATGGGTTGGGATATAATGCTGTTGCACCTCCTATAAATGATAATTACATAACTTCACCTGAAACAATGACAAACAATTTGTCAAATCATTTATGCCAAGCACCAAGTTTGAAACAAAATCTTATCAAGAAATTAATAACAATAAAACTAAGGTGAGTGAAACTAAGTCTTCTAAATCAAAAAATATTAAACAAAATGACTTAAAATTTGACTTTGATGAGTGTGATGACTTGATGATTCTGATGAACATGATGATGATCAACTGAACATTGGTAAGAATGTTGCTTTTGAAACAATCATTTCCAAAGTTCTTGAAGAAACAAAGTTGCAATATCCTCCAAACAAAGAAACATGTTGAAGACTATTTACAAGAGAATAGCTCAGCTAAATGAAGGTCTTCAAGAACTTCATCAGCGTCAAAAACATTCAACTAAAGGAATTGAACAGTGTACATCTACTGAGGAAGTACACACATCTTCCGTAGAAAAGGAAAAGAAGAAACAATCAGCAGATCATCAGCGGAAGAAGAAACTTTCTTCAGTAGAAGATCTGTGGAAACCAAATATACTGAATCAGTAGAAGCTCTGCAGAATACAAAAACAATAACCAACAAATCTAACCAGAAAATGGTGAATTCCAAGTAGCAGAAATCAGCAAATGGTAAACAAGAATCCTTTGACAGTGTACCAGGGAAAGGCAAGGACAAATCAACTACAAAATTGGAAAAAGACTTCAAGCCTCAAAAGCTGAATAAGAAAAAGAAAGTAATCAATTCTAATAAAGAATCAGAGTAAATGTATTGCAAATGGTGTGATATGTAACATCTTGTAATTTTGTTAATTTAAAAAGTTAACTTTGTTAAATTATTTATGCATTTGATGAGAATCTATGAGTTACTGATGCTTATTGTTTTAATTCTATAAACTTGAAAGTTGATCACGTAAATGATTACATAATAATTAAAAAAATCTTAATAATGATTTTGATAATAAAAAATATTAACATTAATAACAATACCAACAACAATAAATAAATGAAGGTAATAACAAAGTAAATTAAAGATGATAACAATGATTTATAAAAGACTAATAATTGATATGTTACAAAAATTAATTAATCTTAAAGTTTAAAAGGTTAAGGGGGTTAATTTGTCATTTTAGAAACATAAAATGGAAGTTTTGGGCATGAAATAATAAAGCTTGAAACTGCAGGGACCATTAGTGTCAGATATCAAAACTCAAACAATCTTTCCCCATTCACTCGTTTTTCCGGCCGCCACTTCCGGCCAACTTCCGGCGAACCCCGACCACCTCTATAAACGCTTAAATCCATTAAATTCGGATCCCTAACCGTTCCAATTAGACTCGTGGGTACGTTTCGAACCTTAAGTGAACATTAATTCAAGTTTAATGACGGCAAAGGTTGCCGATTGAACCCGGTAACCGTCGGCCTCAACACCTCAACGGTTCACTAATCAAGACTTGATAATAATCCAAATTAATCATACATAAATAATCATTTAACTATCTCTAAACTACCTACACTTCCAATTCTACCTGAAAAGCAATCGGACACCAAAAACAAACTCCCGCGCTCGTCGCCATCTATAGCTAGACGAACTCAACTTTCTTTATAATCTCACCCTTAATTAACCGAGGGCTTTCATTCATTGGAGTCTATAGGAGCTACCTGTGCAACTAATTTGATTATCATCATCAAATTCTTGTCCATTGATTCAACATAAACCGTGCTTGTTCTTCAGTTTATTCTTCATCTGTTCATCACCAATACATCTTCAAATCAGGTAATTAAATACATGTACATGCTCGATTTTACATGGGGAACAAAAGCCCCATGATCTTTACCATTAACAACATCGATTTAATGCTTAATCTGATTCAAATTTGAACTAGAGTTCTAGGGATTTGGGGATTCTGTTTATATGGGTTTTTAATGTTTTAAAACCAAGTGATACCAAGGCCACGGCCCTGGTTCACTGGTTAAGACATTGCCCCACGTACATGAGGTCTCGGGTTCGAACCCGGACACCTCATGTAATTTTTTTAAAGTCTTTTTGGCCTTAAATTAATTATAGAAAATTTATAATAATTATAAAAATGACTTTTGTAAACCCCAAATATTTTTAAAAGTCATCTAAATATACCTTATAAATTTATTATCATAAGACATTTTAACATTTTATTTTAGATGTTTTTTTACAAATGTTATAATGAAATATATTTATAAAAAAAAAGAATTTATATAATATTGTGAGGTAAATAAACCTATATTAGACCGTATGTCTTTTTTTTTACTAGGGATTTATCATGATGATAATAAAATATATATATATATATGTACATTTTTTTATAAAAATCACAAGTTAATTACAAAAGATTTAATTTCTTTTAAATAGGTTCTATAAAGTTCATAAAATAGTATATTTTATAGGAATTTACTAACTTTATAAAAATCTCCAAATTCTGATACCCTAGTTCATGTTAACTCGTTAATCTTATTCTTAACTGTTAGGACCGTGTACGTACGGAGTACTAACTGATTCTTCGTTATACCGGATCAAATAGTGCGGAATCCTATTTGATTGGCGATCCAATCAGGGAGAACGTAATCAAGATCAATCCTAACGATTAGAAAACGTTAAGAATGGACTAGGAATGATCTGAAACGTTATATGAAGTTGGAATGGACGAACTGGACGTTCTGGGCCGACTAGGGTTTCAAATATTCGATGTGTCCCCTTTTTCCACGAATTAAGTGTTATTTATAGGTTACAGATCTCATTCGTACGACTGAGCCTTGCGACTGGCTCAGTCGTGCGACTGAGTCATACGATTGGTTCATTCGTACGCTTGAGTCAGTCTTATGACTCAACCGTGCGATTGACTCAATCACCTAGTTCAACCGTGCGATTGGACCATTCGCATGGTCCAGTCGTGCGACTGAATAAGATTCTTAGTCAAATACATTCTTGAACCTTTAATGATTCAGAACTATGTCTCACAACTGTAAACCTATATAACATGGTCATATTATGCATGTAACAACTAATAATGTAAGTAGATATAACATTAAATAACCAACAACCATATATAGAAGAGATTCTCATTATACTGATTAAACATTACATATGTGTTATAAGAAGAAGTTCTATTACATTTAAGCTCACTAGACTAGAACTGGGGACATGTGTACCAACAAACTCCCCCTTGGATCTAGTTCTATCTAGACCTTGACTTCTTTCTTGAATTCTTCAAATCTCTTCAATCTCTCCTCTTTGGAAACCCCTGCATGGATATTCAGTGCAAAGCATAAACGTATGATATGCTGAAACTGTAGTGCTTGCACAATATTCTGCGTATCAAAAATAGTGGCCACTTGTACAGCGTATAAACATCAGACGCTGACAAGTTGATAAGCCACATGGGGTCAAATACCCTTATTGCATCCATCGACCCGTCCTTCTCCAAAACAATGACTGCCTCTCCCGAGCGCCAGTCATAGTACCACCACTTAAAGTGTGGGGTAAAGTCCCGTGGCATCTCCCTCAGTGGAATTCGGGACATTTTTCACGGAGGTCGCCACTTCAGGACTATCTTCAGCTGACCAGTGATGGGACTCACCTTAGACCTTCTGAGGTACCTCGTAGCCTGCTGAGGTTTGAAGTTTACCCATCTGGTCCTGTACTCCCTTTTCAATGCAGCCTCAAACCAGCCAGACATCTTCTTAGGATCAACATACAGAAGCTTTAGTCGGGCCAGCTGGTTGAGCTCAAAACCTGGGAGAGTCTGAAGATCATGAGAGAATCTGAAGTACTCGATTCCCCTCTCCCTTTTCACTGCATACACGCCAAGGTCATCAAAATGAGCCCAAGCAATGATCTTCCCTGACACCTTCATATTCTTCTTTACTTTGTATAGCTTGGTGTAGGTACTCTGAGTTGCTGTATGACGTTGGGCTCGGACCTCGGCGAAGCAAACCGCCCATTCAGCCTTTCGAATGTCCACTCCTGCGTCCGAGGCTTGAGCTTGGCTTGTTGAGGCTTCTGCTCCTTTCTCCTTATCACTGAGTTTATCCAGAATATCACTGTCAAGGTTGTTTACCAAATCAGGAAACACGTTTCCCTCTTGATCAGTGTATTCTGGATAGTGCTGATCTGTGATGTCTTCAATTTCAATTTCTTCAACATCTTTGAGTTCGTCATCATCAACATCATCAAAAACTGGAGCATCTTTAACAATTTCGTCTGGATTCAGACGAAATATGTCAGCCAGTTGCTCATCAGTAAGGTCGTGAATAATTTCTCCTTCTTCAGGAGTATAACTCACTGACCTTCTGACGATCCCCTGCAGATCAAGAATCATTGTGAGTTGAGACTTGACCTGTTGGAGGGGAGCAACATCATGTTCATCTCTCTGAAAGTTAGGATCTGTTTGATTTAAACATGCTACACAGTACTTGTTAGTAAGTAATCAAACACAATCATTTACAAAAGATATAAACATTCATTACATAAATGTAACATAATTTCAAATACAAAAGTCTGTTAAATACATAAACATGAATAACTAAACAGTACTTTTATCTTGAATCTCCGGAGTTTCTTCAGTTGGAGCAGACGGAGAGGGTCCTTGATCTTGACGGTGTTTAGAACGCCTCTCGTCTGCTGCATCATCGCTATGATCTCCTGCTGTCTCTCCTCCTTCACCTTCCTCATCATCCTTCTTCTCGTCACCATCATCACTTTCAACACTATGATCATCATCATCGTCGTCATCCTCATCATCATCATCATCGTCGTCATCCTCATCATCATCGTCCCCACCATAATCATTATCACCTTCCCCGATCTTGAGTGGCTCACTCTGAGTGCCTTTCAGCTTTAGCACTAGAGTCTTCTGAGCCGCCTCCAGCTTTTCAATCTTCTCATCAGTCTTAGCCTCGTGTTAAAGCAAGCCAGTGATCTGATCAGTCTATGCAGTGATCAACTGGGCTTGTGAAGATGTCAACTCCCTCAGTCTCTCAATCTCAGCTGTTTGTGTAGAACTTTGCTCTTGTAGCTGGAGAATCTGAGCCTTCTTAGCCTTATCAGAGGCTAGCAGCTGGAGCATAATGCTGTTCAGTGCAGCAAGTTGCTCAACCACAGAGACAAGTGGTAGAACTGAGCTCGAGGGGGCAGATGAAGGTTGGGTTTAGTGAGTGGTGGTTGTTGTGGAAGCTGTGGTGTAGATGGGAGAAGATGGAAAGGCTGTAGTGGGGGGTACAGTGGTGGTGGTGGAAGATATGTGAGTATGAGGTGGAGGTATATTAGTGGTGGTGGTTTGTGTGTGATGTGGGATTGGGTGTTTGGTGGTTTGGGTGGTTTGGGTAGTTTGGGTAGTGGTGGTGGAAGTGGTAGGTGCAGAGGAGGTAGTGATAAGTGTGATCCTCCTGCATTTGGGCTTCATCCCATGAGGACGAGCCATATGTTTCCTCCGTGTCCCCCTTGACGCAGAGGCTCCCCCTTGGTTGCTGGGAGAGGTTGGGGTGTATGATGGATCAGCTAAAGAGCTCCCAGACTCTCCTGGGCGTGCACCAACCGCCCGTAATCCCTCCTTAGTGACCACTACCCGACTGCCCACAGTCCAGGTTAGTGGCACCTCATCAGAATCCTCCTCCTCCTGCATGTGAAAGTCAGGGTGGATTGGAGCTGGTTCAGGTCCTCCTTGACCATCTCCTCCCTGATCAGTACCGTGGTCATCATCATCAGAATCATCGGAGGGTAGAGCCACCTGCTCTATATCAGAATCACTGTCCTCGTGGCGCCACTTCTGTTTTGCTGGCGCCACATAGTCATCCCGGGCCAGATGCCCAAATAACCGCCTGACAGGGGGTTTTACTTGATTCCCCCTGTATACCTTCATCCCGCCCAAGGTGGTATCATCCATCACCTCGAGCACCACAGCGTCATCCTTCTCCTTGGGCAGCATCGGGAGCTTCTGATCAATAATCATTTGCAAGAAGCGAGGGTACATGCAGAAGCCCTCTTTTCCCTTCACCTCTATGTTCTCCACGAGATATGTGAAGATCATCCGTGAGAAGCTGAACGGATGGTTTAGCACTAACGCAACATATGCGTTCTGCATCTGCTCAGAGAGTTTATCGAAACCTCCTTTCCTTGAGGCAATACATCTGAGTATCACGTGGGCGAGATACTTGAACTGGGGGTAGAGATTGCTCTTGTTGAGCATCCCTGAGTTGATGTCCCCAGAGTACTTTGCCCATAGGAAACACCCTCGAACAGTCAGCGGGTGTAGACGGGTAGGACAGTCACCATCATCTCCAAACTCGAGGACTGTCCTTAGGTCCTCCTCTGTGATATCTTTAGCATGCCCAAGGATAGAGCTCCTGATATGATAGGGCTCGACTGATCTATCTACAACAGCATTCTCCCAGAATGCCTGCTGTAAGGAGCGATACGGAGTGCAGGGTGTAGAGATAGCCTTGAAGATCCTCGATCTCCGTAAGAATGAAATTATGCTTGCGAAATCCGCTACATTCCTGGAGGTTAGATCCAGATAAGCACATATGTTGTGCTTCGTGCTTAAGATCCATCGACTTGCTATCTGTCACACAGTGTAAGTAAATGTCAGTGCATGCAGAAGATAGCAAATTAAAGTCAAGGAGTTTTACACTTTGGGTAAGTCGGGCGACTGAGCAACCGAATGAGCATAGTAGTGCGACTGAGTAGAACGACTGAGTTTTATATGAGTGAATTGGTTCATACGGGCGACTAAGTCAAGCGAATGGACATAGTCGTGCGATTGAATCATTTGTCCATCTCAGTCGTGCGTCTGAGACCAGTCGTCTTCTCAGTCGGGCGATTGGAGTTCATCAGTGTGTCGAGTCGCCTACTCGACGGTTTGTCCATTCAAATTCGTGTTTTGAGCTATACTTGATGTTAAACGTCGAAATTTGGCTCATTATACTCAGAAACGACCAATTAAGCATATTTTAACTTTTGTTTGAACGTTTAGGTTAGTTTTGATTGTCTATTTGGTCGTTAAACTTTCGGTTACTGTTGGGTCATAATTCACGTGATTCTCGATGTCATTGATCGGTTTCAACGATGAAACACCACGAATATTACCTGTATAAACACAAATGAGTGTTAGAACACACCGATAGTAGGTAAAAATGAATCAAATGAAATTTTGGCAGCGGTTCTTTAGGTCGTGCGTATAGAGGGGGCGATTTGGGTGAATGAGCGACTGATTCTGATTCGGCCTGTATTTATACTAGGTCAAATCCCAGTCGGGCGACTGAGCCTAGTCGCTTAGATTAGTCGTGCGACTGAGCCTAGTCGTATAGGTCAGTCTTACGACTGAGTCTCAGTCGTTCAATCTACCCAATCGTTCATCTCTAATCAGGCGATGGAGGTTCATCCAAACAACTGTTACAGTCGGTCACCTCCAATCGTTCGATGGATTCATTCGCACTTCCCATTCACTTGATTTGACTCCTTAGTGTGTTCCAATCGTCCGACTGGACCATATTTATGGTTCAGTCGTGCGACTGGGCCATCCTTTGATTCTACCTGTGCCGATGTAGATGTTCCAGCCATGAAAGCATTTTGGGGTTCAGATTGTGCTTCAGAATCAGCATTCAGTTCATTCTCAACTAGCTGATCAACATCAGCTATGTCATCATCCAATTCAGCAGTGTCAGGCTCAGCTGAGTTCTCCCCCTCACTTGCTGAGTCTTCATTCAGGTCCTCAACAGAAGCAATGTTGGCTTCACCATCAGATAAGAACCGGAAGGACCAGTCCTGTCCTTCATCACCTTGTGCCACTATAGCCTTGGAATCACTTCCTGCTGGAACTGTCTTCTTATCTTTATCTTGCCTGTTGAACGAGGAGAATGGATTTCCATTCCCAGTCTTTTTAGGCTTCACACACTCCCTCTTGAAATGTCCTTTCTCCCCGCAGTTGAAACACGTGACTTTGGACTTGTCAAACCCAAAAGTAGTATCTTTTATAGCCACGAGATTCTACCCTGTCTTCTTTACAAACTTCTTTGCTCGTCGCACAGCACTCGCGAGAGCCCACATGATATCCATCCTCTCCAACTCATTTTCATCCACCTGCTCATAATCTTCATTAGCCAAGTGGTAGTTTCCTATCTTCCCTGCAACCAAACCATCATAGGAATGAACCACTGAAGCAAGTAGGTCCATGTGTTCCTTGGCCACTTCCACAGTGACTTTACCCAGGTTCTCAGTTATTAACTTCGTTGAATGAGCTTCAGTAAGACTGTGTTGAACCCCTGATGAGACAGATGACTCAACCCCAGACGATGAGCTTTGACCAGATGTATTAGAAACAAAGGCAGTCTGCAGAGGAGCATTAGAAGACTTTGCAATGGGAGTTGGAGTCACATTGTAGAGAGTAGGATCCTGAGCATATGCACCCATCTTCGCCTTATACTTATGTCTGACCTCTTCCTCTCGTAGTTTCAGAATAAAGTCATTATATCCAAAGTCTCGAGAACTGAATTGTGTCTCAAGGTGGAAATAAATGAATCCCATTTCTCTGGAAGACCTTCAGCCAAACTAGCGACCTTTTATTCTTTAGACGTTGTTACCCCATGAGTGTGAAGTTCACTCATTAGATGATAGAAGCGGTCAATAATGTCATCCAAGCTCTCATTCCCAATAGCAGAAAAGTTGTCAAACTCCTTTTTGAGTGCTTTGGCCTTCAAAGATTTCAGAGTTAAGCTCCCTTCATACCTTTTCTCGAGAGCTTTCCAGAATTTTTTACTTTGTTTCTGATCTGAATACTGATGGAAGATTTCTTTGGGAATAGACTGGGTGAGCATAGCGTAAGCCTTCTTTTCAGCATTATAGGTAGTCTTTTGAGCATCAGTCATTCCACTCAACATTAATGGCAGGCCATCAGCACCAACTGGCATGGTGTAACCAGTTTCAATAGAATTCCAGAGATTAGTGTCCACACCATTGAGATGAATCTCAAATCTCTGCTTCCACTGCGGGAACTCATCAATGGATAGAAGCTTGGGCGGCTTATTGTGGTTACCAATCTCATTCTCCAGAAGCAGTAGGTTCTGGATCCTTGAGTCTTTCCCTGCTGAGAATGCGAAGTTTTCAGAGTCCATGATGAATGTTGATGTAAACTTGAAAAGCAGACTGTTAATGTGACTGGGATGCGATTGAACTCAACCGTGCGATTGAACAGGCGACTGAGCTACAATCGTGCGATTGAACACAATCAGACGACTGGAAAAGGCGACTGACTTAAACTGGGCGACTGAACTGGCGACTGACTCAATCGGGCGATTTGACATGGCGACTAACTCCATCGGGCGAATGAACTTGCGACTGGACTGCTGAAATCGAGAATTTTCGCAACTTTGGACCTAAAACGCACATTTTGACACCCTAGACGGCTGTAAGTCGAAAAAGATTGAATTTTCCGAACATGCACACGTAAAGAGTCGATTTTTAGCAGAAAAAGAAGATCTTTTTGCTTAAAAACGTAGACTTTTTCACAAAAACGATTGAATCAACGAAGAATCAAGAGCCTAGCTCTGATACCACTTGTTAAGACTGTGTACGTACGGAGTACTAACTGATTCTTCGTTATACCGGATCAAATAGTGCGGAATCCTATTTGATTGGCGATCCAATCAGGGAGAACGTAATCAAGATCAATCCTAACGATTAGAAAACGTTAAGAATGGACTAGGAATGATCTGAAACGTTCTATGAAGTTGGAATGGACGAACTGGACGTTCTGGGTCGACTAGGGTTTCAAATATTCGAAGTGTCCCCTTTTTCCACGAATTAAGTGGTATTTATAGGTTACAGATCTCATTCGTACGACTGAGCCTTGCGACTGGCTCAGTCGTGCGACTGAGTCATACGATTGGTTCATTTGTACGCTTGAGCCAGTCTTATGACTCAACCGTGCGATTGACTCAATCACCTAGTTCAACCGTGCGATTGGACCATTCGCATGGTCCAGTCGTGCGACTGAATAAGATTCTTAGTCAAACACATTCTTGAACCTTTAATGATTCAGAACTATGTCTCACAACTATAAACCTATATAACATGGTCATATTATACGTGTAACAACTAATAATGTAAGTAGATATAACATTAAATAACCAACAACCATATATAGAAGAGATTCTCATTATATTGATTAAACATTACATATGCGTTATAAGAAGAAGTTCTATTACATTTAAGCTCACTAGACTAGAACTGGAGACATGTGAACCAACATTAACCTAAATCTTATAATATTTATATAACTAGGTGCCTTGTGACGTTTTATCTTGGAACGACATATATTATTCTTATTGATCTTCATTATATACTTATTTGACATGTGAGTTTTCCTTGCCCCTTTTTACATTTTTCACACTATTTTGGGGTGAAACATGATACTTATACATCATACACTTATAAACGTTTGAGACTTGTAAAGCATTTGTAATTCATCATATTATTTTGTCATGGTTATTTGTGTGTTGTAAGTGTTTATATAAGATACATAGTTTGTTTACAATCATTAACTATTGCTAGCCTTGTGACGTCTTAGATCTTTGGGCCTGACAAGGCTATTTGGTGCTAAAGTCGATGTATTGCCGACTCCTGATGACGTATGCTTGTTCATCATGGGAAACAAATACACTTAGCCAATCTTATATACTTGTAATCAAGTCGAGGTTTGGTTGTAACGATATGTGTTCTATAACCTTACTAGCTTATAACCTATGACATGAATTGCTACTTGTAACCTTATCATATTATGTATGAAAACCTTGGAAACTCACTAACTATTTTTAGTTGACCTTTTATTTTTATCATGTTTCAGGAAAACCCCCAAGTTTGAAGTGAACTTATGTTGTTGGCGTAATCTAGGACTTGGACCTAGTTAATAAAATCAATTGATTATACTGTGTTATGTCATGTTGAAACTTATTTCATTATTGAGACTTATGCTTGTAATATACCTTTCGAACTTATGAATAACATATATTTGGATTTAATAATAGCGTTATGTGGCTGTGAACAATCGTAACCCTCACATCTCGACGATTCCGCCGTCAAGGTTGGGGTGTGACAGATTGGTATTAGAGCCCATAACTATAGGGATTTAGGTTATTAGAAACTACCTAGACTATAGTTGCATAAACCTCATAGAAAGATCTCTATACTTTTGTGCTTACATTGTTTGCATGCTACATAATGCTACGCATGCAACTTGATGCCCATAGGATTGCCTAATGTATGCTTAAAACTTAGTTACTTGTCTCCCTAAACTTAACTTTGACTCTTTGACTCTCCCAGATAAATGAACTTCCTAAACTTATTCTCAACGACATGTGGAGGCTACACTTATCGTCATGGGTTCAATTCCTAAGACACTATGTCTAATCTATGAAAATCTCATCAAGGTTTTGATTCTATGAACCAAAGAAATTTGTGTGACACATAGACACCTGTATTCTGGATTTCCCGACAAAAGGCCTTCGGCCTAAGGCAAGCATATCATGTAAATCTCATCGCGAGACCGGTTATGCTTACCTGAGGATTTCTGGGATGAGTGATAAATTGTGGTCAATATACACAGATTTCTAAGGCCAATGGGTCAATTTACCTTGACGTGTCAACGATTCCAAATTGTAATGTGTTACCAAATGGAACCATCCTCTTTGCATCTTAAAAATTCTTGATTCCTTGAATTGGTTTATCACCAAAGTTATATCTCCTCATTCTTATCATACATAATGTTTCTGTTGATATCGAACTCATCCTAAATTTCAACTCTTACGTTTAAACATCATTACACGTTGGGCGTTTCATGTGACTATTTCTATACCTTGACCAACATGAACATGGATCTTAATATACCCAAAGATATTGGGAATCTAAACCGAATGGTCTTCAAAACTTTAAATCGTTACTTATGGTTTTCAAATCTTCTTAAGAGTGTGTCCCATAACTAAAGACATTTGATGTTGTAAGGTGAAATTCTTACATCTCGGGATAGTTTGTCTAGGCAAGTGTAAATAGTGATTTGATTCGATTATTGAATCCGTTTATTTGACTTGAAACCCTTGAGATGAGCGATCACTTATAGGTACGCGTGTATTCAATAAGGTTATGGTTGACCTCATATCTTGAAAAGTCCATGTATTTCCTTTCGATTGTGAATTGAATGTTCACATCTCATTGCAATGTTGAATTATTCTTGTCCTTGATTTCGTCTCCCTGAATTACACCATCCAAGATTTGAACACCATCATAACTAAATCTGTTATCTCGAACTTTGACCTTAAATCTTGTAAGCATGATTTCCTTTTTGTTCATTGATGTAACTTGAACTTTTCTAAATTTCTAATTGTTATACTTTTCTTTTCGTTGTTAAGTTGAACTTTGAACCGTTTGCACCGTGAGAGATGCAAGAGTTGCAAGTCAACCTATGCCTAAGAACACTCGTATCTCCTAAATGATTCTAACTCATCAAAACAGGGTGATTCCCTTACTTTGGTGATGATTCTTCATTCGTTTCGATAAATGGTTTCCAATTGTGTGTTTTATGAAATTTCATCCTCTGGATCAAGTTGATTTCCTTATCATAAGGATTGACTTCAATTATTCTCATTGGAACTTGCATTTCATAAACGACATGATCTTACCAAAATAGGATTGAAACCCGTACTTTGGTGACAAATGTCAAACCTCGTTTGTTTTCTTATGATAATGAAGCCCAAGGCGTGAATTCCATACCTTGATGATAATTTCATTTTCATGGATGGTATTTTTTCAAATGGAACGACCTCATCAAAGTAGGAGTGAATTCTGGATTTTGATGAAGAAGTTCATCCTGTTATATTTTGTTTTTGTAAAACCTCATCGTTAAATAGGAGTGATTTCCCTTACCTTAATAGTGAGTTACCTCGTCTTATTTCTATGGATCCTCAACAATGAGTTAGGATCGAACTTTTTGATTGGTAAGTTAGTGGTCATACCTTGGGAATACACCATCAAGTTAGGAGTGAAAACCACACCTTAATGACATTCTCATTTCTTGATCTTCAACTTACTAAGGTTGTAATCAAGTGACGAGAAGCATGTAGTATCTTGAAGGCTGAAACAATGTTAGTGTTTCGACCTATCAAGCCAAAGCATGATCTCTGAACTTGAAAGGAGACCCGATCGCTTTAGGTTGATTTTGATTCCAAGCTTGGAGGATTTAAATTCTTAACTCGATTTCTTTTCCTTTATTCTCGTGTTTTGATATGATCTAGCTATATGGAACCATTTATTCCTTACTTATCGACTTTCCTTATGAGTTATCATTAAAACCTGGTTACGCGATGATAGCCTTTCTTAAAAAATCTTTCTGTTAAATAAAGACATTATCAACTTGTGTTCATGTGTTTCTAGTCATACGAATGTTCTTCGACTCTACTTATGGGTTTAATGAATTGCGTATGCAATTTATATTTGGAAATTTGTTACCTTGCAAAACATGGTTACAAATGCGTTTCTTATTGTTTGCGTTACTTCTTGAATCACTTTTGAACACTTAACCTTGGAAATCTTTAAAACTCTATTTGATTTCGATCAACGAGACTCGTTATTACTTACACTGTGACGTAGAGGTTCATAAACCTTCGTAACTTGTAGTCATGGGTTTGGCATAAAGGAAAAGACGTAACATGGTATGTGTCCAAGTGTCTTACCTTCACATATGACAAGACCTAACATTTGTGATCCTATGGATCTCCTGTTTAACTTTTCCTTCAACTAAATGCTTCTTATCTTAGGGGTCATGATGACAATTGGTGCATTATAGACCGATTGGCTTATTTCATATTGACTTGTGTGGAATAACGGGTCGAGAAAATTACTTGTATCTGTTTCAAATATTCATATACCGTGGTATGACGTTAAAACATCGATCGTTTTTCGGATGACCGATTCATTTTCTGCTTTTAATAATGTTCCTAATCATCGTCGTGAACTCATTCCAAATCTTCGCATATCGTATTATTCTTATACTGATGGTTGGTCAAAGGAGAAATACATATTTACAAGATATGCGTTAAGATCGTTTCGTTATATATATAGTGACGTTTGGGATTCTTATATCTCGAAGGTTAACCTTTCTTGTCATTGTTGGTCTTTTATTGATTTCAAGACCACTTTACTATGAAGTTACACTCTAAAAGTTGTGGCTTATAAGTCTAACATACCACGGTAACTCGTCATCGTTTTCCAACATGTCATCTCAAAACGTCTCGCATTTCACTGAAAAAGTTCAACTTGGCATGCGTTATGTCAAGAATCATGTAAGATTCCATAAAGTGAAGCGTTCATCTGTAATCGAATGTCAAACATTGTTCGTTGTACACTTACCTTGCATCATAATTCCTTTGTTCATCTAAGTTCATTTTAATTTCGGGACGAAATTCTTTTAAGTTGGGGAGACTGTAGCATCTCGTAATTTCGTTAATTTAAAAAGTTAAATTTGTTAAATTATTTATGCCTTTGATGAGAATCTATGGGTTACTGATGCTTATTGTTTTAATTCTTTAAACTTGAAAGTTGATCACGTAAATGATTACATAATAATTAAATAAAAATAATCTTAATAATGATTTTGATAATAAAAAATATTAACATTAATAACAATACCAACAACAATAAATAAATGAAGGTAATAACAAAGTAAATTAAAGATGATAACAATGTTTTATAAAAGACTAATAATTGATAAGTTATAAAAATTAATTAATCTTAAAGTTTAAAAGGTTATGGGGGTTAATTTGTCATTTTAGAAACTTAAAATGGAAGTTTTGGGCATGAAATAATAAAGCTTGAAACTGTAGGGACCATTAGTGTCAAATATCAAAACTGAAAGGATCTCAGCCTCTAGTTTGATCAATTAGGTTGTATTCACAGCGGATTTAGCACAAGAATTAAGCAAATTATACTAAGAACACAAGAGATATATCAATGTAACAGTAGGTTATAGAGAAAGGGAGGAATTATGCAAAAAGGTGTTTTCTATTAGATCACACGCTTCGGCAAGGAATACAATTAGGTCATCTTCCTTTTATAGGAAGAATGACGTCAGCTGATGTCACTTGATAGTGACATCAAACCGTTATTTTAACAAACTACTGAAACTACCTTAACTACTGAAGATGTCAAATAGCTGACATCTCCTTACAAAATACTAAGTTTTAAACTTATTACAACAACTAAAAAGAAACTACTGAAAACTACAATGACTGAAGAACATACTCTTCAGTCGTTTTACAAACTACTGAAATAGAAAATACAACTACTGATAAGAAAAAGCTGTAAGGTAAACCATCACAACAACTGAAGAATATTTCTTCAGCTGTTGTGACAAACTCTGAAGCTTCAGCACTTGTCTTCAGACTTTAACTTCAGATGTTTCATCAGCTGATGACTTCAGTAGTTGTCATCAGCTGATGTCTTCAGTCTTTGTCTTCAGTCTTTGTACTTCAGCTGTTGATCTTCAGTACTTTAGTCTTCAGCTGATAGTCTTCAGTACTTGAGTATTCAGCACTTGAGTCTTCAATACTTGAGTCTTTAGTACTTGAGTCTTCAGTACTTGAGTCTTCAGTACATGTGTCTTTAGCTGATGTTCTTCAGTACTTTGATCTTCAGCTGTTGAGGTCTTCAGACTTTGTCAAACAGCTGATGATGCTTTCAGCAGTTGTTGTGATGTCTTGTGGGACTTAGAGGTTTTTCTGATCTGGCTCATTGGTTCTTTTGGTCCAACAAACTCCCCCTGAACCAATGCAGCCAAAACCTCTAAGCTTATTGTTGGTCCCACTTATTGTGGCAGAATGATTGGTCTATTTCCTTCTGGATCAGCTCAGAAGTTGACCCATATAAGCACTTACCTGGGAAGAGGTCTCAAGGATCTGATTAGCATAGTATGGATGGGAACTCTGTTTTGGGGAACTGGACAGGGAGTTGTTGTCCCATCCATGAGACCTACTTCCCAACTATGAGCCTATAGGATTCTCTGGTGTAGGCTTCTAAAAACATTACTTGTTCCTTTATGGTAAGATCCTCTGCCTCACCCTCAAATAATCCTTCAGGCCCATAGAGCTCTGAGATGAATTTGGCCTGTTTACCATTTTTGAGCTCCACAGTTGTTATAGCCCTATAGGCGAACTCATAAGGGTGATTACCCTCTAAGAACAACTGGAGCTCATTTTTCCAAAGCTTCTCAAGCCTCTTGTAGACTAACCCCTTTCTAACCACCCTATTCTCCAACATCTTTTATGGTGGTAGCTTAGCCTGATAGGCCTTCTTGAAATCTTTAATGATCTCCCAGGGTGATACTACAATGGCCAAAGAGATCACTTAATCTACAATCTTTTTTACTTGGCCATTGTATCTTAGTGGAATGTCTTTCTTAATGATCTTGTGAGACACCCTGGGATCAGGCCAAATTCTCACTTTGTCCTTTTGATATTTATATGTATGCCTTAAAGTGAATAATCTCAGAGCTTGTTTCCACATATTAGTGATTGATGAGGAAGCAGCATAAGCTTTATCTACTATTTTCAACAGTTCATCATCATGTAGCTTATGCTGTTGTTCTTCTTCAATTTTAACCTTCACAGCTTCCATCTGTGAGGCAGGAGTGATGGGTAAAGGTTTGGCTTTAGGCAAAGATAGAACTACAGAGAGAGGCAGCCTATCTTCTTCCTCATCATCCTCTTCTTCTTCTTCTTATAGCCTCAGCACCCTTCTCTTCCTCTTCAAGGGTGCATCATTGGCTATAGGTTTTGATGGTGAAGGGGTTGGTTTTGTGGGTGGTGGTTTGGTTTTTGGTGTGGGAAATTGGGCAGGCTGAGCTAGCAATTTAGATCTGAGAGAGGATTTGGTTTGTTTGACTTAGTCATGTTCCCAGCACCGGCTTCACTAAGGGCTTCTATGATCAGTCCCTTAGTGAATACCTCAGACGAACAGATCTTGGTGGCTATTGCCAAGATGCTGTTCCTGGGCCATGATCTGATCTCCAGGACTAATCTCCCTAGATACTTCGAAATGAATCTTGTCATAGCCTCAAGTCTCTCTTTTTCCTCTTGGCTATAAAAAGACCATCGGTATTCTATCTCTTTCACCTCCAACTTCCTTATCTCTTGATCTAGCTTAGCAGTGTCAGTATCAAAGCCTTGCCTGAACAGCTGATCAATGATGTTATCCATTGACCTGCTATGTTCAGCATCAGCCTCCTTGACATGGACAGCTAGATCTTTCTCCTTCTCTCCCTTCTTCTCTCCCTTCTTCTTCTTGTATGTGACATGAAAGTCTTTTTGACTTTCAGTCACTTTTTCCAATTCAGGACTCTCCTTCTCCTTCTCCCTCTCAGTCTCCACCACCAACTCTCTCTCATATACTACCTCATCCTCAACTTCTTTCTCTTTCACTTCCTCCTCCACTCTTTTTCTCTTAGCTTTCACTAGAGTCTCCCCCTTTTTGGTTACATTGGTTGCAAGGGGTTGACTGTTAGAAAGCTTCTTCATCACAACAGCTTCCACCAAAGGCTGTATAGTAGAGGGAAGCCTCTCATCAAGGGTTTTGATCACAATATCTGTGATAATGGGTGTGATGAGAGGCAAGGAATTTTGAAAGATAGTAGCTAATTGCTTAGGGGGGTTCTGTCCCTGAGAACTAGTGCTAGAAGCAAGGGCAGGTGGCGGAGTTTGTGGGAGTGGCTGAGTGTTTGTGAGACCTTCAGGTGAAGGTGCCATCTGTGGGTGTATGGTGGCAGATGGACTTTGGTCTTGAGTCATTTTGGTGAGTAGCTCTTTGAGTCTACTCACCTCAT
The DNA here is from genome assembly GCA_024085815.1 of Flaveria linearis. Classification (NCBI taxonomy): domain Eukaryota; kingdom Viridiplantae; phylum Streptophyta; class Magnoliopsida; order Asterales; family Asteraceae; genus Flaveria; species Flaveria linearis. The sequence continues at coordinate 53,992,047 of CM044005.1, forward strand.
CCTCAAGAATGGTGTTTTGAGCTACTACATCATAGAAAAAGCTCAGGTCATCATCAGTTGTAACTGAATCACCTGACCTCCTGATTGAATCAGGATGTACATGTACTAAGTGTGGCTCAGTGATCACATGTGCCCCTTGTTCTTGGTACTGGGGACTTCCTGCCTCCGGATTGGATCCATCATCGGCAGTTGCCTCTGGTGAGGACTTAGAAATGGTACTAACTTCTTCTTGTTCATATGCTGATACAGGGGAAGTGGCAGCCTCACCAGATTGTCCTATCTCCTTTGCCACACTTGGAGATGAGACATTTGATTCCCTGTGTTATGGGCTCCCATCAACACTTAAATCCACCCTCTTTGTGGTTGGAGTTTTCCCAGTTGTGGTTGGTTCCTGGGGAGAGGGTGGAGTGTTAAGATGAGTCAACACTTTGGCAATTATGAATGTAGGGCTTTGAGGGGCGGTTGCAGTGGGAGATGGGGTAGAAGCAATATGCACATGGGGAGATGTGTGCTTTTCAATGGCAACCTCCTCAAGTGAGAAAGGTTCCAGATGTGTGGCAGCCCCGGAAATGGTTGCATCGGGCTCCTGTAGAGAGGATGCCTGTGCGGTTATGGTTGGTGGAGTCGTGGTAATTGCTGGGAGAATCGTGCAAGCAATTACTTCCTGCCTTTGTTGTGTAGGGGCATCCTCAGGGGACTCATCTCCCTGAGTAGCCTGTTTGGGTTTCTTTTGTTTGGGTTTGGTGGGGACTTTGGATTTGGAGGTGGAGGCTGTGGGTTCCAGCTGCGTGGGTTTTCGCAGCTTGGCAGCCTTTTTGAGTGTCTGGTCAGTGTTGTGCCTGGAGTATACCTCAGGCAATACAGCCATGGTAGGGACTCCAAGGCCAACAAGTCCCTCAGCATGTAGCTAGTTCTCTATTATGGCCATTATGAACCGTGGATATAGTATCCAACGGTTAGCAAAAGGTTTTATAGCCATATCCTTAAGTTCCAACAAGATTATTTTAGAAAAATTTAAGTTTTGGTTCTCAAGGATAGAGAATAATACCTGCTACCACCTTGTTGACATTTGGTCCCATGAGGAGGTCTTTGGGGCTAAGCAAACATTCACCATGTGGAATATAAGGCATTCGACATCATGGAAATGTTTCTTGAGCAGGGTAGAGGCATGAAGGTCACCCTGATAGCCATGGTGTGCAAATGAAAGATCAGTGGTGCCTTTTGGATATTCGGTTGGGAAGGTGGCATCATCTAATTTTAGGGTTTGGTGGATGATTTCCGGATTGATAACCACCTTCTGGTTGTTGACGAACGACTGGAGAGAGACCTCGGCGTCGTTCTCTCCAGTAAGGGTGACGTTCGTCCAGAACTGGCTTAAGGATTCGGCGTGAATGGTGGGATTGATGAGAAAGGCCGTTTGGAATGGGGAATCGACCATGAGATCAATGGCTTTATCAAACTTGCGCCAGAATGGTGATTTGGTCAGGTAGGCAACACAGTTGTGACGGGGTTTAATATGCATGGTCGCCATTAACGGTAGGAGAGAGGTTTCAGAGTTTTTGGAACATTAGGTTATGAGAGAATGAAAAACTATAAAGGTTTTGGTGTTAGGCATTAGTTGTTGAAACGGCTGAAAGAAAACGACTGAAGGTTTTGGTGTTAGGCATTAGTTGTTGAAACGACTGATAACATTGTTTTAACCTTCAGATGTTATAAACATCCGAGGACTTGGTGTTAGTCATCAGTAGTTGAAACTACTGAGACCGTGGTTTTGTCCTTCAGATGTTGCAAACGACTGAAGACTTGTTGTTAGTCATCAGTAGTTATAAACTACTGAAGACATGTTTTCATCTTCAGACGTTGTAAACAACTGAAGACTTGGTATTAGTCTTCAGTAGTTGTAAACTACTGACATCAGTAGTTGTAAACTACTGAAGACATGGTTTTGGCTTCAGTTGTTGTAAACAACCGAGGACTTGGTGTCAGTCATCAGTAGTTGTAAAACTACTGAAGACATGGTTTTGTCCTTCAGTTGTTTGGTATGAAACAGCAGACGAAATCAGCTGAAGAGTAAAATTACTCATCAGCTGTTGTCGTCAATTCAGTTGTTTCATGCTGACCTCAACATTTACTCATCAACTCTTTGGCTGACTTTCAGATGTTTCATTGGCCTTCATCTCTTGCGAATATTTATTCCTCAGCTCTTGTGAACAAATGTTCATAAGACCTGATGAAATAAATTATTCTTCAGAGCTTATGAACAAATTTTGTCTTCAGTACTTATGTGTAAGATTACACATCAGTACTTGTGAACAAAATTTGTTCTTCACTACTTATTTGTTTGAAACCTATACATCAGTAGGTATAACCACATCAGTAGTTGTAACTACATCAGTTGTTTTCAACAAATAATGTACTTCAGTACTTTGAAGCATTTTAGTCTTCAGTAGTTATGAAAAATGCTGAAGACTAAATTACTAAACAATACTTATTTTTGACTTTTGCATACTAATGCTCATCAGTACTTGTGAGCTGAGAGCATCAGTATTAGTCAAATTATTATAGCTGCAGCGTACCAAGCCTTAGTACCATATTTTGAAATGTGGCACTATCTAAAGGCTTAGTAAATATGTCTGCAAGCTCATCAGCACTAGGCACAAACTTTGGATCAATCAGACCTTTTTCATAGCAATCCCTAATAAAATGATGTCTGATCTCAATATGTTTGGTCGTAGAGTGTTGGACTGGATTTTTAACAATACAAAGAGCTGAAGCACTATCCATTAATAATGGAGTCTTAGTCTCTGTAATGCCATAATCAAAGAGTTGATTCTGAAGCCAGAGTACCTGGGATGTATAACTTGCAGCAGCAATGTACTCAGCTTCAACAGTGGATGTAGCAATGGATGTTTGTTTCTTACTCTGCCAAGAAACTAAACAATTACCTAGGAATTGGCAACCACCAGAAGTGGATTTTCTGGTGACTATGCATCCTGCATAGTCACTATCAGAGAAAGCAACTAATTTGCAAAAATGCCCAGTAGAATACCAAAGACCTAGAGATTGGGTACCTTGCAAATATCTAAAGATCCTTTTGACTGCAATCAAATGGGATTCTTTAGGTACAGCCTGAAATCTAGCACAGGCACATGTTGCAAACATAATGTCTAGTCAAGAAGCTGTAAGGTACATCAAGGACCCAATCATACATGTGTAAAGGGTTTCATCAACCGCTTTACCTTTCTGAATGCTGCTCATGGGAGTAGAACAGGGCTTACATTTTTGTAAATCAAACTTATTTAACTACTCTTTTGTATATTTGGATTGATGGATGAAGGTTCCATTAGCCCTTTGTTTGATTTGCAACCCTAGAAAGAACTGTAATTCTCCCATAGCACTAATTTCAAACTTTTGCTTCATTAGCTTAGTGAATTCATCACACAACTGTGGATCAGAGGACGCAAAAATTATATCATCAACATAAATTTAAACAAGTAGCTTATGCTGTCCCACATTCTTAATGAATAAAGTTTTATCAATGGAGCCTCTAGTGAAATTATTCTGTAGAAGAAAATTAGATAATGTTTCATACCAGGCTCTAGGAGCTTGTTTCAACCCATAAAGAGCCTTATCAAGCTTATACACCCAATCAGGATGTTTATTATCCTCAAAGCCTGGTGGTTGACACACATAAACTTCTTCTTTTATTTTACCATATAAAAAGGCACTTTTGACATCCATTTGAAAAACTTTAAGATTGTGAAAGGCAGCATAAACTAAGAACAATCTAATTGCCTCTAGTCTGGCTACAGGGGCAAAGGTTTCATCATAATCGATGCCTTCATCTTGTGCAAACCCTTGTACAACCAGCCTGGCCTTGTTCTTGACAATTTGGCCCTTTTCATCAGTTTTATTCCTAAACACCCATTTAGTGCCTATTGCACACTTACCATGGGGTAAAGGAACAAGCTCCCACACTTGCTGTTTTTTGAACTGAAAAAGCTCAAGCTGCATTGCTTCAACCCATCCATTGTCTCTTAGTGCAACATGATAATTCTTTGGCTCTTGCTAACTGATGAAGAGAGCATAGAAGCAGAAATTGGACAATTGACTCCTGGTTGAAACTCCAACATTGACATCACCAATGATTTGAGACATTGGGTGATTATTCAGCTCTTGATAGACAATAAGATCAGTGAAAGTGTTTGTAGGACCTTCAGCAGCAACAAATGGTGATGTAGATTCTTGAAACCAAGTAGGAGATGGTAACTCAAATGAAGTAGAGGATTCAGAAATCTCATCAGCATTTGTTGTGGATGGAGCTGCTGAAGCTACAGGAGCATCAGGTTTAGTTGACTCAGGCAGGTGGTCACTAAACCTGAAAAGGTGAGTACTTGCTACATCATCATCAGTACCACCAGGTGGAGAACTGTTGACAGGAACAACAGCTGGAGGTTGATAAGGAACATATTGAAGTATGTACAGATCAAATAACTCCACAGGGTTTTGTGGAATCTTGTTCTTTGGAGATTCATTAAACTTCATATGCAAAGTCTCTTCAACCATCTTTGTTCTGCAGTTGAAAACTCAGTATGCCTTGCAAGTTGATGAATAACCAACAAAATACCCTGCATCCACCTTTGATGCAAACTTCTTGAGTGGATTGCTTGTGTTAAGAATGAAACAAGGACACCCAAAGGCTCTAAAGAAGGAAATCAAAGGGGCCAAATTATGAAGTACTTCATAAGGAGTCTTCATCAACCTCTAATTCACTAATACTCTATTTTGCACATAGCAAGCTGTGTTGACAGCTTCAGCCCAAAAGGTTAGTGGCAATCCTGAGTCAGCCAGCATTGACCTTGCAGCTTCAATGAGGGTCCTGTTCTTTCTCTCTACTACTCCATTTTGTTCAGGAGTTCTTGGAAAGCTGAACTGCCTTTTGATTCCCTTTGATAGATAGAAGTCATCAAGTGTGTGATTTCTAAACTCTGTGCCATTGTCACTCCTCACACACTTGACTGGAAGGGGATACTGCTTCTCCACATATAACACAAAGTTCATTATAGCTTTTGCAGCTTCATCTTTGGAGTGCAAGAAGAAAGTCCATACAAATCTGGAGTAATCATCTGTAGGATTCTATGTGCCCAAGAAATGTACAATATTGATGTGGTTAGTACGTTATGATCCAAGTCGGGTTATACCCAATAACAAGCTTGGCAAACACCAATTTATATTTAATTGATGATATGATCATGCAATTAAATATTTACACCAATTTAGAAAATGGGTTTTCTAAATAAGTTGCATATGAGAGGGAACAACTTATTAGAATATTTTGTTCAATAATATTATTTGAAATGTCATTTAAATTAGTTAGATGACATCAAATAATAATGAGAAATTATAACTTATATGTTAAATGGTTAATTGTATAAGTTATATAACTTGTACATGCAATTAAATGTTAATTACATGTCTAGTTAACAAGACCATTTAACATAAGTGTATGTGTCCAATTTAAAAGGGGGGAAACCCTTTTTAATTGAAAGATTCGACCACCCCCTCCCTTTTATTTCATTGGACCAATTTGTCTTGGAACATACACACATCATAAGTGTTCTTGGGGTCTTGATTTCTCAACACACTTTATCATTTTGCATGCAAAAGAAAAGCCCTCCTCTCTCTCTCTAAACCCACGGTTTCAAGCAACAGAAAAAGAGGTTCAAGAAGCTTGTTCTTATGGTGTTTCTCCCTAACAAGAAGCTGTATTGCAAGGGCTTGGGGTATACAAGCTTGAGAGGTCCTATCCTTGAAGCCTTGGCCAAAATTTGAAGCATCAAACATCCTCCTTTTGATCGGTTTTTGGCTGCTGAAAAGGTAGAAATCACAGCTCATTGTGGCTGTGATTTTATGTAGTTTTACATGCGTTAAAAGCTTGTTCATACACATATTAAAGATCCTTTTGATTTGGGTTTGTTTTTCATCTTAAAAACATAATTTAGAACATGAAATTTTCAGATTATATACATGTTATAATCCTAAACATCCGCTGCATTTTCTGAAAGTTTAATAGGTTAAACTATGTTCTTGTGTTCTAACAAACCCTTCAATGGCATCAAGAGCCGGTTATGTGGATGACTTGCTTGTTTTGTCCTTTAAAATTGGTTTTAAAGGATGATTATAAACTAAGAATAGGCTGACTTTGGGCTGCAATATTTCTGTTTTGTTGAATCCCCAACTTTCATGGTTATATTATACATGCTTATGGTTAAATCTTGAAAGATATACATATTGATATGTTGTGTTGTTTGGATAACATCTTAACCCGAAATTTTCAGTTTATGTTGGCTGAAAATTCGTGGGTTTTGAGGGGATTCATAGTTATATTTTGGATGATATGATCATTGGTTGTTAGTGTGCATAACCTAGCTTTTGGCCTTGTGTTGTTTGGATGATTCAAATGGTTGTTTTATTCATTCAATTGGGTTGTAATATTTGTGTTTATTCGATTGGGTTGTAATTATTTATTCATTTGGTTATGTAATTAATAGATTAGGTGCATTTATTTTACTAGAAAAATGTATTAGGATACATTTTTATAAAAGGAAGATGCACAAGATCAAGACCCAAGGATGGACATCAAAGACATGGACCTTGAAGTATTTGGATATGGATTCAAGTGGGAGTCCATGGACACATGTAATGTGTCATTACAAACCCTTAGGAAAGACCTTATGACAATACTTGTGATGGCAAACAAGTGTTGTCAACTTAGTAGCTAAGGTTATGCACTCATGTTTATATGTTTATGCTTGTTTGATTGTTTGTTGTTTGATTGTTTGGTTGATATTTGGATATTCATAACAAACTCATTAACAAACTTAACAAGCTGAAAATTGATGGTTCTTAAAAGTTAATAAAAGGTTATTAAAATGATTTAATGATTTTAAAGATTAAAATAGGTTTTAATCAAAGAACCATAGGATACCTTGTATTTGAAAGCATGCAAATACAAGTACATAGAGTTTTCTAAACTAGAATTATGAAACCTCTAAATATATAACAAACAAGTTTAACACCATCCTTTTGCACAACACTTAAGTCATTTGGAAACTCTTAATGGAATAAAGGTCACCTAACCATTTTGAGGGAACTTATGCCTTAAGGTGGGAATAGCACATTGGTGGGATAAAGGTCACCTAACTACTCATGTTGGTAAACTCACATGTGTGTGCAAGTAGGGTAACTTGATTTGCAAACCATGTTAAATGGATCACCTAAAATATGGTTTCCAAATGGTGTTGATGGAATTAACATGCCGACTTTCCATATGATGATTAAAGTCGATCCCATACCTCTAGAAGTTGCAAATGGTTGCAATCGTCAATCGTTGACCACCTTATTAATTTAAATCGTGCGACAAAGGTCACCTAACCACAACTTAAATGTAATGTTGGGTTCTAGATTTTAATATAAAATTAACCATAAAAGGCATTAATTATTAAAATTAGCAATATCGAAAATACTGAAATAGATCTTTGTTAAATTTTGTAGATGGCCACCAATAATGATAATCACGATAACTCATCCGCGTCAAACCAATCATTACGAGCGATCCTCCAAAAGGAACGTCTAAATCATAACAACTTTATTGATTGGTATCGAAACTTGAGAATCGTTCTCAAGCAAGAGAAAAGATCATATGTTTTAGACGACCCTATCCCCGATCAACCTAGCGAGGATGATGAGGAGGCCTTTAACGATTGGATAAAATACACTGAGGACCCGATCTAAGTGTCTTGTCTCCTGCTAGCGAGCATGACTCCGGATCTCCAAAAGGAGTATGAACATCACGGAGCTTACGACATGATAACCCAGCTGAAGGAAACGTTCCAACAGCAAGCAAGGGTTGAGCGCTTCGAAACGGTTCGAGCACTCCATGCATGTCGTATGGACGACAACCAATCTGTTTCATCTTATGTACTTAAGATGAAAAGTCATATTGACCGCCTCGAGAGGCTAAATTGTCCCGTCTCGAAGGAATTTGCCACGGATTTGATCCTAAATGGCCTTACCAAGAAGTTCGAGACATTCGTGTTGAACTACAACATGAATGCTTGGGACAAAAGCATTGGTGAGCTTCACTCAATGCTTAAAATGGCCGAGGCGGCCATGGGTAAAAGGGTTTTATCCGTTCTCACCATCAATGAAGGTGGGAACAACAAAAGGCCTCATCCTGCACCCAAGGCAAAGGTTGCCAAGGGTAAAGGACCCGTATGGGGAAAGGGGAAAGGGGTGGCAAAGGTGCCACCCAAACCATAAGAGAAAAATCAAAAGGTTGCTACCAACGACCCATGCTTCAAGTGTGGGGAGATTGGACATTGGGCAAGGAATTGTCCTATCCATCTCCAAGAGTTGAAAGCTAAGAGAGATGCCGGCAGACCTCAGGTACAATATACATGATTCATATTGATCTTAATGTTACATCTTCTAACATATAGGTATTGGATACCGGATGTGGAACTCATATTTGCAATTTGTTGCAGGGGTTCACAAGAAGTAGGGACTTCAATCAAGGGGATGTTAGCCTCTTCATGGGCAATGGAACTAAAGTCTTAGTTGAAGCTCGTGGGGACTACATCCTAAAACTTCCAAGTGGCTTGGAAGTTATTTTGAAGAATGTTTTGTATGCTCCTAGTTTGACTAGGAACATTATTTCTATATCCCAATTAAGACATTATGATTATGTATTATCCTTTATTGAAAATGATATTCATGTTTCGTTAAATGGTATGTTCTATTTTAAAGCTATTCCCATTAATGGTATTTATGAATTGGTTCATGAAAATACTTTAAATAGTTCATTGTACCAAACTAACACCAAGAAACTCAAGTTGGACTTGAGTGATACCTATATTTGGCATTGTCGTCTTGGTCATATAAACAAGAAACGTTTACAAACACTTCAAAAGAATGGTCTTTTAAAAACAAATGAATGTGATTCATTTGATGTTTGTGAATGTTGTTTACAAGGTAAGATGACTAAGGCACCCTTTAGTGGAACTAACAAAAGGGTAAAAGATTTATTAGGTATCATACATTCGGATGTATGTGGTCCTTTTAAGCCAATGACTAGGAATGGTGAAAGATACTTCATTACCTTTACCGACGATTATAGTCGCTATGGGTATGTGTACTTATTAAGGCACAAAGATGAAGCTTTTGAAATGTTCAAAGTGTTCAAGAATGAAGTAGAAAATCAACTCAACAAGTCGATTAAAGTTCTCCGCACCGAAAGAGGAGGTGAATACCTAAGTGATGTTTTTCAAGATCATCTTAGGAGTTGTGGGATTGTCTCACAACTCACTCCACCTGGAACACCACAACATAATGGTGTATCTGAGAGGAGGAATCGAACCTTATTGGATATGGTTCGATCTATGATGGCTAGAAGCACATTGCCTCTATCATTTTGGGGTTTCGCTTTGCTCTCCGCGACCCGTATTCTAAATATGGCCCCAACCACAAAGGTGGAAAGGACACCTTTTGAGATATGGCATGGAAGAGTTCCGTCCCTATCATACTTAAGGGTTTGGGGGTGTGAGGCTTATGTTAAGACTCCCACCCCAAACAAATTGGAAGTCCGATCCACCAAGTGTATCTTTGTTGGATATCCTAGAGATTCTATGGGATATTATTTTTATGATCCACTGGAACAAAAGGTGTTTGTTGCCAGAAAGGGTGAATTCTTAGAAGCAAAGTTCCTTATGGAAGGAACTAGCACTAGAACAGTGGATCTTGAGGAAGATCATGAACCACAACCCGATGCACGTTTGGTTGAAGCTAACACTCAACATGAGGATGTTGAGGATGATCAAGGAGTTAATCAATACACACAAGACGTTCGCAGAAGTGGTAGAACTAGTAATCCACCTAAAAGATACGGATTTTTCATGGATGGATGCTATGTGGTAGATTCAGATGAACCAACCACATACCATAATGCAATGTCCAATTCGGATTGTGACAAATGGCTAGAAGCCATGAACGTTGAGATGCAATCCATGTATGACAATCAAGTTTGGGAACTTGTTGTACCACCTCTTAATTCCAAGTAGATATGCATGGAAACTTGGATACTTATAAAGCTAGACTTGTAGCAAAGGGTTTCACTCAAACTCAAGGGGTTGACTATGATGAAACTTTCTCACCTGTTGCGATGCTAAAGTCTATAAGGATATTGTTTGCCATAGCAGCTCATTATGATTATGAGATTTGGCAAATGGATGTCAAAACCGCTTTCCTAAATGGATATCTTGAGGAAGATGTCTATATGGTTTAGCCTGAAGGTTTTGTCAATCCAAAATATCCTAATAAAGTATGCAAGTTAAGAAATCAATCTATGGATTGAAACAAGCATCGAGAAGCTGGAATCATCGTTTTGATGAGGAGGTAAAGAAATTTGGCTTCATCAAAAACGCTGATGAGGCTTGTGTGTATAAAAAGGCTAGTGGGAGCACAATAACTTTCCTAGTATTGTATGTTGATGACATACTACTATTTGGAAACGACATTCCCACCTTGGAAGGTATAAAAACCTGGCTTGGAACTTGTTTTTCTATTAAGGATCTTGGTGAAGCCGCCTATATTCTGGGAATAAAGATCTATAGGGATAGATCAAGGCGGTTGTTTGGTTTGAATCAAAGTGAATACATTGATAAAATCTTGAAAAGGTTCAAGATGGAGAACTCTAAGAAAGGTGCGGTACCTATTCAAAGAGGAGCGATATTGAGTACGACTAAATGTCCAAGCTCAAAGGATGAGCAAGATAAAATGAAGGCAATCCCATACACATCTTCTATTGGATCCATCATGTATGCGATGTGTTGGATCATGATAAGGCTGGTGCAACCAAAATCACTTCATAGTCACTTTTGGTGCTACATTGAAGGGCTTCCGAAGCCAAGTAAGAGATCTTTCGAGAGTCTGAGGAACAACAGCTGAAGATATCTACTGAAAGCAAAAGCTGAAGTCAACTGCTGAAGACAACAGCTGAAGCCAACAGCTGAAGATATCTACTGAAGGCAAAAGCTGAAGTCAACTACTGAAGACAACAGCTGAAGCCAACAGCTGAAGACTATCTTCCGAAGAGAAAGTCTGATGAAAGAGCTGAAGACAAAGTCTGAAAGCTTCCGAAGACAAAGTATGATGAAAGAGCTGAAGACAAAGTCTGAAAGCTTCCGAAGACAAAGAAGACTCCAAGCTTCGGAAGAAGCAGTCTTCCGAAGTATAAGTGCCTTCGGAAGAAGTTATACTTGCGAAGCACTTTATCCTTCGGAAGACATTGCTATGTCCAGCAGATAAAAGTATGGTCCTTGTCAGTCCGCTGCAGACCTCTGATACAGCATGGCATCTTCCTAAAGAGCCATGTTGTTGACCATACTTTATTCTACTGTTCACCTTTTTATGTTAGTACATGTTACCAACTTTAGTTGGTGACAAAAGGTAAGTCAGGGACATGTCCTGACTACCAACTCTCAGGCAAAATGTCTGAAAGACCTCACCGAGAGTCTTGTAGTATAGATGTAAGGTTAGAGGTGTCCAGCTAGAATCAAAGTATACCCGGCTATAGGTAGTATTATATATATCTTCTCCCTGTAACTCTTTAGATAAGCGATTTTGAGTCCAAGTGTCTTGTAATCCTTTGAGTTGAGAAGCAATATATAAAAGTACCTTGAAAATTTACTTGCTGTGTTAAATTTTCTTACTGCTTGTTACTTGTTATATTATGATCAACTCTTCATAAGACTGCTTGCTGAGTGTTGATTCACAGTGAGTTGAGAGAAAAACCACCCATTATCGATCCTGCAATTGGTATCAGAGCTCCAGGGTCTTGATTGTGAGATCTTACCATCCTAATCAACCTGTTTTTCACTCCTCACCACAATCCACTCACTCAAATGGCCGCTCTCTCCAAGGCTGATATGGAAACCGATACCTTGACCAAGTCCCCAATGATCACTCCTGAAGACTTTGACACATGGTGTATCAGGATGGAAGGCTTCATCAAGTGTCAAGATTCAAGGATGTGGGACTCCATTGTCAATGGTCCTTTCATACCAAGCACTACATCTGCCACTGGTAATCGCATCATTCCAAAAGATGTTGATGATTACTCAGAGGAAGACAGGAAGAGAATAGAGCTAGACCAAAGGGCTATGACTTCTGTCCAAACTGCTCTCCACAACTCCGTCTACAGACGCTTCAAGAAGTGCAAAACTGCTAAAGACTTATGGGAAGCATTGAAGCTGATGTATGAGGGATCCAAGGAAACCTAAGAGAACAAGAAAGATCTCTTGAAGCAGCAGTTTGAGAACTTTACATTCAAGGCTGGTGAGACCTTGACTCAACAATACTTCAGGTATGTTGAGCTAGTAGATACTCTGGTGGATATTGGAGTAGCTCTTGAGAACAGAGACATAGTTAGGAAGTTCATGTCTTCTCTTCCTAAACTATGGACTCACTACTGTGTTGTCATCAAGAGAACTTCGGACCTTAAGACTCTTTCTCTCACAGAGTTGTATGGTATCCTAAGTGCATTTCAGATGGAGATGAACATGCAGAACTCCTCTGAACACTCCAATAACCAACTGAGTTCAGCCCTTCATGTAGTTGAAAGGGAAAGCATAGAACCACAACATCAGTTGCTATGCTATCCTGACAACTCACATACTGGAACCTTCATTACTCTACCTGAGACTCCAAAGTCGCAAAAGGTTCAACACAACTCCTTTCAGGATAATTGTGCCTTTGTCTTTGGAAGTGGACACTCTGGTGATTTTCAATACTGCTTTGATGATCTTGAGTGCTTCAGTCCAGATGATATGGAGTATGTGGACATTATCCAGCAGATGGCTCTTTTAACTTACAGAGTGAAGAAGTTCTTCAAGAGAACTGGAAGGCAATTCCATCAAAACCCAGTCAACAGCAAGTGTGGGTTTGATAAGAGCAAAGCAAAGTGTTACAACTGCAACCAACTTGGTCACTTTGCTATGGAATGCAAGGCTCCCAAGAACAATCCGGGAACCCCACAGGCCTCCACACATCCTACTGCTCCCAAGTATGAAGAAAAGTCAACTGAAACAACTGCTATTGCTCAGGAAGTTGACTGGAGCTTCATGGTACAAGATGTGACTCCCACTCAAGCACTCATGGCCGGAACAGATGATGATCAGGTATATGAACATCTTTGTACTGCTGCCTGTATTGCTAAAGTTAAACTGTATAAGGATTACATTTCGGAAATCAGATCTGAGGTTGAGCCTTTAAACGTGCTAAAATCTGATTTTAAGAGAGCTGAATCTGACTATCAAAGGAAAATTGATGAGTTAGAGAAAACTGTGTCTCTTTTAAAACATGAAAAGACTAACTATAAGACTCAAATCAAAGATCTGATCTCCAAACTATCTGAAGTTCAAGCCCAGTTAGTCACAGCTGAGGCTCAGGCCAGGAAGCAAGCTATTGCTGAGCAAAGCTTCCAAACTATTTTTGCATCAACCCCTCATTCCAAAATGTTTTATCAAAACAAAGAAGAGTTGGGAACCAGTGAAATAGCTCCACCACACTCTTATGAGTCTATTAGACTACCTAGATGTGGTACTGAAGAGCAAGAGGTTCCAACTGCTGACCCTTCTCCATTGGAACTAGAGGAGGAAGCAAAAATAGTGGCCTCCACAGGGGAGAAAAAGGAGGATACACCCATCTCCACCTGTGAAGACCAAATCCTGACCACTAAGGCAAGAAGAAGCAGAGCTAAAGCTGCTAGAAGGACTGCCAAGAAGGTTGCAGAGTCCAAGCTTAAGATTGACCCTAAGAAAAAGGGTGTCTTCATTTCTGCCGAATTTCAAGTGGTAGGTACTCCTGATTTAGGAAAGGAGTGTAGTACCAGCACTCCTGTCCTACTAAAGGATCAGAAGTTGAAAGGGAAAGTTGCTGATGAAGAGAAGAAACCCAAGAAACAGCAACCCGCAAGTTCCCAGAAGACTAACATTGCATGCATAATGTGTGGTCTGCACAACCACATGGCTAAAGATTGTTATTACAATCCAGCAAGCACATATTATGCAAATAATGTTAGAAAAGAAGGAGTCAGAGAAGGTTTCTCAGCTGGACCACTTCAAAAGGTCCAAATGATGAAAAAGGGAAAGTTGGTCTCGGAAGCCAAGTTGCTTTCGGAAGAAACTGCTTCTTTCGAAGGGAAAGTGGCTTCGGAAGCCAAAACTTCTAAGGTTCGGAAGAACAAGAAGGCTCCCTTGAAACCATCTCAGAAGAAGACTACTTCGGAAGAAAAGGTGGTGAAGGCTTCTTCCGAAAAGAGAGAAGCTTCGGAAGAAGTCCATGCTGCAAAAGCTTCAACAAGCTCATCCTCAAAGATCAACCAAAGGATGGATTGGAAGATCAAGGAAGATGCTGCAGCCCAAACCTCTTCTTCAACAACGACCTCTTTTGAACCCCATTGCATATCTTTTGGTTCAATTATGTCACTATCTTTGGAAGAGCCAAGCCTTCCAAACAAAACTAACCAACTCATCTTATGTGCAGGGACATCCATTTGACAAGAACAACAATATCTGGATTGTATATAGTGGATGCTCCAGGCACATGACAGGGAACAGATCTCTCCTTCAACAATTCCAGAACTTTGATGGAGGGCCTGTCCAATTTGGAGGTGAGGCCGGAGGATATATTTCTGGCAGAGGAAGTATATCCAATGGCGGAATAAACATTGACAAAGTTCACTTTGTCAAACAGCTTGAACACAATCTGTTAAGTGTTTCTCAATTCTGTGACCAGAAGCATCAGATGCTTTTCACAGAACATGAGTGCATTATCCTCAGACCAGGGATGACAATTCCTCCGGAATTGGTGCTTCTCAGATCTCCCAGGAAAGCGGATATGTACAAGCTAGATATGAACAATGCTTCTCCTATGGGTGAAGTATCATGCTTTCTTTCCAAAGCTGATAGTGATGAGTCAACACTATGGCATAAACGCATGTGTCATGTGAATTTTAAAACAATGAATAAATTGGCTAAAAATAACTTGGTACATGGTTTGCCTAAAAAGGAATTTTTCTGCAAAGATAACTGTGTTGCATGCCTGAAAGGGAAACAACACAGATCATCTCATAAATCCAAATGTGTTAACTCTATCACCACTCCATTACACTTATTGCACATGGATCTCTTTGTTCCCACAAGTATAATGAGCATTGGAAGGAAATCATACTGCCTTGTGATTGTTGATGATTTTACAAGATTTACATGGGTATTCTTTTTAAGAAGTAAAGATGAAACTGCTGAAACTTTAAAATCTTTTATTCTTAAAATAGAAAATCAAATTGATCACAAGGTTAAGATTATTAGAAGTGATCAAGTGACTGAGTTTAAGAACTTCGTTCTTGACTCATTCTGTGACTCAAAAGGGATTGCCAGACAATATATTGCTCCTAGAACTCCTCAACAAAACGGTGTTGCTGAGAGGAGGAATAGGACACTTATTGAGGCTACTCGGACCATGTTAGCTGATTCAAAGCTGCCTCTAACATTCTGGGCAGAGGCAGTCAGCACTGCATGCTATGTTCAGAACAGGGTTCTTGTAGTGAAGCCCCATGGAAAAACCCCTTATGAGTTATGGAACAAGAGGCCACCGTTCATTGGCTTTCTAAGGTCCTTTGGCTGCAGGTGTACCATACTTAACACAAAGGACAACTTAGCAAAGTTTGCTGAGAAGTAGCTCCAAAGCTTATAGAGTATACAATATCAAGAATCAACAATTTGAGGAGTCATCCAACATAGTTGTTAATGAGCACACTCCTTGTGTTAGGGGGAATGGACCTGAGTATATCTTTGACTTAGAATTGTTTCCAAACTATTCTAAACCATCTTGTGAGAATGTTTCAGCTGGAACAGGTGCTCAAAGTGATGCTGAGGCTGATGCAGGACAACTATATGAGCTTCCCAGACCTCTTCCAAATTCTCCAAGAGCTGAAAGGCAACAAGCTTCAACTATTCACAGATCTGACAGTGTAACTATCTCCAGAAATAGTAAAGCTTCAACAAGTGAATCACTTGATCAACCTCAAATTCTTCAGGTGATCCATTACAACACCAGGTTGAGGGAAGTAGTATTCTGAAGGAACAGGCAACTATTAATACTACTTCACAACCAACCATTGATGATGTTTCTCAATCATTCAATCAGTCCTCATTGAATGACTCTGAAACAGCAGTTGGACAGAGTGATCCAGTTCCTGATCAGAATATGTCTAACCTAGACTTCTCTCTGCAACTGGAAGTGATTCCTCGTCTTAGGATTCACAACACTCATCCAACTGAGAACATCATAGGGAATGTCTCTGAGTGTGTGAGAATAAGAGGACAAACTCATCATGGGAATGTCTGCTTGTACTCATGCTTCTTGTCTCAGATGGAACAAAGAAGGTAGAAGATGCCTTAAAGGATAGTAGTTGGGTTGAATCGATGCAGGAGGAGCTACTTCAATTCAGAAGACAAAAGGTCTGGAATCTATGCCCACTACCATCTGGTCAAGTACCCATAGGCATAAAATGGGTATTCAGGAACAAGAAAGATGATAGAGGCTTGATTATCAAGAACAAGGCAAGACTAGTAGTTCAAGGGTACAACCAGGAGGAAGGAATTGATTATACTGATGTCTTTGCACCCGTTGCAAGACTTGAGGTAGTTAGGATCTTCCTTGCTTTTGCTGCATCCAAGAACTTGACAGTCTACCAACTTGATGTCAAGTGTGCTTTTCTATATGGGGATATAGATAGGGAAATCTATGTGTGTCAACCTCCAGGATTTGAAGACCCAAAGCACCCCAACTATGTGTGCAAGCTGGATAAAGCTCTATATGGGCTGCACCAAGCACCTAGGCTGTGGTATGAGACCTTGTCTCAGTTTCTCCTGAAGAATGGATACACTAGAGGTACCATTGACAAGACTCTTTTCATCAGAAATAGTGGAGAAGACATTTTGCTTGTACAAGTCTATGTTGATGACATCATATTTGGTTCTTCAAACAACCAAATGTGCAAGGACTTTGAAAGCATCATGAAGCAGAAGTTTGAGATGAGTTCCATGGGAAAAATGGACTTTTTCCTTGGAATCCAGGTGAAACAGATGAAAGAAGGGTTATTCATAAGTCAATCTAAGTATGTCTCTGACATCTTAGAAAGATTTGAAATGAAGGACTGTAAACCAGCCAAGACACCCATACCCAGAAACCATAATCTTTGCCCTGACCTTGAGGGGAGGATACTGATCAACATCAGTATAGAGCAATTATTGGTTCTCTGATGTATCTCACTGCAAGTAGACCAGATATCATGTTTGCCACATGCATTTGTGCAAGATATCAGGTTGCTCCAAAGGAGTCTCACCTAGCTGCTGCAAAGAGAATCCTCAGATACCTCAAAGGAGCACCTAAACTAGGTCTCTGGTATCCAAGAAATAGTGATTTCAATCTCTATGGATACTCTGACAGTGACTATGGTGGCTGCAACATTGACAAGAAATCAACATCAGGAGGATGTCAATTTCTTGGTGGAAGGATTATCTCATGGCAATGCAAGAAACAATCCTGTGTCTCTACATCAACTGCTGAAGCTGAATACATTGCTGCTGCTAGCTGCCGTGCTCAACTGCTATGGATTCAAAATCAGATGTTAGACTATGGGTTCAACTTCATGACTACTCCTATCCATATTGACAACAATAGTGCTATCTCCATTACTGAGAATCCGGTGAAGCACTCCAAGACAAAGCACATTGATATCAGGTATCATTTCATTAGAGATATTCATGAGAAACAACTGATAAAGTTAATCAAAGTTGACTCAAATGAACAATATGCTGATTTGTTCACAAAGGCATTTGATGAACAAAGATTTAAATATCTCATATCAGCAATTGGGATGATAAACATTGAATAACTACCTCTTTTGAAAACCTTTTTAAATGAGTAATGTCTTGTGTCAATACAATTTAAGCCCAGTTACGAAAGATCTTTAAATTATTCCAAGTGTAAATTCCTTCCGAAGAGGAATTAACACTCGGAAGATATTCTGAATATCTTCCGAAGCCAAATTCCTCAATAGAAATTTTCTTCTCGGAAGAGTTTTTGGTCTCGGAAGAAGCGATTGATTTTATATCAGATCCACTTCCGAAACTTATACAACTCTCCATTCGGAAAGACAACTTTACCTTCGGAAGCAATGCCTTGCTTCGGAAGATAAAGTGCCTTCAAAGGACAATTTTACCTTCGGAAGCAATATCTTGCTTCGGAAGAGAAATTGCCTTCGGAAGAAAATTACCTTCGGAAATGTTTTACCTTCGGAAGTAAAGGTTTTATACGTAACGGATATCTTTTGGGCCCCACTCTGTAAAAAGTAAAGATTTTGTTCATGATGGTCAGATTATTTAAAATTATCCTTGCCGCCAACATCACTTCTCCGCCGTAAACCACCATACCACCCACAGTAACCCCAAAACAGTTACCCTATTACCGCCTATACCACAATTCATCGCCTTTTAAATAATCTTGACTGATCAATTTCATCTTCTTTTACCACTTTACAGCCCTAACTGTTCCTTCACTGTCAAACCCTCAAATTCACCTAAATTTCAAGCTTACCTTTTCTTCAATGGCGCTAAACCCTCAGCACAACCAAGTCGCATTACTTGATTCATCAAGGGATGCCGACTTCACCCAAATCATCACCTTTCTCACCGCATCCACATACCTCACTGCACTCACAGTTAACCCCACCGTATACTCCAACCATATGTCCGAATTCTGGAGCAACGGTGAAACTGCAGTTCTGAATGGGGTTCGAGTCCTGAGAAGCCGAGTTTGTGGCCAAGAGTTGGTCATCACCGAACAGCTCATCAGGGAGCATCTCGAGCTTCACGATGATGGGGCTCCTACTGAGTTCCCCAAAGAAGATGTGGAGGGCACCTATATCCTCATGGGATATGGAGGTGATGTCAGCAGGTCAACCGTATACAAGTTCAACTTCTCTTACCATTGGAAGTTCCTGCTACACATCATCCTACACTGCCTCTCCAACAAATCAGGGGGTTGGGATCAAATCCCATATTAACTAGGATGCCTAGTTCATGGGTTGTTGAGAGATCTCCGATTCAACTACTCACGATTTGTGTTGACCAACCTAATCGGCAATCTGAGCAGGGATACATTCTTCATGTATCCCCGATTTCTTCAACACATAATCAACTGTGAGATGGAACCAAGAAAGCTTGTCTGCGCAGCTGCTCTTCCTGTTCCACACATGAGGCCTACCATCTTCAAAATACTGAAGAAGATGTCCACCAACTTCACTGGAAGGTAGACTCCATTACCTCCAGAGATGACTGAGCACATAGCTCCTGGTGATATCCCTGTTATCCCCACAGGTGATGAACCCACACCAGCAACATCCACCACAATACCAAAACCTTCTTTACCCATCAAAGTCACTTACCAGAGACGCCCCAAACGAACCCTTGTTCAATCTACTCTGATTGAACAAGCTCCTCATGTTCACACCCAAAGGGCTAGAGTGGAATCATGGGCTCCCACTCAGTCCGAGGTCACACCATCCTTCACACTGACCTCAATGTGGGTTTTGAGCCTCCTCAGTCCTGAGCCCGAACCTCAAGCCTTAAGCCCACAGGGTGAGTCTCTACACTCCCCTGTGCAGCCTTCTAGGGACAGCCCCACCATAGGCTCAATGCCTGTAGACATTGATCTAAGTCTCGGGTCAGTAGGACTAACCACCCTCTCTTTCACTGACCTTTTACTCCGTACTGATGAAGAGATTACATCTCTCCATGGCCATGAAGTTGATCTACAACACCCTTTGAAAGATCAACAGAGCCAAGAGGGATCCCTTGTCTCTAGCCCCATCAGAAGCCGGCTACTGAGGTGAGTCCCACTGATGTGGAGGGGACTCATATAGACTCAGCTGCCACTACTCAGAGTCTCTCATTGAGCTCTCAGGACAGTGGTAACATCATTAGGACTGAGTCTATGGCAACTTTGCCTATTGACATCTCTGAAAGAGATGACTCTGAGCAAAGGAAACCAGGGTGCCAAGAAGCCACATCTGGTGGTGAGAGTGAGCATACTAGGTATGTTATCTCATCTCCCCGTGATTCTTCTCATGAAGATGAGGGAAGTATGCCACTCAGCAACTTGAGATTAACTCTCTCAAGGCTAAACTAGCTGAGAAACAGACGGAGAGGTCTGTTAGGCATGTAGCAATTCAGGTCTCAATGACTTCTTCCTCTAGCTCATATAGCTCTCAAGATGATGCTACCAAAAAGGGGGAGAAAGTTCAGAGACAAACATCTGAGGAACCACAGACCCAATTCGTTTCTTCCCAACTCATCACACTACCTGAGTCATCTCAATCCTTTCTGGAGATTGACTCAAGGATGCTTCAAGATCTCTACATACTTTTCACAAAGTTTGTATTGAGATCATCCCTAGAACAGCCCAGCCTCGACACCACACTTATATACTTTGGGGCTGAGGAGCTTCAAAGACTGACTGCACCTTCTACCACTGTGGAGGAAGTTGGTCAACCTAAGGTCTTCATGGAACCTGAGATTAGCTTCGAAGGGGAAATGGGGACTGATGTCCCAGCAACTGAAAAGATGGGACAGAACTTGCAGCAGTCTCATCTTCCGAAGCTCAAGCTGAAGCTTCCGAAGCCTACATGGAAGCCTCGGAAGAACAAGAAAAATCTTCCGAAGCCGAAATAGAAGCTGCGGAAGGCTTATTTTAGATGTCCGAGGAAACTGACCATCACAGATGTTATTGCTGAAATAGCATCTGAGTTGAGCAGGGAGGACATTTCTGACATTCCTCCAACCCAAGCACCAGCTGAACTTCTCTCTCAATCATAACCCTCCATCCAAGAACCACCACAGTCAAGCACTGCCAAAGACAAAGGAAAAAGAAAATTGACTGCGGAAGAGCTTCAGGAGGAGGAGAGGATTGAGAAGGCCAAAAAGAAAGGTAGGTTTCCTACTGAAAAGCTGCTAGCTGCTAGTTCTAAGGCAGCTGCTGCCAATCAGGAAGAGATCAACCAGAGGAGAAGAACAGCACTCATTGACCAGCTCATCAGTCTAGGAGCTGCCAATGAGGAGATACTCCTGCTACCACTAGAGGAGTTGGTGACTTTGGAGAGGTCAACCAGGCTACAACAAGAAAAGGAAGCCAGGTTGGCCTTAGAGAAGGAAGAAGAAGAGCAGAGGGAGGTAGCCCTGAAGCTGAGAGAGGATCGGATCAAATTCCTACTCTCAAGAGGCTTCAGTCTTCCTGAACTGTCTCCACATGACGATGACATGATCCTTCTGCTCCACAATAAATAGCAGGATCAAATGGAGAAGGAAAGAAGAAGGCTGCTAGGGAGAAGTTGAGGGAAAGGAAGAGGAGGGAGGAAGAGAAGGAGGTCACTGCCACCAAGAAGTCAACTGGCAAAGCCTGGATGAAGGACTATCTCCGGGCTCATGGCTTCTCTGGTAGGCAGGTGGGACCTATGTCCGAAAGGACACTCCAGCGGATAGTCAGTGAAATCAAAGCTGGAATCTGTTTGGGGAAAAGAAGGGAGATGTACAGGAGGGTACAGGGAACGGTCTCAACCCCAGCCACTCAACCACAGCCACAACCCACACCAGAACCAACTCCTTTTCCCATCAAAGCCGAACCCACTTATGAAACCTTCACCCCTCAACCCACAACTCTACCCAAACCTACCACATCACCTCAACCACCCAAACTACCCATCCTAAAACCCAAAACACAACCCAAAACCACTAAACCTAAGCCTACCCAACAAAAACCTAGACCATCCCCTCAGCCTCCTCAACATCTCTCCTTTGAGGAAATAAAGGAGTTCAAGACAAGGCTCATCAACTGCACTACCTTAAGCAGCATCTCCTGTGAGGGAGAGCTTATCAACATCACCTATGTTGATAACTCTTCAAGCTCCCTCACCCTAGGCAAATTTCTTGAATTGCCTAGAGACACTTTGGGCCAGGCTGCAAGACTTCTTGGTCTCAACTCCGATACCCTCAATGCTGAGGAGAAGAGACTAAGAAGAAGACTGGTGACTCTGCTGGATACTAGGAAAGAGGACAGGATTTCTGGTCAATCTCCTGGACCTAGAAATGCTATAATCCAGTGGAGGTTCGATGAACCTTCTCACAAGTTTGTTATGGTAAGGGAGAATGGCGAAACCAACAGGCTTAATGCCACTTCTCTACTGCATCTCAGCAGATTCGATCTTGCTGAGCTTGCAGAGAAGCCATTCTCCAATCCCTCCAACTCTGAGACTGCTGCACACATCAGAAACCAGATCAGCGGTCTCCACTTGGCTGAACGAAGTAGAAGAGCCAAGATTGAAGAAGAGTTGAAGTTGAAAAAAGTGGAAGACAAGGAAAGACCAACCACCAAAGGCACAGCCTTTCTACAGATGGTGGAAGGTCCTGAATTGGAACCAATAGTTCGATGGGAATATGACTATACTTCCCATCAACTAACTCTTTTCAGAGGGCCACAACAGAGGGTACACATAATCCAAGGTGACAGAGTAGAGGTTCTGTCCACCAAGGATCTGTACAAGATTCTCAGCACCATAGCAGGAAAGAATGAAGACACTGATAAACACCTACTTTCCTTGGTGCTGAGAACTTTGAGAAGAAGAGAGAAGTGAAGTTTTGGTAGCATCAGCCTAGGGGGAGTTTGTTGGATCATGATAAGGCTGGTGCAACCAAAATCACTTCATAGTCACTTTTGGTGCTACGTTGAAGGGCTTCCGAAGCCAAGTAATAGATCTTCCGAGAGTCTGAGGAAAAACAGCTGAAGATATCTACTGAAGGCAAAAGCTGAAGTCTACTGCTGAAGACAACAGCTGAAGCCAACAGCTGAAGATATCTACTGAAGGCAAAAGCTGAAGTCAACTGCTGAAGACAACAACTGAAGCCAACAGCTAAAGACTATCTTCCGAAGACAAAGTCTGATGAAAGAGCTGAAGACAAAGTCTGAAAGCTTCTTAAGACAAAGTATGATGAAAGAGCTGAAGACAAAGTCTGAAAGCTTCCGAAGACAAAGAAGACTCCAAGCTTCGGAAGAAGCAGTCTTCCGAAGTATAAGTGCCTTCGGAAGAAGTTATACTTCCGAAGCACTTTAACCTTCGGAAGACATTGCTATGTCCAGCAGATAAAAGTATGGTCCCTGTCAGTCCGCTGCAGACCTCTGATACAGCATGGCATCTTCCTAAAGAGCCATGTTGTTGACCATACTTTATTCTACTGTTCACCTTTTTATGTTAGTACATGTTACCAACTTTAGTTGGTGACAAAAGGTAAGTCAGGGACATGTCCTGACTACCAACTCTCAGGCAAAATGTCTGAAAGACCTCACCGAGAGTCTTGTAGTATAGATGTAAGGTTAGAGGTGTCCAGCTGGAATCAAAGTATACCCGGCTATAGGTAGTATTATATATATCTTCTCCCTGTAACTCTTTAGATAAGCGATTTTGAGTCCAAGTGTCTTGTAATCCTTTGAGTTGAGAAGCAATATATAAAAGTACCTTGAAAATTTACTTGCTGTGTTAAATTTTCTTACTGCTTGTTACTTGTTATATTGTGATCAACTCTTCATAAGACTGCTTGCTGAGTGTTGATTCACAGTGAGTTGAGAGAAAAACCACCCATTATCGATCCTGCACGATGATATGCGCTAGACAGGACGTGTCATGCGCCTTAAGCATGACAAGTCGTTACCAGTAAAATCCTGGAAACAGTCATTGGATGGTTGTTAAAAACATACTTAAGTACCTAAGGAGGACAAGAGATATGTTCCTAATCTATGGATCTGGTGATGAGGAACTCGTTGTAAAAGGTTACACGGATGCGGGTTTCCAAACCGATCGTGACGATTCACGGTCACAATCGGGATACATTTTCATTCTGAATGGAGGAGCGGTCTCTTGGAAGAGCTCCAAGCAGGATGTGGTGGCTCTATCAACTACAGAATCAGAATACGTTGCCGCCTAATTGGCAGCTCAAGAAGGTGCATGGTTGAAGAAATTCATTACCGATCTAGGGGTTGTCCCTTCCATTCAGGACCCCCTAGAGATATTTTGTGATAACGAGGGTGCGATTGCCCAAATCAAGGAACCCCATGCTCATCAAAAGACTAGGCACATTGAGCAGAGATTCAACTACATACGAGATGAAGTTGAAAAGGGAAAGATATGTATTCGCAAAGTTCACACGGATCAAAACATTGCGGATCCTCTCACGAAGCTCCTTGAAAAGGCAAAGCATGAAGGTCATACTTGTGCCATGGGACTTTGACATTCTAGTGATTGGATTTGATCAGTAAATTTTGTATTTGGGTATGTGGAACTCGTTATTATTTGAATAAAACTATTTGGTTATAATGTTTCAATTAATGTTCCAATTTAGCTTGTTTAATCCATGAGTAAATTGTTTACTCTAAATGTCCATAGTCGTTCAAACTTTTGGGAACAAGTGTGAGGGTAAGACTATTATGAACTTTGATTGGTTGATATTCATAAGGATGAATATAGAGCAATGGGTTGCTACCAAGGTTCATAGATATTTGTGGGATACAAATATTGGACTAACCCGCATCTCAAATTTTACTACATGGAATCTTATTGATTGATCATAAGTAAATTTGAGTAAAGGTGAATATCATTTGGTATCCTCCGACCTGAGATACATATTGGGTTTTGATATGCACCAAGTGTCATACCTTGAGCTATTTCTTCACTGTCCTGAAATAGTGGACAGTACATAAGGGTATGTTCAGGTATGACACGAGGTGTTTGTGAGAAACGTATGTAGTCAACATGGAATTTGTTCCTCTTATTCATTGAGAGTTAGATGTCTAAGGCCTAATTAAGTTAAGTCAAAAGGAAAGATCATTCTGTGTCCTTGGATTTAACATGACATCCGTAACAAAAGGATAAATGATTGATTCACCTAAATCATTTCAAGTAGGGTACTTGAAAGGGATGATGTTATTGAATGGCTGTAAGTAATGCGTATTAAGGGTAGTAAACCATTGTTAGGCGGTATTTACTGCTTGCATCAATCTTCTATGAATCTTGGGCAAGTGGGAGATTGTAGGATTCTATGTGCCCAAGACACGTAGAATATTGATGTGGTTAGTACGTTATGATCCAAGTCGGGTTATACCCAATAACAAGCTTGGCAAACACCAATTTATATTTAATTGATGATATGATCATGCAATTAAATATTTACACCAATTTAGAAAATGGGTTTTCTAAATAAGTTGCATATGAGAGGGAACAACTTATTAGAATATTTTGTTCAAGAATATTATTTGAAATGTCAAGTTAGATGACATCAATAATAATGAGAAATTATAACTTATAAGTTAAATTGTTAATTGTATAAGTTATATAACTTGTACATGCAATTAAATGGTCAATTATATGTCTAGATAACAAGACCATTTAACATAAGTGTATGTGTCCAAATTAAAAGGGGGGAAACCCTTTTGAATTGAAAGATTAGGCCACCCCCTCCCTTTTATTTCATTGGACCAATTTGTCTTGGAACATACACACATCATAAGTGTTCTTGGGGTCTTGATTTCTCAACACACTTTCTCATTTTGCATGCAAAAGAAAAGCTCTCCTCTCTCTCTCTAAACCCACGGTTTCAAGTAGCAGAAAAAGAGGTTCAAGAAGGTTGTTCTTGTGGTGTTTTCTCCCTAAGAAGAAGGTGTATTGCAAGGTCTTGGGGTATACAAGCTTGAGAGGTCCTATCCTTGGAGCCTTGGCCGAAATTTGAAGCATCAAACATCCTCCTTTTGATCGGTTTTTGGCTGCTGAAAAGGTAGAAATCACAGCTCATTGTGGCTGTGATTTTATGTAGTTTTACATGTGTTAAAAGCTTGTTCATTCACATATTAAAGATCATTTTGATTTGGGTTTGTTTTTCATCTTAAAAACATCATTTAGAACATGAAGTTTTCAGATTATAAACATGTTATAATCCTAAACATCCGCTGCGTTTTCTAAATGTTTAAAAGGTTAAACTATGTTCTTGTGTTCTAACAAACCTGTCACACCCCCGCTGATAGCGGAAACACGGGAATGCAAGCTAGATGGGATCGTCATAACACATGGTATGTAATAGAATAGAAATAATAATATGATGACGAGTGTGTCATGACGACACCCGAACACAATTGGAGACTTGTGTCGTGTATAGTCAAGTTCATGACAGCATAGCCATAAGCACAACATAAAGGATCACATAAACATTAGGGATAACTTGTAGTGTAAATTCCCACAACTCGGGAACAAGTGTACAAAAGAACATGTTCAAGATTTACAAGGGTAATAATTACAATATGCATCCTAGGGTCTCCTTTAAAAGGCAGCACTCCTAGATCTTCAATTACCCTGATCACCTGAAAAGAAATGCTCAAAAAGGTCAACATAATTGTTGGTGAGCTTCGCAGGTTTTAAGTAATAAAAAATGTTAATGATGAAAACTGTAAGTTTAATAAGTGTTACCGTGACTACACTTATGTATAGGCGGTTTACCAGTTTTAAATAGCTACAGCCAAACCTAGTCATCGGTTCCACACGGGAATTGATGGCTGTAAAGAAAACATTGCCAAGTCATAAATAGTTTATTAAGACGTAGCAAGATCCACACAGCGCATACGTATAGTCTATAACCAAACCAATCCTTAGGTCCCATTACTGGGATTAATGGTTATATAAAAAGGTTTTCCATAGCATAATAAGTTAAGGTGACGTAGCAAGATCCACACAGCGCATACGTTTAGGTTACAACCAAACTTATCCTTAGGTCCCATTTACCGGATTAATGGTTGTAGTGGATGATCAGCTTAGAAGAACCACACAGAAGAACCACACAGAAGAACCAGACAGCCGAGAGCATTCAAGGTCAATGGCATCCACAGGTAGCATCAATCAACACATAACATCAAGTAGTAGTGCATAGTAGTGTGATACCACTAAGTCATACATAGGGGTAACATAGCACATAGTTCAAGTTCATATAGCAGCAATCACAAGATAAGCAAGTTAAGATACTCATAGAAGTAGCAGCCAACTTCCGCTAGGGAAGGTGCCTGAAATCAAGTTAAGTAGGTGAGCATTCTTTTCCCCCGAGTTGAAGATATTTAAAAAAGTTTTATATGAGTAAAAAGGGGCCACGGAACTCACAGGATAGATGATAAGCACAAACGATGAAGTATCCCAAGAGTAGAATGCTATGAATAGTCAGCACCTATTGACAGTTACTGACAAGCATTAATAATGTGCACAAAGCATAAGTTAATATCAATGGGTTCGGGCAGTTTTGGTTCGGTCGTGGGTAGTACACACACAAGCAGACAAACACACACCAGACTAGGTTATTTTAAATAGTATGTGCTTGTTGATAGCGTTGACTCTAAACTTTGTGGTCAAGCTACGACACTTTATTAATGTTACTTCATCGTCGTGAGATCTCCGAAAGGGGATCCACACACACACACCATCATCAGTCACACGACAGGACCGGACGCACGACTCAACCCTCCTTTCACACGAGTGGACTTTCAGTCGTACGAATTAGCTACTTTCGTACGATTGAACCTTCATTCATGCGACTAAGCTTTGAGTCGTACCATGCATCACCAGTCGCACGACCCAACAGCCAATCGCGCGACTCAACGTCCCTTCGCGCGAATCAGCTTCATTCGCGCGATTGGACCTTCTTTCGCGCGATAGGCCTCCAGTCGTGCGATTCACACACAATCGCACACAAGCACATCCGCATGACTCAATCTTGTACATACACTCATTCGCACACACACACAGTCGCATGACTCAGTCGCGCGACAACCCCAGTCACGCCACTCAGTCGCGCGACACACTCGACCGTATGACTCAGTCGCGCGATCCGCCTAATCGCACGATTCAGTCGTGCAGATAGAAATCGCGACTGCAGGAAGGTGCAGGCCGGCCTTCGGCGGCCCGAACACGAGTCTTACACAACCAGAACTTCCAGAACTCATATCCTAACTTGTCTAGACGCGAATCACACTCTGGAACACAACACACAAGTCCTCACGACCTCATGTGCTCGGATGAACCCGAGCACCCGAAAACCCTAGAAACGCAGAAGTAAACGCATGAAAAGGGAAGACCGAGGTCGTCTACCTGTAAGAAACGTGTAGACTCAGCTGTAGCCGAGGTCTTGACAGTGAAAACGAGACGAAAATGGGCGGTTTTGGTGTAAGATCGAGAGAGAAATGGAAGAAAAATGGTGAAGAAGAAGAAGAAGTGAGGGAGATAGAGAAGAAGAGGCTGGGAATGGGGTTTTTATACCCATTCCAAGTTTGCAAAATGTCACTTTTAGTCCCTGCACTTTTGCCCCGAGTTCCTAAATTTTGTTTCGGTTGAAAACGTTATTAATTAGTCTTGTTTTTATTAATGATAAAATTTTGTTAATGTTATTTACAAGTTAAAAAAAATGATTTTATTCATGACAATTATTTTTATATAAAAATGACGCGTTTAGTGTTAACGGGGCAAATCCCAGTTAAGATTTCAAGATGACGATGATTTAAGCTACGATAGCACACGCATAAGGTTAACTAAGCAACTAGACAAGCATAACATCCACGTAGGTGGGTTATAAGGGTGAGGAATGACCGGCAACAAAAGTTTAATCGACTCGTTAAATAACGGACCTTTGGTGACGGATGTCACAGTATCCCCCAGTTGAGGGAATTTCGTCCCGAAATTAAACTGGTACTAGGTCTAAGGGTGTCATCCTCGAATAGGTGTGGATATTTGAGTCTCATCTGATCTTCACGTTCCCATGTAAACTCTGGCCCTCGCTTAGAATTCCATCTCACACGAACAATAGGTATCTTGCTGCGCCTCAACCTTTTGACTTTTCGGTCCATGACCTCGATAGGTTCCTCCACAAAATGGAGGCTTTCATCAATCTTGATGTCCTCAACAGGTACGTGAAGTGATTCGTCAGCTAGACATTTCTTGAGGTTCGATACATGGAAGGTATCATGTACACTGTTAAGCTCTTGTGGCAACCGTAATCGGTACGCCACCGTACCGATCCTTTCTACAATCTCGAATGGTCCAACATATATTGGGGCTAACTTCCCTTTCTTTCCAAATCGAACGATCCCTTTCCAAGGAGAGACCTTAAGTAACACTCGATCCCTAACGTTAAACTCTAGCGGCTTCCGACGGTTGTCGGCATAGCTCTTTTGGCGATCTCTAGCAGCTTTAAGTCTGTCTTTGATTTGGAAGATCTTATTGGTGGTTTCTTGAATGATCTCTGGGCCCGTGAGCTAGGTCTCACCAACTTCAGCCCAACAAACTGGTGATCTACATTTCCATCCATACAATGCTTCGAATGGTGCACACCCAATAGTAGTATGGTAACTGTTATTATAGAAAAACTCGATCAGCGGTAGATGAGCATCCCAACTGCCACCAAAATCAATGACACCTGCCCTCAGCATGTCCTCAAGCATTTGTATCGTTCATTCACTTTGGCCGTCTGTCTAGGGATGATAGGCTGTACTCATGTCTAATCGAGTGCCCATCGCTTTCTGTAACGTCTGCCAAAAGCGCGAAGTAAATCGACTGTCTCGGTCGAATATGATTGACACCGGCACCCCGTGCCGTGTCACGACCTCTTTGATATACAACCTTGCCAGCTTATCCATTTTATAGTCTTCTCGGATAGGCAAGAAGTGAGCGGATTTTGTCATTCGATCCACCACGACCCATATCGAGTCGTGCCCACTTGGTGTTCTAGGGAGTTTGGTAATAAAATCCATAGTGATGTTCTCCTATTTCCACTCGGGAATCTCAGGTTGTTGTAATAATCCCGATTGTTTCTGGTATTCAGCCTTGACCTTTGAACAAGTCAAGCATTTGCTCACATATATAGCAATATCTTTCTTCATACCTGGCCACCAGTACAGCTCTTTCAGATCGTGGTACATCTTGTCTGCACCAGGATGAATAGAGTATCGAGTCTTGTGTGCTTCATCCAAGACTAGTGTACGTACACCTCACCATCTAGGGACCCATATACGATCTATGAAGTAATGTACACCGTTATCCTTGCGAGTCATTTGTTTATCCAACCCTCAGAATTCTTCCCCCGCAAGGTTTTCTTCTTTCAAGGCCTCGTTTTGTGCAATTTGAATCTGAGCTTTTTGATTAGTTTGAATAGTCAAACCTAGCGCTCGAGCACGTAATGGTTTCACGCGTTCTTTACGGCTTAAAGCATCAGCCACCACGTTAGCTTTCCCCGGATGATACTGGATTTCACAATCGTAGTCGCTATGTAGCTCTACCCAGCGTCGCTGTTGCATGTTAAGTTCTTTCTGATTCATGATGTGTTAAAGGCTCTTATGGTCCGTGTAAACGATGCATTTTGTTCCATACAGATAATGCCTCCATATCTTGAGCGCAAATACTACAGCACCCAACTCCAAATCGTGAGTTGTGTAGTTCTTTTCATGCACCTTGAGTTGTCGCGAGGCATAAGCAATTACTTTATCTCTCCGCATTAGTACACAGCCCAACCCTTGATGTGAAGCATCACAGTACACCACAAAATCATCGGTTCCGTCTGGGAGGGACAATATTGGCGTGTTGCACAACTTCTCCTTCAATGTTTGGAACGCCTGTTCTTGTGCTTTCCCCCAATCGAACTTCTTGTCTTTCTGAGTCAACAAAGTTAACGGTTGGGCAATCTTTGAGAAATTCGCAATGAACCGACGATAGTATCCGGCCAATCCTAAGAATTGCCGTATCTCTGAGGGTGTTGGGTGTGTATCCCATTTCTTCACGGCTTCAATCTTACTGGGATCCACATGGATTCCGTCTTTGTTAACCACATGACCTAAAAACTTCACTTCTCGAAGCCAGAATTCACACTTCGAGAATTTGGCGAAACGTTTCTCTTTCCCGCAATAGTTCCAGAATTACTCGAAGGTGTTCTTCGTGATCCTCTTTCGAACGTGAGTAGATAAGTATGTCGTCTATGAACACGATCACGAATTTATCAGATAAGGCTTGCACACCCGATTCATCAAATCCATAAAGACAGCTGGTGCGTTGGTCAACCTGAACGGCATGACCAAGAACTCATAGTGCCCGTAACGATTTCTAAATGTTGTTTTTGGAATGTCGTCCTCGAATACTCTTAGCTGATGATATCCAGATCGAAGGTCGATCTTAGAGAAATACGAGGCTCCTTGCAACTGATCAAATAGGTCGTCTATTCTAGGAAGAGGATACCGATTCTTCACGGTCATTTTGTTCAATTCCCTATAGTCGATACACATATGGAACGAACCTTCCTTCTTCTTGACAAATAACACCGGTGCTCCCCATGGTGAATGACTCGGTCGAATAAAACCTTTCTCCAGTAGTTCCTGTAGTTGGCTGGACAACTCTTGCATCTCAGAGGGTGCTAACCGATATGGTGTCTTAGCTATCGGTGTAGCTTCAGGAACCAGCTCTATATGGAATTCCACCTGTCGTGGAGGAGGTAATCCAGATAGATCATCAGGGAACACCTCCGGGTAATCCCGTACGATCGGAATATCTGCCAATCTCGTCTCTTCTTCTTTCTTTTCTACTATGTGAGCCAGAAAAGTGTAACACTGCTTCCGTAGACTTCGGCGTGCTTTCATGCATGTTATAAGCTTCAAGTTCTTTCCCGGTCGTTCTCCTTGTATTCTGAGTACCTTCCCGTCAGACATAGGAATCCGCACTACTTTATCTCGGCAAACAATCTCAGCTCCATGCTTCGACAACCAATCCATTCCTACTATAACGTCAAAGCTCCCTAACTCAAAAGGTATCAAATCTATATTGAAGACCTAGCCTTCCAACATTAGTGTGCAGTCCTTAATAATTTCCTCTGCCTGTTCAACCCTACCATTCGCCATTTCTACGGAGTAACTAGTTTCTAGTCTACTGGCACTCAAATCAAGCATTTGCGCAAACTCAGATGATATAAAACTATTGTCTGCCCCAGTATCAAACAGTACAGATGCGAAGTGGTTATTGAGTAAGTGCGTACCCGTGACAACGTTCGGATCCTGACGGGCATCATTAGCTCCAATGACGAAGGCAGGACCCCGTGCAGCATTACCCTGGTTCCCTTGGCCTTGAGCACCCGCTATGGCCATTATCTGTTGCTGGTTGTTTCCCTGCTGACCCGGTGCCCTATTCAGTCGGGGGCACATGTTTCTGAAGTGATCGAGTCCTCCAGACTCGTAGCATGCCCTGGCATTCCCGGTGGGGTTAACCGCGTTGATGGGTGCCACCAGGTTTGGCGCTACTCTGCAGTCTCTTGCTTGATGACCCGGGCGTCTGCAGTTTAAACACACCCGGCACAGCGTTGCTGGAGGATGATCAAGATTGCACCTGTCACATCTCGGGTGCGGCCCAGTGTATTCCTTCTTCCCCTGAGTCACAGCCACAAAGTTTCTGGTCGTTTTGGCCCTCTTATCAAACTTTCCTGTACTAGACTGGCTCGATTCCCCAGCTTCCTTCTTTTTCTTTGCTCCCTTACCCAGTACCCCTGTTCTTATCATTTCGTCGGTAAGAGCGCCAGCTTTCAGAATCACGCTATGAATTGTAGGAGGAGCAGCTGCAGTTACCATTGCCCGAATTTAAGGCGCGAGTCCCCAAATGTACCTCTCAATCCTCTTAGTTTTCGGAGTGACTAGGTGTGGAACTAGCCTAGCCAACTCATGGAATCGGCCAGTATAAGCTGCATGCCCAGCACCCACCATGGCATGATTCCAAAATTCGTGCTCCAGTTTCTGCATCTCATTGTTAGGGCAGTATTCCTCAGTGATTAGGGCTTTAAACTCATCCCATGCCATTTGTATTGCAGCTTCTCTTCCTCTAGCCTGAACCTGGGTGTTCCACCAGGTTAGTGCTCTACCCTGCAGTGAGCACGTAACATACTTGATCCGTTGGCTGTCGAGGCATTCGCTGATGTCAATCACAGCCTCCATCTTCTCAAGCCATCTAGTCAGGGCTATCGCCCCACCCTTGCCATCGAATTCACGGGGCTTACAGGCCACAAACTCCTTGTAAGAACATCCCCGCTTGACATTAGCAACCCCAGTTTCATTACCGGCTGTACCGCCATTCCCGGTCTCCTGGTTACTTTCATTCCCAATCGGGTTCCCATTACCCTCGTTTTCGTTACCACCATCCCCGTGGGAGTGGTTTTGCTGTTGAATAGCGTCGCTCACCTGAGCTACAACGGTTGGAATCAAGGCAGTCAATTGTTGAGCAATCAGGCCTGCCATATCAGGGTTTCCAGTCCCTTGAGCACTGCCAATAGGGCCTTCATTTGTTCCTGAAGGTCTACCTCTGCCTCTGCCTCTGCCCCTCGGGGCTTCACCTCCGCTACTTCTGCTGCGGTTAGATCTTCGAGGCGGCATGTTCTATTCATAAAAGAGGTAACATATAAGCTTTTGTCACCATAAGATAAACAAGTACTCCACTCATCAAGTCCCAACGTTTGATGCTCCGGTCAGTCAAGATCACCATGCAGCCCATTTCAAGCATATTCTCGGTATACCGGTGATGTTTATATATAGGGTTCCCCGCAGCGTTCCCACCACGCCCACGATGTACCGAGAATGATGCCTAATCCGTTTACATGACATCCGACCTTCCTTCGCATCATATCCATAATAATCCATCAAGTCAACTGAGAGCCCAAACATGTAATCATGTATAGTCTGGCGGAGGTTGTCTATCTCGCGTCCTTGAGAGGACTCAGACATGGCCTCCTCGGGTCGGTCTCAGTATCAAAGGTTAAGCGCGATGTATGATCTGTGAAGATCTCTTCGGGTCTCAATACCCGAATTTGGTTATGATAACTTGGTGCGCAGAGGGAACGGAAGATCTAATAGAAAGCATCCCATAAGGGACGAGCACAAGGGCTCAAGCACAAAATGAAAGATCACAAGGCAAAAGGATAACCAAACATGTAAAGAGGAACACATACACGAGATATATAAATGCACACAAGCTTAAGCATGCGAATCTACATGAAGGTTCCTAGGTTATAGTCTAGGTCAAGTGTAATTGCCTAATTCTCTATAACCAATGGCTCTGATACCAGTCTGTCACACCCCCGCTGATAGCGGAAACAGGGGAATGCGAGCTAGACGGGATCGTCATAACACATGGTATGTAATAGAATAGCAATAATAATATGATGACGAGCGTGTCATGACGACACCTGAACATAATTGGAGACTTGTGTCGTGTATAGTCAAAGTTCACGACAGCATAGCCATAAGCACAACATAAAGGATCACATAAACATTAAGGATAACTTGTAGTGTAAATTCCCACAACTCGGGAACAAGTGTACAAAAGAACATGTTCAAGATTTACAAGGGTAATAATTACAATATGAAATCCTAGGGTCTCCTCTAAAAGGCAGCACTCCTAGATCTTCAATTACCCTGATCACCTGAAAAGAAATGCTCAAAAAGGTAAACATAATTGTTGGTGAGCTTCGCAGGTTTTAAGTAATAAAAGATGTTAATGATGAAAACTGTAAGTTTAATAAGTGTTACCATGACTACACTTATGTATAGGCGGTTTACCAATTTTAAATAGCTACAGCCAAACCTAGTCATCGGTTCCACACGGGAATTGATGGCTGTAAAGAAAACATTGCCAAGTCATAAATAGTTTATTAAGACGTAGCAAGATCCACACAGCGCATACGTATAGTCTATAACCAAACCAATCCTTAGGTCCCATTACCGGGATTAATGGTTATATAAAAAGGTTTTCCATAGCATAATAAGTTAAGGTGACGTAGCAAGATCCACACAGCGCATACGTTTAGGTTACAACCAAACTTATCCTTAGGTCCCATTTACCGGGATTAATGGTTGTAGTGGATGATCGGATTAGAAGAACCACACAGAAGAACCACACAGCCGAGAGCATCCAAGGTCAATGGCATCCACACACACACACACCATCATCAGTCACACGACCGGACCGGACGCACGACTCAACCCTCCTTTCACACGAGTGGACCTTTAGTCCTATGAATTAGCTACTTTCGTACGATTAAACCTTCATTCGTGCGACTAAGCTTTGAGTCGTACCATGCATCACCAGTCACACGACCCAACAGCCAATCGCGTGACTCAACGTCCCTTCGCGCGAATCAACTTCATTCGCGCGATTGGACCTTCTTTCGCGCGATAGGCCTTCAGTCGTGCGATTCACACACAATCGCACACAAGCACATCCGCATGACTCAATCGCGTACATACACTCATTCGCACACACACACACAGTCACATGACTCAGTCACGTGACTCAACCCCAGTCGCGCCACTCAGTCGCGCGACACACTCGACCGTATGACTCAGTCGCGCGATCCGCCTAATCGCACGATTCAGTCGTGAAGACAGAAATCGTGACTGCAGGAAGGTGCAGGGCGGCCTTCGGTGGCCCGAACACGAGTCTTACACAACCAGAACTTCCAGAACTCATATCCTAACTTGTCTAGACGCGAATCACACTCTGGAACACAACACACAAGTCCTCACGACCTCATGTGCTCGGATGAACCCGAGCACCCGAAAACCCTAGAAACGCAGAATTAAACGCAAGAAAATGGACGACCGAGGTCGTCTACCTGTAAGAAACGTGTAGACTCAGCTGTAGCCGAGGTCTTGAAGGTGAAAACGAGACGAAAATGGGAGGTTTTGGTGCAAGATCGAGAGAGAAATGGAAGAAAAATGGTGAAGAAGAAGAAGAAGTGAGGGAGATGGAGAAGAAGAGGCTGGCAATGGGGTTTTTATACCCATTCCATGTTTGCAAAATATCACTTTTAGTCCCTGCACTTTTGCCCCGAGTTCCTAAATTTTGTTTTGGTTGAAAACGTTATTAATTAGTCTTGTTTTTATTAATGATAAAATGTTGTTAATGTTATTTACAAGTTAAAAAAATGATTTTATTCATGACAATTATTTTTATATAAAAATGACGCGTTTAGTGTTAACGGGGCAAATCCTAGTTAAGATTTCAAGATGACGATGATTTAAGCTACGATAGCACACGCATAAGGTTAACTAAGCAACTAGACAAGCATAACATCCACGTAGGTGGGTTATAAGGGTGAAGAATGGCCGGCAACAAAAGTTTAATCGACGCGTAAAATAACGGACCTTTGGTGACGGATGTCACAAAACCCTTCATCATCCACAATTACCAGACAGTATTTCTTCTTTGCCATGCTCATCACTCTGACAGGACCAGAAAGATCCATGTGCAAGATTTGTAAGAAGGCATTGGACTTTCGTTCTTCTATTGGAGGGAATGAGACTTTGTGTTGTTTTCCCTTGAAACAAGCAGTGCAGTTGTCTTCACATTTGAACTCCTTCAAAGGCAACCCTCTTACTAAACCATGGCGTATCAGCCGATTCATGTTTTTGAGATTCATATGACCCAGCCTTCTATGCCATAAAGTAGATTCTTGAGGAGAAGCCTTGGAGAATAGGCAAGGATGGCCTTTTAGATCAATTTTCTTTGAATGATCTAAGGCATATACTCTTCCTGTCCTGTTGGCCTTCAGGAGAGTATACTCATCCAACACCTTGTCAATCAAACTCAGAACTTTGGATGAATCACACATTTGACTGACACTCAAGAGATTGTACTTGAGATTCTCCACATGGTTAACATCATCAAGCCTTATTTCCCTATTGGAAACAAAGCCTTTACCGATGATGTAACCTTTTGCATCATTGCCAAAGGAAACAAACCACTTCTTTCCTTGAGAGTAGTTATTAAGAAGTGAGCTGCTTCCTGTCAAATGCATGGATCCTCCACTGTCTACATACCAGATGCTTCTTTGGCATGTTGAAGAACCTTTTATTCATCACAATAAGTTAGTTAGTTTTTGAGACCCAAACCTTTTTGGTTTTGGGTCTGTTCTCATCAACAGATGTGACACTAACTGGTTTGTTATGTGTGACAGCCTGAAGTGAAGGAGATGGTGTAGAAGAGGAATCCTTTGGCTTGGATTTCCTTTTCTGTGGTTTCAGCACAGGAGCATCTAATTGGTTGACTCTTCCCATTAAATGTTGAACAATCATAACAAGCTGTGTCTGATTTTATGATAAAGCCTTTAGCTCATCAGACACATTTGTGCTTGCTTATGATGGATTCCTGTGTTGCACCATCTTCTTTTGAGCTACCTCAGCTGTTGCCTGATTAACCCCATCCTTCTTTTTGGATTTCTTCTTGGACTTAGGGGT
Source organism: Flaveria linearis (assembly GCA_024085815.1). Classification (NCBI taxonomy): domain Eukaryota; kingdom Viridiplantae; phylum Streptophyta; class Magnoliopsida; order Asterales; family Asteraceae; genus Flaveria; species Flaveria linearis. The sequence goes on from CM044005.1 coordinate 54,029,550, forward strand.
TTCAGGTTTTGATGTTGCTGGTACAAACTTGGTCTCAAACTCAGTTTTCATTACATTCATTTTCTCTTTGATTTTCTCCTTTTGTTTGAGTTTAGAGCCCTTTTTGTACCAGCAATCATCAGTAAGATGATTGAACAAGCCACATATTTCACATGGCTTCTTCATCATCTTTAGTTGATCATCTACTGAAGAAGATGAAACTACTGAAGACTTGTTCTTCAGCAATTTGCTATCAGTACTTACAGTTTTCTTCCTTGCAGTACTTGCTTTCCTGATATCTTCTTCAGTAGTTTTCAAACCCTTTCTACTTGCAGTTTTCTTCCCTTCAGTACTGGCAGTAGTTGGGGTTTGAACTTTAGGTGTTATCACTTGCTCTCCAGTACTTTCAGTAATTTTAGAGACAACACCTGAGTTGATCAACTTTTTGATCATGTGACAGTCAGCATTTGAACCATCAGCTAGTGTAGCATCAGCTGATTGGTTTTGTGAGGAATTAATGCTGACTTCAACCTCTGATGATGCTGTATCAGATAGTAGGTCACATGATGAGAAGGATTGGTTATTGCTTTCTCCATCAGATTCTACTTCTGCTCTGGAAGTAAAATCTGTTGGAGGAGTAGTGTGATTATAACCAATGCCAAACTTCACATTGGAAGCTGATTGCTTACTCAAAAGCATTTCAAAACCCTTGCAGAATTGCACCCAGTGATCACACTCTACCTGGGTAGCTTCAAGTGTTTCCTTGAGGTCTTTGAACTTCTCTAGAAGTACCTCTTCCCTAGCCTTATCATCTTTGATTTGGCACTTAAGTTTATAAATCTCATCATTTTTATCATTAAGCAAAGGCTCAAGTTCAGCTTTTCTTTTAGAAAGGGTTTGCTCTAGCTCAAGATTTTTATCAATTAAAGCTACATTTGTTTCTCTAATAGATGCAAATGTAGCTATGCAAGATTCAGAACATAGCTTGGCTTTGACCTCAGAAGATACCTATGATGAAGCATTAGAGGATGACCTATCAGAAGACTCCAGGGCCATGAGAGCAAGGTTCCTAAAATGATGATCACCACCATGTTGACCAGCAACAGGAAACAGTTATTCATGACCAGATAAATCATCTGGTAAACTGCTCCAGTCAACAACTCCTGGGATGAAGAAGCTGTGTTGTTGAGGTTGGGTTTGATGATGAGATTGAGAAGGTTGAGGCTCAGGGAGAGCATGTGGTTGCTGAGCAGTGGGTGCTTGAACTTGACTTGACTGAGGCATGTAGTAGCAGGGGTATAGGTATGGCATATGACCCTGAGGCACAAAGTATACAGGTGATGCCTGAGCTGGTGATGGATGACCAGAACTGGTGGTATGTTGCCCTTTGTGCTGTGAGCTATTGCTTGTCAAAATCACAAAGGGTGCAGAGGAGTTAGATCCAGATGATCTACACTCTCCAGTAAAGTGTCCAAGCCTATGGCACTTGTGACACCTCAACTTGCTCTTGTCAAAACCAACTTTGGTTTTGCCAGAGAGACCAGGAAATTTCCTGCCAGTTCTCTTGTAGAAATTTTGAGATCTGATATTTATCATTGCCATTTGACTAAAAATATCCATCCCTTCCATATCATCATCTGGAATGCCCTTTAAGTCCTCCATCAGAAAGCACAGGTTATCACTGGTACCTCCTGAACTACCATCAACACCAACAAAAGCATGTTCGAATTGGTAGAGAAATCAATATGCTTATCATAGGCACTCTCTGATGCAGCATATTCTGACTCTTGACGTATCAGTGCAGCATTGCCTGATACCAAGTCATCAGTGAGCTTGCCAGAGGTGGACAACTTCCTTTTCTGTTCTCTCTCTCTTTCAAATGTAAGCAGTTTCCCATGAAGTTGGGTGAGAGATAGAGTGCTCAGATTTGCACTAGAGCGTAGGACAATAGTGTATGTGTCCCATCTCTCAAGCAGTGATCTGAGGAATCGGTTGTTCATCTGGCAATTTGAATACTCTTGTTTAACCATTTTCAATTCAGAAATCAAACAAGAGAATCGCTCAAACTGTTAAGTCAGAGTCTGACCCTTCCTATGAGAGAATGTCTCTTATTGTTAGGCGAGGATTTCCCTAGTGTTTGCTAAGACCTTAACAGTTCCTCCGAATTGTTCCTTCAGAGCAACCCAGAGATCATGAGCAGTTTCATGATGCATCAACCCTGAATAGATTTCATTAGGTAGTGCCATGGCCAGAATTCCATTGGCTTTAGCATCAATCTCGAACAGCTTAAGATCTTCATCTGAATATTGATCAGGTTTCTTCGGAACCCTCTCATTTGATTCAAGAACGCTCACCATAGGCTTGTATGGTCCATGTACCACTGACTTCCAACAACCAGCACTGTTGATAGACAAGTGACGGAGCATACGACGTTGCCATATGTTATACTCACTCCTCACAAGCATCGGAGGCTTTGTTGAGGAGCCAGTATTGTGAGGATCATTAGTTGGTGTCGCCATCTTAGACTTCAAGCAAATTCAAGGTAAACAAAACAAATCTAGCTCAAAACCACGAGAACCTCAAGCTTATTGGCCAGAAGCAGCAGAAACTCAATCTCTATAACCGATTCTTGCAAATTTGCTAATTCGATCAAACGTAGATAGCAAAAGAGCAGTTTCAATGATCAATTGTTAAATCGATCAATGATTAACCCGCTCTGATACCATTTGAAAGGATCTCAGCCTCTAGTTTGATCAATTAGGTTGTATTCGCAGCGGATTTAGCACAAGAATTAAGCAAATTATACTAAGAACACAAGAGATATATCAATGTAACAGTAGGTTATAGAGAAAGAGAGGAATTCTGCAAAAAGGTGTTTTCTATTAGATCACACGCTTCGGCAAGGATTACAATTAGGTCATCTTCCTTTTATAGGAAGAATGACATCAGCTGATGTCACTTGATAGTGACATCAAACCGTTATTTTAACAAACTACCGAAACTACCTTAACTACTGAAGATGTCAAACAGCTGACATCTCCTTACAAAATGCTAAGTGTTAAACTTATTACAACAGCTGAAAAGAAATTACTGAAAACTACAACGACTGAAGAACATACTCTTTAGTCGTTTTACAAACTACTGAAATAGAAAATACAACTACTGATAAGAAAAAGCTGAAAGGTAAACCATCACAACAACTGAAGAATACTTCTTCAGCTGTTATGACAAACTCTGAAGCTTCAGCACTTGTATTCAGACTTTAACTTCAGATGTTTCATCAGTTGATGACTTCAGTAGTTGTCATCAGCTGATGTCTTCAGTCTTTGTCTTCAGTCTTTGTACTTCAGCTGTTGATCTTCAGCACTTTAGTCTTCAGCTGATAGTCTTCAGTACTTGAGTCTTCAGCACTTGAGTCTTCAGTACTTGAGTCTTCAGTACTTGAGTCTTCAGTACTTGAGTCTTCAGTACTTGTGTCTTCAGCTGATGTTCTTCAGTACTTTGATCTTTAGCTGTTGAGGTCTTCAGACTTTGTCAAACAGCTGATGATGCTTTCAGCAGTTGTTGTGATGTCTTTAGAGGTTTTTCTGATCTGGCTCATTGATTCTTTTGGTCCAACAAAAACTCAAACAATCTTTCCCCTTTCACTCGTTTTTCCGGCCGCCTCTTCCGGCCAACTTCCGGCGAACCCCGGCCACCTCTATAAATGCTTAAATCCATTAAATTCGGATCCCTAACCGTTCCAATTAGACTCGTAGGTACGTTTCGAACCTTAAGTGAACATTAATTCGAGTTTAGTGACGACAAAGGTTGCCGATTGAACCCGGTAATCGTCGGCCTCAACACCTTAACGGTTCACTAATCAAGACTTGATAATAATCCAAATTAATCAAACATAAATAATAATTTAACTATCTTTAAACTATCTACACTTCTAATTTCACCTGAAAAGCAATCGGACACTAAAAACAAACTCCCGAGCTTCGTCGCGATCTATAGCTAGATGAACTCAACTTTCTTCATAATCTCACCCTCAATTAACCAAGGGCTTTCGTTCATTGGAGTCTATAGGAGCTACCTGTGCAACTAATTTAATTATCATCATCAAATTCTTGTCCATTGATTCGACATAAATCGCGCCTGTTCTTCGGTTTATTCTTCGTCTGTTCATCACCAATACATCTTCGAATCGGGTAATTAAATACATGTACATGCTCGATTTTACATGGGGAACAAAAGCCCCATGATCTTTACCATTAACAACATCGATTTAATGCTTAATCTGATTCAAATTCGAACTAGGGTTCTAGGGATTTGGGGATTCTATTTATATGGGTTTTTAATGTTTTAAAACCAAGTGATACCAAGGCCACGACCCTAGTTCACTGGTTAAGACATTGCCCCACATACATGAGGTCTCGGGTTCGAACCCGGGCACCTCATGTAATTTTTTTAAAGTCTTTTTGGCCTTAAATTAATTATTGAAATTTTATAATAATTATAAAAATGACTTTTATAAACCTCAAATATTTTTAAAAGTCATCTTAATATGCCTTATAAATTTATTATCATAAGACATTTTAACATTTTATTTTAGATGTTTTTTACAAATGTTATAATTAAATATATTTATAAAAAAAGAATTTATATAATATTGTGAGGTAAATAAACCTATATTAGACCGTATGTCTTTTTTTTACTAGGGATTTATCATGATGATAATAAATATATATTTATATATACATTTTTTTTATAAAAATCACAAGTTAATTACAAAAGATTTAATTTCTTTTAAATAGGTTCTATAAAGTTCATAAAATAGTATATTTTATAAGAATTTACTAACTTTATAAAAACCTCCAAATTCGGATACCCTAGTTCATGTTAACTCGTTAATCTTATTATTAACCTAAATCTTGTAATATTTATATATCTAGGTGCCTTGTGATGTTTTATCTTGGAACGACATATATTATTCGTATTGATCTTAATTATATACTTATTTGACATGTGAGTTTTTCTTGCCCCTTTTCACATTTTTCACCCTATTTTGGGGTGAAACATGATACTTATACATCATACACTTATAAACGTTTGAGACTTGTAAAGCACTTGCAATTCATCTTATTATTTTGTCATGGTTATTTGTGTGTTGTAAGTGTTTATATGAGATACGTAGTTTGTTTACAATCATTAACTATTGCTAGCCTGACGACGTCTTAGATCTTTGGGCCTGACAAGCCTATTTGGTGCTAAAGTCGATGTATTGCCGACTCCTGATGACGTATGCTTGTTCATCATGGGAACCAAATACACTTAGCCAATCTTATATACTTGTAATCAAGTCGAGGTTTGGTTGTAACGATATGTGTTCTATAACCTTACTGGCTTATAACCTATGACATGTATTGCTACTTGTAACCTTATCATATTATGTATGAAAACCTTAGAAACTCACCAACTATTTTTAGTTGACCTTTTATTTTTATCATGTTTCAGGAAAACCCCCAAGTTTGAAACGAACTTATGTTGCTGGCATAATCTAGGACTTGGACCTAGTTAATAAAATCAATTGATTATACTATGTTATGTCATGTTGAAACTTATTTCATTATTGAGACTTATGCTTGTAATGTACCTTTCAAACTTATGAATAACATATACTTGGATTTAATAATAGCGTTATGTGGCTGTGAACAATCGTAACCCTCACATCTCGACGATTCCGCCGTCAAGGTTGGGGTGTGACATGATATGAAAAATCACAATACTGAAGATTGTTACATCAGCAGTTATTGTTCAATTTGCAACATGAAAAATCACATGACCTCTGACTACTACTTCAACAAACATTGTGCAATATGTAACAAAAATAATCATTCAACTCCGGAATGTTATTTTAACAAAAAGAACAAGACAAAGAGCACAAAGAAGCCACAATCTGAGATGCCTGAATCAAACTCTCCATCCACTGATAGTCAAGAAGATTCAAAAACAAAGAAGCTGCAACAATAACAAAAGCCAAAACTAAAGGAGAAAACATCTGCTAATGGTAAACCTTTGAAGAAAAGAACATCAATTCAGCATCCAAAACACCTCACAAAAAGGTGGATTTGATTGAAAAGGGGACAAATGTTGATGATGCTTTCTTTGATATGTAAGTCCCTATTCCCGGGAAGCCTCACAATTAGTTAATCATAGCATAAACTCACATTATAAACAATACATTGTAGAGGAATTAAAAAACATTCATTTTAAACTTGGAAATCATATTGCACTTATACATTTGTCTTTAAATAGAACAAAAACATAGTGCATTGTCTTAAATTACAATAAAGATTTCATAGACAAAATGCCATCCATTGCTTTCCAAGTAGCTCCATGGTGCCATCCTCAACATCAGCATTTACCTGCCTACTATTATGCATAAAAGTCAGCTTTGCTAAATGAGTTCTAGTTTTAGATAAATAAGAAAAATATAAGCTTTATCCTCCATATAGTGACCACGCATACATCATACTACATAACATTTCTTGCATCATATTAAGCATGCTCTTTATCTTTCATTCTTTCATTATCTTTCACTTCATCATAAGCGAGATTGCACAAAGCAAGAGCTCCATATTGATCGACAACGAATGTCGACCCCCGTCGGTACATATCATCATGGTAGCTAACCCCCGACAGTTTATCCACAAGGAACATAGCCCGCTCAAGAATACAGATCCATCATTATACATCAGACTCACATAAGTGAAGTCTATCATAGTGCTTGTAAGACTTTTCATCATCAAACGGGCCTGGGGTAACATTCGCTAAGTTCCACTTCTTATTAATATTATCTTCTACTACATAATTTATTAAGTACACAACATACCAAGTACTAGTCATCATAACACATAACCAACCCTCCGCGGGACAGCGAGGGTTCGAGGGCGGGAGCCCCTGACAGATAATGAGTAATTTCTAAACTAAGCTTTCTAGGCTAGGATCACACTAAGGGGATCTAGAACTCACCTGGATATCATGAGTAATTTCTAAACTAAGCTTTCTAGGCTAGGATCACACTACATAGCCTACAGATAACTTAACATGTAAGGCCCTGATACCGGGCACCTCACAGTTGGTCGCTCATAGCACTATAGATATAAAACATTAAAAATTTCATAAAACAATGCAGCAAAATTAATATCAAAAGTCATCCATTCATTAATAAAAACTGTTGCTAAGCAATACACCCATAATTGTTATCAGTACAAAGATTGTTTAACTGCATTACAAAGCAGCAAAATTATTAATCATGATCGGATGTCAGTCTTGCCCTACCGAGTAGCTTTCCCCACATGCCATCCTCAGCACTAATTACCTGCCAACTGAAAATGCATAAAAGTCAGCGTTGCTAAGTGAGTTCTAGTTTTATGAAAATATAACATACTTTACTTTCATTGAAACCCTTCTTAAATTTCATATGCGATCATGCATCATACGTACAAATAGACAATATCATTATTATCTTCCATTATCAGTCGTTATCTATCATCATCATATTCATACTTTTATTCCATTTCATTTGCATTCTCTTTCGTATACATTCTTTCGTTTCGTACGTTTCACTATCTCTTAATTTCGTTCTTAAACTTTCGTATCGTACTTTTCATCATTCTTTACTTTCATACTTTTTTTCGGACGTTACGTCATTCTTTTACTTTCGTTCGGATCAATGAGCAATACCCTAAACATTATGCATGAAGCTGATGTTGCTCCTGTGGTAATTAACTCACCAACATTGTGCACGAAGCTGGCCCAGTTACCTAGTGCGAGTCATCTCTCCTTCATTCAGACCAATTGGCAATACCCCGAACATTATGCATGAAGCTGACCTAGTCACCTAGGGCATACCATAAAGGTCTTTTCAATCTCAATGATTGACCCTGCATGCATCCTTCGATTTATTTAAACCACACACAGTTGAGCTAACGACAACGTGGTCGTGCACCTCCTTTCTATTTGCTTGCAAGCCATTCTTTCTTTCATTATGTTTCATTTCTTATCTTTGTTATCTTTCATTTCATTACCTTATTCCATACGTTCTTTTATTCGTTCATCATACTACGTAAAGTAATAACATAATACTTATCGTATATTATTTTGTTTTATATGCTTTGAAATTCATTAAAAGATAACACATCCTGCATACATTCATATCATACATTCATCATACATGACACATCACACCCATCATAGGACATCATAAAGTCAACTTACATCACCCCCGAGAACATCCCAAGTCAAAGCCTACACTTTACATTTTTCCTAAAATTCAGAAAATAAATTCTAAGTGTTAGGCGCATGCGCACTATGCAGGCGCATGGCCTTCTGGGCGCATGGGAACACTTAGGCGCATGGGAAGGTTCTGGGCGCATGGGAAGGTTCTAGGCGCATGGGCACTATTGGGGTGCATGGGCACTATTGGGGCGCATGGTCCAACACTTAGTCATTCTGGGCAAATTCTAGGCGCATGGTGTGCATGGGCACTATTGGGGCGCATGGTCCAACACTTAGTCATTCTGGGCAAATTCTAGGTGCATGGCTACTATTTAGGCGCATGTGGTTTGGGCGCATGGGGAGCACTTGGGCAAATTCTGACCATTGGGCGCATGGGCCACTATTTAGGCGCATGAGTAACCAACTTACATTAATTAACATATTTTGTTATAGTAAAATTTATTTTCTTGTTAAAACCGCTTGAAATCTTCACCTTGAAAACCTTATGTTTACTATGCATAATAGCCCCAAAAACATGGAAAAACTTTTAAATAAGGGGATCTAGAACTCACCTGGATATCATGAGTAACTTCTAAACTAAGCTTTCTAGGGTAGGATCACACTACACAGTCTACAGATAAGTTAACACTTAAAGGGCTTAATTTCTACCTAATTTCGCTACTAATTTCGCTGCCAGATAAGCAATTTCGCTGGTAGTTTTGCTGCAGTTTCGCTGGCAGTTTTGCTGTTGTTTTGCTGCAGTTTCGCTGGCAGTTTCACTGGTAGTTTAGCTGCCAGTTTCACCCAGCAGTTTTGGATGACAGATATGTTGTCAGGTGCGCTCAACTTTCGTTGGAATTTACTAGTTTCACAATATCAATAGGTCAACCTGGGCACCAGCCAAATTACCAGCGAAACTGTAGTTTCGCTGGGAATTCTCTTAGTTTCGCTGGATGAGTCCATAGTTTCGCTGATCGAGCTCACAGTTTTGCTGGACGAATAAAAATGACGAAACAGCCCGTTTTTAACCCAAAATCTTAACTTTTTACGTCCAATCTCTTAGTTTATCAACCATGAGGCTATATCTAAGTTTTTTACATGTTTTCATACATAAAAATGTGACTTTATGTGATTCTTTGCAACTTTTCAAAAACCCTAGAATCTGGGTTTGATCTAGATAAGGGTTTAGAGGCCGATTCTTACATGGATTTGTTGTCATTTCTTATGGTTTGATGCTCTAACACCCAGATCTTCAATCTCTTAACCTTTGAAGCTCCAAATCTTGAGTTTTCTTCACATTCTCTCTCTACTTTTGTCTCTCTATGAACTTGGGTGGCTAGGGTTCAAATGCGGAAGATGATGGCGGGTCAAGTGGCTTAAGGGCTGATTATGGGCCTTTGATCCCTTAGGCTACTACCCAATAAGGCTAATTTAGCCCAAGGCCATTTCTTTCCTTTATTAAATACCCATTAATTAAGCCCATTATCCTTGATGACTCGTTTTGACTTTTGGGGTGTTACAAGTCTCCCCCACCTATTTAGGTTTCGTCCTCAAAACCTGTCAGTCATCAAACAATTGAGGATAAAATTTCTTCATCTCTTCCTCGGTCTCCTACGTAGATTCTGATCCTTTTCTATGTCTCCACTTTACTCGTACTAGCGGAACCACTTTATTACGTAAGTGCTTCATTTTCCAATCAAGGATGGCCACTGGCTGCTCTACATAATTCAGTCGTTCATCGACTTCAATGTCTTCTAATGGTACAACTGCGTCATTGTCTGCTAGCATTTCCTGAGATGGGATACATGAAATGTAGGGTGAATTCCACTCAACTCATCGGGTAGTTCTAATCTATAGGCCACTTCCCTTACCCTCGCGACAATACGGAATGGCCCTATGATCCTTGGGCTTAACTTTCCCCATTTTCAAAATCTGATTATCCCTTTCCAGGGAGATACCTTGAGCATAACCTTGTCACCAACCTCAAACTCTATCGGCCTGCGCCTCTTATCAGCGTAAGACTTTTAGCGATCCTTTGCTGCTCTCATGAACGCTTTAATCTTATCAAGCTTCTCGGTTGTAACCTCAATCACTTCAAGGCTTCCCAATTCCTTTTTCCTGATCTCACCCTAACACACGGGTGTCCTACATTTCCTACTATACAACATCTCATAAGGTGGCATGCCAATGCTGGCATTGTAACTATTATTATATGAGAATTTCGCCAACGGCAAGTGCTCATCCCAACTTCCTCCAAAATCGATTACACACGCTCATAGCATGTCTTCTAATGTCTGAATCGTCCTTTCCGACTGACCATCCATCTGGGGGTGGTAAGCCGTACTAATATGCTGTATAGTCCTCATTGAGTCGTGAAACCTCTTCTAAAACTTGGATGTAAAGAGCATGTCCCTATCCGAAATGATACACACTGGCACGCCATAACGAGCCACGATCTCCTTGATAAATAGCTCTGCCAACCTCTCAGAGGAAAACGTCTCACGAATTGGCAGGAAATGGGCGCTCTTTGTTAAACGGTCAACAATCACACAGATAGCGTCACTTCCTCTCACCGTGCGAGGTAGCTTCGCGACGAATTCCATTGTGATGTGTTCCCATTTCCATTCAGGAATATCCAAAGGCTGGATCTTCCCATATGGCTTTTGGTGCTCTGCCTTCACTTGCAAACAAGTCAGGTACTTGCTCACGTACTTAGCCCCATCACGCATCATTCCTGGTGCCAATAATCTTTCTTTAGATCTTGATACATTTTCATGGCACCAGGATGAATGGAATGTCGAGTTTTGTGAGTGTCATCCATGATCTTCTCCCTCAGATCCCCATAGAGAGGGATCCACATCTGCCCGAATCGAGTACTAACACCAAAGGTGTTTTCTCCCAATTCTGATTCCTGTCCTTTCATCCTTTCAGAGTTGACTCTATTACCTTCCAGCACTTCATCTTGGAACTCTCTCACTTGCTTCATAACATCGGGCATCATGATCAACTTATAAGCCTTCACCCGGATCAGTTCAGGTCGTCCCTTCCTGCTAAGGGCATCAGCAACCATATTTGCCTTACTAGGATGGTAGTGAATTTCACAGTCATAGTCCTTAATCAGTTCCCACTACCTCCGCTGTCTCATGTTGAGGTCATTTTGTTCGAAGAAATACTTCAAACTTTGGTGGTCAGTGTAGATGGTGCATTTCATACCATATAGATAATGCCTCCAAATTTTCAAAGCGAACACCATGACAGCCGACTCGAAATCATAGGTAGGATAATTGGCTTCGTGGCCTTTAATTGTCTAGAAACATAGGCTATCACCTTCCCCCGTTGCATCAACACGCAACCCAATCCTACATACAAGGCATCTGTGTATACCACCATGTCCTCGTTCCCTTCAGGTAATGTCAAGATAGGAGCTTGAGTTAACATCATCTTTAGTTCAAGGAAGGTGTTTTCTTGATCTGGACCCTATTCATACCTCACGTCCTTACGGGTCTACTTAGTCAAAGGAGAAGCTATCTTGGGGAAATCCTGGATAAACCTCCTATAGTAACCCGCCAAACCTAAGAAACTGCGAATCTCGGATGGCGTCTTCGGTGATTCCCATTGCATCACCGCTTCAACCTTTGCAGGGTCTACTCTGATCCCTTCAGGATTAACCACATGACCAAGAAATTGGACCTCTCTTAGCCAAAATGCGCATTTGGAGAACTTAGCATATAACTTTTCGCTCCTTAGCATCTCCAATAATTCTCGAACATGATCGGCATGCTCCTCTTCACTTTTTGAATAAATCAAAATGTCATCAATGAACACTATCACCGATTTATCCAACATTGGCCGACACACTCGATTCATAAAATCCATAAAAGCAGTTGGCGCTTTGGTTAGACCAAAGGACATAACGAGAAATTCTTAGTGTCTATAACACGTATAGAATGCTATTTTAGGAACGTCTTTTTCTTTCACTTTCAGCTGATGATAGCCAGATCGCAGTTCTATCCTCCAAAACTAGCTGGCACCCTAGAACTGATCGAATAGGTCGTCGATTATTCGTAACGGGTAACGATTCTTTATGGTCAACTTATTAAGTTCACGATAATCAATACACATCCACATGTTACCGTCCTTCTTTTTGTCAAATAAAACTGGAGCACCCCATGGAGATATGCTCAGTTGGATGAAGCCTTTGTCTAGCAGATCTTGCAATTGAGCCCTCAACTCTACCATCTCTGAAGGAGCTAGGTGATACGGTGCTTTAGCGACTGGCTGTGCTCCCGGTAGCAAGTCAATTTGGAACTCGATTTCACGATCCTGCGGCACACCGGTCAGGTCTTCGGGGAAGACGTTCGGAAAATCACGCACCACCGGTACGTTGGATAATTGTGGCTATGGCGCATCCACGTCCCTCACATAGGCCAAGTAAGTCCTGCACCCACCCCTTAAGTACTTTTCAGCCATGATCATCGACACCACTTTCGATACACCGCACGCTCTATCCCCGCGAACCGCAAAGGAGATACCATCAGGCATGTTTAGGCTAATTATCTTTTTACTACATACTATATTCGCTTCATAGTTAGCTAACCAATCCATGACTAACACCACATCAAAACCTCCTAAGGCCATAACATGCAATCTGGCAAGAAACTTATAACCTTCTAACTCTATGAGGCCAGCCTCAACTACCTCAGTCACTTTAATGGACTTACCAATGACTGTTTCTACATAAAAGGGCTCGTCTCTCTTTCTACTCTTATCATGCAACAAACGAAAAAAGGCAGTAGACACAAAACTCGTACTAGAACCAGAATTGAAGAGCACAGAAGCATATTCGTCGTCCACCAGAAACATACCTGAAACTACTTATGGGTCTGCTCAAGCCTCCTCACGAGTTATGTTTAATGCCCTCTCCTTCGCCTTTGAACCATCACCCTTTCCCTTATCTCCATCTTTAACCATTCCTGATCCTCCAGATTTCCTTTCTTCCAGTCCCTTTCCACATGTCCCATCTCGCCACACTGGTAACACTTTACCACCTTGCAGTCCCAAGCATAGTGGCCCTCACCCCCATATTTAAAACATTTTCCAGTCCCAACCCTACACTCCCCTGAATGACCTCTTCCATATTTTCTACAAGCACCTCCTTCAGCTGTATTTCCTCGTCTCCCTGACTGATCCTCAACTCTCATCCTCTTTTATCCACTCTAGAAGTTGTCACCTTCGAAGCTCTTCCCATTTCCATTCTTGTTCCCACTCCATTTCTCCACTTTCTTCTGTACAGGCATCAGATCTCTCTTATCATCCAACCTCCTAGCTAAATCCACCATAGACCTAAACGTGTCTGGTCTAGCCGCAATCATATGCCTCCTGACATCCATGGGCAAACCCTGCATGTATCTATTGATCTTATTGGACGCAGGTGTCACCATGACTGGCACAAGTCTTGCAAGTTCATTGAACTGGGAGGTATACTCTTGATGAGTAATGTTCCCAGCCTACAAATACAAAAACTCCTTCTCAATCTTGTCTACTTATCGATGGGACAATACTCTTCTAGCACCAACTCCTTCAACTCAGACCACTTCATTTTGGCTATTGATTTCTTTCCTTCAGCCTGGACAATATTGTCCCACCAGCACAACGCTGAGTTGACGAAAGAATGAGTGGCAAACATAACTTTCTGATCTTGCCAACACTCACTAATTTCCAGTACTGCTTCCATCTCTCTGACCCAATGATGAGCGGCAGTATCATTGTCGTTACCGTCAAAGGTCAGGGGCCTGCACCTTTGACCCTTAGTTACAACCCTTAGTAGTCTCTTTCTCGGACTCCTCATCACTGTCATCATCATGAACTACCACATTAGGGTTTGATGGCTCCTCTACAGATTCCTTAGTCCTCCCAGCAGACTTTCTTGAATTCTTCTCACTTCCCCTCCCTTTCTTTTCAGCTTTCTCCCCATCCTTGACTGCATTAATTACCTCGCTCACCACAGAGTGTAGGACATTCTGCTTAACATTGTATACTTCATCAGCGATAGCCTCCTTCACAGTGGATTTGAGGGTGGCTGATCCCTCCCCCTCCGGGTGACTATGGAGGTCTAACTTTTCATGAACAGTCTCGGGAGCCTTAGTACACCCGCTACGAGAACCTCGTCGGGTTGCCTTCCCTGATTTTCTACTAGCCATAACTAACTCCAATAAGATTCAAACACCAAAATGGTTATTCAAGATAATTGCTCACATCATTACAAGTACGGTAAGTCCTTAATTTCATTGGCCAAGTGTGATTAAGTACTTACCTTACCCACCTGTCCCAAGCAATCACTATCCTAACACATGTCAGTATTCAAATCTAAAAGCACATAAAACACATAGCACACGCACATAATCCCAGTTTTACTTGAAAACTTTTACCTGATGGCATGTGGCTACTTGGATTGGCATCCTTCATTCGGTCCCATTTTTAGTTTAAGTTTAGGTTTTCAAAACTACTTACCTAATTCTCTTTAACTTTGGCTCTGATACCAATTTGTAAGGTCCCATTCCCAGAAAGCCTCACAATTGGTTAATCATAGCATAAAATCACTTTATAAACAATACATTGTAGCAGAATTAAATAAACATTCATTTTAAATAGAATAAGAACATAGTGCATTGTCTTAAATTACAATAAAGATTTTATAGATAGGAATGCCATCCATTGCTTTCCAAGTAGCTCCCTGGTGCCATCCTCAACATCAGCATTTACCTGCCCACTATTATGCTTAAAAGTCAGTTTGCTAAGTGAGTTCTAGTTTTAGATAAATAAGAAATATAAGCTTTATCCTCCATATAATAACCACGCATACATCATACTACATAACATTTCTTGCATCATATTAAACATGCTCATTTCATTCTTTCATTATCTTTCACTTCATCATAAGCGAGATTGCACAAAGCAAGAGTTCCATATTGATCGACAACGAATGTCGACCCCCATCGGTACACATCATCATGGTAGCTAACCCCCGACAGCTGACCCACACTGCAAGGCACATAGCCCGCTCATGAATACAGATCCATCATTATACGTCAGACTCACAGAAGTGAAGTCTATCTTCATCAAACGGGCACGGGGGTAACATTCGTTAAGTTCCACTTCTTATTAATATTATCTTCCACTTAATATATAATACATAACTTATCAAGTACATAACATACCAACTACTAGTCATCATAACATATAACCGACCCTCCGCGGGACAGCGAGGATTTGGGGGCAGTAGCCCCTGACAGCGGGGACCTCGGGGCAGCAGCCCCTAGTGTGGTCTATGAGGCAGCAGCCCCTAGTGGGGTCTAAGGGGCAATGCCCCTGATAGCATATTTTGTTATAGGAAAATTTATTTTCTTGTTAAAACCGCTTGAAATCTTTACCTTGAAAACCTTATGTTTACTATGCATAATAGCCCCAAAAACATGGAAAAACTTTTAAAATAGGGGATTTAGAACTCACCTGGATATCATGAGTAAGTTCTAAACTAAGCTTTCTAGGCTAGGATCACAGTACACAACCTGCAGATAAGTTAACATATAAGGCCCCGATCCCGGGCATCTCATAGTTGGTCATTCATAGCACTAGAGATATAAAACATTACAAATGTCATAAAACAATGCATTAGAATTAATATCAAAAGTCATCCATTCATTAATAAAAACTATTGCTAAGCAATACACCCATAATTGTTATCAGTATAAAAGATTGTTTAACTGCATTACAAAGCAACAAAATTATTAATCATGATCAGATGTCAGTCTCTCCCTGCCGAGTAGCTTTCCCCACATGCCATCCTCAATAATAATTACCTGTCAACTAAAAATGCCTAAAAGTCAGCATTGCTGAGTGAGTTCTAGTTTTGTGAAAATATAACATACTTTACTTTCATTCAAACCCTTCTTAAATTTCATACGCGATCATGCATCATATGTACAAATAGATAATATCATTATTATCTTCCATTATCAGTCATTATCTTTCATCATCATATTCATACTTTCATTCCATTTTATTTACATTCTCTTTCGTATACATTCTTTCGTTTTGTACGTTTCACTATCACTTAATTTTGTTCTCATACTTTCGTATCGTACTTTTCATCGTTCTTTACTTTCATACTTTCTTTTCGTACGTTACGTCATTCCTTTCCTTTCATACGGGTCGATGAGCAATACCTTGAACATTGTGAACGAATCTGATACTGGGCTTGTGGTAATTAACTCACGAACATTATGCATGAAGCTGACCCAGTCACCTAGGGCAAGTCATCTCTCCCTTTCATTCAG
Organism: Flaveria linearis; assembly: GCA_024085815.1. Taxonomy (NCBI): domain Eukaryota; kingdom Viridiplantae; phylum Streptophyta; class Magnoliopsida; order Asterales; family Asteraceae; genus Flaveria; species Flaveria linearis. The sequence continues at coordinate 54,046,130 of CM044005.1, forward strand.
ACCAATTGGCAATACCCCGAAGTTTGTGCACAAAGCTGATGTTGGGCCTGTGGTAATTAATTCATAAACATTGTGCATGAAGCTAACCCACTCACCTAGGGCATACCATAAAGGTCTTGTCAATCTCAATGATTGACCCCACATGCATCCTTCGGGTTATTAAAACTGCATACAGTTGAGCTAATGACAACATGGTCGTGCACCTCTTTTCTATTTGCTTGCAAGCCATTCTTTCTTTCATTACGTTTCATTTCTCATCCTTGTTATCCTTCATTTCATTACGTTATTCCTTACGTTCTTTTATTCTTTCGTCATATTACGTAAAGTAATAACATTAAAAGATAACACATCATGCATACATTCATATCATACATTCATCATATATGACACATCACACGCATCACATCACATCATAAAGTCAACTTACATCCCCCCGGGAACATCCCAAGTCAAAGCCTACACCTTTACAATTTTCCTAAAATTTAGAAAATAAATTCTAAGTATTAAGCACATGGGTAGTATGCAGGCACATGGGCACTATGCAGGCGCATGGCCTTCTGGAGGCATGGGAACACTTAGGCGCATGGGATGGTTCTGGGCACACGGGCACTATTGGGGCGCATGGCCTAACACTTAGTCATTTTGGGCAAATTCTAGGCGCATGACTACTATTTGGGCGAATGGGGTTTGGGCGCATGAGGAGCACTTGGGCATATTCTGACCGTTGGGCGCATGGGCCACTATTTAGGCGCATGAGCAACTAACTTACACTAATTAATACATTTTGTTATAGGAAAATTTATTTTCTTGTTAAAACTGCTTGAAATCTTTACCTTGAAAACCTTATGTTTACTATGCATAATAGCCCCAAAAGCATGGAAAAACTTTTAAATAATAGGATCTCGAACTCACCTGGATATCTTGAGTAACTTCTAAACTAAGCTTTCTAAGCTATGATCACACTACATAGCTTGTAGATAAGTTAACATGTAAGTCCCCGATCCCGGGCAACTCATAATTGGTCATTCACAGCACTATAGATATTAAACATTACAAATTTCATAAAACAATGTAGCGGAATTAATATCAAAAGTCATGCATTCATTAATAAAAATTGTTGCTAAGCAATACACCCATAATTGTTATCAGTAAAAAAGATTGTTTAATTGCATTACAAAGCAACAAAATTATTAATCATGATTGGATGTCAGTTTTGCCCTGCCGAGTAGCTTTTTCCGCGTGCCATCCTCAACAATAATTACATGCCAACTGAAACTGCATAAAAGTCACTGTTGCTGAGCGAGTTCTAGTTTTATGAGAATATAACATACTTTACTTTGGTTGAAACCCTTCTTAAATTTCATACGCGATCATGCATCATCCGTACAAATAGATAATATCGTTATTATCTTCCAATATCAGTCGTTATCTTTCATCATCATATTCATACTTTCATTCCATTTCATTTACATTCTCTTTCGTATACATTCATTCGTTTCCTATGTTTCACTATCTCTTTATTTCGTTCTCATAATTTCATATCAAACTTTTCAACATTATTTATTTTCATACATTCTTTTCGTACGTTACGTCATTCTTTTACTTTCATACACATCGATGAACAACACCCCGAACATTGTGCACGAAGCTGATGATGGGCCTGTGGTAATTAACTCACGAACATTATCCACGAAGCTGACCCAGTCAACTAGGGCAAGTCATATCTCCTTTTCATTCAGACTAATTGGCAATACCCTGAACATTGTACACAAAGCTAATGCTGGGCCTGTGGTAATTAACTCATGAACACTGTGCATGAAGCTGACCTAGTCACATAGGGCATACCATAAAAGTCTTGTCAATCTCAATGATTGACCCTGCATGCATCCTTCGGGTTATTAAAACCGCACACAGTTGAGCAAACGACAACGTGGTCGTGCACCTCCTTTGTCCTTGCTTGCAAGCCATTCTTTCTTTCATTACATTTCATTTCTCATCTTTGTTATCCTTCATTTCATTACGTTATACCTTACGTTCTTTTATTCGTTCATCATATTATGTAAAGTAATAACATAATACTTATCGTATATTATTTTATTTTATATACGTTTTGAAATTCATTAAAAGATAACACATCCTGTGTACATTCATATCATACATTCATCATACATGACACATCACACCCAACATATCACATCATAACGTCAACTTACATCACCCCCGAGAACATCCCAAGTCAAAGCCTACACTTTGCATTTTTCCTAAAATTCAGAAAATAAATTCTATGTCTTAGGCGCATGGGCACTATGCAGACACATGGGCACTATGCAGGCGCATGGCCTTCTGGGTGCATGGGAACACTTAGGCGCATGGGAATGTTCTGGGTGCATGGGGACTATTGGGGCGTATGGCCCAACACTTAGTCATTCTGGGCAAATTCTAGGCGTCTAGCTACTATTTGGGCGCATGGGGTTTAGGCGCATGGGAAGCACTTGGGCAAATTCTGACCGTTGGGTGCATGGGCCACTATTTAGGCGCATGAGCAACCAACTTACACTAATTAACATATTTAGTTATAGGAAAATTTATTTTATTGTTAAAACCGCTTGAAATCTTTACCTTGAAAACCTTATGTTTACTTTGCATACTATCCCCAAAAACATGGAAAAACTTTTAAATAAGGGGATCTAGAACTCACCTGGATATCGTGAGTAACTTCTAAACTAAGCTTTCTAGGCTAGGATCACACTACACAGCCTGCAGATAAGTTAACACTTAAAGGGGTTAATTTCTGCCTAATTTCACTGCTAACTTCTGCCAAATTTCACTGCTAATTTTTGCCCAGTTTCGCTGCAGTTTTGCTGGCAGTTTCGCCGCAGTTTTGCTGGCAGTTTTGCTACAAGTTTCGTCCAGCAGTTTCGCACGACTGTTTTGCTGTCAGGTGCACCCGACCTTCGTGTGAATTTCCTAGTTTTGCAATCTATAGGTCAACCTGGGCACCCGCAATATTAACAGCGAAACTCTATTTTCACTGGGAATTCTCTAAGTTTCGATGGATGAGTCCACAGTTTCGCTGATCGAGCTTACGGTTTCGCTGGACGAATAAAAATGATGAACAAGCCCATTTTTAACCCAAAATCTTAACTTTTTACTTCCAATCTCTTAATTTATCAACCATGAGGTTATAACTAAGATTTTTACATTATTCATATGTAAAAATGTGACCTTTATGCGATTCTTTGCAAATTTTCAAAAACCCAAAAACCTAGAATCCGTGTTTGATCTTCAGAAGGGTTTACAGGCCAATTCATACCTCGATTTGTTGCTCCTTTCTTATGGTTTGATGCTCCAACACCCAGATCTTCAACCTCCTAACCTTTGAATCTCCAAATCTTGAGTTTTCTTTACTTTCTCTCTCTACTTTCTCTCTCTATGAATTTAGGTGGCTAGGGTTCAAATGAGAAAGATGATGGCTGGCTAAGTAGCTTAAGGGCTGATTTTGGGCCTTTAATCCCTTAGGCTACTACCTAATAAGGCTAACTTAGCCCATGGCCATTTCTTTCCTTTATTAAATACCCATTAATTAAGCCCATTATCCTTGATGACTCGTTTTGACTTTTCGGGGCGTTACAAGTCTCCCCCACTTATTTAGGTTTCGCCCTTGAAACCTGTCAATCATCAAAAAATTGAGGATAAAATTTCCTCATCTCCTCCTCGGTCTCCCACGTAGATTCTAATCATTTTCTGTGCCTCCACTGTACTTGTACTAGTGGAAACACTTTATTATGTAAGTGCTTCTCTTTCCAATCAAGGATGGCCACTAGCTGCTCTACATAATTCAGTCGGTCATCGACTTCAATGTCTTCTAATGGTACAACCGCATCATTGTCTTATAGCATTTCCTGAGATGAGATACATGGAACATAGGGTGAATTCCACCCAACTCACCAGGTAGTTCTAATTCGTAGGCCACTTCCCCTACCCTCGCGACAATAAGGAATAGCCCTATGAACCTTGGGCTTAACTGTCCCCGTTTTCAAAACCTGATGATGCCTTTCCAGGGAGATACCTTGAGCATAACCTTGTCACCAACCTCAAACTCAATCGGCCTACGCCTCTTATCAGCGCAAGACTTTTGGCGATCCTTCACTGCTCTCATGAACGCTTTGATCTTATCTAGCTTCTTGGTCGTACCCTCAATCACTTCAAGGCTTCCCAATTCCTTTTGCGCGATCTCACCCCAACACACGGGTGTCCTACACTTCCTACTGTACAGCATCTCATAAGGTGGCATGCCAATGCTGGCATCGTAACTATTATTATATGAGAATTCCGCCAACGGTAAGTGCTCATCCCAACTTCCTCCAAAGTCGATTACACATGCTCGTAGCATGTCTTCTAATGTCTAAATCGTCCTTTCCGACTGACCATCCGTCTGGGGGTGGTAAGCCATTCTAATATGCAGTATATTCCCCATTGAGTCGTGAAACCTCTTCTAGAACTTAGACGTAAACCGCGTGTCCCTATCCGAAATGATAGACACTGGCACGCCGTGACGAGCCACAATCTCCATGATAAATAGTCTGCCAACCTCTCAGAGGAAAATGTCTCACGAATTGGAAGGAAATGGGCGCTCTCTGTTAAACAGTCAACAATCACCCATATAGCGTCACTTAATCTCACCGTGCGAGGTAGCTTTGTCATGAAGTCCATTGTGATGTGTTACCATTTCCATTCAGGAATATCCAAAGGCTGGATCTTCCCATATAGCCTTTGGTGCTCTGCCTTCACTTGCAAACAAGTCAGGCACTTGCTCACGTACTTAGCCACGTCACGCTTTATTCCTGGTCACCAGTAATCTTTCTTCAGATCCTGATACATTTTCATGGCACCGGGATGAATGGAATATCGAGTTATGTGTGCCTCATCCATGATCTTCTCCCTCAGATCCCCATAGAGAGGGATCCACATCCGCCCGAATCGGGTTCTAACACAAAGGGTGTTTTCTCCTAATTCCGATTCATGTCCTTTCATTCTTTCAGAGTTGACTCTATTACCTTCCAGCACTTCATCTTGGAACTCTCTCACTTGCTTCGGGTCGTCCCCGGATCGGTTCGGGTCGTCCCTTCCTGCTAAGGGCATCAGCAACCACATTTGCTTTACCAGGATGGTAGTGAATTTCGTAGTCATAATCCTTAATCAGTTCTAACCACCTTCGTTGTCTCATGTTGAGATCCTTTTGTTTGAAGAAATACTTCAAACTTTGGTGGTCAGTAAAGATGGTGCTTTTCACACCATGTAGGTAATGCCTCCAAATTTTCAATGCGAATACCATGACAACCAACTCCAAATCATGGGTAGGATAATTGGCTTCATGGACCTTTAATTTTCTAGAAGCATAGGCTATCACCTTGCATCAACACTAAACCCAATCCTGCATATGAGGCATCTGAGTATACCACTAGGTCCTCGTTCCCTTTAGGTAATGTCAAGACAGGAGCTTGAGTTAACCTCAACTTCAGTTCAAGGAAGGCATTTTACTGATCTGGACCCCATTCATACCTCATGTCCTTATGGGTCAACTTAGTCAAAGGAGAAGCTATACTGGAGAAATCCTGGATAAACCTTCTATAGTAACCCGCCAAACCTATGAAACTGCGAATATCGGATGGTGTCTTCAGTGATTCCAATTGCATCACCACTTCAACCTTTGTTGGGTCCACTCTGATCCCCTCGGGGTTAAGCATATGACCAAGAAATTGGACCTCTCTTAGCAAAAATGCGCATTTGGAGAACTTAGCATATAACTTTTTGCTCCTGAGCGTCTCCAATACTTCTTGAACATGATCGGCATGCTCTTCTTCACTTTTTGAATAAATCAAAATACCGTCGATGAACACTATCACTGAATTATCCAACATCGGCCGACACACTCGATTCATAAGATCCATAAAAGTAGCTGGCGTGTTGGTTAGACCACAGGACATAACGAGAAATTTGTAGTGTCCATAACGCGTACGTAATGCTGTTTTAGGAACATCATGTTCTTTCACTTTTAGCTGATGATAGCCAGATCGCAGGTCCATCCTCGAAAACCAGCTGGCACCCTGGAGCTGATCGAATAGGTCGTCGATTCTTGGTTACGGGTAACAACTCTTTACGGTCAACTTATTAAGTTCATGATAATCAATTATCATCCGCATGGTGTCGTCCTTCTTTTTGACAAATAAAACTGGAGCAGCCCATGGAGATATGCTCGGTCGAATGAAGCCTTTGTCTAGCAGATCTTGCAATTGAGCCCTCAACTCTACCATCTCTGAAGGAGCTAAGAGATACGGTGCTTTAGCGACTGGCTGTGCTCCCGGTAGCAAGTCAATTTGATACTTGATTTCGCGATCCGGCGGCACACCGGTCAGGTCTTCGGGGAAGATGTCCAGAAAATCGTGCACCACCGATACGGTGGATAATTATGGCTCTGGCGCATCCACGTCCCTCACATAGGCCAAGTAAGCACTGCACCCACGCCTCAAGTACTTTTCAGCCGTGATTGTCGACACCATTTTCGGTACACCGCACTCTCTATCCCCGTGAACCGTAACGGAGCTACTATCAGGCGCGGTTAGGCTAATTATCTTTTTACTAAATACTATATTCTCTTCATAGTCGGCTAACCAATCCATGCCTAACACCACATCAAAACCTCCTAAGGCCATAACATGCAATCTAGCAGGAACTTATAACCTTCCAACTCTATCAGGCAACCCTCAACTACCTCAGTCACCTTAGTGGACTTACCAATGGCTGTTTCTACATAAAAGGGCTCATCTATCGTTCTACTCTTATCATGCAACAAACGGCAAAAGGCAGTAGACATAAAACTCCTACTAGCGCCAGAATCTAAGAGCACAGAAGCATATTCGTGGACCACCAGAAACATACCTGAATCTACTTCTGGGTCTACTCGAGCCTCCTCACGAGTTATGTTGAATGCCATCGCCTTCACCTTTGAACCGTCACCCTTTCCCATATCTCCACCTTTAACCGTTTCTGATCATCCTGATTTTCCTTTCTTGCAGTCCCATTCCACATGTCCTATCTCGCCACACTGGTAACACTTTATCGCCTTGCAGTCCCTAGTATAGTGGCCCTCACCCCCACGTTTAAAAAATTTTCCAGTCCCAACTCTACACTTCCCTGAATGACCTCTTCCACATTTTCTACAAGCACCTCCTTCAGCTGTATTTCCTCGGCTCCCTGACTGATCCTCAACTCTCATCCTGTTTTCTCCACTCCTAAAGTTGTCACCCCCAAACCTCTTCCCATTTCTATTCTTGTTCCCACTCCATTTCTCCACCTTCTTCCATGCAGGCATCAGATCACTCTCATCATACAACCTCCCAGCTAAATCCACCACAGACCTAAACGTGCCAGGTCTAGCCACAATCGTATGCCTCCTGATATCCACGGGCAAACCCTGCATGTATCTCTTGATCTTCTTGGACGCAGGTGTCATCATGTCTGGCACAAGTCTTGCAAGTTCATTGAACTTGGAGCTTTACCCTTGATGAGTCATGTTCCCAGCCTCCAAATACAAAAAATCCTTGTCAATGTTGTCCAATTCTTAATGGGGACAATACTCCTCCAGCACCAACTCCTTCAAGTCAAACCACTTCATTTTGGCTACCGATCGCTTTCCTTCAGCCTGGACAGCATTGTCCCACCAGCACAACGCTGAGTCGACGAAAAAATTAGTGGCAAACTTAACTTTCTGATCTTCCCGACACTCACTAATTTCCTGTACCGCTTCCATCTCTCTGACCCAATGATGAGCGGCAGTAGCATTGTCGTTACCGTCAATGGTCGGGAGCCTGCACCTTTGAAATTCCCCATAGTTGCATCCCTTAGTAGTCTCTTTCTTGGACTCCTCATCACTGTCATCATCATGAACTACCATATTAGGGTTTGATGGCTCCTCTACAGATTCCTTAGTCCTCCCATCAGACTTTCCTGAATTCTTCTCACTTCCCCTCCCTTTCTTTTCAGCTTTCTCCCCATCCTTGACTGCTTTAATCACCTCGCTCACCACTGAGGGTAGGGCATTTTGCATAACATTGTAGACTTCATCAGCGACAGCCTCCTTCATAGTAGATTTGAGGGTGGCTGATCCATCCCCTTCCAAGTGACTATGGTGGTCTGACTCCTCGTGAACAGTCTCGGGAGCCTTAGTTTTGCTCCGGGTGACACGTGGCTTATTAGTATGCCTGCCATGATGTAAGGCCCCGTTCTCGGGCACCTCACAGCTGGTCATTCATCGCACGTAAAACATATATTTGTATAGACTTAATAAAATCACGCAGCGGAAATTCTGAAATAAACTTTAATTTTACTATAAATACTTTTGCCATTTAATACAACATACTTCAACTACAAGACATTTGATGTTGCATTACATTACAAAAGCACTATTACAAAAGGGTCATAAACAGTGACCTCTAGTATAGAAATATAAAAATTTTCATCATAAAGAAGATTCCTTAAGTAATCCCGTATATCGGGATCCTCAAGGAACACTTGACACTTGCATGCAACATAAGTTGTTGCATGTATTATGCGCCCGCATTCCATTGCGTTGCAGCATTATCAAAAGGAGAATGCCATCCCAAAAGAGCTGAGTAGCCGCCTCGTGCCATCCCCAGCAACACTACCCGCCAACTGGAAACACATAAAAAGTCAGCGTTGCTGAGTGAGTTCTAGTTTTATAATAAACATACTTTATTTACATTATAAACCATTCCTTTCTTTCACATGATCATACATCTTACGTACACATAGATAATATTCTTTATTATCTTCATTGTTCGTTATACATCATATTCTTTCGGTTCTCATATGGATCCTGTCAGGCTTTACCCACTTCATAGCACTCAACTATGATTACTGTGGTCGAATGACAAGGATCCCGTTCATCTTTGCTTGCACATTGAATACGTTTTATACCAATACCATATGCTATATCCCGATCAGTCTTAGCTACTGGGCCGTGAATCCATAGAGCGTATGCCACAGTGGGCCGTGAATCAATAGAGCGTATGCCATAGTACTAGTAGGTAAGCGGTAGTGGTACCATGACTATGGTTAATCACAAAGAAGGACCCGTTTACCTTAATTCAATACTTGCAAGACTTAGTTCGTCCATTCATTAATGCATGTATTCATCATCATATTTCCTTTTCATTCATTCATTAATACATGCATTCGTTATCATGTTCCTCTTTCATTATCTTTCACTTTACGTTACATAATACTTCATTCATTCATTCACGTAAAGTTACGAAAAGATAGACGTACATTGACATAAGGAACACCGATACTTACAAATCATCAGTCATTGCCATTATACAAGGCTACATCATACTTAGCCTACATACATCATACATACACTTCTCTCCTCATTCACATCAGCCCTATTTAGGCGATTGAACATACTCCAGTCGCATGGCCTCCATGCGACTGAGTCATGCGTATGGGCATACAGTCGTGCGAATGGACTTCCTATCGTACGAATAAACACAATGCGTATGGGCTTCTATACGACTAACCCTCAGTCGTGCGACTGAACAGCTATGCGAATGGACCTATGCGACTGAACCCTTAGTCGCATGGCCTATCATGCGACTGAGCCCCAGTCGTGCGGCTGAGCCTCAATCGTACGATTGAATGTCTGTCGTTCGTCAATCGTGCGACTGGCCCTTCAGTCGTCTAGCCCTAACTGGGCAGCGACTGGAGTTCATCACGAACAGCAGCCGTGACATACGGCCTTCCAATTCCTCTAAACTCATTTCCAGCCCAAATTACCCCTTCTAAACCTTAGGGGTTCATACTAGGACATCATACATACTCTTACAAGTCTAAAATTGTACTTTAAGCATACTAAACATGATTGTACCCGAATGGGTCAAACATACACTTTACAAAAATAGGGTTTATATGTGATCCAGCCCCAAAATCGTTTGAAAACATGTAAATGAGGGGTCCTAGAACTCACATTATCAAGGAGAAGATGAAGAGCTTCGATTTGACTAGCCACTCGACGAATCTCGAGCCCGAATCTTCACGTTCTCTCTTTCTTTCTCTTCTTTCTCTGCTCTCTCGCTCGCTGCTCTTTCTCCCGACTGAATAAGTGTAAGTGTTGGGGAAGAGAAGAGAGGTGCCCCTCTTTTATAGTTACAGCTCAGTCACCCAAGGTCTAGGGGCGACTGGACCTTCAGTCGCATGAACTCCATGCGACTGGTACTTCAGTCGCATGAGTTCCATGCGGTTGATCCTTCAATCGTCCGAGCTTTATGCGATTGAACCTCCAGTCGCATGAATTCCATGCGGCTGAGACTCAGTCGCATGACATACCAAAAAGTTAAACGTCCAGGTGTTACAAGTCCACCCCCCTTCATTAGGTTTCGTCCCCGAAACCTTTTATTCCTCGAACAATCGTGGGTAATGCTGCATCATTTCTTCTTCAGTTTCCCACGTTGACTCGGATCCCTTCCTGTTCTTCAGATGAGATACGTGGATGGTCGGGTGAATCCCCTTAGCTCATCTGGCAGGTCCAACCTATAGGCCACCTCTCCTACTCGAGCAATGATTCGGAAAGGGCCTATATACCGCGGACTCAACTTACCCTGCTTCCGGAACTGAATGATTCCTTTCTAAGGCGAGACCTTTAACATAACCCGATCTCCCACCTGGAACTCAATCGGTCTGCGTCGTTTGTCAGCATACGACTTCTGTCTGTCTTTGGCTGCCTTCATATAGGCTTTGATCCTTTCAAGTTTTCAATCGTAGCCTCGATCGCTTCGACACTTCCTAATTCCTTCTGACCAATATCACCCCAACAGACAGGTGTCTTGCATCTCCTACCGTATAGCATCTCATAGGGTGGCATGCCAATACTGGCATGATAGCTGTTGTTGTATGAGAATTCAGCTAACGGCAAGTGGTCATCCCAACTTCCCCCGAAGTCAATAACACTTGCCTGAAGCATGTCCTCCAATGTCTGAATGGTCCTTTCTGACTGACCATCAGTTTGAGGATGATAAGCCGTGCTAATATGTAACCTCGTCCCCATAGCATCGTGGAATTTCTTCCAGAATTTGGATGTAAACCGGGTGTCGCGATCAGACACAATCGATACCGGTACACCATGACGAGTCACAATCTCTTTGATGAAAAGATCGGCCAACCTCTCGGATGAATATGTCTCGCGTATCGGTAAGAAGTGAGCGCTCTTCGTCAGACGGTCCACAAACACCCATATTGTATCATACCCTTTCGGGGTACGTGGCAGCTTTGTAATGAAATCCATGGTGATGTGCTCCCACTTCCATTCCGGTATATCCAACGGTTTAATCTTTCCATACGGCTTTTGATGCTCTGCCTTTACTTGCAAACACATGACGCACTTACTCACATACTCCACCACATCACGCTTCGTACCCGACCACCAATAATCTTTCTACATGTCTTGGTACATCTTGGTAGCACCGGGATGAATGGAGTATCGAGTTTTATGGGCTTCGTCCATGATCTTCATACGTAGATCCCCAAATCGAGGAATCCACATCCGCCCAAATTGAGTCTTGACACCAAACGTGTTTTCACCCAGTTACGCGACTAGACCTCTCATTCGTTTAGAGTTTAGATGATCCTCTTTCAGTGCCTCATCTTGGAACTCTTTGACTTGCTTCATCACGTCTGAGGTCATAATTAGTTGGTACGCCTTCACCCGAATCGGCTTGGGCCTCTCTTTTCGGCTAAGGGCATCAGCCACCACGTTGGCTTTGCCCGGATGGTAGTGGATTTCACAATCATAATCCTTTATAAGTTCCAACCATCGCATTTGGCTCATATTCAAATCTTTTTGCTTGAAGAAGTACTTCAAGCTCTTGTGGTCGGTAAAGATGGTGCACTTCATCCCATAGAGATAGTGCCTCCAAATCTTCAATGCAAAGACCACGACTGCTAGCTCCAAGTCATGAGTAGGGTAATTAATCTCATGAACTTTCAGCTGTCGGGATGCATAGGCTATCACCTTCCCCTTTGCATTAATACGCACCCCAACCCCGAGTAGGAAGCATCAGAATAAACCACCAAGTCTTCGCTTCCATCGGGTAATGCCAATACAGGAGCTTGGGTCAACCTCGTCTTCAATTCTTCAAACGCCTTCTCTTGAGCTTGACCCCATACAAACTTCATATCTTTCCGGGTCAACTTGGTCAGTGGCGAAGCAATCTTGGAGAAGTCTTGAATGAATCTTCTGTAATAACCCGCCAAACCCAAGAAACTTTGGATCTCAGATGGCGTCTTTGGAGACTTCCATTGCATCACCGCTTCCACCTTCGCCGGATCAACCATAATCCCATCTGGATTTACCACGTGACCCAAGAATTGAACTTCACGCAACCAGAATGCACACTTGGAGAATTTAGCATACAACTTCTCCCTTCTCAACGTCTCCAGAACTTCTCGAATATGACCGGCATGCTCAGTCTCACTCTTCGAATAAAATAAAGATATCATCAATGAATACAATCACTGATTTATCCAACATCGGCCGACACACCCTGTTCATCAGATCCATAAAAGCAGCTGGCGCATTGGTCAAACCAAAAGACATGACAAGGAACTTGTAGTGACCGTAGCGCGTGCGAAAAGCTGTTTTAGGGACATCCTGCTCTTTCACTTTCAGTTGATGGTAGCCCGATCGAAGATCTATTCGTGAAAACCAACTGGCGCCTTGAAGTTGATCAAACAAGTCATCGATCCTCGGCAAGGGGTATCTGTTCTTCACCGTCAGCTTATTCAGCTCGCGGTAGTCGATGCACATTCTCATACTACCGTCTTTCTTCTTTACGAACAGGACCGGAGCACCCCAAGGTGAGATACTCGGTCTAATAAACCCCTTATCCAGCAGCTCTTGCAACTGCTCCATCAACTCTTTCATTTCCGTCGGGGCCAATCGATATGGTGCTTTGGCAACAGGTTGGGCACCCGGTATCAGGTCAATCTGGAACTCGATCTCTCTGTCAGGTGGCAGTCCCGATAAGTCTTCTGGGAATACGTCTGGGAATTCACATACCACTGGAACATCGGACAGTTATGGTGTTGGCGTTTCTACATCCTTTACATAACATAAGAAGGCGCTACATCCACGCCTCATACATTTCCCCGCCACCGCCATTGAGATCACCTTCAGAATCGTAGTAACCTGATCGCCATAAACTGTCACTGAACTACCGTCGGGCGTTGTCAAATTAATAATCTTCTTGCGACACACAATGTTCTCCTCAAAGTCCGCCAACCAATCCATTCCAAGCACCAAATCAAAACCACCTAACGTCATCACGAAGGGTCTAACCGGAAACTTGTGGCCCTCCAATTCAACATCACAACCCTCTATCACCTCAGAGATCCTAGTAGACTTACCTATGGTAGTTTCTACATCGAAGGACACATCAACACGTCCACTACTAACAGGCAGCTTAGTACAGAAGGCAGCAGAAATAAAACTCCTACTGGCACCCGAATCGAATAATACAGAGGCTAAAGTTTGGTTCACCAGAAACGTACCAGACACAACATCAGGGTCCGTCCTGGCCTCCTCCTTGGTCATCGTGAATGCCCTGGCCTTTGCCCTTGGTTCTTCACTTCCCGTCTTCTTCGCCCATGATCCCTCAGCCCTCGGCTTCTTGCAGTCTCTGCTCATATGACCACTTTCCCCACAGTTAAAACATTTGCCTGCCCGGCAATCCTTTGACATATGTACTGCCTTCCCGCATCTGAAACAGATGTTTGATCCCCACTTTCACTCCCCCGAGTGCTCCCTTCCACATTCGCCACACTTCCTCAACCCTGCTCCTGAATTGACCACACGGCGGTCATCCACCCTTGTCTTCTTGTCACTCGTGGAAGTATCACCTCGACCAAACCTCTTCCCCTGCCAGTTCCTCTCACCACCTCCCTTCTTACTACCCTCAGTCTTCACCGCCACAGCACGTTCATCATACAACCTTCCCGCCAAATCCACTGCCGACCTGAAGGTGCTCGGTCCCGCAGAAAATCAAATGCCAACGAATTTCAGCTGGCAGCCCCTGAATATACCGGTTGATCTTTCGAGACACAGGCGTCACCTGATCCGGCACCATTCTTGCCATGTCATTAAACTTGGTGGTGTATTGTTGGTGGGTCATCGTCCCCGCCTCCAACTATAGGAACTCTCTCTCAACTTTGTCCATTTCCCGACGAGGACTGAACTCCTCGATCACCATCCTTTTTAACTCGGCCCACTTCATCTTCCCTATGGCCTTGCTACCCTCGGCTTGGACTATATTTTCCCACCAGCATAAAGCCGACCCCGTGAAAGAGTGGGTAACAAACTTCACCTTCTTGTCCTCCTGGCAATCACTAATATCGAGGACAGCCTCTATTTCTCTCACCCATTGGTGAGCATCGGCAGCAGTGCCAGAATCGTCAAAACTAGGGGGCTTGCACTCATAAATGCCCCGTAGTTACAACCCCGTGTTGTCTCCCGTACCTACCCTTCCTCCTCTTCCTCTTCATCATCAGATAGAACCGTCTCCGGCTCTGTTTGTTGCTGTCTTCCTGAGGACCTGTTTCTTTCTTTTCTTTCACCTTCCCTGACAGCCTTAATCACTTCGGTTACCACAGACGGTAAGATCGTCTGCACAACCTGATGTACCTCTTCAACCACTGCCTCTTTTACCAAGGCTCTCAAATTGGCGCTCTCGTCTACTCCCTCCTGATGAGGGGTCTCGGTTTCCTCATGAACCACTTCCTCTACCCTAGGTCTCCCTCTCATGACACGCGGTTCAGCACCACGTCCACCACCATATGAAACTTTAGATGATCTACCACCGACCATCTTCTATCACACTGAAAGCTTCAAACACCAAGACGGTCATTCAAGGAAATAGCTCAGTTTATGTCAAGTATAGTAAGTCCCTAATTACTGTGGCCAGTTGTGATTAGCCACTTACTTTACTCTTTGTACCCCAAGCATTACCTGTCCTGACTACGTTAGTATCTAATTCTAACAGTAACACATACATCACACAACAAGAACACGTAATACTGGTTAACTTTTAAGAAAATACCTGATGGCACGCAGCTACTCAGATGGCATTCTTCCCCTTTCCTGTCCCATTTTCAGTTTAAGTTTAGGATTATTTTGAAAATTTACCCATTTCACTTAAACCTTCGCTCTGATACCAACTTGTAAGGCCTCATTCCCGGGCACCTCACAGCTGGTCATTCATCGCACGTAAAACATATATTTGTATAGACTTAATAAAATCACGCAGCGGAAATTCTGAAATAAAATTTTCATTTTACTATAAATACTTTTGCCATTTAATACAACGTACTTCAACTACAAGACATTTGATGTTGCATTACATTACAAAAGCACTATTACAAAAGGGTCATAAACAGTGACCTCTAGTATAGAAATATAAAAATTTTCATCATAAAGAAGATTTCTTAAGTAATCCCGTATATCGGGATCCTCAAGGAACACTTGACACTTGCATGCAACATAAGTTGTTGCATATATTATGCGCCCACATTCCATTGCGTTGCATCATTATTCAAAGGAGAATGCCATCCCAAAAGAGCTGAGTAGCCGCCTCGTGCCATCCCCAGCAACACTACCTGCCAACTGGAAACAAATAAAAAGTCAGCGTTGCTGAGTGAGCTCTAGTTTTATAATAAACATACTTTATTTACATTATAAACCATTCCTTTCTTTCACATGATCATACATCTTACGTACACATAGATAATATTCTTTATTATCTTCATCGTTCGTTATACATCATATTCCTTCGGTTCTTATATGGATCCTGTCAGGCTTTACCCACTTCATAGCACTCAACTATGATTACTGTGGTCGAATGACAAGGATCCCGTTCATCTTTGCTTGCACATTGAATACGTTTTGTACCAATACCATATGCTATACCCCGATCAGTCTTAGCTACTGGGCCGTCCATAGAGCGTATGCCACAGTGGGTCGTGAATCAATAGAGCGTATGCCACAGTACTAGTAGGTAAGCGGTAGAGGTACCATGACTATGGTCAATCACAAAGAAGGACCCGTTTACCTTAATTCAATACTTGCAAGACTTAGTTCGTTCATTCATTAATGCATGCATTCATCATCATATTTCCTTTTCGTTCATTCATTAATACATGCATTCATCATCATGTTCCTCTTTCATTATCTTTCACTTTACGTTACATAATACTTCATTCATTCATTCACGTAAAGTTACGAAAAGATAAACGTACATTGACATAAGGAACACCGATACTTACAAATCATCAGTCATTGCCATTATATAATGCTATATCGTACTTAGCCTACATACATCATACATACACTTCTCTCCTCATTCACATCAGCCCTATTTGGGCGATTGAACATACTCCAGTCGCATGGCCTCCATGCGACTGAGTCATGCGTATGGGCATACAGTCGTGCGAATGGACTTCCTATCGTACGAATAAACACTATGCGTATGGGCTTCTATGCGACTAACCCTCAGTCGTGCGACTGAACAGCTATGCGAATGGACCTATGTGACTGAAACCTCAGTCGCATGGCCTATCATGCGACTGAGCCCCAGTCGTGCGGCTGAGCCTCAATCGTATGATTGAACGTCAGTCGTTCCTCAATCGTGCGACTGGCCCTTCAGTCGTCTAGCCCTAACTGTGCAGCGACTGGAGTTCATCACAAACAGCAGCCGCGACCTACGGCCTTCCAATTCCTCTAAACTCATTTCCAGCCCAAATTACCCCTTCTAAACCTCAGGGGTTCATACTAGGACATCATACATACTCTTAAAAGTCCAAAATCGTACTCTAAGCATACTAAACATGATTGTACCCGAATGGGTCAAACATACACTTTACAAAAATAGGGTTTATATGTGATCCAGCCCCAAAATCGTTTGAAAACATGTAAATGAGGGGTCCTAGAACTCATATTATCAAGGAGAAGATGAAGAGCTTCGATTTGACTAGCCACTCGACGAATCTCGAGCCCGAATCACCACATTCTCTCTTTCTTTCTCTTCTTTCTCTGCTCTCTCTCTCTCTGCCCTTTCTCCCGACTGAATAAGTGTAAGTGTTGGGGAAGAGAAAAGAGCTGCCCCTCTTTTATAGTTACAGCTCAGTCGCCCGAGGTCCAGGGGCGACTGGACCTTCAGTCACATGAACACCATGCGACTGGTACTTCAGTCGCATGAGTTCCATGCGGTTGATCCTTCAATCGTCTGAGCTTTATGCGATTGAACCTCCAGTCGCATGAATTCCATGCGGCTGAGACTCAGTCGCAAAAGTCAAACTTCCGGGTGTTACACATGAGCACCTCCTTGGGTTGCCTTCCCTGATTTTCTACCAGCCATAACTAATTCCTATAAGATTCAAACACCAAAATGGTCATTCAATATAATTGCTCAGATCATTACAAGTAGGGTAAGTCCTTAAGTACAGTGGCCAAGTGTGATTAACTACTTACCTTACCCTCCTGTCCTAAGCAATCACTATCCTAGCAAATGTCAGTATTCAAATCTAAAAGCACATAAAACTCATAGCACACACACATAATCCCAGTTTTACTTGAAAACTTTTACCTGATGGCACGTAGTTACTTGGATTGGCATCCTTCATTCTGTCCCATTTTCAATTTAAGTTTTGGTTTTCAATACTACTTACCTAATTCTCTTAAACTTTGGCTTTGATACCAACTTGTAAGGCCCCATTCTCTGGAAGCCTCACAGTTGGTCAATCATAGCATGAAATCACTTTATAAACAATACATTGCAGCGGAATTAAATAAACATTCATTTTAAACTTAGAAATCATATTGTACTCATCCATTTGTTTTTAAATATAATAAAAACATAGTCCAATGTCTTAAATTACAACAAAGATTTCATAGACACGAATGCCATCCATTGCTTTCCAAGTAGCTCCCTGGTGCCATCCTCAGCATCAACATTACCTGCCCACTATTATGCATAAAATTCATCTTTGCTAAGTGAGTTCTAGTTTTAGATAAATAAGAAAATATAAGCTTTATCTTCCATATAATTACCATGCATACATCATACTACATAACATTTCTTGCATCATATTAGGCATGCTTATTATTTTTCATTCTTTCATTATCTTTCACTTCATTATAAGCGAGATTGTGTAAAGCAAAAGCTCCATATTGATCGACAACGAATATCGACCCCCGTCGGTACACTCATCATGGTGGCTAACCCCCGACAGTTGATCCACACTGCAAGGCACATTGCCCGCTCATGAATACGGATCCATCATTTACGTCCGACTCACATAAGTGAAGTCCATCATAGTGCTTGCAAGACTTTTCATCATCAAATAGGCCCGGGTTAACATTTGTTAAGTTCCACTTCTTATTATTATTATCTTCCACTTAATATATAATACATAACTTATGAAGTACATAACATACCAAGTACTAGTCATCATAGTACATAACCGACCCTCCGCGGGACAACGGGGGTTCGGGGGCGGCTGTAAGGCCTCGTTCCCGGGGAACCTCACAGTTGGTTAACCATAGCACAAAATCAGTTTAATAACAAAACATTACAGCGGAAGATAATTAAACATTCATTTAAAACTTAAAACCCCATCGTACTCATACATTTGTCTTTTGACTGTAAACAAAACATATCACTTGTTCATTAATTACAATAAGGACTTCATTAACAGGAATGCCATCCGTAGATTTCCAAGTAGCTCCACGGTACCATCCTCAGCCTCAGCGCTTACCTGCCCACTATTATGCATAAAAAGTCAGCTACGCTGAGTGAGTTCTAGTTTTATATAAATAAGAAAATATAATCTTTTATCCTTCATATAATGAACACGCATACATCATACTACAAACATTACTTGCATCACATTAGACACGTTCATTATCTTTCATTCTTTCATTTCATTTCTCTTCATCATAGGCGAGACTGCACAAAGCAGCATCTCCATGTTGATTGACAACGAATGTCAATCCCCGTCGGTACACGTTATCCATGGTCACTACCCCCGACGGTCGATCGATCCCCGTCGGTACACATCTTCATGGTAGCTTCCCCCGACAGTTGATCCACACTAGCAGGCACATAGCCCGCTCATGAATACGGATCCATCATCATACATCAGACTCACATAAGTGAAGTCTATTATAGTGCTTGCAAGAATTTTCATCATCAAATGGGCCCGGGGGTAACACTCGTTAAGTTCCACTTCTCGTTAGTATTATCTTTCACTTAATATATATAATACTTAGCTTATTAAGTGCACAACATACCAAATACTAGTTATCATAACACGTAACCGACCCTCCGCGGGACAGCGGGGGTTCGGGGGCGGCAGCCCCTGACAGCGGGGTCCTAGGGGCAGCAGCCCCTAGTGGGGTCCGAGGGGCAACGCCCCTGGCTAGGGCCGGGCTGCCAGGTCAGCGCGCCCGAAAATTTTTCTGAGCTATTTAAATGTCACATTTTACTTTAGAAAAATGTATTTTCTTGTTAAAACACCATGAAATCCTTATCTTGAAAACCTTATGTATACTATGCATAATAGCCCCAAAATCATGGAAAAACGTTTAAATAAGGGGATCTAGAACTCATCTGAACTTTGCAAATAGCTTCAATCCTAAGTTACTTAAGCTATAGTCCAGACACTCTAGCTGCACGATAGTTAATGCACAAAAACATCATTTTCTTCATAATTTCACCCACAGTTTCGCTGGCAGTTTCGCTGCCAGTTTCGCTGCCAGTTTCGCTGGGCAACACTTCTGCCAGTTTCGCTGGACAGATTCGCTGCCTTGAGCGCCCAACTTTCGTTGGAATTTCCTAGTTTTGCAATATCTATGGGTCCATAGTTTCGCCCGAAGGAAACTGTAGTTTCGCCCAAGCGAAACTGTAATTTCGCTAGAAATGTTCTTAGTTTCGCTGGATGATTATGCAAATTCGCTGGATGCATATACAGTTTCGCAGATCGCATAAAAATCACGAACCAGTCCGTTTTTAACCCAAAATCACAACTTTTTACGTCCAACCTCTTAGTTTATCATCCATGAGGCTAAATCTAAGCTTTATACATGTTTTCATACGTAAAAATGTGACCTTTATGCGATTCTTTGCAACTTTTCAAAACCCAAAACCCTAGAATCCGGGTTTGATCTACAGAAGGCATTATAGGTCGATTCTTACCTTGTTTGTTGCTCCTTTCTTTAAGATTGATGCACAAACACCCAGATCTTCAATCCCTTGATCTTAGAAGCTCCAAATCTTAAGTTTCTTGCACTTTCTCTCTCTACTTTCTCTCTCTACGAATTTCTTTGTTGTTAGGGTTGGAATGAGAAGATGGTGGTGTCTTGGGCAGATTAAGGGCTGGTTATGGGCCTTAATCTTGCCCATGAACCCCACCTAGCCCATAACCCTTTTGCCTTCTTTTATTAAATGCCCATTAATAAGCCTCTAATCCATTTGACCCGTTTTGACTTTTCGGGGTGTTACAGCGGCAGCCCCTGATAGCGGGGTCCTAGGGGCAGCAGCCCCTAGTGGGGTCCAAGGGGCAATTCCCCTGATAGCATATTTTGTTATAGGAAAATTTATTTTCTTGTTAAAACTGCTTGAAATCTTTATCTTGAAAACCTTATGTTTACTATGCATAATAGCCCCAAAACCATGGAAAACTTTTAAATAAGGGGATCTAGAACTCACCTGGATATCGTGAGTAACTTCTAAACTAAGCTTTATAGACTAGGACCACACTACACAACCTGCATATAAGTTAACATGTAAGGCCCCGATCACATGCACCTCATAGTTGGTCATTCATAGCACTATAGATATAAAACATTACAAATTTCATAAAATAATGCAGCAGAATTAATATCAAAAGTCTTCCATTCGTTAATAAAAAAATTGTTGCTAAGCAATACCCCCATAATTGTTATCAGTATAAAAGATTGTTTAACTACATTACAAAGCAACAAAATTATTAATCATGATCGGATGTCAGTCTTGCCCTGCCGAGTTGCTTTCCCCGCGTGCCATCCTCAGCAATAATTACCTACCAACTAAAAATGCATAAAAATCAGCACTACTGAGTGAGTTCTAGTTTATTGAAAATATAACATGCTTTACTTTTGTTGCAACCCTTCTTAAATTTCATATGCGGTCGTGCATCATACATAGAAATAGATAATATTGTTATTATCTTCCATTATCAGTCGTTATCTTTCATCATCATGTTCATACTTTCATTCCATTTCATTTACATTCTCTTTCGAATACATTCTTTCGTTTCGTATGTTTCACTATCTCTTAATTTCATTCTCATACTTTTGTATCGTACTTTTCATCGTTCTTTACTTTCATACTTTCTTTTCGTACGTTACGTCATTCTTATACTTTCATACGGATCGATGAGCAATACCCCGAACATTTGTGCATAAAGCTGATGCTGGGCCTACGGTAATTAAGTCACGAAAATTGTGCATAAAGCGGACACAGTCACCTAGGGCAAGTCATCTCTCCCTTTCATTCAGACCAATTAACAATACCCCAAACATTGTGCACGAAGCTGATGCTAGGCCTGTGGTAATTAACTCACGAACATTGTGCATGAAGCTGCATGCATCCTTCGGGCATACCATAAAGGTCTTATCAATCTCAATAATTGACCCTGCATGCATCCTTCAGGTTCTTAAAGCCGCACACAGTTGAGCTAATGACAACGTGGTCATGCACCTCCTTTCAATTTGCTTGCAAGCCATTCTTTCTTTGATTACTTTTCATCTCGCATCTTTGTTATCCTTCATTTCATTACGTTATACCATACGTTCTTTTATTCGTTCGTCATACTACGTAAAGTAATAACATAATACTTATCGTATATTATTTTATTTTATATATGCTTTAAAATTCATTAAAATATAACACATCCTGCATACATTCATATCACACATTCATATCACACATTCATATCATACATTCATCATACATGACACATCACATCATAAAGTCAACTTACATCACCCCCGGGAACATCCCAAGTCAAAGCCTACACTTTACATTTTTCCCAACATTCATAAAATAAATTATGTCTTAGGCGCATGGGCACTATGCAGGCGTATGGCACTATGCAGGCGCATGGCCTCTTGGGCACATGGGAACACTTAGGTGCATGAGAAGGTTCTAGGCCCATGGGCACTATTGGGGCGCATAGCCCAACACTTAGTCATTCTGGGCAAATTCTAGGCGCATGGCTACTATTTGGGTGCATGGGGTTTGGGCGTATGGGGAGCACTTGGGCAAATTCTGACCGTTGGGCTGGGCCACTATTTAGGAGCATGAGCAACCAACTTACACTAATTAACATAATTCAGTCCCCGACTAACATATATCATGATCTAAGCTTAGCACTAACATTCTAAGCCACAAAAGGACATTCATAACATGATTATAACATCGTAACCACTCAAATCATACCCTCCCTATGAACACATACATATACACATACGGGTATGAATACCCATTTTATAAAAATGTTCATACATGCATTTCCAGCCCCAAATTTAGTTAAAACATGTAAAAGTGGGGTTCTAGAACTCACCTTATGAAACTTTCGTCTATGACTCCTTCAAAACTCGAATGCAATTGAGTTCGACCACCTAGACACCCACCAAAACAAACACACAAACAAACACATAAGAACGAGGCTAGAAACAAGAAAACTTAAAAACACTAAGTCTTACCTTCAAGAAACCCGAAGCTTCTGCTTTCCCTCTCAAAACCCGAATACAAAAGTGATATGAAGGGCATTATGGGCGGCCTTGCCCAGTTTTGTACAAAATAATATTAAAATTTTGTAGCTTTTACACATTTAACCCCTCAACTTAGGTTAAATTTCATTTCCTCCCTTTTTGCACTTTTATTCTTTATTGCACAACTTTTTTAAAATTTCGGGTGTTACAAGTCCACCCCCCTTATAGAGGTTTCATCTCTGAAACCTGCTATTCCTTAAACAGATGAGGGTAATGCTGCCTCATCTCTTCTTCAGTCTCCCACGTAGACTCGGAACCCTTTCTGTGCTTTCACTGTACACGCACTAGGGGAACCACTTTATTCCTTAACCTTTTCTCCTTACGATCAATGATCGCTACTGGTTGTTCCACATAGTTGAGCCGTTCATCTACTTCGATATCTTCCAGTGGTACAACCATATCCTCATCTACGAAACACTTCCGCAAATGAGATACATAGAATGTCGGGTGAATTCTACTTAACTCATCGGGTAGTTCCAACCTACAGGCCACCTCTCCTACTCGCACAATGCTACGGAAAGGCCCTATGTATCTTGGGCTCAACTTGCCTTGCTTTCTGAACTGAATGAGACCCTTCCAAGGTGAGACTTTCAACATAACCTTATTACCCACCAGGAACTCAATCGGTCTACGTCTCTAATAAGCATACGACTTCCCTCTATCCTTAGCTGCCTTCATAAAGGCTTTGATCTTTTCTAGTTTCTCAGTCGTAGCCTCGATCACCTCAATACTTCCCAACTCTTTCTGACCAGTGTCACCCCAACAAACATGTGTCCTACATCTCCTACCATATAACATCTCGTATGGTGGCATGCCAATGCTGGCATGATAACTGTTGTTGTACGAGAATCCTGCTAACGGCAAATAGTCATCCCAAATTCCTCCAAAATCGATCATGCACGCTCGAAGCATGGCATCGAGTGTCTGGATCATCCTCTCAGACTGACCGTCCGTCTGAGGATGATAACCGTGCTGATGTGTAACCTCGTCCCTATCACATTGTGGAATTTCTTCCAGAACTTTAATGTAAACCGAGTGTCACGATCAGATACAATAGACACCGGTACGCCATGACGAGCTACAATCTCCTTGATGAATAAATCAGCTAATCTCTCGGAGGAATACGTCTCGTGGATTGGTAGGAAATGAGCACTCTTGGTTAGATGATCAACAATTACCCAGATGGCATCGTACCCCCCTCTCCGTGCGGGGTAACTTCGTAATGAAGTCCATGGTGATGTGCTCGCACTTCCACTTGGGTATATACAGAGGTTGGATTTTGCTGTACGGCTTCTAATGTTCTGCCTTCACTTGAAAGCAAGTAAGGCACTTACTCACATACTGCACTACATCACGTTTCATACCCGGCCACTAGTAGTCCTTCTTCATGTCCTGATACATCTTGGTAGCACCGCGGTGAATGGAGTACCGAGTCTTATGAGCCTCATCCATGATCTTTCCGTGTAGATTCCCATAACGAGGAATCCATATCTGTCCAGATCGGGTTCTGACACCGAGAGTGTTTTCACCCAACTCTGTGACTAGACCTCTCATCCATTTAGAGTTAAGATGGTATTCTTTCAACGCCTTATCTTCAAATTCCTTGACCTGCATCATCACGTCAGAGGCCATAATCAACTGATATGCCTTCACCTGAATCAGCTCGGGTCTTTCCTTTCAGCTAAGGGCGTCCGCCACCAGGTTGGCCTTGCCCGGATGGTAGTGGATCTAGCAATCATAATCTTTTATAAGCTTCAACCATTGCCTCTGCCTCATGTTGAGGTCCTTCTTCTCAAAGAAGTACTTCAAGCTCTTGTAGTTAGTGAAGATTATGCACTTTGTCCCGTATAAGTAGTGCCACCAAATCTTCAAGGCAAAGACCACAGCTGCTAGCTCAAGTCATGAGTAGGGTAATTAACCTCATGAACTTTCAACTGTCGGGATGCGTAGGCTATACACTTCCCTCGTTCTATCAACACGCAACCCAATCCCGAGTAAAAAGCATCCTAATAGAGTACCAAGTCCTCGCTTCCTTCGGGTAATGATAAAACAGGGGCTTGAGTTAACCTCATCTTTAACTCTTTAAAATCCTTCTCCCGATCTTGACCCTATACCAACTTCACATCATTACGGGTCAGCTTAGTCAACGGAGAAGCTATCTTGGAGAATTCTTGGATGATTCTTCGATAATATCCCGCTAATGCTAAGAAACTATGGATCTCGGATGACATCTTTGGAGACTTCCATTGTATCACCGCCTCCACCTTTGCCGGGTCTACTATAATCCCCTTAGGATTTACCACGTGACCCAAGAACTGAACTTCGTGCAACCAGAACAAACACTTGGAGAACTTATCATACGACTTCTCCTTTCTCAATGTCTCCAACACCTCTCGAATATGACCGGCATGCTCCTATTTGCTACTTGAGTAAATCAGGATATCATCAATAAGCATAATCACTGATTTATCCAACATCGGCCGACACACTCGGTTTATCAAGTCCATAAATGCAGCTGGCGCGTTAGTTAAACTAAAAGACATACCGAGAAACTCGTAGTGTTCGTAACGCGTGCGAAAAGCTGTTTAGGGAATGTCTTGCCCCTTCACATTTAATTGATGGTAGCCAGATTGAAGATCTTTCCTCGAAAACCAACTGGCACCTTGCAGCTGATCAAACAAGTCATCAATCCTCGGTAATGGATACCGATTCTTCACTGTCAACTTGTTCAGCTCTCGATAGTCAATGCACATCCGCATACTACCGTCTTTCTTCTTTTCAAACAAGACCGGAGCACCCCATTGAGAGATACTCGATCAGATGAAACCCTTATCAAGCAACTTTTGCAGTTGCTCCATCAATTCCATCATCTTCGAGGGAGCCAAACGATACGGTGCCTTAGCGACAGGCTGAGCACTGGGTATCAAGTCAATGTGAAATTCGTTTTCATGATATGGTGGCACACCTAATAAATCCTCTGGGAACACATCAGGAAAGTCACACACCACCAGTACAACGGACAATTGTGGTGTTGACGAGTCCACATCTTTTACGTATGACAGATAGGCACTACATCCACACCTCATGCACTTTCCCGCCACTGCCATCAAAATCACCTTCGGAATCGTCGTAATTCGATCACCGTATATCGTCACTGAACTCCAGTCAGGCGCTGTCAGTCTAATCATCTTCTTGCAACACACAATGTTCGCCTCGTAGTCCACTAACCAATCCATTCCTAGAACTACATCAAACTCGCCTAAGGTCATCACAAACAGTCTAGCGGAAAACTTATGACCTTCTAGCTCTATATCACAACCATCAACCAAGTCAGAAATCCTGGTAGACTTACCTATGGTAGTCTCTACATCAAAGGGCTCGCTGATAAATCTGCTACTAACAGGAAAATTAGCACAGAAAGCACAAGAAATAAAACTCCTACTAGCCCTGAATCAAATAACACAGAAGCAAGAGTTTGGTTTACCAGAAACATACCTGACACAACATCAGGGTCCGTCCTAGCCTCCTCCCTGGTCATCGTGAATGCCCCGGCGCTTTCCCTTTGCCCCTCAGTTCCGGTCTTCTTCCCTGCTCCGGAACTCTCTGCCATCGGCTTCTTGCACTCCCTGCTCAGGTGTCCTACTTTACCATAGTTGTTGCACCTCGCAACTCTGCAATCTCTAGGGATGTGGCTGGGCTTCCCGCACTAGAAACAAATATTTAGCCCCAGCTTGCACTCACCAGCGTGCTCCATCCTATACTTACCGCACTTCTTCATCGCCGAGCCTATTGCAACCACCCGTCGATCATCCACCCTTGGTTTCTTGTTGTTTGGGGTAAAGCCACCACGCCCAAACCATTTCCTATTCCAGTTCCGGTCATCACCACCAGTCTTCTTCCCCTCAGGCACTATCACCTCCCTCTCATCATACAATCTTCCAGCCAAATCAACCACCGACTTAAGCGTACTCGGTTGGGCGGCAATCATGTGCTTGCGGATATCCGCGGGCAAGCCCTGAATGTATGTTTTGATCTTCCATGATAGGGGCGTCACCTAATCCTGCACCAGCCGTGCCATTTTGTTGAACTTGGTGGTGTATAGTTGATGTGTCATGGTTCCCGCCTCCAGCTACAGGAACTCCCTTTCCACCTTGTCCACCTCCCGATGAGGACAGAACTCCTCAATCACCAACTTCTTCAGCTCATTCCACCACATTATACCAATCGCTCTACTACCCTCGGGTTGGACAATGTTGTCCTACCAACATAGAGCCAAGTCCACAAACTAATGAGTGACAAACTTCACCTTAGTGTCTTCCTGTCAATCGCTGATTTCAAGGATAGTCCACCTAATGAGTGACAAACTTCACCTTAGTGTCTTCCTGTCAATCGCTGATTTCAAGGATAGCAACGGTGAGCAGCAGAAGCAGTGCCATTACCATCAAAGGTAGGGGGCTTGCATCTTTGGAATGCCCCATAATTACAGCCTCGTGCTGCCTCAGGCACAGGCTCTTCTTCCTCCTCCTCATTAGTAGGGACAACCGTCTCAGTCTCCGATTGCTCTGCTCTTCCTGAAAACCTATTCCTCTCCTTCCTTTCTCCTTCCCTTACAACCTTAATTACTTCGGTCACCATAAACGGCAAGATTGTGAACTTCCTCCACTACAACTTCCTTCACTGAGGCCCTCAAATTGGCACTCTCATCACCACCCTCCGGATGAGGAGTCTCAGGATCTTCATGAGCCGCTTCTTCCGCTCTAGGTCTCCTCTCGTGACCCGTGGTCCAGCACCGCGTCGTCCTTGTGCCCCACCTCTAGAAGCCTTAGAAGATCTACCTCCAGCCATTCCCTAAACGTTATAAGATTCAAACACTAACACAATCATTCAAGGTAATAGCTCAGTTTATGTTAAGTATAGTAAGTCCCTAATTACAGTGGCTAGTTGTGATTAGCCACTTACTATACTCTTCATACCCCAAGCATTTCCTATCCTGACGACATCAGTATCTAAATCTACTAAAAGGCAAACAGATCAAATAATATGTGCATATAATACCGGTTAACATTAAAGAAAATACCTGATGGCACGTAGCTACTCGAACTGGCATCCCTTCCCTTTGTCCTATTTTTAGTTTAAGTTTAGGTTTCTTATGAAAATATTACCCATTTCACTTAAACTTTGGCTCTGATACGAACTTGTAAAGCCCCGATCCCAGGCAACTCACAATTGGTCATTCATAGCACTATAGATATAAAACATTACAAATTTCATAAAACAATGCATTGGAATTAATATCAAAAGTCATCCATTCATTAATAAAAATTGTTGCTAAGCAATACACCTATAATTGTTAACAGTACAAAAGATTGTTTAACTGCATTACAAAGCAACAAAATTATTAATCATGATAGGATGTCAGTCTTGCCCTACCGAGTAGCTTTCCTCGCGTGCCATCCTCAGCAATAATTATCTACCAACTGAAAATGCATAAAAGTCAGTGTTGCTGAGTGAGTTCTAGTTTTATTAAAATATAACATACTTTACTTTCGTTAAAACCCTTCTTAAATTTCATATGCGATCATGCATCATACGTACAAATAGATAATATCGTTATTATCTTCCATTATAAGTCGTTATCTTTCATCATCATATTCATACTTTCATTCCATGTCATTTACATTCTCTTTCGTATACATTCATTCGTTTTGTACGTTTCACTATCTCTTAATTTCATTCTCATACTTTCGTATCGTACTTTTCATCGTTCTTTACTTTCATACTTTCTTTTCGTACGTTACGTCATTCTTTTACTTTCATACTGATTGATGACCAATAGCCTGAACATTATGCACGAAGCTGATGTTGGGCCATTGGTAATTAACTCACGAACATTATGCACGAAGCTAAACCAGTCACCTAGGGAAAGTCATCTCTCCCTTTCATTCAGACCAATTGGCAATACCCCGAACATTGTGCACGAAGCTGATGCTGGGCCTATGGTAATTAACTCACGAACATTGTGCACGAAGCTGACCCAGTCACCTAGGCCATACCATAATGGTCTTGTCAATCACAATGATTGACCCTGCATACATCCTTCGGGTTATTAAAACCGCACACAGTTGAGCTAACGACAATGTGGTCGTGCACCTGCTTTCTATTTGCTTGCAAGCCATTCTTTCTTTCATTACGTTTCATTTCTCATCTTTGTTATCCTTCATTTCATTACGTTATACCTTACATTCTTTTATTCGTTCGTCATACTACATAAACTAATAACATAATACTTATCGTATATTATTTTATTTTATATACGCTTTGAAATTCATTAAAAGAAAACACATCATGCATACATTCATATCATACATTCATCATCCATGACACATCACACCCATCACATTACATCATAAAGTCAACTTACATCACCCCCGGGAATATCCAAAGTCAAAGCCTACACTATACATTTTTCCCGAAATTCAAAAAATAAATTCTAAATCTTAGGCGCATGGGCACTATGCAGGCGCATGGGCACTATGCAGGCGCATGGGCACTATGCAGGTGTATGGCCTTCTAGGCGCATGGGAATACTTAGGCACATACGAAGGTTCTGGGCGCATGGGCACTATTGGGGCGTATTGCCCAACACTTAGTCATTCTGGGCAAAGTCTAGGCGCATGGCTACTATTTGGGCGCATGGGGTTTGGGCGCATGGGGAGCACTTGGGCAAATTCTGACCGTTGGGCGCATGGGCCACTATTTAGGCGCATGAGCAACCAACTTACACTAATTAACATAATTCAGTCCCCGACTAACATATATCATGATCTAATCTTAGCACTAACATTATAAGCCACAAAAGGACATTCATAACATGATTATAACATCGTAACCACCCAAATCATACCCTCCCTGTGAACACATACATATACACATACGGGTATAAATACCCATTTTATAAAATGTTCATATATGCATTTCCAGCCCCAAAATTAGTTAAAACATGTAAAAGTGGGGTTCTAGAACTCACCTTATGAAACTTTCATCTATGACTCCTTCAAAATTAGAATGCAATTGAGTTCGACCACCTAGACACCCACCAAAACACACACCCGAACACAAATAAACACATAAGCATAAGACCGAGGCTAGAACTAGCCAAGAACAACTTAAAAACACTAAGTCTTACCTTAAATTCGGTTTCTTCTTGTTCTTCTTAAAACCCGAATGCAAAAGTGATGTGAAGGGCATTATGGGCGGCCTTGCCTATTTTTGTACAAAATAATATTAAAAGTTTGTACCTTTTACACATTTAACCCCTCAACTTGGGTTAAATTTCATTTAAGCCCTTTTTGCATTTTTATTCTTCATTGCACAACTTTTTAAAAATTCCGGGTGTCACATAACACTTAAAGGGGTTAATTTCTGCCTAATTTCGCTGCTAATTTCACTGCCAGATAAGCAATTTCGCTGGTAGTTTCGTTGTGGTTTCCCTGGCAGTTTCGCTGTAGTTTCGCTGCAGTTTCGTTGGCAGTTTCACAGGCAGTTTTCGCTGCCAGTTTCTCCCAGCAGTTTCGCACGACAGTTTCGCTGTCAAGTGCGGTCAACTTTCTTTGGAATTTCCTAGTTTCACAATATCTATAGGTCAACCTGGGCAGCAGTGAAATTACCAGCAAAGCTGTAGTTTCACTGGGAATTCTCTTAGTTTCGCTGGATGAGTCCATAGTTTTGCTGATCGAGCTTACAGTTTCGCTGGACGAATAAATATGGCGAACTAGACCACTTTTAACCCAAATTCTTAACTTTTTACGTCCAATCTCTTAGGTTATCAACCATGAGGCTATATCTAAGCTTTTTACATGTTTTCATACGTAAAATTGTGACCTTTATGCGATTCTTTGCAACTTTTCAAAAACCCAAAACCCTAGAATCCGGGTTTGATCTACAGAAGGGTTTAGAGGCTGATTCTTACCTGGATTTGTTTCTCCTTTCTTATGGTTTGATGTTCCAACACCCAGATCTTCAATCTCTTAACCTTTGAAACTCCAAATCTTGAGTTTTATTCACTTTCTCTCTCTCTTTTCTCTCTTTATGAATTTGGGTGGCTAGGTTCAAATAAGGAAGATGATGGCTGGTTAAGTGGCTTAAGGGCTGATTATGGGCCTTTAATCCCTTAGGCTACTACCCAATAAGGCTAATTTAGCCCATGTCCATTTCTTTCCTTTATTAAATACCCATTAATTAAGCCCATTATCCTTGATGACTGGTTTTGACTTTTGGGGTGTTACATGATAATTTTGAAAAGGGAACTCAGGTACCTCATTAAAAATCAAAAGACGATGAAACTTTCAACAATCAAGGTTCATTGTCAAAACCAAAGCAATAAACAAATAAAGACAAGGTGAATGAAGAAAAGATTGAGAAACCAGAACCAAGTTCAACAAACTCATCTTCAACATAATCATCCTCACCACAACACAACACATAATGAATCAATTAAGACTAAAATTAATACTGAAACTTCATGAATGATTCATGAAGGAGTAACAATTTTAGACACTGCTGGGAAACCCAAGATCATTAAGGTTTGGGTTGTCAATTCTAATTGATTTCTTTATATGTGCAGGAACAATCATGGAGAGCTGACAACAATTGGTATGTTGACAGTGGTTGTTCCAGGCACATGATAGGAAACTGTTCTCTTCTCCACAACTTCAAGCATAAAAATGCC
The DNA here is from genome assembly GCA_024085815.1 of Flaveria linearis. NCBI lineage: Eukaryota > Viridiplantae > Streptophyta > Magnoliopsida > Asterales > Asteraceae > Flaveria > Flaveria linearis. The sequence goes on from CM044005.1 coordinate 54,077,797, forward strand.
TTATATGTGGCATTTGGTGGGGATAAGAAGGGAGGTAAAATAGTTGGTGAAGGAATGGTAACTAATGGTGTGCTCAAATTGAAGAAAGTAAATTATTGTAAAAATCTATAGTATAATTTATTGAGTGCGTCTTGAATTTGTGATCATAAGTATACCACATTGTTTGATAACACTAATTGTTACATTCTTAAGCCAGGTTTTTTAATTCCAAAAGAATGGATCCTTCTTAAAGCATCAAGAAAAGGAAACACCTATGTTTTGGATATGAACAATACTGCACTTACAAGCCATGAAACATGCCTGCTATCTAAGTCATCAGAAGATGAATCTCAATTGTGGCATAGAAGGCTTGTTCATTCCAACATGAAGAACATGAACAAATTGGTGAAAAATGACCTAGTCATTGGGCTACCAAACAAAGAGTTTTATTGTTGAAACCATTGTCCTTCATGTTATAAAGGAAAATAACATAGAGTGTCTCACAAATCCAAAATTATCAATACCAACACTACACCACTCAAATTGCTTCACATGGATCTTTTTGGTCTAACCAATGTGATGAGCATTGGAAAAAGACAATATTGTATAGTGGTAGTGGATGATTTCACTAGATTCACATGGGTCTTTTTCTTAAAACAAAAAGTGAAACATCAGAAACATTAATGGACTTTGTCATCAAGATTAAGAATTAACTTGGTCTAAAAAGTTAAAATTTTCAGGAGTGACAATGGGACTGAATTTGTTAACGCTGACTTAGATTCTTTTTGCAGAAATCAAGGCATTTCAAGGCAGTTCAGTGCACCAAGAACTCCACAATAGAATGGAGTTGCTGAAAGAAGAAATATAACTATCATTGAAGTATCAAGAACAATACTAGCTGATTCACAGCTGCTAATCACCTTTTGGGCTGAAGCTGTGAACACAACATGCAATGTTCAAAATAGGACATTAATTGTCAAAGAACATAATAACACACTTTATGAGCTGTTATTAAAAAAACATTACATAGTATATCTTATAGCTTTTAGGTGTCATGTATCTGTTTTAAAAACAAAAGGAACAATTGGGAAAATTTTCAGAGAAAACCTATGATGGTTTCTTTGTTGGATATTCTTCAATATCTAAATCATATAGGATTTACATTCCACAACAAAACATTATGGAAGAAACTCCTAATACGTCATTTGATGAATCCTTATTTTCTAAATTTGTAAAAGGATCATCATGGTTGTTTGATATAGATGCACTAACAGACTCATTTAACTCTAGTTATTTGAATAATGCAGGTTCTGCTGATACATGTTATCCATTTGTTCCTCCAAATCTGAATGAAGTATCACTATCAGCTGATCCTCCAAGAAGACAAACATCAAGTATCATGCATCCGCAGCTAATGACTCTGCATCCGCAGATGAGCATCCTACATCCAGATATATGGATAATGCCCCAGCAGATGTTCCACACATTGGAGATGATCCATTGCATTCCAAATAGTTGATGTCAGCAAGTCAACAAATACCATCCGTAGATGTTCCTGTAACCCCTACGGAGGCACAAAATACTTCCGTAGAAGTTCATGTGAAAGATATTCATGATACAGCTGATGTACTAACTCATGAAGAAAATCATTCTACTTCCAATGATGAACATGAAGAATACTTTGATTACTTCCTGAATTCATCATCATAGCTTAATCCATCTACATCAATGGATATGACTAACTTCGAATCATCCATTCCAGTTGGATCTATTCCAACAACCAGAATTCACAAGTCTCATCCAACAAACAACATAATTGGAGATCTAAATGAAAGAACCACAAGAAGCCAGGGGGAGCTACAAACATTTGTTTGTTTACTTGCTTTCTTTCATAAGTTGTTCCTCCAAACATCATAGCTACTTTAAAAGATAATAGCTGGATTGAAGCTATGCAGGAAGAGCTTTAGCAATTCAGAAAGCAGAAAGTCTGGAATCTTGTTGATCTGCCTAAAGGTCAACATGCAATTCGGACAAGATGGCTCTTCAAAAATAAACTAGATGACAGAGGTATAATTGTGAGAAACAAAGCTAGGCTAATTGCACAAGGCTATACTCAATGTTGGAACACATGTCCCTAGTTCTAGTTCTAGTGTGCTTAAATGTAAATGACTTTCATTTTGTTACATTGATGTAATGTTTTGATATATGTAATGAAAACTCTTTGTTGAATGATTATTGGTTATTGAATGCTACGTCTATTTATACTATTGTTTATTACAAGCTTATATGAACATGTTATATGGGTTTACAGTTGTTAGACATAGTTCTGTATCGCTAACAATACAGGGATGTGTTTAACTAAGGCTTATGATCCAGTCGCACGACTGGACCATGCAAATAGGCCAGTCGCACGACTGAACCATGTGATTGAGCCAAACGCACGATTGAGTCATAAGATTGACTCAGTCGTACGAATGAGTCAACCATGTAGGTCAGTCATACGTATGAATGGATCGTATGACTCAGTCGCACGACTGAGCCATACGCATGGCTCAGTCGTACGAATGAAGACTGTAACCTATAAATACCACTTAATTTGTGGAAAAACAGAACACTTCGAGAATTCACAACCCTAGCCGTCCCAGAGTGTCCAAGTTGTCCTTTCCAACTTCATAGAGCGTTCCTGATCATTGCTAATCCATTCTTAACATTTTCAAATCGTTAGTTTTGATCGGATTAACGTTCTCCCTGATTGGATCACCAATCAAATAGGATTCCGCACTATTTGATCTGGTTTCACATAGTTTCGGTTAGTACCAGTTCGTACTCGGTCCTAACGAGTGGTATCAGAGCATTGGCTCTCAATTCTACGTGGATTCAATCACGTTTTTGCAAAAGTCAATGTTTTCAATCAAAAGATCCGTTCTGTTTGCATTAACAATTCGATTTTTACAAGTGCATGTGTTCAAAAGTTCGTATTTTTTGAGTTCTAGCCGACTAGGGTTTTCAAAATCATGTTTTGAGTCGAATCGAGTGAAAAGTTTGAAAAAATTTTGAAGTCAGATGTCTCAGTCTCACGATTGATTCAATCGCACGACTGAACTTCATACGCATAGCTCAGTCGCACGATTAGTCCAATCGCCCGCTTCATTCGCACGTTTAAGCTCATTCGTTTAGTTCAGCTCAGTCGTATAGTTCATTCGTACGACTGAACTCATACGCATATATTCATACGCACGATTGACCTCAATCGCACGTGTGAATTCAGTCGCACACTTCAATCGTCCGGTTGAGTTCAATCGTACGGTTGAGCCTTCATTCACACTTCCCAGTCGCATCAGTCGGTCAGTTTGTCAAGTCTTCAGACTAAGTAATTATGGACGAACAAAACTTCGCTTTCTCAGCCAGGAAGGACTCCAGAATTCAAAATCTATTGCTCTTGGAAAATAAGATCGGAAATCACAATAAACCACCAAAGCTTCTGTCACTTGATGATTATCCTCAATGGAAGCAACGGTTTGAAATTCATCTGAATGGAGTGGACACAAACTTATGGAGTACTATTGAGACTGGCTACACTATGCCAGTTGGAGCTGCAAGTATTCTACTGAATCTAAGTGGTTTGAATGAGGCACAAAAGGTTGCATACAATGCTGAGTAGAAGGCCTATGCATTGTTGACATACTCCATTCCAAAAGACATTTTCCATCAGTTCTCAGAACACAAGCAGTGCAAAAAGTTATGGAAGGCTCTTGAGAAGTGTTATGAAGGAAATCCAACGCTTAAATCTCTAAAGGCTAAAGCTTTGAGGAAGGAATTTGATAACTTCTCGTCAATTGAGAATGAGAGTCCGGACGACATTATCGATCTTCTATCATTTGATGAGTGAACTGCACACTCATGGAGTCAAAACGTCTATGGAAAATAAAGTGTCGAGTTTGGCTGATGGGTTACCTGATAAGTAGGATTCATTTGTATCCACTTTAAGACATAATGCTAAGCCGGAAACGTTGGATATAAATGATTTTATTCTGAAATTGAGAGAAGAAGAGCTACGACATAAGTACATGTCTAAAAAGGGAACCTACACTCAGAATCCATCTCTATACAATATGGCCCCTACTACTGCATCTTCTAGTGCACCCTTGCAGACTGCTTTCGTGTCTAATGTTAGTACACAAGTCCCTAGTTCTAGTTCTAGTGTGCTTAAATGTAAATGAATTTCATTTTGTTACACTGATGTAATCGTTTGATATTTGTATTGAAAGACTCTTGATTGAATGAATATGTGTTATTGAATGTATATAAATGAAATAAAATGTGTGGTTGATGCTTATAGTGTTTAATGTTTCATTGTTTATTGTATGATAACACATATTGAACTAACTATATAGGTTTGTGAAGTGTATGAAGTTCTCATGCGAATGGACCATGCTAATGGACCATATGCATGAACAACCTTATGCGAATGACGCAGTCGCACGACTGAACCAGGAGACTGGATCAGTCGTATGACTGTAACATAAGATTGGCTCAGTCGCACGACTAAACACTCAGTCATGCAAATGGATCAACCGCATGGCTCAATCGCACGACTGAACCATACTTGTGGTTCAGTCACCCGACTAACATATAAATACCACTTAAATCATGGAAAAACGTAACACGTCGCATACATATGTACCCTAGCCATCCAGAGACCTCTCAAAACCTGTTCCAAGTTCATAGATCGCACTAGATAGAATACCAATCGTTCTTAACGTTTAGATTCAATCTACAATTGTTTCTATGTGCGTTCTCACTAATTGGATCGCCAATCAAATAGGATTCCGCACTACTTGATTCGGTATACATGTATATCAGTTAGTACATCGTCCAGTACATGGTCCTAACAAGTGGTATTAGAGCATTGGCTCTTGATTTACATGTGATTCAATCGTTCTTGATATAAAAATTGGGTTTTTTCACTAAAAAACGCAATCCTTTTGTGTCAAACGGTGGTTTAGACGTCTCCAGTTCGTAAAGTTAACTTTTCCAGGCATACGGCAATTAGGGTTAGTGAAAATTCGTGATTTTGCATCCAAAATACCTTAAACCTTCGAATTTTCAAAATCTAGCAGCTTTAGTCGCCGAATTGACTCAATCGCACGACTGAGTTCATACGCATCCCTCATACGCACGATTGGACTCATTCGTACCTTCATTTGTACGATTGGACTATCTAGTCTCATTGTTCATCCACACCTGTCCATTCGCACGATTGATTCATCTACATTGGTTCATTCGCACGTTTGAACCATTCGCATTATTCAATTGCACGAGCTGTCCAATCGCACACCTTCATTCGCACAAGCAGAAACAGTTTTGTTCCAAAGTTAAAGTTGATAGTAATGGAGGATCAATATTCATCATTCACAGCAGGTAGAGATTAAAGGATCCAGAATCTGTTGCTTCTAGAAAATGAAGTGGGGAATCATAACAAGCCCCCTAAGCTAATCACGTTAGATGATTACCCACAGTGGAAGCAAAGATTTGAGATTTACTTAAATGGTGTAGATCCCAATCTGTAGGAGTCGATAGAGACTGGGTAAAGCATGTCTGTAGGTGCAGATGGAGTTAAACTTACACTAGGGGGCATGACTGATGGATAAAAGATAAAGTACAACGCTGAGAAGAAAGTTTATGCATTGTTCACTCAGTCAATTCCTAAGGACATCTTTCATCAAATTTTCTGAGAACAAGCAAGCAAAGAAGTTGTGGGATGCATTGTAAAAGAGGTATGATGGAAATACATCATTAAAAGCTCTAAAGGCTAAAGCATTGTAGAAGGAGTTTGACAGCTTCTCGTCAATAGGAAAGGAGAGCTTGGATGATGTCATTGATCGGTTCTATTACTTGATGAGTGAGCTGCACACTCATGGAGTCTCCACGTCTATGGAAGAAAAAGTTTCAAACTTCGCAGATGGGTTGCCTGAAAAGTGGGTTTCTTTTGTCTCCAACCTTAGACAGAATGATATCCTGGCGAAGTTAGATATCAATGACTTCATTCGGAAACTGAGGGAGGAAGAATTGAGGATGAAGTACAGGGCTCAAAAGTCTACTTATGATCAGAATCCAGCCCTATACACCTCAACTCCACAAGCCAAAAAGTCTGGAGCTCCACTAAAAATGGCTTTTGTGTCAAGTTCAGCTGGTCTATCTCAAGCAATTTCTTCAGGATCTGACACGTCAGGGTCATCTGGTACCCAATACATAGCATCTAAGCCAATGCTACAAAACTGAAGACCGAGAATCTCGGAAATGTGACAGTTGAGGTAGCAAAGGAACACATGGATCTCTTAGTAGCTATCGTCCATTCCTATGACGGGCTAGTTGCTGGGAAAATAGGGAACTGTCATCTAGCAGATGAGGACTACGAGCAGGTGGACGAGACAGGGATGGAAAGGATGGATATAATGTGGGCCTTAGCAAGTGTTATCTGGAGAGCTAAGAAGTTTGTCAAGAAAACTGGACAGAACTTGGTTGCTACTAAGGACACCTTTCGGTTTTGACAAGTCCAAGGTTACCTGCTTCAATTGTGGGGAAAAGGGGCACTTCAAACGTGAATGTGTGAAGCCTAAAAAGACAGGAAATGAGAATCCTTTCTCATCCTTCAATCGTAAGGATAAACCCACAGTTAATCGTACTTCGTCAAGCAAGGATCCTAAAGCCTTGAGTGCTGATGATGACGAAGGACAAGATTGGAGCTTTCGGTTTGTGTCTCCGGGAGAATCCAACATTGCTAGTGTCGAGGACTTAGATGATGACTCAGCAAGTGAGGGTGATATTGCAGTTGAGCTCGCCATGTCAAACATTGAAGAATCTGCAATTATGATTGATCATCTACCTGGAGAAGGGACAAGTTCAACAAGTCCAGAATCACCAGAACCAGAAACGTCAGACTCTGCTTTGATGGCTGATTCAACAACTCCCTCGCAGGTAAATACCACTTCTCAACTTTTCAATAATCATGCTTGTTCTGATTGTAATAAATTTAGGGAAAGCATTGATCTGAAATTTGCTAGGCTATTAGATCACAATGATAGCTTAGTAAAGGACTTACAACTGTGTACAAAAGCCAATAGAGTTTTAAAACAAAATAAGCACAGTTGCAAAGAAAAGATAGACCTTTTGAACAAACAGCTTAGGGAAACAGAAGTAGTAGCCTTTAACCAAGCTAATGACATTAGGTACTATCTAAACTCCCTAGAAGACACTAAGAAACAGAAGGCAGTTTTAGAAGTAGAAGTAAATTCACTAAAACAAAAACTACACATTTGGACAAGTTCCTCTCACATTGTCCAACACTTAGTGAGAGAACGTAACAATGGGGAGGGTTTGGGATATAAAGTGGTTCCATCACCACCTGAGACCTTGATGAATGCAAAAAGTAAACCAATAAATAATAACGCAATCAAGGATCATGTGGTGTCCACTCCTCTAGTAAGTGACCCTGATTCCACATGTAAACCTATTGAATCTGGAACTAAACTAAAGGAGGCCACTTCAAAATCACAAGGTAAAATGCCCTGTGTCAATCTGGAAAAACAATTTGAAAAGGTTAAAGTTATGTCTGGGTCAATCAAGTCAAATTCTGAACCCAAAAAGACCAAACAAGTTAACCACCCCCGTGCTTCATGTCTAAGTCCAAAGAAAAGGTAAAAGATGTTACAAACATTAAAACAATTAATTTTGTTAAATCAGATAAAACATCTAAGCAAGAAATGTCAAAACCCAAACAAAAAAATGTCACACGGGTGTCCCATACTTCTCCACGGAAGCATTTAAATTGTCAAGTTGAAAGCAGATCATGTTACAACTGTGGAAAGTATGGACATATTGCGTCTTATTGTCCTTATTATCAGACTCCAAAGAAGAAGGTAGAACTTTATGACACTAAAGTGAGCTCTTCCAAAAGAATATCCATGAATCCACTAAAAAGAGTCGGTGAACCTAAAGTTCAACCTATCAACCAGTCGTCTGTTTATCACAAACAGGCCTTACATAAGACTGGCTTATGGAATGAGAAATCTGTCCATGAATCTGATGATGAGAACAAGAAGACCATAGATTGTCCCTCACCCTTAAAAGGTCAATGGGTGGAATTTATGATGTGTGATGCCTCTGGGTCACCCAAGCCAGTAAAGGCTTGGGTCCCTAACCTGAACTAATGTTTTCAATTTAATGTGCAGGGTGTTCGCTATAGTGCTAAAACCAACATGTGGATTGTCGATAGCGGAGCATCCAGGCACATGACAGGGAACAGGGCACTCCTATCAAACGTCAAACAAATAAAATGAGGCCATGTTTCATTTGCTAGAAACAATGGAGGGTATATCATAACTCAAGGGGAAGTGGGAAATCAGAAAGTAAAGTTTGGCAACGTAAACTACATTCAACAAATTCAAAATAACTTAATTTTGGTATCCCAAATTTGTGATAAAGGGTTTAAAGTAGTATTTGATAACAAGAAGTGCTATGTCTTGAAAAAGGACTATGTTATCCCGGAGGACCAGGTCTTAATGTCTGCCTCAAGATATAATGATCTTTATGTCTTGGATCTATCAAAGGCCTCCACTTCGGATCATCAAGTTCAGTGCTTCTTGTCAAAGGCTACTGAGAAGGACTCTATCTCCTGGCATCGGAGAATGGGACACATTAATCCATGGAAGATGAATCACTTGATCTAGAATGATCTCGTGATAGGAGTTAACGTCAAAAACTTCCAACTTCCGGATTTCTGTGTGGCGTGCAAGAAAGGAAAATAGATGAAGAATTCTCATAAGGAAAAGAAAGTTCATTCCATCAAACATCCTCTTGAACTTCTTCACATGGATATGTTTGGTCCAGTCAGTACAAGAAGCATCGTAGGCGACTTATACTGCTATGTAGTTACAGATGAATACTCAAGATTCTATTGCGTGATATTTCTGAAAACAAAATCAGAAACATTTGAGTCATTCAAAGAGTTAGTAACTACACTGGAGTCTCTCTACAAGCTGAAGGTAAGACAAGTCTGCTCAGACAATGGAACCGAGTACAAGAATTAATGGATGGAGGATTTCTGTAAAGAAAAGGGAATTGTTCACCAGTTCACGTCCACCTACACTTCTCAGATGAATGGTGTTGCTGAGGGAAAGAATCACAGCTTAATAGAGACAGCACGGACAATTCTAGCAGACTCGAAGCTGCCTATCCAATTCTGGAATGAGGCAGTTGCCAATGCATGTTACACGTTAAATCGAAAACTGGTAGTTAAACGTCATGGCAAGACATGTTACGAGTTACTTCAATGACGTAAACCAAATCTAGAGTATCTCGAACCATTTGGCGCACCATGCACCCTACTGAAGAAAAATCTGGAAGGAAAGTTCAGCGAGAAGGCCAATGAGGGAATCTTTCAAGGGTACAACATACCGAATAAGAGAGTTTACAACAACTCAACGGGTCAAGTAGAAGTGTGGTGCAACGTGGACGTTCAGAGATACACCATCCCACCTACTGGAAAAGGACCCGCTTTCTTTTTCGACTATGATGGCTTCTTCAAATCCTTTAACATTCCTCTCTCTACCTCTAACGATGACTTGGCAACCAAAATGATGTTTGAGGTCTTAAACACACCATCACAAGACGCCACATCATCTGGTTCACAAGGTGAATCGTCTAACCAGTCAGGGGGAGCACTCGAGTTAAGTGACTCCTCCTCTGATGATGAAGCCGTGGAAAATAACCAGAACAATGAGGAGGAATAGGTTCCCATTTCTACAAGTCCACAAGCATCTGACAATGATGCCTCTGCGTCTTCAAAACCTCAAACTCCTACTGCCTCAGATACAGAACCAAATGTCCATAATCTTGGTTCTGAGGTAGTTGTTCCCACCACTCCTGGATCACGCGTAAATGTCTATCATCCTCTGGACAATGTCATTACGGATGTCAGATCAGGAGTTCAGACTAGAAATCAGCTATATTCAGCTGATTATGCCTTCGTAATGGAAAAAGGATACCTTCATGATGGTGCATATTGTCGTTTTGTGTCTCAGTTTGAGCCAAAATACGCCAGTGAAGCCCTGAATGATGAGGCATGGGTGAGTGCCATGCAAGAAGAACTTCTGCAGTTCAAGAAGTTAGGAGTATGGACTCTCGTGGATAGACCTAAAGGAGCTAAGGTTATTGGAACCAAATGGGTCTTGAAATTCAAGAATGATGACCAAGGAGTCATCATCAGGAACAAGGCTTGGCTTGTAGTTCAAGGATTTCGACAAGTCGAGGGAATAGATTACAATGAAGTATTTGCACCTGTGGTGAGAATGGAAGTCATCCGTATCTTCCTAGCCTATGCGTCTTACATGAAGATTAAAGGCTATCAACTGGATGTGAAGAGTGCATTTCTTCATGGTGAAATCCGAGGGACAGTGTACGTCAGTCAACCTGAGGGATTTGAAGATCCATATCATCGGGACAGAGTTTACAAACTCGACAAGGCTTTATACGGACTTCATCAAGCTCCCAGAGCCTGGTATGAGAAACTCTCGACTCACCTTGTAAAACACGGATTTCGCAGAGGTGTAATTGACTGCACATTGTTCATCAAAGAAAAGGATGGTGATCTGCTGCTTGTTCAGATGTATGTTGATGACATAATCTTCGGTTCCAAGAACGAGGATTTATGTAAAGAGTTTGAAGCAGTAATGAAGGCTGAGTTTGAAATGAGTGCCATGTGAGAGATGAAATTCTTTCTCGGGTTACAGGTGGATCAGACACCAAAGGGAATATTTCTATATCAGACCAAGTATGTAGGAGATATTCTTAGTCCATTTGACATGGAGAATGCTTCCGTAGCTGGAAATCCACTTGCTACAATCCATGATGTAGCACCCGACAAGAATGGTGATCTAGTCGATGCCACCATGTACCGCTGAATGATTGGATCTCTCATGTACCTCACTGCATCAAGACCTGATATCATGTATGCAACATGTCTATGTTCAAGATATCAGGCGAAGCCAAAGGTTAACCATCTGATAGGGGTCAAAAGGATATTCCGTTATCTGAAGGGTACACCAACACTTGGGGTGTGGTATCCTCATGACGATGACTTTGAGCTTACAGCGTATAGCGATTCGGATTATGGCGGCTGCAAAATGAACTACAAGTCCACTTCAGCAGGATGTCAATTCTTTGGGAGAAGATTAGTCACGTGGCAGTGTATGAAGCAGACATCAGTTGCTCTATCAACTTGTGAAGCTGAATACGTTGCTGCAGCAAGCTATTGTTCACAAATCATCTGGATTCAACAGCAAATGCGGGACTACGGATAGAAATTCTCTAACACTCCTAGTAATGTTGATAATTCTGCTGCTATAGCCGTAACTAAAAATCCGGTCCAACATCCTAAGACCAAACATATCAGAATTAAATATCACTTTATACGTGATTGTTTTGAAAAGAATTTAATCGATGTTGTTAAAATTAATACGGATTTTCAACGCGCTGACCTCTACACGAAAGCTTTGGATAAACCAAGATTTTTATATGTGTTAGAGGTCAATGACGTCAAAAAGAAAAGTGAAGTAATTCCTGAAGATGAGATTGCCTATCCTGACACCCGTTTAGTTTTCTTTTATTTTCTTTTATTTTAATTTCCTGTCTTAAAAATCCAAAAACACGAAAAGATTTTTGGTTTTAGAATTTTAGGGTGAGATTAGTTTAGTTTTCAGTATGTATTTGCTTAAAAAAACGGGAGGAGGAGATTCTAGAAATGAGATCTTATCTGTGATACTGATTCAATAACTATGGAAAATGATAGTACACAGAAACAAAGAGTTTGGGACTTTAAAATAAGTTAACTGATTATTGATGTAAACTTCAAGGTATTAGTCTGAGAAGTCTAAGCAACATAAAAGGAAAGATGATAGTAAAACTAGCTGTTACTAAGGGAACATGGAGAAAGTAGACCTAGAGGTTGCTAGATCATTAGATGATATGTTGGTAGATTCAACACAATAGATGAGTAGATCTCGTTGGTGATTTCAAATTTTAAACTAAGTTGTTCAACAAGCTGTGGGTTATCATCTTATCCCTGGTTAACACAATCAACCAAGTTCCAATAAGGGGTGACGAGCAAAATTAACGCCACAAAAGTGTGCGATTGACCATAAAATGCACAAAGCACATAAAAAATGCAAAAAGCAATCTAGCTGATAACATATGTTGTCAGTGCGATCTGTGCAAAAAGAAAATAATTACTCAAACAAGAGGATAGGTTGTGTGCCTCTCTGCTATGCGATGGCACTAACTTGAGGATAAGCATAACCTAAATATTCTAGAATTCATCGTTGTTTGCGCCTCTCTGCTGTGCGATGGCACTGACCTGAGGCTTTGCATCTCTTTGAAAGCTCTTAGAGTAGTTTCCTCTTGTCACAATACCCGTGGACCGCTGAAAAATCTCCTGAGGAATGTTGATTATGATATAAGTGTGGGATCCACAAATGCTTGTTGAAATAATTAAACTCTAAATAATTACCAACGTGTGTCAAAAATCAATGTATGGATTTAAGAGGACAAGTATACTGACAATCATCCTGAGCTGCAATTCTTGAATGTCCAAATCAATGTGGGATCTTACAGAACTAGTATGATTTCCTAAATTTGCTGATGACTCTCGATGATAACCAGAATCCAAATCAAAAGGCTTTGATAAACTGTCCTAAATAATTTGATAAACCTGTATGATTCCAATTAATCGCTCCAGTTATGATCAATGTAACGTAATGTTACCTAGGATTTCAACCTCCCACAAAATTACAAAAATAAGTTTTTGTTTTGTTTCTTAATTCTACTTGTGTAATTTGCTTGAATCTTAGTTATGTAGTTTTAAATGTCGGACTATGCAATGGAAATCAATCTGTGAGTTAATCACTAAAAAGAGTCACGTCTGAGGTGACAAACTGTTTTAAATGGTCACGACTGAGGTGATCAAAAGTTTTCAAAGTTAAAAGGATCATGTCTGAGATGATCGAATGCTTAAATGTTTAATCAAAAGTTAAATGGGTTAAAATGTCAAATGGTCATAAAGTCAAAATCATTAGTACGACCCATACGCATGACTAGACCATGAGTATGGACCAATCATACGAATGGACCATACTTATGCCCTAGACAGTCGAATGGAGCATGAATATGAACCATTCACCCGAATGGCTTACAAGATTGAGCCAGTCACCCGAATGGAGCTATGCGATTTAATCAGTCACCCGACTGAAACCCAGTCGGCCGACTAAATGTGATCGACTGAACCAATCGCACGATTGAGGTCCAATCGCCCAAATGAACAGAGCGAATGGGTCCAGTTGCCCGGTTGAAATCCGATTCCGTATAAATAGAGCCATAGTCGGTCGCATAAACTTATCACCCCCTAATCGCCCTAAAATCGCATAGCCTACCGTAACTCTGCCAAAATTTCTTCAGACCAAATTTACCTGCGTATTTCGATCTTCTAACGTTCTTTTGTGTTTATACAGGTATAATGCGGTGTAATCTTGCAAAAATACCATTAATGTGACTCCAAAATCAATAGATTTGGTCCTAAATAGACCCCAGACTGAAATAGGACAAATAACCTAACTAAACCAAGTAAAATGTTGAAATCAAAGTTATTAGGTTATTAGTCTATTGATTGCGAGTATAATGAACCAAAACACGACGTCTAATCTTAAGAATTGGTCCAAATTTGAATCTCAGTTGACCGAATAGTGGGTCAGGCGACTGGACACCAGGATGAACTACAATTGCACAACTGAGCTGGTCGATTGACTTAATCGGCCAAATGACTGATACGAATGAGCTCAGTCGGCCGACTGAACCAATCGCAGGCTCGGTCATCCGATTGAACTCAGTCGCATGTTCAATCACCCGACTATATTCAGTCGCATGTTATGTCAACCGACTGAACTCAGTCACATGGTTCAATCGCATGATTGAACCAGACTGAGTTCAACCAGGTTAACTTGAACTAATTTTTTGTTGTGTGGTGATCTAACGTCTATGTGTCTTGTATTACAGATCTATGGCTGATAGGTGGACCATAAACACCAAGCACAACATTTATGCTCACCTGGACGCCACAACTTGGAATGGGGCCGAGTTTGCTTGGATCATAGCCTTCCTTCAGAGATCCCGGATCCACAGAGCTATATCTACACCGTGCACCCCCTACAGGTGTAAGGCCCCGTTCCCGGGCACCTCACAGCTAGTCATTCATCGCATTCGAAACACATAATTATATAACTTTACTAAAATCTTGTAGCGGAAACTTTTAAACATACATTTCATTTCTATATAAATGCATTTGCATGTTAATACAATATTAATCAATTACAAAATATATATTGTTGCATTACATCACAAAAGCATTACACAAAAGAATGCCATCTAAAAAGAGCTGAGTAGCCACCTCGTGCCATCCTCACCAACACTACCTGCCAACTTGAAACACATAAAAAGTCAGCGTTGCTGAGTGAGTTCTAGTTTTATAATAAAACATACTTTTCTCTCGTTAAAACCGTTCTTTACTTACATGTGATCACACATCGTACGTATACATAGATAATATCATTATTATCTTCATTGTTCGTTCGTTAACTTTCGTTCATTTAACATACATCGTTAACATTCACATTCTTACTTTCGTTCACATTCATTCATGAATTCTTACTTTCATGCGTATGTTCCTTACTTTCATTCGTACATTCATTACGTTCATTCGTAATTTATTACATTCGATGACATGTACATTACCCCGAACATTGTGCACAAAGCTGGTTACTGGGCCTGAGGTCTTTCATTGACCTCGAACATTATGCACAAAGATGACTCCAGTACCTAGGGCAAGTACATTCACCACTTATCTTTTCTCTTTCATTACGGATCAATGCCATGTGCTATACCCCGAACATTGTGCACGAAGCTGCTTACTGGGCCTGAGGTCTTTCATAGACCTCAAACATTGTGCACGAAGCTGACTCCAGTACCTAAGGAAAGTGGCAAGGATCCCATACATATGGTCAATCACAAGGATTGGACCCCAGTATGCATCCGTCTGGGGTAGCTAACCCTTACACAGTTGAGCTAACACCCTTCATTGTGTGTGAACTTCCATACATTTTCTTGCAAGCCTTTCTTACATTCATTAATTTGTTCGTTAATGCATGCATTCTTTCTTTTCGTTCCTCTTTTCATTATCTTCCACTTTACGTTACATAATACTTTCGTTTCATTCATTAACATAACACGTAAAGTTATGGAAAGATAAACATACGACATAAATAGGAACATCAACATACACTATAGCATCATCATACGGGCCATCATCATACATACTTAACTTACATCATGCATAAACATGCAACATCATCATCATGCCCTACAAATCCTCTAAGGCCTCCAAAGGTCATCTTACATGTACCTAAGGGAACTTCCACGTCAAAACTTACCTCTGCACTTTCCCCTGAAAGTTAGTACATTTACTATGCCCCTCCTCAGGTACAATAAAGCTATTTGGGCATATGGACACCCTTCAGTCGCATGGCCTCAATGCGATTGAACATCATGCGATTGGACCAATGCGGATGAACACTGTGCGAATGAACACCCAGTTGTGCGATTGGAACCCCAATCGTGCGAATGAACACTATGCGAATGGACCTTATGCTAATGGACTTCATGCGAATGAGCACCTTTCCGACTAGGCTCTCAATCGCATGACTCCCCATGCGACTGGACCCCCAGTCTTGCGACTGAACCTCAATCATGCAACTGAACCGCAATCAACCTCCAGTCGGTCGGATGGCCTCCAGTCGGTCGCCTAGCCCTAATTGATGCAAAATGCAGTTCTCCCGAACCCAATCTACCATTTTCGACCTCCAAGCTCATCCAAACCCATTCTAAGATCAAATCGACCATTGTTGATACATGTGTCCCTAGATTCTGAGCTGAATGTCATATCTTTTTAATGTCTTGATCATATGTAATTGAATGTTTATTAATGAAATACATTTAGCTGTTTATGTTATAATGTTTATATATTCATTAATGGGTTGTGTAATAATTAATTATATAGGTTTGTGGTTGTTTGAATGGATATGAATAATGTTGTAATGATTAACACATTCAAACTCAACATGATGAAGTTATCATGCGAATGGGCCATGCGAATGGACCATACACATGAATAACTTCATGCGAATGGCTCAGTCACACGACTGAACCATGAGACTGGATCAGTCGGAAGACTGAAGCATGAGATTGAACCAGTCGTACGATTGAAGTCTCAGTCGTGCGTATGGATCAACCGCATAGCTCAATCGCATGACTGAACCATGCGAATGATTCAGTCGCCCGAATGAGAAACCCTTACCTATAAATACCACCTAGTTCGTGGAAAAACGGAACACTTCGAATACTTGCAACCCTAGTCGACCCAGAACACCCTATTCGTCAATTCCAAGTTCATAGAACGTCTGAGATCGATCCTAATCCATTCTTAACGTTTTCTAATCGTTAGGTTTGATCTTGATATCGTTCTCCCTGATTGGATCACCAATCAAATAGGATTCCGCACTATTTGATCTGGTACAACGAAGAATCAGTTAGTACTCCGTACGTACACGGTCCAAACAAGTGGTATCAGAGCCTTGGCTCTTGATTCTTCGTTTGATTCAATCAAGTTTTTGTTAAAAGTCTACGTTTTTAGCAAAAAGATCCAATCTTTCTGCTAAAAAAATCGAGTCTTTACGTGTGCATGTTCTGAAAAATCAGTGTTTTTCGAGTTTCAGCCATCTAGGGTGCAAAGTCTTGCGTTCTAGGTCAAAGTGTTCAAAATCGCGTTTACAGCCGACCCAGTCGCACGATTATCTCAATCGTACGATTGAACCCATTCGCTCAGGTCTTTCGCACGTTTGAGTCAGTCGCCAGTCCATTCACCCGATTGAGTCAGTCGTTCCTCCAATCGCCCGATTGAGTCAATCGCCAACTCCAGTCGCCCAGCTGAGTCGTTCGGTCTGTTCAGCCGCCTAAGTATCTCAGTCGCCTGTTCAATCGTACATTTGGGTCCAATCGCACTCAGCTAGTGTCAGTCGCATCCCAATCGTGCAGCCCAATCGCATTAGCAGTTTAATTCACAAGTTAATTAATTAAAGTATGGACTCAGAAAATTATGCCATGTCAGCTGGAAAGGATTCAAGGATACAGAACTTGTTGTTACTGGAGAATGAGATAGGGAACCATAACAAGCCACCTAAACTATTGACTATAGAGGACTTTCCACAATGGAGACAACGTTTTGAGATTTATCTTAATGGCGTGTGTGAATCCTAGGATCTCAATTCAGGAATTATCAGTATTAAAATAAATCAATTTAATGATCGCGAAATTATCACTAATTGACGTTTAATTGGTTTGATGATTAATTATGAACACAACCACAGAAACACATGAATGCGAAATCAATAATTATTCAAACGTAGTTCATTAACTATAATGTAATGATTACAAAAGAATAATAATGAATACTATAAACAATCGAATACAGTGTATCAAATAATGTTGATGTTGATGAGATGGCGATTAGGGTTGCACAATGATGTAACTTGACAGCCATAATAATGATTGATTGTGTTCACCGAGATGTGAAACCTAGGACTCATATTTATAGATGTTTGAGTCGGTTAAGGAAACACCGGATCTCTCGGGATCTGTTGTTGATCGTGTTGACTTGTTTGACTTCTTGGAGGTTGTAATCGCACAAGTATAATGGTCTTCCGCAGGAGTCTTGCCTTCCGCAGATCTTTTGTTCTTCCGTAGATGATTTGCTCTTCCGTAGGAATGTTGTTCTTCCGTAGGAAATCCTTCTTCCGTTGGAGTCTTCCCTTCATGAAACTTGGTCATCCGCAGAAACTTACACTTGGTCATTTGGCCTTGTATGGAACATATCTACGGATCATCAAAATTGTTCATCCGTAGATGTTTCCTACACTCGGTCAATTTCAGGAAATCCATCCAAGTATATTGTTTCTCCTGTCAAGTCACAAATCAACACACATACATATATGGGGTTAACCTATAAATTCAATATATATATATTCACATATATATATATATACTGTCTACATAATATTAATTACAAGACTTGACTGCTCTTGCTATCATTTTATTGTAGAAGTAAGATACAGCAGTTTTCTGATCATCATATTTGTACTTTATCTGCATCCTGCTGATCTTCTTCAGTGTGTCATAGCTGAGTCCCAAGACATCTTCTTCCGTAGTGAGTGTTTCCACTACACTATCATTATGCACAATTTCTAATTCATCTTCTTCAGATATTCTGAGCTCAGACACTTCATCTATTATTGTTCCTTTCAGTAGCCCAGCCTCATGCTTCCTTCTCTTGTGTGCCTTTGCATGCAATTTATCTATCACTTGAATCATATGCACATACAAGCAGAGATCATTCTGGGCTTTTTCATCTGTCAGCTTTGGGAAGAATTTATCATGTAGGTATGATGTGTAGCTTGGATGCAGCATCTTTAGCTCTATTGGATCAAAGATTCTTATCTTTTCACCCTTCTTCCCATCTACATTTCTCAGCAACACCATCTCTTTATTCTTTTCAATGTATCCCCATTCTGAGATAGGACAAGTGAATTGGTTTCCTGAGATGCTTTTGATGGTGGGTGAGCTTCTGGTACATCCCACTCTTCTTAGCAGATCATCATCTACAAGGGATGAGACTTCAGCTGTTTTTCTTTTCTGACTTTGTTTCATTCTTTTGTGCTCCTTATCATTTCTCTTTGCTTGCATGAGCACATCATCAGTAAAACTGGTCTTCATGCCATTCACAGCTGCAGAGAAGTCTCTCCCCCTGAGATGGATTGGAAAGTTGAACATTGGGATGCTCTGTAGATCCCTGATATCTTGCTCTGGAAGGCTGAGCAGGGCTTCCACATCATGGAAGTATTGAATCCTTCCAGATTTCCTCTTGATTATTGCACAATCCCAGTCTGGATCATATTTCCAGGCCATAATCCTGTGTTCTTCCACAGAACTGGGAGTTGTGATATGATCATACAGCTGTACGAGAGTTGATTTCTTCTCTGTAATCTCTCGAACAGTTGTTCCCAGAGGCCATACTTTTCCGGGGATCACTGCCATTGGCTCTCTGATCAGAGTTTCTTTTTCCTTGTGCTGATCCTTTGGTTCAACTGTTATTGGATCAGCAGCAAGTGTACTTGATTGTTCTTTTGGATGTGGAGCAGTGGTTCTGAACTTTACACCAGTTTCTAATTCCACCTTCATTACGTGCTCCATCATCCTCCGCAGTTCTCCAGAAGTTCTACCTTTAAGTTCATGCGGCTTGTAGTTGTGCCCCTGTAACCAGCAAGTCATATTGTACTTGGTAAGTTTGGCTGTGTCACAGTGGCCCAGATCCTTCTTTATTTTCTCCAATGACTGAAATGTTGTAAAGGCTTCATAATCACAGTCTGGGATTATGAACCTGGCAAACTCAAATTCTTTCAGAGCATTTTTCATTTCTGTTGAGTTCATCCTCTCAACCATGTCATATGGAAAACCATGGTTGATGAGGGTCATAAACATACTGGAGTCAGGCCTCTCTTCCATGATATCAGCTGTTGTTAGAAGGTCATCGGCCTTTCCACCCTTATCATCAGTGGGGGACTCCATTCTTGTTAGTTCCTCCCACTCTTTATCACTGTCTTCTTCTTCTCCGGAGGATACCTTCACAGCAGACACTTCTACTGAAGGTGTAGGTGCAGGAGATGGAAGTTTTGGTTTCTTTGGGGAGCTTTCATCTTCAGTTTTCTTTTCAGTAGCTCCAAAGTATTTTCTTTTTCGGGTGTATGAGATTAGTGGCTTAGTAACTCTACCCGACTGTTTTGCTGGCTCAGTTCTTGAATCCACTTTTGTTTTCAGATAAGAGAGTTTTCTTTTCAGGCTTTCTATCTCTAGATCCTTTTGCTTTATTTGCTCAGCCTTTTCATTTTTCTCAAGTTTTAAAGATGCCTCTAACTCTCGTTGTCTTTGCAGAAATGCATCAATAACTTCATTGTTGGTTAGTGCATCTTCTCTCAGTCTTTTCAAACTGGCCTCCTTCTTCTTCAGCTCTTCATCCTTTTCTTGAATTATACCTTTCAGCTCCAGAATCCTTTGTTTTCACTTATTGGTTTTAAGTACCAACTTGTTGTACTTAGCAACCAGAAAGCTTTTGCTCATAGGAATGTCACTGTCACTTAAGTCATCTTTATGGTATGAAGTGACATCCTGAGCAGATTCTTGAACATCCCCGTGTTCATCAGCAAGTTGTTCATCTTTCAATGAAGGTATGGGCTCGGTATGTGCTGATGAAGGTTGTTCATCTGTGTGAGTTGGTGAGAAAGGAAAAGTGCTGGCTTCAGATAATATTTCTGTGTCTCCTGAGTGTACGGAGTGTACAGACTCAGTTACCTCAAAAGGTTCAGTCCCAGCACTTTCCGGTGATTGGTGTTTTGGAGATTCTGGTGGTGGTTGTACGGGTGATTGGATTTGTTGTGGAGAGAATGGTTGAGTGTGATGAGATGATGACTGAGAGGATGATGATGATTGTTGTTGGATAGGAGATACTGGCTGAGTATCTTTGGTGGATGATGATGATATTAGTACAGGTGATTGATGGTGGTGAATTGGGGAGATTGGTTGGGTGTTTAGGCTTGCTGGTGATTGTGGTTGTTGAGGGGGTGATTGGCTTGGTGATTGATGTTGGAGTGGTGGTGTTTGGAGTGGTGATTGTTGTTGATGTTGTGGTGTTTGGTGAGGTGAGTGAGAAGCTTATGCTGAATCAGCAGATGATTCTGCTTCATCTGCCCATGCCAACTCTTGTGGCAGGTCTACCTGGGGATCTATAACATGTGCGAACATTGGCATATCCGGACCCTCATACTTCCCACTGAGTTTGTTCAACACTGATTTGCTCAGGTGTGCTTGAACAAACACTTCTCCAACTCTGCTCAACCTTGGAAGCTCTGAGTTAATCACCAGTTGAAGGAATCTGGGGAACATGTACATCTTCTCATTCTTTTGCAGTTTGACTTGCTCACACAGACAATTGAAGATGTATTTTGCATAATTATAGATTCTCCCCTCGAACACCCCAATAATTCCTGATGATATGTGCCGAGAAAATCTGTCAAGTCCTGACTTCCTGTTTGACATGCACTTTAGGTAGGTGTGACACAAGAATCTGTACGGTTTGCACAACCTACCCTTCTTGATTTCCCCTTTCTCGTAGTCACCATCATACCCCATCAGGTTGAATACCTTTTCAATGTATTCATTTTCGAATACGTCGGGGTGACCTATCTCTCTATCTCCCTGTTCCAGACATCTTCGTAAGGTGCTTTCATTGAATCGAAGACGCTGACTCAAAACCTCAGCCACTATCACTTCCTCATCATCTTGTTCCTCAACTTGTGCTGAGTTCCAGAAATCAATAATGTGCGCCTGATGGATCACAGGCTCTGCCGTCAAGGCGTAGAAGAGCCTGGATCGTCGGAGATATCTTATGATATCTCGACATCCTTCTGCTGCTGGATCATTAGCGTTCAAGAACGCGCACACATTGTGCTCTTTAGCAAATCTATTGGCCATCTGCAAAGAAAATCAAGTTAGAAACCATGCAGTTAGACCAGTTGTCTTGAGATCTATGGTGTTCTTGAACATGGAGACTGTTTGCTTCCAACTTTTAGGCAAAGTATGGAGCATCTTCTTGTTCAGTTCCTCAGTAGTATATTTTAACTCCAAGATGTTCATCTCAGTAACAAGTTGCATAAATCTATGGAGTTGCTGAGGAATTGACTCACCCTCAATATGATGAAAATTTTCATATTGTGATCTAAGGGTGTCTTTCCTTATGCTTATGATCTCATCACTCCCTTCACAGAGAGTGTGAAGTATCTTCCACAGGGAATTTGCTGTTTTATAGTTTTCGCACCTGATCAAGATTTCTTCAGGCAAAGCCATACTAAGCAAGCTGTATGCTTTAATATCAACTTTGACCTTCTTGACATCATCAGGTGGCAAGTCCTTAGTGCTGATTGGCTGATTTTTGTCATTATAATCCGGCGCAAGAGTGGGTGGAATATAAGGACCTTGTGTGATGGACTCCCACAAGTCAGAATCTGTGTAGTTCACATGATTCCTGAACTTGATCTTCCAGGATTTAAAATCAGCTTTGGTTTCCAACTTTGGTGGTTGATAAGATCCTCCTCCAAAAGTACTCATGTTTAACTGCAAAAGATGGATTTAAAATTTAAATGCTTAAATCGACAAATCTATCAAAGACGCAGATCTGGTATTCAATGAATTTGAATATAGATCTAAATCATACAAGCAATAAGAGAATGTTTGCTGAATGACAAGTCGTTGATTTAATTGTTCGAAAATCAATTAAACAATTTTAATACTGATAGACCAATTGATCTAGATCAATGAGCACCAATGCTCTGATACCACCTGTGAATCCTAGGATCTCAATTCAGGAATTATCAGTATTAAAATAAATCAATTTAATGATCGCGGAATTATCACTAATTGACGTTTAATTGGTTTGATGATTAATTATGAACACAACCACAGAAACACATGAATGCGAAATCAATAATTATTCAAACGTAGTTCATTAACTATAATGAAATGATTACAAAGAATAATAATGAATACTATAAACAATCGAATATAGTGTATCAAATAATGTTACTGTTAATGAGACGGCGATTAGGGTTGCACAATGATGTAACTTGACAGCCGTAATAATGATTGATTGTGTTCACCGAGATGTGAAACCTAGGACTCATATTTATAGATGTTTGAGTCGGTTAAGGAAACACCGGATCTCTCGGGATCTGTTGTTGATCGTGTTGACTTGTTTGACTTCTTGGAGGTTGTAATCGCACAAGTATAATGGTCTTCCGCAGGAGTCTTGCCTTCCGCAGATCTTTTGTTCTTCCGTAGATGATTTGCTCTTCCGTAGGAATGTTGTTCTTCCGTAGGAAATCCTTCTTCCGTTGGAGTCTTCCCTTCATGAAACTTGGTCATCCGCAGAAACTTACACTTGGTCATTTGGCCTTGTATGGAACATATCTACGGATCATCAAAATTGTTCATCCGTAGATGTTTCCTACACTCGGTCAATTTCAGGAAATCCATCCAAGTATATTGTTTCTCCTGTCAAGTCACAAATCAACACACATACATATATGGGGTTAACCTATAAATTCAATTCACATATATATATATATTGACTGTTACAAATATTAATTACAAGACTTGATTCAAGTACTAAGCCTATACAAAAATGATCTAGCCCTATACAATCTAGATCTAACAGCGTGGATACCAACTTATAGAATTCTATTGAGGTTGGTTATAAGATACCCGTGGGGGATGATGGTGTTCCATTCCCATGCCCATTTTCACCAATACTCAGAGCACAAGCAAAGTAAGAAACTGATGGAAGTTCTTGAGAAGAGGTATGATGGAAATGCTAATTTAAAGGCACTGAAAGGTAAAGCGTTGAAGAAGGAGTTTGATAACTTCTCAGCAATTGGGAATGAAAGCTTGGATGAAATCGTCGATCGTTTCTATCATCTGATAAGTGAACTTCACACTCATAGTGTCAAGACATCAATGGAAGACAAAGTTTTAAGCTTGGCAGATGGTCTACCTGCAAAGTGGGATTCATTTATTTCCACTCTGCGATACAACTCAGTTTTAGAAACCTTGGATATAAATGACTTTATTCTAAAACTGAGTGAAGAAGAAGTGCGACACAAGTACAAGGCAAAGAAGGGCTCTTATGCTCAAGACCCCTCACTCTACAATGTCACTTCTACTTCCACCCCTGCTGCAAAGTCCTCTGGTGCAACTCTGCAAACAGCCTTTGTGTCTAATGCATCTCCAATCGTTGAACAAGGCTCATCATCTGCACATGAGTCTAATGGTGCGTCTGGAGTTATTCAAAGTCCTATTGTTACTCAGTCTGCAAAGTTGATGACAGATAATCTGGGAAAAGTAACAGTGGAGGTTGCTAAAGAGCACATGGATCTACTTGCTGCTGTTGTGCACTCTTATGATGGTTTGGTGGCGGGCAAGATTGGCAATTATCACCTTGCTGATGAAGATTACGAGCAAGTAGATGAGAATGAGCTGGAAAGAATGGACATTATGTGGGCTCTTGCAAGCGCTGTCCGAAGAGCCAAGAAATTCGTGAAGAAAACAGGGCAGAATCTCGTGGCTACTAGAGATACAACTTTCGGTTTTGACAAGTCTAAAGTCGCGTGCTTCAATTGTTGAGAAAAGCGCCACTTTAAAAGAGAGTGTTCAAAGCCTAAGAAGACTGGGAACGGGAATTCATTTTCCTCGTTCAACAGGCAAGATAAAGACAAGAAACCAACGTCCTCGGGAAGTGATTCTAAAGCTATGGTAGCACAAGGAGATGAAGGACAAGACTGGTACTTTCGATTCGTGTCTGATGAAGCTAACATTGCATCTGTGGAGGACCTGAACGAAGACTCAGCCAGTGAAGGAGAAAGCTCGGCTGAGGTTGACACTGCTGATTTGGAAGAGACGTTTGATGCTGTTGATGAAATTGTCCAGAATGAGTTGAATTCGGAACCTGAAGCTCAATCTACGTCTCAGAATGCTTTCATGGCTGGCACGTCGACATCTACACAGGTACAATCTAAAGATGAATTATTTGATAAACATGCTTGTGTTGAATGTGATAAATTTATGGAAAGCATTGATCTAAAATTTGCTAGGTTATTAGAACACAACGATAACTTAGTAAATGACTTAAAACTGTGCTGAGAGGCTAATCGTATCTTAAAACAAAATGAGAGCAGTTATAAAGAGAAGTTAGATGCGTTGCAGAAGCAACTCAAGGAAACTGAAGTTGTTGCCTTTAACCAAGAAAATGACATTAAATACTACTTAAAGACCATTGAAGATACTAAAAAGGACAAAGCGGTTTTACAAGTAGAAAATGAGTCACTGAAACAAAAACTACATAGTTTAGCGAGTTCCTCGCACATTTTGAAAAACTTGGTTAAGGAACGCAACAATGGGGAGGGATTGGGTTACAAGGTAGTTCCACCACCACATGAGATCCTTTTGAACACAAAACAACATCCAATTAATAACAACCCAATTAAGGATCATGTGGTGACAACACCTCTGATTAGTGATCCGGACACAGCAGTTAAGCCTGTTTCTCCGGATGGTGATCAGACAACCTCAGCATCAAGCAAGGTCAATGCTGAGAAAAGGGTGGAAGCAAATGTGAAAACATCTCTTGGTTTGGCATCAAAATCAAATGTTACACAAACCAAGACATCTAAAGCCACTCAAATGAAATCAGTTAAAAGAGATAATATCCAGCCTCAAAGACAAATTAATCAAAATGTTAAACAAGTTAAGTTTGTCAAAGAGAGTGAAGGTTCAAAGACTGAGACCAAAAAGCCCATTCCTGAGGTTTACTCCCCACCCCACAAGAGATCTCCTAGTCCATTTGAAAGGAGAT
Organism: Flaveria linearis; assembly: GCA_024085815.1. Lineage (NCBI taxonomy): Eukaryota > Viridiplantae > Streptophyta > Magnoliopsida > Asterales > Asteraceae > Flaveria > Flaveria linearis. The sequence continues at coordinate 54,103,445 of CM044005.1, forward strand.
CCTGCTACACTTGTGGTAAACGAGGACACATCTCTTCAAACTGTCCTCGTTATCAGACACCTAGGACTAAGATTGAATTAGATCACGATGTCAATACGGTTCCAAAACAGAGATCTAAGACTCCCGTTAGGTCTAACACACCTGCTAGGTCTTATACCTCTCCTCCTCACCACAGACAACATAGACAAGTAACAGGCAAGTTTGTGATGCTGAGGTGAAACCAGTTTTGGAACCTAAACCAAAGATGCAAACTGTAAATCAATCACATGTCTACTACAAACAATCTTTCCATAAAGATAGTATGTGGAAGCCTAGATCATCTGAAGTGTCTGATAGCAAAGACAAATTGAAGGTTGATGTTCCACCAACTGACAAAGGACAGTGGGTCGAGTTCATCATGTGTGATGCCTCTGGGAAACCCAAGCCAGTCAAGGCTTGGGTCCCCCTCCTTAACTGATTGTTTTCAATTAGGTGCAGGTTGTACGCTACAGTGCTTCAACAAATACATGGATTGTGGATAGCGGAGCTTCCAGGCACATGACAGGAAACAAGTCTCTCCTTTTTAATGTCAAACAAATTAAAGGGGGACATGTTTCTTTTGCTGGAAACAAAGGAGGATACATTACTACTCAAGGCGAAGTAGGTAATGAGAAGGTAAAATTTGATAAAGTAAATTTTGTTCAACAACTAGAAAACAATTTACTTTCAGTGTCCCAGATATGTGACAAGGGCTTCAAAGTTATGTTTGACAATCGAAAATGTTACATACTAGAAAAGGAGATGGAAATTCCAGAGAAATAGGTTTTGATGTCTGCATCCAGGTACAATGATCTATATGTCTTGGATATGTCTAATGTTTCTACCTCTGGGTCTACAGCTCAATGTTTTCTATCAAAAGCAACAGAGAAGGAATCCATTTCATGGCACAGAAGGATGGGTCACATCAATCACAGGAAGATGAATAATCTGATTCACAACAACCTAGTTGAAGGAGTTACAGTCAAGAACTTCCAACTTCCTGATTTTTGTGTCTCCTACAAGAAGGGAAAGCAGACCAGGAAATCTCACAAGACCAAGCACGTCAACTCAATTGAGATGCCCCTGGAGTTGCTACACATGGATCTCTTTGGTCCAGTCAACACAAAGAGTATAGCAGGAGACTGGTACTGCTTTGTAGTCACAGACGACTACTCAAGATTCACCTGGGTGATGTTTCTGAAAGCTAAATCAGAAACGTTTGAATCATTCAAGGTGCTCGTTACGACACTGGAGTCACTCTACAACCTGAAGGTGAGGAAAATTCGTTCCGACAATGGCACAGAGTTCAAAAATCGACAATGGCACAGAGTTCATGCTCCTAGAGCTTGGTATGAAAAACTCTCCACCCATCTGCTAAAGCATGGTTTTCGCAGGGGTGTGATTGACTGTACATTGTTCATCAAAGAAAAGGATGGTGACTTGCTTCTGGTACAGATCTATGTGGATGACATCATCTTTGGATCTAGAAATGAAGCATTGTGCAAAGATTTCGAATCTGTGATGAAGGCAGAATTTGAAATGAGTGCAATGGGAGAGATGAAGTTCTTCCTGGGATTACAGGTGGATCAAACACCAACCGGCATTTTCTTACATCAGACCAAGTATGTCGGCGATATTCTAAGTCGCTTTGACATGGAAAATGCTTCTGCTGCCGCTACCCCTCTCGCCACAAATCATGACGTGGCTCCTGATAAGAATGGGGATTTGGTGGATGCCACTATGTATCGTGGGATGATCGGATCTCTCATGTATCTTACTTCCTCGCGTCCGGATATCATGTATGCCACATGTCTATGTTCTAGATATCAAGCGAAGCCAAAAGCGAATCATTTGATTGGGGTGAAAAGGATTTTTCGTTATCTGAAGGGTACTCCAACACTGGGACTGTGGTATCCTCATGATGATGACTTCGAGCTTACTGCGTACAGCGATTCAGATTATGGTGGCTACAAGATGAATTTCAAGTCAACATCAGCAGGGTGTCAATTCTTTGGAAGACGGTTAGTCACGTGGCAATGCAAGAAGCAGACCTCGGTTGCTCTATCAACCTGTGAAGCTGAATATGTTGCTGCTGCGAGTTGCTGCTCTTAGATCATCTGGATCCAACAGCAAATGCGCGACTACGGTTTGAAATTTTCTCACACTCCTATTTATGTTGATAATTCTGCTGCCATAGCTGTCACTAAAAATCCTGTTCAACACCCAAAAACAAAACACATCGGGATTAAATATCATTTCATACGTGATTGCTATGAAAAACAATTAATTGATGTGATTAAAATCAACACGGATTTTCAGCGCGCTGACCTCTACACCAAACCGTTTGATAAACCAAGATTTTTATATCTGCTAGAGGTCAACAGCGTTAAAAGGAAAAGTGCTGTGATTGCTGAAGAAGCAGATACATAGTCCGACTCGTGTCTATTTATTTATTTTCTTTTTCTTTCATTTTATTTTATTTTTTAATTCCCATGTCGTATAAAATCCAAAAACACAAAAAGATTTTCTGTTTTAGAATTTTAGGGGGAGATTTATTTCAGTATTCATTTACTTAAAAAAAAAGGGGGGGGAGGTAAGTAAAGCTGAAAAAGGCACAAACATATAAACTGGAAACGCGACTCGACTAAAATGGAAAGTGATAGTACACAGGCATCGAGTTACTTGAAATGTCAAAATGGGTTTCATGTTCAAAAGAAAATTCATAAATCAGAGAAGTCTAAGTCTAACAAAATAGGAAAATGATAGTATGTTTGACTGGTAGCGTAATCACTCGGAGAAAGTAGATCTAGGGCTGTGCAAGTACACCATACGATGTGTCAGTAGATTCAACACAATAGATCATTAGATATCATCAGTGAACTGGTTTAAACTAAATTTATTCAACTAGTTGTGGGTTTTCATGGTATCCCTGGTCTGCACAATCAATCAATGTCCAATAAGGGGTGAGGAGCAAGCTAATGCCACAAATGTGAGCAAAGACCTGAAAAACAGAGCAAAAGATGACAAATGTCATTAACAATGTATATGCAAATATGCTGCTCCAAGAAGATACATAGGTATTGCGCCTCTCTGCTGTGCGATGGCACTGACATGAGGCTTAGCATAACCTACTCGTTCTAAGAATTCATTGTTGTTTGCGCCTCTCTGCTGTGCGATGGCACTGACCTGAGGCTTTGCATCTCTTTGAAAATTTTAGAACCAAATCTTCTAAGTCCCAAGACCGCTCAAAAATCTCCTGAGAACGATTGATTACCATATACCTGTGGAACATACAAATACTTGTTGATCTAACTCATTTAATTACTCACTGATGTGTATCAAAAGTCTGTGTATGGATTTAAGTGGACAAATATACTGACAATCGTTGTGGCTGCATGGCCTGAAGTTCAAAATCAATAAGTATTACATATTAGTTCAAACATGATTCCCAGTTAGTTCTTAGAAGTCTTAGATAAGTGAAAAAACTGTGAAATCTTATCATGCAAAGTGTAATTAGCACAAAATGTTCCAAGTGATGGTGTATATGCCTGTCTTATTCCAAAAGAGTCTGTTTCAGATTAAGTGTAAATGCTAATAAGCTATGCAAGCCTGCCCTAACAAAATTCACAAAATATGTTCTTTCTGTTCATAGGTAAAGATTTGTCTATTCCTAGTATAATGTGTCATGTCGGACTGTGTATCTTGTTATCTGTTAAACGTCACTGAATGTGCTTAATGTTTATCTAAACAGATTGTTTCTGAAAGGTTAAAATGATCACGTCTGAGGTGATCGGGTGGTTAAAAGGATCACGTCTGAGGTGATCGGGTGGTTAAATGGATCATGTCTGAGATGATCAATTAAGTATAATGTTTTATCAATTGGTAAATAAAACTAAGGGTTGGTTCATATCTTGACAAAATGGCACAAGTATAGCCCAATCGCACGACTGACTCTGATATGACCCAGTCGTACGAATGAGATATACGATTGAATACAATCGTAAGATTGGACCATGCGAATGAGCCCAATCGGCCGATTAAATGTGCCCGACTAGGTCAAATGTGCGAATGGAATGTGCGTATGAATCAAATGGCATGATTGGAGGTGACCGACTACACAAGTCGTTTGGATGATCCTCAATCGCCCGTTTGGAGAAGAACGATTGGGTAGATTGCACGACTGAGACCCAGTCACCCGACTGACCTATACGACTAGGTTCAGTCGCCCGGCTGAACAAGACGACTAGGCTCAGTCGCCCGACTGGAATGTGCCCTAGTATATATACAGGCCAAATCCGAATCAGTCGCTCATTCTCCCAAATCGTCCCCTCTATTCGCCCGACCTAAAGAACCTCTGTCAAAATTTCTTTTGATCCATCTTTACCTTCGTTTAGCGTATTCTAACATACATTGGTGTTTATACATGTAATACTCGAGGTGTTTCACAGAGAAAACAGACAAATGTCGTCCAGAATCTCACGAATTCTGACCGAACAGTAACCGAGAACATGATGAACAAATAGGATGTTCGAACTAACCTAAATGTTTAAACAAAAGTTAAAACATGATTAATCGGTAGTTTCCGAGTGTAATGAGCCTAATTTCGACGTTTAACTTCAAGTATAGCTCAAAACACGAATTTGAATGGACAAACTGTCGAGCAGGCGACTGGACACACTGATGAACTCCAATCGCCCGACTGAGAAGACGACTAGTGTCAGTCGCCCGACTGAGAAGGACGAATGAATCAATCACACGACTATGCTCATTCGCTTGACTTAGTCGCCCGTATGAATAAATTCACCTTTAAAACTCATTCGTTCCACTCAGTCGCACAGATATGTTCATTCGGCAGCTCAGTCGCCCGACTAACAAAAGTGGGAAATTCTTTGATTTGAATAAGCTATCTTCTACATGTACTGATGTTTACTTATATTGTGACAGATGGCGAGTCGTCGGATTCTAAGCACCAAGCACAACATCTGTGCCCATCTTGATCTGACCTCAAGGAATGCATCGGAGTTTGTGGGAATAATCACATTCTTACGGAGATCGAGGATCTTCAGGGCAATATCCACACCCTGCACTCCGTACCACTCACTGCAGCAAGCATTCTAGGAGAATGCTACCGTAGACAGATCAGTTGAGCCCTATCGGATCAGGAGCTCTATACTTGGGAATGCGATAGAGATAACCGAGGAGGACCTAAGGACAGTCCTAGAGTTAGGAGATGATGGTGACTATCCTATTCGTTTACATCCGATGACTGTTAGAGGGTGCTTCCTGAGGGCTAAGTACACTAGGGACATTAATTCAGGGATGCTCAACAAGAGCAATCTCTACCCCCAGTTCAAATACCTTGCCCATGTCCTGCTCAGATGTATTGCCTCACGGAAAGGAGGCTTCGACGAGCTCTCTGAGCAAATGCAGAGTGCCTATGTTGCATTAGTGCTGAACCATCCATTCAGCTTCTCCAGGATGATCTTCACTTACCTAGTGGAGAACATAGAAGTGAAGGGAAGAGAAGGCTTCTGCATGTATCCTCGCTTCCTGCAAATGATCTTTGACCAAAAGCTTCCTATGTTACCGAAGCAGAAGGAGGATGCAGTTGTGCTCGAGGTGATGGATGATACCACCTTGGGCAGGATGAAGGTATACCGGGCCAAGCAGGTCAAGCCCCTGGTAAGACGTTTGTTTGGGCATCTGGCCCGTGAGGAGTATGTGGCGCCAGCTAGGAGAAAGTGGCGTCACGAAGATAGTGATTCTGATGTAGAGCATGTGGCTCTACCCTCCGATGACTCCGATGATGATGACCACGGATCTGGTCAGGGTGGAGATGGTCAAGGAAGACCTGAGCCAGCTCCAATCCACCCTGACTTCATGCAGGAGGAGGAGGACTCAGACGAGGCTCCACTAACCCGGACTGTGGGGAGTCGGGTAGTGGCAACCGAGGAAGGATTACGGGCGGTTGGTGGACGCCCAGGAGAGTTTGGGAGCTCTGTAGCAGACCCAACATACACCCCAGTCTCTCCCAGCAGCCAAGGGGGAGCCTCCGGGTCAAAGGGGACTCGGAGGAAACATATGGCTCGTCCTCATGGGATGAAGCCCAAGCGAAGGAGGATTACGCTTATCTCTACCTCCTCTGCACCAACCACTTCCACCACACCTAGCCAAACCACCCAAACCACTCAAACCACCCAATGCACCACATCCTAAACACCTCAAACCACAACCACCACTATACCTCCACTTCATACTCCCACATCTTTCCCCACCACCACCACTGTACCTCCCACAACAGCCATCCCATCTCCTCCCATCTACACCACAACTACCACAACATCCACCACCTACCAAACCCAACCTCATCTTTTCAATCCAGCTCATTCATACCACCAATTTTTGCGGTAGAGCAGCTTGCTGCCCTAAACAGCATCGTAGTTAAGCTGATGGCTTCAGATGCAGAAAAGACGGCTCAGATACAGCAGCTAAGAGAGTTGAGTTCATCTCAGACTGCTAAGATACATCAGTTACGAGAGCTGACTTCTTCCCAAGCCTAGGTGATCACTTCACAAACCGATCAGATCACAGGGTTGCTCCAGCATGAGGCCGAGACTGATGCTAAGTTGGGGAAGCTGGAGGCGGCTCATAAGACTCTAGTGCTAAAACTCAAAGGCACTCAGAGTGAGCCCCTCAAGATCAGGGAAGGTGATGACGATGATGATGAGGATGAGGACGATGATGATGAGGATGAGGATAATGATGATGATGGTAGTGATGAAAGTACTGATGGTGATGAGAAGAAGGATGATGAGGAAGGAGAAGGAGGAGAAGCTGCCGGAGATCAAAGAAATGATGTAGCAGGTGAAAGGCGTTCTAAACACCGACAAGATCAAGGACCCTCTTCATCTGCTCCAACTGAAGCAACTCCTGAAATTCAAGACAAAAGTACTGTTTAGTTAGTAATGTTTATGTATTTAACAGACGTTTGTATTTGAAATTATGTTACATTTATTTAATGAATGTTTATATCTTATGGTAATGATTGTGTTTGATTACTTACTAACAATTAGTGTGTTGCATGTTTAAATCAAACAGATACAAATTTTCAAAGAGACCAATACGATGTTGAACCCCTTCAACAGGTCAAGAGTCAGTTAACAATGATTCTTGATCTGCAGGGAGTCGTAAGGAGGTCAGTTGAATACACTTCTGAAGAGGGAGAAATTATCCATGGCTTCACAAAGGAGCAGTTGGCGGAGATATTCGAGCTTAACGCCGATGAGATTGTAAAAGATGCTCCTGAAGTCCATTTTGACAGTGATGAAGAGCTACAGGATATTGATGAGATTGAGATTGAGGACATCACTGATCAACATTGTCTAGAATATACAGACACTGAAGGTCATGTCATTCCAAATTTGGATGACAACCTAGTTAGTGATACATTTGACACTCTGGAAAAGATGGAAGCAGAAAATGACAAACAAGAGGAGACAGCCCAAGCTACTGAAGCAGAAGTCAAAGAAAGAAAAGCTGAGTGGGCTGCTTATTTTGCAGAGCTTCGTGCCCAGAGAGATGCTCCAAAGTCTGATGCCTACACCAAACTTTATAGAGTGAAGAAACATCAGAAGGTGTCTGGCAAGATCATATCTTGGGCGTATTTTGAAGATCTTAACGCATATGCAGTTAAGAGGGAGAAAGGTATCGAGTACTTTAGATTCCCACATGATCTAAAGACTCTACCTGGTTTTGAGCTCAACCAACTGGCAAAGCTGAAGTTGCTGTATGCTGATCCGAGAAAAATGTCAGGTTGGTTTGAAGCTGCATTAAAGAGAGAGTACCACACCCGGTGGGTGAACTTTAGGCCTCAGCAACCTACGAGGTACATTCGAAGGTCTGAAGTTGATCCACGAACCGGGAAGCCAAAGATTGTGTTGAAGTGGCGTCCTCCACGCACCATGTCAAAGATCCCTCTAAGGGAAATGCCTCAGGACATCACTTCACATTTTAAATGGTGGTACTACGATTGGCGAACAGCTGAAGCAGTCATAGTGTTGAACAGAGATGGACAGATGGATGTCATCCGGGTATTTGACCCAATGTGGCTCACGAATTTGTCAGCTAATGATGTTTATACACTCTACAAGTGGCCACTGTTCTATGACTCACAGGATATTGTACAAGCTCTTCAGTATCAGCATGTCATACGCCTCTGCTTTATATTTGAAATACATGTAGGTGTAACCAGAGAGGAGAAATTCCAGAAGTATGAAGAAGTTATGGGTCAAACAAGACATTAGAGGAATCTAGGTCCAAGGGGGAGTTTGTTGATACATGTGTCCCTAGATTCTGAGCTGAATGTCATATCTTTTTAATGTCTTGATCATATGTAATTGAATGTTTATTAATGAAATACATTTAGCTGTTTATGTTATAATGTTTATATATTTCATTAATGGGTTGTGTAATAATTGATTATATAGGTTTGTGGTTGTTTGAATGGATATGAATAATGTTGTAATGATTAACATATTCAAACTCAACATGATGAAGTTATCATGCGAATGGGCCATGCGAATGGACCATACGCATGAATAACTTCATGCGAATGGCTCAGTCACACGACTGAACCATGAGACTGGATCAGTCGGAAGACTGAAGCATGAGATTGAACCAGTCGTACGATTGAAGTCTCAGTCGTGCGTATGGATCAACCGCATAGCTCAATCGCACGACTGAACCATGCGAATGGTTCAGTCGCCCGAATGAGAAACCCTTACCTATAAATACCACCTAGTTTGTGGAAAAACGGAACACTTCGAATACTTGCAACCCTAGTTGACCCAGAACACCCTGTTCGTCAATTCCAAGTTCATAGAACGTCTGAGATCGATCCTAATCCATTCTTAACGTTTTCTAATCGTTAGGTTTGATCTTGATATCGTTCTCCCTGATTGGATCACCAATCAAATAGGATTCCGCACTATTTGATCTGGTACAACGAAGAATCAGTTAGTACTCCATACGTACACGGTCCAAACAACCATCCTAAACCTTAGGGATGCATACTACAACACCATTCAAGCACACATAAGCCCAAGAACATACTCCAAATGCATCAAACACAATCCCACCTAAATGGGTCAACACACACACATTCAAAAACGGGTTTACTTTGTGTTCCAGCCCTAAATCAGTTGAAAACAAGTAAAATAGGGGTCCTAGAACTCACACAAACTATAAGAAGAAGAAGGGCTTCGTCTAGACCCGCTACAGGATGATTTGGCACGCTCGAATCCACTCAAATCAAGCCTTTTCTCTCTTTTTCTCCATTTCTCTCTTCTTTCTCTTCTTTTGGCTGAGTTTGCATAAGAGTGGGGAGGATGTGGCTGCCCTCCCCCTCTTAATCCCCCACTTTTACCACTTTCCCCCGTTTCGGCAAGTTTGGTCCCCCGACTTTGGACTTCATTTTCTTTTTCTTCTTTCGTAGGCTTCAAAGAAAATATCCGAGTGTTACAACAAGTCTATACAGCAGGCCTTCTGGGAGGGGCCATCGGTTGACCGATATTAGGAGCCCTACTGCATCAGGAGCACTATCTTTGGGCTGGCTATCGAGATGACTACTGAGGATATATGATGAGTACTCGATCTGGGTGGCGATGCAGATCACCCGACCAGGCTACACCCACTGATGGTGAGAGGGTGCTTCCTCAGGATGAAGTATTGTAGGGACATCAATGCTGGGGTGCTTAACAAAAGCAACCTCTGTCCCCAGTTTAAGTACTTGGCGCATGTGATACTGAAGTGCATTGCGTTGAGGAGGGGTGGGTTTGATGACCTTTCAGACCAGATTCAGAATGCCTTCGTGGCACTGGTTTTGAACCACCACTTCAATTTCTCCAGTATGATATTTTCTTATCTGATAGAGAATCTGGAGGCTAAAGGCAGATAGGGTTTTTGCATGTACCATAGGTTTCTTCAGCTGATTATTGATGAGAAGCTGCCCTCTCTGCCTAAGGAGAGCAAGGATGCGGTGATACTCGAGGTGATGGATGACCCGACCTTGGGCCGCATAAAGGTCTACAGGGGGAAGCAAGTCAAACCCCCTGTGAAGAGACTCTTCGGGCATTTGGCCCAGGCTGATTACGTGGCGCCGGCAAGGCGAAAGTGGCGCCATGAGGAGAGTGACTCAGATGTTGAGCCAATTGCTCTTCCATCTGATGAATCGGATGATGATGATAGTGGCAATGGTGGAGACACATGCCCCACTCCATCTAGGGCCACCACCATAGTTGTTACACCTCCACCATCCACTCAGGGAGAAGCTGACATAGCTGGGTTCCATCAGGATTTCAGACTTGGTGAGGAGGAGGAGAGTGATGATGAGGCGTTAGCGAGAAGGGTGGGGAGCAGGGTGGTTACAACCGAACATGGAATGGAGGCGGTTGGAGGACGCCAAGCTGTGTCTGGGGAGACTACTACAGATCCTACTGATACCCCAGACCAGCCTAGCATCCGAGCGGGAGCATCCTCCTCGAAGGGCTCGAGGAAGAAGAGGATGGCTCAGCCCCATGGGATGAAGCCGAAAAATTGGAGGTTCACACTGATTTCTACCTCCACCACCACTGCCACCATATCTACCACCACCACTCACTCATCCACTACCCCAACTACCACCACCATTCCTACCACCTCACCCATAATCACTATCACACCCATTCCACCACCCATCTACACTACTTCCACCACCAATACAGCTCACCCGTCTCCATCCACTCATATACCACCTCCCATATTCACCACAGCCACCACTACCACCACCATCCACCAAGCCGTACTATCATCCCACCCATCATTCTCTACAGGATCATCTCTGCCCCCCATTGGGGTAGAGGAACAACTGTCAGCACTCAATAGAATGGTACTGAAGCTGTTAGCATCTGATGATGAAAGAGCTACAGAAATCCGATAGCTTGTGGATCAAAACACTGCCCAAGCATAGCAAATATCTCAGCAGGCACACCTGATTGAGGAGCAGGCTCAGCAAATGGCTGCTCAGAGTCTATATATTACCCAACTCAAGGAGCAGAACATGTTATCTTCTAAGAAGATTGAGGAGTTGGAGGATGCCAAGAGGACTATCCTGCTCAAGCTCAAGGGCTCAAAGGATGACCCTCTGAAGATCAGAGATGGAGATGGTGATGATGGTGATGATGGTGATGATGATAATAGTGAGGATGATGATGATGATGGTGATGATGAAGGTGAAGATACATAGGGAGGTGATGATGCAGATGGAGGAGATGATGAAGAATAAGGGGATCCATCTGCTTCGGGTGCCCAAGAGGAAAGTGAGAGGCCTCCTAGTCCTGAAATTTACTACCCACCCCACAAGAGAACTCCTAGTCCTGTTGAGAGGAAATCATGCTATACTTGTGGACAAAGAGGACACATTTCTTCATACTGTCCTCGCTATCAGACACCAACGCTTAAAGTTGTACTAGATCAAGAAGTTAAATAGTTTTCTTCAAAACAGAGATCTAAGACTCCTGTTAGGTCTAAAACACCTGCTAGGTCTTTTACCCCTCCCCAATAACACAGACAACACAGACAAGTCACTGGCAAGTCTGTGATGCCTGAGGTGAAACCAGTTTTTGAAAATAAACCTAAAGTTCAAATAGTAAATCAGTCATCGGTCTACCACAAACAATACTTACACAAGGATGGTCTGTGGAAAGCTAAAACATCTGATGTGTCTGATAGTGTTAATAAGCTAAAGGATAAGGTCTTTCCAACTGCTAAAGATCAGTTGGTTGAGTTTATGATGTGTGATGACTCTAGGAAACCCAAGCCAATCAAGGCTTTGGTCCCCCTCATTAACTAATTATTTTCTATTGTGTGCAGGTTGTTGGTCCATTTGATCGGTTTTCAGTGCAGAAGAATGCTTGAATCGTTCAATACCAAACACACACAACAAACACTAAGAGAAGGATGATCAAAATAACACTAAAAAGCTTTCAAACATGGTTTTAATGATGAACAACAGTGAATGAATTGAAATAAGCTCAATGTATTCAGAAAGAACAAGCTTACAATAGCATCTTGCAACAATAATACACGATTAGGGTTTCTTGCAAGGATCCCTAACAATTAGATAAAAGAAATCTATACATAGCTGTCATAGTTTCGCATATAGTTTCGCTGTGGGCGAAACTATATAGGCGAAACTATAATTTCGCCCGGCAGAAACTAACAGTTTCGCCGGGTAAATATGATCTGAGCTGAACAGATTCGCCTGGCGAAACTGACAGTTTCGCCAGGCCGAAACTATAATTTCGCTAGACAGCTATATATAGACTTGAACTAAACAAACATATAAAGAAAACTAACATAGATCCTATTACAACGAAAGATAAACAAATACTAATCTAATGGTGAGTCCAACCTATCTTGATCTTCAATACTCCCCCTAGGTTGGATCTCACCCATTCTTCTTGTCTTGATGTCTTCATTCAGCTCCAGCCTTCCCCGTACCTGCACCTAATGTAGATTGATCAGCTCCTGCAGCTTTACTTTGATGAGCCTCAGCACTTGATCTTCTTTGGTTGCCTCCTGCCTCATTAGCTCCGTCAGGATGAGCACTAGCTTGTGCGAATTGTTTTGTTAAATCCTGAATGTCCATGTGTAAATCATCTTCAGCTCTAACTTTCTCTGCCAGCGCTTTCACTTCAGCTCTCACTCCTCTAACTTTGTTCACTACAATCATGAACAGGCTAGCTTCCTTTCTCGTTTCTTCTCCCGCCCCTGCCTTAATGTGGTTCTCACACAGAACCAGTAGATCGTCATCAGCAAATCCAAACAACTCCATTGGGTCAAAGATTCGATATTCAATTCCACCCTTGACTCTAATAACAGCCTCCCCCTGTCTGATTGTCATAAAACCACTTCTCAAACTCTTTCAGACGAGAGGGGGACGGATCTGCCAATCTTACCCTTTGAACCGTCTTTGGCGGTTTTACACTCAACACAATCTTACCCTTCCCTGTGACCCAATCTTTATCTTTCTTTGATCTCTTTCTTTATACTTTCATAAACCCGAAAGCCTCAAAGTTATCGTTGAGCCCACTTTGGATTTCTCTTTCTAGAAATCTGGCTCGCTCGCTCAGGTGTGCTCCAAGTAAAGGCAAAGATGCCAACCTTCTCAAATCCCATTTTGGCAAGGTCTTGAATGCCTTCCTCTTGTGAAGATAAGTGATTCCACCCCCTCGCCTTTTTATCATGAACATTTTTAGGTCGGGGTTGTACTTCCAGCTCACGATCTTCTTATCAGCCTCTTTCTTCTTCAAACTCTCCATATTCTGAAACAGTGGGGTTAACTCTTCGGGTTCCTTCTCCCTTACAAACCAATCATTCTTCTCCATCTCAAAAATATCATTTTCATCTTCACCCTTCTGAATCACATATGTCAGAGGCCTTTCATCCACCTCATAGAACTCAGGCTCTGAGTCGTAATCTACCAACTGCTCCTCATCAACTTCCTCGTCCACCAGACCCTTCTCAATGGGTTGTTTTCCCATTTGTTCTTCTCCGGTAAAATCTCCAAGGTTTATTCCCAAATCCACAAAATCAGCATCAAACACATCATCTTCAGTTTGTAAATTCTCCATCTCAGGTTCTCCAGTTCCTTTACCAGACCCTCCAGCTTCTTCTGTTGCTGCCCCCGAGGTGCCCTCTCCTGCCTTCGAAGAAGTACCCACAGTCAGGAACGGGTACTTAGATGTGTCAGTCAAATCATCTAACTCATATTGAGTTAGCTGATTAGGCAGGCCGGCGGCAGCTTTCAACTCATTTACTTCCTTCAATAACCTTTTGATCAAATTATTTTGATCAACCAACATTTTCTTCATACCATCCAGTAATTCATCCTTTTGTCTCTCCCTCATCTCCTGATTCGTCAGCTTAGTCTTTATCATACTTAGTTCGTTAGAGAGAGAGGTGTTGAGATTTCTGATCACATCCTCGTCTAAACTGGTGTGTCTCTCAGATTGTGGAGGCTCAGAGAATGTCTGATGTTTCTGTTTTGTCCTCCTCTCTTGCTCCCCAGTATCAATCGTCCTTTTGGACCTCTTTTCTTTCTCCATTTTGGCTTTAGCTGCCATCTCTGCCACTTCTTTCTCAAAGTCGTAATCCTTCTCCTTGGCATATCTCTTTCTTTTCTTTACTGCCTCTGACTCAGTTGGTCTAACTTCCTCTGTTCGTCTCGCTTCAGACTGGATCACCTTCCTGATATAATCCCATCGATCAGGAGTATACATGTTTTCCCATAGGTGAGTGATCCGACCACTGAAGTCGTGCCTGATAGCACAGTAGTCGGCAAAGATTCTGGTATTCATTGACACTAGATGCTTGACCTCTCCATGTCTCGGAATGTTGGGAACTTGATCGTCAACGATCATCTGAAGAAATCGGGGATAGAGCAGCCATTTGTCCTTCTTCAGGGCCATTACGTTTTCGGCCATGCAGCTAAATATGAGATTAGAAATGTTAGCCTTCTCTCCTCGGCAACATATAACCATTGCTTTTGCCCAGTCTAAGTTTAACCCATCTGATCCACCTTTTCGGTGATCTAAGCACATTATGAAGACATGGGCAATGTATCTCCACTCCTTTGACAGAAAAGATTTCTTGATTTCCTTTCTAGTCCCAAAAGGAGGACCTTCACATCCCATAGTCAAGAAGGCATCAAACACCTCCTGATCAGACAAATCAATATCACCTCCTGTGTCTTCTTCTAATCTCAGCACCCGGGATATAACTTCTTCTGTGATGGTCACTTGATGATCCAGAACCTTGGCTATAATACTCTCCGAATCTCCCCTTGTGTTGTACTCAGCGGTTCGCCAAAAATCTCGAATGTGTAAATCATAAATAGTCGCAGAATGAGATATGGCGTATGCTATAGGAGATCTTTGTAGCCATCTAATACAATCTCTGAATCCTGCTGCTTTAGGATGTGAGTCGTCTAGAATAGCAGTGATATTGTTTCGAACATCAAACTTGAGATTTGCCATTTATGTCTGACAAACAAACACACCAGGTTAGAAATGATATTAGAATTCGAGTATTCACAAACTTAATGTAAATGATCAAATTGTGATAAAAGTGAAAATGCAGATATATACATGTATAATTAAAATGAGTTTACAGATTAATTAGTATATATATATATATATATATGTTGGTCCATTTGATCGGTTTTCAGTGCAGAAGAATGCTTGAATCGCTCAATACCAAACACACACAATCAACACCAAGAGAAGGATGATCAAAATAACACCAAAAAGCTTTCAAACATGGTTTTAATGATGAACAACAGTGAATGAATTGAAATAAGCTCAATGTATTCAGAAATCACAAGCTTACAATAGCCTCTTGCAACAATAATACACGATTAGGGTTTCTTGCAAGGATGCCTAACAATTAGACAAAAGAAATCTATATATAGCTGTCATAGTTTCGCATATAGTTTCGCTGTAGGCGAAACTATACAGGGGAAACTATAATTTCGCCCGGTAGAAACTAACAGTTTCACCAGGTAAACATGATCTGAGCTCAATAGTTTCGTCTGGCGAAACTAACAGTTTCGCCAGGCCGAAACTATAGTTTCGCCCGACAGCTAACATATAGATTTGCACTTAAACAAACTTACGAAAGGAAACTAACAAAGATCCTATTACAACGAAAGATAAACAAAAACTAATCCAATGGTGAGTCCAACCTATCTTGATCTTCAATACTCCCCCTAGGTTGGATCTCACCCATTCTTCTTGGCTTTATGTCTTCATTCAGCTCCAGCCTTCTCGTTACCTGCACATGATGTTTCCGGATCAGCTCCTGCAGCTATACTCTGTTGAGCCTCAGCACTTGATCTTCTTTGGTTGCCTCCTGCCTCATTGGCTCCATCAGGACGAGCACTAGCTTGTGCAAATCGTTTTGCTAAATCCTGAATGTCCATTTGTAAATCATCCTCAGCTCTAACTTTCTCTGCCAGCGCTTTCACTTCAGCTCTCACTCCTCTAACTTTGTTCACTACAATCATGAACAAGCTAGCTTCCCTTCTCGTTTCTTCTCCTGCCCCTGCCTTAATATGGTTCTCACACAGAACCAGTAGATCATCATCTGAAAAACCAAACAACTCCATCGGGTCAAAGATTCGGTATTCAATTCCACCCTTAACTCTGATAACAGCCTCCCCCGTCTGATTGTCATAAAACCACTTCTCAAACTCTTTCAGACGCGAGGGGGACGGATCTGCCAATCTAACCCTTTGAACCGTCTTAGGAGGCTTCACGCTCAACACAATCCTTCCCTTCCCAGTAGCCCAATCTTTATCTTTCTTTGATCTTTTTCTTTCTGCTTTCATAAAACCGAAAGCCTCAAAGTTATCATTGAGCCCATGTTGGATTTCTTTTTCTAGAAATCTGGCTCTTTCACTCAAGTGTGCTCCAAGTAAAGGCAAAGATGCCAACCTTCTCAAATCCCATTTTGGCAAGGTCTTGAATGCCTTCCTTTTGTGAAGATAAGTGATTCCACCCCCTCGCCTTTTTATCATAAACATTTTCAAGTCGGGGTTAAACTTCCAGCTCACTATCTTCTTATCAGCCTCTTTCTTCTTCAGACTCTCCATATTCTGAAACAGTGGAGTTAACTCTTCAGGTTCTTTCTCTCTTACAAACCAATCACTCTTCTCCATCTCAAAAATATCATTTTCATTTTCACCCTTCTGTATCACATATGTCAAAGGCCGTTCATCAACCTCATAGAACTCAGGCTCTGAGTCATAATCTACCAACTGCTCCTCATCAACTTCCTCATCCACCAGACCCTCCTGAATGGGTTGTTTTCCCATTTGCTCTTCACCAGTAAAATCTCCAAGGTTTATTCCCAAATCTACAAAGCCAGCATCAACCACATCATCGTCAGTTTGTAAATTCTCCATCTCAGGATCTCCAATTCCTTTACCAGACCCTCCAGCTTCTTCTGTTGCTGCTCCCGAGGTGCCCTCTCCTGCCTTCGAAGAAGTACCCACAGACAGGAACGGGTACTTAGATGTGTCAGTTAAATCATCTAGCTCATATTGAGTTAGCTGATTCGGCAGGCCGGCGGCAGCTTTCAACTCGTTTACTTCCTTCAATAACCTTTTGATCAAATTACTTTGATCAACCAGCATTTTCTTCATACCATCCAGCAATTCATCCTTTTGTCTCTCCCTCATCTCCTGATTTGTCAGCTTAGTCTTTATCATACTTAGTTCGTTAGAGAGAGAGGTATTGAGATTTCGGATCACATCCTCATCTAAACTAGTGTGTCTCTCAGATTGTGGAGGCTCAGAAAATGTCTGATGTTTCTGTTTTGTCCTCCTCTCTTCCTCCCCGGTATCAACCGTCCTTTTGGACCTCTTTTCTGTCTCCATTTTTGCTTTAGCTGCCATCTCAGCCACTTCTTTCTCAAAGTTGTAATCCTTCTCCTTGGCATATCTCTTTCTCTTCTTTACTGCCTCCGACTCAGTTGGTCTAACTTCCTCTGTTCGTCTCGCTTCAGACTGGATCACCTTCTTGATATACTCCCATCGATCAGGAGTATACATGTTTTCCCATAGATGAGTGATCCTACCACTGAAGTCGTGCCTGATGGCACAGCAGTCGGCAAAAATTCTGGTATTCATAGACACTAGATGCTTCACCTCTCCATGCCTCGGGATGTTGGGAATTTGATCATCGATGATCATTTGAAGAAATCGGGGATAGAGCAGCCATTTGTCCTTCTTCAAAGCCATTACATTTTCGGCCATGCAGCTAAATATGAGATTAGAAATGTTTGCCTTCTCACCTCGGCAACATATAACCATGGCTTTTGCCCAATCTAAGTTTAACCCATCTGATCCACCTTTTCGGTGATCTAAGCACATTATGAAGACATGGGCAATGTACCTCCACTCCTTGGACAGAAAGGATTTCTTGATTTCCTTTCTAGTCCCAAAAGGAGGACCTTCATATCCCATAGTTAAGAAGGCATCAAACACCTCCTGATCAGACAAATCAATATCACCTCCTGTGTCTTCTTCTAATCTCAACACCCTGGAAATAACTTCTTCTGTGATGTTCACTTGGTGGTCCAGAACCTTGGCTACAATACTCTCCGAATCTCCCCTTGTGATATACTCAGCAGTTCTCCAGAAATCTCGAATGTGTAGATCATAAATAGTCGTGGAATGAGATATGGCGAATGCTATAGGAGATCTTTGTAGCCACCTGATGCAATCTCTGAATCCCGCTGCTTTAGGATGTGAGTCGTCTAGAATAGCAGTGATATTGTTTCGAACATCAAACTTGAGGTTTGCCATTTTTATCTGACAGACAAACACAACCGGTTAGGAATTATATTAGAAATCAAATATTTACAGGCATAATGTAAATAAACAAATTGTGATAAACGTAAGAAATACAGCTATATACATGTATATTTAGAATGAATTTACAGATATATATATATATATATATATATATATATATATATATATATATTTTTTTTTTTTTTTTTTTTTTTTTTTTTTTTTTTTTTGGTTGTAGTTTCGCATTGACGAAACTCTAATTTCGCAAGATATGATAATGGATTGAACTGGGCGAAACTGATTTTTGTTGACGAAAATGTTAGGTTCGCTCGGGCAGCATAACCACACAGTTTCGCAGTATCTAATGAACTTTCGTTCAGTTTCGCTGGAGGATGGTGTAGTTTCGCAGAACGAACTGCGAGACTACCCAAACGACACATTTCAATCCGGCCAAATGTACGAAAGATTAGTCTATGAAAACTCATGGTCTGAGTTCGAAACTCACATGAGAACTTCAAAATCAGGTGACAATGCAATAAAACAAGACAACGACGGAGATTTGTGTCACGAGTCTCAAAGACCCTAATAGTGCACAGTTTCGACGAAAGTGACTGATTTTTGCGAAAGTGAGTATCTTGATTCGAAACTATGTTTATATACATAGGAGTTTCGCAGAGAACTTAAGATATAATTTCGGCAGAGCGAAACTATACTTTCTGCAATAAGAAAATGTAGTTTCGACACTGTGAAACTATAGATTCGGCCAAGCGAACTTATAGTTTCTGCGGCACAAAACTACAGTTTTTCGGCACGGCGAAAATCATAGTTTCCCGAGTGAAACTGCTGTTTCGCTATGCGAAACTGTAGTTTCGCAGAAACTTCACTTATTAATAAAAACAAAACAAAATAAAATAAAATTAAAATTAAAATAAAATAAAATAAAATAAGATAAAATAGTTAAAGGATATAGTATCATGTTTTTCTTGAAGTGTTTTAAGAGGATCATGACTTAGCGAGATTGCTGATATGTTTGTCCGCTTAAACCCATTCCCATCTCTTTTCAACTCATGATCTGCAGCTGTTTATCATGTTCTGAATTGTCTTAGAAACTCAGCAACTTGGTCCCCACTGATATTTGATAAAGACCTAGTCTCGTCATCAAGGTTTATTGAGTATAATCATTGATATTGCCTGATCATTATACTGATGTACAATCACATTGACTGACACATATGCAGATGGGACTCTATAATGTACAGATGTAGACACACTTATATGTGAGATCCAGACGCAACCTATAACTAATTGATGAGAGCTTCAGGTCAATGTTTTCACATAGCAGAGAAGATCATCTAGGCGTGTTGATGAGAGCTTCAGGTCAATGCTTTCGCATAGCAGAGAAGATCATCACTCCAGGTCAATGCTTTCGCATAGCAGAGGAGATAAACACACATCTTTTCTTATGAAACATATGAATGTGTATGCAAGAGTGGACTATTTGAGATTATGTAATGTTTGTCTTAGAGGGCGTTATCACCGAGTCACCATCCCAGTGGGAAACGCCATAAGATTCACATCGATAATCTATATGTACAATAATAGGCTATTTGAGATTATTTAACGTTTGACTTAGAGGGTGTTATCACCGAGTCACCATCCCAGTGAGAAACACCATAAGTTTCACATCGATAACCTTTGATATCAATTAGCAACTCTCAACCAAGTTGTACACAAGACTTGTATCTTTGTGCAGACCAAAATATCATGAGGATAATCCTTATTACTGAGTTATGATCTTTATATTTGCTGCATGATCACTTGTTTACTTTGTTTTCGGGATGAGTCTATCATGCATATCCCAACATAAGATGTCCCCTTGTTCTAACTTCATTTTCTTGAATTCCTGAGAGAATGAAAAATTAAGACTTCTTATCAGTATGAATCTCCCCCGAGATTTTTATTCAAAAGCCTACTAAAGAAAAATTTCTTAAGAATCAAAGAAACAGAAGATTAAAAGAAAACGATTTATGTGACACAAGTTAGAAAACAATCAAGACCAAAAAGAAAATATGTACTTATGTACAGGTGAAACAATTGTTTTGCTCAGAAAAGTTTGTCAGAATGATATTAATCCTAGCATAGAAATCAATTCATAAAAACGTGGTTTATCAAATGTTTTTGTGAAAAGATCTGCTTTTTGATGTTTTGTATCAATAGGAATGATATCAATGAAACCCTTTTCTTGAGCATCACGAATGGCATGAATTCGTGTCTCAATGTGCTTGGTCCGGGAATGATGAATTGGATTCTTGGCAATTCCAATGGCCGCTTCGTTATCACAAAACAAAGGAGTGTGAAGAAAGTTGATCCATAGTCCATCATTTGATGCTGAATCCATAACACTTGCGAACAGCAGCTTGAGGCTGCAATATATTCAGCTTCTCCTGTTGAGAGAGAAACTGTAGTCTGTTTCTTGCTTTGCCAAGAAACAAGACAGTTTCCCAAATACTGACAACCTCCAGTAACAGATTTTCTGTTTAATTTGCAGCCGTTGGAGTCGCTGTCAGAATAAGCGTGCAGGTCAAAATTCCCACCATAAGGATACCAAAGTCCTAAACGAGAAGATCCCTTTAGATAACGAAAAATTCGTTTGACTGCCTTGGCATGGGATTCTTTAGGAGCTGATTGGTATCGAGCACAATATCCAACAGCAAAGGTTATGTCAGGACGACTTGCTGTCAGGTACATGAGAGAGCCAATCATGGATCTGTAGAGATGAGGATCGATTGGTTTGCCGTTTTCATCCGGAGTGAGACATGTCTGAGCCGTGAAGGGAGTCATCTCAGAAGCAGCATCATCCATTTTGAATTTCTTCAAAATTTCTTTAATATACTTCTCTTGATGAATAAGAATTCCATCTGGTTTTTGTTCAACTTGCAGCCCGAGAAAGAAACACATCTCTCCCATCATGCTCATCTCAAACCTGTTTCGCATGACCTCCTCAAACTCCCGACATAATTGAGGATTTGAAGAACCAAAAATAATGTCATCAACGAAAACTTGCACAATCAACATCTCACCGTTTACCTCTCTTTTGAATAGAGTCATGTCAATGGTGCCTCGTGTAAAACCATTGCTCAAGAGATACTGTGTCAGGGTTTCATACCAAATCCGAGGAGCTTGATGAAGTCCATAAAGAGACTTATCAAGCTTATATACTTTGTCAGGAAAATCTGGATCTTCAAATCCTGGGGGTTGACACACGTATATCTCTTCATCAATGTCTCCATAGAGAAATGCGCATTTGACATCCATCTGATAGACTTTAAATTGCTTGTGAGCAGCGTGCGCTAAGAATATTCTAATGGCTTCAAGACGGGCGACAGGTGCGAAGACTTCTGTGTAGTCAATTCCTTCTTCTTGAGCAAAGCCTTGAACTACTAATCTGGATTTGTTTCGCACCACTATTCCTCGATCATCAGGCTTGTTCTTGAAGACCCATTTCGTGCCAATAGGATACTTATTTGGTGGAAGATCCACCAGGGTCCACACCCGTAGTTTTCTGAACTGTTGCAATTCCAATTGCATCGACTCTACCCAGCAGGGATCTTGGAGAGCTGCATGAACGTTCTTAGGAACAGTTTGAGATATAAAGCAAGAAAACAAGCAAACGTTGATCAATCCAGATTGACTCCGTGTTCGAACTCCATCAGTAATGGAACCAATTATGTTGTCATGTGGATGATCTTTCAAAGTTTTGAAATCCACATTCATGGAAGGGATATCAGTAGATGGTTGGTTAAATGATGAGCTGAGTGGGGAAGAAGAGTTCGGTAAAGGAGATGAAGAAGGTGATGTTGATAAGGGTGGAGGAGGAAGATCAAAAGAAGATGAGGAAGAAGCAACACTGACTGAAGTATTATTAACAGATGTGGTGACAGGAGGCACAATAGGCTCAGTTGGTACTGGGGTAGGTGGAATGAAGTTTGTTGTTGAATTGGAGAGGGGCTCATCATCAGTGAAGACTGAAAGATTGAATGATTTGAACACCGTATCTGAGTCAAAGAACCAAGCTGGTTCTGTGGGAACATTAGATGAATTGGATTCCTGCCAATCGACATAGAATGACTCCTGAACTATACGTGTCCTCTTGTTATATACCCGATAAGCCTTCTGGGAAGAAGAATATCCTACGAAATAACATTCATCAGAAACAGCACCAAATTTTGTCTTCTGTGCTTGAGTATTCAGAAGAGTACACGAGCAGCCGAATGGGCGAAAGAAATCAATCAAGGGCTTTCGTTTGTGAAATAGTTCATACGGGGTTTTCATCTTATCTTTGACTATCAGCACCCTGTTGAGAACATAAGAAGCACAATTCACAGCCTCAGCCCAAAATATGATGGGTAAGGAGGATTCTATTAACATTGTACGTGCGGCTTCAATTAGGGTGCGATTCTTTCGTTCCGCGACACCATTCTGCTGAGGAGTTCTCGCAGCACTGAACTGTCTTAATATCCCTTTAGTGGCACAGAAGGAATCAAAAATTTGATTTTTGAATTCAGTACCGTTGTCACTTCGAATAGCCATAACCTTTCTCTTGCTTATCGATTCAATCGAGAGAATTAACTTTGCAACTCCTCAGTCGTCTCTCCCTTTTGAGTAAGAAATCTTACCCATGAATATCTGGAGTAATCATCTGTAACCACAAGACAAAAAGATTTCTTAGCAATAGATTTAACACTTATTGGGCCAAACAAATCAGTATGTAACAACTCTAGGGGATTTAAGATGCTATTTTCAATTTTAGGTTTGTGTGGTTTCTTATGTTGCTTTCCTTTAGCGCATGCCATACATTTCTCGACCACAGAAAAATCTTTTAAAGGTAATCCCCTAACGAGGTTGTTTTTTAACTAGTTTGTTTATTATTTTGAAATTAACATGGCCCAATCTACGATGCCATAAGAAGGACTCAGAGGTGGAAGCTTTTGACAAGAGGCATGTGACTGCAGATGATGAGCTCTTTGAATTCATGTCAAGGAGATATGTATCATTCTTTCTGGGAGCCCGCATGAGAACTAGATTATCTGGAATATCAAACTCAGACTTCAAAAAGATACATTCATCAGACTTGAATAAGACTGGAATGCTTTTATCACAAATCTGAGAGACGCTCAATAGGTTAAATGCAAGCTCGGGAACATAATTGACTTTTTCCAAGGTGAGCGAACCATTACAAACTTCTCCTTGACCTATCATTTTTCCTCCTTTCTTGTCTCCTGCGAAGGCAACATAACCACCATCGATTATGCGGTAGTTGGTCAATAAATCTTTAAGCCCCGTCATGTGTCTCGAGCATCCACTATCAACATGCCATACACTATTTACAGACTTAGTGGACGACTCCTGCAATCATATCAAAAGAGAATTAACCTGGTGTAATGGCCACCCAAGTTTGAATAACTTTAGGTTTCTCCGAAGTGGATTTCTTGCAAAAGAACTTATTAACTAACTGATTTAGTTTACTTCCAAAAGAACGTCTATAAACATATCTGTGATGTAGTTGAGGACAATGCTTGACTACATGATCATCTTTACCACATTGAAAACAATTTGATTTTAATTTAGATGTATTATGTTCTCCATTACACTTGGATAAACTTGAATCAGTAAGTGTTATATCATTATCACTGTATGCCTCATTTGCATTGACAGAGTTGATTTTATTTTGAAAAGAATGATTGTGTGCTGATGATACTGAAGTGTTATCTGAAATACATGAGGTACTAGTGTCACTAGTACTTGCTTCAGATGAAGATACAATCCGGTCATTAAGCACAACAAATTTTGCAGGTATAAATGATGGAATGGGATGAGAGAAGAATTTTTCAAAAGAGTTAGTTTTTGTTTCTTCATTGCTATGCGTGACATTATCAGACAATGAATCAGCAACATCAATAGATAAATCAGAATCACGGTCCAAAGCATTTAACAAGCAAGCAGAAACATTACTAGAACTGAATGAAACAGAGTCTTTTACAGCATTACTAGAAACAAAAACAGAATTTAAACTAGAGTTATGATCTAAAACAAAAAGCTTGGGTTCAGGTGTACTAAGACTAGAGCATCCAAGACCTCTAGTTGGTCCATAATCGTAGTCCTCACGAACATGCATAGGATTCACACCTTCCAAACCTGCAGACATACTGTTAGAATCTTCTTTGATTAAATCATTAGAAGTATGTGGAATGGGCATCGGAGAGTAACAGTATGTACTAGGTGGAGGATAAACCTTAGCATTTTCATATCCCAAACCTGTTTTAATCCTAGCCCCACGTTGAGATTTACATAAATCATCATGTTTCATTCCTGATATGGTCCATTTATCAAGTTTTGACTGAAGTTTGCTTGTTTCAAACTCAGCTAGGGCAACCCTTTCAGTCAAACTGTTCACCTCAACGTTTCTTTCTAAGACAATTCTTTTTAAATGATCAATTTCTTTTAGCGCTTCATTTAATTTAACAAAGTATTTTGACTCATTCACTTTAAGTTCTTCATTAATTCTTTTCAAGTCCTTTTCATTATCAATTAATAAACGATTAGCCTTATAAACCCCAAATAATCTAATTTTACATGCAGATGAACACATATCTTGAATACCTCATATGGAAGTCCCATCACCACCTTCTCAGCTGCAAGGGCTTTATCACATTGACACACAGGAGTATACGACTTGTTTTCTTTCAACGTGGTAGCAGTATTGACATCATTTCTTTCAAGCACTGTAGATTGAGTTTCTGACTTTCCATACTCCTTCATATTTTCATCTTTCTCAGACTCATTCTCTGCACCTCCATCCTTAAACTCCTTAAATGGATCAAACTCGTCGTCACAGTTCATCTTCATTTTCTCCTTCTGAATCTCAGCTACTAAAGCTTGATTAATTTCTTCTTTTGTCTCTTCAGCCTCTGCACTCCAGTCAAAGTTAGAAATTAGAGCTGTTTCTTTCTTATGGCTTGACTCGTCTTTACTCCCACCAGCAGTCAATCTTGGAACTCCAGAGTTGTTAGGATCAGTGACAATTGGCAATGGACATTCTCGTTTGAAGTGTCCCAGTTGCTTGCAATTGAAACATCTAAGTTTAGACTTATCGTAACCCAGTTTGGAGTTGGAACCTTGACTGCCAAAGTTCTTTCTACCAGTCCTTTCCATAAATCTCCGAGCTCTAAGCGTCAGCATTGCCATTTGCCATTGAATATCAGTTTCTTCAAGATCATCTGGATCCACTTGATACATGTCCTCCATAGTCATTCCTTTTCCTTTCAGATCACCAGCAACAAGTGCTTCATAACTTTGAACAAACATCCCAAAAAGTGCCATAGTCTCAGCTGGAACAGTAGATTCATTAGATGCCTTTAAATTCCCTTGCTCTTTCCCGAGGTTAATGCCACTTCCAGAAAAATCACACACAGTCACTGCTCCTTGACGCGATGCCTGCATTGGAGAGCTTGCAGCGGACGATAGTAATGCAGCATTCTGTGAATAACCGGATGTTGGCATGATGGATTGATTAAACTCCCTCCTTTTTAGATCCAAATCAAAAGACTTCAGCTTGTTAATCACATCCATTAGTTTATAGTCAGCAAAGTTTCTTTCTTGTTTCAACATTCTTACTTGTAAACTCCACTGAGGTGGAAGAGAGTCTAGGAGTTTATTCACTTGCTCATGATTTCCTAGCTGATCATCATACTTCTTTAGAGCACTTGAAACAGACAAAAAACGATTAGTAATGTCAGTAAGATCTTCATTCTTGTGTCCCACAAATGAATTGAACTCCTTTTCAGCTTGAGCCTTCCTATCTTTCCTTAGATCCTCGTTTCCATCGTAAAATTCACACAAGGCATCGTATAGGGATTTTGCATCTTTGAATTCTGCAAAGCGATTGTAAATATCAGGTGCAAGACATAAAGTCAAGGCTCCGAATGCTTTCTGATCTCTGTCAATTAACTTTTGATCCTTTTCAGTGAATGTGGAGGAGTCCAAGTTTGGAGAGACAGTTCCACCGACAGTAACGGTTGGCTTGTGTGGTCCAGTGATGATTGACTCCCATTGGTTGTGATCGGTGTAAAAGAAGAAAGCCTTAAGACACCTTTTCCAATCTTCAAAGTTATCTCCATTGATGAGTCTAGGGGGTCGGTTTGGTGCAACACTCTCTAAATCAGCCAAGGTGAGAGTAGTCATTTTGGACATAACAATTTCGCTGAAGAAGGAGTAGATTCGCTAAAAGGTAGTTTCGCTAAGGCGAAAGTGTAATTTCGGCAGCACTTTCGCTAGCCAAAGACTATCAGTAGCTTAGTTTCGCTGTAAATTTCGCAGGAAACAAGCTTGAACTTTCGTTCGAATGAATTTCAGCAGCAATTTCGCACAAGTATCACCCAATCTGAATGAACTTTCGTTCAAGGAACACAGTTTCGCACCGAATATCAAAGAAGAAAAAGTATCAGTTTCGCTGAACGAAGATACAGTTTCGCTGGAAGGAACTTTAATTTCGCTGGAAGAACAGAAAACCCTTTTAAACCCCAAAAACAATCGAAAATCACCCAAATCTCAATGAAATTTGAATAGGAGTGATTCACGAAGCTTCCTCAATCAGAAACGCACACTATCCAATCAATTTCCATGACAAAAACACTCTGTTTTGAAGTAAAATTTGAAAAAGTTGGTATGAACAAAAATAACCAAAAACCTCAAACAATCAAGAGCACTATGGCTCTGATACCATATTGTTGGTCCATTTGATCGGTTTTCAGTGCAGAAGAATGCTTGAATCGCTCAATACCAAACACACACAATCAACACCAAGAGAAGGATGATCAAAATAACACCAAAAGCTTTCAAACATGGTTTTAATGATGAACAACAGTGAATGAATTGAAATAAGCTCAATGTATTCAGAAATCACAAGCTTACAATAGCCTCTTGCAACAATAATACACGATTAGGGTTTCTTGCAAGGATGCCTAACAATTAGACAAAAGAAATCTATATATAGCTGTCATAGTTTCGCATATAGTTTCGCTGTTGGCGAAACTATACAGGCGAAACTATAATTTCGCCCGGTAGAAACTAACAGTTTCACCAGGTAAACATGATCTGAGCTCAATAGTTTCGTCTGGCGAAACTAACAGTTTCGCCAGGCCGAAACTATAGTTTCGCCCGACAGCTAACATATAGATTTGCACTTAAACAAACTTACGAAAGGAAACTAACAAAGATCCTATTACAACGAAAGATAAACAAAACTAATCCAATGGTGAGTCCAACCTATCTTGATCTTCAATATATATATTATTTTTTTTTATTTTTTTTATTTTTTTTTGTGTAGTTTCGCAAAGACGAAACTATAATTTCGCAAGATATGATAATGGATTCAACTGGGCGAAACTGATTTTTGTTGACGAAAATGTCAGGTTCGCTCGGGCAGCGTAACCACACAGTTTCGCTGTATTTAATGAACTTTCGTTCAGTTTCGCTGGAGGATGATGTAGTTTCGCAGAACGAACTGCGAGACTACCCAAACGACACACTTCAATCCAGTCAAATGTACGATAGATTAGTCTATGAAAACTCATGTTCTGAGTTCGAAACTCACATAAGAATTTCAAAATCAGGTGACAATGCATAAAACAAGACAACGACGGAGATTTGTGTCACGAGTCTCAAAAACCCTAACAGTACACAGTTTCGACGAAAGTGGCTAATTTTTGCGAAAGTGAGTATCTTGATTCGAAACTATGTTTATATACATAGGAGTTTCGCAGAGAACTTAAAATATAATTTCGGCAAAGCGAAACTATACTTTCTGCAATACGAGAATGTAGTTTCGACACTGTGAAACTATAGATTCGGCCAAACGAGCTTATAGTTTCTGCGGAACGAAACTATAGTTTCGGCAGGGCGAAATTATAGTTTCTGCAAGCGAAACTGCAATTTCGCTAAGTGAAACTGTAGTTTCGCAGAGTCTTCACTTAAAATAAAAACAAAATAGAATAAAATAAAATAAAATAAAATAAAGTAAAATAAAATAAAATAATAATAATAAAATAAAATAAAATAATAATAAAAAAAATGAAGGATATAGTATCATGTTTTTCTCGAAGTGTTTTAAGAGGATCATGACTTAGCGGGATTGCTGATATGTTTGTCCGCTTAAACCCATTCCCATCTCTTTTCGACTCATGATCTGCAGCTGTTTATCATGTTCTGGATTGTCTTAGAAACTCAGCAACTTGGTCCCCACTGATATTTGATAAAGAACTAGTCTCGTCATCAAGGTTTATTGAGCATAATCATTGATATTGCCTGATCATTATACTGATGTACAATCACACTGACTGACATATATGCAGATGGGACTCTATAATGTACAGATGTAGACACACATATATGTGAGATCCAGACTCAACCTATAACTAATTGATGAGAGCTTCAGGTCAATGTTTTCACATAGCAGAGAAGATCATCTAGGCGTGTTGATGAGAGCTTCAGGTCAATGCTTTCGCATAGCAGAGAAGGTCATCACTCCAGGTCAATGCTTTCGCATAGCAGAGGAGATAAACACACATCTTTTGTTATGTAACATATGAATGTGTATGCAAGAGTGGACTATTTGAGATTATATAATGTTTGTCTTAGAGGGCGTTATCACCGAGTCACCATCCCAGTGGGAAACGCCATAAGATTCACATCGATAATCTATATGTACAATAATAGGCTATTTGAGATTATTTAACGTTTGACTTAGAGGGCGTTATCACCGAGTCACCATCCCAGTGAGAAACACCATAAGATTCACATCGATAACCTTTGATATCAATTAGCAACTCTCAACCAAGTTGTATATAAGACTTGTATCTTTGTGCAGACCAAAATATCATGAGGATAATCCTTATTACTGAGTTATGATCTTTAGGTTTGCTGCATGATCACTTGTTTACTTTGTTTTCGGGATGAGTCTATCATGCATATCCCAACATAAGATGTCCCCTTGTTCTAACTTCATTTTCTTGAACTTCCTGAGAGAATGAAAATTAAGACTTATTATCAGTATGAATCTCCCCCGAAATTTTTATTCAATAGCCTACGAAAGGAAAAATTTCTTAAGAATCAAAGTAAAAGAAAAATAAGAATAAAAGATAAAGATCTATGTGACACAATTTAGACAACAATCAAGACTAAAAAGAAAATGTGTACATATGTACAGGTGAAACAAGTGTTTTGCTCAGAAAAGTTTGTCAGAATGATATTAATCCTAGCATAGAAATCAATTCATAAAAGCGTGGTTTATCAAATGTTTTTGTGAAAAGATCTGCTTTTTGATGTTTTGTATCAATAGGAATGATATCAATGAAACCCTTTTCTTGAGCATCACGGATGGCATGAATCCGTGTCTTAATGTGTTTGGTCCGAGAATGATGAATTGGATTCTTGGCAATTCCAATGGCCGCTTCGTTATCACAAAACAAAGGAGTATGAAGAAAGTTGATCCCATGGTCCATCATTTGATGCTGAATCCATAACACTTGCGAACAGCAGCTTGAGGCTGCAATATATTCAGCTTCTCCTGTTGAGAGAGAAACTGTAGTCTGTTTCTTGCTTTGCCAAGAAACAAGGCAGTTTCCCAAATACTGACAACCTCCAGTAACAGACTTTCTGTTTAATTTGCAGCCGTTGGAATCGCTGTCAGAATAAGCGTGCAGGTCAAAATTCCCACCATAAGGATACCAAAGTTCTAAACGAGAAGATCCCTTCAGATAATGAAAAATTCGTTTGACTGCCTTGGCATGGGATTCTTTAGGAGCTGATTGGTATCGAGCACAATATCCAACAGCAAAGGTGATGTCAGGACGACTTGCTGTTAGGTACATGAGAGAGCCAATCATGGATCTGTAGAGATGAGGATCGATTGGTTTGCCATTTTCATCCGGAGTGAGACATGTCTGAGCCGTGAAGGGAGTCATCTCAGAACCAGCATCATCCATTTTGAATTTCTTCAAAATTTCTTTAATATACTTCTCTTGATGAATGAGAATTCCATCTGGTTTTTGTTCAACTTGCAGCCCGAGAAAGAAACACATCTCTCCCATCATGCTCATCTCAAATCTGTTTCGCATGACCTCCTCAAACTCCCGACATAATTGAGGATTTGAAGAACCAAAAATAATGTCATCAACGTAAACTTGTACAATCAACATCTTACCGTTTACCTCTCTTTTGAATAGTGTCATGTCAATGGTGCCTCGCGTAAAACCATTGCTTAAGAGGTACTGAGTCAGGGTTTCATACCAGATCCGAGGAGCTTGATGAAGTCCATAAAGTGACTTATCAAGCTTATATACTTTGTCAGGAAAGTCTGGATCTTCAAATCCTGGGGGTTGACACACGTATATCTCTTCATCAATGTCCCCATAGAGAAATGCGCATTTTACATCCATCTGATAGACTTTAAATTGCTTGTGAGCAGCGTGCGCTAAGAATATTCTAATGGCTTCAAGACGGGCGACAGGTGCGAAGACTTCTGTGTAGTCAATTCCTTCTTCTTGAGCAAAGCCTTGAACCACTAATCTGGATTTGTTTCGCACCACTATTCCTCGATCATCAGGCTTGTTCTTGAAAACCCATTTTGTGCCAATATGATACTTATTTGGTGGAAGATCCACCAGGGTCCACACCTGTAGTTTTCTGAACTATTGCAATTCCAATTGCATCGACTCTACCCAGCACGAATCTTGGAGGGCTGCATGAACGTTCTTAGGAACGGTTTGAGATATAAAACAAGAAAACAAGCAAACGTTGATCAAACCAGATTGACTCCGTGTTCGAACTCCATCAGTAATGGAACCAATTATGTTGTCGTGTGGATGATCTTTCAAAGTTTTGAAATCGACAGTCATGGAAGGGATATCAGTAGATGGTTGGTTAAATGATGAGCTGAATGGGGAAGAAGAGTTCGGTAAAGGAGATGAAGAAGGTGATGTTGATATGGGTGGAGGTGGAAGATCAAATGAAGATGAGGAAGAAGCAACACTGACTGAGGTATCATTAACAGATGTAGTGACATGAGGCACAATAGGCTCAGCTGGTATGGGGGCAGGAGGAATGAAGTTTGTTGTTGAATTGGAGAAGGGCACATCATCATCGAAAACTGGAAGATTGAATGACTTGAACACCGTATCTGAGTCAAAAACCAAGCTGGTTCTGTGGGAACATGAGAGGAATTAGATTCCTGCCAATCGACATAGAATGACTCCTGAACTATACGTGTCCTCTTGTTATATACCCGGTAAGCCTTCTGGGAAGAAGAATAGCCTACGAAATAACATTCATCAGAAACAGCACCAAATTTTGTCTTCTGTGCTTGAGTATTCAGAAGAGTACACGAGCAGTCAAATGGGCGAAAGAAATCAATCAAAGGCTTTCGCTTGTGAAATAGTTCATACGGGGTTTTCATCTTGTCTTTGACTATCAGCACCCTGTTGAGAACATAAGAAGCATAATTCACAGCCTCAGCCCAAAATATGATGGGTAAGGAGGATTCTATTAACATTGTACGTGCGGCTTCAATTAGGGTGCGATTCTTTCGTTCCGCGACACCATTCTGCTGAGGAGTTCTCGCAGCACTGAACTGTCTTAATATTCCTTTAGTGGCACAGAAGGAATCAAAAATTTGATTTTTGAATTCAGTACCGTTGTCACTTCGAATAGCCATAACCTTCCTCTTGCTTATCGATTCAATCGAGAGAATTAACTTTTGCAACTCCTCAGTCGTCTCTCCCTTTTGAGTAAGAAATCTTACCCATGAATATCTGGAGTAGTCATCTGTAATCACAAGACAAAAAGATTTCTTAGCAATAGATTTAACACTTATTGGGCCAAACAAATCAGTATGTAACAACTCCAGGGGATTTAAGATGCTATTTTCAATTTTAGGTTTGTGTGGTTTCTTATGTTGCTTTCCTTTAGCACATGCCATACATTTCTCGACCACAGAAAAGTCTTTTAAAGGTAATCCCCTAACGAGATTGTTTTTAACCAGTTTGTTTATTATTTTGAAATTAACATGGCCCAATCTACGATGCCATAAGAAGGACTCAGAGGTGGAAGCTTTAGACAAGAGGCATGTGACTGCGGATGATGAGCTCTTTGAATTCATGTCAAGGAGATATGTATCATGCTTTCTGGGAGCCCGCATGAGTACTAGATTATCTGGAATATCAATCTCAGACTTCAAAAAGATACATTCATTGGACTTGAATAAGACCGGAATGCTTTTATCACAAATCTGAGAGACGCTCAATAGATTAAATGCAAGCTCGGGAACGTAATTGACTTTTTCCAAGGTAAGCGAACCATTACAAACTTCTCCTTGACCTATCATTTTTCCTCCTTTCTTGTCTCCGGCGAAGGCAACATAGCCACCATCGATTATGCGGTAGTTAGTCAATAAATCTTTAAGCCCCGTCATGTGTCTCGAGCATCCACTATCAACATGCCACACACTATTTACAGACTTAGTGGACGACTCCTGCAATCATATCAAAAGAGAATTAACCAGGAGTAATGGCCACCCAAGTTTGAACAACTTTAGGTTTCTCCGAAGTGGATTTCTTGCAAAAGAACTTATTAACTAGCTGATTCAGTTTACTTCCAAAAGAACGTCTATAAACATATCTGTGGTGTAATTGAGGACAATGCTTAACTACATGATCGTCTTTACCACATTGAAAACAATGTGATTTTAATCTAGATGTATTATGTAATGAGTTAGAGATTTCATCAATGCATATTTCTTCATTACATTTGAATAAACTTGAATCAGTAGGTGTTAAATCATTATCACTGTATGCCTCATTCGTATTGACAGAGTTGATTTTATTTTGAAAAGAATGATTGTGTGCTGATGATACTGAAGTGTTATCTGAAATACATGAGGTACTAGTGCCACTAGTACTTGCCTCAGATGAAGATACAATCCTGTCATTAAGCACAGCAAATTTCGCAGGTATAAATTGTGGAATGGGATGAGAAAAGAATTTTTCAAAAGAGTTAGTTTTTGTTTCTTCATTGTTGTTCATAGCATTATCAGACAATGAATCAACAACATCAATAGATAAATCAGAATCACGGTCCATAGCATTTAACAAGCAAACAGAAACATTACTAGAACTGAACGAAACAGAGTCTTTTACAGCATTACTAGAAACAAAAACAGAATTTAAACTAGAGTTATGATCTAAAACAGAAAGTTGAGGTTCAGGTGTACTAAGACTAGAGCATCCAAGACCTCTAGTTGGTCCATAATCGTAGTCCTCACGAACATGCATAGGATTCACACCTTCTAAACCTGCAGACATACTGTTAGAATCTTCTTTGATTAAATCATTAGAAGGATGTGGAATGGGCATCGGAGAGTAACAGTATGTACTAGGAGGAGGATAAACCTTAGCATTTTCATATCCCAAACCTGTTTTAATCCTAACCCCACGTTGAGATTTACATAAATCATCATGTTTCATTCCTGATATGGTCCATTTATCAAGTTTTGACTGAAGTTTGCTTGTTTCAAACTCAGCTAGGGCAACCCTTTCAGTCAAACTGTTCACCTCAACGTTTCTTTCTAAAACAATTCTTTTTAAATGATCAATTTCTTTTAGCGCTTCATTTAATTTAACAAAGTATTTTGTCTCATTCACTTTAAGTTCTTCATTAATTCTTTTCAAGTCCTTTTCATTATCAATTAATAAACGATTAGCCTTATAAACCCCAAATAATCTGATTTTACATGCAGATGAACACATATCTTGAATTACCTCATATGGAAGTCCCATCACCACCTTCTCAGCTACAAGGGCTTTATCACATTGACACACAGGAGTACTCGACTTGTTTTCCTCTACGGTGGTAGCTGCATTGACATCATTTCTTTCAAGCACTGTAGATTGAGTTTCTGGCTTTCCATGCTCCTTCATATTTTCATCTTTCTCATACTCATTCTCTGCAATTCCATCCTTAAACTCCTTAACTGGATCAAACTCGTCGTCACAGTTCATCTTCATTTTCTCTTTCTGAATCTCAGCTGCTAAAGCTTGATTAATTTCTTCTTTTGTCTCTTCAGCCTCTGCACTCCAGTCAAAGTTAGAAATTAGAGCAGTTTCTTTCTTATGGCTTGACTCATCTTTACTCCCACCAGCAGTCAATCTTGGAACTCCAGAGTTGTTAGGATCAGTGACAGTTGGCAATGGACATTCTCGTTTGAAGTGTCCCAATTGCTTGCAATTGAAACATCTAAGTTTAGACTTATCAAAACCCAGTTTGGAGTTGGAACCTTGACCGCCAAAGTTCTTTCTACCAGTCCTTTCCATAAATCTCCGAGCTCTAAGCGTCAGCATTGCCATTTGCCATTGAATATCAGTTTCTTCAAGATCATTTGGATCCACTTGATACATGTCCTCCATAGTCATTCCTTTTCCTTTCAGATCACCAGCAACAAGTGCTTCATAACTTTGAACAAACATCCCAAAAAGTGCCATAGTCTCAGCTGGAACAGTAGATTCATTAGATGCCTTTAAATTCCCTTGCTCTTTCCCCGGGTTAATGCCACTTCCAGAAAAATCACACACAGTCACTGCTCCTTGACGCGATGCCTGCATTGGAGAGCTTGCAGCGGACGATAGTAATGCAGCATTCTGTGAATAACCGGATGTTGGCATGATGGATTGTTTAAACTCCCTCCTTTTTAGATCCAAATCAAAAGACTTCAGCTTGTTAATCACATCCATTTGTTTA
Source organism: Flaveria linearis (assembly GCA_024085815.1). Classification (NCBI taxonomy): domain Eukaryota; kingdom Viridiplantae; phylum Streptophyta; class Magnoliopsida; order Asterales; family Asteraceae; genus Flaveria; species Flaveria linearis. The sequence continues at coordinate 54,138,702 of CM044005.1, forward strand.
TAGTCAGCAAAGTTTCTTTCTTGTTTCAACATTCTCACTTGTAAACTCCACTGGGGTGGAAGAGAGTATAGGAGTTTATTCACTTGTTCATGATTTCCTAGCTGATCATCATACTTCTTTAGGGTACTTGAAACAGACAAAAAGCGATTAGTAATGTCAGTAAGATCTTCATTCTTGTGTCCCACAAACGAATTGAACTCCTTTTCAGCTTGAGCCTTCCTATATTTCCTTAGATCCTCGTTTCCATCGTAAAATTCACACAAGGCATCGTATAGAGATTTTGCATCTTTGTATTCGGCAAAGCGATTGTAAATATCAGGTGCAAGACATAAAGTCAAGGCTCCGAATGCTTTCTGATCTCTGTCAATCAGCTTTTGATCCTTTTCGGTGAATGTGGAGGAGTCTGAGTTTGGAGAGACAGTTCCACCGACAGTAACGGTTGGCTTGTGTGGTCCAGTGATGATTGACTCCCATTGGTTGTGATCGGTGTAGAAGAAGAAAGCCTTAAGACACCTTTTCCAATCTTCAAAGTTATCTCCATTGATGAGTCTAGGGGGTCGGTTTGGTGCAACACTCTCTAAATCAGCCAAGGTGAGAGTAGTCATTTTGGACATAACAGTTTTGCTAAAGAAGAAGTAAATTCGCTGAAAGGTAGTTTCGCCCAGACGAAAGTGTAATTTCGGCAGTCTTAATTTTGGTTGTTTCGGCGATCAAGAGCGTAGTTTCGGCAGCACTTTCGCTAGCCAGAGACTATCAATAGCTTAGTTTCGCTGTAAATTTCGCAGGAAACAAGCTTGAACTTTCGTTCAAATAAATTTTTAAGCAGCAATTTCGCACAAATGTCACCCAATCAGAATGAACTTTCGTTCAAAGAACACAGTTTCGCACCGAATATCAAAGAGGAAAAAGTATCAGTTTCGCTGAACGAAGATACAGTTTCGCTGGAAGGAACTGTAATTTCGCTGGAAGAACAGAAAACCCTTTTAAACCCCAAAAACAATCGAAAATCACCCAAATCTCAATGAAATTTGAAAAGGAGTGATTCACGAAGCTTCCTCAATCAAAAACGCACACTATCCAATCAATTTTCATGACAAAAACACTCTGTTTTGAAGTGAAATTTGAACAAAAAGTTGGTATTGAACAAAAATAACCAAAAACCTCAAACAATCAAGAGCACTATGGCTCTGATACCATATTGTTGGTCCATATGATCAGTTTTCAGTGCAAAAGAATGCTTGAATTGTTCAATACCAAACACACACAACAAACACTAAGAGAAGGATGATCAAAATAACACTAAAAAGCTTTCAAACATGGTTTTAATGATGAACAACAGTGAATGAATTGAAATAAGCTCAATGTATTCAGAAAGAACAAGCTTACAATAGCATCTTGCAACAATAATACACGATTAGGGTTTCTTGCAAGGATCCCTAACAATTAGACAAAAGAAATCTATATATAGCTGTCATAGTTTCGCATATAGTTTCGCTGTGGGCGAAACTATATAGGCGAAACTATAATTTCGCCCGGCAGAAACTAACAGTTTCGCCGGGTAAATATGACCTGAGCTGAACAGATTCGCCTGGCGAAACTGACAGTTTCGCTAGGCCGAAACTATAATTTCGCTAGACAGCTATATATAGACTTGAACTAAACAAACATATAAAGGAAACTAACATAGATCCTATTACAACGAAAGATAAACAAATACTAATCTAATGGTGAGTCCAACCTATCTTGATCTTCACAGGTTGTCCGCTATAGTGCTTCTACCAACACATGGATTGTAGATAGCGAGGCATACAGGCACATGACGGGAAATCAGTCTCTCCTTTTCAACGTCAAACAAATTAATGGGGGACACGTTTCTTTCACTGGAAATAAAGGAGGATACATTACCACACAAGGAGAAGTGGGTAATGGACAAGTAAAGTTTGATAAAGTAAATTATGTTCAACAGTTGGAAAACAATTTTCTTTCAGTTTCTCAGATATGTGATAAGGGCTTCAAAGTAATGATTGACAATAGGAAGTGTTACATTCTGAAGAAGGATATGGAAATTCCAGTGGAGCAGGTCATAATGTCAGCGTCAAGGTACAACGATTTGAACGTCTTGGACATGTCAAATGCTTCTACTACTAAGTCTACTGTTCAGTGCTTTTTATCAAAAGCAACAGAGAAGGAGTCCATCTCATGGCACAGGAGAATAGGACATATAAATCACAGGAAGATGAATCATCTGATTCATAACAACCTAGTTGATGGAGTTACTATAAAGAACTTCAAACTTTTAGATTTTTGTGTCTCGTGCAAGAAGGGAAAGCAGACCAGGAAGTCTCACAAGACCAAGTGCGTTAATTCTATCGAGATGCCCCTGGAGCTACTGCATATGGATCTTTTCAGTCCCGTCAGCACGAAGAGTATCGCTAGATACTGGTACTGTTTTGTCATCACGGATGACTACTCATGTTTCTCCTAGGTGATGTTTCTGAAAGCTAAGTCAGAAACCTTTGAGTCGTTCAAGGTGCTCGTCACAACACTGGAGTCTCTCTACGAACTGAAGGTAAGGAAGGAACGTTCAGACAATGGAACTGAGTTCATGAATCAGTGGATGGATGCTTTCTAAAAAGAAAAGGGAATCGTTCATCAGTTCACATCTGCATACACACCACAGATGAATGGAGTTGCTGAACGGAAGAATAGGAGCTTGATCAATACTGCAAGGACTATGTTGGCAGATTCAAAACTACCAGTACAGTTCTAGAATAAAGTTGTTGCCAATGCGTGCTACACACTAAATCGTGTGTTAGTAGTTAAGCGGCATGAGAAGACTTGCTATGAGTTGCTTCAGAAGCGCAAACTGAATCTGGGGTATCTTGAACCATTCGGAGCTCCATGCACGTTACTAATGAAGACTTCAGAGGGCAAGTTTAGTGAGAAAGCAGATCTGGGAATCTTTGTGGGATACAGCATACCAGACAAACGGGTTTATAACAACTCGACAGGTCAGGTAGAAGTGTGGTGCAATGTCGATGTGCAAAGATACACCACCCCCCTGCTGGAAAAGGTCCGTCATCATTCTTCCATTACGATGGCTTTTTTCAAATCCTTCAACCTTCCTCAGATAGATTCAGATGAAGAGATTGCTGCTCAGATGATGTACGATGTTTTAAATACACCGAATCTTGAAATCAGCAATATGACACCAGCCTGTGGTGCTTTGGAATCTTCTGCAGCAACTCAAGAAGAGAGTGATGACTCATCAGACGATGAAGAAGCAGTTGAGACCAGCAATAAGCATAACGTTAATCAAGATGGAAGCTCAAAAGATGCAGAACATGAATCAGGAAATCTAGATACTGAACCTACCATCACAAATCTAGATACTGCAGTTGTCGTTCCCACGACACCTGTGACTAGGATCAGTGTGAATTATCCCCCGGAGACTATTATTGGGGATCTACACTCCGGTGTGCAGACGAGAAATTAGCTATACTCCGCTGATTATGCTGAAATTATGGAAAAGGGCTATGTGAATGATGGGGCTTTCAAATGTTTTGTTTCTCAAGTCGAGCCCAAACACGTAAGTGATGCCCTGAAGGATGAGGCCTGGGTCAACGCTATACAGGAAAAGCTGCTACAGTTCAAGAAACTGGGAGTGTGGACACTCGTTGATAGGCCCAAAGGAGTTAAAGTGATAGGCACCAAATGGGTGCTGCGCTGCAAGAAGGACGACCAAGGTGTCCTAATCAGAAACAAGGCACGTTTGGTTGTTCAAGGCTTTAGACAAGTCGAGAGAGTTGACTACAATGAAGTGTTTGCACCAGTGGCACGAATGGAAGCAATTGGCATATTTCTGGCCTATGCATCCTATATGAAGATCAAGGTTTATCAGCTGGATGTTAAGAGTGCATTCCTTCATGGGGAAATCCGTGAAGAAGTATACGTCAGTTAACCCGAGGGATTCGAAGATCCTTATGATTGGGACAGAGTCTACAAGTTGGACAAGGCTCTGTACGGGCTACATCAGGCTCCTCGAGCTTGGTATGAGAAGCTCTCCACCCACCTGCTGAAACACGGGTTTCACAGGGGTATGATTGACTAGACATTTTTTATCAAAGAGAGAGATGGAGATTTACTGATTGTGTGAATTTGTGTGGATGACATTATCTTCGGTTCACGAAATGAAGATCTATGTAAAGAATTCGAATCTGTGATGAAGGCAGAATTTGAAATGAGTGCCACGGGAGAAATGAAGTTCTTCCTGGGATTACAGGTGGATCAAACACCTAGCAGTATTTTTCTGCATCAGACTAAGTATGTTGGTGACATTCTAAGTCGATTTGATATGGAAAATGTCACTGTTGCCGGTACCCCACTCGCCAAAATCTTGATGTGGCACCTGATGAGAATGGGAATTTCGTGGATGCCTCTATGTATCGTGGGATGATCGGATCTCTTATGTATCTCACTGCCTCGCTCCCAGATATCATGTATGCCACATATTTATGCTCCAGGTATCAAGCCAAATCGAAAGTAAATCATCTGATCATGGTGAAAAGGATTTTTCATTATCTGAAGGGTACCCCAACACTGGGGTTGTGGTATCCTTATAATGATGACTTTGAGTTAACTGCGTATACTGATTCAGACTACGGCGGCTGCAAGATGAACTTCAAGTCAACATCAGTACGGTGTCAGTTCTTTGGAAGGCGTTTAGTCAACTGGCAATGCAAGAAGCAGACCTCGGTTGCCTTATCATCCTGTGAAGCTGAATACGTTGCTACTGCAAGTTGCTGCTCTCAGATCATCTGGATCCAACAGCAAATGCAGGACTACGGTTTGCAATTTTCTAATACCCTTATATTTGTTAATAACTCTGCTACCATAGCTGTAACTAAAAATCCTATTCAACACTCTAAAACAAAACACATCGGCATAAAATATCATTTCATACGTGATTGCTATGAAAATTAATTAATTGATGTGATTAAAATAAACATGGATTTTCAACATGCCAACCTCTACACGAAACCGTTTGATAAACCCAGATTTTTCTATCTGTTAGAGGTTAACGGCATGAAAAAGAAAAGTGACATCATTTCAGAAGACACAGATGCTTAGTCTGAAACTTGTTTAGCTTTTCAATTTTATTTTATTTCTATTTGTTTTTAATTTCCTTGTCTTATAAAAATCCAAAAACACAAAAAAGATTTTTTGGTTTTAGAATTTTAGGGGAGATTAGGTTACTTTCAGTATTTATTTACTTAAAAAAAGGGGAGGGGAGGGTAGATAAGCTAAAAAGGCAAAATCAACAATGATAAGAATATGATTCAACACTATGGAAAGTGATAGTACATATGCGTCGAGTTACTTGGAACACCAAAAAGATTTGCAATTTTTGAAATTTTAGTTTATGTAAATCACAGAAAATTGTTAGTCAAAGAATTCTAAGTCTAACAAATTGGGAAAATGATAGTACGCTTCTTTGCTACTGTAATTACTCGGAGAAAGTAGATCTAGGGAGGTGCTAGTTCATTATACGATGTGTCGGTAGATTCAACACAATAGACTAGTAGACATCATTGGTGAACTCAATTTAAACTAATCTGTTCAACTGACTGTGGGTTCCTATCTTATAACTGGTTAACACAATCAGTTATTTCCAATAAGGGGTGATGAGCAAATAAACACCACTAAAAGTGTGCGGATGACCATAAAAAGAGCAATGCACGAAAAATGAAAATAAACACAATCAAGCTGATAACCTAGGTTGTTGGTTCGTTATGTGCAAAAAAAATTTAAAGGTGCTCTAACAAGAAGATAGGTTGTGTGCCTCTCTGCTGTGCGATGGCACTGACCTGAGGATAAGCATAACCTAGATATTCTAGAATTCATTGTTGTTTGCCACCTCTCTGCTGTGCGGTCGCACTGACCTGAGGCTTGGCTTCTCTTTGAAAGCTCTATGAATAGTCTCTTCTTGTCAAAATACCCGTAGACCGCTAAAAATTCTCCTGAGGAATGATGATTACCATATAAGGTTGGGATCCACAAATGTTGGTTGAAATAATATAACCTAATACATCACCAATATGTGTCAAAAGTCTGTGTATGGATTAAAGTGGACAAGTATACTAACAATTGTCGTGGCTGCACTACCTTATGTTCAAAATCAATGTGTGTTACATATGAGATCAAGCATGATTTCCATTTAGAGCTTAGAAGTCTCAGATGAATGAAAAACTGTGATATGTAAATATGTTAGTTTCCGCTTCAATATATATAAAAGTTCTAAGTAATTGAGTTTTTGCCTGTCTGGTTTCATATGAATCTGTCTTAGAAATGATGTTAATGCTAATAGGCTAATCTACCCTACCCTAACAAAATCACAAAAACATGTTTATTTTGTTACTTAGTTTAGTTTTTCAAGTTATTTGTAAAGTGTGTCAGTGTCGGACTGGGCTATGTTGTTCATCTCTGTGAATGTCACAAAAGGAACTTAACGTTAATCTTAAATCAATTGTTTTTAAAAAGTAAAAGGATCATGTCTGAGGTGATCAGGTGGATAAATGGATCACGTCTGAGGTGATCAGGTGGATAAATGGATCACGTCTGAGGTGATCAGGTGGATAAATGGATCACGTCTGAGGTGATCAGGTGATAAATGGATCACGTCTGAGGTGATCAGGTGGATAAATGGATCACGTAAGAGGTGATCAGGTGGATAAATGGATCACGTCTGAGGTGATCAAAAGGTTGTTAATCTTAAATTGGTCATGTCTGAGATGATCAACTAATCAAAATGTTTTATCTATGGTTATAAAGGGCTAAATGTCAAAGGGTCAAAAAGGCTAAATTTCACAAGTATGACCCATTCGCACGACTGGACCATAAGCATGGACCAGTCGCATGATTGGACCATGCGAATGAACCCATTCGCATGACTGGACCATGAGTATGGACCAGTCGTACGATTGGACTATACGAATGAACCCATTCACACGACTGGACCATGAGTAGGGACCAATCATATGATTGGATCATACGAATGAACCTAATCGCACGACTAAAGGTGACCGAATGTGACAGTCGCACGAATGACCCTCAATCGTACGATTGGAGGTGACCGTATGGGCGAGTCGCACGATTGAAGCTCATTCGCACGAATCAATCGCCGACTAGGCTCAGTCGCACGACTGAAGGTTGCCCTAGTATAAATAGAGGGAGAGTCGGTTGCAGTCGTTTCATTCGCCCAAATCGCCTCTCAGACGCACGATACACACTCATACTGCCAAAATTTCATTTGATCTTCATAGACCGGTTTTTGACACTCTCTGACATTTTGTTTCGACTATATAGGTACTGCGTGACAATATTTGGACGAATAAACAGTTACTACAACGTCTAACAGATCGAAAAATGAGCTAAAGTTAACCGAACCAAATGTGAATAATAAACCACTAAAACTAAGCTTTTTGATCAAATAAAAGTTATTAGGGGTTTAGTCGGTCTTCTGCGAACCTAATGAGCCAATCCTCAATGTTTAACATCAAGTATAGCTCAAAAAATGAATTTGAATGAACCAAGAGTCAGACATGCGATTGGACACCCTGATGAACTTCAATCACATGACTTAGCAAGTCGAATGGCTCAATCGCACGACTGAGCGTGGCGAATGGCTCAATTGCACGACTGAGATGGACAAATGGTTCAATCGAACGATTGAACCATGCGTCCGAGCTCAATCGCACGACTAAGGTAAACGCATGTGGGAACATACGACTAAGTCCAGTCGCATGACTCAGTTGTACGTGTGAGATCATTCGCACGACTAGAACTCAGTCGCACGGGTCATTCGCACGACTAGGACTCAGTCGCACGGCTCATTCGTACTAATGTTTATTTACTTTGTGTCACAGATGGCTAGTCGGTGGACGATGACTACCAAGCACAACATCTGTGCTCATCTCGATCTCTCTTCCCGCAACGCTGCGGATTTTGCTGGCATTATCACATTCCTACATCGTTCGAGGATTTTCCGAGCGATCTTTGCGCCATGCACTCCTTATAGATCAGTACAACAGGCTTTCTGGGAAAGTGTTGTAGTTGACAGGTCTTCTGAGCCCCATACTATCAGGAGTTCTAAATTCGAGGAGGCCATCGAGATTACTGAGGAGGATATCCGGATAGTGTTAGAGTTCTAGGAAGATTCTGATTGTCCCACCCGATTACATTCCCTCATTATTAGAGGTTGTTTCATGAGGGCTAAGTACTCTGGGGACATCAATGCAAGAATGCTCAACAAGAGCAACTTGTGCCCCTAGTTCAAATACTTAGCCCATGTTCTACTGAGAAGCATCGCCTCCAGGAAGGGTGGCTTCGACGAGCTCTCCGACCAGATGCAGAACGCCTACACGGCATTGGTGCTGAATCATCCATTCAGCTTTTCTAGTATGATCTTCACCTATATGGTGGAGAACATCGAGGCGAAGGGGAAGGAAAGCTTCTGTATGTATCCACTGTTTATACAGATGATCATATATCAGAAGCTCCCCTCGCTGCCCAAGGAGAAGGAGGATGCTGTTGTCCTCGAGGTGTGTTCCGATTCAAACAGGATCTGATGAGCTTGGATCTTAGGATTCTGTAGGAATTCTTCTGCCCAAGATTCATATTAAATTGATGTGGCTAGTGTGATATGATCCAAGCCGAGTCATACCCAATAACAAGCCAAACAAACACCAAAAGGTAATTTATTTGTTGATAAGATCATACAAATAAATAATGACACCAATTTAGAAAATTAGATTTTCTAAATTATTGCTTTTGTAGATGAAAATTATTATATAGATAATTTGTTCACAAAAGTTATTTGTACATTATTTAAAATTAGTTAAACAATGGCAAATAATAGTGTGTGTTAGTGATATAAAATTAAAATGGTTTTAATTTTATAAAACAAGGGATGTGATTGTATATTTTTTAACAAAATTTGAATTGAGAGGGAAAACCAAAGGGGACCATTTTCGGCCGCCCCCTTGGTCTTGGATGCCCCAATTTTATTAATTCCAAGACATGCAAGTCTTGGAGACTTGAACACTCATTTCATTCTATCACATCCAAGAACACACACAACAAAGGCTCTCTCTCTACTCTCTCCTCTAATCTCACGGTTTTGGGCAGAAAAAGAAGGAGTTTTTCAGCCAACAAAAGGTGTTTTGTAGCTGGAAATTGGTGTCAAAGATCCTAGCATTCAAGGTGATTTGTTGGTAGGATTGGGGTATGCTATCTTGAGAACTTCTACCTTGAAGTTTAGCCACAAGAACACATCCTTTTCATCTCTTTAATCTCGGATTTCTGCAGCTCCAAAGGTTGTGGTTCTTACATTTTATGTTCATCTTATTGTGTGCTTTTTCGTATAATGATCCATAGCTTGGCGTTCTTTATTAAATGGGTTTGATAATCAGATTTTAACATGTTTTAAATCATATATTCCGCTGTGTTTTTCATATATACAAGTAAATATGAACTTTGATAAACATGTTAAACCCCTCAAATGGCATCTGGAGCCACTTATACGAAAGCATACATGCAAGTTCACGGTTTTGTGGTGTTTGACACCACATACCCGTGAGTTTAAGGGATGGATTTTGACCCCTTTTGATGTTTTAAAGATGCTACATTATGCATATTAGGATCTTTAAAAATCTAGTTTATAAGATATTTGTTTGCATGGACTAAACCCATTTGTTCTTGGTTTATGTTGGCCAAGAACATGGGTGATAAGGGGCTTCCAAAATCGGTTCATTAGTGTATATTTGGATATATTGTTGTTTATTATGCATTACAAATCCTAGACCATTTGGATTGAATGATTGATTGTCATGTTATATTCATTTGGGCATGTAATAATTTTTTTTTTGTTTCAAGTTTTGTTTTGTAATCTATTCATTCATATGGTTTGTAATAAATAGATTAGGAGTTTTTTCTTTACTAGAAAGATGTATTAGGATACATATTTTGTAAAGGATGCTCAAAGATCAAGACTTGAAGAAAAGATAAGACAAAGAGGATGCTTGAAGATGTGGATTCAAGTGGGAGTCCCTTTGGTCAACCATGTGTCATGATTCTTAACCCTTAGGACAAGACCATTTGATACACTTGTTTTGGCTAAACAAGTATGATCAACTTAGTATGCTTTGTTATGCATATTTGAATTGTTTGGTTATGCTGGGTTGAATGCTTATGATGTTGTTTGTTTTGAATATTTGGATGTGATTAACAAACCATCGATTAAAACTAGCTATAACAAGAAAATTGGTTCTCAAATCATTAAGCAAAATAGAATGGTTCTATAAAAGGAATTAATGGTTTGCAAAATAAAATAGGTTTTATTCATAAGAACCAATATGGTACCATATGGTTGAATGCATACAATCATATGGTACATAGACTTTTCTAAACAAGAATTGTGAAATTGTAAATCCCTTTTAAAAACAAGTTAAACGCCATCCTTTTAACACAACACTTAGGTTACTTGCAAACTCTTAGTGGGATAAAGGTCACCTAACCACTTTGAGGGAACTTGTAACTTGAGGTGAGAATACCATGTTTGTGGGATAAAGGTCACCTAACCATTTATATAGTAAACTCACACGTGTGTGTAAGTAGGACGACTTGATTTGTAAAATATATTAAATGGATCACCTAAAATATGTTTTATAAAAGGTGTTGATGGGATAAACATGCCGTTATAAACATAAGATGTTCAAACGATCCCATACCACTAGAAGTTGCAATAGGTTGCAATTGTCATTAATGACTACCTTGTTTATTTAAATAATGGGATAAAGGTCACCTAACCAATATTTAAATATAACGTTGGATTCTAAAATTTTATTTATTAATAGTCTAAGAGACATAAAGGGTATTAATAAATGAAATATAATTATATCAACGATTACTAAAATGGAACTTTGTAAAATCTTGTAGATGGCCGACAACAACAACGCTAATAATGATGTACCAAACCAAGGCAACCAATCCCTAAGGGCGATTCTTCAAAGGGATCGTCTAACACCTAACAATTTCATGGATTGGTACCGCAACTTGAGAATTGTTCTCAAGCAGGAAAAGCGGGCCTATATCCTTGATGATCCCATCCCCGATGAACCTATCGAGGAGGATGTGGAAGCCTATAATGATTGGGTTAGATATGTGGAGGACTCCATCCAGGTCTCTTGCTTAATGTTAGCAAGTATGACACCCGAACTCCAAAAGGAGTATGAGCTCCATGGAGCCTATGACATGATCACTCAGCTGCGGGAAACGTTCCAGCAACAAGCTAGAGTGGAGCGCTTCGAAACGGTTCGAGCGCTTCATACATTTAGGATGGACGAATCCCAATCAGTTTAATCTTATGTTCTTAAGATGAAAAGCCACATCGACCGCCTTCAAAGGCTGAACTGTCCCGTCTCAAAGGAGTTGGCCACGGATTTGATCCTTAATGGCCTAACTAAAAAATTTGACGCATTCGTCATGAATTACAACATGAACGGATGGGACAAGAGCATAAATGAACTTCATTCTATGCTCAAATCAGCTGAGGCGGGAATGGGTAAAAGGGTTTTACCCGTTCTCACCATTAATGAAGGTGGGAGAAGGAGAAGGTCTCTACCCCCTCCTAAGGCAATTGTTGCCAAAGGAAAGGGGCACGTTGGGGGAAAGGGGAAGATGGTTGTTAGGGCGGAACCTCTAAAGCCCAAGGAGAAGAAGCAAAAGGTTGCTGTGAACGACCCATGCTTCAAATGTGGTGAGATAGGACATTGGATGAGAAATTGTCCAGTCTATCTCAAAGAGTTGAGAGAAAAGAGGGATGCGGGGCAAACCTCAGGTATAATATACATGATACATATAGAACTAAATGTTATTTCTTCTAACACATGGGTATTAGATACCGGATGTGGAACTCACATTTGCAATTTGTTGCAGGGGTTCAAAAGAAATGAGCATTATGAAAAAGGGGAAATAAGTCTCTTCATGGTCAATGGTGTAAAGGTTCACGTGGAAGCCCAAGGAGACTACATTTTGAAACTTCCAAATGGTTTGGAAGTTATTTTAAGTAATGTATTATATGCTCCTAGTTTGACTAGGAACATAATTTCTGTTTCCCGTTTAAGACAATATGATTATGATTTCAAGTTTGTTGACAATGATATTCATGTTTCTTTAAATCATGTATTTTATTTTAAGGCTATACCTTGTAATGGTATTTATGAATTGTTTCATGAAAACACAACATATGATAGCTCAATATACCAAGCAACCACCAAAAGACTCAAATTGGATTTGAGTGATACCTACCTTTGGCATTGTCGTCTTGGTCATATAAACAAGAAACGTATAAAAACACTTCAAAAGAATGGTCTTTTAAAAACAAATGAATGTGATTCATTTGATGTATGTGAATCTTGTTTACAAGGAAAAATGACTAAGGCACCCTTTAGTGCAACTAACGAAAGGGCAAAAGATTTATTAGGTATCATACATTCGGATGTATGTGGCCCTTTTAAGCCAATGACTAGGAATGGTGAAAGATACTTCATTACCTTTACCGACGATTATAGTCGCTATGGGTATGTGTATTTATTAAGACACAAAGATGAAGCTTTTGAAATGTTCAAAATCTTTAAGAATGAAGTAGAAAATCAACTCGACAAATCAATTAAAGTTCTCCGCACTGATAAAGGTGGTGAATACCTAAGTGATGTTTTTCAAGATCATCTTAGGAGTTGTGGGATTGTCTCACAACTCACTCCACCTGGAACACCACAACATAATGGTGTGTCTGAGAGGAGGAATCAAACCTTATTGGATATGGTTCGATCTATAATGGCTAGAAGCACATTGCCTCTATCATTTTGGGGCTTCGCTTTGCTCTCCGCGGCCCGTATTCTGAATATGGCCCCAACCAAAAAGGTGGAAAAGACACCTTTTGAGATATGGCATGGAAGAGTTCCATCCCTATCATACTTAAGGGTCTGGGGTTGTGAGGCTTATGTTAAGACTCCCACCCCAAACAAATTAGATGTCCGATCCACCAAGTGTATCTTTGTTGGATATCCTAGAGATTCTATGGGATATTATTTCTATGATCCACTGGAAGAAAAGGTGTTTGTTGCCAGAAAGGGTGAGTTCTTAGAAGCCAAGTTCCTTACGGAAGGAGCTAGCAGTATAACAGTGGATCTTGAGGAGGATCAAGAACCACAGCCCGATGCACGTTTGGTTGAAACTAGCACTCAACATGAGGATGTTGAGGATGATCAAGCGGTTGATCAATACACACAAAACGTTCGCAGAAGTGGTAGAACTAGTAATCCACCTGAAAGATACGGATTTTTTATAGATGGATGCTATGTGGTAGATTCGGATGAACCAACCACATATCATAATGCAGTGTCCAATTTGGATTGTGACAAATGGCTTGAAGCCATGAACGTTGAGATGCAATCCATGTATGACAATCAAGTTTGGGAACTTGTTGTACCACCTCTTAATTCTAAAGTAGTTGGAAGTAAGTGGGTTTTCAAGAAGAAAACCGATATGCATTGAAACTTGGATACTTACAAAGCTAGACTTGTAGCAAAGGGTTTCACTCAAACTCAAGGGGTTGATTATGATGAAGCCTTCTCACCTGTTGCAATGCTTAAGTCTATAAGGATATTGTTTGCCATAGCAGCTCATTATGATTATCAGATTTGGCAAATGGATGTCAAAACCGCTTTCCTAAATGGATATCTTGAGGAAGATGTCTATATGGTTCAGCCTGAAGGTTTTGTCGATCCAAAACATCCTATCAAAGTATGCAAGTTAAAGAAATCAATCTATGGATTGAAACAAGCATCGAGAAGTTGGAATCACCGTTTTGATGATGAAGTAAAGAAATTTGGCTTCATCAAAAACGCTAATGAGGCTTGTGTGTATAAGAAGGCTAGTGGGAGCACAATAACCTTCCTAGTATTGTATGTTGATGACATACTACTATTTGGAAATGACATTCCAACCTTGGAAGGTGTAAAAAGCTGGCTTGGAAGTTGTTTTTCCATCAAGGATCTTGGTGAAGCCACCTATATTCTGGGGATAAAGATCTATAGGGATAGATCAAGGCGGCTGATTGGTTTGAATCAAAGTGCATACATTGACAAAATCTTGAAAAGGTTCAAGATGGAAAACTCTAAAAAGGGTAGTGTACCTATTCAGAGAGGGACAATACTGAGTACGACTCAATGTCCAAGCTCAAAGGAGGAGCAAAATAGAATGAAGGCAATCCCATATGCATCTGCTATAGGATCCATCATGTATGCAATGATATGCACTAGACCGGACGTGTCATGCTCTTTAAGCATGACAAGTAGATACTAGCAAAATCCTGGTGATAGTCATTGGATGGCTGTCAAGAACATTCTAAAGTACCTAAGGAGGACTAAGGATATGTTCTTGATCTACGGGTCTGGTGAAGAGGAACTCGTAGTAAAAGGTTACACGGATGCGAGTTTCCAAACCGATCGAGATGATTCACGATCTCAATCGGGGTACATCTTTATTCTGAATGGGGGAGCTGTTTCTTGGAAAAGCTCAAAGCAAGAAGTCGTAGCGTTGTCCACTACAGAGTCAGAATACTTCGCCGCTTCAATGGCAGCGCAGGAAGCTGCATGGCTGAAGAAATTCATAGCCGATCTAGGGGTAATTCCTTCCATTCAGGATCCCCTAGAGATCTTTTGTGACAACGAGGGTGAGATTGCTCAAATCAAGGAACCTCGTGCTCATCAAAAGACTCGGCACATTGAACGGAGATTCAACTACATAAGGGATGAAGTTGAAAAAGGAAAGATATGTATTCGCAAAGTCCACACTGATAAAAACATTGCGGATCCACTCACAAAACTCCTTGAAAAGGCAAAGCATGAAGGTCATGCTTGTGCCATGGGACTTAGATATTCTAGTGACTGGGTTTAATGTTGTACTTTGTATTTGGATATTGGAACTTATGTTATTTGACTTAATTATATGGTTATAATTTTCATTTGTTCTTCAATTTTAGCATGTTTAAATCCGTGAATAAATAAGTTATTCTAAACGTCCGTAGTCGATCATACTTGTGGGAACAACTATGAATGTAAGACTATAATGAACTTGGATTGGTTAATGTTCATAAGGTATGAATATAGAGCAAGAGGTTGCTATCAAGGTTCATTGATATCTATGGGATATAGATATTGGACTGACCCGCACTCAATTATTTCTGCATGGAATCTTTGTGATTAGTCATAAGAGATATTGAGTAAAGGCGAATATCATTGTATCCTCAGACCTGAGATACATATTGGGTCTTGATATTCACCAAGTATTGTACTTTGACTTAGTACTTTGCTGTTCTGAAATATTGGCAGTACATAAGGCTGAGTTCAGGTATGATATGAAGTGATTGTGAGAGACGTATGTAGTCAAGATGGAATTTGTTCCTCTTATTCGTTGAGAGTTAGATGTCTAAGGCCTATTAAAGTTAAATCATCGGAGAATGACAATTCTGTGTCTCTTGGATTTAACATGACATCTGAACAAAAGGATAGATGATTAATTCACCTAAATCATTTCCAAGTAAAGTACTTGAAAAGGATGATGTTATTGAATGGCACTTAGTCATATACATTAGGGGTAGCAAACCGTTGCTAGACGTTATTTGCTGCTTGCATCAATCTTCTATGAATCTTGTGCAAGTGGGAGATTGTAGGAATTCTTCTGCCCAAGATTCATATTAAATTGATGTGGCTACTGTGATATGATCCAAGCCGGGTCATACCCAATAACAAGCCAAACAAACACCAAAAGGTAATTTATTTGTTGATAAGATTATATAAATAAATAATGACACCAATTTAGAAAATTGGATTTTCTAAATTATTGCTTTTGTAGATGAAAATTATTATATAGATAATTTGTTCACAAAAGTTATTTGTACATTATTTAAAATTAGTTAAACAATGGCAAATAATAGTGTGTGTTAGTGATATAAAATTAAAATGGTTTTAATTTTATAAAACAAGGGATGTGATTGTATATTTTTTAACAAAATTTGAATTGAGAGGGAAACCCAAAGGGGACCATTTTCGGCCGCCCCCTTGGTCTTGGATGCCCCAATTTTATTAATTCCAAGACATGCAAGTCTTGGAGACTTGAACACTCATTTCATTCTATCACATCCAAGAACACACACAACAAAAGCTCTCTCTCTACTCTCTCCTCTAATCTCACGGTTTTGGGCAGAAAAAGAAGGAGTTTTTCAGCCAACAAAAGGTGTTTTGTAGCTTGAAATTGGTGTCAAAGATCCTAGCATTCAAGGTGATTTGTTGGTAGGCTTGGGGTATGCTATCTTGAGAACTTCTACCTTGAAGTTTAGCCACAAGAACACATCCTTTTCATCTCTTTAATCTCGGATTTCTGCAGCTCCAAAGGTTGTGGTTCTTACATTTTATGTTCATCTTATTGTGTGCTTTTTCGTATAATGATCCATGGCTTGGGGTTCTTTATTAAATGGGTTTGATAATCAGATTTTAACATGTTTTAAATCATATATTCCGCTGCGTTTTTCATATATACAAGTAAATATGAACTTTGATAAACATGTTAAACCCCTCAGATTCAAATTGATATGATCAAAATTTGATGGAATGATGCTAAAATTTAATAATGATGAATACAAAAGTGTTTAATGCTTATTGTTTATTGATTTGATGATGAATTCATCATCCATGAAGGATGATGATATGATGATGATAGTGATGGAATATGATTCCCACACTTGGTGGTGATCCATCCATACCTTCTAATGAAAGATAAACTATTCTATTTATACTAATCTAAGACAGTTACAATGTAAAACCCTAGACTAATAATGTTGACTCTTGTTGACTTGTTGACTTCAAGCTTCAATTTTTCATCTTTTTGTTGACTTGACTGTTGACTTGGAAATCTTCAATTTATTCTTGTTGGCCAAAACCCAACAATACTCCCCCTAAATTGTAGAATTCCAATGATAAAGGTTGAAGCTTGAAACTTGAGCCTTGATGGTGCTTTCTGATGAAATAGTTGATTCAAGTGTTGATGTTGCGGAAGCGTGTGCTTGAATCAACTATTGTGTGATATTGATGATCATGATTATATACTTGATATTGCTTTTGCTTTTGATCTTGTAATTGTTGTTGATGAAGATCAAGATCATTTGACTGCGGATGCTTTTGATGTTGTAGGCTACTGTTTGAACTCTACTGATGCAGCCTACAAGGGGCGCTTCTAATGGTCACAAGGGACGCATTAACTGATGCCTTCTGGAGCTGCATGGGGTGCAATAACAATTTCTGATTGAACTAATTAAGTGCAGCCCATTTGATCCTGAAACTATTGTAGTTCTGATGCTGATCTGCAGCTTAAATTGCTGCTGAAACGCGGCTGAATTTTCTGCTGTTACGCTGCTGATTTGCGACTCAAATTTCTGTGAAAATGATTGTTGTTCTACTACATTTATGTTGTTGGTTTGCTTCTGTTTAGCTGCTGAAACGTAGCTTAATTTGTTGTTGTTTTGTTGCTAAAACGCAGCTTGTTTTGCTGTTGTAAAGTTGCTGATTGTGTTGAATGAATGCAGTCTTAAAGGTGGCGCATCATATGTGATAGGGGGTGCAGCAAAGTGTTGTGGGAAGCATGTGATGTATAGGAGGTGCATATGCCGCATAACCAACTCAGAAGGCACATCACACAACAATGGGGCGCACCAAATTGTTAAAGGGGCGCACCAAATTCCCTTTGTGAGCTGTTCAAACTGCTGCTGTGTGAGCTGTTTTTGCTGCCCAATTTTGATACTAAAATGTTTGTGTATTGATGCAAAAATGTTGTTGGAATGTACCTCCATGGATGATGATCTTTTTGTTCTTTCTGTTTTTGATGATGTTGATGAAGTTTGGGCAGTGTTGTTGAGACCGGATCGGACCGGCCGGTCCGACCTGTTCGACCGCGAATCGGGGCCTGGTCCGGTCCGGTCAGGGGTGGTTCGTTTTGGTTGCTTTGAACCGGCCGGTTGAAACCGAACCGGCGGTTGGACCGGCAAACCGGGCCGGTTTCGACCGGTTTTCAATTTTTTTTTTATTTTAGTGAGTAAAAACGGGGTGTTAACCCATAAATTAGTACTTTGGATATACAAATATAGTTAAGTTTTATATATAACTATAAAATATATGTATAAATCATATATAAATTACTTATATTTAATTACATATATAAATATAATTAAAATATAGTTAAATCTGGTCCATCCGGTCCGACTGGTCCGACCGGTCCGACCACCAAACCAGTAAGGCGTCCGGTTCGACGTCCGATCCGGTTCTGAAAACATTGAGTTTGGGATCATACGGATGATAATTAAGAGGAGTAGGAGCTGCAAATTTTGTGCAGCCCTAAAGGGGGCGCATCAAACAGAACACAAAGGGGGCATCTAGTGCACTTGTTTTGCTCTTTGTTCTTGTTTGATCAATCCTCTTGATGTTCTGTTGTTGTTTCTGATCTTATGGATTTTGTATGATGATAACAGAAGGACAAAGAGCTGCTCGAACAATTCTGAAAATCCCTCATAAGGGGCGCATCTAGCACCATAATGTTCAGCTCTTCTTCAATTTTCAGCCCATAAATCACTTCATTTTGGCTCTAATTTGTTGTTGCTTATGTTGGATTCGTGTTTAATTGATACGATAAATTATTTTTCATCAATTAAACATAAAATTAGAGCTCACATCCACATCCAAATCCATGGATTAATGAGGAACATGAAGAACATTCAAAAACCCACTTGATTTTTGATTTTGATCCAAAGCTGATGTTGATGCTGATTTGTTGATGAAATTGTTGTCGTAACATCATGTTGATGGATCAAAATCAATCCAACCTCCATTTTCATGTTTCAAATCTGGGAATTTTTAAAAACACCAAGAACACACACACTAGTGCGTGTAAATGGCGATCTACTGCTTTTCAACCCAATCCTTATCAAATCTGATCCAATCTTCAATGTTTTGCTTCCAATTGATGATTTGATAATATATAATGATCGAACAACATCAATTTCATATTGATTTCATCAGATCCACCATCAAATTTACAGATCTAGTGAAGAACACCAAAAACTTTTTCTCCAAGTTTTCTTCAGATCTCCACTAATTTTAGCAATCTAACCATGAAATCTGATCAAAATTAATATGAATCCATCAACTCCAGCTCTGATACCAATTGTGTGTTCCCGATTCGAACAGGATCTGATGAGCTTGGATCTTAGGATTCAAATTGATATGATCAAAATTTGATGGAATGATGCTAAAATTTAATAATGATGAATACAAAAGTGTTTAATGCTTGTTGTTTATTGATTTGATGATGAATTCATCATCCATGAAGGATGATGATATGATGATGATAGTGATG
This sequence comes from Flaveria linearis, assembly GCA_024085815.1. NCBI lineage: Eukaryota > Viridiplantae > Streptophyta > Magnoliopsida > Asterales > Asteraceae > Flaveria > Flaveria linearis. Next base: position 54,158,226 of record CM044005.1, read on the forward strand.
GAATATGATTCCCACACTTGGTGGTGATCCATCCATACCTTCTAATGAAAGATAAACTATTCTATTTATACTAATCTAAGACAGTTACAATGTAAAACCCTAGACTAATAATGTTGACTCTTGTTGACTTGTTGACTTCAAGCTTCAATTTTTCATCTTTTTGTTGACTTGACTGTTGACTTGGAAATCTTCAATTTATTCTTGTTGGCCAAAACCCAACAGATGATCATATATCAGAAGCTCCCCTCGCTGCCCAAGGAGAAGGAGGATGTTGTTGTCCTCGAGGTGATGGATGACACCACCCTCGGGAAGATGAGGGTGTACAGGGGGAAGCAAGTGAAGTGTAACACCCGGAAAATTTTCTAAGCAAGTCAAGTAATAATGGTCTCGGACGAAAACCATTTAATAAATATAAAATGGGTGTGGGTGTTAGACCGAGTTAACCCTTCGGGTCACGAGTTTAACGAGTTTGGGGTCGCGGGAACGCCTGGCATATATATAGATGGATCAGCTGAGTAACTCTCATTTGCACTCAAATGTTCGGTTCTAAAGAGAGAAAGTGTAGAGAGAGAAAGTGTCAGATCGACGCTCGGGTGGTCAAGAATCGAAGGCTGGTGTTTGTGGACTCCCAAACAACAAGAATCAAGGTAAGAAACGTAGTATAATTGCTCCATTTAGTGAAATCCCGGATTTGGGTTTTGGGGTTTTAAAAGTGGCAAAAATCGCCCCAAAACACACGTTTTAGGGTAAGAAAACTTGTAATGAGCTTAGATATAGCTTCCTGGATGATAACCCAAGAGTTTGGGTGGAAAGGATTGGATTTTTGGGTTAAAATGAGCCGATTCGTAAATTTCAGCTAGTTCTACAAATTTAAGCAATCGTCCAGCGAAACTATGCAGCGAAACTAGAGAATTTCAGCGAAGCTACAGTTTCGCTTAAGCGAAACTACAGAATCACCGGGGCGAAACTATAGTTTCGCTGGTGACCTTGCCGATGCCCAGGTTGACCCTTAGATATTGCGAAACTAGGGAATTCCAATGAAAGTTGGGCGCTCAAGGTAGCGAATCTGTCCAGCTAAACTGGTAGAATGCTGCCCAGCGAAGCTAGCAGCGAAACTGCTAATTTGCCTGGCGAAATTACTGGCGAAATTATGGACGAAACTGTTAGCGAATTTAGGCAGAAATTAACCCTTTTCAGTGTTAACTTGTCTGCAGGCGGGGTAGTGTGACCCACATCTTTAAAGCTTGAGTGAGAAGCTGCTTGTAAAGCACAGGTGAGTTCTAGGACCCCTCTTTTCCTTGGTTTAAATGATTTTGGGGATGGAACACATATAAACTTGTTTATTGACATATGTATGTATGGCCCATTTGGGTATAATGTTGTGTCGTACGTTTAAGGTACGATTGTGGACTTGGTTATGTTGTATGAGGTCCTAGCATGAATCCCCAAGGTTTAGGAGGGATACTTAAGGCTGTTGCACTCTAGACGATGCATAAGTTAAGTCCCGGCTTTCGGGAAAAATACGGGAGTAAGTCCCTACATGTAACTTCTGTAAGTGCCTGTAGATGATTGATGATGTAGACTATGAATGTATGATGCTATGTATGACGATATATGTACAATGTGTGTGTGTTCCTTACGATGGTGTAAGAATGTCTTTCCGTGGCTTTACGTATTATGATAACGAATGAACGAAGTATTATGTAACGTAAAGTGAAAGATAATGAAAGAGGAACACGATGATGAATGCATGTATTAATGAATGAACGAATGAGTAATACGATGATGAATACATGCATTAATGAACGAACGAACGAAAGATGTCTTGCAAACATTGGATAAGTTAACGGGTCCTTCTTGGTGATTGACCATATGTATGGTACCCCTACCGCTTACCTCTAGTACAGTGGCATACGTTTTGCTGTTCATTTAATGACTTCGGCCCGGTAGCTAATAACGTTCGAGGTATAGCAAATGGTAGTGGTACAAAAGATATCCAATGTGCAAGAAAAGATGTAACGGGGTCCTTGTCATTCAACCACAGTAATCATGGCTGCGTGCCATGAAGTGGGTAAAGCCTGACAGGATCTAAATAAGAAGTGAAAGATAATGATGTATGACGAACGAACGAATGAATGAAAGAGATAATAAAGATATTATCTATGTGTATGTACGATGTATGATCACATGTAAAGAAAGAACGGTTTTAATGAAAACAAAGTATGTTTATTATAAAACTAGAACTCACTCAGCAACGCTGACTTTTTATGTGTTTCCAGTTGGCAGGTAGTGTTGCTGGGGATGGCACGAGGCGGCTACTCAGTTCTTTTGTGATGGCATTCTCCTTTTGATAATGCTGCCACGCACTGGAAGTGTGTGTGCATAGCATATGCAACGAAATATGTTGCATGAGAGTGTCAAGAGTTCCTTAAGGGTTCCGATGTACGGAATTACTTAAGGAATCTTCTTTATGAAGAAAATTTTTATATTTTTATGTTAGAGGTCACCGTTTATGACCCTATGGTTGCTGAGGATTCACATAAACAAGATTACTTAAGAAATCTCGGGTTTCATATGCTTCCGCAGCAATCATAGTAAAGTTAGGCAATGTAAAGACCTTTTCATAGTAGTACTTTTGTATGTAAAGTTTTGCAACTTTTGTAATAGATATTTTGTAAAAGACGTACGTTGTATTAAATGGCAAAAGTATTTATAGTAAAAGAAAAGTTTATCTTTGAATGTTCCGCTACGAATGCTCTTTTGAGATGATTATGAGTATATATAATTTATAATATGTACGTTTTAAGCTGTGAACGACCAACCGTAAGGTGCCCGGGAACGGGGCCTTACAAGTTGGTATCAGAGCAAAAGTTTAAGTAAAATGGGTAAATTTTCAAAATAAACCTAAAACTTAAACTGAAAAATGGGACAGAAAGGGGAGGAATGCCATCTGAGTAGCTGCGTGCCATCAGGTATTTTCTTAAAGTTAATCAGGATTACGTGCGCGTGTAATGTGGTTTATGTGTACTGTTAGACTTAGATACTAATGTAGTCAGTACGGGTAATGCTCGGGGTGCGGAGAGTAGAGTAAGTGGCTAATCACAACATGCCACTGTAATTAGGAACTTACTATACTTGACATAAGCTGAGCTATTTCCTTGAATGACCGTATTGGTATTTGAACCTTTTAGTGTGTGATAGAAGATGGTCGGTGGTAGATCATCTAAAGCCCCACGTGGTGGAGGCGGTGGCGGAAGTGGTGCGGAACCACGAACCACAAGAGGAAGACCTAGACTAGAGAAGAAGGTTCCTGAAGAACCTGATACTACTCCTCCGGAGGGAGTGGATGAGAGTGTTGATTTGAGGGCCTCGGTGAAAGAGGCAGTGGTTGAGGAGGTGCACCAAGTCATGCAGACGATCTTACCGTCTGTAGTGACCGAGGTGATAAAAGCTGTACGCGAGGATGAGAGGCGAAGGAGGAATCGATCCTCAGGAAGACAGTAGTAACAAGAGCCGGAAACGGTTCTTTCTGATGATGAAGAGGAGGAGGAGGAGGAGTCAGAGCGTGAGACAACACGGGGTTGTAATTACGGGGCGTTTATGAGGTGCAAGCCCCCTACTTTTGATGGCTCTGGCACTGCTGCTGATGCTCACCAGTGGGTGAGAGAGATGGAGACTGTCCTCGACATTAGTGATTGCAGAGAGGACAAGAAGGTGAAGTTTGCTACCCACTCTTTTACGGGTTCGGCCTTATGCTGGTGGGACAACATAGTCCAGGCCGAGGGTAGTAGGGCCATTGGAAAGATGAAGTGGTCCGAGCTGAAAAGGATGGTGATCGAGGAGTTTAGTCCTTGTCGGGAAATGGATAAGGTTGAGAGAGAGTTTCTGCAGCTGGAGGCAGGGACGATGACCCACCAACAGTACACCACCAAATTCAATGACATGGCGAGAATGGTGCCGGACCAGGTGACGCCGGTGTCTCGAAAGATCAACCGGTATATCCAGGGGCTGCCGGCCGACATTCGCACGCACTTGATTACTGCCCGACCGAGTACTTTTAGGTCGGCAGTAGATTTGGCTGGGCGGCTATACGATGAAAGGGCTAGGGTGGTGAAGGCTGAGGGTGGTAAGAAGGGAGGTGGCGAGAAAGGTTGGCAGGGAAAGAGGTTTGGTCGAGGTGACACCTCGACAAGTAACAAGAAGGCAAGGGTGGATTACCGCCGTGTGGTCATGTCAGGAGCAGGGTTGAGGAAGTGTGGCCAATGTGGGAGAGAGCACTCGGGGGAGTGCAAGTGGGGATCCAACATCTGCTTTAAGTGTGGGAAGACAGGGCATATGGCCAAGGATTGCCGGATGGGCAAGTGTTTTAACTGTGGGGAAAGTGGTCATATGAGCCGAGATTGCAATAAGCCGAGGGCTGAGGGCTCAGGGGAGAAGAAGACGGGAGGAGAAGCACCGAGTGCAAAGGCTAGGGCGTTCACGATGACGCAGGAGGAGGCTAGAACGGACCCTGACGTTGTGTCCGGTACATTCCTGATAAACCAACTTTTAGCCTCTGTATTATTTGATTCGGGTGCCAGTAGAAGTTTTATTTCTACTACCTTCTGTGCTAAACTGCCTGTTAGGAGTAAATGCCTTGATGAGTCCTTTGACGTAGAAACTGCTATTGGTAAGTCCACTAGGGTTACGGATGTGATAGAGGGCTGTGCCATAGAATTAGGGCCATAGGTTTGCTGCCAAGTTACATGTGATGCCCCTAGGAGGATTTGATGTATTGTTAGGGATGGATTGGTTAGAAACCTACGAAGCGAATATCGTGTGCCGAAAGAAGATGATTAGACTGACGGCGGTTGACGGAAGTCCGGTGACAATATACGGCGATCGAGTTACTACGATTCCAAAGGTGATCTCGATGGCGGTGGCGGGAAAGTGTATGAGGCGCGGATGTAGCGCCTACTTATGTTATGTAAAGAATGTAGAGACGCCAACACCACAACTATGCGATGTACCAGTGGTGCGCGACTTTCCAGATGTGTTTCTCGAAGACTTATCGGGATTACCACCTGACCGAGAGATCGAATTCCAGATCGACCTGATACCGGGTGCCCAACCTGTCGCAAAAGCAGCGTATCGCTTGGCCCCAACGAAAATGAAAGAGTTGATGGAGCAGTTGCAAGAGCTGCTAGATAGGGGGTTCATTCGGCCGAGTATCTCACCGTGGGGTGCTCCGGTTCTGTTTGTAAAGAAGAAGGATAGTAGTATGAGGATGTGCATCGACTACCGCGAACTGAATAAGCTGACGGTGAAGAACAGATACCCCTTACCAAGGATCGATGACTTGTTTGATCAACTTTCAGGGTGCCAGTTGGTTTTCAAGGATAGATCTTCGATCGGGCTACCATCAACTAAAGTGAAGGAACAGGATATCCCTAAAACAGCTTTTCGTACGCGCTATGGTCATTACGAGTTTCTCGTTATGTCTTTTGGCTTGACCAACGCACCGGCTGCTTTTGTGGATTTGATGAATCGAGTGTGTCAGCCAATGTTGGATAAATCAGTGATCGTGTTCGTTGATGACATCCTGATTTATTCAAAAAGTGAGATACAACATGCCGGCCATATTCGGGAGGTGTTGGAGACGCTGAGGAAGGAGAAACTGTATGCTAAGTTCTCCAAGTGTGCCTTTTGGTTACGCGAGGTGCAATTTTTAGGCCACGTGGTAAATGCAAAAGGAATAATGGTGGACCCAGCAAAGGTTGAGGCCGTGATGCAATGGAAGTCACCAAAGACGCCAAACGAGATTCGCAGCTTCATGGGGCTGGCGGGCTACTATAGAAGATTTAATCAAGACTTTTCAAAGATAGCCTCACCTTTGACAAAATTGACTCGCAAGGACGTAAAGTTCGTGTGGGGTCGGGAACAGGAGGATGCTTTTGAGGAATTGAAGACAAGACTGACACAAGCTCCTGTCTTGACATTGCCCGAGGGAAATGAAGACTTGGTGGTCTATTCGGATGCATCCTATTCTGGGCTAGGTTCCGTATTGATGCAACGTGCAAAGGTCATAGCCTATGCATCTTGACAACTGAAGACCCACGAAGTCAACTATCCCACGCACGATCTAGAACTAGCTGCGGTGGTTTTCGCGTTGAAGATTTGGCGGCACTATCTATACGGGACGAAGTGCACCATCTTCACGGACCCCAAGAGCTTGAAGTACTTCTTCGAGCAGAAGGATCTAAACATGAGGCAGAGGCGGTGGTTGGAGCTGATAAAAGACTATGATTGTGAAATCCATTACCACCGGGCAAGGCCAATGTGGTGGCTGATGCGCTTAGCCGAAAGGAAAAGCCCGTACCGATTCGAGTGAAGGCTTATCAGCTGATTATGACCTCCGACGTGATGGCGCAGGTTAAGGAGTTCCAAGACGAGGCTTTGAAAGAAGATCGTCTTAACTCCGAAAGGATAAGAGGTCTAGTTACAGAACTGGGTGAGAACACCCTTGGTGTTAAGAGTGGGTGAATATGGATTCCTAGGTACGGGGATCTACATGGAAAGATCATGGATGAGGCCCATAAGACTCGATATTCCATTCACCCCGGTGCTACCAAGATGTACCAAGACATGAAGAAAGACTATTGGTGGCCGGGCATGAAGCGTGATATGGTGGAATATGTGAGTAAGTGCCTGACTTGTTTACAAGTAAAGGCAGAGCACCAGAAACCTTACGGGAAGATCCAACCGTTGGATATAGCCGAGTGGAAGTGGGAGCACATCATCATGGATTTCATCACGAAGCTACCACGTACCCCGAAAGGGTATGATGCTATATGGGTGATAGTTGATCGTTTGACAAAAAGCGCCTACATCCTACCGATCCGCGAAACGTATTCATCTGAAAGATTGGCGGATCTATTCATCAAAGAAATCATAGCTCGTCATGGTGTGCCGGTGTCGATCGTGTCGGATCGTGACACCCGTTTTACATCAAAATTTTGCAAGAGATTCCATGATGCGATGGGGACGAGACTACATATCAGCACGGCTTATCACCCTCAGACGGACGGCCAGTCTGAGAGGACGATCCAGACACTCGAAGACATGCTTCGGGCGTGTGTGATCGATTTTGGAGGAAGTTGGGACGACCACTTGCCGTTAGCAGAATTCTCGTACAATAACAGTTATCATGCCAGCATTGGCATGCCACCTTACGAGATGCTGTACGGTAGGAAATGTAGGACACCCGTATGTTGGGGAGACATTGGGCAGAAGGAACTGGGAGGTGTCGAGGTAGTTGAAGCAACGAATGAGAAGTTAGAAAAGATCAAAGCCTTCATGAAGGCGGCGAAAGACAGACAAAAGTCGTATGTTGAAAAGAGGCGAAGACCGATAGAGTTCAAGGTTGGTGATCGAGTCATGTTGAAGGTCTCGCCTTGGAAAGGAATTATTCAGTTCCGAAAGCGGGGCAAACTGAGCCCGCGGTATATAGGCCCTTTCCGAATCATTGCTCGTGTGGGAGAAGTGGCCTATAGGCTGGAATTGCCAGATGAGTTGAGTGGAATTCACCCAACCTTCCACGTATCTCATCTGAGAAAATGTTTAGCCGATAAGGATATGATTGTTCCACTGGAGGATATCGAAGTAGACTAACGGCTCAATTATGTGGAGCAACCAATGGCAATCATCGATAGAAAAGAGAAGCGGCTAAGAAATAAAGTGGTTCCTCTTGTGCGCGTACAGTGGAAGCACAGGAGGGGATCTGAGTCTACGTGGGAGACTGAAGAAGAGATGAGACAACATTACCCACATCTGTTTGAAGAATAACAGGTTTCGGGGACGAAACCTAAATAAGGGGGTGGACTTGTAACACCCGGAAAATTTTCTAAGCAAGTCAAGTAATAATGGGCTCGGACGAAAACCATTTAATAAATATAAAATGGGTGTGGGTGTTAAACCGAGTTAACCCTTCGGGTCATGAGTTTAACGAGTTTGGGGTCGCGGGAACGCCTGGCATATATATAGATGGATCAGCTGAGTAACTCTCATTTGCACTCAAACGTTAGGTTCTAGAGAGAGAAAGTGTAGAGAGAGAAAGTGTAGAGAGAGAAAGTGTCAGATCGAGGCTCGGGTGGTCAAGAATCGAAGGCTGGTGTTTATGGACTCCCAAACAACAAGAATCAAGGTAAGAAACGTAGTATAATTGCTCCATTTAGTGAAAAACCCGGATTTGGGTTTTGGGGTTTTAAAAGTGGCAAAAATCGCCCCAAAACGCACGTTTTAGGGTAAGAAAACATGTAATGAGCTTAGATATAGCTTCCTGGATGATAATCCAAGAGTTTGGGTGGAAAGGATTGGATTTTTGGGTTAAAATGAGCTGATTCGTAAATTTCAGCTCGTTCAGCGAATTTAAGCAATCGTCCAGCGAAACTATGCAGCAAAACTAGAGAATTTCAGCGAAGCTACAGTTTCGCTTAAGCGAAACTACAGATTCGTCGGGGCGAAACTATAGTTTCGCTGGTGACCTTGCCGATGCCCAGGTTGACCCATAGATATTGCGAAACTAGGGAATTCCAACGAAAGTTGGGCGCTCAAGGTAGCGAATCTGTCCAGCTAAACTGGTAGAATGCTGCCCAGCGAAACTAGCAGCTAAACTGCTAATTCACCTGGCGAAATTACCGGCAAAATTATGGACGAAACTGTTAGCGAATTTAGGCAGAAATTAACCCTTTTTAGTGTTAACTTGTCTGCAGGCGGGGTAGTGTGACCAACATCTTTAAAGCTTGACTGAGAAGCTGCTTGTCATGCACAGGTGAGTTCTAGGACCCCTCATTTCCTTGGTTTAAATGATTTTGGGGCTGGAACACATATAAACTTGTTTATTGACATATGAATGTATGTCCCATTTGGGTATAATGTTGTGTCGTACGTTTAAGGTACGATTGTGGACTTGGTTATGTTGTATGAGGTCCTAGCATGAATCCCCAAGGTTTAGGAGGGATACTTAGGGCTGTTGCACTCTAGACGATACATAAGTTAAGTCCCGGTTTTGGGGAAAATACGGGAGTAAGTCCCTACATGTAACTTCTGTAAGTGCCTGTAGATGATTGATGATGTAGACTATGAATGTATGATGCTATGTATGATGATGTATGTACGATGTGTGTGTGTTCCTTACGATGATGTAAGAATGTCTTTCCGTGGCTTTACGTATTATGATAAGGAATGAACGAAGTATTATGTAACGTAAAGTGAAAGATAATGAAAGAGGAACACGATGATGAATGCATGTATTAATGAATGAACGAATGAGTAATACGATGATGAATACATGCATTAATGAACGAACGAATGAAAGATGTCTTGCAAACATTGGATAAGTTAACGGGTCCTTCTTGGTGATTGACCATATGTATGGTACCCCTACCGCTTACCTCTAGTACTGTGGCATACGTTTTGCTGTTCATTTAATGACTTCGGCCCGATAGCTAATAACGTTCGAGGTATAGCAAATGGTAGTGGTACAAAAGATATCCAATGTGCAAGAAAAGATGTAACGGGGTCCTTGTCATTCGACCACAGTAATCATGGTAGCGTGCCATGAAGTGGGTAAAGCCTGACAGGATCTAAATAAGAAGTGAAAGATAATGATGTATGACGAACGAACAAATGAATGAAAGAGATAATAAAGATATTATCTATGTGTATGTACGATGTATGATCACGTGTAAAGAAAGAACGGTTTTAATGAAAACAAAGTATGTTTATTATAAAACTAGAACTCACTCAGCAACGCTGACTTTTTATGTGTTTCCAGTTGGCAGGTAGTGTTGCTGGGTATGGCACGAGGCCGCTACTCAGCTCTTTTTTGATGGCATTCTCCTTTTGATAATGCTGCCACGCACTGGAAGTGCGTGTGCATAGCACATGCAACGAAATATGTTGCATGAGAGTGTCAAGAGTTCCTTAAGGGTTCTGATGTACGGAATTACTTAAGGAATCTTCTTTATGAAGAAAATTTTTATATTTTTATGTTAGAGGTCACCGTTTATGACCCTATGGTTGCTGAGGATTCACATAAACGAGATTACATAAGAAATCTCGGGTTTCACGTGCTTCCGCAGCAATCATAGTAAAGTTAGGCAATGTAAAGACCTTTTGTAGTAGTACTTTTGTAATGTAATGTAACATTAGATGTTTTGTAAAAGACGTACGTTGTATTAAATGGAAAAAGTATTTATAGTAAAAGAAAAGTTTATCTTTGAATGTTCCGCTGCGAATGCTCTTTTGAGATGATTATGAGTATATATAATTTATAATATGTACGTTTTAAGCTGTGAACGACCAACCGTAAGGTGCCCGGGAACGGGGCCTTACATGAAGCCCCCCGGTAAGGAGACTATTTGGGCATCTGGCCCATGAAGACTATGTGGCGCCGACGAAGAGGAAGTGGCGCCACGACGATAGTGATTCAGATACAGAGCTGATAGTTGTTACTGATGAAGACTCAGATGATGATGATAGTGGTGATGGTGGAGATACAGGTCCTTCTCACACTCTTGCCACTACTGTTGATGTTACATCTCCACCATCTCCACAAGGTGATCGAGAGACTGCAGGGTTCCATCAGGACTTCCAACCTGATGAGGAGGAGGTGTCTGATGAGGAGCCACCGATTGGGACGGTGGGCAGCCGGGTGGTTGCCACCGAGACGGGGATCAGGACGGTTGGTGGACGTCTGGGCGGGTCTGGGGAGGCTACTTCAGATCCATCATACACCCCAGATCAGCCCAGCAGGCAAGGGGAAGCCTCCGGGTCCAGGGGGACTCTGTTGAAGAGGATGGCTCAGCCCCATGGGATGAAGCCAAAGAGACGGAGGATCACATTGATTACTACCTCCACCACCACCTCTACCACTACACCACCTACCTCCACCACCACCTCTACCACTACACCACCTACCACCACCACACCACCCACCACCACTACACCACCAACCACCACCACACCATGTAGCACAGCCACCCCCATACCACTCCACCTATTCATACTCCACCACCCATATTCACCTCAGCCACTGCTACCACCACCAGCCACCAAGCTGGTCCTTCCACATTCCCCACCGGATCATCCCTCCCTCCCGTTGGAGTGGAGGAATAGCTGGCAGCACTCAACAGGATGGTGTTGAAGTTGTTAGCAGCTGATAAGGAGAAGTCTGCTATGTTATGTCACCTGGAGGAGCTCAATGCTTCTTAAGCTCAGTAGATTTATCAGCAGGCACAACTGATAGCTCAACTCCAAGAGCATAGGGAGGAGTCTGCCAAGAAGCTGGAGGAGTTAGAGGCTGCAAACAAGAAGATCATGCTCCAACTAAAAGGATCTAAAGAGGAGCCTCTAAAGATTGGTGAAGGTGATGATGGTGAGGATGATGTTGATGAGGATGATGATGAAGATGATGATAGTGATGATGAGAATGGTGACGTTGAAGCAAGAGGTAGGGAGGATGATGAAGAGGATGATGAAGAGGATGATGAAGGAGATGCAGCTGCATCTTCCTCTGCTCATGGTCAAGAGCAAAGGACTAAGAAGAAACAAGACCATGGAGCTTTATCAGCCCCACCTAGCTCACCATCAGCTGAAGACACAGAGAGGATTCAAGATAAAAGTAAAGATTAGATGTTATATTTTGTTCAGCTTTTGTACTTGAAATCATCATTTGATGTTATGTAATTAATGTATATATTTATTATTCAGTGTTTGATTATCTTGATTACATACTAACTATTGATGTGCTACATGTTTAAATCAAGCAGATCCAGCATTTCAGCAAGATGAGTACGATGTTGCTCCCTTACAGCAGATCAAGTCTCAACTGACTATGATACTTGATCTGCAAGGGATCGTCCGGAGGTCTGTGAGTTATACTCCTGAAGAAGGAGATATAATTTATGACTTCACTGATGAGCAACTTACTGAAATGTTCCAGCTGAATCCGGATGAGATAGTGAAGGATGCTCCTACCTTTGATGTGGCTAGTGACGAGGAGCTGAATGACATAGACGAGATAGAGATCGAGGACATCACTGCTCAGTATTATCAAGAGTATACTGACCGAGAGGGAAATGTGTTTCCCAATCTGGGTAGGACTCTCGGCAATGATACTTTGGAGAAGCTGAATCAGAAGGAAAAGGAAGCAGAAGCATCTACAAGCGAAGCCCCAGCCACGGACGCCGATGTAGATATCAGAAAGGCTGAATGGGCAGCTTGTTTCTCAGAGATCCGAGCCTAGCGCCCTGCAGCTAAGCCAAGTACCTACACCAAGATCTACAAAGTGAAGAAGGATCTGAAGGTGTCAGAGAAGATTATATCATGGGCTTATTTTGAGGATGTTAATGTTTACGCAGTGAAGAGGGAGAGGGGAATTGAGTACTTTAGATTTCCATATGATCTAAAGACTCTCCCTGGTTTTGAACTCAACCAGATGGCACGACTGAAGCTGTTGTATGCTGACGCAAAGAAAATGTCAGGCTGGTTTGAGGCTACGTTGAAACGAGAGTATCTTACCAGGTGGGTGAACGAACTTCAAACCTCAACAAGCTACGAGGTATATCAGAAGATCTGAGGTAAACCCCATTACTGGAAGACCAAAGGTAGTCTTGAAATGGCACCCTCCGCGTACGATGCCTCGTTTACCTTTAAGGGAGATGCCACAAGACTTTACACCCCATTTCAAATGGTGGTACTATGACTAGCGCACAGGAGAAGCCGTCATTGTTTTGGATAGGGAAGGAACGGTGGATACAATAAGGGTGTTTGACCCAATATGGCTAATAAACTTGTCCGCTTTTGATGTCTACACATTGTACAAGTGGCCACTATTTTTTGATACGCAGGATATAGTGCAAGCACTTCAGTTCCAACATATCATACGCTTATGCTTTGCACTTAATATCCATGCTGGGGTCTCTAAAGAAGTACGAGCTATGAGGTTTGAAGATTTTAAAAAGGAAGTCAAAGATTAGATAGAACTAGGTCCAATGGGGAGTTTGTTGGTACACATGTCCCTAGTTATAGTTCTAGTGAGCCTAAATGTACTTGACTTTCATTTTGTAACACTTATGTAATGTTTGATATATGAAATGAAAAACTCTTATTTGTATGTGTATTGGTTATTGAATGTTATATCTATTCATATGATTGAGTACTATACGCTTATATGAACATGTTATATAGGTTTATAGTTGCTAGACATAGTTCTGCGTCGTTAAAGGTTCAGGAATGTGTTTGACTAATTCTCATGATTCAGTCGCACGAATGGACCATGCGAATTGGTCAGTCACACGACTGAACCAGGTGATTGAGTCAATCGCACGATTGAGTCATAAGACTGACTCAGTCGTACGAATGAATCAATCGTACAACTCAGTCGCACGACTGAGCCATACGCATGGCTCAGTCGTACGAATGAAAGATGTAACCTATAAATACCACTTAATTCGTGGAAAAACAAAACACTTCGAGAATTCTTAACCCTAGCCGTCCCAGTTCGTCCAGAGAGTCCCTTCCAACTTCATAGAACGTTTCTGAGCAATTCTAATTAATTCTTAACGTATTCCAATCGTTAGTTTTGATCGGCTTAACGTTTTCCCTGATTGGATCACCAATCAAATAGGATTCCGCACTATTTGATCTGGTTTCACGTTGAATCAGTTAGTACTGCGTACGTACGCGGTCCTAACGCCGAAGATGCAAATACTTAGTCCGACACTTGTTTTGTTTCCTTTTCTTTTTATTTTTTATTTTCATTTAGTTTCTTAGGTTAATTTTCCTGTCTTAAAAAATACAAGAATGCAAAAAGATTTTCGGTTTTAGAATTTTAGGGGGAGATTAGTTTAGTTTCAGTATTTATTTAATTAAAAAAGGGGAAGGGCAGATAAGCTAAAAGGGCAAAAACAACAAATTTAAGAACGTGATTCAACACTATGGAAAGTGATGGTACACAGGCGTCGAGTTACTTGGAACACCAAAAAGATTAATTTTAGTTTAATTAAATCACAGAAAATTGTTAGGCAGAGAATTCTAAGTCTAATAAATTGGGAAAATGATAGTACGCTTGTTTGTAACTGTAATTACACGTAGAAAGTCGATCTAGAGAGGTGCTAGTTCATTATACGATGTGTCGGTAAATTCAACACAATAGACTAGTAGACACCATTGGTGATTCAACTTAAAATTAAATCAATCAACAAGTTGTGGGTTCCTATAGTTTCCCTTGTTTGCACAATCAATCAATTTCCAATAAGGGGTGAGGAGCAATTAAATGCCCCAAATGTGTGCAAAGACCTGAAAAATAGAGCAAAAGGTGACAAAAGTCACTGCTGAAATGTATATTATAGTATACTGCTCTAAGAAGAAGATAGGTCTTGCGACTCTCTGCTGTGCGATGGCACTGACCTGAGGCCTGGCATAACCTATACATTCTAAGAATTCATTGTTGTTTATGCCTCTCTGCTATGCGATGGCACTGACCTGAGGCTTAGCTTATCTTTGAAAGCTCTTAGAACCAAAATCTTCTTATTCCCCAGACCACTCAAAAATCTCTTGAGGAAGATTGATTACCATATACATGTGGGACACACCAATACTTGTTGATCTAATTCACCTAATTAATCACTAGTGTGTGTCAAAGATCTGTGTATGGATTTAAGTGGACATGCATACTGATAATCGTCGTGGCTGCACTGCTTGATGTTTAAAAATCAGTGTGTGTTACATAATAGATCAAGAATGATTTCCAGTTAGCGCTTAGAAGTCTTAGATGAATGAGAAACTATGATATGTTAATGTGGTTGTTTCCATTTCAATATATCTATAAAAGTTCCAAGTAATTGCGTTTATGCTTGTCTGATTCCATATGAATCTGTCTTAGAAATGATGTTAATGCTAATAGGTTGTTCTGCTCAGGGGAAGAATCATTTTAAAAACGATTGTTAAAGTGTTTTAAACCCTACCCTAACAAAATCACAAAAACACGTTTATCTTTGTTACTTAGGTTAGTTTTTCTAGTTTTTCTAGTTTTATGTGTAGTGTGTCAGTGTCGGACCGTGCTACGAGATTCATCTCGGTGAATGTCACAAAATGAACTTAACGTAAATCTTGAATCACTTGTTTCTGAAAAAGTAAAAGGATCACGTCTTAGGTGATCAGGTGAATAAATGGATCACGTCTGAGGTGATAATATGGATAAATGGATCACGTATAAGGTGATCAAAGGTTCTATAATTCAAAATGGTCATGTCTGAGATGATCAAAAGCTCAAAATGTTTTATCTACAGTTAAAAGGGAGCTAAGTGACACATGGTCATAAAGTCAAAATTCATAAGTGTGAGCCATTCGCACGACTGGACCATGAATATGGACTAGTCGTACGATTGGACCATAAGTTTGAACACAATCGCATGATTGGAGGTGACCGACTATGACAGTCATACGAATGACCTCAATCGCACGATTGGAGGTGACCGACTGTGACAGTCACAAGAATGACCCTCATTCGCACGATTGGAGGTGACCGAATGGGGCCAGTCGCACGACTGACCCTCAGTCGCACAAATCAAGTATGCGACTAGGTTTACTCACACGACTGAAGGTCACCATAGTATAAATAGAGGGGGAGTCTGTCTGAGTCGCTCATTCACTTTAATCGCCATTTCAGACGCACGACACACACCCCCTACCAAAATTTTATTTGATCTACTTAAACCTTTGTTTGATGTTCTCTGACGATTTGTATTGATCCTACAGGTAGTGCGCGACTATGTTTATCCTAAAGATCAGTAAATACATGTCCTAAGGATCAAAATAAAGACCTAACTCGAACCTAAACATAGTTTAACAAAGAAACCAACTATATTCATCCTAAACTTAGTTTAGTCAGACATATGCGAACCTAAGGAGCCAAGCCTCAACGTCTAACATCATGTTTTGCTTAAAATTTGAATTTGAATGGACAAACCGTCTGTCATGCGAATGGACACCCGGATGAACTTCAATCGCATGACTGAGCTATGCGAATGACTCAATCGCACGACTGAGATAGACGAATTGCATATTCGCACGACTGAACCATACGTATGAGTTCAGTCGCACGATTGAGATAAACATAAGAAATATCATACGTCTAAGACCAATCGCATGACTCAGTCGTACGCATGAGCTCATTCGCACAACTAGATCTCAGTCGCACAGTCTATGCGCACGACTAGATCTCAGCCGCACAGTTCATTCGCATGACTGAACATAATTTTCAAGTTCATTAAATCAAACCGTTATTCTTTAACACTTACTAATGTTTATTTACCTGATGTCACAGATGGCTAGTCGGTGGACGATGAGCACAAAGGACAACATCTGTGCTCATCTTGATTTGTCATCTCGCAACGCAACTGACTTCTCCGACATCATTACATTTCTACGGAGATCGAGGATCTTTCACGCGATCTCGACACCGTGCATACCATTCAGATCAGTGCAGCAGGCTTTCTGGGAAAGCGCTGTAGTTGACAGGTCCTCAGAGCCCCCATCGGATCAGGAGTTCCATATTTAGGGAGGCCATAGAGATCACAGAGGAGGATCTCAGGACTATTTTAGAGTTTGGAGACGATGCTGATTGCCCTACATGATTGCATCCCCTTACAGTTCGAGGATGTTTCCTTAGAGCCAAGTACTCTGGGGATATCAACGCAGGTGTGCTCAACAAGAGCAACCTGTGCCCTAAGTTCAAGCACTTGGCCCACGTGTTGCTGAGATGCATCGCCTCTCAGAAGGGATGTTTTGACGAGCTTTCTGATCAGATGCAGAACGCCTATGTGGCGTTGGTGCTAAATCACCCTTCCAGCTTCTTGAGGATGATCTTCACCTATCTAGTGGAGAACATCGAGGCTAAGGGCAAAGAGAGCTTCTGTATGTACCCTCGATTCATGTAGATGATCATCGCTCAGAAGCTTCTATCACTGCCCAAGGAGAAGGAGGATGTCGTGGTCTTAGAGGTGATGGATGACACCACCCTTGGGAGGATGAAGGTGTACCGGGGCAAGCAGGTGAAGCACCTGGTACGGGGTCTGTTTGGGCATCTGGCCCGTGAAGACTATGTGGCGCCAGCAAAGAGGAAGTGGCGCAACGACGATAGTGATTCTGATGTTGAGCAGATAGCTCTACCCTCCGATGACTCAGACGATGATAATCATGATACAGATCAGGGAGGAGACAGTCAGGGTGAACCTGAACCAGCTCCTATTCACCCCGACTTTCAGCCTGATGAGGAGGAGGAGTCAGACGAAGAGCCTCCTGTACGAACGGTGGGAAGCCGTGTCGTAGCCACTGAGAGAGGCATGAGGGCGGTTGGTGGACGCCAGGGTGAGTCTGGGGAGGCTACTTTTGATCCATCTTACACTCCAGACTAACCCAGCAGCCAAGGGGGAGCCTCCGGGTCAAAGGGGACTCGGAAGAAGAGGATGGCTCAGCCCTATGGGAAGAAGGGGAAGAGGCCAAGATTTACACTGCATACCACCACCTCTACCACTACACCACCCACCACCACCCTAAACCAGCCACCACCACTATACCAGCCAACACCACTCCCATACCACCCATTACTACTACCACACCTCCACCTTCCACCACTACACCCACTTCTCCACCCTTCCATTCACCACCCCCATATTCACCACAGCCACCACCACTACCACCAGCCACCAAGCCGGCTCCTCTTCACACACCATATTCACCACTGGATCATCCCTCCCTCCCGTTGGAGTGGAGGAATAGCTGTCAGCACTGAACAGAATGGTACTGAAGCCGTTAGCCGCTCATGAAGAAAAGACTGCACAGTTATGTCAGCTGGTGGAGCTCAATGCTTCCCAAGCTCAGCAGATCTCACAGTAGGCACAGCAGATTGCCCAACTCCAAGAGCACAAGGCGGAATCAGCTAAGATGTTGGAGGAGTTGGAGGCTGTTAACAAGAAGATCATGCTCAAGCTCAAGGGAACAAAAGATCAGCCTCTGAAGATCGGAGAAGGAGAGGATGAAGATGATGATGATGAATAGGAAGATAGTGATGATGAGGGAAGTGATGAAGAAGAGACAAGAGGTTGACAGAACGATGATAATGATGATGAGGGAGATGCAGCTGCATCTGCCTCTGCTCATGGTCAAGAGCAAAGAACGAAGAAAAGGCAAGACCAAGGAGCATCATCGTCTGCCCCACCTACTTCCCCGTCTGCAGAAGACCCGACCATGATTCAAGGCAAAAGTAAAGCTTAGATGTCTATATGTTATTATACTTTTGTACTTGAAATCATGTATTAATGTTAATTTAAATAAATAAATGAAAAGTTGAACTGTCATGTGTTATGTGCATAATGTATATTAACTCTTAATGTGTCTGTTTATTTCTTTAACAGGTTTAACTAAAAAAGCTGATGAGCATAATGTAGTACCCTTTCGACAAATAAAGACTCAATTGACAATGATTCTTGATTTGCAAGGGATCGTACAACGCTCAGTCAGCTATACACCTGAAGAGGGAGAGATCATCCATGATTTGACAGATGAACAAATTGCCGAAATGTTTAGTCTGAATCCGGATGAATTGGTGAAAGATGCTCCCGAAGTCGACATAGTCAGTGATGAAGAACTACAAGGTGTCGATGAGGTGGAGATCGAGGATGTGACTGCTGACCTTTATCCCTGGTATACTAACGCCAATGGTGAGGTACTACCAGATCTGGGAGAAACATTTGGCAGCAGTGCATTCGATAAGGTTGAAGAAAAGATAGCTGAGAAGGAAGCTACATAAGAAGTTCCTCAGGCGGATGACGCTAATCTAGCAAACAAAAAGGCTGAGTTGGCAGCCTGCCTGGAGGAAATGAGGAAACAACGGGAGCCTGTAAAGTCTAACGCCTACACTAAGCTCTACAAAGTAAAGAAGCATCAGAAGGTGTCTGGCAAGATCATAAGTTGGGCGTATTTTTAGGACCTAAACGTATTTGCTGTAAAGAGAGAGAAGGGAATAAAGTATTTCAATTCCCACACGATGTGAAAACTCTCCCTGGATTTGAGCTTAACCGTCTTGCTAACTTGAATCTGCTTTATGCAGTTCCCGAAAAGAAATCGGGATGGTTCAAGAAGGCATTGAAAAGGGAATACCATATGAGGTGGGTCAACTTCAAACCTCAATAGCCCAGAAGGTTTATTCATAAGACAGAGGTTGACCCTACCTCAGGAAGACCAAAGGTAGTCTTAAAATGGCACCCTCCGCGTACGATGTCACGTATTCCTTCAAGGGAGATACCACAAGACTTTTACACCCCATTTTAAATGGTGGTACTATGACTGGCGCACTAGAGAAGCCGTCATTGTTTTGGATCGGGAGGGGACTGTGGAGCAATAAGGGTGTTTGACCCAATGTGGCTCACAAACTTGTTAGCAGCTGATGTCTATACTTTGTACAAGTGGCCACTGTTTTTTGAGACGCAGGATATTGTGCAAGCACTTCAGTTTCAACATGTTATAAGCTTATGCTTTGCACTTGATATTCATGTTGGGGTTTCAAAAGAAGAAAGAGTCAAGAGATACGAAGAGTTTACAAAGGAGGTCAAAGAATAGATAGAACTAGGTCCAAGGGGGAGTTTGTTGGTACACATCTCCCTAGTTCTAGTTCTAATGTGCTTAAATGTAAATGACTTTCATTTTGTTACATTGATGTAATGTTTTGATATATGTAATGAAAACTCTTTGTTAAATGATTTTTGGTTACTAAATTTTATGTCTATTTATATTATTGTTTATTACAAGCTTATATGAACATGTTATATGGGTTTACAGTTGTTAGACATAGTTCTGTATCGTTAACAATACAGGAATGTGTTTATCTAAGGCTTATGATCCAGTAGCACGACTGGACCATGCAAATGGGCCAGTCGCGCGACTGAACCATGTGATTGAGCCAAACACATGATTGAGTCATAAGACTGACTCAGTCGTACGAATGAGTCAGTCTTATTGGATTAACGTTCTCCCTGATTGATCGGATTAATGTTCTCCCTGATTGGATCGCCAATCAAATAGGATTCCGTACTATATGATCTGGTTTCATGTAGTTTCGGTTAGTACCAGTTCGTACTCGGTCCTAACACTTAAAAAGAAGGGATAGACTATGATGAAGCGTTTGCACCTTTTGCAAGAATTGAAGCAATAAGAGTATTTCTAGCCTATGCTTCATATAAGAGGTTCACTATCTACCAAATGGATGTATAATGTGCTTTCCTCAATGGGAAAATTGATGAAGAGTTCTATGTAGCTCAACCTTCTAGTTTTGAAGATCCTGACTACCCACATAGGGTATACAAGCTAGGCAAAGATTTGTATGGTCCTCATCAAGCACCAAGAAAGTGGTATGAAACATTATAATCATTCTTGCTCAAGCATGGATATAAAATGGGAACTACTGATCAGACACTCTTTCTCAAACAAGAACATCAAGACCTTTTAGTTGTTCAAATCTATGTAGATGACATTATATTTGGATCAACAAACAAGATACTATGTTAGTTTTGAAGAACTAATGAAATTTGAGTTTCAGATGAGTTCAATGGGAGAATTGACTTTCTTCCTTGGTCTCAAGTTCATTAGAAAATAGATGGCATCTTTATCAATCAAGAGAAGTATATTCATCAAACATTGAAGAAGTACAATCTTGCTGATACATCTTCATGCAAAACTCCTGCTTCAACAATTGACAAGATTGTGCCTGATCCTACTAGAAAATCTGTTATTCAAAGATTGTATAGATCAATGGTAGGATCTCTTATATATCTAACTGCCAGCAGACCTGACATAATGTTTGTTGTGTGTTTGTGCTAGGTACCAATCTGATCCAAAAAAGTCTCATCTAAATGCTGTTAAGAGAATCTTCAGATATCTGAAAGGGAAACCTGCTCCTGGCCTTTGGTATCCAAAGGATGGTGGCTTCATCGTCTACTCATATTCAGATAGGGACTTTCGAGGATGCAACAACAACAGAAAATCCACAACTGGTGGATGTCAATTTATAGGACAAAGACTTGTTTCATGGCAGTGCAAGAAGTAAACAAATATATCTGTATCCACAGCTGAGGCTGAGTACATAGCTGCTTCAGCTGGTTGCTCTCAAGTACTTTGGTTGCAGAACCAATTGCTTGATTATGGTTATAATTTCCTTCAAAACCCCATTTATATTGATAATTTAGCTGCTATGTTTATCACTACTAATCCAGTTCAACATAGCAAAACAAAGCATATTAAAATCAGATACCATTTTCTAAGAGATGCTTAGAAAAGGGTTTAATCAAGTTAATCAAAGTGGATACAACAAATCAGCTTGCTGATTTATCGCTAAAACCTTTTATTTAGTTACATTTAATTTCTAATTGAGTCTTTGGGCATGATTAACTTAGATTTATCATTATCAACAAAGAAAAGCATGTGACTGTCCTTGTGAATAGTAATCTATAAAATCCAAAAACATTCAGAAAACCATACAAAAATACAAAAATATAGTCTTTCTTTATTATGTCTTTTGTTTTAGCATGTCATATGTTAGGAAATGATAGTACACTATGCCTTTGCTTACTTCTTGTGTAATTAACTTAATTTAAATCTGATCAAAAGTACTTTGATATATGAGTAGGTTCATCTTGAGTGGAAAGTACACTAAGAGCATGCCTAACATAATAAAAAGGTGACTGTTTATAGGAAACTCTATTTTAAGGATCAAGCAAGTAAGTCTTATCCTGATGTGATCAAATCACTCACCCAAGCACACTATGTAAAACACTTTATAACTTCTATCTTTGCAAATCATATTCCCTCTGTTTTGTGTAAACAAAGACCTAGGTTTATGAACACACTGGTATACATCTGTAACCAACCGATGTATAGAGTATGATCCTCATCATCCCTCTGTTTTGGGTAAACAAATACATGGGTTGAAGGCACCTCTGTTTTACGCAAGTAAAGACATAGTGACCTGATGATGATCATATCTAAGTTTTCAAAATAATCCATTATGATCGATTGTATATTATCTAGAGAGCTTTAGCAACAAAGCATTAATGAGACATCAAATTTGTCTCAACATAGAATTTATAACTTAATGTACATAGTTTCTAAGTGTGAAAAAGTGATGAATTGACTCACAAACGGAGGACAAACCCTAATGTGAATTGAATGTGGAGCACATAACAGTTAATCTCTAATAAACATTAAAACATGATAAACAACATGCCTAGTTGATACAATACTCTTGTTTGGATTTAAGTGGAAATACATGCTTGCAATCATGACTAGAATCAGGTCATATTTCGTCAAACAAATCAAACAGGAAGAAGCTTAGTGCCATAGTATGATCCCCTTATATATATGCATGTACATAATAATTCTTTTATTTTTGTTTCATTTCTTTTACCTTAGTAGGTTTCATAACCTTTAGACTGTCATATGCTTTTCATGCTATTCTTATAATAAATTAATATTGAATGCAACATCTTATCAATAATCATAAATTTAGGGGGAGTAGTTAATGCGTGAAAACAATAAAATCTGAATTTTGATAAAAAAATCTAAGAAGGAATTGGAGCTTGAGCACTAACTTGGCTGCATGATATATGAAGTTTCAAACGGTGCATTCTCAGCATCAGCAGAAGTACAGTGCAATTTTGGAATCAGCAGAAGCTACAGTGTGAAACTTAACCAACTAAAATATGACCATCGGTAGAATTTGTAAACTACGGATGTGTTAATATTTTAAAAGTATATTCTATGATCATAGAGTGTTAATCTAAGGATAATCAAGTTATACTTCAAATTCTATTTCAGCTCTTGATGGTTAGGCATCCGCAGATGTTATGCATCCGCAAATGTCCTACGGAAGAACTGAAATCTACGAAATAAATAAATTCCACGGAAGGGTAAAAGGAAGTGGGACCCACTTCGTTAAATAAATGAAATAAATGTGTCCGAGTAAGTGTAAATGATGCTTTTGACCTAAATGTTCATTATTCACTTTCTCAGAGCACTTTTCAGACCTAGAAAAGCGCACACATCAAACATTTTTCCCTCTTTCATAAACATTCAAAATTACAGAATCAAAACATCAAACAAACTCATAAAATTGATTTCAGATCATTGTTTTGAAGGTAAAACATCTTATCATCATCAATAATGAACTGTTTGATTCATGGTTATCATTAAAATTGCCCATATTCTTATGTCTGTAACATTGATACTAACCTAATCTTCATCATTTTATGTACAGATGACAAGTAGGTTTGCAAGAGAGCACAATGTATGTGCATTCCTAAATCCTGATGACCCTATATCGGAAGGGTGTCGGGATATCATTAGATACCTACGATGATCCAGGCTCTTCTATGCCTTAATAACAGAGCCTGTGATTCATCAAGCACACATCATTGATTTATGGAATTCAGGTCGAATAGAGCAAGTTGGAGAATCTGAAGTGATAGTTTGCTGAAATCAAAAATGAAAAGATGAGAGTTGATGAACAAACTATCATAAGGGCACTTGAGCTATGAGAATAAGAAGTTGGTCATCCGGATGTATTTAAGAATGAATACATAGAGAAAGTGTTCTATCTGATAGGATATGATGGTGACTTTGACAAGGGCGAGATAAAGAATGGGAGACTATGCTAGCCATATAGATTCTTATGTCATACGTATCTAAAGTGCATCTCTAACAGGAAGTCTGGGCTTGATGGATTCTCTAGGCACATTTCATCTGGAATCATTGGCATCTTTGAGGGAAGGACATACAACTACTCAAAGTACATTTTCAGTTGTCTGAGTGACCACATCATAGTAAAAAAGGATGATAAGATGTATATGTTCCCAAGGTTCCTACAACTGATCATCAATAGTGAAATGGCTGGGATAGCAAGGGATGGTGATGTGTTTGTCCAAGCACATTTGGGTAAATGCATTTTGAACAAGATTAGTGGTAAATACCAAGGGGAAGACATGCCAATGTTTGCTCATATGGTGGATGCTAATGCCGACATCCCACAAGAACTAGTAAATACCAAAAGAATTCATCTGCTAACACTGTGTAAGCCTCACATTCACCTCATTATTCACATTCACCTCATTAATCACCCATTCACCAACATCATCAATCTCCACAACATCAATCACCAGCCAGTCTAAACACCCTACCCATCTCACCTATCCAACATGAATTATCACCACAATCTCAATCAACTAGTCAAAACACCCAGCCAATCTCTCGAATTCTCACTCAATCACCTAACCCTCAACAACCTTAAACTCCTCAACATCAATCTCATGAGAGTGTTCATACTGAGCCTATCCCTGATACTCAGTCTCAAAACTCAGTTCACTGTAGTGAGACTAGGTTGGTATCTCAAGCTAGCACCATTCCACTCTCAATCACCAAATCACAAAACCTAGTGTTGTCTAATGACACTGAACCAACATCTCCAATCCTTGATCTTCAGCACCAACTACAACAACCTCATCAAGAGAAAACAGATCAAGCTATTAAGTCCAGCCCAAGCTCAGCAAATACAGCCCCTACTTATGTCAATGATGATGAGACTGCTGTTGAACATGAAGAAGGAGAAGAAGAAGGCAACTATGTTGATGTAATTTCTTATCATGAAGATGAATTGAGTGAGGATGACATCCTTGTTAAGAAACGTTTCCTGTGGCTGAGTATAATAAACTTATAATCAAGTCAAATAAAAGGAAAGAAAGAATATAAGAATTTAAGGGATTGATAAAGCAAAAGGATGAGCAGCTAAAACAACAATAAGCATCACTGAAAAGACTAAGAGAAGATGTTCAAACTAACAATAAAGTAATTGATGCACTGCATGAACTAAAGAGAGAAATAAAAAAGAAGATAAGTGACCTTGAGTCAAATGCCACTACATCAAAACAGCCAAAAGAATCTTCTGAGACATTAAATCAAATAATACAATATTCTAGAAAAAGAAAGTATTTGGGGTCCTTTAAGAAGGAAGTAATTGAGGTTGAAGACTCACTCAAAAGATCATGATCCATGTCCCCTGAACACACTCCTTCAGTAGATTTATCTACTATGAAGACTATTTCTCATAAGGATAGTGACAGTGATGATGAATGGAATGAGATTATCAAGATGGACTCTCCAAAAGAACAAAAAGATTCAAAAGCTGATGACCTACTAACCACAAAAGACATAGTGGAGGAGAGGTCTCAATCAACTATGTTTATGACCCTGATCAACCATGGGTTTTCATATAACATTGTTGAGAGGATGAATCTGACTGAAATGAAAGATCAGTTGAAAGAGCTTGAGCTTGCAAGATTGATGGTCCCCAATTGTAACTATGAAGCATTCACAACTTTTCAATCAATTCAATAAATCAAGAAAGACTTGGATCACTGTGAAACAAAAAAGCTGAGAAAATACAATATGACCTGCTGGCTACAAGGTGTTGGATCTTGTATGCCCAAGACACATACAAGATTGAAGTGGTTAGTACGTTATGACCAAGTCGGGTCATACCCAATAACAAGCTAAACAAACAGCAATAAATATTCATTTGTTGATGAGATCAAACAAATATATATTGACACCATTTTAGAAAATAGGTTTTCTAGAACTTTGCTTTTGTAAAAGAAAAACATTATGTGGATAATTTGTTCATGAGAAATTATTTGTTTCATTATTTAAGTGTGTTAAATAATGACAAATAATAGAGTGTTAATGTTGTAAAATTAAAAGATGTTTTAATTTTATAATCTTAAGGGTTTAAGTGTATTAAAATTTATAAAACAAAAAAAATAGGAGGGAACCCAATTTCATTTAGGATTTCGGCCGCCCCTAAGGGCCTTGGATTCCTCTTAGTCTTGATTGAATACAAGACTTTATTTTAGCTTGCACTTTTCCCCTAACTAATACGCCTTCTCTCCTACATGCAAAGTTCTTATTTTCTCTCTTCCTTCTCTCCAAAATTCGAATTCTTGGTTGATTTTTGAAGCTATTCCTGACTGAACATTGAAGCTCATTAGCTGATTTTTGGGTTCTAAGAGAAGGAGTTGGGTCTTGGTGTTATACTACCTAACAAGTAGGTATTTGGAAGGGCTTGTGGGTATTATAACTTGAGGCTTTCTCTCTTGGGGGCTGAACATTCAAGAACATCATCATCATCTTCTTCATCTTGTCCACTATAGCATCTTGTGCAAGAAAGGTTGTATCAATGAACTCCCTATGGTTGTTGTTTTGAGTTTTGATAGCATACTATTTCACATATATTGTTGATCCATGTTCTTGGGTTTTGTTTATGATTTAAAATGGTAAAAATTTCAGATTATAAACCACATGTTAAAACCCTTTTTCCGCTGTGTTTTTATAGTTTAAATGGTTAAACTAGTCTTGTTTTACATGTGACAAAACCCAACAATGGCATCTAGAGCCGGGTATGTGGAATATGTGCTTCAAAAGTTCTTGTAAAATTAGTTTTCATGGACTTTTTCAACCCATTAGGGGCTGTTTTGTTGTGGTTGTATGAATCCCTTATGTTTCAAGGTTTAATCTTACATGCTTTAGTATAAACCTTGAAAGATTAAGATCAATTGGTTGATTGTGTTGTTTGGACAAAATCCTAAAGTTTTGGTTCATGTTGGCCAGAACCTTAAGGTTATAATAAGGGGTTCATTGTTGTTCTTGGATGTTGAATATGTTTCATATTTTAGTGCATAACATATCCTTGGCCTTATGTGTTTTGGATTTGGTTGATTGTGGTTTGTCATGTTGGTTTTGATTCTTGAAAGGGTTGTAATTTTGTGTTTGTATTTTGGGTTGTAATTTATTTATTCATTTGGTTATGTAATAAATAGATTAGGTGCATTTCTTTTATTAGAAAAATTGTATTACGATATGATTTTGTAAAAGAAGATGCACAAGATGAAGACCCAAAGAAGGACATAAAAGACATGGACACTTGAAGCCTTTTGGATGTGGATTCAAGTGGGAGTTCATGGACATATGTTGATGTGTCATCTTAACCCTTAGGAAAGACCTTATGACAATACTTGTGATGGCAAACAAGTGTGGTCAACTTAGTGGCTATGGTTATGCACTTATGTTTGTATGATTTTGCTTGTTTGGATGTTTGATTGTATGGTTGTTGTTTGATATTTGGATATACATATCAAACTCATTAACAAACTTAACAAGCTGAAAATTGATGGTTCTTTATCTTTAAGTGATTAATAAAGGGTTATTAAAAGTATTAATGATTCTAATAAAAGGGGTTTTATTAAAAATGAACCATAAGGTACCTTGTATTCGAAAGCATGCAAATATAAAGTACATAGAGTTTTCTAAACTAGTATTATGAAAACTTCAAATTTCTTTTATAAACAAGTTAAACACCATCCTTTTGCACAACACTTGAGTCACTTGGAAATTCTTAATGGGATAAAGGTCACCTAACCATTTTAAGGGAACTTGTGATTTGAGGTGGGGATACCATATTTGTGGGATAAAGATCACCTAACCACCTATGTTGGAAAACTCACATGTGTGTGTAAGTAGGGTAACTTGATTTGCAAACCATGTTTAATGGATCACCTATAATATGGTTTACAAAGGTGTTGATGGGATAAACGTGCCGACCACACATACGATGTTTAAGTCGATCCCATACCCTAGAAGTTGCGAAGGGCTGCAATTATCAAAACGTTGACTACCTTGTTAATTTAAATAATGGGATAAAGGTCACCTAACCACTATTTAAATTTAACGTTGGATTCTAGATCTTAAAATTGTGTAAGACACTTATAAGGGTTTTAATTGTTAAATATGAATGATATCGAAAATACTAAAATTGAACTTTGTTAAAATTTTGTAGATGGCCACCAACAATAATGAAAACAATGATATCCCGTCCACTCACTCACTATCACTAAGAACCATTCTCCAAAAGGAGCGTCTAAACCACAATAACTATATTGATTTTGTTTTGAAACTTGAGAATTGTTCTCAAGCAAGATAAACGATCATATGTTTTAGACGATCTGATTCCCGATCAACCTAATGAGGAGGATGAGGAGGCCTTTATGAATTAGGTGAAATACACAGAAGACTCGGTCCAAGTGTCTTGCCTCATGTTGGAAAGTATGACTCCGGTTCTCCAAAAGGAGTATGAACATCATGGAGCATACGACATGATTACTCAGTTGAAGGAAACGTTCCAACAACAAGCAAGGGTAGAGCACTTCGAAATGGTTCGAGCACTCCATGCATGTCGTATGGATGACACCCAATCTGTTTCATCTTATGTATTTAAGATGAAAAGTCACATTGATCGCCTCGAAAGGCTAAATTATCCCGTCTCGAAAGAGTTGGCTACGGATTTGATCCTCAAATCTTTGTCAAAGAGGTTTGACAACTTTGTCATGAATTGGGTGGGACAAGAACATAAGTGAGCTGCACTCTATGCTCAAAACTGTCGAGGCGGCCATGGGAAAAAAGGTTTTACCCATTCTCACCATCAATGAAGGTGGGAACAAGAAGAGGCCTCACCCCGCACCCAAGGCAAATGTTGCCAAGGGTAAGGGGTATGTTAGGGGAACGGGAAAGGGAGTGGTAAGAGCGCCGCCACCAAAACAAGCGGAGAAGAAGCAAAAGGTTGCTTCAAATGACCCATGCTTCAAGTGTGGGAAGATTGGACATTAAGCAAGGAATTGTCCAGTCCATCTCAAAGAGTTGCAAGCTAAGAGGGATGCCGGGCAAACCTCGGGTACAATTTACATGATTCATATTGATCTAAATTTAATATCCTCTAATAAATAGGTATTGGATACCGGATGTGGAACTCACATTTGCAACTTAATGCAGGGGTTCAAAAGAAGTAAGAACTTCAAGAAATGGGATGTTAGCCTCTACATGGGGAATGGGGGCGAAAGTTCAAGTTGAAGGCCGAGGGGACTACATCTTGAAGCTTCCAAATGGTTTGGAAGTAATTTTGAACAATATAATATTTTGTATGCTCCTAGTTTGACTAGGAACATTATTTTTGTTTCCTAATTAAGACAATATGGTTATGTTTTAACATTTATCGAAAATGAAATTTATGTTTCTTTAAATGGCATATTTTATTTTAAAGCTATTCCTATTAATGGTATTTATGAATTGTTCGTGAAAACACATTATATGATAGCTCATTGTACCAAACCACCACTAAGAAACTCAAATTGGATTTGAGTGATAGCTATCTTTGGCATTGCCGTCTTGGTCATATAAACAAGATACGCATACAAACACTTCAAAAGAATGGTCTTTTAAAAGCAAGTGAATATGTTTCATTTGATGTATGTGAATCTTGTTTACAAGGTAAAATGACTAAGGCACCTTTTAGTGGTAAACCCGAAAGGAAAAAAGATTTATTAGGCATCATACATTCGGATGTATGTGGTCCTTTTAAGCCAATGACTAGGTACCATGAAAGATACTTCATTACCTTTACCGACGACTATAGTCGATATGGTTATGTGTACTTGTTAAAACACAAAGATGAAGCTTTTGAAATGTTCAAAATCTTCCAAAATAAAGTAGAAAATCAGCTCAATAAGAAAATAAAAATTCTCCGCACCGATAGAGGAGGTGGATACCTAAGTGATGCTTTTAGAGATCATCTTAGAAGTTGTGGTACTGTCTCACAACTATCTCCACCAGGAACGCCACAACATAATGGTGTGTACAATAGGAGAAATCGAACTCTATTGGATATGGTTCGATCTATGATTGCTAAAAGCTCATTGCCTCTATCATTTTGGGGTTTCGCTTTGCTCTCAGTAGCTCATATTTTGAATATGGCCCCAACCAAGAAAGTGGAAACGACACCTTTTGAAATATGACATGGAAGGGTTCCATCACTATCATATTTAAAGGTATGGGGTTGTGAGGCTTATGTTAAGACTCCCACCTCAAACAAGTTAGAAAGTCGTTCCTATAAGTGTATCTTCATTGGATATCCTAGAGATTTTATGGGATATTATTTCTATGATCCATTGGAACAAAAGGAGTTTGTTGCCAAGAAGGCTGAGTTCTTAGAAGCTAAGTTCCTTACGGAAGGAACTAGCAGTAGAACTGTGGATCTTGAGGAGTATCAAAAACCACAAACCAATAAACGTTTGGTTGACACTAGCGATCAACATGGGGATGTTGAGAATGATCAAGTGGTTGATCAATACACATAAAACGTTCACAGATCTAGTAGAATTAGTAATCCACCTGAAAGATACGGATTTTTTGTAGATGGATGCTATGTGGTAGAATCCAATGAACCAACCACTTATCATGATGAAATGTCCAATTTGGATTGTGACAAATGGCTTGAAGCCATGAACGTTGAGATGCAATCCATGTATGACAACCAAGTATGGGACTTGGTTGAACCACCTCTTAACTCTAAAATAGTTGGTAGTAAGTGGGTTTTCAAGAAGAAAATCGATATGCATGGAAACTTGGATACTTATAAAGCTAAACTTGTAGCAAAAGGTTTCACTCAAACTCAAGGGGTTGATTATGATGAGACCTTCTCACCTTTTGCAATGCTAAAGTCTATTAGGATATTATTTGGCATAGCTACTCATTATGATTATAAGATCTGGCAAATGGATGTCAAAACCGCTTTTCTAAATGGATATCTTGAGGAAGATGTCTATATGGTTCAGCCTGAAGATTTTGTCAATCAAAAGCATCCTAATAAAGTATGAAAGTTAAAGAAATCAATATATGGATTAAAGCAAGCATCACAAAGTTGGAATCACCATTTTGATGAAGAAATAATCAAATTTGGGTTCATCAAAAATGCTGATGAAGCATGTGTGTATAAGAAAGCTAGTGGGAGCATCATCACTTTCCTAGTATTGTATGTCGATGACATCCTTCTATTTGGAAATGACATTCCAACCATGAAAGGTGTAAAAGCCTGGCTTGGAAATTGTTTCTCCATTAAGGACCTTGGTGAAGCCGCCTATATTTTAGGAATAAAGAACTATAAGGATAGATCAAGGCGGTTGATAGGATTTAATCAAAGTGCATACATTGACAAGATCTTGAAAAGGTTCAAGATGGAAAACTCTAAGAAAGGTACGATACCTATCCAAAGAGGAACAATATTGAGTAAGACTCAATGTCCAAGCTCAAAGGATGAGCAAGACAAAATGAAAGGAATCCCGTATGCATCAGCTATAGGATCCATCATGTATGCAATGATATGCACTAGACCGGACGTGTCATGCGCTTTGAGCATGACGTGCCGATACCAACGAAATCCTGGAAGCAGTCATTAGATGGTTGTTAAGAACATACTTAAGTACCTAAGGAGGACTAAAGATATGTTCCTAATCTATGGATCTGGTGAGGTGGAACTCGTACTAAAGGGTTACATGGATGCGAGCTTCCAAACTGATCGGGATGATTCACGATCACAATCGGGGTACATTTTCATCTTGAATGGAGGAGCGATCTCTTGGAAGAGCTCTAAGCAATATGTGGTGGCATTATTAACTATAGAGTCAGAATACATTGCCGCTTCGTTAGCAGCTCTGGAAGCTACATGGTTAAAGAAGTTCATTGCCGATCTAGGGGTTGTCCCTTCCATTCAGGACCCCTTAGAAATCTTTTGTGATAACGAGGGTGCGAATGCTCAAATCAAGGAACCCCGTGCACATCAAAAGACTAGGCATATTGAACGAAGATTCAACTACATAAGGGATGAAGTTGAAAAGGGAAAAATATGTACTCGCAAAGTTCACACGGATCAAAACATTGCGGATCCACTCACGAAGCTTCTTGAAAAGGAAAAGCATGAAAGTCATACGTGAGCCATGGGACTTCAATATTCTAGTGACTGGATATGATCTCTAATTTCTGTATTGAGATATTGTAACCCTTTATTACTTGAATAAATTATTTGATTACAATGAGTCAACTAATATTCCTATTTTGTATGTTTAAAATCCATGAGTAGATTATTGTTGGACCAAAAGAACCAATAAGCCTGATCAGAAAAACCTTTAAGTCCCACAAACATCATAACAACTGCTCAAGGCTTTATCAGTTGATGACAACAACTGAAGACTTCATCACCTGCAGTTCAAGTACTGAAGATATCAGATGAAGTTCAAGTGCTGAAGACATCAGCTGAAGTTCAAGTACTGTAGATATCAGCTGAAGTTCAAGTACTGAAGATATCAGCTGAAGTTCAAGTGCTGAAGACATCAGCTGAAGTTCAAGTACTGAAGATATCAGTTGAAGTTCAAGCACTGAATACATCAGCTGAAGTTCAAGTACTGAAGACATCAGCTAAAGTTCAAGTACTGAAGACTTCAGAGGTTGTCACAACAGCTGAAGTAGTACTCTTTAGTTGTTGTGATGGTTTTCCTTTTCAGTAGTTTTCTTTCAGTAGTTTTCTTATTTTAAAACGTATGAAGAGCCTGTTCTTCAGGCGTTGTAGTTTAGTAGTTGTAGTTTCAGTAGTTATGTTAGTTTACGCTTAGCTTTTGTAAGAAGATGTCAGCTATTGTAAGACATCTTCAGTAGTTTAGTTATCTTTCAGTAGTTGTTGTAATAAAGGTTAGATGTCACTATCAAGTGACATCAGCTGACGTCACTTTTCTTATAAAAGGGAGGATGACCTAATTTTGTAATTGCCGAAGCGTGTGATTGAATGAAATATTCCTTTTTGCAGAAATACTTTCTCTCTCTATAACCGTACTGTTCCATTGCATTATCATTTGTATTCTTGCTTGAATTTGTCTAATTCTTATACAATTCCGCTGCAAATCCTAATCTAATTGATCAAACGAGGTCTGAGATCCTTTCTGTAGGATTCTATGTGCCCAAGACACGTAGAATATTGATGTGGTTAGTACGTTATGATCCAAGTCGGGTTATACCCAATAACAAGCTTAGCAAACACCAATTAATATTTAATTGATGATATGATCATGCAATTAAATATTTACACCAATTTAGAAAATTGGTCTTCTAAATAAGTTGCATATGAGAGGGAACAACTTATTAGGATATTTTGTTCAATAATATTATTTGAAATGTCATTTAAATTAGTTAGATGACATCAAATAATAATGAGAAATTATAACTTATAAGTTAAATGGTTAATTGTATAAGTTATATAACTTGTACATGCAATTAAATGGTTAATTGCATGTCTAGTTAAAAGGCCATTTTAATATATGAATTTGTGATATAATTTAAAGGGGGGAAACCCTTTTAATCTAAAATTTCGGCCGCCCCCCTTAGAACTCTCATTGATTCCTTTGTTTTTGAGAATCACACACATCATAAGTGCTCTTAGGGTCTTCATTTCTCTACACATTTCTCATTGCATGCAAAAGACACAAAACTCTCTTCCTCTCTCTCTCTAGTTACGGAACAAGGCAACAGCCTTAGAGGTTTTGAAAATCAATTTTGTGTTCATTTTGGTGGTGATTCTACCTAACAAGAAGGGGTTTGCAAGGAGGCTTGGGGTATACAAGCTTGAGGGCTCCTAATCTTGAAGTCTAGGCCAATTTGAAGCATCAATCATCCTCCGTCTTTGATCGGTTTTTTGCTGCTGAAAAGGTAGTAATCACAGCTCATTGTGGCTGTGATTTTATGTACATTTACATAAGTTCATAGCTTGTTTATTCACATATTATGATCCTTTGATTTTGGGTTTGTTTTAAAACATATGTATGTCAAAAGGGAACACGTTTTTCAGCTTATAAACTTAGTTATAATGCTAAACTTCCGCTGTGTTTTCAGAAAGTTTAAAAGGTTAAACTTGTTTTTGTGTTCTATCAAACCCATCACTTTCAATTATTTACTAAGAACGTCCGTAGTTATTCATACTTGTGGCAACAAGTATGAAGGTAAAACTATTATGAACTTGGATTGGTAGATATTCATATGGGTGAATATAGAGCAAAGGGTTGTTGCCAAAGTTCATAGATATTTATGGGATGCAAATATTGGACTGACCTGCATCTCAAACATTACTACATAAAATCTTCTTGATTGATCATATGTAATTTTGAGTAAAGGCGAACATCATTTGGTATCCTCTGACCTGAGATACATATTGGGTCTCGATATTTACCAAATATTATACTTTGACAAAGTTCTTCACTGTTCTGAAACATGGCAGTACATATGTCTGAGTTCAGGTATGATATAAGGCAATTGTGAGAGACGTATGTGGTCATGATGGGATTTGTCCCTCTTATTCGTTGAGAGTAAGATGTCTAAGGCATGATAAAGTTAAATCAATAGAAATGATCACTCTGTGTCTATAGGATTTAACATGACATCTGTGACAAAAGGATAGATGATTGATTCACCTAAAAACTTTCGAGTATGGTACTTGAATATGATGATGTTATTGAATGGCACCTAGTCATACGTATTAAGGGTAGTAAACCGTTGTTAGGCGGAATTTACTGCTTGCATCAATCTTCTATGAAACTTGTGCAAGTGGGAGATTGTTGGATCTTGTATGCCCAAGACACATACAAGATTGATGTGGTTAGTACGTTATGATCCAAGTCGGGTCATACCCAATAACAAGCTAAACAAACAACAATAAATATTCATTTGTTGATGACATCAAACAAATATATATTGACACCATTTTAGAAAATAGGTTTTCTAGAACTTTGCTTTTGTAAAAGAACAAAATTTTATGGATAATTTGTTCATGAGAAATTATGTGTTTCATTATTTAAGTGTGTTAAATAATGACAAATAATAGAGTGTTAATGTTATAAAATTAAAAGATGTTTTAATTTTATAATCTTAAGGGCTTAAGAGTGTTAAAATTTATAAAACAAAAAAATGGGAGGGAACCTAATTTCATTTGGGATTTCGGCCGCCCCTAAGGGCCTTGGATTCCTCTTAGTCTTGATTGAATACACGACTTTATTTTAGCTTGCACTCTTCCCCTAACTAATACTCCCTCTCTCCTACATGCAAAGTTCTTCTTTTCTCTCTTCCTTCTCTCCAAAATTCAAATTCTTGGCTAATTTTTGAAGCTATTCTTGGCTGAACATTGAAGCTCATTGGCTGATTTTCAGGTTCTAAGAGAAGGAGTTGGGTCTTGGTGTTATACTACCTAACAAGTAGGTGTTTAGAAGGGCTTGTGGGTATTACAACTTGAGGCTTTCTCTCTTAGGGGCTGAACATTCAAGAACATCATCATCATCTTCTTCATCTTGTCCACTGCAACATCTTGTGCAAGAAAGGTTGTATTAATGAACTCCCTATGGTTGTTGTTTTGAGTTTTGATAGCATGCTATTTCACATATATTGTTGATCCATGTTCTTGGGTTTTGTTTATGATTTAAAATGGTAAAAATTTCAGATTATAAACCACATGTTAAAACCCTTTTTCCGCTGCGTTTTTATAGTTTAAATGGTTAAACTAGTCTTGTTTTAGATGTGACAAAACCCAACACAATGTCATAACTATAAAATGCATGAGATTAATGGAATAACAGTTGGTGAGCTTAGAAGGATGATGGAACATGTAATGAATGTTGAGCTTGAAACCAGTGTGAAACTCCGGACTAAAGCTCCAAACCCAGCTGTAGAGCATCACAACAAAGACCTTGCTGAGCCTATCACTGTTCAATGTAAAGACAACACGAAAGGAAAGATAAACTGATTAGAGAACCAAGAGAAGTGATATCTGGCAAAGTATGACCACTTGGAACAACAGTTAGAGAAATCACAGAACATAAATCTACTTTGATAGAGTTGTTTGATCAGCTCACAACTCCCAGCTCTGTGGAAGAAAATAGGATCATGGTCTGGAAATATGATCCAGACTGGGATTGTGCAGTCATAAACAGAACATCAGGAAGGATTCAATACTTCCTTGATGTAGAACAAGTATTGTGCCTGCCTGAATATGACATAAAGGATCTATAAAGTTTAATCATCACTAACTATCCAATTCACCCAAGAGGAAGAGATTTCTCTACATTAGTGGGTAAATTAAACACTAAGTTTAGAGATGATGTGCTAAAAGAAGCAAAGAGAGAGGATGCTGAACAGAAGAGAAGAATACAAGGTCTGAAAAGGTTTAAATCCAATGCCTCTAAATTGGTTGATATGAATTTTTAAAGAGGATAGGATACAACAATAGAAAAATAAAAGCAATAAATTCAATTGATGGAAATCAATACACACATCCTATCATAGAGTGGGGTTATGTTGAGAAGACAAAAGAGCTAGTGCTGCTGACGAATGCAGAGAACAAGAAAGCTGATCGGATCAGGATCTTTGATCCTGTGGAAATCAAGTTGCTCAATCCTAGCGACACTTCATACTTACATGACAAATTCTTCCCAAATCTGACTGAGGAAAGAGCTCAGAATGATCTATTACTACATGTGCATATGATACAAGTGATTGACAAACTGTATGCCAAGGCTTACAAGAGAAGAAGATATGAGGCAGGGATTTTGATAGGGTCTAACATCAAGGAAGTGAGTGAGCTGAGGATCTCAGAGCAAGATGATTTGGAAATAGTCCCTAATAACAATGTTTTGGAAACTCTTACAACTGAAGAAGATGTTCTGGGGCTCAGTTTTGAAACTTTATAGAAGATTAGCAAGATGAAGACCAACTACAAGTATGATGATCAAAAGACTGTTGTCTCATACTTCTACAACAAAATTATAGAAAGAGTGAAGGAGCTTTCAACTTTGAAGAACTGATAACAAGTGTCGAAGCCTAAGGGGGAGTATTGTTAGATGTAGGAACCATAGATCTAGATCATTTTGTATAGGCTTAGAACTTTAATCAATACTTGTAATGAATGATTGTAATTCATTATTTTGATGTATGCATTATGTATATTGGTTAACCCATATGTGTGCTGATTTATGTGTATGATGGCAGGTAAAAACATTATGCTTGGTCAATTTGTGAAATCGACTAAGTGTAAGAAACATCTATGGATGAACATTTTTGTACTTCCATAGATATGTTTCTTACAAGACAAACATCCGAAGATGTTCTACGGATGAACATCAGTATTCACTAACGAACAAACACCACAAGAAGAAACTGAAGTGAAGACTCCTTCAAAAAAAACTGCCTTCAGAAGAACAAGATTCCTTCGGAAGAACAAAGGAGCTACGGAAGACAAAAGTAGTTGCGGAAGACCAAACACTTGGACTTACATTATACAAGTGTTACAAGTCAACAAGTCAACAAGTCAACAAGACAATTTCAAATCCTAAGAGATCCGGTGTTTCCTTAACAAATTTATAATTGTCTATAAGTATGAGTCCTAGGTTTCACATCAAAGGGAACAAGAGAGCAATTAGACGGCAAACACAAAACATCACATCGATTCACACAATTAATTCATCACAAACCCTAGCAGCCGTCACATCAATATATCACCAACATCAACACGTTCCAAGCAGTTATTATTTATCGCATTTATTATTTATTTATCTGTAATCATTAATCAGTTTTAATGAAATACTTTTCAATCAAATCTTGTTTGTTTGATTATTACGTTGATATCATTGTGTTCGTCATAGTAACATTAATTCAGTTTGATATTTATTTATAAAACAAAACAATTAAACAATGGTTAATGATCATTCCATAATCATTAACTTGATTCCATTCTCACACTGATAATTCTTGATTGCGATCCTTGGATACATAGGTATGCTAAAAAAAGAACAATTTGGAAGATGAGATTGATGAAGTTGAAGAGGAACTGAGGGTGCAAAGGGAGAAATGAACAAAGAAGAAGGCAGATAAGGGAGAGCTAGCTATTGTTACTGTAAGAAGAACAAAGCATAAACAACAAGCATTTTTTAAAACTCCTAAAAGAAGAGATGCCAGATTGGAGCTGGACCAAGATGTTATTAGAAATCTGAATGCATCTTTGGTAAATGAATTGGGGATGATAAAAAATATTTGCTAAATCAAGAACTGAGATAAAAGGAGAAAGATAAGGTGATAGAGAGCATGAAGAGTTTCATGTTAGACCAACAGGAGGTAATCAAGAGCCTACTCAAGGAAGTGAATGAGTTGAACGCCAATGTCAGCCTACCCAATCAGTTAACCCAAGCTGAGTTAGATAATCTCACTGATATATCAACATATACATTTATGAAAGTGGGAAGTTCAGCTGGGGTAGGAGAGGGCTCAAGTGTAGCAGGATTATGTGGTAGTGGTAGTGGTAATGGTGTTAGTGGATCTAGTGTTGGAGGCTCATGTGCTGATGTGAGGGTTGCCAGTGAGTTGAAAGTTCACAAAGAAAAGATTGGAGCTGGATATATTGATATCAAGGCATGAGTTATGAAAGAAAGTGGTGCAGGAAGAGTTGTAGATAATGTGAATGAGGTTGTAAAGGCTAGATTTATTGACATGGGGTTTGATATAAATGTTGATTTGACTGGTGATGAAGTGATTAGAGAAGAAGGAGATGGAGCAGGAAGGAAATATGTTGAGTTGAAGTTAATAGACGAAGAAGAGGAAATTGTGGAGCAACTAGTGGATTATGACTCTGTGCCCGGGTACTATGAGGTAGACAAGCGACCAATGACATATGTGGCTTAGATAAGTTCAACTGAAGGAGATATTATAGAGACGGACAAGGAAGACTGGTTCATTAAAGAAACAGAACCAGAATAGCTGACCCCTCTATTTCAAAATATTAAAGAACCGAGCCAAAAGGAATCTGATAAGAAGATAATTAGCGAGAAGTATAATTCTGATTTGAAATTGTTCATGATCAAGAAAAGAGGAGGAGGAATATCATACTTACATAAGAAGAAGGCATTCAAGACCTTGCCAAGATAGGATTTAAGAAGATTAGCTGAGATTCCATTACTTGATTCAAACCTATGTAAGAGAGCTATATTGCTGGAGCAAGAGATTAAAAAAGGGCTCAATGATAACATTGAAACATTTGGATACATGAAGACTGAGAGAAGGAGATCGAAGAATGACACGGATTGGGCATTTGGAAAAGGCAAAAATGTATTGAAAATGAAACCAACGAGGACTGTGAAGAAGGTGAGGGTACCCAATCCACATCCCCTAGGTTAAAGAAGTTTGAAATGTGGTTTTATGACAACAACACGGGAGAAGCGGTGATTAGATTAAAGGGTGGTGAGGAAATCAAACTATTTGACCCTATGGAGATATTTTCCATTAATGATGAGGATTTGATGGTCTTGTGTGAAAACTACATTAAAGCCGGAGTAGGAGCAGAAAGAAGGACTTAAGCAAGCCTCATCATTAGGGTTGCAAACAAGGCTCGGGGAGTTAGGGCTGAAGTCAGTGAGCTAGTAGAGAAAGTACATCAAGCTGATAAATTAAGGATGGAAGTGTAGGGTTTGCAAAACAATTTGTAAAGTTAGATGCATGGGGAGAGGAAGAGAGTTCTGCTAGAGCTAAAAGAAACACTTGTTAAAGCAGTAGAAGAGGTTCAGCATGTTGAACAAAGAGCTGGAGCTGAATCAGAAGATCAATTAGGGGAGGTCTAACCTAGGGGGACTGTTGATGATCTAGAAGAGGTTGGGCTCACCATTGTTATTGTGCTTATTTTGTTTATAAATATTATAGGATAAACATTAGTTTACTTAGTTTGTATTTTTTCGTACTTTTTGTGCCTAGTGAAGCAACGAGCGAAACTCAACTGATCTAGATCACCCAGCTAAACTGTGTTTCGTCACCGGGTGAAACTAGGTGATGGTCAAGACAGTTTCGTTGTCATGCGAAGTTATAGTTCAACTTATATATTGTAAGTTTCTTCCATTATCAGTAAGTTTTTGGCAAACCCTAGTAGTGAAATCTTGTTATTACAATTCAGTGATTATGTGTATTTGGATGGATGTTTGTTGTTATTATACTTGAGCCTTTGTTTCATCTTCATTGTGTTTGTTTGGAGATTATAGAAAATATTTGAAACTTATCTTTTGAATATTGATTGTCTAGCACTTATCAGTGAGAT
The DNA here is from genome assembly GCA_024085815.1 of Flaveria linearis. Classification (NCBI taxonomy): domain Eukaryota; kingdom Viridiplantae; phylum Streptophyta; class Magnoliopsida; order Asterales; family Asteraceae; genus Flaveria; species Flaveria linearis. Next base: position 54,198,352 of record CM044005.1, read on the forward strand.
TTGTGTCATTTCTAATATCATTTGCACTGATTCATGATCAAATGGACCAACAGTTCATAAGGAGTCTTACTATGAGTTTTGACTACTAAGACTCTATTCTACACATAGCAAGCAGTATTGACACCTCTTCCCTGAAGGTGATGGGCAGTTTAGAGTCAGAGAACATGGTTCTTGTAGCCTTAATAAGTGTCCTATTTCTCCTATCAGCAACACCCTTTTTTTAAGGAGTTCTAGGAGCACTATATTGTCTTATAATACTGTTTTCATCACAAAATGCATCAAGGATTTGGTCCTTTAATTACTTTCCTTGATCACATCTTACGATCTTCACCTTGTGATCACATTGATTCTTAATCTTTAGGGTGAAGGATCTCAAGATTTTAGGGTTCTCATCTTTACTTTTAAGAAAGAAGACCTAAGTATATCTTGTGAAGCCATCTATGATCACAAGGAAATATGAAGTTCTTCCTAAACTCATTACTCTAGTGGGGCCAAAGTCATCCATATGTAATAAGTGTAGGGGAGTAGTGATGGAGTTTATTTTCTTTGGCTTGTGAGACACCTTATGTTGCTTTCCTTTCAGATATGCAACACAATAGTCATCACTTGTAAACTCTTTCTTTGGCATTCCAGTTACCAAATCATTTTTAGATAATTTATTCATGTTCTTAAAGTTTATATGGCATATTATTTTATGCCAAATAAAAGACTCATCACTATTGGCTTTAGATAAAAAGCAAGAAACTTCTCCTGATAGGGAGGTTTCTTGCAAATCTATCTTGTACATGTTCCCTTTTCCTGGGGCTCTAAGCAAGATAGGCTCTTGAGGAATGATCACCCCGGGCTTGATAACAATGCACCCATGCTTAGTGAAGAGCATGCTATGTCTCTTGTCACAAAAATGAGATACACTTAATAGATTGTATCCAAGTTCTTTGAAAAAGTTTACCTTCTCAATACTAAGCTTAACATTTGTGACCATGACCCTTCCAATGATATAACCACCCGATTCTTCTCCAAATACAACTGTCCGTCCATCAATTTTCTCAAAGTTCTAAAGCAAAGAGCCATTGCTTGTCATGTGTCTTGAATAACCACTATTAGTGATCCATACATTTCTCTTGGTCTTTAATTGTTCCTGCACCTGAAAAAGAGATGGTTAGCTACATTTAGAAACCCTATCCTTGCTGGCCTTGAGTTTATCAAGATGAGCTGAATATAGTTTAATAGTTATTGATCGTATATGGAAGCTTTGAGGATCCTTGGTTGTTTTTGATGAAGAAACTTCAGTCACTTGGCCTTCCTTCAACTTTCACACCATCTTTAGAAGATTAGACTTGGCCTTTAGAAATTTAGAAGTTTTGATGACTTTAGAAGTTTTGGAGACTAAACCTTCAGAAGCTTTTGCATCCACTGCAGAAGACTTCAGTGCTTTGGAAGCATTCCTTTCTTCCGACACGAAACTTGCTGTCGAAGTCAATTTTGACCTATCTTCTTCTTGTTCAATTTGGAGCTTCCAAAGGAAAGTGATTTTCCTTCCGAAGTTATTTTCTTCTTCCTCTCAGAAGTCTTCTTGGTCATGTGGATGGTACTCGTGGGATTATAGATGCAATCCTTAACAAAATTAGTTGTACCGCCACACATGATGCATTCAACATGCATACTTCTGATGGTCTCCATTTTAGGAGAAGGTTGAGCTTGATCTGTTTCTAATTATTTCTTCACCTTCTTAGATGATGTAGTAGCCGTTTGATGGTGAAGCCTGCTCTTGGAGCTGGATGGTTCAGGTTGTGTAGCATTGGTGCAAATTTGATCAACCTTCTTCTCTTGACTAGGATGGTTCGATCTTGAACTAGGATTCCTGGTACTAGAGTCCATAGTTAAGTATTCAGTCTTAACCTCATCAAACCTATCAAAGATAAAGACTTGTTTTTACATGGGATTAAAGGTGGGCTTGATCTATTTGGACTCTCTTTGATTTTCTTTTAGTAGCACTAATCGAATTCTTCCTAGCTAACTTGGTCATCCTTGGTTCTTTCTTCTCTCCCGGAGTATAGTGACCCGTCTTAGGATGAACCTCCTTACTTATTTCTGGTTCATCCTTCACTATCTCGTCTTCATCTTCATACTCTTCCTAGATAGGATCAATGAGGGGTAGCTCATCTTCACTAGTTTCACACTTTGGAGATTTGATAGATAATAATGTGTGTGGAGGAGCTATCTCACTTGATCCTAGTTCATTCATGTTTTGATAACAAATCTTTGCATGCAAGGATGAAGATATGATGTTCTTGAAGGTTTTTTCTTCAAGAACATATTTTTCTACCCTAGCTTTTGCTGATCACAAGCTCAGCCCAACATTCAATTAACTTGGTAATGAGATCTTTGATTTGAGTCATATAATTTATGTCCATATGCTTAAGAGTAGAAATTGTTTTCTCTAAATCTTCAATTTTAATTTTATAGTGATTTTCTACTCTTTTGAAATTAGTTTTTAAATATTCAAAGATTCAAGGTCAAATCTCACTTCTAAGTTAAAGGTGTAGGATTCTGTTTGCCCAAGACACTTAGAAAATTGATATGGTTAGTACGTTATGATCCAAGTCGGGTTATACCCTATAACAAGCTTTGCAAACACAACCAATTATTCAATTGATGCTATGATCATGCAATTAAATAATAACACCATATTTAGAAAACAAGCTTTCTAAATAAGTTGCATGTGAGATGAAACAACTTACTAGGATATGTTGTTCAAGAGTGTTACTTAGTGTTATTTAAGTTGGTTAGATAAAATTAAGTGATAAAAAGGTGTATAAGTTATACAATTAAATTGTTAATTGTACAACTTATAAGGGACTAGACAATTAAAATGTAGATATTAAGTTTTTGGGGGAAATGATCTTTTGAAGATCACATTTCGGCCGCCCCTCTATCCAATGAAGGGTCTCCCTTTTCTTGTAAACTACATCTTTTAATTGCTAGTCCAAGACTCAAGTCTCTCTCTCTTTTTTCATACATGCAAGAACACAACTCAAAACCTCTCCATCTCTCTAGAATTCTCGGAAATTCAGCAGCTTTTGGAGGGTCTTTGGAGTGCATTTTGGTGTTGTTCTCCCTAGCAAGAAAGTGTTTTGCTTAGAGCTTTGGGTATACTAGCTTGAGGGGGTCCTTCCTTGGAGCCTTGGCCGAAAATTTAGCATCCAAACACTCTCTTTTGGTCGAGATTTCAGCTGGAACAAGGTAGTTAATCACCGCTCTATGTAGCTGTGATTTTATGTATACTTTCATCATGTTCATAGCTTGTTAATCCACATAAATGATCCTTATTGTTATGGGTTTGTTTCTTTGTAGATTAGTCATTATAAAACATGATTTAAGGCTGAAAATCCATGTTTTAAATACATAAATATCCACTGCGTTTTCTGAAATATCAAGAGGATAAAACGGTTTTATCTTTAAACAAACCCTTCAATGGCATCAAGAGCCGGTTATGTGGATAACTTGCTTGTTCTAGTTCCTTAAAATCGGTTTTAATGGATTATAATCAACCTATTAGAGGCTGATTTTGGCTGATTTTGTAAACCCCAAGTCTTTCAAAGTTAAATCATCATGCTTATGATTAAACTTTGAAAGATAGCCATGTTTATTGGATGATATGTTTGATTGTTGTTTGTTTGGACAAACAAACCCAAATTTTCAGTTTATGTTGGCTGAAAATTTAGGGTTTCATGGGGTTTATTTTGGTTATTGAATGATGATTGTGATTGTTCATATGATAGTGCATAACCTAGATTTGGCCTCATGTTTTGGATGATTGGAATGGTTGGATATATTCATTCAATTGGGTTGTAATTTTGTGTTTATTATTTGGGTTGTAATTATTCATTCATTTGGGATTGTAATTAATAGATTAGGTGCATTTCTTTTATTAGGAAAAAAAATGTATTAGGATACAATTTTGTAAAAGGAAGATGCACAAGATCAAGACCCAAAGATGGACACAAAGACATGGAACTTGAAGCATATGGATGCAAGTTCAAGTGGGAGTCCATGATGACCTCAATTTTGTGTTGGTTTCAACCCTTAGGAAAGACCTAATGACCACACTTGTGATGGCAAACAAGTATGGTCATAATAGTATCTATGGTTATGCACATATGTACATATGGTTGTTTATGTTTATGCTTGGTTGATTGTTTGTTGTTTTGATTGTTTGGTTGATATTTGGATATTCAAAACAAACTCATTAACAAACTTAACAAGATGAAAATTGATGGTTATTAAAGGTTAATAAAAGGTTATTAAAATGATTTAATGATTTTAAATATTAAAATAGGTTTTAATCAAAGAACCATAGGGTACCTTGTATTTGAAAGCATGCAAATACAAGTACATAGAGTTTCTAAACTAGAATTATGAAACCTCTAAACATTTAACAAACAAGTTTAACACCGTCCTTTTGCACAACACTTAAGTCATTTGGAAACTCTTAATGGGATAAAGGTCACCTAACCATTTTGAGGGAACTTGTGACTTAAGGTGGGAATACCACATTGGTGGGATAAAGGTCACCTAACCACTTATGTTGGTAAACTCACATGTGTGTGCAAGTAGGGTAACTTGATTTGCAAACCATGTTGAATGGATCACCTAAAATATGGTTTCCAAATGGTGTTGATGGGATTAACGTGCCGACTTTGCATATGATGTTTAAAGTCGATCCCATACCTCTAGAGGTTGCAAATGGTTGCAATCGTCAATCATTGACCACCTTATTAATTTAAATAGTGGGATAAAGGTCACCTAACCATAATTTAAATGTAATGTTGGGTTCTAGATTTTAATATAAAATTGACCTTAAAAGGCATTAAATATTAACATTAGCAATATCGAAAATACTAAAATTGATCTTTGTTAAATTTTGTAGATGGCCACCAATAATGAAAATCACGATAACTCATCCGCGTCAAACCAATCACTACGAGCGATCCTCCAAAAGGAACGTCTAAATCATAACAACTTTATTGATTGGTATCGAAACTTGAGAATTGTTCTCAAGCAAGAGAGAAGATCATATGTTTTAGACGACCCTATCCCCGATCAACCTAGCGAGGATTATGAGGAGGCCTTTAACGATTGGCTGAAATACACTGAGGACTCCGTCCAAGTGTCTTGTCTCATGCTAGCGAGCATGACTCCGGATCTCCAAAAGGAGTATGAACATCACGGAGCTTACGACATGATAACCCAGCTGAAGGAAACGTTCCAACAGCAAGCAAGGGTTGAGCGGTTCGAAACGGTTCGAGCACTCCATGCATGTCGTATTGACGACAACCAATCTGTTTCATCTTATGTACTTAAGATGAAAAGTCATATTGACCGCCTCGAGAGGCTAAATTGTCCCGTCTCGAAAGAGTTGGCCACGGATTTGATCCTAAATGGCCTAACCAAGAAGTTCGAGACATTCGTGTTGAACTACAACATGAATGCATGGGACAAAAGCATTGGTGAGCTGCACTCAATGCTCAAAACGGCCGAGGCGGCCATGGGTAAAAGGGTTTTACCCGTTCTCACAATCAATGAAGGTGGGAACAACAAGAGGCCTCATCCCGCACCCAAGGCAAAGGTTGCCATGGGTAAGGGACCCGTTTGGGGAAAACGGAAAGGGGTGGTAAGGGTACCACCCAAACCACAAGAGAAGAAGCAAAAGGTTGCTACTAATAACACATGCTTCAAGTGTGGGGAGATAGGACATTGGGCAAGGAATTGTCCTTTCCATCTCCAAGAGTTGAAAGCCAAGAGGGATGCCGGGCAGACCTCAGGTACAATATACATGATTCATTTTGATCTTAATGTTACATCTTCAAACACATGGGTATTGGATACCGGATGTGGAACTGATATTTGCAATTTGTTGCAGGGGTTCACAAGAAGTAGGGACTTCAAGAAAGGGGATGTTAGCCTCTTCATGGGCAATGGAACTAAAGTCTTAGTTGAAGCTTGTGGGGACTACATCCTAAGACTTCCAAGTGGTTTGGAAGTTATTTTGAAGAATGTTTTGTATGCTCCTAGTTTGACTAGGAACATTATTTCGGTATCTCAATTAAGACATTATGATTATGTATTATCTTTTATTGAAAATGATATTCATGTTTCTTTAAATGGTATGTTCTATTTTAAAGCTATACCAATTAATGGTATTTATGAATTGGTTCATGAAAATACTTTAAATAGTTCATTGTACCAAACTAACACCAAGAAACTCAAGTTGGACTTGAGTGATACCTATCTTTGGCATTGTCGTCTTGGTCATATAAACAAGAAACGTTTAGAAACACTTCAAAAGAATGGTCTTTTAAAAACAAATGAATGTGATTCATTTGATGTTTGTGAATCTTGTTTACAAGGAAAGATGACTAAGGCACCCTTTAGTGGAACTACCGAAAGGGCAAAAGATTTATTAGGAATCATACATTCGGATGTATGTGGTCCTTTTAAGCCAATGACTAGGAATGGTGAAAGATACTTCATTACCTTTACCGACGACTATAGTCGCTATGGGTATGTGTACTTATTAAGGCACAAAGATGAAGCTTTTGAAATGTTCAAAATCTTCAAGAATGAAGTAGAAAACCAACTCAATAAGTCAATTAAAATTCTCCGTACTGATAGGGGAGGTGAATACCTAAGTGATGTTTTTCAAGATCATCTTAGGAGCTGTGGGATTGTCTCACAACTCACTCCACCTGGAACACCACAACATAATGGTGTGTCTGAGGGGAGGAATCGAACCTTATTGGATATGGTTCGATCTATGATGGCTAGAAGCACATTACCTCTATCATTTTGGGGTTTCGCTTTGCTCTCCGCGGCCCGTATTCTAAATATGGCCCCAACCAAAAGGGTGGAAAGGACACCTTTTGAGATATGGCATGGAAGAGTTCCATCCCTATCATACTTAAGGGTTTGGGGATGTGAGGCTTATGTTAAGACTCCCACCCCAAACAAATTGGAAGTCCGATCCACCAAGTGTATTTTTGTTGGATATCCTAGAGATTCTATGGGATATTATTTCTATGATCCACTGGAACAAAAGGTGTTTGTTGCCAGAAAGGGTGAGTTTTAGAAGCAAAGTTCCTTATGGAAGGAGCTAGTAGTAGAACAGTGGACCTTGAGGAAGATCAAGAACCACAACCCGATGCATGTTTGGTTGAAACTAGCACTCAACATGAGGATGTTGAGGATGATCAAGGGGTTGATCAATACACATAAAATGTTCGCAGAAGTGGTAGAACTAGTAATCCACCTGAAAGATATGGATTTTTCATGGATGGATGCTATGTGGTAGATTCAGATGAACCGACCACATACCATAATGCAATGTCCAATTCGGATTGTGACAAATGGCTAGAAGCCATGAACGTTGAGATGCAATCCATGTATGACAACCGAGTTTGGGAACTTGTTGTACCACCTCTTAATTCTAAGGTAGTTGGAAGTAAGTGGGTTTTCAAGAAGAAAACCGATATGCATGGAAACTTGGACACTTATAAAGCTAGACTTATAGCAAAGGGTTTCACTCAAACTCAAGGGGTTGATTATGATGAAACCTTCTCACCTGTTGTGATGCTAAAGTCTATAAGGATATTGTTTGCCATAGCTGCTCATTATGATTATGAGATTTGGCACATGGATGTCAAAACTGCTTTCCTAAATGGATATCTTGAGGAAGATGTCTATATGGTTCAGCCTGAAGGTTTTGTCGATCCAAATCATCCTACTAAAGTGTGCAAGTTAAAGAAATCAATCTATGGATTGAAACAAGCATCGAGAAGCTGGAATCACCGTTTTGATGAGGAAGTAAAGAAATTTGGCTTCATCAAAAACGCTGATGAAGCTTGTGTGTATAAGAAGGCTAGTGGGAGCACAATAACTTTCCTAGTATTGTTAATGACATACTACTATTTGGAAATGACATTCCAACCTTGGAAGGTGTAAAAACCTGGCTTGGAGGTTGTTTTTCCATTAAGGATCTTGGTGAAGCCGCCTATGTTCTGGGAATAAAGATCTATAGGGATAGATCAAGGCGGTTGATTGGTTTGAATCAAAGTGCATACATTGATAAGATCTTTAAAAGGTTCAAGATGGAAAACTCTAAGAAAGGTACGGTACCTATTCAAAGAGGAACGATATTGAGTACGACTCAATGTCCAATCTCAAAGGATGAGCAAGATAAAATGAAGGAAATCCCATACGCATCTGCTATTGGATCCATCATGTATGCAATGATATGCACTCGACCGGACGTGTCATGCGCCTTAAGCATGACAAGCCGTTACCAGCAAAATCATGGAAACAGTCATTGGATGGCTGTTAAGAACATACTTAAGTACCTAAGGAGGACAAGAGATATGTTCCTAATCTATGGATCTGGTGACGAGGAACTCGTTGTAAAAGGTTACACGGATGCAAGTTTCCAAACCGATCGTGATAATTCTCGGTCACAATCGGGATATATTTTCATTCTGAATGGAGGAGCGGTTTCTTGGAAGAGCTCCAAGCAGGATGTGGTGGCTCAATCAACTAAAGAATCAGAATACGTCGCCGCCTCATTGGCAGCTCAAGAAGTTGCATGGTTGAAGAAATTCATTGCCGATCTAGGGGTTGTCCCTTCCATTCAGGACCCCCTAGAGATCTTTTGTGATAACGAGGGTGCGATTGCTCAAATCAAGAAACCCCGTGCTTATCAAAAGACTAGGCACATTGAGCGGAGATTCAACTACATACGAGATGAAGTTGAAAAGGGAAAGATATGTATTCGAAAAGTTCACACGGATCAAAACATTGCGGATCCTCTCACGAAGCTCCTTGAAAAGGCAAAGCATGAAGGTCATACTTGTGCCATGGGACTTCGATATTCTAGTGATTGGATTTGATCTGTAAATTTTGTATTTGGATATGTGGAACTCTCTATTATTTGAATAAAATTATTTGGTTATAATGTTTCAAATAGTATTCCAATTTAGCATGTTTAATCCATGAGTAAAATGTTTACTCTAAATGTCCGTAGTCGTTCATACTTGTGGGAACAAGTTTGAAGGTAAGACTATTATGAACTTGGATTGGTTGATATTCATAAGGATGAATATAGAGCAATGGGTTGCTACCAAGGTTCATAGATATTTGTGGGATACAAATATTGGACTAACCCGCATCTCAAATTTTACTAAATGGAATCTTATTGATTGATCATAAGTAAATTTGAGTAAAGGCGAATATCATTTGGTATCCTCTGACCTGAGATACATATTGGGTTTTGATATTCACCAAGTATTATACCATGAGCAAACTCTTCACTGTCCTGAAATAGTGGATAGTACATAAGGGTATGTTCAGGTATAACACGAGGTGTTTGTGAGAAACGTATGTAGTCAAGATGGAATTTGTTCCTCTTATTCATTGAGAGTTAGATGTCTAAGGCCTGATTAAGTTAAATCAACAAGGAATGATCATTCTGTGTCCTTGGATTTAACATGACATCTATAACAAAAGGATAGATGATTAATTCACCTAAATCATTTCAAGTAGGGTACTTGAAAGGGATGATGTTATTGAATGGCTATAAGTCATGCGTATTAAGGGTAGTAAACCGTTGTTAGGCGGTATTTACTGCTTGCATCAATCCTCTATGAATCTTGGGCAAGTGGGAGATTGTAGGATTCTGTGTGCCCAAGACACTTAGAAAATTGATGTGGTTAGTACGTTATGATCCAAGTCGGGTTATACCCTATAACAAGCTTTGCAAACACAACCAATTATTCAATTGATGATATGATCATGCAATTAAATAATAACACCATATTTAGAAAACAAGCTTTCTAAATAAGTTGCATGTGAGATGAAACAACTTACTAGGATATGTTGTTCAAGAGTTTTACTTAGTGTTATTTAAGTTGGTTAGATAACATTAAGTGATAAAAAGGTGTATAAGTTATACAATTAAATTGTTAATTGTACAACTTATAAGGGACTAGACAATTAAAATGTAGATATTAAGTTTTTAGGGGGAAATGATCTTTTGAAGATCACATTTCGGCCGCCCCTCTATCCAATGAAGGTTCTCCCTTTTCTTGTAAACTACATCTTTTAATTGCTAGTCCAAGACTCAAGTCTCTCTCTCTTTTTTCATACATGCAAGAACACAACTCAAAACCTCTCCATCTCTCTAGAATTCTCGGAAATTCAGCAGCTTTTGGAGGGTCTTTGGAGTGCATTTTGGTGTTGTTCACCCTAGCAAGAAAGTGTTTTGCTTAGAGCTTTGGGTATACTAGCTTGAGGGGGTCCTTCCTTGGAGCCTTGGCCGAAAATTTAGCATCCAAACACTCTCTTTTGGTTGAGATTTCAGCTGGAACAAGGTAGTTAATCACAGCTCTATGTAGCTGTGATTTTATGTATACTTTCATCATGTTCATAGCTTGTTAATCCACATAAATGATCCTTATTGTTATGGGTTTGTTTCTTTGTATATTAGTCATTATAAAACATGATTTAAGGCTGAAAATCCATGTTTTAAATACATAAATATCCGCTGCGTTTTCTGAAATATCAAGAGGATAAAACGGTTTTATCTTTAAACAAACCCTTCAAAAGGACCTATACATTTTCATTTTATCAATGCATTCAGGAGTAAAGAGATGTTCACCTTGCCTTCATCATGCTCAGCCATTAGTGCTTGATTTGGAGAGATATCCTCTATCTGAAAGCTCCAGTCAAAGCCTCCCTCTTCAATAGTAAGAGCAACTTGTTTTCGTTGGCTTGCTTTCTTAATTCTAGGAGCTACATCAGTGTAGCTTGGCCTGGATTGTGTTTGGACACCATTAGTCTTTGGTGCCTTACACTCTCCAGGAAAGTGTCCTATTTGGTTACAATTATAACACTTTACTTTGCTTTTATCCTGTCCAAACTTTCTACTTGTTACATAGCTTGGGAACTTTCTTCTGGTTGTCCTGTATAACTTCTTGGCTCCATGAGTGAAAAGAGCCATCTGCTGGACTATCCTCCAGGTCATCTGGATGGATACAGTCAAGGTCTTCAAGACTGAAGAGAAAGTTTTCATAACTTTCATCTAAAGACACAAATGCTTGAGATGAGCTTGGCTCTTGAAATGGGCTTCCCTAAGTGAAGCTCTCCCATCTTGTCTCCTGGAAGGTGATAAAAGGGCTTTTTTGTAAGTAGTCAGGGTAGAAGATGAGATGATGTTATTGTTCTCTACTATCCTTTTCAACCACATGGAGGGCTTAATCTGTTGATTGCTAGAAGAGCTTTTGGATGGGTTCTGCATGTTCATCTTCATCTAGTAACTGCTCAAGATACTACACAGCTCTATGAGAGTAAGGGTGGAGAGGTTTTTAGTTCTCTTAATGGCCATACAGTAGTGTGTCCATTGTCTAATATGAGAGAACATGAACTTTCTCTCTTTCAAGTTTAAATCCAAAATCCATAAGAGTATCTACAATCTCAATATACCTAAATTATTATTGAGTCATAGTTTTACCTCTTTTGCAGGTGAAATTTTCAAACTACTACTATATGAGATCTTTATTGTTTTCTTTGGCTTCCTCATACCCTTCAGACACAAGCTTTAGTGCATCCTAGAGCTACTTTGCAGTTTTGCACTTCTTGAAGCCCCTATAGATAGAGTTGGGAAGAGTAGTTTGTAGAGAGGTCAAGGCCTTCTGATCTATAGCAATATAAGGATCAACATATTACAATGATCGATCTCGTGACAAAAATGCAGAATCTTAACATCATAGAATAAGATTGAATAGTAAATGAAGAACACAAACACAAATGTAAAAAAAACATTGATTGTAGTGCTCTCTGACTTAGAAACTACTAAAATGAGTGTGAAATCAAAAACAGAGAAAAAGCTACTGAATTACATTACAAAACTTCTATTTATACTAATCTATGAAATTCTTGTGCGAGTACCATGTTCTTGCGTGACTAACAGGTTCTCGCGCGACTAACAGGTTCTCTCGCGACTAACAGGTTCTCGCGCGACTAACATGTTTTCGCGCGAGAAGCTAGTTATCACGCGACAACTCTAATTTATCATGCGGTAACTCTAACTTATCGTGCAACTAGGTCTTCTTATCATGATTTGATTTCTCGAGCCTCCAGGCTCAATCCCTATAATCTCCCCCTAGGCTCAGTAAACAACTCTTTAGAAGTCCACATCATCCACCTTGTAACTTCCTCCGTATGCATACATCTTGCTATCCAAGGCCTTCGTGATCATCCAACCAAACTATGCTGCTATGAACTGAACAGATTCATCAGCTGCTATAGGACATGCCTGCAACATTATCAAATCTTCTTTTCCATACTTGAACAAATCCACAGGGTCGATGACATGGTAATCTTTATCCACACATTGAATCAATGCATGCCCTGTCAACTTTTCATAACAGCACCACATTAGCTTAGACAAGCTATTAACTAGCACATGAGCGTGTATAGGGATCTTCCTTGCATATCTCAGATGCTTGAATACTCGTATCTTCATCGGTTTGTTTGTGGCAGGATCTATACGTGTCTCATCTTCAATGACTTTGGATTTCCATCTTAAAGTTTTTGAAGTTGGTCTTGGTTTGTCTCCAGATCATATTCCTAATCCAATTCCCTTTGCTATAGTTACTCGGTTAAAGTATGGAACATGACACATAGCATATAGATATGACTGTCTGAGTGTGAGGAAATTGTGTTTTTCATCACATATAGTCTCTTTCCTGCATCGTATGCCCATCTAATGATAGGTTCTGAGTTCTCGTACCTCGTGAAAGGTTTGTAATGTCTCAGCGTATGAATGTAAGCTAGTGGAGGAGCAGCAATGGTAAGGTTCCCGACCTGACGTATAACACTTTGACAGGTAACATTAGTTGTCTTGTCAGTCATTTTCTGATTGCTCGACTCTCAAACAATCTCCCATTCTTCAATCAACGTATCTGAAAAAACTTCTTAAGACTATTTCCAAATATGTCAGTGTAGTCTATGGCTTCATCTAAGCCATCAAACACTCCAAAGTCTTCTTCAGACTCCTCAACAATGATCTTCAGCTGGAAAGTATAAAACTCTCTCTTATAAGCTTCTTCTACAGCTGGATCTAACGATGTATACTCAATGGCATAATTAGCACTTGGTCCGGAGACATTATCAGCACCCGATGACCAAGAAGCACCAGCTGTAGAACCCAAATATCCTCCTTGATCAACATCATCATCGTCATCCTTCTTATCATCTTTCTTACTATCATCACCCTCATCACCATCATCATAATCATCACCATCATCATCTTCATCATCATCAGCCTCCTCTTCATCACTAGATGCATAATCAACTAGATCTAAATCATCATCATCCTGTACTGGGCTTCGAATAGGAACATCATGTTCAGGCTCAACAAACACCACTCTAATAAAAATCACAGGTTGATCCTCAGTAGCCACATAATGATCTGTGATAAGTGACTCTTGATCAACATTAGCAGTCTCTATTGTCCCTTCTGCAATAACGGGATCAATATCATGCTCTGTAGTTTCAATAGGATCTTAAGCAAATATAGGATTAGAAGTTTAGTTTCCACTAGATTCTTCAACTTCCGTGTCATGTTGTTGTGATGATGAAAAGTGCACACAAGAAGTGAGGTCTCCTAAGTCCTACTCCAGAATCTGAACATAGCTAAATATGAAGTTTTCCTAATGTTTAATACTGTGAATCCTCTCATCTTTCACTATTAACCGTCTCTGCATATCGTCCATGATATATGTCTTCTCTAACATCTCCCTCTCTAATGTACATACGCTCATCAAGTGTAACACATATAGGTAAACTAGTTGAAGTACTAGTACCATGTCTATGCTCAGGATAGGTGTTAAGAAAGTCTTCCATACAAACAAGACTATTCATTCCTGTGATCTCTTAGGCTTGTACTCAACATATCATCAGTACTAGGTAAAGCAGATAATGATACAGTAGTTGATTTTATAGCAATCACTGGTTTCTATGTTAGTGCAGCCTCACTAACTGTGACTGGAGTTTCAAATATAGTCATCTCCTCATCTGTCAACATAATGGTCACCGGGGTCCGATGTTTTCGTAACATGCCTTGTCCTCTACCCCTCGCACGTGGACTTTCACCTGATCTCCTAGCCATTGTCTTCTTCCTTCCCCTAGAAGTAGGTAAATCCTCTGGAATGAAATCAATATCACATTCCTTAGCAGTGCGTTTGACTGGAGTTTCTTGCATTCTGGGATGCTCTTACAGAACATATGGCGCGTTCCTAATTTGGTCACTATCAGTCTCTCTCCTAGAACTGAACAAAGAATCTATCTCAACATCGATAGACATACCCGCTGGCTATGAGCTCTCTAATGCATCTTTATGAATAGAAGTCGAAGGGCCAGCTTGTTCAGCTTGAGTGACCACTTCCGTAGTTGGTTATGCCTCTTCCTGATAACCTTCCACAAATATCCCAAGTTTGGCAAAATGAGAACCATCCCATGCGTTCCCCCTTTCTCCCAGTAAGTAACTGAAGATATCTTTTTTCGTCACTATAACAACGTAGGTAGATGAGTCAGATAGTGCTAGCTCAAGATGAGCAACATTCACTATTAGCTAAATAAAACATGGGTACATGATGAACTTCTTCCCCAAAATGGCTATGACATTCCTCTGCATCTCCTTAAAAATAGCCTTAGATATGTTGTATGATAAGTCATTGATGAGAGATATCAACAGGGAACCAAAAATAGCACTCAAACTATCCATGTTGGCCTTAAGGTTGCTGAGGCAATGAATCACAACATGAAACAAGTACTTCCACTTCTTCTCCAGTGGTGGATACCAGTGATCATATCCCATCCTCTTTAGGCACTCTCTTGCCATGTCATCATCTTTCTTGACGGGCACGTTGGGTTTATCCTGCAGCAGTAAAAGACTGTTTATCACTTCTGCAGTGATAAGAACCCTCTTGCCTTTCACTATGGTAGATATACAGGGTTCGCTAGCCTCATCTATCTCATTGGCAGACGATTGCAAGAACTGATCTATCACGTCTGTGTATATGGTCGGATTAGCTGTGATAGCATAGTGAATCCTCAATGTCTTAAGACCATCGATCAACGATCTGAATAATGCCTTGTCTTCAGGAACTACCCCAAGATACGCAATAGCATTATCGTTTTTATTAAAAACCATAGATCTCGTCATCTAAAAAAGTAATCAAACGTGATAAGTACACAAAGAATTTTTAGACTTAAAAAGTTTTCAGACATAGAAAATTTTACATTTAATTTTTTTTTAAGTTATACTTCTCACACGAAAACATCAAGTACTCGCGCGACAACATCAAAAGTCAACTGAGTTTGAAGTCAACTCGCACGAAAACTACTTTTCACGCGAGTAGTTTTGTGTGAATTTGAAAGTTCTCGCATTTGTTCAAATTCAAATTACTTTTCGTATGTGAAAAGTCTATGATTTTTCAGTTTTTCGATATACCATTTTTAGAGTGATTTAACCAATAAACATGTTCATTAGGTGTTGTCTTGTCACATCCTAGCGGAAGCGTGAAGCGATTTTGGGTGTGACTTGTTTATTCAGAATGCATTTGATTATAAGGAATCAAGGTACCAACAATATTAATACATAAACACATAACTTGATTATATATATATCATAAGTTAGGATTACAACATTACATATAAACTCAAAATTTGATATAATCCTTATTGCAACTTTTATTTAACTAAACATCTTAAAATGCGATGGAAATGAGCCTTCACCACGACACTGCCATCGTAGATGTTGACGGTTAAATTCACACAAACCCTTCCAACGACTTCACCCCAGCCGTTGTATACATCAAAAGAGAAATCTACATTGTTAGTCATTTTCACCTGAAAAAGCATACTCAAACAGTCAACGTAAAGTTGGTGAGGTCAGAGGTTTATTTCCAGACAAAATATTTTATTGATGCACCAATTATAACCAAACCTCCTCACACACATAATTCATACTATCACAAAACAATTCACAAAATCAGATAATATTGCATCACAACACTCATTCTATTGGTGCAAGAAATATTTAAATAGTATCACAACACTGATCCTGTTGGTGCAAAATATTCTCCTAAGTAGCGCTACCAATATTATCAGACGGTTGTATCACAATTAATGGTTGTATCACAAATGACAGTACATCTCAAAATAGTTTCAAAAATAATGCATCAACATAAAAAGTATGTATTTTCCCCCAAAAACTTTACAAATACCAAAATAGGGTTATGAGTCTCACCTGTTCTCTAAAATGTAACCTATAAAAATAATTTATAAGTTAGATAAAATTTCTTTAAAATTTTTAGAACCTAAGATATAACCAATTCTTAAAAATTTAGCTGTAATAATGTCAGATAATATTACCATAAAATTCCTGATTTTTATTTTATTATATATAAATTGTTATAATTATCACAAATTTCCATAACTCACCAAAAATAGCTACTCTTATCCAAAAATTCTCAAAATTTTACAGCATATTATTTCAACAGTTTATATCATCTCATAAATTTTTTGATATCTAATTCATAACAGATTTCTTTCTATAAATCTTACAATATTCCCAAAATTCATTACAAATAACTATATTACTCCAAAAATTATGAACATTACACCATATGTTGAATTTGATTTACCACGTCTTCATTGATTTTTTAATGATTTATGGTATTGTTAAATATTTCTTTTGATTTTTCCTCTACAGATCACTTAAAAATTCATTTTTCAATCATAAAAAGGAAATAAATTACAAAATAATTCCTGGAACCTTTATATCTTAATAGAGTCATTCTGTGATTTTTCCATAATTTTCCCGAATTTATTTATATTTTTGAGTATTTTCTTTATTTTAAATAATTTGTATAAATTATTTTACTTATTATATTTTTACTAAAATTTACAGACTGATAAGTAAATATTTTTCCATAAATTTTCCAATGTTTATTTCCACAATCACAGTTAATTACATACCAACCCGGTTTTTATCAAATTTGTTTGAAAATTCTCAACCCTTTGATTATTTCCATAATTTATTAAGTTTTTAGGCTTTGTTTATTCTTTTTCTTATAAATTTGATCAGAACAACATAGTTTACTAAGGTTTTTTTTGGATAAAAACTTGTTATATTATTATATTACAAGGGTTGTTTTATATGTGTTTATCAAACACATACAATTTGGTAATTTAATTATAAATAGTTAAAGGCTAGAACCTTGAAAAGAAACCTGATGATGTTGTTGCTTGCTTGTGAGGACCAAAGGATTTGGTGATGGTTGCGGTTGATGCTTTGAAACCGGGAAAAAGAGTTTGTAGTTGATGGGGTGGTCATGCTTTAGAGGAACCGAGAGAGAGAGAAAGGGAACAAAGGTGGTGGTGTTGGTTATGGATGGTGATGGTGGTGATGGTTACGGATGGTGATGGTGGTGATGGTTATGGATGGTGATCGTTATGCTTGAGAGATAGAGGAACAAGGTAGTGGTGGTCGCGGTTGTTGATGGTTGTGTGGGAGCCGAGAGATGAGGGTAGATTGGATATGGTGTTTGTGTTTGTAATGGTGGAATCCGAGGCTTTATGAAGCAATAGGTTGGTTGCCAATTAATGACACAATCATGAGCTTTAACACTAGCTTAGATGAGTGTCTTCCCTTAGTCTTGCTTAGTCAATAACATAGGCTTAGGTGGGGTTTGGAGGGATGGTCATGGTGGCATGCAAGGTGGCGGTCAAGGAGAAGTGCTAGGTGTCTTGTTTGCTTAAGGTGTTAATGACCATGTTTAATGGTTTAATTTGGGTGTTATGTTATCCTAAAGAACCGAGATGAGAGTTTGGTCGTGTTTGTTTTGGTATTTAGATTGTTAAGTAGTGGTTTGTTTTTGTTATATATCAATGATGTTTGTTTCAACTTAGTTCGTATATATATATAGGTGTATTATGATTTATAGATGTATATACATACATGCATACGTGAAATGCTCTACATCATACTTAAACTATATATATATATATATATATATATATATATATATATATATATATATATATGGTAATGGTTCTTTATATATATATGTGCATGCATACGTAAACAATTACTATATACATGCATAACATACATTCATATAGTTTATATTTGAATATGGTTATTATATATATATTTATACATGCATGCGCACGTAAATTCTTATATATATATATATACATGCATGCAAACATGCATACGTACAA
Organism: Flaveria linearis; assembly: GCA_024085815.1. Lineage (NCBI taxonomy): Eukaryota > Viridiplantae > Streptophyta > Magnoliopsida > Asterales > Asteraceae > Flaveria > Flaveria linearis. The sequence continues at coordinate 54,216,691 of CM044005.1, forward strand.
ATATATATACATGACATGCATATGACATAATAATGTAAATAATATTCATAAGGTGTTAGTCGAAGTATAAAATTTTCCTTTGGATATAAAGTCATCTAACCTTATTCTTAGGGTTGTCACATTCTCCCCTCGTTAAAAGAATTTCGTCCTAAAATTTATTGGTAAGAAGTTTCTAAAGTTGAATGGAACTTGTCTTGATTATTAACTTTGAACAGATGAGGATATTTCTTTTTGATTTCATCTTCCCGTTCCCATGTGTATTCCGGTCCTCTCTTTGCATTCCACTTAACTTTCACTATAGGAATTCTAATCTTTCTTAATTTTTTTACTTCTTTGTCTACAATGGTTGCTGGTTCTTTAACGAAATGTAGTTTCCTATCTATTGTGATTTCCTGAATTGGTACCTTTAGAGTCTCATCTGTTAGACATTTCTTGAGGTTGGATACATGAAATGTGTTATGCACTTCACTTAATTCTTGAGGTAATTCAAACTTATATGCTACAGGACCAATCTTATCAATGATTTTAAATGGACCAAAATGCCTAGGGTTTAACTTACTTGGCTTTCCAAATTGAAAAAATTCTCTTTCAGGGAGATACCTTTAGATAAACCCTCTCTCCAATTTGAAATTCCAATTGTTTCCTTCGTTTGTCTGCATAACTTTTCTATCGATCACGAGCTGCTTTCAATGTATTTTTAATCTCAGTGACCTTGTTCGTGGTTTCTTGGATTAATTCAGGACCTGTAAGTTGTCTATCACCTATTTCATTCCAACACAAGGGTGATTTACACTTTCTTTCGTACAAAGCTTCAAATGGAGCTAACCCAATACTAGAGTGATAACTGTTATTGTATGAAAATTCTATTAATGATAAGTGGCTATCCCAATTTCCACCAAAATCTATAGCACAAGCTCTTAACATATCTTCTAATGTTTGTATTGTCCTTTCGCTTTGTCCATTACTTTGTGGATGATAGGTTGTACTTGATTTCACTTGGGTTCCTAAGGCTTTTTGTAATGTTTGCCAAAATCTGGAAGTGAATCTACTGTCTCTATCTGATATGATCGATATAGGTATTCCTTGTCTAGACACAATTTCTTTTATGTAAACCCTTCTAATCTTTCTATTTTATAATCTTCTCTTATGGGTAAGAAATGAGCTGACTTAGTCAATCTATCTATTATAACCCAAATTGTGTCGTATCCATTTCTGGTTCTTGGTAGTTTGGTTATGAAATCCATTGCAATATGATCCTATTTTCATTCTGGAATCTCTGGTTGTTGTAGGTATCCTGAAGGTTTTTGATATTCAGCCTTTACTCTTGAACATATATCACATTGTTCCACGAATTCTCCGACTGATCTTTTCATGCCTGGCCACCAGTATTGGCTTTTCAAATCCTTGTACATTTTATTATTTCCTGGATGTACAGAATATTTTGACTTATGTGCTTCTTGTAGGACAATTGTTGTAATCACGCTATTGTCAGGTACCCAAATTCTCCCTTTAAACCTCAGAATTCCATCTGTTTCTTCTTTCATATCTTTTAATTGTCCTTTGTGTTTCAACATATCCTCTAGTTAGGCTTCCCGGATTTGTTTTAACAAATCAGAATGTAATTCCATTCTCATAGCACATACTCGTAATGGCTTAATCCTTTCTTTTCTACTTATAGCATCAGCAACTACATCTGCCTTAACAGAGTGATACTTGATTTCACAGTTATAATCACTTAATAATTCTACCCATCTTCTCTGCCTCATATTTAACATCTTCTGATCAAAGATATGTTGCAAACTTTTATGATCCGTATAAATTATACACTTAGTCCCATATAGATAATGTCTCCAATTTTTAATGTGAATACTACTGCTCCTAATTCTAGATCATGGGTGGTATAGTTCTTTTCACTACCCCTAAGTTGTCTAGATGCATATGCTATTACTTAATCTTTTTGCATTAAAACACATCCAAAACCTTGACATGATGCATCACAATATACTAAAAAATTATCTGTCCCTTCTCGCAAGGCTAAAACGGGTGCACTACACAACTTATTTTTGAGGAGTTCAAAAGCTTCATTTTGTTTTTCTTTCCATACATACCTCCTATCTTTCTGGGTCAATTCTATCAAAGGTTGAGCTATTCTTGAGAAATTTTCAATAAATCTCCTATAATATCCTGCTAAACCTAAGAATTGTCGTACCTCAGTTGGGGTTTTTGGAATTTCCCACTTCTTGACTGCTTCAATCTTTGCTGGATCAACTTGAATCCCATTTTGATTAACTACGTGTCCTAGGAATTGTACTTCTCTTTTCCAAAATTCACATCTTGAGAATTTTGCATACAACTTTTCCTTTCGTAGTAATTCCAAAGTTAATCTTAGGTGTTGTTCGTGGTCTTCCTTATTTTTAGAGTAAATCAGAATGTCATCTATGAAGACTATAACGAATTTATCCAAATAGGGTTTGCACACTCTATTCATTAAATCCATAAATACTGTTGGAGCATTGGTTAACCCAAAGGGCATTACAAGAAATTCATAATGTCCGTATCTAGTCCTAAATGCAGTTTTTGATATATCTTCATTATGTACTCTTAACTGATGATATCCAGATCTTAAATCTATTTTAGAAAAATAACTGGATCCTTGTAATTGATCAAATAAGTCATCAATCCTAGGGAGGGGATATCTATTCTTTATGATAACTTTATTCAGTTCTCTATAATTAATACACATCCTAAAAGTTCCATCTTTCTTTTTGACAAACAACTGGTGCTCCCCAAGGTGATATAATAGGACGTATAAATCCCTTATCTAATAGTTCCTGTAATTGGGTTATCAGTTCCTTTATTTCAGTTGGTGCTAAATGATATGGTGCTTTAGCAATAAATGTTGTTCCTGGTATTAATTTTATTTTAAACTGTACTTGACGAGGAGGTGGTAATCCAGGTAATTCATCAGGAAAAACATCAGAGTATTCATTAATAATAGGAATACTTTCTAAATTCCCTTTATCAAGCTTTGCATCAACTAAATGAGCTAAGAAAGCTAAACATTCCTTATTTAAGCATTTTTGTGCTTTGTTGCAGGAAATTAATTTCATAATACCATTTGGTCTGTCATCGTATATACAGAGAGTTTTATTTTCCGTAATCAAAGGAATTTTTATCATTTTCTTATCACATATAAATTCAGCATGGTTCTTACTTAACCAATCCATACCTACTACAATATCAAATCCTCCTAATTCAATAGGATTCTGATCTATATCAAAACAATATTCGTCTTAGTTCAAAATACAGTTAGGAATAATTTCGCCAACTTTGATTATTTTACCATCAGCTAATTCTATCATATATTTATGTCTTAATTTCCCAAAAGTTAAACTAAGTGATAGTCTAAAGGTATTTGAAATAAAACTACGAGTTGCTCCTGTATCAAATAATACTGTTGCGTACTGGTTGTTGATAAGGAACGTACCCGTCACCACTTTTGGTTCATGACGAGCTTCTTCAGCTTGTATTACGAAAGCTCTTCCACGGGGGTTGTTTTGGTTAACTGGAGCCTTGCCTTTCTGTTATGGACATTCATTACGAAAATGGTTCTTGTTTCCACACTGAAAGCAGACTGGTTAAGGTTGGTGGGCTTTTTGCAATCTCGGGATATATGTCCTTTCTTCTTGCAATTATAACAAACTACTGTCATACAATTTCCTGAATGATATCTTAGGCAGATATTGCACTGTGGTTGCCCTTCAATTTTCTTTTCCTGTGCTGCTCCTAAGAAATTTCTTTATGGAGGTCGGGTCATTCTTTTCTGAGGGTTTTCTCCAAATTTCCTTCCTGTGTGGTTTTTATTCCACTTTCTTTTCTCTCCTATTTTTGGATTGCTTAATAATCGATTCCTGATCATTCCATTTGTTAAACTTTCTGACAAGATTACTGCTTCCTGAAAAGTTTTAGGCCTTGCGGATTTTACTAATCCTCTTATTTCTGATACTAGTCCCCAAATATATCTTCCTATCCTTTTCGATTCAGGGGTTATCAGATGTGCTACTGTAACACCCGGATATTTTCTTTGAAGCTGACGAAAGAAGAAAAAGAAATAAAGTCTAAAGTCGGGGGACCAAACTTGCCAAAACGGGAGAAAAGTTGTAAATATAGGGGATTAAGAGGGGGAGGGCAGCCACATCCTCCCCACTCTTGTGAGAAATCAGCTAGAAAAGAAAGAAGAGAGAAATAAGAGAGAAAAGATAGAAAAAGGTTGATTCAGGTGGATACGAGCATGAAAAACGTCATGTAGCGAGTCAACACGAAGCTCTTCTTCTTCTTGTAGCTTGTGTGAGTTCTAGGACCCCTATTTTACTCGTTTTCAACTGATTTGGGGCTGGAACATATAGTAAACCCGTTTTTGAATGTGTGTGTGTTTGACCCATTTGGGTGTAATTGTGTTTGACGCGTTTGGAGTATGTTCTTGGGCTTGTGTGTGCTTGAATGGTGTCATAGTATGCATTCCTAAGGTTTAGGATGGTTGATTTGGGCTTAGAATGGGTTTGGATGAGCTTGGAGGTCGAAAATGGCAGATTGGGTTCGGGATGACTGCATTCTGCACCAGTTAGGGCTGGGCGACCGACTGGAGGCAATACGACCGACTGGAGGGTGGTTGGGGTTCTGTTGCATGACTGGGGGTCCAGTCGTGTGGGAAGTCATGCGACTGAGAGCCCAGTCGCATAGGTGCTCATCCGCATGAGGTCCATTCGCATGAGGTCCATTTGCATAGTGTTCATTCGCATGATTGAGAGTCAATTCGCACGATTAGGTGTTCATTCGTATAGGTGTTCATCCGTATTGGTCCATTCGCATGATGTTCAGTCGCATGGAGGTTATGCAACTGAAGGGTGCCCATACGCCCAAATAGGGTTGTTGCACTCGAGGAAGAGCATAGTTAAAGTACTGACTTTCGAGGGAAAGTGCAGGAGTAAGTTTTGACATGGAAGTTCCCGTAGGTACATGTAAGATTACCTTTGGAGGCCGTAGAGGGTATGTAGGGCATGATGATGATGTTGCATGTTTATGCGTGATGTACGTTTTGTATGAATGATGATGCCCTGTATAGTAATGCGATAGTGTACGTTGATGTTCTTTACTATGATGTATGTATATCTTTCCCGTGGCTTTACGTGTCATGTTAATGAATGAAATGAAAGTATTATGTAACGTAAAGTGAAAGATAATGAAAGAGGAACATGATGAATGAATGCATGCATTAATAATGAATGAGAGTAATAAAGACTTGCAAGAAAATACAGGAGGTGAGCAACCTTGTTGTTGCAACAGACTCGAAATGGAATCCCTGTCTTGTGACCTCAGTAATCGTGGCTGTGTGCTACGAAGAGGGTAAAATCCTGACACTGGGATCAACCATTGTATAGAACCATCACTGCATATCCTAGATACTGTGGCCAGGAGGGTGCGGTGCGCCGATATAGAAGGTCTATGATATAGACCTAGGTCCAGTACCACGATACAGAAGGATATTACATGTGGCAATGGTACACTTAAACTCCACCTTAGGTGCTGTGGCCAGGAGGGTGCGGTGCACCGATATAGAAGGTCTAGCCTAGGTCTAGCACCACGAAATAGAAAGGTATTGTATATAGTGATGGTATCTCTAAACTTTACCTTAGGTACTGTGGCCAGGAGGTGCGATGCACCGTTATAGAAGGTCTATGATAGGCCTAGGTCTAGTACCACGATACAGAAAGGTAAGGTTTACGGGTGATAGAAAGAAATGGGTAAAAGATGAAAGAGTAAGAAAGTTAAAGACATACAAAGAATGAATGAAAGTTAAAGAATGATCGAATGATTGTAATGAACAGAAGGAATATAATGATAAAGTATGAAACGGGATCCTTGTCACTCCACCTCCGTAATCATGGCCGCGTGCCATGAAGAGGGTAAAGTTTGACGGGATCAAGATAGAAGTAAAAGACAACGAATGATGAAGATAATAATGATAATATCTATGTGTACGTATGATGTGAGATAGCATGAAAGTGAAGTAACGGTTTAAAGAAAGTAAAGTATTTTATCTATAAAATTAGAACTCACTCAGCAACGCTGACTTTTTATTGTTTCTAGTTGGCAAGTAGGGTTGCTGAGGATGGCACGAGGCGGCTACTCAGCTCTTTTGGGATGTCATTCTTTTGTTTAATGCTTTTGTATTGTAATGCAAGGAAACGATGTTTTGTAATGAATATTGTTGTATTACTTTGCAAAAGCAATTATAGAAAAATGAAAAGTTATTTCATAGTTTCCCCTGCATGTTTTATTTAAGTTAATGTAATTATAAGTTTTACGTGCGATGATGACCAGCTGTGAGGTGCTCGGGAAAGGGGGCCTTACAAGTTGGTATCAGAGCGAAAGTTTAAGTGAAATGGGTAAATTTTCAAAATAAACCTTAACTTAAACTGAAAATGGGACAAAAAGGGAAGGGGTGCCAGTCTGAGTAGCTGCATGCCATCAGGTATTTTCTTAATGATTAATCGGTATTATGTGTGCATGTTATGTGATTTATGTGTTTCTGGTAGATTAAGATACTGATGTAGTCAGGACAGGTAATGCTTGGGGTACGAAGAGTAAAGCAAGTGGTTAATCATAACTGGCCACTGTAATTAGGGACTTATTATACTTGACATAAACTGAGCTATTCCCTTGATTGACCGTGTTGGTGTTTGAATATTTCAGTGTGTGATAGAGGATGGCCGGTGGTAGATCATCCAAAGCCTCGCGTGGTGGGCTTGCTGCTACAGGGCGGCCCAAAAGAGGCAGGCCTAGGGTTGAAAAGGTGGTTCTTGAAGAACCCAAGACCCCTCATCCGGAGTGTGTAGATGAGAGCGCCAATCTGTGAGCCTTGGTAAAAGAGGCTGTAGTGGAGCAGGTGCACCAGGTCATGCAAGAGAGGAACCGGTCCTCGGGAGGTTGGGTGATAAAGTTAGTACGGGAAGGCTGTACGGGAAGGGGAAAGGGAAGATAGGAACCGGTCCTCGGGAGGTCGGGAACAACCGGAGACTGAGATGATTCCCTCCGACGAGGAGAAGGAGGAGGAGGAGCCTGTGCAGGAGCCAGCATGAGGCTGTAACTACGGGGCATTTCAAAGGTGTAAGCGCCCTACTTTTGATGGTAATGGAACTGTTGCTGTGGCTCACCGATGGGTGAGGGAAATGGAAGCTACTTTGAATATCAGCGAGTGCCGGGAGGACCAAAAGGTGAAGTTTGCTGCCCATTCTTTTGTGGACTCGGCTTTATGCTGGTGGGACAACATAGTCCAAGTCGAGGGCAGTAGGGCCATTGGAAAAATGAAGTGGTCTGAGCTAAAAAGGTTGGTTATTGAGGAGTTATGTCCTCACCGGGAGATGGATAAGGTTGAGAGGGAGTTCCTGCAGCTGGAGGCGGGAACCATGACACACCAACAGTATACTACAAAGTTCAATGAGATGGCATGTCTGATGCCAGATCAGGTGACGCCTCTGTCCCGAAAGATAAAGAGGTACATTCAGGGTTTGCTAGCGGATATTCGCCGGCACATGATCGCTGCCCGACCGAGCACGTTCAAGTCGGCAGTGGACTTGGCAGGAAGGCTATATGATGAGAGGGTTGTTATGGTGATGACAGAAGGCAGTAAGAAGAGTGGTGGTGATCGAAACCAGAAGAGGAAGAGGTTCGGTAGGGGTGATGCCCCGACGGGTAACAAGAAGGCATGGGTGGATGACCGTCGTGTGGTCACGTCGAGTGTGGGTATGAAGAAGTGCGGTAAGTATGGGAGAGATCATAGTGGGGAATGCAGACTGGGGTTGAACGTGTGCTTTAGATGCGGGAAGCCGGGGCATATAGCCAGGGACTGTCGTGTAGTTCGATGCTTTAACTGTGGCGTGGAGGGCCACATAACTAAGGATTGTAAAAAGCCTAGGGCTGAGGGTTCCGGAGTGAAGAAGATGGGGAGTGAAGGACCGAGGGCGAGCGCCAGGGCATTCACTATGACACAAGAGGAGGCTAGGACGGACCCTGATGTTGTGTCCTGTATGTTTCTGGTGAACCAAACTTTAGCTTCTGTGTTATTTGATTCGGGTGCGAGTAGAAGTTTTATTTCTGTTGCTCTCTGTGCTAAACTGCCTGTTAGTAGTAAATGTGTTGATGCGCCATTTGATGTAGAAACTGCCATAGGTAAGTCTACCAGGATTTTAGAGATGATAGAGGATTGTGATGTGGAATTAGAGGGTCATGAATTTCCAGTTAGGCCATCTGTGATGACCTTAGGTGGTTTCGACTTAGTTCTTGGGATGGATTGGTTGGCGGACTTCGAGGCGAATATAGTATGTCGTAAGAAGATAATTCATTTGGTAGCGCCTGACTGGAGTTCGGTAACTGTTTATGCGAATCGGGTCACGATGATCCCGAAAGTGATCTCAATGGCAGTGGCGGGAAAGTGTATGAGGCGTCGATGCAGCGCCTACTTGTGTTATGTAAAGGATGTGGAAAAACCGACACCACAGCTATTCGATGTTCCGGTTGTGTGTGACTTTCCAGATGTGTTCCCAGAAGACTTATTAGGAGTACCATATGACCGAGAGATCGAGTTCCAGATTGACTTGATACCCGGTGCCCAACCTGTTGCCAAGGCACTGTATCGGTTGGCTCCGGCAGAGGTGAAAGAGTTGATGGACCAGTTGCAAGAGCTGCTTAATATAAGGGGTTCATTAGACCGAGTATCTCTCCTTGGGGTGCTCCGGTCTTATTTGTAGAGAAGAAAGATGGTAGTATGAGGATGTGTATAGACTACCGTGAGCTGAACAAGCTAACAGTGAAGAATTGTTATCCGTTACCGAGGATTAATGATTTGTTTGATCAGCTTCATGGTGCCAGTTGGTTTTCAAGGATAGATCTTTGATAGGGCTACCATCATCTAAAGGTGAAAGAGCAGGATATTCCTAAAACACCTTTTCGCACTCGTTATGGTCATTATAAGTTCCTCGTTATGTCTTTTGGTTTGACCAATGCGCTAGCTGCTTTTATGGATCTGATGAACCGAGTGTGTCGGCCGATATTGGATAAATCAGTGATTATGTTTATTGATGATATCCTGATTTATTCAAAGAGCGAGATAGTGCATGCTGGTCACACTCGAGAGGTGTTGGAGACGTTAAGAAGGGAGAAACTGTATGCCAAGTTCTCCAAATGCGCGTTCTGGTTGCGCGAAGTCCAATTCTTGGGTCACGTGGTGAATCCGGCCGGAGGGGATTATGGTGGATCGGCAAAGGTGGAAGCGGTGATGCAATGGAAGTCTCCAAAGACGCCATCCGATATTCGCAGTTTCTTGGGTTTGGCGGGCTACTACAGAAGATTCATCCAGGACTTTTCCAAGATCGCTTCTCCACTAACCAAGTTGACCCGGAAAGATGTAAAGTTTGTGTGGGGTCAAGCTCAGGAGAAGGCATTTGAGGAATTGAAGGCGAGGTTGGCCCAAGCTCCAGTATTGTCATTACCCGATGGAAGTGAAGATCTGGTGGTTTATTCTGATGCTTCCTACTCGGGGTTGGGGTGTGTGTTAATGCAGAAAGGAAAAGTTATAGCCTATGCATCCCGACAGTTAAAGGTTCATGAGGTTAACTATCCTACTCATGACTTCGAGCTAGCAGCTGTGGTCTTTGAACTAAAAATTTGGAGGCACTACCTGTATGGGACGAAGTGCACCATTTTCACCGACCACAAGAGCTTTAAGTACTTCTTCGAGCAAAAGGACTTGAACATGAGACAGAGAAGATGGTTGGAGCTCATAAAGGATTATGATTGTGAGATCCATTACCATCCGAGCTGGGCCAACGTGGTGGCGGACGCCCTTAGCCGAAAGGAACGACCCGAGCCGATTCGGGTGAAGGGGTACCAGCTGATTATGACCTTTGATGTGATGAAGCAAGTCCAAGAGTATGAAGATGAGGCATTGAAAGAAGATCAACTTAACTCTGAAAGAATGAGAGGTCTGGTTGCGAAATTGGGTGAAAACACACTCGTTGTTAAAACCCGATTTGGGCGGATGTGGATTCCTCGTTTTGGGGATCTACGGGTGAATATTATGGATGAAGCTCACAAGACTCGATACTCTATTCATCCCGGTGCTACAAAGAAGTATCAAGACATGAAGAAAGATTATTGATGGCCGGGTATGAAGCGTGACGTAGTGGAGTATGTGAGTAAGTGCCTTACTTGCTTGCAAGTGAAGGCCAAGCATCAAAAGCCGTATGGGAAGATCCAACCTTTGGATATACCGGAATGGAAGTGGGAGCACATCACCATGGATTTTATTACGAAGCTGCCACGTACTCCGAAAGGGTATGATGCTATATGGGTGATTGACCGCTTGACGAAGAGTGCTCACTTCCTACCGATGCGCGAGACATATTCATCCGAAGGGTTGGTGGATCTTTTCATTAAAGACATTGTGACTCGTCACGGTCTGCCGGTGTCTATTGTGTCTGATCGTGACACCCGGTTTACATCCAAATTCTGGAAGAAATTCCACGATGCGATACGGACGAGGTTACATATTAGCACGACTTATCACCTCCAGACTGATGGTCAGTCAGAGAGGACCATTCAGACGTTGGAGGACATGCTACGGGCATGTGTGATAGATTTTGAGGGAAATTGGGATGACCACTTACCGTTAGCTGAATTCTCATATAATAACAGCTATCATGCAAGCATTGGTATGCCACCTTATGAGATGCTATACGGTAGGAGATGTAGAACGCCTGTTTGTTACAGAGATATTGGTCATAAAGAGTTAGGGAGCGTCAAGGTAATCGAGGCTACGACTGAAAAGCTTGAAAGGATCAAGGCCTTCATGAAGGAAGCCAAAGATAGACAGAAGTCGTATGCTGATAAACGACGCAGGCCGATTTAGTTCCAGGTGGGTGACCGGGTTATGTTGAAGGTCTTACCTTGGAAGGGTATTATTCGGTTCAGAAAGCGGGGAAAGTTGAGCCCGAGGTATATAGGCCCTTTCCGAATCATTGCTCGATAGGAGAGGTGGCCTATAGATTGGAGTTACCAGAAGAGTTGAGTGGAATTCACCCAACGTTCCACGTATCTCATCTGAGAGAGTGTTTGGCAAATGAGGATATGATTGTTCCACTGGAGGATATCGAAGTAGACGAGCGGCTCAATTACGTGGAGCAACCAGTGGCAATCCTCGATAAAAAAGAGAAGAGGCTGAGAAATAAAGTGGTTCCTCTTGTGCGTGTATAGTGGAAGCACAGGAAGGGATCCAAGTCAACGTGGGAGACTGAGGAACAAATGAGACATCATTACCCGCTTTTGTTCAAGGAATAACAGGTTTCGGGGACGAAACCTATATAAGGGGTTGGACTCGTAACACCCGGATATTTTCTTTGAAGCCGACGAAAAAAGAAAAAGAAATAAAGTCTAAAGTCAGGGGACCAAACTTGCCAAAACGGGATAAAAGTTGTAAGTATGGGGGATTAAGAGGGGAGGGCAGCCACATCCTCCCCACTGTTGTGAGAAATCAGCTAGAAAAGAAAGAAGAGAGAAAGAAGAGAGAAAAGAGAGAAAAAGGTTGATTCGGGTACGAGCACGAAAATCATCGGGTAGTGAGCCTACACGAATATCTTCTTCTTCTTGTAGCTTGTGTGAGTTCTAGGACCCATATTTTACTCGTTTTCAACTGATTTGGGGCTGGAACACATAGTAAACCCGTTTCTGAATGTGTGTATGTTTGACCCATTTGGGTGTGATTGTGTTTGATGCATTTGGAGTATGTTCTTGGGCTTGTGTGTGCTTGAATGATGTCATAGTATGCACTCCTAAGGTTTAGCATGTTGATTTGGGCTTAGAATGGGTTTGGACGAGCTTGGAGGTTGAAAATGGCAGATTGGGTTCGGGATGACTGCATTCTGCACCAGTTAGGGCTGGGCGACCGACTGGAGGCCATACGACCGACTGGAGGGCGATTGCGGTTCAGTCGCACGACTGGGGGTCCAGTCGCGTGGGGAGTCATACGACTAAGAGCCCAGTCGCATAGCTGCTCATCCACATGAGGTCCATCCGCATGAGATCCATTCGCATAGTGTTCATTCGCATGATTAAGAGTCCATTGGCACGATTGGGTGTTCATTCGTATAGGTGTTCATCCGTATTGGTCCATTCACATGATTTTCAGTCGCATGGAGGTTATGCGACTGAAGGGTGCCCATACTCCCAAATAGGGTTGTTGCACCCAAGGAAGAGCATAGTTAAAGTACTGACTTTCGGGGGAAAGTGCAGGAGTAAGTTTTGACGTGGAGGTTCCCGTAGGTACATGTAAGATGACCTTTGGAGGCCTTGGAGGGTATGTAGGGCATGGTGATGATGTTGCATGTTTATGCGTGATGTATGTTATGTATGAATGATGATGCCCTGTATAGTAATGCTATAGTGTATGTTGATGTTCCTTACTATGATGTATGTATATCTCTCCCGTGGATTTACGTGTCATGTTAATGAATGAAATTAATGTATTATGTAACGTAAAGTGAAAGATAATGAAAGAGGAACATGATGAAAGAATGCATGCATTAATAATGAATGAGAGTAATAAAGACTTGCAAGCAAATACAGGAGTAAGCGACCTTTTTGTTGCAACATACTCGAAATGGAATCCCTGTCTTGTGACCTCAATAATCGTGTCTGTGTGCTACGAAGAGGGTAAAATCCTGACACTGGGATCAACCATTGTATAGAACCATCGCTGCATATCCTAGATACTGTGGCCAGAAGGGTGCGGTGCGCTGATATAGAAGGTCTATGATATAGACCTAGGTCCAGTACCACGATACAGAAGGATATTACATGTGGCAATGGTACACTTAAACTCGACCTTAGGTGCTATGGCCAGGAGGGTGCGGTGCGCCGATATAGAAGGTCTATGATAGGCCTAGGTCCAGCACCACGAAACATAAAGTTATTGTATATAGTGATGGTACCTCTAAACTTTACCTTAGGTACTGTGGTCAGGAGGTGCGATGCACCGTTATAGAAGGTCTATGATAGGCCTAGGTCCAGTACCACGATACAGAAAGGTAAGGTTTACGGGTGATAGAAAGAAATGGGTAAAAGATGAAAGAGTAAGAAAGTTAAAGACATACAAAGAATGAATGAAAGTTAAAGAATGAACGAATGATAGTAATGAACAGAAGGAATATAATGATAAAGTATGAAACGGGATACTTGTCACTCGACCTCCGTAATCATGGTCGCGTGCCATGAAGAGGGTAAAGTTTGACGGGATATAGATAGAAGTAAAAGACAAAGAATGATGAAGATAATAATAATATTATGTATGTGTATGTATGATGTGTGATAGCATGAAAGTGAAGTAACGGTTTAAAGAAAGTAAAGTATTTTATCTATAAAACTAGAACTCACTCAGTAACGTTGACTTTTTATGCCTTTCCAGTTGGCAGGTAAGGTTGCTGAGGATGGCACGAGGCGGCTACTCAGCTCTTTTGGGATGACATTCTTTTGTTTAATGCTTTTGTATTGTAATGCAAGGAAACGATGTTTTGTAATCAATGTTGTATTACTTTGCAAAAGCAATATAGAAAAATGAAAAGTTATTTCACAGTTTCCGCTGCATGTTTTATTTAAGGTAATGCAATTATAAGTTTTACGTGTGATGATGACCAACTGTGAGGTGCCCGGGAAAGGGGGGCCATACAGGTACTAACCTGGACAGTTCATTATACCTGTCAGTTTATTCTCGATGTGCAGCTCGTTTCATTTCTAGTGCCAAAAATTCGGCTTCTAATTTTTCTATTTCATTATAAGGACAATATTTTTCTATCACTAGATTTCTAAAATCTTCCCAACTTATCTTATTCATAATATGCCTACCTTTAGTGTGTACCTCCATTTTACACTAGGATTGTGCCTCTCCTTTCAGTGAATGCGAAGCAAACAGTGTCTTGTAGTTATCGGCATGATTACTAATTTCTAAGAATGCTTCCATTTCATCTAACCATCGTAAGGCTTGCACAGCTCCTCCTTTTCTATCAAATTCTTGGGGTCTGCAGGACATAAAGGTCTTGTAAGAGCATCCTTTTGAGACTCCATGCAGGATGTCTTCCTCCTGTCGTTCTTCTAAATTAATATTTTCAGGCCTTTCCTATGGGTGTGAGGTGGTTCCAAAGTTTAGATTTTATTGTAGTTGGGTTATCAGGGTAGGTAACGTAGCTTCTATTTGCTGGGCTACTATTTGAGAAATTCTGTCATTCTCATTGGTGTCATTATTCACAGGTGTTTCTTCCCCCAAGTCGGGTTCTAGGTCGTCCCACTCGAGCTGTTCTTCGTACAGGCTGAGTGTTTCTTTTTGGCGGCATGTTTCACTATAGAGAATTATAACATTAGTATCATAAATGGATATTCTACAACAAATTTATTTAGCACAAATAAACATTTAAACACAAAGATATATGTATTTATATCATTAGTTCTTATTTCTTTATTCTGACAAGTTAGACTATAGCTTTCTAGTTCTTGCGAATCCATTCCCATATCTTTGTGAAGATATTTTTCTTAGGCGTTTTGAGTTTCTTGATATCCTTCTTGATTCTCCAGATTCCTTATTGTATTTTCTTGAGTTTCCTAAGGGTCCGTTGAGCTGTCTTCACTTGATCCTCATTCAGCTTTTGTCTTTTAATTATTTTACCTTCGTTTTCAGAGGAATCAGAATTTTGTATTTCTATATCCTCAGCTTGCTTAGCTACAAATCTGTCTCTACGACGTATCTTTTTCCTAGGGGTCTTAATTGTATATCCTCCAATGTGTACCGGTGCTCGTCGAACATAAAATTTTAGCTCATTTTCAGCTTCCAGTTGAGGGATTTCCATAGCTTGTTGGGGTTCTGGTACAGGTGTTATTTCCTTAGAGTTGCTATGGTCTGCGCACTCGAAAGGATCGTTCTCATTGTAGTAACTATCTGAATTCATAACAGCAAAAATTTCTTTATAATTTTTCACAAAATGGTTAGTCACATATTTTTATTATAATTATTAGAGTTAAGCATAAAATCATAGAATTTCACATAAAATCATATCACACAAGTATATATATTTATTATTATTTGAGCTTATAGTTATAATCTGGGTATTTTCATAGTACCTACTTCTCTATAACCAATGGCTCTGATACCAACCTGTCACATCCCGGCGGAAGCGTGAATCGATTTTGGTGTGACTTGTTTGTTCAGAATGCATTTGATTGTAAGGAATCAAGTTACAAACAATATTAATACATAAACACATAACTTGATTATATATATCATAAGTTAGGATTACATCATTACATATAAAGTCAAAATTTGATATAATCGTTATTATAACTTTTATTTAACTAAACATCTTCAAATGCGATGAAAATCAGCGTCCACCACAATACTGCCATCGTAGATGTTGATGGTTAAATTCACACAAACCCTTCCAACGACTTCGCCCCAGCCGTTGTATACATCAAAAGAGAAATCTACATTGTTAGTCATTTTCGCCTGAAAAAGCATACTCAAACAGTCAACGTAAAGTTGGTGAGGTCATAGGTTTATTTCCAGACAAAATATTTTATTGATGTACCAATTACAACCAAATCTGCTCACACACATAATTCATAATGTCACAAAACAATTCACAAAATCAGATAATATTGCATCACAACACTCATTCTGTTGGTGCAGGAAATATTTAAATAGCATCACAACACTCATCCTGTTGGTGCAAAATATTCTCCTAAGTAGCGCTACCAATATTATCAGACGATTTCTCATTCGAATTAATGGTTGTATCACAAATGACGGTACATCTAAAAATAGTTTCAAAAATAATGCATCAACATAATTTCCCCCAAAAACATTACAAATATCAAAATAGGGCTATGAGTCTCACCTGTTCTCCAAAATGTAACCTATAAAAGTAATTTATAAGTTAGATAAAATTTCTTTAAAATTCCCAATTTTTATTTTATTATATATAAATTGTTATAATTATCACAAATTCTCCATTACTCACCAAAAATAGCTACTATTATCCAAAAATTCCCAAACTTTTACAGAATATTACTTCAGTAGTTTATATCATGTCATAAATTTCCTGATGTCTAATTCACAACAAATTCCCTTCTGTAAATCTTACAATATTCCCAAAATTCATTAAAAATAACTATATAACTCCAAAAATTATGAAATTTTTACCATATATTGAATTTGATTTATAATGTCTTTTTTGAATTTTTAATGATTTCTGATATTGATTAAGTATTTCTTTTTACTTTGCCTCTACAGATCACTTAAAAATTTATTTTTCAATCATAGAAAGGAAATAAATTACAAAATAATTCCTAGAGCCTTTATATCTCAAGAAAGTCATTCTGTGATTTTTCTAGAATTTTTCCAAATTTATTTTTATTTTTGAGTATTTTCTTTATTTTAAATATTTTGTATAAATTATTTTACTTATTATATTTTTACTAAAATTTACAAACTGATAAGTAAATATTTTTTCAAAAAATTTCCAATGTTTATTCTCACAATCACAGTTAATTACATACCAACCCGGTTTTTATCAAATTTGTTTGTAAATTCTCAACCCTTTGATTATTTCCATAATTTATTAAGTTTTTAGACTTTGTTAAATCTTTTTCTTACAAATTTGATCAGAACAACATAGTTTACTAAGGTTTTTTTGATAAAAACTTGTTATATTATTATATTACATAGGTTGTATTATATGTGTTTATCAAACACATATAATTTGGTAATCTAATTATAAACAGATAAAGGCTAGAACCTTGAAAAGAAACTTGATGATATTGTTGCTTGCTTGTGAGGACCGAATGATTTGGGGATGGTTTTGGTTGATGCTTTGAATCTGGGAAAAAGGGTTTGTAGTTGATGGGGTGGTGATGCTTTAGAGGAACCAAGAGAGAGAGAGAGAGAGAAAGGGAACAAAGGTGGTGGTGATGGTTACGGATGGTGATGGTGGTCATGGTTGCGGATGGTGATGGTGGTGATGGTTACAGATGGTGATGGTGGTGATGGTTACGGATGGTGATGGTTATGCTCGAGAGATAGAGGAAGAAAGGTGGTGGTGGTCGCGGTTGTTGATGGTTGTGTGGGTGCTGAGAGATGCGGGTAGATTGGATATGGTGTTTGTGTTTGTAATGGTGGAATCCAAGGCTTTATAAAGCAATGGGTCGGTTGCCAATTAATGACACAATCATGAGCTCTAACACTAGCTTAGATGAGTGTCTTCCCTTAGGCTTGCTTAGTCAATAACATAGGCTTAGGTGGCGGTTGGAGGGATGGTCATGGTGGCATACAAGGTGGCAGTAAAGGAGAAGTGCTAGGTGTCTTGTTTGCTTGAGGTGTTAATGACCACGTTTAACGGTTTAATTTGGGTGTTATGTTATCCTAAAGAACTGAGATGAGAGTTTGGTCGTGTTTGTTTTGGTATTTAGATTGTTAAGTAGTGGTTTGTTTTTTTCATATATCAATGATGTTTGTTTCAACTTAGTTCGTATATATATATGGGTGTATTGTGATTTATAGATGTATATACATACATGCATACGTGAAATGCTATGCATCATACTTAAACTGTATATATATATAGTAATGGTTCTTTATATATATTTATATATATATATATATATAATATATATATATATATATATAATATATATATATATATATATATATATATATATATATATATGCATGCATACGTAAATAATTACTATATACATGCATAACATACATTCATATAGTTTATATTTGAATATGGTTATTATATATATTTATATATACATGCATGCGCACGTAAATTCTTATATATATATATACATGCATGCAAACATGCATGCGTACAAATATATATACATGGCATGCATATGACATAATAATGTAAATAATATTCATAAGGTGTTAGTCGAAGTATAAAATTTTCCTTTGGATATAAAGTCATCTAACCTTATTCTTAGGTTGTCACTTGTCTAAGTCATTATTAAGGTCTAATAAATTTAATTTGATCAATTTAACGTGTATAAGTCTTTTAACATTCGGTCACAAATCAAACACGCTTAAATCTTAGCAATCAATGTCAATATACCTTAAAAACACAGATTTCAACTGGCGATCACAATGAAAACTTCTATTAATTCTAACTAGATTCTAACACTTAGAATTTTTTAGAGTAAATTTTCAGAAAAGTTGTGCGAATAGTATACCTTTCGCTCACCTGTAGCTTTTATAGCCTTCAGACTTATCACGCGAGAAGTCAATTCTTCGCACAAATGAACCTTTCGCTCATTTGAACTTCTCGCACGTGAGAAGTTCAAATTTATTTGAATTTTGAACTTTTGATTTTAAAATACGTGTATATATATACATGTATATATATATATATACATATACATATATACGTATATATATACATACGTATATATACGTATATACACGTACATATACGTACACGTATATATACGTACATATACGCGTACGTATATATACGTACATATACGCGTACGTATATATATGTACATATACGCGTACGTATATATACGTACATATACGCGTACGTATATATACGTACATATACGTGTACGTATATATACGTACATATACTTGTACATATATATACGTATAAATACATTTATATACATATGTATACGTATACGTATATATACGTACAAGTATATATACGTACACGTGTATATACGTGCACGTGTATATACGTAACACGTGTATATACGTGCACATGTATATACGTGCACGTGTAGATACGTGCACGTGTAGATACGTGCACGTGTACATACGTCCACGTGTAGATACGTGCACGTGTAGATACGTGCACGTGTACATACGTGCACGTGTACATACGTGCACGTGTACATACGTGCATGTGTACATACGTGCACGTGTACTGACGTGCACGTGTACATACGTGCACGTGTACAGACGTGCAAGTGTACAGACGTGCACGTGTACATACGTGCACGTGTACAGACGTGCACGTGTACAGACGTGCACGTGTACATACGTGCACGTGTACATACGTCCACGTGTACATACGTCCACGTGTACATACGTGCACGTGTACATACGTGCACGTGTACATACGTGCACGTGTACATACGTGCACGTGTACATACGTGCACGTGTACATACGTGCACGTGTACATACGTGCATGTGTATATACGTGTACGTATATATACGTATATATACGTATGTATAAGTATACGTATATATAGGTACAGGTATATATACGTACAAGTATATATACTGTGACAACCCATAATTCCTGGTTAACACCATTAACCGCCTTCCGTCTGTTTTGTTTATGTTATGCTATTATAGTAATTGATATACGAAGAGTAATTATTATGGTGAACGGTGTACTACGCGTATGATAATAATTATTAAGTTATCTTTAACCCTAAACTCATAAAATACAAATAAACCATAAATAATGGTATAATACAATTATTGGTTGCAAATTAGTTAGTAAGTATGTCAAACCACGAAAAGATAAGGGGAGCAAAGTGATAGATTTAGAAATCAAAATAATATAAAATATCAACCCTCCCACTCATTCGATCAAACACCTTCAATTGCGAACCCCATTTTCTCCCATAACCCTAAACCGCCAAAGACGCCCTACCGTCAACCACCGGGTACGCACAAGATTTCTTCGAGTGTCTCCGGTCCGCGACTACCTTATCTCCGGCAGCCTCCCCGACGTTAACTGTGACAAGGACCGACACTTCTTCTACACTCCTGTTGCTAGAAACCATGATCTCTTGGCCACCGGCGTCTTTGCGGTCATCGCGAGAAACAATTACAACAACCTTGTTCAGTGCGGGTTGAAGGAGTGGGAGAAATATATGAATGTGTGTGTGTATGTATGTTCTGTGATCTCTTATAGATATATATAAACATATATCTTGTTTGTGAGTGCTCCTGCGTAGGCATGGATGTTGTTGTGTTTAAAATTAGTATGTATGCATGCGTATGTATTATGGGTAACTAATATGTATGCATGAATGTTCATATGTATATTATGTGGGCGCATGTGTGTATGTGTGGAAAATGGTTTCTGTAGAAGTGAAACAAATTGGGCGCATGGGGGGGGGGCATATGTGGGCGCATGGGGAGGGGGTTGGGACGGTTATGTTTTTGTGGGTGGGTCATGCGTACGATCGTGGGCGCACGGGTGATATTTCTTTTCTTTTTTGGTGTTAGGCGCATGAAGGGGGGTGCGGGTGTATTAGGCGTATGAGAGGGAGAGTTAGTATTGGTTTGGCATTATGTGTATGTGTGTGTTTAATATTTTTATATATATAGTAACTATGTGTAGTAAATATATTATTATTACGAACGTGTGAATAGAATATCTAATATGGGTGTTTAATATATATATAGTAGTTATGTGTGTTATATATATATATTATTACATACGTGTGTATAGTATATGTTCTGTGATATATAAATAGATATACGTGGATATATATATATATATATATATCAGTTATCATTGCACATAAAGTAATATACATGAGAATAAATGAGTTTATACAGTGTTGAGGGTGCTTGTGTATGAATGGGAATTGGCAACTAGAACCGTAACCGAGCCGTGAACGCGAAACCGTATACCGCCTATGTTGTAATAAATAATTTATTAATTATATACATTAACTGGAATTCAGGTTAACTGGAGACCTAATTACCCGTTTCTACGTTACTTTATTGCTGTGCTTTTGAGGTGAGTTTACAACCCCACTTTCATATATCACTCTTTTTGGGGGAGAGAAACTTGTGGTTATACATAAACGATTTAATACATTAGATTTTGTAATAATGCATATATCTGTTGCTATGGTGTTATACTACGCCTCTTCGGACCGTTAATATATTACTAGCGAGGTGATTGTTGGTAGATCTACTGGGTTTGACAAACCCCACCCGGGCTAGTCGCGCTAGCTTGACTGGAGGTCAAACGGGTGAATGGTTAGCCAGTTTTACAGTGTTGTGGTGGGGATTCCACAGCAGGGGCATAAATTATTACTATTACTGTTAGCTCGGTCGCGACTTCATACACATAGTGATTGCTATAGGCTAGCTACTTATTTATATGCTTTGATTACTAAATCTGGGAATTTCATTACTATTACTTACTGTTTTCTGATAAACCTGTGAACTCACCAGTCTTTGTACTGACTTTAGCATGTTTTCTCTCAGGTCGTTGACATGGCACGTGTAGGAGCACGACATCCATTGCATATCATTCAGCATTCATTTTCAAATTGATTTCATGGTTTAATTTCATTTACATGACTTAAATTGGTTTGGGTGCATGTTTGCGTAGTTTAAACAATTGTTAAATGTTTTTGTGATTTCGCTTCCGCAGTACCTAAACACAAATTGGTGTATTTCATTATTATTACGCAACTCATATGTTTTGTAATTATCGAGTCGTTTGGTGTAACTGATGCTTATCTGAGATCCTGGTTATGTCACACGCCTGACGGTACCCCGTTCGTTGAAATTGAGGGTGTGACAGATTGGTATCAGAGCATTAGTTATAGCGAACTAAAATGAACTTTGCATCTCATTTTCATTACATTTTAGACTATAGCAAGATATGCATTAGTTACACAGACATAGATTATTAAGTTATATTTACTTAATTTGCTTGCATGAGAACTTTTGCTTTGACGTATCCTTGTGAGCGTACGACTACAGGGATGGTGGCTCCGAGTTGCTGTGAGTCACGGAATGGTTACTTACGAATTTCCTGAACCTTACCGATCCTTTCGTATAACTTTGATTGATCGACCCCCGATATAATAGCCCTATATCTAGTACCTCTATCGTTGATAACCTCTGTACTTGACAAGATATGTTAGCCCTGATAGGAAGAACCAGGGTGACCATGCAAAGCAAATTACCATTACGGGTGCACACGTAATTGTAATTTGTCATGCATGCTAAGTCTGGTAAATTATGTCGGGTGATAACGGTTATAGTCAGCATAAATCTTCGTTTCTACACTCTGAGACAAGGAAGTCTCGATTCTCATAGAACATCGCTGTTGACATTAGTCCTAATCCCTCGTATTTGAACTGATTCTCTAGCCTGTCTACTCCTTAAATTCTTGGACCTCTTTTCCTTTTTCACTCCAAGACGAAAAGGGTTGTTTCTATGTGACTGATATCTTTGGATTTTAGTATTTGGTTTGATTCATTGTAGACATAATTACAATTTATTTAATCCAAAATTATTATTTGAACTTATTAGTTGTGCGTGTGTTGGATTCTTTAAACACTTATACCTAAATGAAGTTAAATATATTGGGTATTTACTTATTTTTGTATGTAGTGATTTTAAGAATGTCTGGAAGAGGACGTGGATGTGAAAGAGGTAACATCACCATGACGCCGGCAGAATTGGCGGAATTAATCAATCAGAATGTTACCGCAGCCTTAGCAAGCCAACACCCTCCTTAGCAGAACCCCATTGGTAAGTAAAATTTTTTTTATCCAAATTCACGTGATAGCTTTCCATGACCTAATCTCAACTGCAATATCTAATCGCTCAATCCGATTTCAGGACAATAGGCTTGCACCTACAAGTCCTTTATGGACTGCAAGCCTAACCCCTTCAAGGGAATTAAGGGAGCAGTGGGACTGCTCTGTCGGTTTGAAAAGCTGGAGTCGGTATCTGAAATCTGCAACTGCCCTGCGGGAGTAGGGTGAAATACGCTGCTGGCACTATGGATGGTGCTGCTCTGAGCTGGTGGAATACTCAAGTCCAGATGTTGGGAGTTGAAGCCGCAAATGCCACGACTTGGGAAGAATTCAAGGATCTGCTAGAAGTGGAATACTGTTCCAGAGATGAAGTACAAAAACTGGAAACTGAATTCTGGAATTTAAAAATGGTGGGTTCCGAAATTGAAGCCTACACGACTCGTTCTCACGAGTTGGCTACCTTATGTCCTACAATGATCAACCCGGCTTACAAACAGGTTGAAAGGTACATCGATGGACTAGTACCAGAAATTCAGAGCATGGTCACCACTGCTAGACCAGCTACCATCCAGGAGGCTATCCGACTGGCCTACAAGCTAACTGATCAGGCTGTCACGCAGGGCAAACTTCCCCCGCGTGGTGCTGCACCCAGCTCCAATGATAACAAGAGGAAATGGGACCCATCTGCCAGTGCGAAGCAATCATCATCCTCTACTCACCAACAACACAAGAAGTTCAAGCAGTCGCAACCTTCTCATGACACGGAAAATTCGGGTGGCTATCATGGAAATCTTCCGAAGTGCAACAAATGTAATTTTCATCATACTGGGCAATGCACAAGGAACAATTGCGAGAGGTGTGGAAAGTTTGGGCACGTTGCTAAAAACTGCAGGGTAAACATCTCGGGAAAAGCGCCTCAGCAGCAGCAAAACTATAATAAGACAGGGTGTTACGTATACGGTCAACCCGGTCACTTTAAAAGGGAATGTCCAAAACTAAAAAGGAATGAAAACAACAGTACCACTGATAAATCTAAAGACAACAACATTGGTGGTGGTGGCAGTGGTAGAGGCAGAGCTTTCATTATGGGCTCAGGTGAGGCTCGAAACGACCCTACTGTAGTATCTAGTATATTCTCTATTAATGGATGTTATGCCTCTGTTTTATTTTACTCTGGTGCTGATAAAAGTTATGTATCCATAAAATTTAGCAAAGTACTAGGAATGATACCGACTGACTTGACTTCTGAGTATGCCATAGAAATAGCCGATGGTGGGACGATAACAGCAAACCAAGTGTTTATAAACTGTAAGCTATGCTTGTCTGGGCACATCTTCTACATAGACTTCGTTCCCGTCACACTCGTTAGCTTAGATATAATAGTCGGGATGGATTGGTTATCCAAGAACAATGCCAAAATCAATTGCAAGGAGAAGCTGATCAAGTTACCCATCTCGGATGACGAAATTCTTACAGTGGAAAGTGATAACGTTGGTGCAGTGGCCGGCATCATATCATATCTGAAAGCTCAGAATGTCTCGGGAAAGGAGACTTTGCTTTGTTGGCACTTGTTACTGAAACAAATACGGATGAAAAGCATGTCGAAGACATTCCAGTTATGAGAGAGTTTCCCGAGGTATTTCCCGAAGACCTACCTGGCATTCCTCCACGTAAACAGGTAGAATTTCAGATTGAATTAGCACCCGGAGCAGCTCCTATCGCTCGTGCACCATACCGTATGGCACCGCACGAACTACAAGAGCTATCTGAACAATTGAAGGAATTGTTAGACAAGGGATTCATACGTCCCAGGTCTTCACCCTGGGGAGCTCCAGTGCTTTTCGTTAAAAAGAAAGATGGAACCTTCAGGATGTGTATTGACTACCGCGAGTTGAACAAGGTGACGATCAAGAATAGGTATCCACTTCCGCGTATCGATGACTTATTCGATCAATTGTAGGGATCAAACTACTATTCAAGATTGATTTAAGATCGGGTTATCATCAGTTAAGGGTTTAAGAAGAAGACATTTCGAAGATGGCGTTCTGGACACGTTATGGACACTATGAGTTTGCTGTAATGCCATTCGGATTGACCAATGCCCCAGCAGTTTTCATGGACCTCCTGAACCGCGTCTGCAAGCCTTATTTGGATAAGTTTGTCATTGTCTTCATTGATGACATACTGATCTACTCTCAGAATAAGGAAGATCATGAGGAACATTTGAGAACCATACTGGACTTGTTGAGGAATGAACAACTTTATGCCATGTTCTCAAAATGTGACTTTTGGATGCGCGAAGTGCATTTTCTTGGGCATGTGGTTAATGACAAGGGTATACAGGTGGATCCGTCAAAGATTGAAGCAATCAAGGATTGGCCAGTACCTAAGATGCCTACCGAGGTGCGACAATTCCTTGGTTTGGCAGGCTATTATAGATGATTTATCGAGGGATCTTCAAAAGTGGCACAACCTTTGACTGCCCTGACTCATAAGGGAACCGTTTACAAGTGGGGCAGCAAAGAGGAAACAGCGTTCCATGCGCTTAAAGACAAACTCTGCAGCGCACCAAGCCTAGCCTTACCAGAAGGAATTGATGAATTTTTTTAATATTATGATGCATTCATCCAGGGTTTGGGATGTGTGCTGATGCAACGTGACAAAGTCATAGCTTATGCATCTACACAGCTCAAGGTGCATGAGAAGAACTACACAACGCATGATTTGGAACTGGGAGCTGTAGTGTTTGCTCTAAAGATTTGGAGGCACTACTTGTATGGAACCAAATGCACGATCTATACAGATTACAAAAGCCTCCAGCACATATACGATCAGAAAGAATTGAATATGCGAAAACGACGGTGGTTAGAATTACTGAATGATTACGACTGTGCAATCAAGTATCACCCGGGTAAGGCTAACGTGGTAGCCGACGCCCTTAGTCGGAAAGAAACATCAAAACCTCATCGGGTGCATGCATTACAGATGACCAGACATTCTGATCTACCTGTGCAAATCAAGGCTGCGTAATTTGAGGCCTTGAAGACTGAGAACCTGAAAGCAGAATCCATGCGAGGCATAGAGAAATAGTTGGAGATCAAAACAGATGGAATCCGTTACTTCACGGAACGGATCTGGGTGCCACTGTATGGGAATTTGAGAGAGCTAGTAATGGATGAAGCTCATAAGTCACGTTACTCGATTCACCCAGGTTCAGACAAGATGTATCAAGATCTAAAGGAGTTTTACTGTTGGCCGAACATGAAAGCGGAGATCGCCGCATACGTAAGCAGATGCTTAATTTGTTCTAAAGTTAAGGTGGAATAGCAGAGACCATCCGGCTTACTCCAGCAACTGGAAATTCCAGGAAATAGGAGCAGATTTCAGTGGACTTTATTACAAAATTACCCAGGACTCCCAGCGGATGCGACACCATTTAGGTTATAGTAGATCGCTTAACGAAATCCACTCATTTTCTGGAAATCTGAGAGACTGATCGCATGGAGAAGCTGACATGTATCTACCTAAGAGAAATAGTCTCCCGGCATGGCGTGCCAGTATCTATCATATCTGATCGTGACGCTCGGTTCACTTCTCATTTCTGGCGATCATTGCAACGATCATTGGGAACGCGACTGGATATGAGCACTGCTTATTACTCGCAAATCGATGGTCAGAGTGAGCATATGATCCAGACACTAGAAGGCATGTTGCATTCCTGTGTGATAGATTTTGGCAGCAGTTGGGCAACTCATTTACCATTGGTTGAGTTCTCCTACAATAACAGCTATCACACCTCAATTAAAGCGGCACCATTTGAGGCACTGTATGGACGTAAGTGTCAATCACCTGTATGTTTGACAGAGGTCGGGGAAATCCAACTTACTGGTCTGGAACTTGTGCACGAAACAACTGAAAAGATTGTCCAAATTCGTAATCAGATGGCAGCGGCACGTGATCGACAGAGGAGTTATGCTGACAAGCGTCGTAGACCATTGGAATTCCAGATTGGTGACAAGGTACTCTTAAAAGTCTCACCATGGAAAGGAGTAATACGCTTTGGGAAACGTGGGATGTTAAGCCCTAGATACGTGGGGCGATTTGAGATTGTCAAACGGATTGGCCCGGTAGCCTATTAATTGAATTTACCTGAAGAACTCAGGGGGATACACGACGTGTTTCACATATCCGATCTGAGGAAATGTATATCCGATGAATCACTAGTCATGCCATTAGAGGAACTAAAGATCGATTACCAATTACATTTCATCAAAGAACCAGTGGAAATCATGGACCGAGAGATCAAAACCCTAAAACGTAGCAAGATCCCTATTGTGCGTGTTAGGTGGAACTCGAAGTGTGGACCAGAGTTTACTTGGGAACGTGAGGATCAAATGAAAAAGAAGTATCCACAACTGTTCACGAATCAGACTTCCACTTCTTAAGGTATCATTTTAAGATATCCTTTCTTTAAAATTTCTGGACGAAATTCGCTTCAACAAGGGGATGATGTCATAACCCTCGCGGAGCCTTAGGTTCTGTGTTCTTGGATTTGTTTCAGAAACCCTACCCCAACTAGGCTCTGGATAACTGATTTGTTTTCTCACTGGTCAGTTGTTGGTGTTCATGTCCTAATTTTCGGGACAAAAATTTCTTCAACAAGGGGATGAGTGACAACACATAATTCTAGGTTAACACCTTTAACCGCCTTCCGTCTCTTCTGTTTATGTTATGCTATTATAGTAATTGATATACGAAGAGTAATTAATATGGTGAACGGTGTACTACGCGTATGATAATAAATATTAAGTCATCTTTAACCCTAAACTCATAAAATACAAATAAACCATAAATAATGGTATAATACAATTATTGGTTGCATATTAGTTAGTAAGTATGTCAAACCATGAAATGATAAGGGGAGCAAAGTGATAGATTTAGAAATCAAAATAATATAAAATATCAACCCTCCCACTCATTCGATCAAACACCTTCAATTGCGAACCCCACTTTCTCCCGTAACCCTAAACCGCCGAAGACACCCTGTCGTCAACCACCGGGTACGCACATGATTTCTCCAAGTGTCTCCGGTCCGCGACTACCTTATCTCCGGCAGCCTCCCCGATGTTAACTGTGACAAGGACTGACACTTTGTCACACCCCCGCTGAGAGCGGAAACACGGGGATGCGAGCGAAACGGGATTGTCATAACACATGGTTAACAATAGAGATGTAATATGTATGTAATTGATGACAAAGTGTGTCATGAAGACACCCGGCACAAATGGAGACTTGTGTCGCGTTTAGTCAATATCCACGACAGCATAGCCATAAGCATAAACAGAACTTGTAATTGATTCACATAAACGATTCACATAACCACAAAATTTGTATTCATGTATGTAATTCCCACAACCCGGGAACAAGTATCCAAAAGAATGTTAATTGTTTGATGGACTGCAACAATGTACAAAATAATTGTTCATCATGTATGTTCAATCTCAAAAAATGCATCCTAGGGTCTCCACTAAGGCAGCACTCCTAGATCTTCAATTCTTATTGTTACCTGGAAAATATACTCAAAATTGTCAACAATAATGTTGGTGAGCTTCGCAGGTTTGAATTGTAAGCATGTAATTGATGCTGCATAGCGTTTGTAGTAGAATACCGTGTATACAGTTATAAGTAAGCAAAATCACATACCATGAGTTTTATACAACCAAACCTAATGACGTACACACAGCAACTTGTCGGAATATATTCACCCAAGGCCTGTTCCTGGTAGTGTGATGGTACTCACAAGTAACCATCTGTCAAGGGTGGGGGTGTCAACCTAGTAGTACTACTAATACCTATTCGTCGGTTCCAATGCCGGAATTAAATGGTTGTAAGAAGAACCACACAGCAACATCATGTATGCATCATATATATAATCATAAAACAGTATCATGTTGATTCCAAGTATGAAAATTTTATTTATGTTAAACAGCATTGAAAACAGGTGAGCATACTTTTCCCCCATGTTTGTAAAAGATTGAAACATTGTATAAACATAAAAAGGGGCCACAAAACTCACTTGTTAAGTGGTAAGTATGTATGATGTAACTCCCCAAACTTGTATGTATGTATGAACGGTCAATCACCTATTGACAGTTATGTTAAGCATTAATAATGCGTCTGATGTCAACATTATTGTTTAGTTGGGTCGGGTCGTATCGGTTCGGTCGTGGGTAACACTTTCGAGACAAACAATTTCAACTCCGTGTTTCGACAAACAATCTCAACTCCATGTTTCGACAACCAATCCATCCCCACAATCACATCGAAGCTTCCCGGCTCAAAAGGTATTAAGTCTATGTTGAAGGCATGGTTTTCCAATATCATGGAGCACTTTCTAATAATCTCATCGGGTTGTACAACTCTACCATTGGCCATCTCTACTGAAAAGCTAGATTCTAGTATACTAGGGTTCAAGGCAAGCATGTGTGCAAAATCGGAAGATATAAAACTATTGTCTGCTCCAGTATCAAACAATATGGATGCGAAGTGGTGATTGAGCAAGTACATACCCATGACAACATTCGGGTCCTGACGAGCATCGTTGGCTCTAATGACAAATGCACGTCCCTGAGCGACATTTCCTTGATTAGCTGGGCCTTGATTCCCAGCTATAGCCATCACTTGCTGTTGATTATTCCCTTGTTGACCCGGTGCCCTATTCAGTTTGGGGCACATGTTCCGGTAGTGACCCGGATTTCCACATTCGTAACAGACTCTTGCATTCCCGGCGGGGTTAACCGCGTTGATGGGTGCAACCAGATTCGGCGTAACTCTACAATCTCTTGCTAGGTGCCCCGGGCGCCTACAGTTCATACACACCCGGCACTGCATCTCTGGGGGTTGATGATAGTTGCACCTGTCACATTTGGGGTGCGGCCCAACATATTCTCTCTTACCCTGAGTCACAGCCATGAAATTCATGGTGATCTTGGCCCTTTTATCAGATTTCCCAGCATTCGACCGGCTAGTTTCTCCAACATCCTTTCTCTTCTCTGCTCCCCTACCCAATACTCCCGTCCTTATCATCTCATCAGTGAGAGCGCCAGCCTTCAGAATTGTGCTCAGGATTGTAGGAGGAGCAGCTGCTGTTACCATTGCCCAGATCTGAGGCGCAAGTCCCCAAATGTACCTCTCGATTCTCTTTGATTCTGGGGTCACAAGATGTGGAACTAGCCTCGCTAGTTCATGGAATCGATCAGTATAAGCTGTGTGCCCAGCCCCCACCATAGAATGATTCCAGAACTCATGCTCTAGTTTCTGCATTTCGTTAAGGGAGTAGTACTCCTCAGTGATCAAAGCTTTGAACTCATCCCATGACATCCGCATCGTGGACTCTCTTCCTCTAGCTTGAACCTGGGTGTTCCACCAGGTTAATGCCTTGCCCTACAGTGAACATGTGGCATACTTGATTCTTTGACTGTCGAGGCACTCACTGATATCAATCACTGCCTCTATCATTTCAAGCCACCTAGTTAGGGCTATCGCCCCACCTTTCCCATCAAATTCTCGGGATTTTTAGGCCACAAATTCCTTGTAGGAACATCCCCGTCTCATATTGTCGACCCCAGTTTCGTTCCCAGTTGTTCCGCCAATCCCAGTGTCTTACCCTGTTCCTTGGTTATGCTGACCATTAGTATCATGATCCCCGTGGAGATTATGATTCAGAAGAGTGTCGCTTACTTGAGTCACTATAGTTGGAATCAGTGTGGCTACCTGCTGAGCAATCATAGCAGCTATATCAGGGTTTTCAGTTCCCTGATTGTTGCGGACGGGAGCACCACTCGTTCTTGGTGGCCTTCCTCTACCTCTGCCTCGTGGGGTCTCACCCTTACAATTTGTGCTGCGGGTGGCTCTTCGAGGCGGCATTGTTCTAATCATAAAGGAGTAAACATGTAAACTTTAGTAAACATGTAAATCTTAGTCACTTGAAGATACATGTATGATTCCATTCATCAAGTTCCAACAATCCATGCTTCAGTCAATCAGGATCATGACGTAACCCAATTTAAGCACATTCTTAGTATACCGGTGATGCTTATATATAGGGTTCCCCGCATCGTTCCCACCACATCCACGATATACCTAGAATGACGCCTAAATCGGTTACTTGACATCCAATTTTCCTTAGCATCATTCCAATGAATAATATAATGTATGTGTAGTGAGTATAATCACTCCTCTACATTTCTTGAAGTCCAGTTTCATCCTAAGCATTCAATCAGTTCCTTAGTTACTGAAATACTAAGTGGAGGAATGTTTCGTGGAGAATAAAATCAATGTCATGATTGGAAATACCATGAAGCCTCTAAGTAGGACAGGACTTAGGTAATAGCAGGTGTTAGTAATGTTTTGTTACCCTTAACAAGGTCTTACTAGAATTATGATCCTAGCACCCTAGGGTATAGAATAGGAAATCTGTGATACTCATGATCGTTACCTCATGGTAAGATTAGCCAGACTTCTCATGCACTGCAAATTGCAATTACGTGTGCACCCGTAATGGTAATTTGCCTTACATGGTCACCCTTAGCTTCACCTACCCCAAGTTAACATCATAGTATTGTCAACATTCATCAAACACGAATCATGTAATGCCCTCATGTCCATGAGCCATTAGTATTCCAATAGTAGTATGTGATAGCAAATAAACTCCAAGCGCATAAACACAATTAGTCTAACAATAGTTGCCTATCCTTCATACTTTCAGGATCTCAGGCACACTATCTTAGGGTCGGATTTAGTATTTGAGATCGACGCTACGCGTGATCTGTGAAGTTTCCCTTCCGTTTGGGTATTCCGACCTAATGGTATAATGTAGTGCGTATACAAATGTAAGATTTCAGTATAAGATATCCCGTGAAGAAAGACTAAGAGCAATAGTGTCTTCCTCAGGATGATCAGATAACAAGCATATATGTATAGAATCATGTATAGAGACAAGAAACAAGTATAGAGGAACATACATGTAATATCAAATGCAAGCCAGTCCTAGCATGCATTCTACATAAAGGTTACTAGGTTATAGTCTAGGTCAAGTGAATTGCCTAATTCTCTATAACCAATGGCTCTGATACCAGTCTGTCGCACCCCCGCTCAGAGCGGAAACACGGGGATGCGAGCGAGACGGGATCGTCATAACACATGGTTAACAATAGAGATGCAATATGTATTGAATTGATGACAAAGCGTGTCATGACGACACCCGGAACAAATGGAGACTTGTGTCGTGTTTAGTCAATATCCACGACAGCATAGCCATAAGCATAAACAGAACTTGTAATTGATTAACATAAATGATTCACATAACCACAAAATTTGCATTCTTGTATGTAATTCCTACAACCCGGGAACAAGTATCCAAAAGAATATTAATTGTTTGATGGACTGCAACAATGTACAAAATAATTGTTCATCATGTATGTTTAGTCACAAAAAATGCATCCTAGGGTCTCCACTAAGGCAGCACTCCTAGATTTTCAGTTCTCATTGTTACCTAAAAAATATGCTCAAAATTGTCAACAATAATGTTGGTGAGCTTCGCAGGTTTTAATTGTAAGCATGTAATTGATGTTGCATAGCGTTTGTAGTGGAATACCGTGCATACAGTTATAAGTAAGCAAATCACATACCATGAGTTTTATACAACCAAACCTAATGACGTACACACAGCAACTTGTCGTAATATATTCACCCAAGGCCCGTTCCTGGCAGTGTGATGGTACTCACAAGTAACCATCTGTCAAGGGTGGGGGTGTCAACCCAGTAGTACTACTAATACCTATCCGTCGGTTCCTATACCGGAATTAAATGGTTGTAAGAAGAACCACACAACAACATCATGTATGCATCAGATATATACTCACAAAACAGTATAATGTTGATTCCAAGTATGAAAATTGTATGTATGTTAAACAACATTGAAAATAGGTGAGCATACTTTTCCCCCATGTTTGTAAAATATTGAAACATTGTATAAACGTAAAAAGGGGCCACGAAACTCACTTGTTAAGTGGTAAGTATGTATGATGTAACTCCCCAAACTTGTATGTATGTATGAATGGTCAATCACCTATTGACAGTTATGTTAAGCATTAATAATGCGTCTGATGTCAACATTATTGTTTAGTTGGGTCGGGTCGTATCGGTTCGGTCGTGGGTAACACTTGCACATAAACACGCGAAATAGATCTTATGTAGATCTAAGCACTAGAAACGTTGCCATTGTCAATGATATTTGTGTAAACGTGTTATTGTTGTTAGAGATAACTTAGTAAGCACTTGTGTTATGAATAGTTTGTTGCTAATTGTAAAATGTTTAGTTGATTTGGTTTGATATAGCATTAATGAGTTTGATAGTGTTAATCTTAAAGATCGTCATTAGCAATGGCAACCGTGTCGATGTCACCTTAACATCACACGACGACACACACCGCACATAGGAAGAATTCACGCATAATGACTCCAATTGCATGACAGGACCAGACGTACGACTGGACACTCCATTTGCACAAATTAACTCTCAATCATGCAAATCAGCTTTATTCGCACGATTGAATCCCTATTGGTGCGACTAAGCATTCAGTCGTACCACATAGTACCCAATCGCACGACTCAATCTTCCATTCGCATGATTTGGCCTTCATTCATACGAATTAGCTTCATTCGTACGACTGAACTTTCATTCGTACGACTGGACCTTCAGTCGCGTGATACACATAGTCGCACATATTCACCCGCATTGACTCAATCGCATGGCAATACTTATCCGTATGACTCATTCGCACGACACACAAAATCGTATTGGCTCAGTCGCACGACTCACTCAATCGCTTGGACTCAGTCGCACGACAGACCCAATTGTATGGACTTAGTCGCATGACTCACCCAGTCGCACGACTCAGTCGCATGACAGACCCAGTCGCCTGAACAGTATGTTTGGCTGCTCCGTGCATGGGTTTCACACACCAAGTACTCCCAGAAACACTCATCTAACATATCTTACTAAAATGCACACTCAGAAAGACAACACACGCACCCCCACGACCTCTTGTGCTCGGGTTGAACACGAGCACCCGAAACCCTAAAATCGCAGAAGTAAAACGAGCAAAAATGGATGACCAAGGTCATCTACCTGCTTGAAACATGTTGTCTAGGCTGTAATAGTAGTCTAAACGGTGAAATCACGAAGAAAACGGGGCGGTTTTGGTGCTAGGAGGGTGGAGAAATGAAGAAGAAGGAGATGAAGAAGAAGGTGAAGAATGAGGGCTAGGACTGGAAATGAGGTTTATATACCCAGCCCTAGTTTGGTAAAATGACCCATTTGGTCCCTACACTTAGCCCCCGAATTCCCAAATTTTCTTCGGTTGAAAACGACGTAAATACGCGCGTTATATTGATTATAGGGAAACATTTAATGTTGTTCGTATCTTGAAAATGATGTTATTAATGATGTTTATACTATATAACATAATATAATTAGCGATGTCGATGGTGATATTCGTAAGCGTTTTAAGTGCTAATGTTGCAAACAATGATTTCACACACGTAAAAGACAATCAAGCAAGTATAATGTCCTCACGAATAGTCTATGAAGATGTGAAATGAACGTTCTAAGGATAGTTAACGAATTCCACGTTAAATGACGGACCTTTTGGTGACGGATGTCACACACTTCTTCGACAACTCCCGTTGCTAGAAACCGTGATCTCTTGGCCACCGTCTTCTTTGCGGTCATTGCGAGAAACAACTACAATAGCCATGTTCGGTACGGTCTTTCATTCTTGATTCGCGTTTGTTACATACGCTTTCGAGTGTTCGGCTACAGTTTTCATGTACGGTCATTGCGGGTTCAAGGATTGGGAGAAATATATGAATGTGTGTGCGTATGTATGTTCTGTGATCTCTTATAGATATATATAAACATATATCTTGGTTGTGAGTGCTCCTGAGTGGGCATGGATGTTGTTGTGTTTAAAATTAGTATGTATGCATGCGTATGTATGGGTAACTAATGTGTATGCATGAATGTTCATATGTATATTATGTGGGCGCATGTGTGTATGTGTGGAAAATGGTTTCTGTAGAAGTGAAACAAATTGGGCGCATGGAGGGGTGATGCGGGTCCAAGTGTTGAAGAGCGGGCCTTACTATTTTGGGAGGCCCAAGACCGTAGGTGGGATATCCCGTTAATTTTCTGAAATAAGGCCTCTAAATGGGCTTTTGGGCCATTTAATGTTTTTTCTAGTTTTCGAGTTTGTTTTGGGCTTTTGTTTGGGCCTAGGGTTGCTTGTTTAGTCCCATCTCGCATGTTTGATTTCTTATTTAAGTTCAGTTTCTGTAATGTAGAAGGACACCAGATTTTATTGAGAATTAAGAACTTTGTCTTTTCAAATTTGTGACTCTTGGGTCGAATTTGCGGGTTTGGGTGAAGAACTTCACGGGTATTCGCAGAATCAACGTGATAGTACTTCGATTCGTTCCGCGCGCTACATCAGGGGGGGCATATGTGGGCGCATGGGGAGGGGGTTGGGACGGTTATGTTTTTGTGGTTGGGTCATGCGTACGATTGTGGGCGCATGGGTGATATTTCTTTTCTTTTTGGTGTTAGGCGCATGAAGGGGGTGGGGGTGTATTAGGCGTACGAAAGGGAGAGTTAATATTGGTGTGGCATTATGTGTATGTGTGTGTTTAATATTTTTATATATATAGTAACTATGTGTAGTATATATATTATTATTATGAACATGTGAATAGAATATCTAATATGGGTGTTTAATATATATATAGTAGTTATGTGTGTTATATATATATTATTATTACATATGTGTGTATAGTATATGTTCTGTGATATATAAATATATATACGTGGATATATATATATATATCAGTTATCTTTGCACATAAAGTAATATACATGAGAATAAATGAGTTTATACAGTGTTGAGGGTGCTTGTGTATGCATGGGAATTGGCTACTGGAACCGTAACCGAGCCATGAACGTGAAACCGTACACCGCCTATGTTGTAATAAATAATTTATTAATTATATACATTAACTGGAATTCAGGTTAACTGGAGACCTAATTACCCGTTTCTGCGTTACTTTATTGCTGTGCTTTTGAGGTGAGTTTACAGCCCCACTTTCATATATCACTCTTTTTGGGGGAGAGAAACTTGTGGTTATACATAAACAATTTAATACATTAGATTTTGTAATAATGCATATATCTGTTGCTATGGTGTTATACTACGCCTCTTCGGACCGTGAATATGTTACTAGCGAGGTGATTGTTGGTAGATCTACTGGGTTTGACAAACCCCGCCAGGGCTAGTCGCGCTACCTTGACTGGAGGTCAAACAGGCGAATGGTTAGCCTGTTTTACAGTGTTGTGGTGGGGATTCCACAGCCGGGGCATACATTATTACTATTACTGTCAGCTCGGTCGCGACTTCACACACATAGTGATTGCTATAGGCTAGCTACCTATTTATATGCTTTGATAACTAAATCTGGGAATTTCATTACTATTACTTACTATTTTCTGATAAACCTGTGAACTCACCAGTCTTTGTATTGACTTTAGCATGTTTTGTCTCAGGTCGTTGACATGGCACGTTTAGGAGCACGGCACCCATTGCATATCATTCCGCATTCATTTTCAAATTGATTTCATGGTTTAATGTCATTTACATGACTTAAATTGGTTTGGGCGCATGTTTGCGTATTTTAAACAATTGTTAAATGTTTTTCTGATTTCGCTTCCGCAGTACCTAAACATAATTGGTGTATTTCATTATTATTAAGCAACTCATATGTTTTGTATTTATCGAGTCGTTTGGTGTAACTAATACTTATATGATATCCTGGTTATGTCACACGCCTAACGGTAAAACCCCGTTCGTGGAAATTGAGGGTGTGACATATACGTACATATACGTACACGTATATATAAGTATATATACGTATATGTACGTATATATATACGTATATAAACATATATATACGTACATATATGTGTATGTATATATTAGTATATATACGCGTATGTATATATACGTATATATATACACACATATATATATGTATATATATACACTTATATACGTATATATACATGTATATATACGTATATATACACGTATATATATGTATATATATAGATACGTATATATATACACGTATATATACGTATGTATATAATCGTATATATATACACACGTATGTATATATACGTATATATATAGGTATATACGTATATGTATGTGTATATATATACACGTATATACGTATATATATACGTATATGTATACGTATATGTATACGTATATATATTTACATATATATATATATGTATACATATGCGTATATATATATATCCGTATATATAGATATATACATATATGTACGTATATATACACGTATAGATACGTATATACATACGTATATATACATATATATATAAGTATATATATACGCATATATACTTATATATATACGTATATATACGTGTATATGTATATATATACGTATATATAGATATACTTATATATACGAATATATATACGTATATATATGTATATATACATGTATATATATACTTATATATACGTATATATACGTATATATATTACTTATATATACGTATATATATACGTATATATACTTATATATATACGTATATATATACACGTATACATACGTATATATATACGTATATATACGTATATATCTATATATACGTATATATATTTACGTATATTTATGTATATATATACGTATATATACGTATACGTATACGTATATATATGTATACGTATATGTATATATATATACATATACGTGTATATATATATACGTATACGTGTATATATATATACGTATACTTGTATATATATATATACGTATACGTGTATATATATATACACATATATACGTATGTATATATATGTGTTCACACACATATATACGTATGTATAAATAAATATATAGATATATATATATATATATACGTATAAATATACGTAATATACGTGTATATACCTATATATACGTACATATACGTATACGTATGTGTATATATATACGTGTATATAGATACATATACGTACATATACGTCTATGCACGTATATTTACGTACATATACGTACATATACGTACATATACGTATATATACGTACATGTACGTACATATACGTATATATACGTACATGTACGTATATCTAAGTATATATACGTACATGTACGTATATGTACGTATATATATGTACATATACGTGTATATATGTGACATCCGTCACCAAAGGTCCGTCGTTTAACGTGTTCGGTTAACTTTTGTTATCGGTCATTCCTCATCTCTGTAACCCATCTATGTGGATATCATATTTGCTTGCTTGGTTATGCTTATGCTTGTGCTATCGTTGCTTGCATTGTCCTCATCTTAACACATTTTCTAAGATTGCCCCCGTTAACGTTAAACGCACCATTTTTGTATAAAATTATCGTCACGAATAAAACCATTTTTAAGTTTCAAATACTATTAACAACATTTTATCATTAATAAAAAAGTCTAATTAATAACGTTTTCAACCGAATCAAAATTCGGGAACTCGGGGGCAAAGTGCGGGGACTAAACATGTTATTTTATGAAGAGTAAATCTCGGTTTTGGTCCCTGAGTTTTTCAAATTGACTCCACTTGAGTACCAACTTTTATTTTGTCTCCCTTTGAGTACCAAAGATTGAAAAAGTTCTCTGTTTCAGTCCAAATTTCTAACGGTGTTAACATTTTCTGTTAGATTTTTGTAAAAAGACCAAAATACCCCTAAGGGCTATAAAAATATCACCATCTCCACCACACACCACATACCACCACCACCACCACACACCACCGCCACCACACACCACCACCACCACACACCACCGACATCGCCACACACCGCCACACACCACCGCCGACACACACCGCCACCACTCACCACACACCACCACACACCACCGCCATCGCTGCATTTCCAGCATTATTGTCAATTCCGCCATTGATGGATCTACCTAACTTCTTCTCCTTCTACATTGGCACCCTAATTTCAAATCCCCTTCTTCAATTTCACCATCATCGTCGTCATCAACTTCATTTCGCATAATTACATCATCTGAAACCCTAATTTCATCATCATCTGCATTGGCACCATTGTCATCATCGCCTTCTTCTTCTTCTTCTTCCTTCGTCTCCAGCACCGGCTCTGCGACGTTCGAAAACCCTAAATTCATCGATTCAACGACGAATCGGTTGCCAAATCGTTCAACCCCTCACATTTTTCGGCAGCAACAGACTTGCTCCGGTGCAACTCCCTCGCCGACGAAGTAGCGCCGCTGTGGCCTCTGCTCTGTCGGCTACATACAACATCTTCCTCAACTTCAATTTGACCGGAAGAAGAAGAATCATCTAAACCCGCGAGACGATCTCGTAGGCACAATGCACAGAACCCTGTTACTGGTTCACTGGGGTGGCGGTGGCAGGCGGAGGAACGGCGGTGGCGATGGCGGTTTCCGGCGACGGTACGGGTGTGGTGGTGCGGCATTATTGACAGAATTGGTTCATGATTGAGGCTTCGGAGGGGAGGCTTTGGATCCGTTTTTGTTCAGGATTTGGACCTTCCTGATCGGAGTGTGTCGTCTGTGGTGTGTGGTGGCGGTGGTGTGTGGTGGCGGTGGTGTGTGGTGGCGGTGGTGTGTGGTGGTGGTGGTGGTATGTGGTGTGTGGTGGAGATGGTGATATTTTTATAGCCCTTAGGGTATTTTGGTCTTTTTACAAAAATCTAACAGAAAATGTTAACACCGTTAGAAATTTGGACTGAAACAGAGAACTTTTTCAATCTTTGGTACTCAAAGGGAGACAAAATAAAAGTTGGTACTCAAGTGGAGTCAATTTGAAAAACTCAGGGACCAAAACCGAGATTTACTCTTTTATGAAACTAGGGCTGGGTATATAAACCCCTTACCAGCCCTAGCCTCCTCATTCTTACATTCTTCTTCTTCACCTTCTTCTCCATTTTTCTCTCGATCTAGCACCAAAACCCGTCACATTTCTTGCGTTTTCACCGTCAAAGCTTGGTTATCATCGTGAATACTTACTTCTAACAGGTAGATAACCTCGTTGGAACCGTTTCTTGCTCGATTTCACTTCTGCGTTTTCTAGGGTTTCGGGTGTTCGGGTTCATCCGAGCACATGAGGTCGTGTGGGCTTGTGTGTTGTATTTTTGACTGTGTTTCTTGCTTAGGTATTTTAGATGAGTGTTTCTGGAGGTTCTTGATGTGGGAAACCCGTGCACGGAGCAGCCGAAGGCTGCTCAGCACTTCAGCAGTCGCGATTTGCTGCACTGGGTGACTGTGCCTGTTCATGCGACTGAGCCTTGCGATTGGGTGAATCGCACGACTGAGTCATGCGTCTGGGTGTGTCGCGCGACTAAGACGTGCGATTGGGTGAATCGCACGATTGATTCATGCGCCTGGGTGTGTGCGATTGAATGTGCGTGCGATTGAGTTAGTGCGGATGAGATTGTGTGCGATTGTGCGTGAGTCGCACGACTGAAAGGCCAGTCGCACGAATGAATGTTCAATCGTATGAATGAAGCTGATTCGTACAAATGAAGGTTCAATCATGCGTATGGAGGTTGAGTCGCGCGATTGTGTGTTTCATGGTACGACTGAATGCTTAGTCGCACGAATGAAGGTTCAATAGTACGAATGAAGCTGATTCGTACGACTGAAGGTCCATTCGTGCAAATCGAAGGTTGAGTCGTACGTCCGGTCCTGTTGTGTCACTGATGATGCGTGTAGGTGTGAATTCCTTTTTGAATGTCTTCTGATGATAAGGTAATATCAATAAAGCGTCATTGCTTGACCACAAAGATTAAAGTCAACGCTATCAACGGGCACCTACTATTCCAATTTAAAATAACCTAACCTTTTACAATTATCAACAACCTGTTTGGGACTACAAATATTTAACAAGCATTATCTTTCGTAATAATGGGATCCCCATACGGATGTCATTAGCAATGACGACTACTCTCAATACTTGCACCTACATAAGGTCTGATATGTGTATGCCTGCTTGTGTGTGCTACCCACGACCGAACCGAAACAGCCCGAACTAATCGAATGTCATCTTATGCCTTATAGTCATATTAATGCTTGTTAGTAACTGTCAATAGGTGTTTGACCGTTCATAGCATTCTACCTTTGGGGAATATTCATCATACGTGCTTATCATCTATTCCGTGAGTTTCGTAGCCCCTTTTTACTCTTATAAAACTTTCAAATATTTTCAACTTGGGGGAAAAGAATGCTCACCTACTTAACTTGATTTCAGACATCTTCCCTAGCGGAAGTTGGCTGCTACTTTTACGAGTGTCTTATCTTGCTTATCTTGTTGATTGATGCTAAATGAACTTTACTCTATGCTATGTTACCACCTTGTATGTTACTTGGTGGTATTACATTACTATGCGCTACTACTTTGATATTATGTGTTGATTGACGATACCTGTGATTGCTATTGTTAATGGATGTATCGGCTGTGTGGTTCTTCTGTGTGGTTCTTCTGTGTGGTTCATCTAAGCCGATCATCCATTACAACCATTAATCCCGGTAATGGGACCTAAGGATTGGTTTGGTTGTAACCTTTACGTATGCGTTGTGTGGATCTTGCTACGTCATGTAAAACTTATGGGATGCTTTCATTACAGCCATCAATACCCGTGTGGAACCGATGTTTAGGTTTGGCTGTAGCTATCTATATCTTGTAAAACCGCTTACACATAAGTGTAGCCGCGGTAACTCCTATTAAACTTACAAGTTGTTTTCATCTTAACATCTTTTTATTACTTAAAACCTACGAAGCTCACCAACAATTATGTTGACCGTTTTGAGCATGTCTTTCAGGTGATCAAGGTAATTGAAGATTCTAGGAGTGCTGCCTTTTAGTGGAGACCCTAGGATGCATTTTTGATACTGAACATACATGATGAACAATTATTTTGTACATTGTTGCAGTCGACTAAACAATTAAAATTCTTTTGGACACTTGCTCCCGAGTTGTGGGAAACTAAACAATGTTATTCTATATGGTTATATGATCCTTACATGTTATGCTTATGGCTATGTTGTCGTGAATATTGACTAAACGCGACACAAGTCTCCATTTGTTTTCGGGTGTCGTCATGACACGCTTGTCATCATACTTATATTGCTTCTCTAACGTATAACATGTCTTATGACGATCCCTTCTCGCTCGTATCCTCGTGTTTCCGCTATCAGCGGGTGTGTGACAGACTGGTATCAGAGCCATTGGTTATAGAGAATTAGGCAATTACACTTGACCTAGACTATAACCTAGGAACCTTCGTGTAGATTTGCATGCTTAAGCTCATGTGCATTTATATATCTCGTGTATGTGTTCCTCTTAACATGTTTGGTTATCCTTCCGTTTGTGACCTTTCACCTTGTGCTTGAGCCCGTGTGCTCATCCCTTATGAGACGCTTTTTATTGGATCTTCCGTTCCCACTGCGCGCCAAGTTATCATAACCAAATTCGGGTATTGAGACCCGAAAAGATCTTCACAGATCATACATTGCGCTTAACCTCAGATACTGAGACCAACCCGAGGAGGCTATGTCTAAGTCCCTTTCAAGGATGCGAGATAGACAACCTCCGCCAGACTATATGTGATTACATGTTTGGGCTCTCAGTTGACTTGATGGATTATTATGGATATGATGTGAAGGAAGGTCGGATGTCATGTAACCGGATCAGACATCATTCTCGGTACATCGTGGGTGTGGTGGGAACACTTCGGGGAACCCTATATATAAATATCACCGGTATACCGAGAATATGCTTGAAATGGGCTGCATGGTGATCTTGACTGACCGGAACATGGAATGTTGGAACTTGATAAGTGGAGTACTTGTGTATCTTAAGGTGACTAAAGCTTATATGTTACCTCTTTTATGAATAGAACATGCCGCCTCGAATATCTACCCGCAGCAATAGTACCGGAAGCGAAGCCACGAGGGGCAGAGGCAGAGGCAGAGGTAGACCTCCAAGAGCAGGTGAAGGCCCTTCTTGCAATACTCAAGGGACTAGAAACCCTGATATGGCAGCCCTAATTGCTCAACAATTGGCTACCCTGATTCCAACTATTGTAGCTCAGGTGAGCGACGTTCTTCAACAGCAAAACCACCTCCATGGGGATGGTGGTAATGAAAACGAGGATAATGGGAACCCGACTGGGAACGAGAGCTATCATGTGACCGGAAATGGTGGAACCGCTGGGATTGAGACTAGAATTGCTAATGCCAAACGGGGCTGTTCTTACAAGGAATTTGTGGCCTGTAAGCCCCAGGAATTCGATGGGAAAGGTGGGGCAATAGCCATGACTAGATGGCTTAAAAAGATGGAGGCAGTGATTGACATCAGTGAATGCCTCGACAGTTAAAGAATCAAGTATGTTACATGCTCACTGCAGGGCAGAGCACTAACCTGGTAGAACACCCAGGTTCAAGCTAGAGGAAGAGAGTCTGCGATGCAGATGACTTGTGATGAGTTCAAAGCCCTGATTACTGAGGAATACTACCCCCTCAACGAGATGCAGAAACTTGAGCATGAATTTTGGAATCATGCTATGGTGGGGGCTGGGCATGCAGCTTATACTGACCGATTCCACGAGCTGGCTAGACTAGTTCCACATCTAGTCACTCCAGAATCAAAAGGATTAAAAGGTACATTTGGGGACTCGCGCCTCAAATTCGGGCAATGGTAACAGCAGCTTCTCCTCCTATAATCCAGAGCGCAATCCTGAAGGCTTGCGCTCTCACTGATTAGATGATAAGGACAGGGGTATTGGGTAGTGGAGCAGAGAAAAGGAAGGAAGCTGGGGAAACAAGCCGGTCTGGTACAGGAAAGTTTGATAAGAGGACCAAGACAACTAGAAATTTCATGGCCGTGTCTCAAGGGAAGAAGGAAT
This sequence comes from Flaveria linearis, assembly GCA_024085815.1. Lineage (NCBI taxonomy): Eukaryota > Viridiplantae > Streptophyta > Magnoliopsida > Asterales > Asteraceae > Flaveria > Flaveria linearis. The sequence continues at coordinate 54,260,406 of CM044005.1, forward strand.
ATGTTGGGCCGCACCCAAGATGTGACAGGTGCAATCTTCATCATCCCCTAGCAGTGCCGTGCCGAGTGTGTTTGAACTGCAGACGCCCGGGGCATCAAGCGAGAGACTGCGGAGTAGCGCCAAACCTGGTGGCACCCGTCAATGCGGTTAAAACCACCGGGAATACTAGGGATTGCTATGAATGTGGAGGCCTCGATCACTTCAGAAACATGTGCCCCCGACTGAATAGGGCACCGAGTCAGCAAGGAAACAACCGGCAGCACATAGTGGCCATAACGGGTGCTCAAGGCCAAGGAAACCAAGGTAATGCTGCACGGGGTCATGCCTTCATCATTGGAGCTAATGATGCCCGTCAAGATCCGAATGTTGTCACGGGTACGCACTTACTCAATAACCATTTCGCATCTGTACTGTTTGATATTGGGGTAGACAATATTTTTATATCATCTGAGTTTGTGCAAATGCTTGATTTGAGTGCTAGTAGACTAGAAACTAGTTACTCCGTAGAAATGGATAATGGTAGGGTTGAACAGGCAGAGGAAATTATTAAGAACTGTACCCTGATATTGGAAGACCAGATCTTCAACATAGATTTGATACCCTTTGAGTTGGGAAGCTTTGACGTAATAGTGGGAATGGATTGGTTGTCAAAGCATAGAGCCGAGATTGTTTGTCGAGATAAAGTGGTGCGGATTCCCATGTCAGACGGGAAAGTACGAAAGAATAGAAGGAGAGCGACCGGGAAAGAACTTGAATCTTATCTCCTGCATGAAAGCACGCCAAAGTCTACGGAAGCAGTGTTACACTTTTTTGGCTCATGTGGTAGAAAAGAAGGAAGAAAGGACGAAATTGACAGACATTCCAATTGTACGGGATTACCCAGAGGTGTTTCCAAATGATTTGTCTAGTTTGCCTCCTCCACGACAGGTGGAATTCCGTATAGAGCTGGTTCCTGGAGCTACACCGATAGCAAAGACGCTTTATCGGTTAGCACCCTCCGAGATGCAAGAGTTGTCCAGTCAACTACAGGAACTACTGGAGAAGGGTTTTATTCGACCGAGTCATTCACCGTGGGGAGCACCGGTGTTATTTGTCAAAAAGAAAGACGGGTCGTTTCGTATGTGCATCGATTATCGCGAGTTGAACAAATTGACCGTGAAGAATCGGTATCCTCTCCCTAGAATCGACGACCTGTTTGATCAGTTGCAAGGAGCCTCGTATTTCTCTAAGATCGACCTTCGATCTGGATATCATCAGCTAAGAGTATTCAAGGACGATATCCCGAAAAAAACATTTAGAACTCGTTACAGGCACTATGAGTTCTTGGTCATGTCGTTCGGGTTGACCAACACACTAGCTGTCTTTATGGATTTGATGAATCGGGTGTGCAAGCCTTATCTTGATAAGTTCGAGATTGTATTCATAGACGACATACTTATCTACTCCCGTTCGAAAGAGGATCACGAAGTACACCTTCGGGTAATTCTAGAACTGTTGCGGGAAGAGAAACTTTTCGCCAAATTGTCGAAGTGTGAATTCTGGCTTCGAGAAGTGAAATTTTTGGGTCATGTAGTTAACGAAAACGGGATTCATGTAGATCCAGGCAAGATTGAAGCTGTGAAGAAATGAGATGCACCCCAAACACCCTCAGAAATATGACAATTGCTAGGATTGGCCGGATACTACCGTCGTTTTATTGCGAACTTTTCGAAGATCGCACAACTGTTAACACTGCTAACCCAGAAAGACAAGAGGTTTGATTGGGGACATGCACAAGTACGAGCTTTTCAGATGTTGAAAGAAAAGCTGTGCAACGCTCCAATACTGTCCCCCCAGACGGAACTGAAGATTTTGTGGTATACTGCGATGCTTCACATCAAGGATTGGGATGTGTGCTAATGCAAAGAGACAAAGTAATTTCCTACGCCTCACGACAACTTAAGGTGCACGAAAAGAACTATACAACTCATGATTTGGAGTTAGGCGCTGTAGTATTTGCACTCAAGATATGGAAGCATTATCTATATGGAACCAAATGCATCATCTACACAGATCATAAGAGCCTTCAACACATCCTGAATCAAAAGGAACTCAATATGCGTCAGCGATGTTGGGTGGAGTTACTTAGTGACTATGATTGTGAAGTCCGGTATCATCCGAGGAAAGCAAATGTGGTGGCTGACGCCCTAAGTCGTAAAGAACATATGAAACCACTACGTGCTCGAGCTTTGGGATTGATTATTCAAACGAACTTGAAGGCTCAGATCCAACTTGTACAAAGTGAGGCATTGAAAGAAGAAAACCTTGCGGGAGAAGAATTCCGAGGGTTGGATATGATTCGCAAAGATGATGGTGTACATTACTTCATGGATCGTGTATGGGTCCCCAGATGGGGAGGTGTACGTACACTAGTCTTGGATGAAGCACACAAGACTCGATACTCTGTTCATCCTGGTGCAGACAAGATGTATCACGATCTTAAGGATCTATACTGGTGGCCAGGTATAAAGAAAGACATTGCTATATATGTGAGCAAATGCTTGACATGTTCAAAGGTCAAGGCGGAACACCAGAAACCATCAGGATTATTGCAACAACCTGAAATTCTCGAGTGGAAATGGGAGAACATAACTATAGATTTTATTACCAAACTCCCGAGAACGCCAAGCGGACACGACTCGATATGGGTCGTGGTGGATCGAATGAAAAAATCCGCTCACTTCTTGCCTATACGAGAAGACAATAAAATGGAGATGTTGGCAAAGTTGTACATCAAAGAGGTCGTGACACGGCACTGGGTGCCGGTGTCAATCATATCCGACCGAGACAGTCGACTCACTTCACGATTTTGGCAGACGTTACAGAAAGAGATGGGCACTCGATTAGACATGAGTACAGCCTATCACCCCAGATAGATGGCCAAAGTGAACAAACAATACAGACGCTTGAGGACATGCTGAGAGCATGTGTCATTGATTTTGGCGGTAGTTGGGACACTCATCTACCGTTGATCGAGTTTTCCTACAATAACAATTACCATACTAGTATTAGGTGTGCATCGTTCGAAGCGTTGTATGGCCATAAATGTAGATCACCGATATGTTGGGCTGAGATTGGTGAAAGTCAGTTAACAGGTCCAGAAATCATTCAAGAAACAACCGATAAAATCTTCCAAATCAAAGACATACTTAAAGCTGCTAGAGATCGCCAAAAGAGCTATGCCGACAACTGTCGAAAGCCTCTAGAGTTTAATGTTGGGGATCGAGTTTTACTTAAGGTCTCTCCTTGGAAAGGGATCGTTCGGTTCGGAAAGAAAGGGAAGCTAGCCCGAGATACGTTGGACCGTTCGAGATTACAGAAATAACCGGTCGGTGGCGTACCGATTAAGCTAGCCTCATTCTTACCTTCTTCTTCTTCACCTTCTTCTCCATTTTTCCCTCGATCTAGCACCATAACCCGTCACATTTCTTGCGTTTTCACTGTCAAAGCTTGGTTATCATCATGAATACTTACTTCTAACACGTAGATAACCTCATTGGAACCGTTTCTTGCTCTATTTCACTTCTGCGTTTTCTAGGGTTTTGGGTGTTCGGGTTCATCTGAGCACATGAGGTCGTGTGGGCTTGTGTGTTGTGTTTTTGTGTGTGTTTCTTGCTTAGGTATGTTAGATGAGTGTTTCTAGAGGTTCCTGATATGGGAAACCCGTGCACGGAGCAGCCGAAGGCTGCTCAGCACTTCAGCAGTCGCGATCTGCTGCACTGGGCGACTGGGCCTGTTCATGCGACTGAGTCGTGCGATTGGGTGAATAGCACGACTGAGTCATGTGTCTGGGTGTGTCGCGCGACTGAGATGTGCGATTGGGTGAATCGCACGACTGAGTCATGCGCCTGGGTGTGTGCGATTGAATGTGCGTGCGATTGAGTAGTGCGGATGAGATTGTGTGCGATTGTGTGTGAGTCGCACGACTGAAAGGCCAGTCGCACGAGTGAATGTTCAATCGTACGAATGAAGCTGATTCGTACGAATGAAGGTTCAATCGTGCGTATGGAGGTTGAGTGTCACACCCCCGCTGATAGCGGAAACACGGGGAATGCGAACTAGACGGGATCGTCATAACACATGGTATGAATAGAGTAGCAATAATAATATGATCACAAGCGTGTCACGACGATACCCGAACACAATCGGAGACTTGTGCCGTGTATAATCAATGTTCACGACAGCATAGCCATAAACATAACATAAATGATCACATAAGCATTAAAGTTAACTTGTAATGGAAATTCCCACAACTCGGGAACAAGTATACAAAAGATCATGTTCAAGCCTTACAAGGGTAATGTTTACAAAATGCATCCTAGGGTCCCCTCTAAAAGGCAGTACTCCTAGATCTTCAACTACCATGATCACCTGAAAAGAAATGCTCAAAACGGTCAACAATAATGTTGGTGAGCTTCGCAGGTTTAAATTGTAAACATGTAGTTGATGCTGTATATTGTTTGTGGTGGAATACCGTGCATACATTTATAAGCAAGCAAGATCACATACCATGCGTTTTATACAACCAAACCTAATGACGTACACACAGCAAATTGTCAGAATATATTCACCCAAGGCCCGTTCCTGGCAGTGTGACGGTACTCACAAGTAACCATCTGTCAAGGGTGGGGGTGTCAACCCAGTAGTACTACTAATACCTATCCATTGGTTCCAACACCGGAATTAATGGTTGTACGATGAACCACACAGTAACATCATGTATGCCTCAGATAAGTACTCAAAAACAGTATCACGTTGATTCCAAGTATGAAAATTGTATGTATGTTGTACAGCATTGAAAACGTGTGAGCATACTTTTCCCCCATGTTTGTAAAAGATTTGAAACAATTGTATAAGCGTAAAAAGGGGCCACGAAACTCACAGAACAGATGATAAGCACAACGATGAAGTATCCAAAGTGTAGAACGCTATGAACAGTCAGCACCTATCGACAGTTACTGACAAGCATTAATAATGTATATGAAGCATAAGTTAATACCAATAGGTTCGGGCAGTTTCAGTTCGGTCGTGAGCAGTACACATAAGCAGACACACACACCTCAGACCTTATGTAGGTACAAGTATTTAAAGATAGCCGTCATTGCTATTACATTCGAACAATGACATTATTTCTGAGGTTGCCTCATCAGCACAAGGCACCAAAAGGAAATCACACATACACGCATTGTCAATCACACAACAGGACCTGACGCACGACTGACACTCCATTCACACAAGTGGACTCTCAGTCGTACGAATTAGCTACTCTCGTACAATTCAACCTTCATTCGTGTGACTAAGCCTTCAGTCGTACCATGCAATATCAGTCGCACGACCCAACAGCCAACCGCGCGACTCAACGTCCCTTCGCGCGAATCAGCTTCATTCGCGCGAGTGGACCTTCTTTCGCACGACAGGCATCTAATCGTGCGATTCACACACATTCGCACGCAATCACATCCGCATGACTCAATCGCGCGATTAGCCCAATCGCGCGGTTCTGTCGCACACTCACTCATTCGCATGACACACACTCGTTCGCACCCACCGACAGTCGCATGACACAACCGCGCGACAACCCCAGTCGCACAGTTCAGTCGCGCGACTTACCCAATCGCACGCCCCATTCGCGCTACAACCCCATTCGCGCCGACGGGGTTCGCGACCGCAGGAAAGTGCAGGTCGGCCTTCGGCTGTCCAAACACGAGTTTTACCCAACCAGAACCTCCAGAACTCATATTCTAACCTATCTAGACAAGATGCACACTCAGAAACAAGACATGCAAGCCCACACGACCTCATGTGCTCGGATGAACCCGAGCACCCGAAAACCATAAAACACAACAGTGAAATCGGGTTAAAAACGAGGTAGTGAGGTTATCTACCTGCTAGGAACGAGTATTCACGATGATACTCGAGATTTGAAGACGAAAACACGAGAAACGGTTCGGTTTTTGGTGTAGGATAGAGAGAGAATGAAGAAGATGAAGATGAAGTGGTGAAGGAGGTGAAAAAGAGTGAAAAAATGGCTGGGAAGGGGTATTTATACCCAACCTAGTTTCTCAAAATTTCAAGTTTAGTCCCCGCACTTTGCCCCTGGGTTCCCAAATTTTGTTTTGGTTGAAAACGTTATAATTTAGTCTTGTTTTATTGATGATAAAATGTCATTAAGTTAAAAATGATTTTATTCGTGACAATTATTTTATTATAAAAATGACGTGTTTAGTGTTAACGGGGCAAATCTTGTAGAAACGTCTTAAGATAACGACAAGTCAAGCAACGATACCACACATATAAGGACAACTAAGTAAAACAAATATGGTATTCATGTAGTTGGTTCGTCAAAATGAGGAATGACTGTTAACAAAGGTTAAGTAAAACACGTTAAATGACGGACCTTTGGTGACGGATGTCACAGTATCCCCCAGTTGAGGGAATTTCGTCCCGAAATTCAACTGGTGTTGGGTCTAAGAGCGTCATCCTCGAATAGATGTGGATATTTAAGTCTCATATGATCTTCACGTTCCCATGTAAACTCTGGCCCTCGTTTGGAATTCCATCTCAAACGGACGATAGGTATCTTGCTGCGCCTTAATCTTTTGACCTTTCGGTCCATGACTTCAATTGGTTCCTCAACGAAATGAAGCTTTTCGTCGATCTTGATTTCCTCAATTGGTACGTGTAAGGACTCGTCCGCCAAACACTTTTTGAGGTTCGACACGTGAAAAGTATCATGCACACCGCTGAGTTCTTGTGGCAACCTCAATCGGTAAGCCACCAGACCGATTCTTTCTGTAATCTCGAATGGTCCTACGTATCGAGGGGCTAACTTCCCTTTCTTACCAAATCGTACGATCCCTTTCCAGGGAGAGACTTTGAGTAAGACATGATCCCCAACCTTGAATTCTAGAGGCTTCCGACGATTGTCGGCATAGCTCTTTTGGTGATCTCTAGCTGCTTTAAGTCGGTCTTTGATTAGGAAGATCTTATCAGTGGTTTCTTGAATGATCTCTGGGCCCATAAGCTGGCTTTCACCAACTTCAACCCAACAAACCGGTGATCTACATTTTCGTCCATACAACGTTTTGAATGGCACGCATCCAATGCTTGTGTGATAGCTGTTGTTGTAGGAGAACTCAATCAACGGTAGATGAGTATCCCAACTGCCACCAAAATCAATGACACATGCCCTCAACATGTCCTCAAGCGTCTGTATCGTTCGTTCACTTTGGCCGTCTGTCTGGGGGTGATAGGCTGTACTCATATCTAATCGTGTGCCCATCGCTTTCTGTAACGTCTGCCAAAAGCATGAAGTAAATCGACTGTCTCGGTCGGATATGATTGACACCGACACCCCGTGCCGCGTCACGACCTCTTTGATGTACAACCTTGCCAGCTTATCCATTTTATAGTCTTCTCGGATAGGCAGGAAGTGAGCGGATTTTGTCATTCGATCCACCACGACCCATATCGAGTCGTGCCCACTTGGCGTTCTCAGGAGTTTGGTAATAAAATCCATAGTGATGTTCTCCCATTTATACTCGGGAATTTCAGGTTGTTGCAATAGTCCCGATGGTTTCTGGTGTTCAGCCTTGACCTTTGAACAAGTCAAGCATTTGCTCACGTATACAGCAACATCTTTCTTCATACCTGGCCACCAGTATAGCTCTTTCAGATCGTGGTACATCTTGTCCGCACCAGGATGAACAGAGTATCGAGTCTTGTGTGCTTCATCCAAGACTAGTGTACGTACACCTCCCCATTTGGGGACCCATATACGATCGATGAAGTAATATACGCCGTCATCCTTGCGAGTCATCTGTTTATCCAACCCTCGGAATTCTTCCCCAGCAAGGTTCTCTTCTTTCAACGCCTCGTTTTGTGCAATTTGAATCTGAGCCTTTAGATTAGTTTGAATAGTCAAACCTAGCGCTCGAGTGGGTAATGGTTTCACGCGTTCTTTGCTGCTTAAAGCATCGGCCACCACGTTAGCTTTCCCCGGATGATACCGGATTTCACAATCGTAGTCGCTAAGTAGCTCTACCCAGTGTTTCTGTCGCATGTTAAGTTCATTCTGATTCATGATTTGTTGAAGGCTCTTATGGTCTGTGTAAATGATGCATTTGGTGCCATATAGATAATGCCTCCATATCTTGAGTGCAAATACTATGGCACCCAACTCTAAATCGTGAGTTGTGCAGTTCTTTTCATGCACCTTGAGTTGTCGCGAGGCATAAGCAATTACCTTATCTTTCTACATTAGTACACAGCCCAAACCTTGATGTGAAGCATCACAGTACACTACAAAATCATTGGTTCCGTCTGGAAAGGAAAATATTGGTGCGTTGCACAACTTCTCCTTCAATGTTTGGAACGCCTGTTCTTGTGCTTTCCCCCAATCGAACTTCTTGTCTTTCTGTGTCAACAAGGTTAACGGTTGGGCGATCTTGGAGAAATTCGCAATGAAGCGACGATAGTATCCGGCCAATCCTAAGAATTGCCGTATCTCTGAAGGTGTCTAGGGTGTATCCCATTTCTTCACAGCTTCAATCTTGCCGAGGTCCACATGAACTCCATCTTTGTTAACCACATGACCCAAAAACTTCACTTCTCGAAGCCAGAATTCACACTTCGAGAATTTGGTGAAAAGTTTCTCTTCCCGCAACAGTTCTAGAATTGCTCGAAGGTGTTCTTCGTGATCCTCTTTCAAATGAGAGTAGATAAGTATGTCATCTATGAACATGATCACAAACTTATCAAGATAAGGCTTGCACACCCGATTCATCAGATCCATAAAGACAGCTGGTGCGTTGGTCAATCCGAACGGCATGACCAAGAACTCATAGTGCCCGTAACGAGTTCTAAAAGCTGTTTTTGGAATATCGTCCTCGAATACCCTTAGTTGGTGATATCCAGATCGAAGGTCGATCTTAGAGAAATACGAGGCTCCTTGCAACTGATCAAACAGGTCGTCGATTCTAGGGAGAGGATACCGATTCTTCACGGTCAGTTTGTTAAGTTCCCTGTAGTCGATACACATACGGAACGACCCATCCTTCTTCTTGACAAACAACACCGGTGCTCCCCATGGTGAATGACTCGGTCAAATGAAACCCTTCTCCAGTAGTTCCTGTAGTTGGCTAGACAACTCTTGCATCTCGGAGGGTGCTAACCGATACGGTGTCTTTGCTATCGGTGTAGCTCCAGGAATCAGCTCTATATGGAATTCCACCTGTCGTGGAGGAGGCAATCCAGACAAATCATCAGGGAACACCTCCGGATAATCCCGTACAATTGGAATGTCTGCCAATTTTATCTCTTCTTCTTTCTTTTCTACGATGTAAGCCAGAAAAGTGTAACACTGCTTCCGTAGACTTCGGCGGGCTTTCATGCAAGAAATGAGCTTTAGTTTTCTTCCCGGTCGTTCTCCTTGAATCTTGAGTACCTCCCCGTTTGGCATGGGGATTCCTACTACTTTCTCCTGACAAACAATCTCGGCTCCATCATTTGACAACCAATCCATACCCACTATCACATCGAAGCTGCCTAACTCGAATGGTATTAAATCTATGCTAAAGACCTGATCTTCCAACATTAGGGTGCAATTCTTAATAATCTCGTCTACTTGTTCAACCCTACCATTAGCCATTTCTACGGAGTAACTAGTTTCTAGTCTACTGGCACTCAAATCAAGCATATGCACGAACTCAGAAGATATAAAACTATTGTCTGCTCCAGTATCAAATAGTGACAGGATCTCAGCCTCTCGTGTTGATCAATTAGATTATGTTTGCAGCGGATTTAGCACATTAATTAGCAATTATATCAAGAACATAAAAGATATTACAATTAAAAGCATAAACATAGAGAGAGAAGAGTTCTGCGAAACATTAAATGTTCATTACTAAACACGTTTCGGCTATTAAAACAGCATGGTTTGCGATCCTTATATAGGCGGCAAAAGCATGGTGGTGATGTCCTTTTCTGACATCACGGAATATTCAAATTACAACTGTCAAAAAACATAAAACTACTGAAGATGTCAACAACTGACATCTTCTTACAAAAGTTCCTAAGTACTAACAAAAGTAAACTACTGATACTATAACAGCTGAAGAACATGCTCTTCAGCTGTTGTACAACTACTGAAACAAAATAAACTACGGAAGAAGAAAAACCACCACAACAACTGAAGAGGACTTCTTCAGTTGTTGTGACAAACTCTGAGCCTTCAGTACTTGGTCTTCAGACTTGGCTTCGGAAGATGTAACAGCTTCGAAAGATATAACAACTGATGACTTCAGTAGATATCATCAGTTGTTGTCCTCAGTCTTTTTCTTCAGACTTTGCTTCGGAAGATAGAACAGCTTCGGAAGATGCAAAAACTGATGACTTCAGTAGATATCATCAGTTGTTGTCTTCAGTCTTTGTCTTCAGACTTTGTGCTTCGGAAGATCTTCAGTTCTTCAGTTCTTCAGCTTTTGATACTTCAGTACTTTGGCCTTCAGTACTTTGGAGTCTTCAGCTGTTGTTCTTCAGTTCTTTGATCTTCAGACTTTGTTCTTCAGACTTTGTCATAACAGCTGAAGCTGGAGCTAAGATGCTCTCGAGTTTGACATTCAAGCAAGAGAACACAATAGCTGATGAGAGTCTTCAGATGCTCTCTGACATTCAGGCAAGAGAACACAATAGCTGATGAGAGTCTTCAGATGTTCTCGAGTCTGACATTCAAGCAAGAGAGCACTGTAACTGATGGAAGTCTTCAGCAGTTGTTGCAGTGGCATGTGGGACTTAGAGGTTTTCCTGATCTTGGCTCATTGGTTCTTTTGGTCCAACAAACTCCCCTGAACCAATGCAGCCAAAACCTCTAATTATTGGATGTCCCACTTATTGGTGGCATAAAGATTGGTCTATTTCCTCCTAGATCAGATTAGGAGTTGACCCAGATAAGCACTGGCAGGAGAGGTAGTCTCAAGTGTTTGTTTGGCTAAGTATGGATGGGAGCTGTGTCTTGGGGAATTGGACACAGAGCTGTTATCCCATCCATGAGATCTACCTCCCATGTACAAGCCGGTAGGATTCTTGGGTGTAGGCCTGAAGAAAGATCATTTGTTCTTCTTTGGACAGGTCTTCAGGCACACCATCAAATAATCCCTCCCGACCGTACAGCTCTGAGATGAACTTGACCTGTCTTCCATTTTTGAGCTCAAGTGTTGTGGTTTGCCTGTATGCAAACTCATCAGGATGTTTACCCTCCAACAACAGGTTGAACTCGTTCCTATGGAAATTCTTAAGCCTCTTATAGACCAGGCCCTTCCTAACCACCCTATTATCTAGCATTGAAAAGGGTGATTGGCCGGCTCTATAGGCTTTCTCGAATTCCTCTACTATTTCCCAGGGTGTTATTACAAAAGCCATAGAGATCACTTCATCTACGATTCTCTTTAGTTGGCTTTTGTATCTCACAGGCATGTCCTTTTTGACTATCCTGTGAGACACCCTTGGGTCAGGCCAAGTTCTCACCTTATCCCTTTCATATTGATAGGTTTGTTTCAAGGTGAATAATCTCAGAGCTTCTTTCTGCATGTTTATTATAGAGGTCGAAGCAGCATAACATTTGTCAATGCTTTTCAGCATTTCCTCATCATGTCGCTTTTGCTGCTCCTCCTCTTCTAACTTTACCCTCACAGTGTCCTGCTGTGAGGTGGGAGTGATCGTTTGTGATTTGGCTTTGGGTAAAGGTATAACTGCTGAAATAGGCAGGCTATCCTCCTCATCCTCCTCTTCTTCTTCTTGCAGCCTCAGCACCCTTCTCTTCTTCTTCAAGAGTGGATCATTGGCTGCGGGTTTTGGTGGTGAAGGGGTTGGTTTTGTGGGTTGTGGTTTGGTTGTTGGTGTGGGAATTTTGGCAGGCACTTCTAGCAATCTAGATATGAGAGACGGTTTAGTCTGTTTTGCTAGAAGTGTCCTGTTCCCAGCACCGGCTTCGGAGAGGGCCTCAGCAACCAGTCCCTTAGTGAAGTTACCAGCTGAACAGATCTTGGTGGTTATAGCCAAGATCCTGTCCCTGGTCCATGCTTTGATATCAAGGACTGGTCTGCCCAAATACTTCGAAATGAATCTACTCATAGCCTCAAGTCTCTTTTGGTCCTCTTGGATATAAGTAGACCATCGGTATTCTATCTCCTTGGTTTCCATCCTCCTGAGCTCCTGATCTAGCAAGGCTGTGTCCTTGTCAAAGCCTTGCCTGAACAGCTGATCAATGGCAGAATCCATTGATTTGCTGTGTTCAGCTTCAGCCTCCTTGACAAGGGCTGCTAGATCAGAGTCCAGTTTCTCTCCCTCTCCACCATTCTTATTAGTGACACGGAAATCCTTTTGGATTTTAGTCACTGCTATTGGCTCTACCTCCCTCTCTTTCCTCTTCCCCTTCTCCCTCACCTTCCCAGTCTCCTCAACCAACTCCCTCTCAACCACCACCTCTTTCTCTGCCTCTAACTCCTCCTCACCCCTCTTCCTCTTGACTTGCACGGATGTCTCCCCCTTTTTGGGTGCATTGGTTGGGGGTGGACTATCAGCAAGCGCCTTAGAAATGGCAACCTCCACCATGGGTTGTATGTATGTGGGAAGCCTCTCATCAAGGGTTTGAATAACTAAGTCTTTAAGTATGGGGGTGATGAGAGGTAGGGATTTCTAGAGGATAGCATCCAGCTGCTCAGGGGGGTTCTGACCCTGAGAGCTAGTGCCAGAAGCAGGGGCTGGTGGCCGAGTTTGTGGGATTGGCTCAGTGTTTGTGAGACCTTCGGGCGAAGGTGCCATCTGTTGGGTAGTGGTGGCAGATGGACTTCTATCCTGAGTCATCTGAGCAAGCAGCTCTTTGAGTATGCTTATCTCATCCTCTAGGATAGTGTTTTGAGCTACTACATCATAGAAGAAGCTCAGGTCATCATCAGCATGAGCTGAATCACCTGACCTCCTGACATTGTCAGGATGTACATGTCCTGAGTGTGGCTCTGTAATGACATGTGCCCCTTGTTCATGGTACTGGGGACTTCTAGCCTCCGGATTGGATCCATCATCGGCCATTGCCTCTGGTGAGGTCTTAGTGATGTTACCAGCTTCACCCTGCTCAGATGTTGATGCAGAGGAAGTGGCAGCCTCACCAGATTGTTCTGTCTCCCTAGCCACACTGGGAGATTGAACTGATTCTCTGTGCTTTGGGCTCCCATCGGCACTTGTACCCACCCCCTCTTTGGTTGGAGTCTCCCCAGGTGTAATAGGTTTCTGGGGAGAGGGTGGAGTGCTCAGATAGGTCAGCACTTTGGCTATTGCCAATGTTGGGCTTAGTGGGGCGGTCTCATCATGAGATGGGCTAGAAGCAGTGTGCACATGGGGAGGACTGTGCTCTTCAATGGTAGTCTTCTCAAGTGAGATAGACCCCAGTAATGTGGTTGCCCTAATGTTGGCTACATCAGGCTCCTGTTGAGAGGAAGCCTGTGCGGTTGTGGTGGGTGGAGTCGTGGTACCTGCTGGGAGAATCGAACCAACAGGCACATCCTGCCTTTGTGTTGCAGGGGCATCCTCAGGGGACTCATCTCCCTGAGTAGCCTTTTTGACCTTCTTTTGGCTTTTGGCTTGGTGGGGACTTTGGATTTGGAGGTGGAGGCTGTCGGTTCCTGCTGCGTGGGTTTTCGCAGCCGGCCAGCCTGTTTGAGTGTGTGGTCAGTGTTGTGCCTGGAGTATACCTCGGCTAGAACAGCCATGGCAGGGACCCCAGTGCCAACTAGTCCCTCAGCCTGAAGCTGGTCTATGATCATGGCCATTATGAACCGTGGATATAAGTTCCAACGGTTAGAAAATGGTTTTGTGGCCATGTCCTTGAGTTCCAGAAATAAAATATCCGTAAAATTTAGTGGTTGTTTCTCAAGGATAGAATACAATACCTGTTGCCACCTTGTTGACATCTGGTCCCACGAAGAGGTTTTGGGAGCCAGACAAACATTCACCATGTGGAAGATCAATCGTTGAGGGTCAGGGAAGTGTTTCTTCAACAAGGTGGAGGCTGATAGGTTACCCTGGTAGTCGTTGGATGTGAATGAGAGATCCAGGGTACCTTTGGGGTATGAGGTTGGGTAGGTGGCATCCTCCAGCTTTAGGGTTTGGCGTATAGCAGCTGGAGTGATAACCACGGGGTGGTTGTTGACGGATGACCGGAGAGAGACCTCGCCATCCTGCTCTCCGGTTTGGACGGTTACATTCGTCCAAAACTCCGTCAAGGAGTCAGGGTATATGGTAGGGTTCAGGAGAAAAGCCGTTTTGTAGGGTGAGTCGTGCATGAGATCTACGGCTTGGTGAAACTTAGGCCATAATGGCGATTTGGTGAGATGTGCAACACAGTTGTGTCGAGGTTTTAGTTGCATGGTCGCCATTAATGGTGTATGGGAATTTCAGAGGTTTTTGTAAGATTAGGGCAAGTGGAGTAAATGCTCTGAAAGTAGGGTATTTATAGGGTAGGGCAAAGGTTGAAAGAAAACTACTGAAGGTTTTGGTGTTAGTTATCAGTTGTTGTAACGACTGATGACGTGGTTTTAACCTTCAGTGGTTGTAACATCTGAGGACTTGGTATTAGTCTTCAGTAGTTGAAACTACTGAGACCTTGGTTTTGTCCTTCAGATGTTGTAAACGTCTGAAGAATTACTATCAGTCTTCAGTAGTTATGAACTACTGATGACCTAGTATTCTTCTTCAGACGTTGGAACAACTGAAGACTTGGTGTTAGCCTTCAGTAGTTGTGAACTACTGAGCTCAGTAGTTGTGAACTACTGAAGACATGGTATTGCTTCAGTTATTGTAGACAACTGAGGACTTGGTGTTAGTCATCAGTAGTTGTGAAACTACTGAAGACATGGTTTTGTCCTTCAGTTGTTTGGGTATGAAACAGCAGCTGTTGGTATCAGCTGATGTGAATTTACTCATCAGCTGTTTCCGTCAAATCAGTTGTTTCATACTGGCCTCCACATTTACTCATCAGCTCTTTGGCTGACTTTCAGATGTTTCATTGACCCTTCAGCTCTTGAGAATATTTGCCTTCAGCTCTTGTGATCAGATGTTCACAAGTGCTGATGAAATAGTCTCCGAGCTGGTGAACAAATTTAGTACTTGTGTAAGATTACACATCAGTACTTGTGAGTAAAATTTGTTCTTCAGTACTTATTAATTGAAAATCATACATCAGTAGTTGTAATCCACCTCACTACATCAGTTGTTTTCAATAAATAATGTACATCAGTACTTTGAGTTGTTTTAGTCTTCAGTAGTTGTGAAAGAGCTGAAGACTAAATTACTCATCAGTACTTGTATTTGACCTTTGCTCTTCAGTAGTTGTGAAGAAGAGCATCAGCAAAGGTCAAATCAATCAAGCTGTAGCATACCAAGCCTTAGTACCAAATTTTGGAATGTGGCACTATCTAGAGGCTTAGTAAAAATGTCTGCAAGCTCATCAGCACTAGGCACAAACTTGGGATCAATCAGACCTTTCTCATAACAATCCCTAATAAAATGATGTCTGATCTCAATATGTTTGGTCCTAGAGTGCTGGACTGGATTCTTAACAATACAAAGAGCTGAAGCACTATCCATTAATAATGGAGTCTTAGTCTCAGTAATGCCATAATCCAGAAGTTGGTTCTAAAGCCAAAGTATCTGAGAGGTACAGCTTGCAGCAGCAATATACTCAGCTTCAGCAGTGGATGTAGCAATTGATGTTTGTTTCTTACTCTGCCAAGAAACTAAACAATTGCCTAGGAATTGGCAACCACCAGAAGTGGATTTTCTGGTGACTTTGCATCCTGCATAGTCACTATCAGAGAAAGCAACTAATTTGCAAGAATGCCCAGCTGAATACCAAAGTCCTAGTGATTGGGTAACTTGCAGATATCTAAAGATCCTCTTGACTGCAATCAAATGGGATTCTTTAGGTGCAGCCTGAAATCTAGCACAAGCACATGTTGAAAACATGATGTGTGGTCTAGAAGCTGTAAGGTACATCAAGGACCCAATCATACATCTGTAAAGGGTTTCATCAACCGCTTTACCTTTCTGATCAACATCTAGTTGTGTGATGCTGCTCATGGGAGTAGAACAGGGCTTACAGGATTGTAAATCAAACTTATTCAACAACTCCTTGGAATACTTGGACTGATGAATGAAAATTCCATCATCCTGTTGTTTGATTTGCAAACCTAGAAAGAACTGTAATTCTCCCATAGCACTCATTTCAAACCTAAGCTTCATAAGCTTTGTAAATTCATCACACAACTTTGGATCAGAGGATGCAAAGATGATATCATCAACATAAATCTGAACAAGGAGCTTATGTGGTCCCACAGTCTGATGAATAAGGTTTATCAATGGTGCCTCCAGTGAACTTATTCTCTAGAAGAAAGGTTAAGAGTGTCTCATACCAGGCTCTAGGTGCTTGCTTCAGCCCATAAAGAGCCTTATCAAGCTTGTACACCCAATCAGGATGTTTATTGTCCTCAAAGCCTGGTGGTTGACACACATAAACCTCTTCTTTTATTTTCCCATATAGGAAGGCACTTTTGACATCCATTTGATAAACCTTAAGACTGTGAAAGGCAGCATAAGCTAAGAACAGTCTAATTGCTTCTAGTCTGGCCACAGGTGCAAAGGTCTCATCATAATCGATGCCTTCCTCCTGTGCAAACCCTTGAACAACCAGTCTGGCCTTGTTCTTGACAATTTGGCCCTTCTCATCTGTTTTGTTCCTGAATACCCACTTGGTGCCTATAGCACACTTATCTTTGGGTAATGGAACAAGCTCCCACACTTGCTGTTTCTTGAATTGAAGTAGCTCAAGCTGCATAGCTTCCACCCATCCATTGTCTCTTAAAGCAATATGATAGTTCTTTGGCTCTTGCTGACTGATGAAGAGAGCATAGAAGCAGAAGTTGGACAATTGATTCCTGGTTGAAACTCCAGCATGGATATCACCAATGATTTGTGAAGTGGGGTGATTCTTGAGCTCTTGATAGACTATGATATCTGTGCAAGTGTTTGTAGACCCATCAGCAGCAATAGATGGTGATGGAGATTCCTGAAACCAGGTAGAGGATGGCAGCTCAAACGAAGTAGAGCAAGCAGAAATCTCATTAGCATTTGTAGTGGATGGAGCTGCTGAGGCTACAGGAGCATCAGGTTCAGTGGACTTAGGCAGGTTGTCATTGATCCTGAAGAGGTGAGTACTGACTACATCATCATCAGTACCACCAGGTGGAGATCTGTTGACAGGCTCAACAGATGGAGGTTGATAAGGAACATATTGCAGTATGTCCATATCAAACAACTCCACAGGGTTTTGTGGAATCTTGTCCTTTGGAGATTCATTGAACTTAACATGCAGAGTTTCTTCAACTCCCTTGGTTCTACAGTTGAAGACTCTGTATGCCTTGCAAGTTGATGAATAACCAACAAAATACCCTACATCCACCTTACTAGCAAACTTATGGAGTGGGTTGCTAGTGTTGAGAATGAAACAAGGACACCCAAAGGCTCTAAAGAATGAAATAAGAGGGGCCAAATGATGAAGAACTTCATAGGGAGTCTTCATCAACCTCTTATTTACTAAGGCTCTATTCTGTACATAGCAAGCTGTATTGACAGCTTCAGCCCAAAAGGTCAGTGGCAGCCCTGAGTCAGCCAACATTGACCTTGCTGCTTCAATGAGGGTCCTGTTCTTTCTCTCCACCACTCCATTCTGCTCAGGAGTTCTAGGAATGCTAAACTGCCTTCTAATTCCCTTGGACAGGTAGAAGTCATCAAGTGTGTGGTTTCTAAATTCTGTTCCATTGTCACTCCTTACACACTTGACCTGTAGGGAATACTGCTTTTCTACATGTAACACAAAGTTCATTATTGTCTTTGCTGCTTCATCCTTGGAGTGCAAGAAGAAAGTCCATACAAACCTGGAGTAATCATCCACAATTACCAGGCAGTATTTCTTCTTTGCCATGCTCATCACTCTCACAGGACCAAAGAGATCCATGTGCAAAAGCTGTAAGCAGGCAGTGGACTTTGGTTCCTCTATTGAAGGGAATGAAACTTTGTGTTGTTTTCCTTTCAAGCAAGCAGTGCAGTCATCTTCACATTTGAACTCCTTCTGAGGCAATCCTCTTACTAGACCATGGCTTATAAGCTGATTCATGTTCTTGAAATTAACATGACACAGCCTTCTATGCCATAGTGTAGACTCTTGAGAAGATGCCTTGCAGAATAGGCAAGGATGGCCTTTTAGATCCATCTTTTTGGAAAGATCTAAGGCGTATACTCTTCCTGTCCTGTTGGCCTTCAGGAGAGTATGTTCATCCAATGCCTTGTCAATCAAACTCAGAACTTTGGATGACAGAATCCTACAGTTCTGGCTTGTGAAAAGGGCAACATGGCCTTTGTCACACATTTGACTGACACTCAAGAGGTTATACTTGAGATTCTCCACATGGTTAACATCATCAAACCTTATTTCCCCATTGGAAACAAAGCCTTTTCCAATGATGTAACCCTTTGCATCATTGCCAAAAGAAACAAATCCCTTCTTTCCTTGAGAGTAGTCATTAAGAAGGGAGCTGCTTCCCGTCATATGCATGGATCCTCCACTGTCTACATACCAGATGCTTCTATGGCATGTTGAAGAACCCTGCAAACACAACCATGTGTTAGTTAGTATTGGAGACCCAAACCTGCTTGGCTTTGGGTCTGATCTCAGCTACAGATGTAGCACTAACAGGTGTGTTGTGTGTGACAGCTTGAGGTGAAGAAGATGGTACAGAAGAGGAAGCCTTTGGCTTGGACTTCCTTTTCTGTGGTTTCAACATAGGAGCATCTAAGTGGTTGACTCTTCCCACTAGTTGTTGAACCATCATCACCAACTGTGTCTGGTTTTGAGATAAAGCCTTCAGCTCTTCAGACATATTGAAGTTTACTGATGATGAGTTCCTATGTTGTACCATCTTTTTCTGAGCAACCTCAGCTGTTCCCTGAGTAATCCCTACCTTCTTAGATTTAGCTTTGGGCTTAGGGATTTCAGGCTTGGATGTTGCCAGTACAAACTTGGTTTCAAACTCATTCTTCATTTTGTTGATGCTCTCAGTAATTTTCTCCTTCTGTTTGAGTTTAGAACCCTTTTGTACCAGCAATCATCAGTAAGATGATTGAATAAGCCACATATCTCACATGGCTTCTTCTTCATCTTATGCTGATCATCAGCTGAAGAGGATTTAACTGCTGAAGACTTGTTCTTCAGCTGTTTGTCATCAGTACTAGCAGTTTTCTTCCTAGTGCCTGCTTTCCTGGTATCCTCTCTAGCTGTCTTCAAACCTTTCCTACTGTTAGTTTTCTTCTCTTCAGTTCTAACAGTATTTGAGGTTTGAACTTCAGATGTTGTCACCTGCTCTCTAGTACCTTCAGTACTTCTAGTGACAACACCTGAGTTGATCAGCCTTTTGGTCATGTGACAGTCAGCTTTTGAACCATCAGCTGTTGTAGCATCAGCTGATTGGTTTTGGCAGGAGAAAATGCTGACATCTATCTCTGATGATGCTGATTTAGAGGATAGTAGGTCACATGATGAACAGTATTGATTATTGCTCTCCCCATCAGATTCAACTTCTGCTCTTGAAGTGAAGTCTGTGGGAGGAGCAGTGTGATTATAACCAATGCCAAACTTCACATTGGAAGCTGATTGCTTACTAAGAAGCATTTCAAAACCCTTGCATGATTGCACCCATCGATCACACTCAACTTGGGTGGTTGCAAGAGTTTCCTTGAGGTCTTTGTACTTCTCTAGAAGTACATCTTCCCTAGCTTTACTATCTTTGATTTGGCAGTTAAGCTTGTAAATCTCATCATTTTTATCTTTAGAGCAACCTCAAAATCAGCTTTTCTTTTGGAAATAGTGTGCTCAAGCTCAAGATTTTTATCTATTAAAGCTACATTTGCTTCTCTAATAGAAGCAAATGCTGCTATGCATGATTCGGAACAAAGCTTGGCTTTTGCCTCAGTGGATACCTGAGATGAGGCATTGGATGATGACCCTTCAGCAGAATCAAGGGCCATCAGAGCAAGATTTCCAAAAGGTTGGTCACCACCATGTTGACCAGCATCTTGGAGTAGTTGTTCCTGACCAGATAGCTCTTCTGGTAGACTACTCCAGTCAACAACACTTGGGGTGAAAAAGCTGTGTTGTTGAGGTTGTGTGTGTTGATGAGATTGGGAAGATTGAGGCTCAGGAAGAGCATGAGGTGGTTGAGCCGGGGGTACTTGAGTTTGACTAGGCTGAGGCATGTAGTAACAGGGGTAAGGATATGGCATATGACCCTGTGGCTCAAAATAAGCAGGTGATGCCTGTGCCTGAGATGGATGGGTAGAACTGGAAGAAGGTTGCCCTCTGTGCTGTGAGCTATTGCTGGGAAAAGTCACAAAGGGTGCAGATGAGTTAGATCCAGATGATCTACACTCTCTTGCAAAGTGTCCAAGCCTTCGGCACTTGTGACACCTCAACTTGCTCTTGTCAAAACCAACTTTGGTTTTGCCAGAGAGTCTAGGGAATTTCCTTCCAGTTCTCTTGTAGAACTTTTGAGAGCGGATTTATCATTGCCATTTGGTTCAAAATATCCATCTCTTCCAGATCATCATCTGGAATGCCCTTCAAGTCCTCCATCAGAAAACACAAGTTGTCACCACCACCTCCTGAACTACTAACACCACAAAAGCTTGTTCTGAATTAGTAGAGAAATCAATATGCTCATCATAAGAACTTTCTGATGAAGCATATTCTGACTCATGACTTATCAAGGCAGCATTACCTTGGACAAAGTCATCAGCGAGCTTGCCAGATGAGGACAACTTCCTCTTTTGCTCTACCTCTCTCCCAAAAGTGAGTAGCTTCCCATGAAGTTGGGTGAGAGATAGAGTTTCCAGGTCTGCATGGAGCGTAGGACAATGGTATATGTGTCCCATCTCTCAGGAAGTGACCTGAGGACCTGTTGTTCATCTGGGTGTTGGTGTACTCTTGTTTGACCATCTTCAGCTCAGATATCAAACAAGAGAACCGCTCAAACTGCTGGGTCAGAGTCTCACCCTTTCTATATGAGAAAGTCTCATATTGTTGGGCAAGGATTTCCCTATTGTTTGCTAAGACCGAATCAGTTCCTCCAAATTGTTCCTTTAGAGCAACCCATAGGTCATGAGCAGACTCATGATGCATGAGCCCTGAGTATATCTCATTTGGAATGGCCATGGCTAAAATTCCATGGGCTCTAGCATCGATTTCGAACAGCTTTAGATCTTCATCCAAATATTGTTCAGGTTTCTTTGCAACCTGTTCATTAGATTCCGGGACGCTCACCATTGGCTTGTATGGCCCATGCACCACTGACTTCCAACAACCAGCACTGTTGACAGCCAAGTGATGTAGCATACGTCTTTGCCATATGTTATACTCGTTCCTAACCAGCATCGGAGGCTTGGTAGCGGAACCAGTATTGTGAGGATCATTAGTTGGTGTCGTCATCTCAGTTTTTAGTCAAAAACAAGTTTAAACCAGACAAATGTGACTCAAAACCACTGAAAGACCTCAAGATCTTGGCCAAAACAGCAGAAACTCACTCTCTATGGCTAATTCTTGCAAATTGCTAATTCGATCAAACTGAGAGATCAAAAGAGCAGTTTCAAATGATCAATGGTAAGATCGATCAATGATTAACCTGCTCTGATACCATTTGACAGGATCTCAGCCTCTCGTGTGATCAATTAGATTATGTTTGCAGCGGATTTAGACATTAATTAGCAATTATATCAAGAACATAAAGATATTACAATTAAAAGCATAAACATAGAGAGAGAAGAGTTCTGCGAAACATTAAATGTTCATTACTAAACACGTTTCGGCAATTAAAACATCATGGTTGCCATCCTTATATAGGCGGCAAAAGCATGGTGGTGATGTCCTTTTCTGACATCATGGAATATTCAAATTACAACTGTCAAAAAACATAAAACTACTGAAGATGTCAACAACTGACATCTTCTTACAAAAGTTCCTAAGTACTGACAAAAGTAAACTACTGATACTAACAGCTGAAGAACATGCTCTTCAGCTGTTGTACAACTACTGAAACAAAATAAACTACGGAAGAAGAAAAACCACCACAACAACTAAGAGGACTTCTTCAGTTGTTGTGACAAACTCTGAGTCTTCAGTACTTGGTCTTCAGACTTGGCTTCGGAAGATGTAACAGCTTCGGAAGATATAACAACTGATGACTTCAGTAGATATCATCAGTTGTTGTCCTCAGTCTTTTTCTTCAGACTTTGCTTCGGAAGATAGAACAGCTTCGGAAGATGCAACAACTGATGACTTCAGTAGATATCATCAGTTGTTGTCTTCAGTCTTTGTCTTCAGAGTTTGTGCTTTGGAAGATCTTCAGTTCTTCAGTTCTTCAGCTTTTGATACTTCAGTACTTTGGCCTTCAGTACTTTGGAGTCTTCAGCTGTTGTTCTTCAGTTCTTTGATCTTCAGACTTTGTTCTTCAGACTTTGTCATAACAGCTGAAGCTGGAGCTAAGATGCTCTCGAGTTTGACATTCAAGCAAGAGAACACAATAGCTGATGAGAGTCTTCAGATGCTCTCTGACATTCAGGCAAGAGAACACAATAGCTGATGAGAGTCTTCAGATGTTCTCGAGTCTGACATTCAAGCAAGAGAGCACTGTAACTGATGGAAGTCTTCAGCAGTTGTTGCAGTGGCATGTGGGACTTAGAGGTTTTCCTGATCTTGGCTCATGGTTCTTTTGGTCCAACAAATAGTATGGATGCGAAATGGTGATTGAGCAGATACGTACCCGTAACAACTTCGGGTCCTGACGGGCATCATTAGCTCCCATGACGAAGGCACGTCCCGTGCAGCATTTCCTGGGTTTCCTTGGCCTTGAGCGCCCGCTATGGCCATCACTTGCTGTTGATTATTCCCTTGTTGACCCGGTGCCCTATTCAGTTGGGGGCACATGTTTCTGAAGTGATCGAGGCCTCCACATTCGTAGCATGCCCTGGCGTTCCCGGCGGGGTTAACCGCATTGACGGTGCAACCAGATTCGGTGCCACTCTACAATCTCTTGCTAGGTGCCCCAGGCGCCTACAGTTTACGCACACCCGGCACTGCATCTCTAGGGATGATGATAGCTGCATCTGTCACATTTGGGGTGTGGCCCCAACATACTCTCTCTTACCCGGTGTCACAACCACGAAATTCCTGGTGATCTTGGCCTTTTATCAGATTTCCCGACACACGACCGGCTAGTTTCCCCAACATCCTTTCACTTCTCTGCTCCCCTACCCAGTACCCCAGTTCTTACCATCTCATCGGCTAGAGCGCCAGCCTTCAAAATTGCACTCTGAATCGTAGGAGGAGCCGCTGCAGTTACCATTGCTCGTATGTGAGGCGCGAGTCCCCAAATGTACCTCTCAATCCTCTTAGATCCGGAGTGACCAGGTGTGGAACTAGGCCTAGCCAACTCGTGGAATCGGTCAGTATAAGCTGCGTGCCCCGCCCCCACCATAGCATGATTCCAGAACTCATGCTCAAGCTTTTGCATCTCGTTGTGAGGCAGTATTCCTCGGTAATCAAGGCTTTAAATTCGTCCCAAGTCATCTGCATCGCAGATTCCCTTCCTCTAGCTTGAACCTGGGTGTTCCACCAGGTTAGTGTCAAGCCATCTAATCAGGGCTACCGCCCCAACCTTTTCCATCGAATTCACGGGGCTTACAGGCCACAAACTCCTTGTAAGAACAGCCCCGCTTGGCATTAGCAATTCCAGTTCATTACCGGTTGTACCACCATTCCCGGTCTCTTGGTTACTTTCATTCCCATTCGGGTTCCCATTACCCTCGTTCTCGTTACCACCATCCCGTGGGAGTGGTTTTGCTGTTGCAAAGCGTCGCTCACTTGAGCTACAATAGTGGGAATTAAGGCAGTCAGTTGTGAGCAATCAGAGCTGCCATATCAGGGTTTCCAGTCTCTTGAGTATTGCCAATAGGACCTTCATTTGTTCCTGAAGGTCTACCTCTGCCTCTGCCTCTGCCCCTCGGGGCTTCACTTCCGCTACTACTTCTGCGGTTAGATCTTCGAGGCGGCATGTTCTATTCACAAAAGAGGTAACATATAAGCTTTAGTTACCTTAAGATAATCAAGTACTCCACCCATCAAGTTCCAACGTTCGATGCTCCGGTCAGTCAAGATCACCATGTAGCCCATTTCAAGCATATTCTCGGTATACCGGTGATGTTTATATATAGGGTTCCCCGCAGCTTTCCCACCACACCCACGATGTACCGAGAATGATGCCTAATCCGGTTACATGGCATCCGACCTTCCTTCACATCACATCCATAATAATCCATCAAGTCAACTGAGAGCCCAACATGTAATCACGTATAGTCTAGCGGAGGTTGTCTATCTCGCGTCCTTGAAAGGACTCAGACATAGCCTCCTCGGGTCGGTCTCAGTATCTGAGGTCAAGCGCAGTGTATGATCTATGAAGATCTCTTCGGGTCTCAACACCCGAATTTGGTTATGATAACTTGGCGCAGAGGGAACGGAAGATCTAATAGGAAGCATCCCATAAGGGACGAACACAAAGGCTCAAGCACAAAGTGAAAGATCATAAAACAAAAGGATAACCAAACATGTAAAGAGGAGCACCTACACGAGATATAAATGCACACAAACTTAAGCATGCAAATCTACATGAAGGTTCGTAGGTTATAGTCTAGGTCAAGTGTAATTGCCTAATAATCTATAACCAATGGCTCTGATACCAGTCTGTCACACCCCCGCTGATAGCGGAAACACGGGGAATGCGAACTAGACGGGATCGTCATAACACATGGTATTAATAGAGTAGCAATAATAATATGATCACAAGCGTGTCACGACGATACCCGAACACAATCGGAGACTTGTGCCGTGTATAATCAATGTTCACGACAGCATAGCCATAAACATAACATAAATGATCACATAAGCATTAAAGTTAACTTGTAATGGAAATTCCCACAACTCGGGAACAAGTATACAAAAGAACATGTTCAAGCTTTACAAGGGTAATGTTTACAAAATGCATCCTAGGGTCCCCTCTAAAAGGCAATACTCCTAGATCTTCAATTACCCTGATCACCTGAAAAGAAATGCTCAAAACGGTCAACAATAATGTTGGTGAGCTTCGCAGGTTTAAATTGTAAACATGTAGTTGATGCTGTATATTGTTTGTGGTGGAATACCATGCATACAGTTATAAGCAAGCAAGATCACATACCATGCGTTTTATACAACCAAACCTAATGACGTACACACAGCAAATTGTCAGAATATATTCACCCAAGGCCCGTTCCTGGCAGTGTGACGGTACTCACAAGTAACCATCTGTCAAGGGTGGGGTTGTCAACCCAGTAGTACTACTAATACCTATCCGTTGGTTCCAACACCGGAATTAATGGTTGTAAGATGAACCACACAGTAACATCATGTATGCATCAGATAAGTACTCACAAAACAGTATCACGTTGATTCCAAGTATGAAAATTGTATGTATGTTATACAGCATTGAAAACGTGTGAGCATACTTTTCCCCCATGTTTGTAAAAGATTTGAAACAATTGTATAAGCGTAAAAAGGGGCCACGAAACTCACAGAACAGATGATAAGCACAACGATGAAGTATCCCAAGTGTAGAACGCTATGAACAGTCAGCACCTATCGACAGTTACTGACAAGCATTAATAATGTATATGAAGCATAAGTTAATACCAATAGGTTCGGGCAGTTTCGGTTCGGTCGTGGGGAGTACACACAAGCAGACACACACATCTCAGACCTTATGTAGGTACAAGTATTTAAAGATAGCCGTCATTGCTATTACATTCTAACAATGACATTATTTCTGAGGTTGCCTCATCATCACAAGGCACCAAAAGGAAATCACACATACACGCATTGTCAATCACACAACAGGACCTGACGCACGACTGACACTCCATTCACACAAGTGGACTCTCAGTCGTACGAATTATCTACTTTCGTACAATTGAACCTTCATTCGTGTGACTAAGCCTTCAGTCGTACCATGCAATATCAGTCGCACGACCCAACAGCCAACCGCGCGACTCAACGTCCCTTCGCGCGAATCAGCTTCATTCGCGCGAGTGGACCTTCTTTCGCGCGACAGGCATCTAATCGTGCGATTCACACACATTCGCAGGCAATCACATCCGCATGACTCAATCGCGCGATTAGCCCAATCGCGCGGTTCTGTCGCACACTCACTCATTCGCATGACACACACTCGTTCACACCCACCGACAGTCGCATGACACAACCGCGCGACAACCCCAGTCGCACAGTTTAGTCGCGCGACTTACCCAATCGCACGCCCCATTCGCGCGACAACCCCATTCGCGCCGACGGGGTTCGCGATCGCAGGAAAGTGCAGGTCGGCCTTCGGCTGTCCAAACACGAGTTTTACCCAACCAGAACCTCCAGAACTCATATTCTAACCTATCTAGACAAGATGCACACTCAGAAACAAGACATGCAAGCCCACACGACCTCATGTGCTCGGATGAACCCGAGCACCCGAAAACCCTAAAACGCAGCAGTGAAATCGGGTTAAAAACGAGGTAGTGAGGTTATCTACCTGCTAGGAACGAGTATACACGATGATACTCGAGATTTGAAGACGAAAACGCGCGAGAAACGGTTCGGTTTTGGTGTAGGATAGAGAGAGAATGAAGAAGATGAAGATGAAGTGGTGAAGGAGGTGAAAAAGAGTGAAAAAATGGCTGGGAAGGGGTATTTATACCCAACCTAATTTCTCAAAATTCAAGTTTAGTCCCCGCAGTTTGCCCCCGGGTTCCCAAATTTTGTTTTGGTTGAAAACGTTATAATTTAGTCTTGTTTTATTGATGATAAAATGTTATTAAGTTAAAAACGATTTTATTCGTGACAATTATTTTATTATAAAAATGACGTGTTTAGTGTTAACGGGGCAAATCTTAGAGAAACGTCTTAAACTAACGACAAGTCAAGCAACGATACCACACATATAAGGATAACTAAGCAAAACAAATATGGTATTCACGTAGTTGGTTCGTCAAAATGAGGAATGACTGTTAACAAAGGTTAAGTAAAACACGGTAAATGACGGACCTTTGGTGACGGATGTCACATTGAGTCACGCGATTGGGTGTTGCATGGTACGACTGAATGCTTAGTCGCACGAATGAAGGTTCAATCATGCGAATGAAGCTGATTCGTACGACTGAAGGTCCATTCGTGAGAATGGAGGGTTGAGTCGTGCGTCCGGTCCTGTTGCGTGATTGATGATGCGTGTAGGTGTGAATTCCTTTTTGAGTGTCTTGTGATGAGAAGGTAAAATCAATAAAGCGTCATTGCTTGACCACAAAGATTAAAGTCAACGCTATCAACGGGCACCTACTATTCCTATTTTAAATAATCTAACCTTTTACAATTATCGATAACCTATTTGGGACTACAAATATTTAACAAGCATTATCTTTCGTAATAATGGGATCCCCATACGGATGTCATTAGCAATGATGACTACTCTCAATACTTGGATCTACATAAGGTTTGATATGTGTATGCCTGCTTGTGTGTGCTACCCACGACCGAACCGAAAAAGCCCGAACTAATCAAATGTCATCTTATGCCTTATACTCATATTAATGCATGTTAGTAACTGTCAATAGGTGTTTGACCGTTCATAGCATTCTACCATTGGGGAATATTCATCATACGTTCTTATCATCTATTCCGTGAGTTGCGAAGCCCCTTTTTACTCTTATAAAACCTTTCAAATATTTTCAACTTAGGGGAAAAGAATGCTCACCTTCTTAACTTGATTTCAGGCATCTTCCCTAGCGGAAGCTGGCTGCTACTTTTATGAGTATCTTATCTTGCTTATCTTGTTGATTGATGCTATATGAACTTGACTCTATGCTATGTTACCACCTTATATGTAACTTGGTGGTATTACATTGCTATGCGCTACTACTTTGATATTATGGTTGATTGACGCTACCTGTGATTGCTATTGTTGATGGATGTATCGGCTGTGTGGTTCTTCTGTGTGGTTCTTCTGTGTGGTTCTTCTAAGCCGATCATCCATTACAATCATTAATCCGGTAATGGGGCATAAGGATTGGTTTGGTTGTAACCTTTACGTATGCGCAGTGTGGATCTTGCTACGTCATGTAAAACTTATGGGATGCTTTCTTTACAGCCATCAATTCCCGTGTGGAACCGATGTTTAGGTTTGGCTGTAGCTATCTATATCTTGTAAAACCGCTCACACATAAGTGTAGCCGTGGTATCTCCTATTAAACTTACAAGTTGTTTTCATCTTAACAACTTTTTATTTCTTAAAACCTGCGAAGCTCACCAACAATTATGTTGACCGTTTTGAGCATGTCTTTCAGGTGATCAAGGTAATTGAAGATTCTAGGAGTGCTCCCTTTTAGTGGAGACCCTAGGATGCATTTTTGAGACTGAACATACATGATGAACAATTCTTTTGTACATTGTTCCAGTCCACTAAACAATTAACATTCTTTTGGACACTTGATCCCGGGTTGTGGGAAACTAAACAATGTTATTCTATATGGTTATATGATCCTTATATGTTATGCTTATGGCTATGTTGTCGTGAATATTGACTAAACGCGACACAAGTCTCCATTTGTGTTCGGGTGTCATCATTACACGCTTGTCATCATACTATTGCTTCTCTAACGTATACCATGTGTTATGACGATCCCGTCTCGCTCGCATCCCCGTGTTTCCGCTATCAGCGGGTGTGTGTCAATATACGTATATTTACGTATATTTATACGTATATATACGTATATATCCGTATATAAAGATATTTATGTATATATATACTATATATACGTATATATACGTGTATATATATACCTATATATACGTATATATATATTTACACGTATTATACGTATATACGTATATAGTATATTTATACGTATATGTATATATATACGTATATATACGTATATATATACGTATATATAGATATATATACGTATACGTATATATATGTATATATATACGTGTATATATATATATATACATATACGTATATATATACATATACGTATAAATAAACATAACGTATATATATATATATAATATATATTATATATATATATAACGTATACGTATATATATGTACATATATATATACGTATACGTATATATACATAATATATATATATACGAAATATATACGAATAGATATATACGTATATATACGTATACGTATATACGTGTATATATATATATATACGTGTATGTATGTATATATATACGTGTATGTATATACGTATACGTGTATGTATACGTATACGTATATACGTATACTTATATACGTATATATATACGTATATACGTATATATACGTATATACGTATATATACGTATATGTATTATATACGTATAGAGGTATACGTGTATACGTATACGTGTACACGTGTACGTCTACACGTATACGTGTACACGTGTACGTCTACAAGTATACGTGTACACGGTACGTCTACAAGTATACTTGTACACGTGTACGTCTACACGTATACGTCTACACGTGTACGTGTACACGTATACGTCTACACGTGTACGTGTACACGTATACGTCTACACGTGTACGTGTACACGTATACGTCTACACGTGTACGTGTACACGTATACGTCTACACGTGTACGTGTACACGTATACGTCTACACGTGTACGTGTACACGTATACGTCTACACGTGTACGTGTACACGTATACGTCTACACGTGTACGTGTACACGTATACGTCTACACGTGTACGTGTACACGTATACGTCTACACGTGTACGTGTACACGTATACGTCTACACGTGTACGTGTACACGTATACGTCTACACGTGTACGTGTACACGTATACGTCTACCACGTGTACGTGTACACGTATACGTCTACACGTGTACGTGTACACGTATACGTCTACACGTGTACGTGTACACGTATACGTCTACACGTGTACGTGTACACGTATACGTCTACACGTGTACGTGTACACGTATACGTCTACACGTGTACGTGTACACGTAAACGTCTACACGTGTACGTGTACACGTATACGTCTACACGTGTACGTGTAAACGTATACGTCTACACGTGTACGTGTACAGTATACGTCTACACGTGTACGTGTACACGTATACGTCTACACGTGTACGTGTACACGTATACGTCTACACGTGTACGTGTACACGTAAACGTCTACACGTGTACGTGTACACGTAAACGTCTACACGTGTACGTGTACACGTAAACGTCTACACGTGTACGTGTACACGTAAACGTCTACACGTATACGTGTACACGTATACGTATATACGCATACACGTAGACGTACACACGTATACATCTACACGTATACGTACACACGTATACGTCTACACGTATACGTACACACGTATACGTCTACACGTACACGTACACACGTATACGTACACACGTACACGTACACACGTACACACGTATACTGCACACGTACACGTACACACGTAGACGTACACACGTACACGTACACACGTAGACGTACACACGTACACGTACACACGTATACGTACACACGTACACGTACACACGTATACGTACACACGTATACGTACACACGTATACGTACACACGTATACCTGTACGTGTATGCGCACACGTGTATACGTACACACGTATACGTACACGTATACGTATACGTGTATACGTACACGTGTCTACGTCTACGTGTATACGTATACGTGTATACGTATACGTGTATATATACGTGTATAGATATACGTATATATACGATATACGTGGTATATATATGTATATATATACACGTATATATATACGTATATCTATACGAATATATACACGTATACGTATATTATATACGTCTACGTATAGATATATATATACGTATACGTAATATATACACGTACATATATACGTATATATATATATATACGTATACGTATAGATATATATATATACGTATACGTATACGTATATATATACACGTATATATATACGTATATATACGTATATTTATACGTGTATATATATACGTATACGTATACGTATATATACACGTATATATATCGTGTATATATATACGTATACGTATACGTATATATATATATGTGTATATATACGTATACGTATACCTATATATATATACGTATATATACGTATACGTATACGTATATATTATACGTATATATACGTGTATATATATACGTAAATATATACGTATATATATACGTATATATATACACGTAAATATATATACGTATATATAAGTATATATATACACGTATATATATACGTTTATATACACGTATATATAACACGTATATATTATATATATATATATATATATATATATATATATATATATACGTATATATATATATATATACGTATATATATACATATATGTACGTATATATATACGTATATATATATATATACGTATACATATATATATATCGCATAGATATATATATATATACGTATATAATACGTATATACGTATATATATACGCATATATATACGTATATATATAGAGATCTATATACGTATATATACGTATATATATACGTATATATATACGTATATATATATATATACGTATATATACGTATATATTACGTGTAACAACCCCTCCTCGACCCTTACCGAAGGATGTGGGAATTCTTCCAAGTCATACTCATGAACAGTGCTCATGTGTCTAGGAGTTGCTGGAAAAATGGCTAAGTGTCGCGCTCATGTGTCTAACAGTACTTATACGCCTGGAATAATGCCCCCGCGACTAAGTACTGGTCGTTTCAGCACCAATACGACCAACAGTGGTAAAACGACTAAAAATGCTAATACGGCCAACAGTGGAAAAATGACCAACAGTAGTGAAACGACCAACAGTGGTCATACGACCAACAGTGGTCATACGCCGACAGTTGTCATACGCCCAAAACAGTGGTAATACGCCTAGGACTTTCTTGTATTTCATGTATATATTAACTCCTGATATTTTTCCACACTATTTTATATCCATTATGGTACTTTACATCGTGGAAACATATTTTGTATGAGAAACTACTAACCGAATGAATATAGAAACGATTATGTTTTATACTTAGACAAATAATAACTCATCCATTACATATATATATATATACCACGGCTTAATAATAATAATAATAATAATAATAAGACCACAAAGGATAAAACAAATAAAACAAAGCCTTGCATGGCCGCCCATAAACCAAAATCCCACACCATGCATGGCCGCCCATAAACCACCAATCCCACACATCTTCAAACACTCAACCGTTTCCCACTTTTCCATACATGCAAATCCCATTCATTTTTATTTGCATGCCTCATATCTCCATACACTATCTCTCGGACTCTCTCTCTCTCTACACTCTCCTTTCTTTCTCTCAACCGAGAACCCACAAACACACACACAAATATTCCTGTTCCTTCCAACAAACTAGCGAACAACAAGATTCCAGCTGAGTTCGAAGGGATCTTCTCATTCTAAACCTCCTCGTACGTAAGTAACATAAACTCTTATCAATAAATCTTAGTAAACCCGTATGTATCTTATTAAAAACACCACTCTCACTTATCTAACAGAAAGTTCTCTGCTTGAAACTCCTCTTCGAGGAACTCACACTCCACACAAGGTATCAACTCATAACCCGTGAATCTAGGGGCAGTTATACAAGGATTTGACCTTGTAAACCTCGTTTATGCAATCTAGCCACACTTAACTTGCACAAACCTTTAACCAAAGCTATTAAGCTATTTGGAACAATAAACAAACACCCAAACACGTATATATTTTCTTATTTAAGACTAAGTGCTGTAGTAGAAATTTGAAATGTAGACAATTGGTTACACCAAGGCAAATAGTCTTGAACAACCGATTATGGTCATGATAGTGGAAACCGAGACTTGAGGCTGAATTTCAGTAAGTTTAGGGCTTAGAATGCTTGAAAAACATAATTTTGGTTGGTTGGGGAAAATTTAGTAGAGATGGTATGTCTATGAACCATTAGTTCGGTGACCCGAAATATGGAAATAACCCAAGAAACGGGCCAAAACATGAACAACTTAGGCTCTAAGAATTTTCAGGCCTTAGAATAATTATTTTGAAATAGAAACCGAGTTTGGTGAATTTTTGGGTTAATATGTAATTTTTACGAATTTATTAACAAAAGTCGATTACCCGAAAACTAGAGATTGTGTTTTATTATCACCAATTAGAATCTGATATTCTGGGGTTAAAATAGATTCAAATAAACATTAAAGAGCATAGGAAAATATTAGGGGGATCAAAAATGGTAAGAGACAAACTTTGGGGTAGAAAATGTCAAATCTGAAACTTGAGGGGCCAAAAGTGTAAATTCTGCATTTTTGCAGAATTTCAGCAAACTTTTGACCAGAATATAATATTAGGCACATTCATATGATACTAAACTTATACGAACCATTTAACTCGATGAAAACACCCCAAAACCCTAACTTTCCTAAAATGGAAACTTTCGATGCAAACCTCTAAGAACAAAGCCACGCACAACTTCACTATAAAATGACACTAAACTATGTTAGGAATCTATGGCTTATTACTTGAATTATGATTATAGGGTGCTAGGACTTGAACTAACTGTTTGTGCAACCTGTCCGATAGCAAGGTGAGTTCTCGTGTCCCCTTTTTACTTACTGTTTTGGGGATGAAGCATGCTCTATTTTTATTTTTAAAGCTGAAACTATTATTTTGTGATATTATATAAAATGCTATGTTGTGGACTTGTTGATTCCTGCTGATACAAAGATCACGATCATTAATTCTTTGGTGAACCGCTTGTTTACGTGGATAGATCTATTTGGGGAATCCCCCCAACCCAGTGGCTCCCGCTACAGGGAGGCACCCCAGCTTCTCCCTGAGATCCCACTGACAGGAGAAACAAAGCCTGGAGGTAAGGATCCACATGATAACGCTAGCTTCTCCCTGGTTCTAAACGAAACCACTTGAACTCACCAACTTTTTAGTTGACACTTTTCCTTTTGAGCATGTTTCAGGTAACATATGATGAAGATCTAGCTTGTTTAGAGGATGCTTGGACGACCTAGTAACCCGACTTCATGGCATTATGACTTATGTAAAACTTTTGAACAATTTGTTAGGAATGACACTATAATTATCTACCTTTTACATGAAACAATTGATGTAACGGGCTAAGCCGTTTAGTCCCGGATTTTATTTTTTAGTTAAATGTAATGCCATGCGATTTTTCTTTACTTGTGTGCTCTTATGATGGTTTGCTTCCGCTGCCACGTTGTTGCTAGTCTGCGACGTCCCGCCTCTGGGCCCGGGGTGTGACAGATTGGTATCAGAGCCACAGGTTGTAGAGAAATCGGGAATACCTTAGTAGACCCTAGGCTACAACCCTGAGACTGTAGGACTGTCCTTGCTTGGGTAAGTGTTGGGGTGATCGGGTTGGATAAATTGATGATTACACTTGATCAACGTAATCATGAATTTATCGGACGCGTAAATCCCAGTACAAAGCCTAAGTGCGACCTTTGGATTAGATCGGCTTAAGGAATACTGTTAGCATAGTCAAGGTTAGAATTTAATTGAACTCCTGTGTGATACTACTGCCTACTGGTACTGATTCATTGATACAACTTTATGGGTTATTACTGCTTACTGATGCAATTACTAGTGGATGCAAACTCTATGAGAAACAACTATTACTATGATCATGAGCTATGAGAAACAAAATTACTCATGACTGTTTTTACAGGACAATCACATCATGGCCGAAAGAGTAAGGCACCCGCGCAACCAGATGAGGAGACTGCCCCTGTTGGACACTAAGGAGGAAGCCCCAGACTGAGTATGAGGCATACCTACGGAGGTGTGGACACCCAGGGTGGCTATCCGCGACATCGACGACACTGAGCCATCTGAGGAGTCATCACCCGCATCGCCTGCTAGGAGCCGAACGCGCTCCAACTCGCCGCATGTAGCAGCTCCCGCTCTCTCACCTATCCCACCTATTAGGAGCGGGGGTACCCGTGTAGTTACTCGGCCTAGGAAGAGTGCTAGGCCAGGCCTTCTGTTTCATTTAGGATGCCTCCTCCTCCACCTCCTCATGCCAGGACCCCTACACCAGCGCCTTCTATGCTCGCGCCACCTGGACGTCTCTCTCTCGTGATGAGTATTGGATGCCACCCAGACATAGCCTGTATGATGGCCCTAGTGTGCTCGCTGGAGACCAGCACTCTCAGTCTAGCCGGCGGGCTAGCGACTTTGGCCCATCCGACCCCACCTTAAGCGAGATACTGAGAACCATTCAACGCCATGAACAGACGTTACAACAAGCCACGCGGACCTCTCAATCTGCCCAATTCCAAGCCATGATAGCAAATCACAACGTCCAGCGCCTGGAGCAAGAGCAGAGGAAGAAGAGCACGGGAGGTTCGGTTGGTTAAAGAAGAAATGGCAGGGGTGATATGGCTAGTACTTGGGATGTATGGTAGTAGGCTGCCAAAACTATCTAAGAAACAATTTATTTATCTATTTGAGAAACAATTTCTATTTATGGGGGTGATGACACCTTCCAATTTGTGAAACAACGACACTACTTACTATGTATGGTTAACTTGTGATTGAATTTGTCTATGAAACAATTGATTAATGATTTAACTTTTGCAGGGTAATGTTGTTTAAAAACGTAACAATTTTTATGCTGTATGATTGATGCCCTATAATGATAGTCATTATTGTATGCTTTGAATGAAACTTGAGTGTGTGATAGTAGAACGTGATAGGAATTATGAGATACAATGACATACCAGAAACAAAACTTATGAGATACTAAATAGACTTATCTATGTTACTATCAGAATGCCGCCACGACGTGGAGTTCGTACGGGAAGAAGGGTTCCTACCCGAGGCAGGAACCAACCACCCACGCCGCCAGGAACGCCACACGGGGATAATGCTCACCAGGAAGGTGACGAAAGGATTGCCAACTTGGTGGCACAACAAATTGCCAACGCTATCCCAACCATCATTGCCCAGATCAACGCCGATCGGGGAAATACTAATGAGACCAACAATGATGAAGGCAACCGTGAGGAAGCCGAAGCTATCAGAAATGGGTGCTCATACAAAACCTTCATGGCGTGTAAGCCAAAGGACTTCAATGGCACCGAGGGTGCAATTGAAACTTATAGGTGGTTGGATGAAATTGAAGCTGTGTTGGACATAAGCGAGTGTAAGCTGGAGCACATGGTGAGGTTTGCCTCACAATCTCTCAAAGGACCGGCACTCGAATGGTGGAGAACCATTATCCAACCTCGAGGCCGAGATGCTGTTGGCAAAATGAACTGGGCGGAATTCAGGGAATTGATCATCGGCAAGTACTGCCCGATAAACCAGCTGGAGAGGCTCGAGGCGGAATTTCTAAATCTGGAGATGAAAGGCCCAAACTACACTGAGTACATAAACCGATTCCTCGCCTTGTCCAGACTGGTACCACACTTGGTAATGCCCGAATCCAAGGGCGTAGCCCGCTTCATTTGGGGGTTACACCCAAGGGTGAGGGGCATGGTTAGGTCTTCCAGGCCTACTACCCTACAGGCTGCAGTCGATGTTGCCAGCAGCCTGACTGATGACCAAGTGAGAGTCGGGTGGACGGAGCATGAAAGGACTGAGGACAGGAGGAAGACTGTGGATGGAAAGAGGAAGTGGTTCGACAACAAGAGGATGGTCGGCAGCAGTAGTGGTTCGAGCAAGCGACCTGGAGAAGAGGCTAAGCAAGGTGACCAAGGTGGAAAGACTAGGAGGCTGTATCAAGGCACAAGCCCCTACTGCACTAAATGCAAGGTTCATCACCAGGGGGAATGTAAACCCATGCCTTGTTTTCGATGCCGGAAATATGGTCACCTGATTAAGGACTGCACTTATGAGCCTGGGAAGCAATGCTACGAGTGCGGAGACCCAAGACATATGAGGAACAAATGCCCCAAGCTAGCAAAGGATAAGGACACTCGACCCAACAAGCCCACAGGTAGAGCGTTTGTGATGGATCCAAATGGTGCTCGCAAAGAACCCGACGTGGTGAATGGTACGTTTCTTGTAAATGACTACCCTGCTACTGTGCTATTTGATACTGGAGCAACCGCCAGTTTTGTTTCTACTACTTTTAGGTCGTTGATTGGATTGACTGTTTGCCCCTTGACTGAAACATACACCGTAGAACTAGCTGACGGTAATATAATTGAAACTAACGAAATCATCAAAGATTGCAAGTTGATTCTAGAGGGTAATTCCTTTGATATAGATCTGATGCCTATTAAATTAGGAGGTTTCGATGTAGTAGTAGGAATGGATTGGCTGGCTAAAAATAGGGCTGAAATAATCTGTGATGAGCGTTTGCTCAAAATACCCATAGCCAGCGGGGAAATGTTAGTAGTCCATGGAGAAAGGAGTCACCCGCTGTGTCCTATGATATCCCACCTAAAGGCTACTCAAAGCCTTATGAAAGGACACGAGGCCTTTATATTATACGTGATGAAAGTGAAAGAGGAAAAGAAGATGGAAGACATACCTGTGGTGTCCGAATACTCGGAAGTATTCCCAGAAGACTTACCAGGACTCCCTCCAAACCGACAAGTCGAATTCCAGATTGATCTACTACCTGGCGCCGCACCGGTGGCCAAAGCTCCTTACCGACTTGCTCCACCCGAAATGAAGGAGCTAATGTTGCAAATCCAAGAGTTGCTTGACAAAGGGTTCATACGACCCAGTGTCTCACCCTGGGGTGCACCGGCGCTGTTTGTCAAAAAGAAGGACGGAACACTACGAATGTGTATCGACTATAGGGAACTGAACAAGCTTACCGTAAAGAACCGGTACCCTCTTCCCAGAATTGACGACCTATTCGATCAATTGCAGGGAGCAAGCTATTTCTCGAAAATAGATCTGCGATCGGGGTATCATCAACTAAAAATAAAGGAAGAGGATGTTCCGAAAACAGCTTTCAGAACCCGATATGGCCACTACGAATACCTAGTCATGCCTTTTGGGTTGACTAACGCACCCGCAGCGTTCATGGATCTCATGAACCGTGTGTGCCGTCCGTACTTGGACCAGTTCGTGATCGTTTTTATCGACGATATTTTGATCTACTCTCGAAGCAAGGAGGAACATGAGAAACACCTTCGGATAATTCTTGATCTACTCAAGAATGAGCAATTATACGCAAAGTTCTCCAAATGTGAGTTTTGGATGCGGGAAATTCAGTTTCTCGGTCACATAGTGAACAAGGATGGAATCCAGGTGGACCCATCAAAGATAGAGGCTATTAAGAACTGGAAAATCCCCGAAACTCCTACCGAGATTAGACAGTTTCTTGGTTTGGCTGGATACTATAGGAGGTTTATCAAGGATTTCTCTCGAACAGTGCAGCCTCTAACCACGTTAACCAAGAAGGATGTGACCTATGAATGGGGACAGGAACAAGATGAAGCCTTTAATCTATTAAAGGAGAAACTATGTAGCGCGCCTATCCTTGCCCTACCCGAGGGAACCAATGACTTCGTGGTTTATTGCGATGCCTCGCGCCAAGGGTTTGGCTGTGTGTTAATGCAGCGGGAGAAAGTGATCGCGTATGCATCCAGATTGCTGAACGAGCACGAAAGGAATTATACGACACATGATTTGGAACTAGGTGCTGTGGTGTTTGCACTCAAAATATGGAGACACTACCTTTATGGTACTAAGTGTGTCATCTATACCGATCATAAAAGCCTGCAGCACATCCTCAACCAGAAAATGTTGAACATGCGCCAAAGAAGATGGGTAGAGTTACTAAGCGATTACGAATGCGAGATTCGCTACCATCCGGGCAAGGCAAATGTGGTAGCTGATGCCTTGAGTAGAAAGGAACGGGAGAAACCTCTTCGCGTTCGTGTTTTAAGGATGAGCATATACACTAGCCTCGTTGCTAGGATTAGGGAAGCACAAAGGCAAGCCTTCAATGAAAATAACCTGATGGGAGAGATGTTAACAGGGATGGAAAAGCGTTTGGAAATGGACAATGATGGGCTATACAAATGCGAAGGAAGGACGTGGATACCTAATCATGGCGGGGTTAGGACTATAATCTTGGACGAAGCTCACAAGTCTAGATATTCAATTCACCCGGGGAGTGATAAGATGTATCAGGACTTAAAGGCCCTTTTCTGGTGGCCTGGACTAAAGAAATCTATCGCCACCTATGTGAGCAAATGTTTAACCTGCGCAATGGTAAAGGCTGAAAACCAGAAACCATCAGGAACCTTACAGCAGCCCGAAATCCCGGAATGGAAATGGGATAACATTACTATGGATTTTGTCACAAAACTACCAAGAACGTCCCGCGGTCATGATACAATTTGGGTAGTTGTAGACAGGCTTACCAAATCAGCACATTTCTTACCGGTCCGAGAAGACTATGAGATGTCAAAGTTAGCCCGAATATACATCGATGAAATAGTGACTCGGCATGGAGTGCCGCTCTCGATCATCTCTGATCGGGATAGTCGCTTCACGTCACGATTTTGGAAATCTCTCCAACAAGCCTTAGGGACCCGTCTTGACATAAGCACGGCGTATCACCCTCAAACCGATGGGCAAAGTGAAAGAACTATTCAGACCTTGGAAGATATGCTGAGAGCGTGCGTAATTGACTTTGGTGGAAGCTGGGATCGCCACCTTCCACTAGTGGAATTCTCATATAATAATAGTTACCACTCTAGCATAAAAGCTGCCCCCTATGAAGCCTTGTACGGCAGGAAATGTCGGTCACCATTGAGTTGGAATGAGATAGGTGATAGTCAAGTGATGGGGCCCGATGTTGTGATGGAGACTACTGAGAAGATAGCCAAGATTAAGGAACGACTAAAAACAGCCCGAGACCGTCAAAAGAAATATGCTGACAGAAGACGAAAACCTCTTGAATTTCAAGTAGGTGATAAAGTATTGTTGAAAGTCGCGCCATGGAAAGGAGTTATGAGATTCGGCAAGAAGGGCAAGTTGAGCCCGAGGTATATTGGACCGTTTGAAATACTGGCAAGAGTTGGTCCGGTAGCATACCAACTCAGCCTTCCTGAGGAGCTGAGCTGCATACATAACACTTTTCATGTGTCAAATTTGAAGAAGTGTCTGGTTGACAAAGCCCTGGAGTTACCGTTGAAAGAAGCGAAAATAAATGGCAAACTGAACTTTGTCGAGGAACCCATAGAGATTACTGACCGATTGGTTCAGAGACTTAGGCGAAGTTGCATACCTAAGTGAAGGTACGATGGAACTCTAAGCGAGGACCTGAGTTTACATGGGAGCGGGAAGATGAGATGAGAAACCAATATCCATATCTCTTTAAAGCCAACCGCTCAGAGACTTAACAAAAACAAAATTTCGGGACGAAATTTTCTAAACGGTGGGAGAATGTTACAACCCCTCCTCGACCCTTACCGAAGGATGTGGGAATTCTTCCAAGTCATACTCATGAACAGTGCTCATGTGTCTAGGAGTTGCTGGAAAAATGGCTAAGTGTCGCGCTCATGTGTCTAACAGTACTTATACGCCTGGAATAATGCCCCCGCGACTAAGTACTGGTCGTTTCAGCACCATATACGACCAACAGTGGTAAAACGACTAAAAATGCTAATACGGCCAACAGTGGAAAAATGACCAACAGTAGTGAAACGACCAACAGTGGTCATACGACCAACAGTGGTCATACGCCCGACAGTTGTCATACGCCCAAAACAGTGGTAATACGCCTAGGACTTTTCTTGTATTTTCATGTATATATTTAACTCCTGACTATTTTTCCACACTTATTTTATATCCATTATGGATACTTTACATCGTGGAAACATATTTTTGTATGAGAAACTACTAACCGAATGAATACTAGAAACGATTATGTTTTTAATACTTAGACAAATAACTCATCCATATACATATATATATATATATCCACGGCTTAACATAATAATAATAATAATAATAATAAGACCACAAAAGGATAAAACAAATAAAACAAAGCCTTGCATGGCCGCCCATAAACCACCAATCCCACACCATCTGCAAACCCATTCAAACACTCAACCGTTTCCCACTTTTCCATACATGCAAATCCCATTCATTTTTATTTGCATGCCTCATATCTCCATACACTATCTCTCGGACTCTCTCTCTCTCTACACTCTCCTTTCTTTCTCTCAACCGAGAACCCACAAACACACACACAAATATTCCTGTTCCTTCCAACAAACTAGCGAACAACAAGGATTCCAGCTGAGTTCGAAGGGATCTTCTCATTCTAAACCTCCTCGTACGTAAGTAACATAAACTCTTATCAATAAATCTTAGTAAACCCGTATGTATCTTATTAAAAACACCACTCTCACTTATCTAACAGAAAGTTCTCTGCTTGAAACTCCTCTTCGAGGAACTCACACTCCACACAAGGTATCAACTCATAACCCGTGAATCTAGGGGCAGTTATACAAGGATTTGACCTTGTAAACCCTCGTTTATGCAATCTAGCCACACTTAACTTGCACAAACCTTTAACCAAAGCTATTAAGCTATTTGGAACAATAAAACAAAACACCCAAACACGTATATATTTTTGTATTTAAGACTATAAGTGCTGTAGTAGAAATTTGAAATGTAGACAAATTGGTTACACCAAGGCAAATAGTCTTGAACAACCGATTATGGTCATGATAGTGGAAACCGAGACTTGAGGCTGAATTTCAGTAAGTTTAGGGCTTAGAATGCTTGAAAAACATAATTTGGTTGGTTGGGGAAAATTTAGTAGAGATGGTATGTCTATGAACCATTAGTTCGGTGACCCGAAATATGGAAATAACCCAAGAAACGGGCCAAAACATGAACAACTTAGGCTCTAAGAATTTTCAGGCCTTAGAATAATTATTTCTGAAATAGAAACCGAGTTTGGTGAATTTTTGGGTTAATATGTAATTTTTACGAATTTATTAACAAAAGTCGATTACCCGAAAACTAGAGATTGTGTTTTATTATCACCAATTAGAATCTGATATTCTGGGGTTAAAATAGATTCAAATAAACATTAAAGAGCATAGGAAAATATTAGGGGGATCAAAAATGGTAAGAGACAAACTTTGGGGTAGAAAATGTCAAATCTGAAACTTGAGGGGCCAAAAGTGTAAATTCTGCATTTTTGCAGAATTTCAGCAAACTTATGACCAGAATATAATATTAGGCACATTCATATGATACTAAACTTATACAAACCATTTAACTCGATGAAAAACACCCCAAAACCCTAACTTTCCTAAAATGGAAACTTTCGATGCAAAACCTCTAAGAAACAAAGCCACGCACAACTTCACTATAAAATGACACTAAACAATGTTAGGAATCTATGGCTTATTACTTGAATTATGATTATAGGGTGCTAGGACTTGAACTAACTGTTTGTGCAACCTGTCCGATAGCAAGGTGAGTTCTCGTGTCCCCTTTTTACTTACTGTTTTGGGGATGAAGCATGCTCTATTTTTATTTTTAAAGCTGAAACTATTATTTTGTGATATTATATAAAATGCTATGTTGTGGACTTGTTGATTCCTGCTGATACAAAGATCACGATCATTAATTCTTTGGTGAAC
Source organism: Flaveria linearis (assembly GCA_024085815.1). Taxonomy (NCBI): domain Eukaryota; kingdom Viridiplantae; phylum Streptophyta; class Magnoliopsida; order Asterales; family Asteraceae; genus Flaveria; species Flaveria linearis. The sequence goes on from CM044005.1 coordinate 54,303,354, forward strand.
CGCTTGTTTACGTGGATAGATCTATTTGGGGAATCCCCCACACCCAGTGGCTCCCGCTACAGGGAGGCACCCCCACTGGAGATCCGAAAGGGTCGTAGTGGCATGTGACAGGTTTTATAAGAAACAAACGTGGGCCTTACTGGCAGGTAAGGATCCACATGCTAACAGGCTCAGCTTCTCCCTGCGGGGTTAACCGGTATAACATAACTTTAGAAGAGGCAAGCCGGGACTGAGTGCAGGGTTGGTTGTGATCCCACGACATATATTTTAAATATAGTGCTTGATATACAAACTTTATGAGACTCTTTTATTTCTCTAAACGAAACCACTTGAACTCACCAACTTTTTAGTTGACACTTTTTCCTTTTGAGCATGTTTCAGGTAACATATGATGAAGATCTAGCTTGTTTAGAGGATGCTTGGACGACCTAGTAACCCGACTTCATGGCATTATGACTTATGTAAAACTTTTGAACAATTTGTTAGGAATGACACTATAATTATGTACCTTTGACATGAAACAATTGATGTAACCGGGCTAAGCCGTTTAGTCCCGGATTTTATTTTTAGTTAAATGTAATGCCATGCGATTTTTCTTTACTTGTGTGCTCTTATGATGGTTTGCTTCCGCTGCCACGTTGTTGCTAGTCTGCGACGTCCCGCCTCTCTGGGCCCGGGGTGTGACAATACGTATATATATACATATACGTATATACGTATACGTATATATATATACGTATATATATACGTATATATATACGTATATATATACGTATATATATACGTATATAGATATATATATACGTATATATATACGTATACGTATAGATATATACGTATATGTATATACATATACGTATAGATATATACATATACGTATATATATACGTATATATACGTATAAATATACGTGTATATATATATACATATACGTATATATATATATATACATATACGTATATATATATAGGTATATGTATACGTATAAGTATATACGTATTTACGTATATACGTATATACGTATATCTATTCGTATATATATACGTATATATACGTATAGATATATGTATATACGTATATACGAATACGTATATACGTATATAAGCATGCGTATATACGTATATACATATACGTATATATACGTATATACGCATGCGTATATACTTATACACGTATATACGTATATACACGTATATACGTATATACTGTCACACCCTCAAAATCCACGTGCGGGGTATTACCGCGAGGCATGTGAACAAACCAGGATCACAGTCAATAGTTACTCGGAACGACTCTATATGCCACGTTTAAAATAAAACAAACCATTGTTCAAACTTTAAAAATCGTGTGGAAGCGTATTGTAAATGAAACAAACCCAAAGTATGCAAAATGTATCATATGGCAAAACACGTGCCAACCAAATATTTGAAAACCATAAGTAAAGACAAGTAATTATGTTTGTAGTTTAAATCTTTGGAATGCATGCTGACTCGTGCAGTGCTCCTATCAGCAATCCAGATTGTCGACCTGAGAATAGCATACTAAAGGTCAACACAATGGTTGGTGAGTTCAAGAGTTTGCGTATAAACATAACAGTTTAACAATCGTGATATATATATAAGCATGTGCATTGTAATAGATAGCTAGTTCATTAACAAATAAATATTAATATATAGTGATTTTGTAATTGAAGCTGACTGCAATATGTTTGCCTCCTGTCACGACTTACCATGTCGTGACAAATGTACATTGGACAAATTGCACCCGGTTGACCTCGAGTCACACAGGTGGGGCTCGTCAGACCCAGTAGTACTACCCAAGTTTCCCCGCTATTCAATATTAACAATTCGAAAGTGTGAGGACTTCATCATGGTAAACAACACTATATTAATATTATACACATCTTAAATAAATAAAGCGTTTGTAAAATTACCAGTATGCTATCTCCCCCAAAAGAGGTTAAGTAAACGGTGGGGCATGAACTCACCTGATACGCGTATTGAGTACTTAAGATTTACTTGAAAGAACGAGTGGACAGTCAACCCTCAGAGGTTACCTAAAACATGTAAGTACATGAGTATGTGTAAACAGAGAATATGTGAACCCTAAGTGCACTACAACCAAGACTTAAGGTTTTAGAAGAATAGACATGTTTGACCCTGACCCGTTTGACCCGTTGGTGACATTATGTGTTGTAACCCATGTAGACAGACATGATCACATATTATTCATGGTTAACATTCTAGTGAATCACATATTATGCTACATTCTCAGTGCATTGCTTAAATCATCATATATATACATATCATACAAGTCATGTAAGTTCTTAGCATCTAGCATACGCAGTGTGTTCATAACACAACTAGTGTATCATATAAAAGGTCAGATCATGCATTACCTACTTATATGACCTATAACCATGAATTAGCATATACGGGTCAAAACAGATAATTTACCAAATAGTTATCCATACTAACCACAACACATTCGATATGTCCAATACCTACCACATACATCAAGATGATTGATTTGCAGTCCCAAACATGATGTCCTAGTTACTAATCAATATCCAAAACCAGACATGATCATCAAAGTACATAAATCACCCAATAACCAAATAAACATTCCATACAACCCAATTAACAGATTCTATCACTCTAGGCATCCACAACAATAATTCTAGCATGATCCTAAAGTCATGAACATGTCCAATTAACAATATCCAATGTCCATCCAAAATAAAGTTTCCCTTTTGGAAAGTTCATCCCAAAATCTAATAAACACCCAATGTACACATTATTCTTCAATAATATACTATTCCAAGCTCATAACAACAACTAACCATGATCAACAACATCAAGCTACCATAGTTCATCAATTCATATCTAAAAAGTTTCTACTTTTAGGAAGATATGAACAACAACATCCAACCTAAGATTTCTAGCATTCATATCAACAATCTAGCACCTAATCAACATCCTAAACACATCCATAACATCAATTTATCAACAATTCATCATATCATGCAAAATAAAGTTACTATTATTAGTAACCTATGAACAAGGTTCTCAATTCACTAATTTCTTGCATGATTGATGTTTTGTAGCATTCATACTAACTAATTAACATCCCAACAACATCAAACAACAATCAATTCCATATAATCATCACAATTTTCGAATTAGGGTTCATCTTCATCAAGGTTCATGATCCAATCATTACAAACGTGTCATTCATGTATAATCAAAGTTAAACAACATACATACAATCTAACTAACATACTAACATCAACAAAAAGTCAAAAATTCAGCACCATTAACCCCAATTCGCAGCTATGGCTTCGGTTTTATCAAGAACACATGAAATCTCATAGAAATCTAACCTTTAAACTTGTAATGGCTTGTAATCGAAGGTTCTAACATGTTGCAATGCTTGTAATCGATCAAAACCGTGCCCAATTGCTTGTTCTAGGCTAAAATTCGCAGGGAGAGGGAGAGAGGGAGCAGGTCGCGGTCGATGGGAGGGGTTATGGGGGCTAGGGTTGTTTTGTTTTAATTAATTTACAAGAATACCCCTCTAAACCTTGCGTATTATATTTTTATAAACTTTAAGCTTTTAAACTCTTTGTAATGGGTTTTTAACTTAATAATATGAACATCTAAACTAATGTTAACACTTATATATTTTATTTTATAAAAACACAAGACATACGAATTAACACACGCGTTTCCGCGTTAAGCGATAAAAATTCATCGTTAATATTTAAATCGCGTAAACACAAAAAGCATAACACAATAATCATCTAATCAACTAGATTATCATTAAATTAACATTATTAATTATTATTAGGTCACCAATGTCAAACGACAACCAGTGTGTGCTTGCGAACACGTGTATGCAAACTTAACAGGACTAACGGAGTTCGGTAACGGAAAATTACCGGAACGTATACGTGTATATATACGTGTATAGATATACGTATATATACATATATATACGTATATATATATACGTATATATACGTGTGTATATATATATGTATATATATACACGTATATATATACATATACGTATATATATATACGTATACGAATAGATATATAGATACGTATACGTATATATATACACGTACATATATACGTATATATACGTATACGTATATATATACGTATATATATACGTATATTTATACGTATACGTATACGTATATATACGTATATATATATAGGTATACGTATACGTATATATATACACATATATATACGTATACGTATATATATATACGTATATATACGTGTATATATACGTATACGTATATACGTGTATATATATACGTATACGTATACGTATACGTATATATACACGTATATATACACGTATATATATTCGTGTATATATATACGTATACGTATACGTATATATATATGTGTATATATATACGTATACGTATACCTATATATATACGTATATATACGTATACGTATACGTATATATTTATACTTATATATACGTGTATATATATACGTAAATATATACGTATATATATACGTATATATATACACGTAAATATATATACGTATATATAAGTATATATATACACGTATATATATACGTTTTATACACGTATATATATATACACGTATATATATATACGTATGTATATATACGTATATATATACGTATATATATATATATATGTATATATATACGTATATATATACGTATATATATATATATACGTATATATACGCATATAGATATATATATACTTATATATACATATATACGTATATATATATACGTATATATATACGTATATATATATATCTATATACGTATATATATATATACGTATATATATATATATACATATACGTAATATATACGTATACGTATATATACGTATATATACGTATATATACATATATATATACGTATATATATACGTATATACGTATACGTATATATATATACGTATACGTATATATACGTATATATATACGTATATATATACGTATATATATACGTATACGTATATACGTATATATATACGTATATAGATATATATATATACGTATATATATATACGTATACGTATAGATATATACGTATATGTATATACATATACGTATAGATATATACATATACGTATATACGTATATATATACGTATAAATATACATGTATATATATGTACATATACGTATATATATATATATATATATATAATATATATATATATATATATATATATATACGTATATATATATACGTATATGTATACGTATAAGTATATACGTATTTACGTATATACGTATATACGTATATCTATTCGTATATATATATGTTTATATACGTATAGATATATGTATATACGTATATACGCATACGTATATACGTATATAAGCATGCGTATATACGTATATACATATACGTATATATACATATATACGCATGCGTATATACTTATACACGTATATACGTATATACACGTATATACGTATATACTTTCACACCCTCAAAATCCACGTGCAGGGTATTACCGCGAGGCATGTGAACAAACCAGGATCACAGTCAATAGTTACTCGGAACGACCATATATGCCACGTTTAAAATAAAACAAACCATTGTTCAAACTTTAAAAATCGTGTGGAAGCATATTGTAAATGAAACAAACCCAAAGTATGCAAAATGTATCATATGGCAAAACACGTGCCAACCAAATATTTGAAAACCATAAGTAAAGACAAGTAATTATGTTTGTAGTTTAAATCTTTGGAATGCATGCTCACTCGTGCAGTGCTCCTATCGGCAATCCAGATTATCGACCTGAGAATAGCGTACTAAAGGTCAACACAATGGTTGGTGAGTTCAAGAGTTTGCGTATAAACATAACAGTTTAACAATCGTGATATATATATAAGCATGTGCATTGTAATAGATAGCTAGTTCATTAACAAATAAATATTAATATATAGTGATTTTGTAATTGAAGCTGACTGCGATATGTTTGCCTCCTGTCACGACTTACCATGTCGTGACAAATGTACATAGGACAAATTGCACCCGGTTGACCTCGAGTCACACAGGTGGGGCTCGTTAGACCCAGTAGTACTACCCAAGTTTCCCCGCTATTCAATATTAACAATTCGAAAGTGTGAGGACTTCATCATGGTAAACAGCACTATATTAATATTATACACATCTTAAATAAATAAAGCGTTTGTAAAATTACCAGTATGCTATCTCCCCCAAAAGAGGTTAAGTAAACGGTGGGGCATGAACTCACCTGATACGCGTATTGAGTACTTAAGATTTACTTGAAAGAACGAGTGGACAGTCAACCCTCAGAGGTTACCTAAAACATGTAAGTACATGAGTATGTGTAAACAGAGAATATGTGAACCCTAAGTGCACTACAACCAAGACTTAAGGTTTTAGAAGAATAGACATGTTTGACCCGGACCCGTTTGACCCGTTGGTGACATTATGTGTTGTAACCCATGTAGACAGACATGATCACATATTATTCATGGTTAACATTCTAGTGAATCACATATGATGCTACAATCTCAGTGCATTGCTTAAATCATCATATATATATACATATCATACAAGTCATGTAAGTTCTTAGCATCTAGCATACTTAGTGTGTTCATAACACAACTAGTGTATCATATAAAAGGTCAGATCATGCATTACCTACTTATATGACCTATAACCATGAATTAGCATATACGGGTCAAAACAGATAATTTACCAAATAGTTATCCATACTAACCACAACACATTCGATATGTCCAATACCTACCACATACATCAAGATGATTGATTTGCAGTACCAAACATGATGTCCTAGTTACTAATCAATATCCAAAACCAGACATGATCATCAAAGTACATAAATCACCCAATAACCAAATAAACATTCCATACAACCCAACTAACAGATTCTATCACTTTAGGCATCCACAACAATAATTCTAGCATGATCCTAAAGTCATGAACATGTCCAATTAACAATATCCAATGTCCATCCAAAATAAAGTTTCCCTTTTGGGAAAGTTCATCCCAAAATCTAATAAACACCCAATGTACACATAATTCTTCAATAATATACTATTCCAAGCTCATAACAACAACTAACCATGATCAACAACATCAAGCTACCATAGTTCATCAATTCATATCTAAAAAGTTTCTACTTTTAGCAAGATATGAACAACAACATCCAACCTAAGATTTCTAGCATTCATATCAACAATCTAGCACCTAATGAACATCCTAAATACGTCCATAACATCAATTTATAAACAATTCATCATATCATGCAAAATAAAGTTACTATTATTAGTAACCTATGAACAAGGTTCTCAATTCACTAATTTCTTGCATGATTCATGTTTTGTAGCATTCATACTAACTAATTAACATCCCAACAACATCAAACAACAATCAATTCCACATAATCATCACAATTTTCGAATTAGGGTTCATCTTCATCAAGGTTCATGATCCAATCATTACAAACGTGTCATTCATGTATAATCAAAGTTAAACAACATACATACAATCTAACTAACATACTAACATCAACAAAAAATAAAAAATTCAGCACCATTAACCCCAATTCGCAGCTATGGCTTCGGTTTTATCAAGAACACATGAAAACTCATAGAAATCTAACCTTTAAACTTGTAATGGCTTGTAATCGAAGGTTCTAACATGTTGCAATGCTTGTAATCGATCAAAACCGTGCCCAATTTCTTGTTCTAGGCTAAAATTCGCAGGGAGAGGGAGAGAGGGAGCAGGTCGCGGTCGATGGGAGGGGTTATGGGGGCTAGGGTTGTTTTGTTTTAATTAATTTACAAGAATACCCCCTCTAAACCTTGCGTTTTGTATTTTTATAAACTTTAAGCTTTTATACTCTTTGTAATGGGTTTTTAACTTAATAATATGAACATCTAAACTAATGTTAACACTTATATATTTTATTTTATAAAAACACAAGACATACGAATTAACACACGCGTTTCCGCGTTACGCGATAAAAATTCATCGTTAATATTTAAATCGCGTAAACACAAAAAGCATAACACAATAATCATCTAATCAACTAGATTATCATTAAATTAACATTATTAATTATTATTAGTTCACCAATGTCAAACGACAACCAGTGTGTGCTTGCGAACACGTGTATGCAAAACTTAGCGGGACTAACGGAGTTCGGTAACGGAAAATTACCGGATGTCACATTATCACCATGTTGAAAGAATTTTCGTCTCGAAAATTGCGTTACATGGTGAGAGTGTTCCATCACATGGTGAGAGTGTTCCATCACTGGTCTACTGCATTGGCACACAGAAATCGAAATGTAGTGAGTTTTGGATGAGTTGTCACATAATCCCCATGTTGAAAGAAATTTCGTCCTGAAATTTAAATCAATACCTTTGTCTGCAGGCATTGTCTCGAATAGTTGAGGGTACTTAAGCTTCATTTGATCTTCACGTTCCCACGTGAATTCCGGTCCACGTCGCGAGTTCCAACGAACTTTAACTATGGGTATCTTGCTCTTCTTAAGTGTTTTCACTTCACGATCCATCACCTCGACTGGTTCTTCGAGTAATTGTTCATCTACTTGAACATCCTCTAGTGGTACAATTAGTGTCTCGTCAGATAGACACTTATTCAGATTTGAAACGTGGATCACATTATGGACTCCACTCAGTGAATCAGGTAAGGCTAGTCGATAGGCCACTGGACATATTCTTTCCAATATCTCGAATGGTCCAACATACCTCGGATTTAGCTTTCCTCGTTTGTGAAACCGAACTAAGCCTTTCCACGGTGAGACTTTCAATAAAACTTTGTCGCCAATTTGAAACTCTAGAGGTTTCCGTCTCTTGTCCGCATAACTTTTCTATCTATCTCGCGCTGCAGCCATACGATTCCGTATCTGCAAGATCTTCTCAGTGGTTTCATGAATTAGCTCGGGATCCGTTAGTTGACTATCACCAATTTCAGCCCAGCAAACCGATGATCTACACTTTCTCCCATACAAAGCCTCGAAAGGTGCTGCCTGTATGCTAGTGTGATAACTGTTATTATCGGAAAATTCCACCAATGGCAGGTGAACTTCCCAGTTGTTTCCGAAGTCAATCACACAAGCACGAAGCATGTCCTCCAAAGTCTGTATGGTACGCTCACTCTGGCCGTCAGTTTGTGGATGATAAGCAGTACTCATATCCAATCGTATACGCAGAGATTTTTGTAGTGATTGCCAGAAGTGTGACGTGAAACGAGCATCACGATCAGAAATAATCGAGATCGGTACACCTTGTCTCGAAACGATTTCCTTAAGATACAGTCGGGTCAGTTTCTCCATCTTATCCGTTTCCTTAATTGCAAGAAAGTGAGCAGACTTTGTCAACCGGTCCACAATAACCCAGATTGTGTCACAACCAGTATTAGTCCGGGGTAATTTAGTGATAAAATCCATAGAAATTTGTTCCCATTTCCACATTGGTATCTCGGGTTGTTGTAAAAGTCCGGATGGTTTTTGGTATTCCACCTTCACCTTCGAGCAGGTCAAACACTTGCTCACATACGTAGCTACATCCGCCTTTATATTAGGTCACCAATAGTGCGCCTTTAGGTCATGATACATCTTGTCAGATCTAGGATGTATGGAGTATTTAGATTTGTGTGCCTCACTCATAACCAAATCTCTCTGGTTTCCATAGACAGGCACCTAAAGTCTATCCATGAAGTACCGAATTCCATCATCTTTCACTACCAATTGCTTATCCATTCCCCATAATGACTCAGAGCCAATATTTTCTTCTTTCAAGGCTTCTATCTGTGCTTCCTTAACTTGTTCAGGCAGATGGGTGCTGATCGTAAGCAATAAGGCTCGCACCCCTCTAGGTTTAGCTGTTTCTTTTCGACTTACGGCATCGGCAACCACGTTCGCTTTCCAGGATGGTACTTGATAGCGCAATCATAATCGTTTAGAAGTTCTACCCATCGTCGTTGCCTTATATTCAACTCCTTTTGCTCAAAGATATGTTGAAGACTCTTATGATCGGTGTAGATAGTGCATTTGGTACCGTACAAGTAATGTCTCCAAATCTTCAAGGCAAAAACTACTGTACCCAATTCCAGGTCATGAGTGGTATAACTCTTCTCGTGAACTTTTAGTTGTCTCGAGGCGTAAGCTATCACTTTGTCACGTTGCATCAGGATACAACCCAATCCTTGAATGGATGCGTCACAATACACCACGAAATCATCTATTCCCTCTGGCAGTGCCAATATCGGTGCACTACAGAGTTTCTGTTTTAATAGCTGAAAAGCCGCCTCTTGACTTTCACCCCATTTGTATGTCGTTCCTTTGTGGGTCAAGGCGGTGAGAGGTTGTGCAATCTTAGAGAATCCCTTTACAAATCGTCGGTAATACCCTGCTAATCCCAGAAATTGCCTTATCTCGTTCGGTGTTTTGGGTATAGCCCAATTCTTTATCGCCACAATCTTGGCAGGATCAACATGTATTCCCTTCTCATTGACAATATGACCTAGAAATTGCACTTCGCGTATCCAAAAGTCACACTTAGAAAATTTAGCGTACAGTTGCTCATTCTTCAGTAGTTCCAAGATTAATCGTAGATGTTCTTCATGGTCCTCCTTGGTCCTAGAGTATATCAGTATGTCATCGATAAACACAATAACAAACTGATCGAGATAGGGTTTGCACACGTGATTCATAGAGATAGGGTTTGCACACGTGATTCATGAGGTCCATGAACACCGCAGGAGCATTTGTCAACCCAAAAGGCATGACCAAGAACTCATAATGACCATAACGAGTACGGAATACAGTTTTGGAGATGTCCTCCTCACGAACTCTGAGTTGATGATAACCAGACCTCAAGTCAATCTTCGAATAATAGCTGGGTCCCTGAAGCTGAACAAACAAGTCGTTGATACAAGGTAGAGGGTATCGGTTCTTGACTATGACTTTGTTTAACTCTATATAATCGATGCACATTCGAAACGTGCCATCCTCTTTCTTAACAAAGAGAACGTGGGCTCCCCAAGGTGATGTGCTAGGTCAAATAAAGCCCTTATCTAAAAGCTCCTGAAGTTGTGATGACAACTCCTGTATTTCGTTCGGTGCTAATCGATAAGGTGCTCTAGCTATCGGGGCTGCACCGGGAGTCGGTTCAATTTGGAATTCCACTTGGCGATGAGGTGGTAGTCCTGGAAGATCCTCTGGAAACACCTCTGGAAAATCTCGTACCACGGGTATGTCTTCCATTCGCCTTTCCTCCGGTTGCTTATCGGTGACGAGTGCCAGAATGGCCAATCGACCTTTTCGTAATAACTTTTGTGCTTTCATGTAAGAGATGATGCCCATCACTGCACCAATCCTATCGCCTCTGACTGTAAGGATTTCATCACCAACAGGGATTCGTATGATTTTCTCGTGACATATGACTTCCGCTTGCTTATTAGAGAGCCAATCCATGCCTACCACAACGTCGAAACTTCCTAGGGTAACAGGCATAAGATCTATAGTGATGGTATGACCAGCGAGCTCTATCTTACAATCTCTAAGGATATGTGTTACATGGATCTGTTTACCGTTAGCCAACTCTACGTTGTATTTGGATTCTAAAGCAGAAGGGATATCACTTAGGAGACTACAGAACTTTAAGGATATGAAACTCCTATCGGCTCCAGAATCAAACAGTACTGCAGCAAAACATTCATTGATAGAGAACCTACCAGTAACAGTTGTAGGGTCATTTAGAGCCTCACCTGAGCCAATGACGAAGGCTCTCCCTTTGGCTCCATTATTATTACCACCATTTCCATTGCCGTTTCCAACATTGTTGTTGTTGTTGCCTTGGTTGTTGTTATTTTGGCCATTGCCATTACCGTTCTTCCTCAGCTGCGGGCCGTTTCGCCTGTAGTGCCCTTTTTTTCCACACTCAAAGCAACCCTTGGGAGTCTCCTGAGGTTACTGTGGCTTCCTAACCAACTCACCACGGCAATCCTTGGCCAAGTGTCCCATTTTGCCACACCGCTGACACTTGTAATTGTCACATCTTCCAACATGATGATAGTCGCACCGCGTGCACCTCGCCTGTTTACCACCATAGCCGCTCGGTCCTCGATTGTTCGAGGCTGACTGGTTGAAATTACGATTGTTGTCGAACCACCTTTGTTATTGCTGCGGTGGTTGTTGCTGAATTTGATGTTGACCACCGGACGATGATGATTTAATGTTGTTGTTGGTGTTGGAGGCATCCCAATACCTCTTGTTGTCGGGCACGCTCGCCACAGCGCCCCGTTTTGGTAACCGTCCTTGCTCCACAGCTTCATCAGTCAGTTTGTGGGCTAGGCGGATAGCTTGCTGGATAGTAGCCGGGTTGGAGGAAGTCACCATACTCCTAATCTCTGGCACCAATCCCCGAATGTAGTGTTCCACTCGCTTGTGCATCTCGTTCACCATTCCTGGACATAGTGTGGCTAGCTCATGAGTCCTAGTGGTATAAGCCTCGATCTCGGAACCTTGAATTTTCAGTTGCCAAAATTCCATTTCCAGCTTTTTTACTTCGCTTCGAAGACAGTACTCCTCGATCATCATGTCTTTAAACTCATTCCAAGGGAGTTCATTTGCCATGGCTTGCCCTAGCATCTGCACTTGAGCGTTCCACCAGGACAATGCCGCACCATCCAACGTTCCCATAGCGTATTTCACCTGGTCGGCAGGTGGACAGTTACACTTTGAGAACACGGACTCCGTCTTCTTAAAGCACCTTACCAACCCTACAGCTCCCTCGGTTCCACTGTAGGTGTGTGGCTTACAGTCCATAAAGGACTTGTAAGTACACGCTGGTGGTCCGGCTTTAACACGATAAATATTGATTAGATATCTTATTCGATTAACTAGGGTATTTGACAAACTTTTCCATTATCGTTTACCTGCGGCCTGTCCTACTTGGGCAGTAGCTACCGCTGCCTAGACTTGTGCATTTAATAGAGCAGCCAACTCCGCAGGAGTCATATTAATAGTACCGGCGCCTTGGTCACCGGCTCCTTGGTCACCGGCGCCACGTCCACGCCCGCGCCCGCGTCGTCGACCATGTCCACGTCCTCGGGTGTCCATTATTCACTTTACATTCACAAATACAATAATGAGTAACATCAAACATATTTATCTCATTGATGTATAGTAAACAATAAGAAAGTAATGAATCATCACAACCACAACATTCTTAACAAAAATAATAACCAAAGGTAAATACATCTGCAAATGAGTCACAAATCATTTATCAATGTCAAAATTTGAGTTTGTTGTTCGGGTGGGGAAACAACCCTTCCCACATAGGTTCCAAAAGAAAGAAACGCTACATAGTCCAAGTCGTTTAAAGGAAATAAAATAGAATCAATCAACTATGTCTGAACCGTCACTATCATCTTCCATCTCCACTGGTTCTTCTTCATGTTCTTCCTCAGGTTCCTCTTCGGGTTCCTCCTCCTCCTCAGGGGCCTGTACAGGAGCAGGAGCTATGGCGATCTGAAGCGTCGCCAACTGGGCTTCTAAAGTAGCAATCCTATCGTCAGCTGCCTCGTCATGCTGTTCTCGAGCAGTCACGCGTCCACTAATGTCTGGTAGCCGTTCCGCATTTGGTAACACTCCTCCAACGTCTTACCATGATGCTCCTCGAGTGCATCCAGCTGGTGTCGTAGTGTGCACACCTCGTGCCGTAGTGTATAAACGTCGCTCGTGAGTCGCCTGACTCGATGTTGCTCCGTATCCAGAGCTGCCACTAACGCTGCAATCACTTGCTCGTTGGACTGCACCATCCTCAGGAGTGAAGGTAGTGGTTGTTCGGTGTTAGTTCTAGTTCTAGGCCTCGGGGTAGGTACACGTTCCCTATACATAATATGGTCCACGAACTCAGGATAAAAACTCTAGTCTCGCGGAGGTTTGCGTTCAGGTGGCATAAACGGTTGATCCCAGTCAAACTCTCCTTGTGGATAGTCTAAGCGAGGCCAGTCGCGTCCATCGTCGGGTACTGGTCCAGGAGGTGGGGACTCTGATCGGGTGGGTGATACTGGTTGCTTACCAGGAGCTCTAGATGACGATGCCATGCTACAGAGAGTGTGAGGTGTATGCCAATGAGTATACAGTAGAGAAATCAGGAACAAGTAACTAACTAACTGTGTGCGGTTATAGTCTAGTGTGTATGCAACCTAGTTCTCTATAACCAATGGCTCTGATACCAATCTGTCACACCCTCAAAATCCACGTGCGGGGTTTTACCGCGAGGCGTGTGAACAAACCAGGATCACAGTCAATAGTTACTCGGAACGACTCTATATGCCACATTTAAAATAAAACAAACCATTGTTCCATCTTTAAAAATCGTTCGGAAGCGTATTGTAAATGAAACAAACCCAAAGTATGCAAAATGTATCATATGGCAAAACACGTGCCAACCAAATATTTGAAAACCATAAGTAAAGACAAGTAATTATGTTTGTAGTTTAAATCTTTGGAATGCATGCTGACTCGTGCAGTGCTCCTATCGGCAATCCAGATTATCGACCTGAGAATAGCATACTAAAGGTCAACACAATGGTTGGTGAGTTCAAGAGTTTGCGTATAAACATAACAGTTTAACAATCGTGATATATATAAGCATGTGCATTGTAATAGATAGCTAGTCTATTAACAAATAAATATTAACATATAGTTATTTTGCAATTGAAGCTGACTGCGATATGTTTGCCTCCTGTCACGACTTACCATGTCGTGACAAATGTACATAGGACAAATTGCACCCGGTTGACTTCGAGTCACACAGGTAGGGCTCGTCAGACCTAGTAGTACTACCCAAGTTTCCCCACTATTCAATATTAACAATTCAAAATTGTGAGGACTTCATCATGGTAAACAGCACTATATTAATATTATACATGTTGGAGCATATATAGTCATATATAGTGTGTCCGTCGCTTGACGAATAGTCTAGGCTTAATGTTATACACCTTGTAAACACATGAAACTGGGTCATTCGCAGGAGCATATGCGAATGAGACTCAGTCGTCCGACTGAGCCATGCTAATGGACCAGTCGTGCGACTGAGAGATGCGATTGGGTCATTCGTAAGACTGAGCCATAAGAATGGTCCAGTCGTACGATTGAACCATACGTATGGTCCAATCGCATGAATGGGCCCAGTCGCATCTAATATGGGCCGAGGCCTATATATACCAGTTTCAATGTGTAGAAACCTAAGGGTTTTAGATAGGGTTCCTGGCGCCCAGGTGCTGCCGGATGAGAGGGGAGATTATGCTCGATCTCCCCTTGCCAAAAGTCTTGATTCTTAAGTTGTAACGAGCTTAAAATCGTTATGTTTTATCAATAAAATCATTCGATTATTGTTCGTATTATTGATTGTCTTTTGGTTTTTATCCTTCCGTCAAGAACACGCTCGGAAGTTCATCGATCCAGTGACTTCACAATTGGTATCAGAGCTTTGGCTCTTGATTCTTCGTTGATTCAATCGTTTTTGTGAAAAAGTCTACGTTTTTTACGCAAAAAGATTCATTCTTTTGGCTAAAAATCGAGTCTTTACGTTTGCATGTTCTGAAAAGTCAGTGTTTTTCGAGTTTCAGCCGTCTAGGGTGCAAAGAATTGCGTTCTAGGTCAAAAGTGTTCAAAAATCGCGTTTTTAGCCGACCCAGTCGCACGATTATCTTAATCGTACGACTGAACTCATTCGCCCCGGTCTTTCGCACGTTTGAGT
Source organism: Flaveria linearis (assembly GCA_024085815.1). Taxonomy (NCBI): domain Eukaryota; kingdom Viridiplantae; phylum Streptophyta; class Magnoliopsida; order Asterales; family Asteraceae; genus Flaveria; species Flaveria linearis. Next base: position 54,319,180 of record CM044005.1, read on the forward strand.
CATTCGCCAGTCCATTCGCCCGGTTGAGTCAATCGCAGTGTCAATCGCCCGATTGAGTCAATCGCTCACTCCAGTCGCACATCTGAGTCGTTCGGTCTGTTCAGTCGTGTAAGTCTCTCAGTCGTCTGTTTCAATCGTACGTTTGAGTCCAATCGCATATAGCCCATTCGCACAGCAGTTTAATTCTCAAGTTAAATTAATTCAAAGATGGACTCAGAAAATTATGCCATGTCAGCTGGAAAGGATTCACGAATTCAGAATTTGTTGTTACTGGAAAATGAGATAGGGAACCATAACAAGCCACCTAAACTATTGACAATAGAGGACTTTCCACAATGGAGACAACGTTTTGAAATCTATCTTAATGGTGTAGATACTAACTTATGGAACTCTATTGAGGTGGGTTATAAAATACCAGTAGGGGCTGATGGTGTTCCTTTGACTTTGAGTGGACTCTCCGATACACAAAAGGTTGCCTACAATGCAGAGAAGAAGGCTTATGCTATTTTGACTCAGTCCATTCCCAAGCCTATTTTTCATCAGTACTCAGAGCACAAACAAAGTAAAAAACTGATGGAAGTCCTTGAAAAGAGGTATGAAGGAAATTCTAACTTAAAGGCACTGAAAGGCAAAGCTTTGAAGAAGGAGTTTGATAACTTCTCGGCAATTGGAAATGAAAGCTTAGATGAGATAATCGATCGTTTCTACCATCTGATGAGTGAACTTAACACTCATGGAGTTAAGACGTCAATGGAAGACAAGGTTTTAAGCTTGGCAGATGGTCTACCTGCAAAGTGGGATTCATTCATTTCTACTCTGCGATACAACTCAGTTTTAGAAACCCTGGATATCAATGACTTTATTCTAAAACTGAAAGAGGAGGAAGTGCGACAAAAATACAAGGCTAAGAAGGGTTCTTATGCTCAAGACCCCTCACTCTACAATGTTGCTTCTACTTCCAACCCTACTGCAAAGTCTTCTGGTGCACCTTTGCAAACAGCCTTTGTGTCCAATGCATCTCCAACTTCTGACCAAGGCTCATCATCTGCAAATGAGTCTCTTGGTGCATCGTGTGTTAGTCAAAGTCCTATTGTTACTCAGTCTGCAAAGTTGACAACAGAAAATTTGGGTAAGGTAACAGTGGAGGTTGCTAAAGAGCACATGGATCTATTGGCTGCTGTTGTGCATTCGTATGATGGTTTGGTGGCGGGGAAGATTGGTAATTGCCACCTTGCCGATGAAGATTATGAACAAGTAGATGAGAATGAGCTGGAAAGAATGGACATCATGTGGGCTCTTGCAAGCGCTGTCCGAAGAGCAAAGAAATTTGTGAAGAAAACAGGGCAGAATCTCGTGGCTACTAAAGATACAACTTTGGGTTTTGACAAGTCTATAGTCACGTGCTTCAATTGTGGAGAGAAGGGCCATTTTAAAAGGGAGTGTTCAAAGCCCAAGAAGACTGGGAATGGAAATCCTTTTTCTTCGTTCAATAGGCAAGATAGAGACAAGAAACCAGCATCCACGGGAAGTGATTCTAAAGCTATGGTAGCACAAGGAGATGAAGGACAAGACTGGTCATTTAGATTCGTGTCTGATGAAGCTAACATAGCATCTGTGGAAGACTTGAACGAAGACTCGGCGAGTGAAGGCGAAAGCTCAGCCGAAGTTGATACTGCTGAATTGGAAGAGACGTTTGATGCTGTTGATGAAATCGTCAAGAATGAATTAGATTCAGAATCTGAAGCTCAAGCTATGTCTCAGAATGCTTTCATGGCTGGCACATCGACATCCACACAGGTAAAATCTAAAGATGAACTATTTAATGAACATGTTTGTGTCGAATGTGAGAAATTTAGAGAAAGCATTGATCTAAAGTTTGCTAGGTTATTAGATCACAATGATAACTTAGTAAATGACTTAAAACTGTGCTCAGAAGCTAATCGTGTCTTAAAACAAAATGAGAGCAGTTATAAGGAGAAGTTAGATGCCTTGCAGAAGCAACTAAAGGAAACTGAAGTTGTTGTCTTTAACCAAGAAAATGACATTAAATTCTACTTAAAGACCATTGAAGAAAATAAAAAGGAAAAAGCAGTCTTACAGGTAGAAAATGAGTCATTGCAACAAAAACTACATAGTCTCGCGAGTTCTTCGCACATTTTGAAAAACTTGGTTAAAGAACGCAACAATGGGGAGGGATTGGGTTACAAGGCAGTACCACCACCACATGAAATCCTTTTGAACACAAAACAACGTCCAGTTAATAATAATCAAATTAAGGATCATGTGGTGACAACTCCTTTGATGAGTGATCCGGACAGAGCAGTTCAGTCTGCTTCTTCGGATGATAATCAGAAACACTCGGCATCAAGAACGGTCAATGTTGAGAAACAGGTGGAAACAAATGTACAAACAACTCTTGATTTGGAATCAAAGTCAAATATTACACAAACCAAGATTTCTAAATCCACTCAAGCTAAACCAGTTAAAAGGGATAGTGTTCAACCTCAACGACAAATTAATCCAAATGTTAAACAAGTTAAATTTGTTAAAGAGGGTAACTATTCAAAGACTGAGACCAAAAGACCCACTCCTGAGATTTACTCTCCGCCCCACAAGAGATCTCCTAGTCCTGATGAATGGAGATCCTGCTATACTTGTGGTCAGCGAGGTCATATTTCAACCAATTGTCCACGCTATCAGACACCAAGAATTAAAGTTGAGTTAAACGACAAAGTCAAAGTAGATTCAAAACAGCGATCTAAGACACCGGTTAGATCGAAAACACCCATAAGGCATAAAACACCTTCTAAGTCGTTTTCGTCCCCACCACGTGAAAGGCAACACAGACAAGTCACCGACAGGTCTGTGACACCAGCGAGGAAAACTGTTTCTGAATCTAAACCACATGTTCAAACTGTTAATCAGTCTAAAGTTTATCATAAACAATCCCTTCACAGAGATGGTTTATGGAAAGCCAAGACATCTGGTGTGTCTGACAGCCAGGACAATCTGAAAGTTGAGATTCCACCTACTGATAAAGGACAGTGGGTTGAATTCATGATGGTTGATTCCTCTGGGAAACCCAAGCCAGTCAAGGCTTGGGTCCCCCTCCTTAACTAATTGTTTTCAATTATGTGCAGGTTGTCCGCTACAGTGCTTTAACAAATACATGGATTGTGGATAGCGAAGCTTCCAGACACATGACGGGAAACAAGTCTCTTCTTTTTAATGTCAAACAAATTAAAGGGGGACATGTTTCTTTTGCTGGGAACAAAGGAGGATACATTACTGCTCAAGGCGAAGTAGGTAATGAGAAGGTAAAGTTTGATAAAGTAAATTTTGTTCAACAACTAGAAAACAATTTACTTTCAGTGTCTCAGATATGTGACAAGGGCTTCAAAGTTATGTTTGACAACCGAAAATGTTATATACTGAAAAAGGAGATGGAAATTCCAGAGAAGCAGGTTTTGATGTCTGCCTCCAGGTACAATGATCTATATGTCTTGGATATGTCTAATGCTTCTACCTCTGAATCTACAGCTCAATGTTTCTTCTCAAAAGCGACAGAGAAGGACTCCATCTCATGGCATAGGAGGATGGGACACATAAATCAAAGGAAGATGAATCATCTGATTCACAACAACCTTGTTGAGGGAGTTACAGTCAAGAACTTCCAACTTCCTGATTTTTGTGTCTCTTGCAAGAAGGGAAAGCAGACCAGGAAATCTCACAAGACCAAGCACGTCAACACAATTGAGATGCCTCTGGAGTTGCTACACATGGATCTATTTGGTCCTGTAAGCACGAAGAGTATAGCAGGAGACTGGTACTGCTTTGTAGTCACAGATGACTACTCAAGATTCACCTGGGTGATGTTTCTGAAAGCTAAATCCGAAACGTTTGAATCATTCAAGGTGCTCATCACGACTTTAGAGTCACTCTACAAACTGAAGGTAAGGAGAATTCGTTCTGACAATGGCACAGAGTTCAAGAATCAGTGGATGGATGCTTTCTGCAAGGAGAAGGGTATTGTTCACCAGTTCACCTCAGCATACACGCCACAGATGAATGGAGTTGCAGAACGAAAGAATCGGAGCTTAATTGAGACTGCACGAACCATGTTAGCTGATTCAAAGCTCCCAGTTCAGTTTTGGAATGAGGCAGTTGCAAATGCCTGCTACACACTTAATCGTGTTTTAGTAGTCAAAAGGCATGGCAAGACTTGTTATGAGCTACTTCAGAAGAGAAAGCCAAATTTGGAGTATCTGGAGCCATTTGGAGCTCCATGTACATTGCTGAAGAAGACTCAGGATGGCAAGTTCAGCGAAAAGGCCGATCAAGGAATATTCTTAGGATACAGCATCCCAGACAAGCGAGTTTACAATAACTCAACGGGTCAGGTCGAGGTGTGGTGCAACGTTGATGTTCAGAGATACATCACACCTCCTGCTGGAAAAGGTCCATCATCATTCTTTGATTATGATGGCTTTTTCAAATCCTTCAATCTTCCACAGCTTGATTCAGAGGATGACGCTGCTACCCAGATGATGTATGATGTTCTTAACTCACCAAATCTGGATTCAGGCAACATCACACCTACTGCTGGTGCCTCAAGCTCTTCGTCTCCTGCTCATGATGAGAGTGATGATTCATCAGATGATGAAGAAGCTCCTGCTTCTAACACTGAGCAAACAGCTAATCAACACAGTGAATCATCAGCTGCTATACCAGCTGCAGGAAATCCGGATACTGAACCAGTAGTCACCAATATGGATACTGAGGTTGTGGTTCCTACCACACCAGTGACTAGGATCAGTGTGAATCATCCCCCCTCGTCTATCATAGGGGACATTCAATCCGGTGTGCAAACACGAAATCAGCTGTACTCTGCTGATTATGCTGCAGTCATGGAAAAGGGTTACGTCAATGACGGGGCTTTCTCATGTTTTGTTTCACAAATCGAGCCTAAATATGTCTGCGACGCCCTGAAAGATGAGGCCTGGGTAAATGCTATGCAAGAAGAGCTACTCCAGTTCAAGAAACTTGGAGTCTGGACACTAGTTGACAGGCCGAAAGGAGTGAAGGTGATTGGTACCAAATGGGTACTAAAATGCAAGAAGGATGACCAAGGTGTTGTTATCAGAAACAAGGCACGCTTGGTTGTTCAAGGCTTCAGACAAGTCGAAGGGATCGACTACAATGAAGTCTTTGCTCCCGTAGCTAGAATGGAAGCTATTCGTATCTTTCTAGCCTACGCCTCTTACATGAAGATCAAAGTTTATCAACTGGATGTTAAGAGTGCATTCTTGCATGGGGAAATCCGTGAAGAAGTTTATGTCAGTCAACCGAAGGATTCGAAGATCCTTATCATCGGGACAGAGTCTACAAGTTAGACAAGGCTCTGTATGGGCTACATCAGGCTCCTCGAGCTTGGTATGAAAAGCTCTCCACCCACCTGCTGAAGCATGGTTTTCGCAGGGGTGTGATTGACTGTACATTGTTCATCAAAGAAAAGGATGGTGACTTGCTTCTGGTGCAGATCTATGTGGATGATATCATCTTTGGATCTAGAAATGAAGCGTTATGCAAAGATTTCGAATCTGTAATGAAGGCAGAATTTGAAATGAGTGCAATGGGAGAGATGAAGTTCTTCCTGGGATTACAGGTGAATCAAATACCAACTGGCATTTTCTTACATCAGACCAAGTATGTCGGCGACATTCTCAGTCGGTTTGACATGGAAAATACGTCTGCTGCCGGTACCCCTCTCGCCACAAATCATGATGTGGCTCCTGATGAGAATGGGGATTTGGTGGATGCCACTATGTATCGTGGGATGATTGGATCTCTCATGTATCTCACTGCCTCGCGTCCAGAAATCATGTATGCAACATGTCTATGTTCTAGATATCAAGCGAAGCCAAAAGTGAATCATCTGATTGGGGTAAAAAGGATTTTCCGTTATCTGAAGGGTACTTCAACACTGGGTTTGTGGTATCCTCATGACGATGACTTCGAGCTTACTGCGTACAGCGATTCAGATTATGGTGGCTGCAAGATGAATTTCAAATCGACGTCAGCAGGGTGTCAGTTCTTTGGAAGACGGTTAGTCACGTGGCAATGCAAGAAGCAGACCTCGGTTGCCTTATCAACCTGTGAAGCTGAATACGTTGCTGCTGCAAGTTGCTGCTCACAAATCATCTGGATTCAACAGCAAATGCGCGACTACGGTTTGAAATTTTCTAACACTCCTATCTATGTTGATAATTCTGCTGCCATAGCTGTCACTAAAAATCCTGTTCAACACCCAAAAACTAAACACATCGGAATTAAATATCATTTCATACGCGATTGCTATGAAAAACAATTAATCGATGTGATTAAAATTAACACGGATTTTCAGCGCGCTGACCTCTACACCAAACCGTTTGATAAACCAAGAGGTTTATATCTCCTAGAGGTCAACGGCGTTAAAAAGAAAAGTGATGTGATTGCTGAAGAAGCAGATTCATAGTCCGACTTGTGTCTTTAGTTTATTACTTTCTTTCTTTCATTTTTATTTTATTCTTTTAATTTCCATGTCATATAAAATCCAAAAACACAAAAAGATTTTCTGTTTTAGAATTTTAGGGGGAGATTTATTTCAGTATTCATTTACTTATTAAAAAAAAAATAATAAAAAAAATAAAATAAAATAAAAAAAAAAGGGGTGGAAGATAAGTTAAGCTAAAAAGGCATAGACAAATAGACTGGAAATGCGACTCGATAAAACTGGAAAGTGATAGCACACAGGCACCGAGTTACTTGGAATATCAAATTGGTTTTTCGGTTCTAAACATAAAAATCATAAGTCAGAGAAGTCTAAGTCTAACAAAATGGGAATATGATAGAAGCTTTGACTGGTATTGTAATTACTTGGAGAAAGTAGATCTAGGGTTGTGTAAGTACACAATACGATGTGTCAGTAGATTCAACACAATAGACCATTAGACATCATCAGTGAACAGGCTTAAACTAAATTTATTCAACCAGTTGTGTGTTCTCATGGTATCCCTGGTCTGCACAATCAATCAATGTCCAATAAGGGGTGAGGAGCAAGCTAATGCCACAAATGTGCGCAAAGACCTGCAAAACAGAGCAAAAGATGACTAATGTCATTAATATAATGTATATGCAAATATGCTGCTCTAAGAAGATACATAGGTACTGCGCCTCTCTGCTGTGCGATGGCACTGACCTGAGGCTAAGCATAACCTATTCGTTCTAAGAATTCATTGTTGTTTGCGCCTCTCTGCTGTGCGATGGCACTGACCTGAGGCTTGGCATCTCTTTGATAATTCTTAGAACCAAATCTTCTAAGTCCAAGACCGCTCAAAAATCTCCTGAGGACGATTGATTACCATATACCTGTGGAATACACAAATACGGTTTGACCTAATTCATCTAATTAATCGCTGATGTGTGTCAAACGTCTGTGTATGAATTTAAGTGGACAAACATACTGACAATCGTCGTGGCTGCATTGCCTGATGTTCAAAATCAATAAGAATTACATATTAGTTCAAACATGATTCCTAGTTAGATATTAGAAGTCTTCGATAAGTGAAAAACTGTGCAATCAAATCATGCAAAATGTAATAAGCACTAAATGTTCCAAGTGATGGTGTATATGCCTGTCTGATTCCACGAGAGTCCATTCCGGATAAACTGTTAATGCTAATAAGCTCTACAAGCCTGCCCTATCAAAAATCACAAAAATATGTCTTTCTATTTATAGGTTAAGTTTTTGTTTAGTCTTAGTATAATGTGTCATGTCGGACTGTGTATATTGCTATCTGTTAAACGTCACTGAAAGTGCTTAATGTCTATCTAAATAACTTGTTTCTGAAAGGTTAAATGGATCACGTCTGAGGTGATCGGGTGGATAAATGGATCACGTCTGAGGTGATCGGGTGGATAAATGGATCACGTCTGAGGTGATCGGGTGGTTAAATGGATCATGTCTGAGATGATCAAGTGCACATAATGTTTTATAAATTGGTAATTAAACTAAGTGTTGGTTCATACTTTAAAATTTGGGACAAGGATAGACCAATCGTTCGACTGAATCTGATATGACCCAGTCGGCCGAATGGGGTGTACGATTGAATACAATCGTACGATTGGACCAAGCAAATGAACCCAATCGGCCGGTTGAATGTGCCCGACTAGGTCAAACTTGCGAATGGGGTATGCGAATGAAACACATCGAACGACTGGAGGTGACCGACTGAAATTGTCGTTTGGTTGAACTTCAATCGCCCGATTGGATATGAACGATTGGGTAGATGGCACGACGGAGACTCAGTCGTCCGACTAACCAAGACGACTAGACTCAGTCGGCCGACTAATCAAGGCGACTAGACTCAGTCGCCCGACTGGATTTTGCCCTAGTATAAAAACAGACCAAATCTAAATCAGTCGTTCACTCTCCCAAATCGCCCCCTCTATTCGCCCGACCTAAGGAACCGCTGTCGAAATTTCCTTTGATCCATATCTGCTTTTGTTTACGTGTTCTAACACTCAGTGGTGATTATACAGGTACTACTCAAAGTGTTTCATCGATAACACTGATAAATGATGTCCAAAATCTCTCGAATTCAGACAAAACAGTAACCGAACGCAAAATGAACAAATAGGCTGTCCAAACTAGCTTAAACGTTCGAATAGAAGTTAGAACATGATTTATCGGTAGTTTCCGAGTGTAATGAGCAAAATTTCGACGTTTAACTTCAAGTATAGCTCAAAACACGAATTTGAATGGACAAACTGTCGGGTATGCGACTGGACACACTGATGAACTCCAATCGTCCGACTGAGAAGACGATTAGTCTCAGTCGCCCGACTGAGATGAACGAATGAATTAAACGCACGACTATGCTCATTCGCTTGACTTAGTCGCCCGTATGAATAAATTCACCTTTCAAGACTCATTCGTTCCACTCAGTCGCACGGCTATGTTCATTCGGATGCTCAGTCGCCCGACTAACCAAAGTGGGAAACTCATTGATTATGTTTATTCTCTTCTGAGTGTACTAACGTAAACTTACATTGTGTGACAGATGGCGAGTCGATGGGTTATGAGCACGAAGCACAACATTTGTGCTCATTTGGACTTGACCTCTAGGAATGCCGCTGACTTTTCTGGCATTATCACATTTCTGAGAAGATCAAGGATATACAGAGCTATCTCAGCACAGTGTACACCATATAGGTCGATGCAGCAGTCGTTCTGGGAACACGCTGTGGTCGACAGATCCAGGGAGCCCTATACTATTAGGAGCACCGTTCTTGGGCACGCTATAGAGATAACAGAGGAGGACTTACGGACAGTCCTAGAGTTAGGAGATGATGGTGACTGCCCTATTCGTCTACATCCAATGACAGTCAGAGGGTGCTTCCTGAGGGCTAAGTATACTGGGGACATAAACTCAGGGATGCTCAACAAGAGCAATCTCTGCCCCCAGTTCAAGTACCTAGCCCACGTCTTGCTGAGGTGTATTGCCTCACGAAAAGGAGGCTTCGACGAGCTCTCAGAGCAAATGCAGAATGCCTACGTTGCATTAGTACTGAACCACCCGTTCAGCTTCTCCAGAATGATCTTCACTTACTTAGTGGAGAACATAGAAGTTAAGGGAAGAGAAGGCTTCTGCATGTATCCTCGCTTCCTGCAAATGATCTTTGACCAAAAGCTACCTATGTTGCCGAAGCAGAAGGAGGATGCAGTTGTGTTAGAGGTGATGGATGACACCACCTTAGGCAGAATGAAGGTTTACCGGGGAAAGCAGGTCAAGCCCCGGTAAGACGTTTGTTTGGGCATCTGGCCCGTGAAGACTATGTGGCGCCAGCTAGGAGAAAGTGGCGTCACGAAGATAGTGACTCTGATGTAGAGCATGTGGCTCTACCCTCCGATGACTCCGATGATGATGACCAAGGATCTGGTCAGGGTGGAGATGGTCAAGAAAGACCTGAGACAGCTCCAATCCACCCTGACTTCATGCAGGAGGAGGAGGACTCAGACGAGGCACCACTAACCCGGACAGTGGGTAGTCGGGTAGTGGCAACCGAGGAAGGTCTGCGGGCAGTTGGTGGTCGCCCAGGAGAGTCTGGGAGCTCTGTTGCTGACCCATCATATAACCCAGTCTCTCCCAGCAGCCAAGGGGGAGCCTCCGGGTCAAGAGGGACTCGGAGGAAACACATGGCTCGTCCTCATGGGATGAAAGGCAAACGCAGGAGGATCACTCTTGTTTCTACCTCCCCTGCAACTACCACTTCCACAACACCTACCCAAACCACTCATACCTCTCAATCCACCATATCCCAAACACCCCAAACCACCACCACCTCTATACCTCCACGTAATACTCCCACATCCACCACCACCACTGTACCACCATCTACAGCCTTTACCTCTAACCCCATATTCACCACATCCACCACCACCACCACCACTCAACAAACAGGCCCCTCACCGTTCCCATCCAGCTCATTCATCCCACCAGTTTCTGTTGTAGAACAGCTTGCTGCCCTAAACAGCATGGTGGTTAAGCTGATGGCGTCTGATGTGGAGAAAACGGCTCAGTTACAGCAGCTGAGAGAGTTAAGTTCCTCTCAAACTGCTGAGATTCATCAGCTACGCGAGCAGATTTCTTCCCAAGCCCAGGTGATCACCTCACAGACAGATCAGATCACTGGGTTACTTCAACATGAGGCAGAGACAGATGCTAAGTTGGGAAAGCTGGAGGCGGCTCACAAAACTCTGTTGCTTAAGTTAAAAGGCACTCAGAGTGAGCCCCTCAAGATTGGAGAAGGTGATGGTGATGATAATGATGATGATAGTGAGGATGAGGAAGACGATGATGAAGATGATGAGGATGATGACGATGATGATGATGGTAGTGATGAAAGCAATGATGGTGATGATAAGAAGAAAGATGGTGAAAGTAAAGGAGGAGAAACTTCCGGAGATAGAAGCGAAAGTGCAGCAGGCGAAAGGCGCTCTAAAAAGCGACATGATCAAGGCCCCTCTTCGTCTACTCCAACTGAAGATCCACCGGAGATACAAGGAAAAGTTCAAGACTAGACGTTTATTTATTTTGCTGAAACTTTGTACTTGAAATTATGTATTCTAGTCTGTTATATATAAAATTTTGTGGATATAAATCATCTTTGGTTATGTGATCAATGTATACTTACTTGCAATATATTTGATTTTTTTACAGGATCAACCACACAAGTCGATGGGCATGATGTTATGCCCCTAAGTCAGATTGAAACCAAGTTGACTATGATTCTTGATCTTCAAGGGATAGTGCAACGGTCTGTGGGTTACTCAGCTGAAGAAGGGGAAATCATTCACGACTTGACAGATGAACAGATTGCAGAACTGTTCAGTCTGAATCCGGATGAGTTGGTAAAAGATGCTCCCGCAGTCGATGTAGTCAGCGATGAAGAACTTCAAGATGTCGACGAGGTGGAGATTGAGGACGTAACGGCTGATCATTATCCCCAATACACTAACGCCGAAGGCGAAGTGCTTCCAGATGTGGGGGAAACCTTTGACAGCAACATATTTGATAAAGTGGAAGAGATGACAGCAGCTAAGGCAGCTGCAGAAGAGATTCCTCAGGCAGATGAAGCTGATCGTGCAACCAAGAAGGAGGAATGGATTGCCTGCCTTGAGGAAATGAAGAAACAGCGTGGGCCTCCAAAGTCAAATGCCTACACCAAGCTTTACAAGATTAAAAAGCATCAGAAGGTGTCAGGAAAGATTATCAGCTGGGCATACTTTGATGATCTCAAAGTATATGCCGTGAAGAGAGAGAAGGGAATCGAATATTTCAGATTTCCTCATGATTTGAAAACTCTCCCAGGGTTTGAGCTAAATCGTCTAGCCAACTTGAACCTCCTATATGCTGTTCCAGGAAAGATATCAGGATGGTTTGAGCAGGCACTAAAGAAAGAGTACCATACTAGGTGGGTCAACTTTAAACCTCAACAGCCAAGAAGGTTATTTCATAGGACTGAGGTTGACCCCACCTCAGGAAGACCAAAAGTGGTCTTGAGATGGCATCCTCCGCGCACGATGTCGCGTATTCCATTGAGAGAGATGCCTCAGGATTTTGCACCCCATTTCAAATGGTGGTATTATGACTGGCGAACTGGTGAAGCCGTCATAGTTTTGGAGAAAGAAGGAACGGTCGAGACGATAAGAGTGTTTGATCCGATGTGGCTAACCAACTTGTCTGAGTCTGATGTCTATATCTTATTCAAGTGGCCACTGTTCTTTGATACACAGGATATTGTGCAAGCACTGCAATTCCAACATGTTATACGTATCTGCTTCGCATTAAATATTCATTCTGGGATCTCAAGAGAGGAAAGGGTGAAACGATATGAAGAGTTCAAGAAAGAAGTAAAAGTCTAGATAGAACTAGGTCCAAGGGGGAGTTTGTTGGTACACATGTCCCCAGTTCTAGTCTAGTGAGCTGAAATGTAATAAACTTCTATCTTGTTACACATATGTAATGTTAAATCAATCTAATGAGAATCTCTTCTTTATATGGTTGTTGATTATATAATGTTATATCTACTTATTTTATTAGTTGTTACACGCTTAATATGACCATGTTATATAGGTTTACAGTTGTGAGACACAGTTCTGAATCATTAAAGGTTCATGAATGTGTTTGACTAAACATCTCTTTCAGTCGCCCGACTGGACCATGCGAATGGTCCAATCGCACGGTTGAACTAAGAGGCTGAGTCAATCGGACGGTTGAGTCATCAGTCTGACTCAAGCGTACGAATGAATCAGTCGTATTACTCAATCGCACGACTGAGTCAGTCGCAAGACTCAGTCGCACGAATGAGATCTGTAACCTATAAATACCACTTAATTCGTGGAAAAATGTAACACTTCGAATACGAGAAACCCTAATCGCCCCAGAACGTGCTGTTCGACCATTCCAACTTCATAGAGCGTTTCAGATCATTCCGAGTCAATTCATAACGTTTTCTAATTGTTAGGATTGATCTTGAATTCGTTCTCACTGATTGGATCGCCAATCAAATAGGATTCCGCACTATTTGATCCGGTACAACGAAGAATCAGTTAGTACTCCGTACGTACTCGGTCCGCACAATTGGTATCAGAGCCGGTTACTGCTAGATTGATCTAACAATCACTCTAGCAACCCGAGCTCTTGATCTCTGGATCTATTTCAGGTTCTTTGACGTTAAACCGCCTTCGTGCTCTTCGTGTTCTTCGTGTTTTGCTCAAATCTCATTGTGTGTGATGTTTATTTGTTAAAACCGGACTCGGAATCTTTTTCAGATCATAAAAACGAATCCAATGATACAAATTTTGTGTTGTATCTCGTCCAAATCATCGGATTAGGGTTTTTCAGCCTTGTGGCGGCTGCAGATCTGGTTTTCTGCGTTCAGACCCGTTTATGCGATTGGGCCATGCGACTGGACCTCATTCGCACGATTGAACCATTCGTATGGTCCATTCGTACGTCTAACCCAGTCGTATGTCCATTCGTACGAATGAACATTCATTCGCACGACTGACCCTCTCGTGTACTTCATTCGCACTACTGAACCATTCGGAGTGTCCATTCGCACGAATCACCCATTCGCACGTATGTCTTCATTCGTCTGTTTCAGTCGCACGAATGAGCTGTGTACCAGACCAAAAAAAAAAAAAAAAAAAAAAAAAAAAAAAATTTGGGAAAATTATTGGGTCATTTTCGGATCATTTTCGGGAAGCCTAAACCATTTTTATCAGTCGGGAAGCCTTCTGAAAAATTTTGGTAAAATAAATTTTTTTTGGGAAAATTATTGGGTCATTTTCGGATCATTTTCGGGTCAATAGTGAAGATTCTTCTGGAGAGTCTATGCAAGAGTTGAGGATGAGCAAATCCCATTTACCCTGAGTTTCTTATGTCAAACAAGTTCGATGGATACCCCATTATTTGTTGGACTTCCAGAATAGGTGAATGTTGTCAGAACACGAAAGAGAGAAGAGAAGATATCAACTGTCGGTGCTGATTTTGTGGGGTAGTCAGGAGCATCTGACTATTTATGGGCCAATCAAGTTATATTTATATCCGCACAGAGAGGATTCTCATTCTTAGGGGGAATCCATGGATAGAGAAATTACAGACGCAATCAGAAAGTGATGATGTGAGCAGGTTTCTGATGATGAATCTACGTGCATACTGATTTGTTTGATATTGTCAGCTGTGGATTGGAACCTTCAACCTTTTGCCCAATACACCGTATGAAGACGTTAGGAGAGCATAACGTTTATATATTGGGATATGCTGAACGTGAGGGGGAATTTCTACAGTTGGAAATATTAAACAAGTTAGACTGTGTGAAGATTGAAGCAATGGAAAACTGGTCATGTCATTATCTGGAAAAATCAGTCATTTGGGGAATCTTACTGCTATGATGGTGTTCTGCAAAGTAAACGAAAGCTATTGTGCCTAAATTCATTTTCAGGGATATTGTGGTAACCTGACGGATCGGCAATGTTGGCTAATATGGTTGTTCGTTTGATTCTATTGGAAACCAGAGCAAAGATTGACTGAAGATTGTAAGAGGTGTTATCTACTATTCGCAAGCAACGTCCAAGGGGGAATTTGTTGGAGCATATATAGTCATATATAGTGTGTCCGTCGCTTGACGAATAGTCTAGGCTTAATGTTATACACCTTGTAAACACATGAAACTGGGTCATTCGCAGGAGCATATGCGAATGAGACTCAGTCGTCCGACTGAGCCATGCTAATGGACCAGTCGTGCGACTGAGAGATGCGATTGGGTCATTCGTAAGACTGAGCCATAAGAATGGTCCAGTCGTACGATTGAACCATACGTATGGTCCAATCGCATGAATGGGCCCAGTCGCATCTAATATGGGCCGAGGCCTATATATACCAGTTTCAATGTGTAGAAACCTAAGGGTTTTAGATAGGGTTCCTGGCGCCCAGGTGCTGCCGGATGAGAGGGGAGATTATGCTCGATCTCCCCTTGCCAAAAGTCTTGATTCTTAAGTTGTAACGAGCTTAAAATCGTTATGTTTTATCAATAAAATCATTCGATTATTGTTCGTATTATTGATTGTCTTTTGGTTTTTATCCTTCCGTCAAGAACACGCTCGGAAGTTCATCGATCCAGTGACTTCACAATACACGTCTTAAATAAATAAAGCGTTTGTAAAATTACCAGTGTGCTATCTCCCCCAAAAGAGGTTAAGTAAACAGTGGGGCATGAACTCACCTGATACGCGTATTGAGTACTTAAGATTTACTTGAAAGAACAAGTGGACAGTCAACCCTCAGAGGTTACCTAAATCATGTAAGTACATGAGTATGTGTAAACAGAGAATATGTGAACCCTAAGTGCACTACAACCAAGACTTAAGGTTTTAGAAGAATAGACATGTTTGACCCAGTTGACCCGTTTGACCCGTTGGTGACATTATGTGTTGTAACCCATGTAGACAGACATGATCACATATTATTCATGGTTAACATTCTAGTGAATCACATATGATGCTACATTCTCAATGCATTGCTTAAATCATCATATATATACATATCATACAAGTCATATAAGTTCTTAGCATCTAGCATACTCAGTGTGTTCATAACACAACTAGTGTATCATATAAAAGGTCAGATCATGCATTACCTACTTATATGACCTATAACCATGAATTAACATATACTGGTCAAAGCAGATAATTTACCAAATAGTCATCCATACTAACCACAACACATTCGATATGTCCAATACCTACCACATACATCAAGATGATTGATTTCCAGTCCCAAACATGATGTCCTAGTTACTAATTAATATCCAAAACCAGACATGATCATCAAAGTACATAAATCACCCAATAACCAAATAAACATTACATACAACCCAATTAACAGATTCTATCACTTTAGGCATCGACAACAATAATTCTAGCATGATCCTAAAGTCATGAACACGTCCAATTAACAATATCCAATGTCCATCCAAAATAAAGTTTCCCTTTTGGGAAAGTTCATCCCAAAATCTAATAAACACCCAATGCACACATAATTCATCAATAATATACTATTTCAAGCCATAACAACAACTAACCATGATCAACAACATCAAGCTACCATAATTCATCAATTCATATTTAAAAAGTTTCTACTTTTGGCAAGATATGAACAACAACATCCAACCTAAGAATTCTAGCATTCATATCAACAATCTAGCACCTAATCAACATCCTAAACACATCCATAACATCAATTTATCAACAATTCATCATATCATGCAAAATAAAGTTACTATTATCAGTAACCTATGAACAAGGTTCTCAATTCACCAATTTCTTGCATGATTCATGTTTTGTAGCATTCATACTAACTAATTAACATCCCAACAACATCAAACAACAATCAATTCCACACAATCATCACAATTTTTGAATTAGGGATCATCTTCATCAAGGTTCATGATCCAATCATTACAAACGTGTCATTCATGTATAATCAACGTTAAACAACATACATACAATCTAACTAACATGCTAACATCAACAAAACATCAAAAATTCAGCACCATTAACCCCAATTCGCAGCTATGGCTTTTGTTTTATCAAGAACACATGAAAACTCATAGAAATCTAACCTTTAAACTTGTAATGGCTTGAAGGTTCTAACGTGTTGCAATGCTTGTAATCGATCAAAACCGTGCCCAATTGCTTGTTCTAGGCTGAAATTCGCAGGGAGAGGGAGAGAGGGAGCAGATCGCGGTCGATTGGAGGGGTTATGGGGGCTAGGGTTGTTTTGTTTTAATTAATTTACAATAATACCCCCTCTAAACGTTGCATTTTGTATTTTTATAAACTTTAAGCTTTTAAACTCTTTGTAATGTGTTTTAACTTAATAATATGAACATCTAAACTAATGGAAACACTTATATATTTTATTTTATAAAAACACAAGACATACGAATTAACACACGTGTTTCCGCGTTACGCGATAAAATTCATCGTTAATATTTAAATCGCGTAAACACAATAAGCATAACACAATAATCATCTAATCAAATAGATTATTATTAAATTAACATTATTAATTATTATTAGGTCACCAACGTCAAACGACAACCAGTGTGTGCTTGCGGACACGTGTATGCAAAATTTAACGGAACTAACGGAGTTCGGTAACGGAAAATTACCGGATGTCACATATACGTATATACCTATACGTATACGTATATGTATACGCATGCGTATATACGCATATACGCATGCGTATATACGTATATACGTATATATACGTATATACGTACGTATGTATAAGTATATACGTATATATATACGTATGCGTATATATGTACATACGTATATACGTATACATACGTATATACGTATATACGTATATGTATATACGTATATACGTATATATATGTACGTATATATATATCTCTCTCTCTGTATATATATACACACACACACAGATATATATATATATATCTATATATACATATATATATATATATACATATATATATATACATATATATATACATATACATATATATATACATATATACATATATATACATATATACATATATAGATACATATATATATATATATCTATATATATATGTATCTATATATGTTTATATGTATATATATATATGTATATATGTATATATATAGATAGACAGATAGATAGATAGACAGATAGATAGATAGACAGATAGATAGATAGACAGATAGATAGATAGACAGATAGATAGATAGACAGATAGATAGATAGACAGATAGATAGATAGACAGATAGATAGATAGATAGATAGATAGATAGATAGATAGATAGATAGATAGATAGATAGATAGATACCATCCCTCCCCACCCAACCACCCAACCACCTTACTAGAACCACTCGTGCCATCTCCACCTACTACACAACCTCTACCGTCACTGCCTCCACACCCCTGCCACTCCACCGCCTACCCATCTCCATCTTTGCTACTACACAGCCCCCCACCACCACCCGACCGCCTACCGCACCCACCCATCACCGACCCACCCACCGTAACCGATCACAGCCGACCGCTCACCCACCCACCACAGTCGGCCCGCCGACTACAGCCGACCACCCTCCACGTTGCACCACCCATCACAGCCGCCTCCTACCTGCGACCATCAACCCACTACCAACTGCCGACCTGCCATCACCAACCATTACTACTTCCATAGTAGCCCATAGACCAACGGACCCCAGCCGCCATCGACC
Organism: Flaveria linearis; assembly: GCA_024085815.1. Classification (NCBI taxonomy): domain Eukaryota; kingdom Viridiplantae; phylum Streptophyta; class Magnoliopsida; order Asterales; family Asteraceae; genus Flaveria; species Flaveria linearis. The sequence continues at coordinate 54,337,531 of CM044005.1, forward strand.
GGTCATCGCGAAACAATCACGAAAGCATTTGGTGAGATCGTTCCATCTTGTGTTTCATATCTGCTTTTATGTGATTTGATATAGTTCTGCTTTTTGATTTGATTGTGTGTCACCTGTGTATTGTTGACCGGTGATCGTGTGCGTGACTAAATTTGATTGTGCATTACTAGTGCTACACTTCTATTTTAAGGTGTTTTCCGTGATCAGTTGTTGTATTCATGGACTTGGGCTGGTATTTTTTTGTTTACGATGGGTTAGGGAGGTAAAATAGATAACAGGAGCCATTATGCTGCCCTGAGATCATGTTCGGTAACGAGAGGTGCAACTACAGGGAAAAAGGGTTATAGATTACTAGTGGCATCGTGGAATGTAGGAACCCTAACTAGTAAGTTATTAGAGTTAATAGATGTGCTGAAGAGGCGTAGGGTTCAGATATCGTGCCTTTAGGAGACTAGATGGCGGGGTGGGATAGCAAAAGAGTGCAATGGTTATAAACTATGGTATTCAGGGTTAGATGGAACAAAAAACGGAGTAGGTTTTCTAGTTGCTAAAGAACTTCAAGATAATGTAGTGGAGGTGAGAAGATACGATGATAGACTTATGCTGTTAAGAATGGTAATAGGGGATGAAGGTGTGGCAGTGGTTAGTGCATATGCACCACAAGTTGGATTAGGGGAAACGGAAAGAAAGAAGTTCTGGGAAAGTTTAGATCACGTTATGGGAGAAATACCTAGAGAAGAAAAAATATGCATAGGAGGAGATTTTAATCGGCATATCGATAAGGATAATGATCACTTTCCATTGGTGCATGGAGGCTTTGGATATGGTCTAAGGAATGACGTCGGTAAGGAGCTTCTTGACTTTGCATTAGCGCATGACCTAGAAATCATAAATTTGTTTTTTAAAAAAATGACAAACATCTAATCACGTTCAGTAGCGGTGGGAGGCACACGCAGATAGACTATTTGCTGATGAGGGGAGAAGACCGTAGCTAGTGGAAGGACTGTAACGCAATCTCGGGAGAGACAGTAGTGACTCAAATCATATGTTAGTGTCGGATCTACGCTTGAAGAGAGCAGTTATCCAACCAACTAAGAAAATTAGACCTACGATCAGATGGGGCCAGCTCAAAGACGAAAAGGTTACCATCTTAGAGATAAGGTCATATCAATGACCCAGACTGGGCCACTGGAAGACGCCAACCAAAAGTGGGAGGCTATGGCAACTAGAGTCATTCAAGCATCTAAAGAAACTCTTGGACTTACAACAAATAGGATAGTCGGTCATAAGGAATCCTGGTGGTTGAATGAAAATGTACAGGAGAAGATAAGAATTAAACACCAAAGTTTTAGAGAGCTTTTACGCTGTAATAATGAGGAAGAACGAGCAGAGCTAAAAGATAAATACAGGGAGGCTAAACGAGAGGCGAAAAAGTTTGTGTCACAGGTAAATAACACAGCGTATGAGAGGATGTAAAAGCGATTAGAGACGAAAGAAGGAGAACATGACATGTTCAAGATTGCCAAGGCAAGAGAAAGTAAAAGACGGGACTTGAGAATGGCGAAGTTAATAAAGGCGGCGGATAGAAAGGTTTTGGTGAAGGAGAAACACATCAAGGTGAGATGGAAAACTTACTTCGATAACCTTTTCAACATAAGGAACCTTTATCAACAAATTGATATTGATAAAACAACTCAAACAACACAACAAAACAAGTGTTATTGTAGAAGCGTCATAGTAGACAAAGTTACTGTGGGTTTTGTCACTTGTAAAACCAAGCAAGTTTAACCATTTAAACTTAGAAAAACGCAGCGGATATAAAGGTTAACATGTGGTTTGAAATCTGAAAATTTTGACCATTTTCAAGCACAAACAAAACCCAAGAATGAGGATCTTTATTTACATGCAATAGCAAGCTATCAAAACGAAAATACAACCATAGGGAGTTGTAGAAAAACAACCTTTCTTTGACAAGTTGTTGTGGTTGTTTAGGATGAAGAAGATGATGTTTTGAGTGGTTAATCTTCAAAGGAGAAGACCTCAAACTGTGATACCCCAAGCCCTTCAAACACCTTGCTTGTTAGGATGCAACACCAAAAAGAACCTCTTCTTCTTGCTCCTCTAAAACCCGAAACTTTCAGCAAAGTTTTAGCTTCAAATTCGAAATTTTCAGCTTGGTATTTTGCTTCAAACTCGAAAAATGGCAGCCAAGGTTGAGAGGATTTCTTGTGTGTGAGAGAGAGTGTTTTAGGGAGAGAATGATGGATGAGTGTAAAGTGAGTTATGACTTGCAAGAAACAAGGCAAAGTTAGGATGTTCTAGGCACCTTGGGTGGCCGAGATTCCCATTTAAAATGGGTTTCCCACCCATTTTATATTTTTATAAAATTTACACTCTTTTAATCCCTAAATTTATAAAATTAAAACCTATTTTAATTTTATAACATCAACTCAATTTTATTTGTTATTATTTAACCAACTTAAATAATGAAACAAATAAATATCTCATGAACTAATTATCCATATAATGTTGTTCTATCACAAGAGCAACAATTTAGAAAAAACCAATTTTCTAAATAGGTGTTAATATTTATTTGTATGATATCATCAACAAACAAATATTTATTGGTGTTTGTTTGGCTTGTTATTAGGTATGACCTGACTTGGATCATATCATACTAACCACATCTATCTTGTATATGTCTTGTGCATATAAGATCCAACAATCTCCCACTTGCACAAGATTCATAGAAGATTGATGCAAGCAGTAAATACCGCCTAACAACGGTTTACTACCCTACATACGTATGACTTAGTGCCATTCAATAACATCATCCTCTTCAAGTACCATACTTGAAATGTTTTAGGTGAATCTATCATCTATCCTTTTGTCACAAATGTCATGTTAAATCTTAAAGACACAGAGTGACCATTCTCTGTTGATTTAACTTTATCATGCCTTAGACATCTTACTCTTAACGAATAAGAGGGAAAAATTCCATCTTCACTACATACGTCTCTCACAGTTACCTCATATCATACCTGAACTCAGACTTATGTACTGTCATATTTCAGAACAGCGAAGAACTGAGCCAAAGTATAATATTTGCTAAATATCAAGACCCAATATGTATCTCAGGTCAGAGGATACCAAATGATGTTCGCCTTTACTCAAAATTACTTATGATCAATCATGAAGATACCATGTAGTAATATTTGTGATGCAGGTCAGTCCAATATTTGTATCCCACAAATATCTATGAACCTTGGTAGCAACCCATTGCTCTATATTCATCCTTATGAATATTAACCAATCCAAGTTCATAATAATCTTACCCTCACACTTGTTCCCACAAGTTTGAACGACTACGGACATTTAGAGTAAACAATTTACTCAAGGATTAAACATGCTAAATTGGAATATTAATTGAAACATTATAACCAAATAATTTTATTCAGATAATAAAAGGTTCCACATATCCAAATACAAAATTTACAGATCAAATCCAATCACTAGAATATCGAAGTCCCATGGCACAAGTATGACCTTCATGCTTTGCCTTTTCAAGGAGCTTCGTGAGAGGATCTGCAATGTTTTGATCCGTGTGAACTTTGCGAATACATATCTTTCCCTTTTCAACTTCATCTCGTATGTAGTTGAATCTCCACTTAATGTGCCTAGTCTTTTGATGAGCACGAGGTTCCTTGATTTGAGCAATCGCACCCTCGTTATCACAAAAGATCTCTAGGGGGTCCTGAATGGAAGGGACAACCCCTAGATCGGCAATGAATTTCTTCAACCATGCAGCTTCTTGAGCTGCCAATGAGGCGGCGACGTATTCTGATTCTGTAGTTGATAGAGCCACCACATCCTGTTTGGAGCTCTTCCAAGAGACCGCTCGTCCATTCAGAATGAAAATGTATCCCGATTGTGACCGTGAATCATCACGATCGGTTTGGAAACTCGCATCCGTGTAACCTTTTACAATGAGTTCCTCATCACCAGATCCATAGATTAGGAACATATCTTTCGTCCTCCTTAGGTACTTAAGTATGTTCTTAACAGCCATCCAATGACTGTTTCTAGGATTTTGTTGGTATCGGCTTGTCATGCTTAATGCACACAAAACGTCCGGTCGAGTGCATATCATTGCATACATGATGGATCCAATAGTAGATGCGTATGGGATTGCCTTCATGCTATCTTGCTCATCTTTTAAGCTGGGACATTGAGTCGTACTCAATATTGTTCCTCTTTGAATAGGTACCATACCTTTCTTAGAGTTCTCCATCTTGAACCTTTTCAAGATTTTATCAATGTATGCACTCTGAGTTCTCCATCTTAAACCTTTTCAAGATTTTATCAATGTATGCACTCTGATTTAAACCAATCAACCGCCTTCATCTATCCCTATAGATCTTTATTCCTAGAATATAGGCGGCTTCACCAAGATCCTTAATGGAAAAAACAACTTCCAAGCCAGGTTTTTACACCTTCCAAGGTTGGAATGTCATTTTCAAATAGTAGTAGGAAAGTTATTGTGCTCCCACTAGCCTTCTTATACACACAAGCCTCATCAGCGTTTTTGATGAAGCCAAATTTCTTTACCTCTTCATCAAAACGGTGATTCTAGCTTCTCGATGCTTGTTTCAATCCATAGATTGATTTCTTTAACTTGCATACTTTATTGGGATGTCTTGGATCGACAAAACCCTCAGGCTGAACCATATAGACATCTTACTCAAGATACCCATTTAGGAAAGCGGTTTTGACATCCATTTCCTAAATCTCATAATCATAATGAGCAGCTATGGCAAACAATATCCTTATAGACTTTAGCATCGCAACAGGTAAGAAAGTTTCATCATAGTCAACCCCTTGAGTTTGAGTGAAACCCTTTGCTATAAGTCTAGCTTTATAAGTATCCAAGTTTCCATGCATATCGGTTTTCTTCTTGAAAACCCACTTACTTCCAACTACCTTGGAATTAAGAGGTGGTACAACAAGTTCCCAAACTTGATTGTCATACATGGATTGCATCTCAACGTTCATGGCTTCAAGCCATTTGTCACAATCTGAATTGGACACTGCATTATGGTATGTGGTTGGTTCATCTGAATCTATCACATAGCATCCATCCATGAAAAATCCGTATCTTTCAGGTGGATTACTAGTTCTACCACTTCGGTGAACGTCTTGTGTGTATTGATCAACCCCTTGATCATCCTCAACATCCTCATGTTGAGTGCTAGTTTCAACCAAATATGCATCGGTTTATGGTCCTTGATCCTCTTCAAGATCCACTGTTCTACTGCTAGCTCCTTCCATAAGGAACTTTGCTTCTAAGAACACACCCTTTCTGGCAACAAACACCTTTTGTTCCAGTGGATAATAGAAATAATATCCCATAGAATATCTAGGATATCTAACAAAGATACACTTGGTGGATCGGACTTCCAATTTGTTTGGGGTGGGAGTCTTAACATAAGCCTCCCAACCTTAGACCCTTAAGTATGATAGGGATGGAACTCTTCCATGCCATATCTCAAAAGGTGTCCTTTCCACCTTTTTGGTTGGGGCCATATTTAGTATACGGGCCGCGGAGAGTAAAGCGAAACCCCAAAACGATAGAGGCAATGAGCTTCTAGCCATCATAGATCGCACCATATCCAATAGGGTTCGATTCCTCCTCTCAGACACACCATTATGTTATGGTGTTCCAGGTGGAGTGAGTCATGAGACAATCCTACAACTCCTAAGATGATCTTGAAAAGCTTCACTTAGGTATTCACCTCCTCTATCGGTGCGGAGAACTTTAATTGACTTGTTGAGTTGATTTTCTACTTCATACTTGAAGATTTTGAACATTTCAAAAGCTTCATCTTTGTGCCTTAATAAGTACACATACCCATAGCTACTATAATCGCCGGTAAAGGTAATGAAGTATCTTTCACCATTCCTAGTCACTGGTTTAAAAGGACCACATACATTCGAATGTATGATTCCTAATAAATCTTTTGCCCTTTCGTTAGTTCCACTAAAGGCTGCCTTGGTCATTTTTCCTTGTAAACAAGATTCGCATACATCAAATGAATCACATTCATTTGTTTTTAAAAGACCATTCTTTTGAAGTGTTTGTATACGTTTCTTGTTTATATGACCAAGACGACAATGCCAAAGATAGGTATCACTCAAATCCAGTTTGAGTTTCTTGGTGATGGTTTGGTACAATGAACTACTTAAAGAATTTTAATGAACCAATTCATAAATACCATTGATGGGAATAGCTTTAAAATAGAACATATCATTTAAAGAAACATGAATATCATTTTCAACAAAGGATAATACATAATCATAATGTCTTAATTAGGAAACAGAAATAATGTTCCTAGTCAAACTAGGAGCATACAAAACATTCTTCAAAATAACATCCAAGCCACTTGGAAGTTTTAGGATGTAGTCCCCACGAGCTTCGACTAAGCCTTTAGTTCTATTGCCCATGAAGAGGCTAACATCCCCTTGCTTGAAGTCCCTACTTCTTGTGAACCCCTGCAACAAATTACAAATATGAGTTCCACATCCGGTATCCAATACCCATATGTTAGAAGATGTAACATTAAGATCAATATGAATCATCTATATTGTACCTGAGGTCTGCCCGACATCCCTCTTTGCTTTCAACTCTTGGAGATGGACAGGACAATTCCTTGCCCAATGTCCAATCTCCCCACACTTGAAGCATGGGTCATTAGTAGCAACCTTTTGCTTCTTTTCTTGTGGTTTGGGTGGCACCCTTGCCACCCCTTTACCCTTTCCCCAAACGGGTCCCTTACCCTTGGCAACCTTTGCCTTGGGTGCGAGATAAGGCTTTTTCTTGTTTCCACCTTCATTGATGGTGAGAACGGGTAAAACCCTTTTACCCATGGCAGCCTCGGCCGTTTTGACCATTGAGTGAAGCTCACCAATGCTTTTGTCCCAAGAATTCATGTTGTAGTTCAATACGAATGTCTCGAACTTCTTGGTAAGGCCATTAAGGATCAAATCCTTGGCCAATTCCTTTGAGACAAGACAATTAAGCCTCTCGAGGCGGTCAATATGACTTTTCATTTTAAGTACTTAAGATGAAACAGATTGGTTGTCGTCCATACGACATGCATGGAGTGCTTGAACCGTTTCGAAGCGCTCAACCCTTGCTTGTAGTTGGAACGTTTCTTTCAGCTGGGTTATCATGTCATAAGCTCCGTGATATTCATACTCCTTTTGGAGATCCGGAGTTATGCTCGCTAGCATGAGACAAGACACTTGGACGGAGTCCTCAGTATATTTCAGCCAATCGTTGTATGCCTCCTCATCATCCTCAGTAGGTTGATCGGGGATAGGGTCGTCTAAAACATATGATCTTCTCTCTTGCTTGAGAACGATTCTCAAGTTTCGATACCAATCAATGAAATTGTTATGATTTAGACGTTCCTTTTGGAGGATCGCTCGTAATGATTGGGTGGACGCGGATGAATTATCATGATTGTCATTATTGGTGGCCATCTACAAAATTTAACAAAGATCTATTTTAGTATTTTCGATATTGCCAATTTTTAATAATTAATGCCTTTTAAGGTCATTTTTATATTAAAATCTAGAACCCAACATTACATTTAAATTGTGGTTAGGTGACCTTTATCCCACGATTTAAATTAATAAGGTGGTCAACGATTGACGGTTGCAACCATTTGCAACTTCTAGAGGTATGGGATCGACTTTAAACATCATATGTAAAGTCGGCATGTTAATCCCATCAACACCATTTGGAAACCATATTGTAGGTGATCCATTTAACATTGTTTGCAAATCAATACATCCTACTTACACATATGTGTGAGTTTGCGAAAATGAGTGGTTAGGTGACCTTTATCCCACGAATATGGCATTCTCACCGTAAGTCATAAGTTCCCTCAAAGTGGTTAGGTGACCTTTATCCCACTAAGAGTTCCCAAGTGACTTAAGTGTTGTGTAAAAGGACGGTGTTGATCTTGTTTTAGAATATTTAGAGGTTTCATAATTCTAGTTTAGAAAACTCTATGTACTTGTATTTGCATGCTTTCAAATACAAGATACCCTGTGGTCCTTTTAATAAAACCCATTTTATTAATCATTAATCCTTTTAATAACCTTTTATTAACCACTTAATGATAAAGAACCATCAAATTTTCAGCTTGTTAATTAGTTTGCAATGCATATCCAAATATCAACCAAACAATCAATGAACAATCATCCAAACAAGCATAAAATATAAACATGAGTGCATAACCATAGCCACTAACTTGACAACACTTGTTTGCCATCACAAGTGTTGTCTTAAGGTCTTTCCTAAGGGTTTGTAATGACACATTATATGTGTCCATGGACTCCCACTTGAATCCATATCCAAATACTTCAAGGTCCATGTCTTTGATGTCCATCTTTGGGTCTTCTTCTTGTGCATCTTCCTTTTACAAAAATTATATCCTAATACATTTTTCTAATAAAAGAAATGCACATAATCTATTTATTACATAACCAAATGAATAAATAATTACAACCCAAAAAATAAATAAACATAAATATTACAACCCTTTTATGAATCAAAACCAACATGACAAATATCACAATCAACCAAAACAAACACATAAGGCCAAGGCTATGTTATGCACCAACATATAAAATATATTTAACATCCAAGAACAATAATGAATCCCTTATTTCAGCCCCAAAATTTGAGCCAACATGAACTCAAAATTTTAAAGGATTGTCCAAACAACTTAATCAACCATTTGATGTAAATCTTTCAAGGTTTACACTAAAGCATGCAAGAGTAAACCTTGAAACATAAGGGTTTCATATATCCACAACAAAACAGCCCCTAATGGGTTGAAAAAGTCCATGAAAACTAATTTTTCAAGAATTTTGAAGCATGCATTACATTTATCCGGCTCTAGATGCCATTGAGGGTTTTGTCACTTGTAAAACCAAGCAAGTTTAACCATTTAAACTTAGAAAAATGCAGCGGATATAAAGGTTAACATGTGGTTTGAAATCCGAAATTTTTGACCATTTTCAAGCACAAACAAAACCCAAGAATGAGGATCTTTATTTATATGCAATAGCAAGCTATCAAAACCAAAATACAACCATAGGGAGTTGTAGAAAAACAACCTTTCTTTGACAAGTTGTTGTGGTTGTTTAGGATGAAGAAGATGATGTTTTGAGTGGTTAATCTTCAAAGGAGAAGACCTCAAACCGTGATACCCCAAGCCCTTCAAACACCTTGCTTGTTAGGATGCAACACCTAAAAGAACCTCTTCTTCTTGCTCTTCTAAAACTCGAAACTTTCAGCAAAGTTTTAGCTTCAAACTCGAAATTTTCAGCTTGGTATTTTGCTTCAAACTCGAAAAATGGCAGCCAAGGTTGAGAGGATTTCTTGTGTGTGAGAGAGAGTGTGTTAGGGAGAGAATGATGGATGAGTGTAAAGTGAGTTATGACTTGCAAGAAACAAGGCAAAGTTGGGATGTTCTAGGCACCTTGGGTGGCCGAGATTCCCATTTAAAATGGGTTTCCCACCCATTTTATATTTTTATAAAATTTACACTCTTTCAATCCCTAAATTTATAAAACTAAAACCTATTTTAATTTTATAACATCAACTTAATTTTATTTGTTATTATTTAACCAACTTAAATAATGAAACAAATAAATATCTCATGAACTAATTATCCATATAATGTTGTTCTATCATAAGAGCAAGAATTTAGAAAAACCAATTTTCTAAATAGGTGTTAATATTTATTTGTATGATCTCATCAACAAACAAATATTTATTGGTGTTTGTTTGGCTTGTTATTGGGTATGACCTGACTTGGATCATATCGTACTAACCACATCTATCTTGTATGTGTCTTGTGCATATAAGATCCAACAGTTACGAGAGATCTGAAGAAAATGGGATGGGCTAAGGCGGTGGGGCCAAACAACATACCGATTGAAGTTTGAAAGTCCATGGGAGATGAGCGACTGCAATGGCTAACAGACTTATTCAACACTATTTTCAAGACCGGGAAGATGCCAGAGCAGTGGAGAAGCAGTGCCATAGTCCCCATATATAAGAAAAAAGGATATGTCCAATGTTGTGCAAATTACAGGGGAATAAAGCTATTGAGTCACATGATGAAACTATGGGAAAGAATTATTGACACGAGAATTAAACGAGAAACTCAAATAGTGGTAAACCAATTTAGATTTATGCCAGGACGCTCTATAATAGAATCCATACATGTCATGAGGAGGGTAATGGAGAAATATTGAGAAAAGAAAGGGGACTTCCATATGGTATTCATTGACCTAGAAAAAGTCTATGACAGTGTGCCACATCAACTCATTTAGGAAAGTCCACGAATTAGAAGGGTACCCGAGAGGTATATCAAAATAATCAAGGATATGTATAACGGGTCAAAAACGTGTGTGCGAGCACGAGTCGGAGACAAAGAATTCTTCCCGGTGGAAGTGGGACTCCACCAAGGATCGGCATTGAGCCTATTTCTCTTCACAGTAGTGTTGGATGAGATGACCAAGTCTATACAAGAGTCAGTCCCTTGGTGCATGTTGTTTGCGGATGATATTGTATTAATATCAGAATCTAAAACGGTGCTTAACGAGGGGCTAAAACAGTGGAAAGCAACACTAGAGCGTAGTGGCTTGAGGATAAGTCGCTCTAAAATAGAATACATGTAATGTAACTTTAGTGGTGAGGCTGAAGAGGACATCCAAATCAGTATTCAGGGTATGGCGGTCCCACAGACGTGTAGGTTCAAATACTTGGGCTCATACGTAAAGGAGGACGAAGAGATACATAGTGATGTAGCCTATCGTGTTCAATCAGGATGGTGCAAGTAGAGAGCAGCATCAGAGATTTTGTGTGATAAGAGGTTTCCAGGAAAACTAAAGGGAAAACTATACAAAGTGGCAGTATGTCCAACTCTGTTATACAGAACATAATATTGGGCCATAAAGAGATTGCAAGAGAGACAAATAGAGGTCGCGTGATGCGAATGCTGAGGTGGATGTGTGGACAAACAAAGGATCGGATAAGAAACAACGTGTTTTGACATAGGCTAGAGGTTTCTTGTATAACAGATAAAATACAAGAGGGAACAGTAAGATGGTTTGGGCACGTGAAGAAGAGACCGATGGCGGCACCTGTTAGGGCAGTAGAGAACATCAAGTTAGACGGTAAGAGGAGTAGAGGAAGACCTAGGTTGACTTGGAAAGAAATAATTAGGCAAGTTATGGTAGACTTGCACCTCTTTGATCACATGATTGAGGATAAGAGCGCGTAGAGGTGTAGAATTAAAATTAAGGACTTTTAGTGGGACCTGTGGGCGGGAAGGGTAGATGAGGACATGATGCGGACCCTTCACGTGTGGTGTAGGTATTCCAAATCTGCCCTTTATAGGTGACATATGTTATTTATTTGATGTATGCACTATCTAAACCATTGTGTGATATACACCAATGTGCTGTATGGTTTATGTTATGATGACTATTGTTATTGCTTTTGTTATTGAGTCAGGGGTCTCTTTGTAAGCGGTCTCAAAATCCTCCAGGATAGAGGAAAGACTCGCCACCACCTATATATACGTATATGCGTATATATATACGTATATATATATATATATAAATAATGAAACAAATAAATATCTCATGAACTAATTATCCATATAATGTTGTTCTATCACAAGAGCAACAATTTAGAAAAACCAATTTTCTAAATAGGTGTTAATATTTATTTGTATGATCTCATCAACAAACAAATATTTATTGGTGTTTGTTTGGCTTGTTATTGGGTATGACCTGACTTGGATCATATCGTACTAACCACATCTATCTTGTATGTGTCTTGTGCATATAAGATCCAACAGTTACGAGAGCTCTGAAGAAAATGGGATGGGCTAAGGCGGTGGGGCCAAACAACATACCGGTTGAAGTTTGAAAGTCCATGGGAGATGAGGGACTGCAATGGCTAACAGACATATCGTAGATCTTAATACTTTTCAGTCTTGAATGTCAAACCTATTAACATATCAAACATAATCCAAGTCAGTTTTTTGAAGCTTTTCAAATGTAATGAACCAATAATCACAAAAGATGTAATATTATTTCCTATAACACCTTCAGGATTTATTTTCTTAAAATTAAAATAAACTATTTTTTTAAATTTTCATTTACTCCCTCTAAGAACAAAACCTTTTTTCAAGACATTTTTCAAAATTTTCCTTTAAAATTGTAATTATATGCAAGAAAATAACAATTTTAACTTAAAAATGAAAACAGTTTTAGTAAAGGGTGTATGGTTAACCGTTAACCAAAGTTAATCATTCCCAGAGATTGGACAAAAATTTCAAATCTAGAATGATCAAACGACTTAGTGAACAAATCGGAAATGTTGTCATCTGATGAAATTGATTCCAAATGGAGAAGTTCGCTTTCAAAACAGTCATGAATAAAGTGCATGCGGATGTCGATGTGTTGTGTCTTTGAATGTTGAATTGGATTTTTCATTATGTTTTAGACTGTAATATTGTCTATAAAATTTTGGTGTCATAAAGATTAAGGAAGTAATCAAGAAGTTATTGTTGAATCCAAACAATCAGTGAACAATAACTTAATCCAGCCACATGTTCAGCCTCTTCAGTGGATGTGGACACCGTCTACTGCTTTTTGCATTCGCAAGAGATTAATCTGTTACCAAGAAATTGATAGCCACCAGTGGTTGATTTCCTATCCAAGTTACGTCTTGCATAATCATTATCAATATAGGCATATAAATTGAAATTGGAATTTTTAGGATACCAAGGCCGAGTGTTGGTTGACCGTTGAGATAACTAAAAATCCACTTCACATCTTTCATGTGAGATTCCTTCGGATTACTTTGATAACGTACACACTGACAGACAGGAAACATGATGTCTGGTCTACTAGCAGTGAGATACATCAGATATTCGATCATGGATAGATACATATGTTGATCAACGTCATCTCCCGTGAGATGTGGAGTTAAAGTAGGCCAAGAAGACATAGGAGTGGGTGCAATCTTGGATTCTTGAAATTTGTATTTGTTCAAAATACTATGAATGTATTTCTCTTGATGCATCAGTATACCCTTATCACCTTGTTTGACTTGTATACATAAGAAAAATGAAATTTTTCCAAGAGAGCTCATCTCAAATTTGTTTCCCATCACTGCTTCAAATTCCTTGCACAAATCTTTATTTGTAGACCCAAAGATAATATCATCTGTAAGGATCAACACAAACATACCAATCGATCTCGTAAGGAGGATGCGAAATGTTATCGCTCACGGTAAGAAGAAGAAGTAGAATGAAAAGCACATGAACAGAAATGTAAATAACTTCAGTATATTGCGTTATGATTTTGAAAGATTACAATACGTATGGAAATCAAGAAATGAAAAAATCTCTTACAATTATAAAACAAACTTCTATATTGTTGGATCATATGAGGCTAGTGCAACCAAAACCACATTTAGAAGAATTTTGAAGTACAATTGAAAAAGTCTTTAGAAAAGGCAACTCTTCCGAAAGAAAGTTGAAGATCTTTCGATGCTTAAATTATGACGAGCTTCTGAAGGAAAACTAAGTCTTCCGAAGGAAAACTAAGTCTTCCGAGACTAAGTACTTTTCCTTCCAAAGTATACGAAGAACTGCCAAAGAAAGAACTAAGTCTTTCGAGACTAAGAAGTTTCTTTTTCAAAGTATTCACATTTAGAAGATCCAAGGCAATGTCTTCGAAGAAGAAAGTCATGAAGGCCTGTAGAAGACTCGGAAAAAGTTATTTAATCCAAAGTATAAAAGGCCTCAAAAGAACTTATTCTTCCGAAGCTATTTACCTTTTGAAGAACCAACTTTGCAATTATAACACCCGGATATTTATAACACCCGGATATTTTCCTTGAAGTCGACGAAAGAAGAAAAAGAAATAAAGTCCAAAGTCGGGGGACCAAACTCGCCAACACGAGTTTGTTGGGTAAATGGTGATATTTGAAGGGAGAGGGCAGCCCTTACCCTCTCCCACACCCACATTTTCAGCCATATAGAGAGAAGAAGAGAGAAAAGGGAGAAAAGAAGAGAAAGGCTTGATTCGGGCTTGGAAATCGTCATTTAGCGGGTCTAAACGAAGCTCTCCTTCTAGGTGTAGTTTGTGTGAGTTCTAGGAACCCTATTTTACTAGTTTTAAACTGATTTGGGGCTCTAACACATAGCAAACTTGTTTTTGTATGGGTGTGTGTTTGACCCATTTGGGTGTGTTTGCATGTGATGCGTTTGGAGTATGTTTGCGGGCTTGTGTGTGCTTGAATGGTGTTGTGGTATGCATTCCTAAGGTTTAGGATGGTTGATTTGGGCTTAGAATGGGTTTGGATGCGCTTGGAGGTCAGAAAATGGTAGATTGGGTTCGGGATGAACAATATTCTGCATCAGTTAGGGCTAGGCGCCCGACTGGAGGCCATACGGCCGACTGGAGTGCGATTGAGGTTCAGTCGCATGATTGAGGTTCAATTGCATGACTGGAGGGCCAGTCGCATGGGGAGTCATGCGACTGATAGCCCATTTGCATAGTGTTCAAGTAAGGCCCCGTCCTCGGGCTCCTCACAGTTGGTCATTCATCGCACATAAAACATATAATTATTTAAAACATTGCAGCGGAAGTTAAACAAAACCATTTCATATATATTAATGAACTACTTTTGCAACGTAATACAATACTGTTAACTTTTACAAAATATCATAAATTGCATTACATCACAAAAATGTCATCATTATACGAATGGATGCCATCACAAAAATACCAAGTAGTTGCCCCGTGCCATCCTCAGCAACTATTACCTGCCAACTGGAAAACACATAAAAGTCAGTGTTGCTGAGTGAGTTCTAGTTTTATGAATAAAATACTTTACTTTCATTAAAACCATTCTTTGCTTTCTTATGTGGTCATGCATCATACGTACACATAGAAAATATTACTTTTACTTTCATTAACATTCATCATTCTTCGTCATGTTCATTGCATGTTTTCATTCCATGCTTCTTGTTAACATTCTCTTATCTTTATTCTCATTCTCTCGTAACGTACTCGTTACCATTCTTTTATATTCATACTTGTTTACCTACTTTC
The DNA here is from genome assembly GCA_024085815.1 of Flaveria linearis. NCBI lineage: Eukaryota > Viridiplantae > Streptophyta > Magnoliopsida > Asterales > Asteraceae > Flaveria > Flaveria linearis. The sequence continues at coordinate 54,352,750 of CM044005.1, forward strand.
TTTCTTTAGTACATTACGTCATTCTTTTACATTCATATGGATTGATGAACAATACCTCGAACATTATGCACGAAGCTGATGCTGAACCTATGGTAATTAAACCACGAACATTGTGCATGAAGCTGATCCAGTCACCTAGGGCAAGTCATCTCTCCCGTTCATACAAACCGTTTGGTCCTACCCGAAGATTACGCACGAAGCTGATCCAGTCACCTAGGACAAGTCATCTCTCCCATTCATACAAACCGTTTGGTCCTACCCTGAACATTGTGCACGAAGCTGATGCTGGACTTGTGGTAATTAAACCACGAACATTGCGCACGAAGCTGATCCAGCCACCTAGGGCATACCAAAGGGCCTTGTCAATCTGAAAGATTGACCCTGTGTGCATCCTTTGGGGTAGCTAACCCTCATCACGATTGAGCTAACGACAACATGGTCGTGCACCTCCATTCATTTGCTTGCAAGCCATTCGTTCGTTCATTACGTTTTACATTTCATCATTGTTATCTTTCCTGTCGTTACCTTCTTTCATTCATTTGTCATACTACGTAAAGTAATAACATAATATATATAACGTATTTTACAATATAATACAAATACGTTTAATCATTATTAAAAGATAACACATCGTACGTACCATACATCATTCATACATTTTATACCCATCATACATCATACATACAACCCATAACCCTAAAACATTGCATAATTATACTTAAATTAGGTAATCATTACCCATAAGTCAACCTTAGTTAAAACCCTAGACTTTCTGTTTCTTAGAATTTCAGAAAATTATTCTAAGGGTCTAGACGCATGGGCACTATTTAGGCGCTTCTGCCCTGTTCAGACGTTTTGCCACTATGTAGACATCTAGTCTTAAGTTAGTCTCTTTTTCACTTAGACGCATAGGCTTGTTTAGGCGTATGGGCCCTATTCGGACATTTGGTCTACACTTGGCCGTTTTTCTACTTAGACGCATGGGCCTATCTAGACGCATGGGCCCTATTCAAACGTTCGTGTCTGCACTTGGCCGTTTTCTTACTTAGACGCATGGGCCTGTTTAGGCGCATGGACACTATTCAGACGTTTGGGCCATTGGGCGGTTGGGCATACTTAGCAAATCTAACCGTGGGACGCATGGTCCACTGTTTGGATGGTTGGATAACTAACTTCCATTTAAACATCATAAAACAGTCCCAAATCGTCCTAAATCATAATCTAAGCTTAGTACTAACATTCTAAGCAACAAAATACATACTTAGTCATAACCGCAACATTGTTTACACCCAAAACATACACCCACCCATGTACACCTTTACACACACATACAGGTAGAAATCAATTTCTATGAAAACATACACACATGTATTTTGCAGCCCTAAAATTGTTAAAAACGGGTTAAAAAGGGGATTTTGATACCTTTCTTTGAGCTCCCAGACGGTTCTAGCACCTAAAACACACACGCACATACTACCCGAGCACACAATCACATATATAGGCACATAACCGAGTCTAGAATCGTCTAAAGCATCATAAATTCGAGAATTCTTACCAGAAACTTCAAAGTTCTTGTTTCTTCTAAAATTCCTGAGAATTTCTACTCTCTCTCTCTTTCTCTCTCTAGATAAATCTGAAAGTCAGGGTGTAAGAAGCAACATGGGCGGCCATGTTGCTTTATTCACCAACTTTTCAAAAGTTGTGTCCTTTGGGACACTTTCAACCCCTCAACTTGGGTTACTTGCATTTTCTTTCTTTTCCTTTGCTTTTATTCTTTCTTTTTGCCTTAAAAAAATAACCGGGTGTTACAAGTCCACCCCCCTTATATAGGTTTCGTCCCCGAAACCTGTTATTCCTCAAACAGATGAGGGTAATGCTGCCTCATCTCTCCTTCAATCTCCTATGTACACTCGGATCCCTTTCTATGCTTCCACCGTACATGTACAAGGGGAACCACTTTATTCCTTAACCTCTTCTCCTTACGATCAATGATCGCCACTGGTTGTTCCATGTAATAGAGCCATTCATCCACCTCTATTTCCTCCAGTGGTACAATCATGTTCTCGTTGGCTAAATACTTCTGCAGGTAAGATACATGGAATGTCGGGTGAATTTCACTTAACTTGTCTGGTAGTTCCAACCTATAGGCCACCTCTCTTACTCGATCAATGATTTGGAAAGGCCCTATATACCTTGGGCTCAACTTGCCCTGCTTTCTAAACTGAATGATACCCTTCCAAGGTGAGACTTTTAACATAACCCTGTCACCCATCTGGAACTTAATCGGTCTACCTCTCTTATCGGCATACGACTTCTACCTATCCTTAGCTGCCTTCATGAAGGCCTTAATCTTTTCGAGCTTCTCTGTTTTAGCCTCAATCACTTCAATGCTTCCTAACTCCTTTTGACCAATATCACCCCAGTAAACGGGTGTCCTACATCTCCTACCATATAGCATCTCGTAGGGTGGCATGCCAATGCTGGCATGATAACTGTTGTTGTACGAGAATTTTGTTAACGGCAGATGGTCATCCCAACTTCCTTCGAAATCGATCACGCATGCTCGAAGCATGTCCTCGAGTGTCTGGATCGTTCTCTCAGACTGACCGTCCGTCTGAGGATGATAAACCGTGTTGATGTGTAGTCTCATTCATATCGCATCGTGGAATTTCTTCCAAAACTTAGATGTAAACTGGGTGTCGCGATCAGACACAATAGACACCGGCACACCATGACGAGCCACAATCTCCTTGATGAATAGATCCGCGAGTCTCTCAGAAGAATACGTCTCCAAGATCGGTAGGAAGTGAGCACTCTTAGTCAAACGATCAACTATCACCCATATAGCATCATGCCCTTTCGGGGTATGTGGTAGCTTCGTAATGAAGTCCATGGTGATATGCTCCCACTTCCATTCAGGTATATCCAACAATTGGATTTTCCCGTATGCCTTCTAGTGTTCCGCCTTCACTTGCAAACAGGTACGGCATTTACTCACATACTCTGCTACGTCACGCTTCATACCCGGCCACCAGTAATCTTTCTTCATATCGTGATACATCTTGGTAGCACTGGGATGAATGGAGTATCGAGTCTTATGAGCATCGTCCATGATCTTTCCACGTAGATCCCCGTAACGAGGAATCCACATTCGCACATATCGGGTTCTAACACCGAAAGTGTTTTCACCCAACTCCGCGACCAGGCCTCTCATCCTTTCAGAGTTAAGATGATCTTCTTTCAATGCCTCATCTTGAAACTCCTTAACCTGCGCCATCACATCAGAGGTCATAACCATCTGATAAGCTTTCATCTGAATCGGCTCAGGTCTCTCCTTCCGGCTAAGGGCATTTGCCACCACGTTGGCCTTGCCCGGATGGTAATGGATCTCACAATCATAATCCTTTATGAGCTCCAGCCATCGCCTCTGTCTCATATTCAAATCTTTCTGCTCAAAGAAGTACTTCAAGCTTTTGTGGTCAGTGAAGATGGTGCACTTCGTCGCGTAGAGATAGTGCCGCCAAATCTTCAAAGCGAAAACCACCGCAGCTAGTTCCAGATCGTGCGTGGGATAGTTGACTTCGTGGGTTTTTAGCTGTCGGGATGCATAGGCTATCACCCTTCCACGTTGCATCAATACGCAACCTAGCCCAGAATGAGAGGCATCCGAATACACCACTAAATCTTCGGTACCTTCGGGTAATGTCAAGACAGGAGCCTGTGTTAGTCTCGTCTTCAACTCCTCAAAAGCACGCTCCTGTTCTCGACCCCACACGAACTTTACATCCTTGCGAGTCAACTTTGTCAAAGGTGAGGCTATCTTGGAGAAATCTTGAATAAATCTCCTGTTGTAGCCCGCCAACCCTAAGAAGCTACGAATCTCGGATGGCGTCTTTGGTGACTTCCATTGCATCACCGCCTCAACCTTTGCCGAGTCCACCATAATTCCCTCCGCATTTACAACGTGACCCAGAAATTGCACTTCGCGTAACCAAAAAGCACACTTGGAGAACTTAGCATACAGTTTCTCCATCCTCAACGTCTCTAACACTTCCCGAATATGACCGGCACGCTCTTCTTTGCTCCTTGAATAAAACGGGATATCGTCAATGAATACAATCACTGATTTGTCCAACATCGGCCGACACACTCGATTCATCAAATCCATAAAAGCAGCTGGCGTGTTGGTTAGACCAAAGGACATAACGAGAAAGTCGTAGTGTCCATAACGCGTGCGAAAAGCTATTTTAGGAATATGTTGCTCCTTCACCTTCAACTGATGGTAGCCAGATCGAAGATCTATCCTCGAGAACCAAGTGGCACCTTAGAGCTGATCGAACAAGGCATCAATCCTCGGTAGTGGATATCGATTCTTCACCATAAACTTATTCAACTCATGGTAGTCAATACACATCCGCATGCTACCGTCCTTCTTCTGTACAAACAAGACCGAAGCACCGCAAGGAGAGATACTCGGCCTGATGAAACCCTCATCGAGCAACTCCTGCAGTTGCTCCATTAACTCCTTCATCTCAGTCAAAGCCAACTGATACGGTGCCTTAGCGATAGGCTGAGCACTGGGTATCAAGTCAATTTGAAATTCGATTTCGCGATACGGTGGCACACCTGGTAAATCTTCTGGGAATACATTGGGAAAGTCACACACCACCGGTACATCAGACAATTAGGGTGTTGACGTGTCTACATCCTTCACGTAGGCCAAATAAGCACTACATCCATGTCTCATGCACCTTCCCGCTACCGCCATCGAAATCACTTTCGGGATCTTCGTAACTCGATTACCGTATATCGACACTGAACTCCCGTCAGGCGCTATCTGTCTAATCATCTTCTTTCGACACATGATGTTTGCTTCATAGGTTGCTAACCAATCCATCCCTAGTACTACATCAAATCCACCTAGGGGCATCACATTTAACTTAGCAGCAAACCTATGACCTTCTAATTCTATGGCACAGTCCTCTATCACATCAGCAACTCTAGTGGACTTACCAATAGCGGTTTCTACATCAAAGGGCTCATCAATGCATTTACTACTAACAGGCAGTTTAGCACAGAAAGTAGCAGAAATAATGTTGGACCAAAAGAACCAATGAGCCAGATCAGAAAAACCTTTAAGTCCCACAAGACGTCACAACAACTGCTGAAGGCCTCATTAGATGTTTGACAAAGACTGAAGACTTCATCAGCTGAAGACTAAAGTACTGAAGATCATCAGCTCAAGACTAAAGTACTGAAGACTTCATCAGCTGAAGACTAAAGTACTGAAGATCATCAGCTGAAGTACAAAGACTGAAGACAAAGACTGAAGACATCAGCTGATGACAACAACTGAAGTTCAAGTCTGAAGTCCAAGTACTGAAGCCTTCAGAGTTTGTCACAACAGCTGAAGAAGTATTCTTCGGTTGTTGTGATGGTTTCCTTTCAGTCTTTTCTTTTCGGTAGTTTCATTTCTATTCCAGTACTTGTAAAACGACTGAAGAGCATGTTCTTTAGTCGTTGTAGTTTCAGTAGTTGTAGTTTCAGTAGTTTTTATCAGTAGTTGTAGAGATAGTTTACACTTGTCTTTTGTAAGAAGATGTCAGCTGTTTGACATCTTCAGTAGTTGGTGTAACTATCAGTAGTTTGTTGTAATAACGGTTAGATGTCACTGTCAAGTGACATCAGCTGACATCATCTTTTCTATAAAAGGAAAGATGACCTAATTGTAATGTCGTCGAAGCATATATTGAATGAAATATATCTTTTAGCAGAAAACTCTCTCTTATTCTATAACCGTACTGTTTCATTGATAAATCTATTGTGTTCTTGCTTTAATTTGTTAATTCGTGTACTAATTCCACTGCAAATTCAATCTAATTGATCAAACTAGATGCTGAGATCCTTTCAAATGGTATCAGAGCTGGTTAATCATTGATCGATTTATCAATTGATCATTGAAACTGCTCTTTTGCTATCTACATTTGATCGAATTAGCAAATTTGCAAGAATCGGTTATAGAGATTGAGCGTCTGTTCCTTCTGGCCATTCAATTTGAGGTTCTAAGTGGTTTTAAGCTAGATTTGTTTAGTTTACCTTGAATTTGTCCGAATTCTGAAATGGCGACACCAACAAATGATCCTCACAATACTGGCTCCTCAACAAAGCCTCTGATGCTTGTTAGGAGTGAGTATAACATATGGCAACGACGTATGCACCATCATCTGCCTATCAACAGCGCTGGTTGTTGGAAATCAGTGGTGCATGGACCATACAAACCTATGGTGAGCGTTCGTGAATCAAATGAGAAGGTTCCGAAGAAACCTGATGAATATTCGGACGAAGATCTAAAGCTGTTCGAAATTGATGCTAAAGCCCATGGAATTCTGGCCATGGCACTGCCTAATGAAATCTGTTCAGGGCTTATGCATCATGAAACTACTCGTGATCTCTGGGTTGCTCTGAAGGAACAATTCGGAGGAACTTATGAGGTCTTAGCAAACACTAGGGAAATCCTCACCCAACAATATGAGACATTCTCTCATAGGAAGGGTGAGACTCTGACTCAACAGTTTGAGTGATTCTCTTGTTTGATTTCTGAACTTAAAATGGTTAAACAAGAGTATTCAAACAGCTAGATGAACAACCGATTCCTTAGATCCCTGCCTGAGAGATGGGACACTTACACCATTGTCCTATGCTCCAGTGCAAATCTGGTTACTCTATCTCTCACCCAACTTCATGGGAAACTGCTTACATTTGAAAGAGAGATAGAACAGAAAAGGAAGTTATTATCATCTGGTAAGCTCACTGATGACTTTGTATCAGGCAATACTGCACTAATAGGTCAGGAGTCAGAATATGTTGCATCAGAGAGTGCCTATGATGAGCATATTGATTTCTCTACTAATACTGAACATGCTTTTGTTGGTGTTGATGGTAGTTCAGGTGGTGGTAGTGATAACTTATGCTTTTTGATGGAGGATCTGAAGGGCATTCCAGATGATGATCTGGAAGAGATGGATATTTTGAGCCAAATGGCAATGATCAATATCTGATCTCAAAAGTTCTACAAAAGAACTAGTAGGAAATTCCCTGGACTCTCTAGCAAAACCAAAGTTGGTTTTGTGTTGGACCAAAAGAACCAATGAGCCAAGATCAAGAAAACCTCTAAGTCCCACATGATATCACAACAACTGCTGAAGGCTTCATCAGCAGTTTGACAAAGACTCAAGATTCAACAGCTGAAGATCAAAGATCTGAAGAACAACAGCTGAAGATCCCAAGTACTGAAGACAAGTACTGAAGTCTGAAGTACTGAAGAATACAAGTACTGAAGACTTCAAGTACTGAAGACAAGTGCTGAAGATCAAAAGCTGAAGAACTGAAGAACTGAAGATCAATAACTGATGCACAAAGTCTGAAGACAAAGACTGAAGACATTAGCTGATGACAACTACTGAAGTCATTAGCTGATGAAAAGTCTGAAGCTCAAAGACTGAAGACCAAGTGCTGAAGCTTCAGAGTTTGTCACAACAGCTAAAGAAGTCTTCTTCAGTTGTTGTGATGGTTTTACTTTTCAGTATTTGTAATTTTTCCTTTTCAGTAGTTTGTACAACAGCTGAAGAGTTTATTCTTCAGCTGTTATAGTTCAGTAGTTGTAAATGACTGAAGAGTTTGTTCTTCAGTCGTTGTAGTACTTTCAGTAGTTTGTTTTCTTCAGTAGTTTGTAATAAGTTAGAACACTTAGCATTTTGTAAGAAGATGTCAGCTGTTTGACATCTTCAGTAGTTTAGTGTTCTTTCAGTAGTTTGTTAAATAACCGTTTGATGTCACTATCAAGTGACATGAGCATTCATCATTCTTCCTATAAAAGGAAGATGACTTAATTGTATCCGTGCCGAAACATGTGAGTAATAGAAAATACCTTTTTGCCAGAATCATTCTCTCTCTATATTTGTACTGTTACATGCAAAATCATATGTGTTCTTGCTGTAATTGCTAATTCTCGTGCTAAATCCGCTGCGAATATAACCTAATTGATCAAACTAGAGGCTGAGATCCTGTCAAATGGTATCAGAGCAGGTTAATCATTGATCAATTTCACTATTGATCATTGAAACTGCTCTTTTGATCTCTACGTTTGATCGAATTAGTAATTTGCAAGAATTAGTTATAGAGAGTGAGATTCTGCTGTTTCTGGCCGTTAAACTTGAGGTTCTCATGGTTTTGAGCTACATTTGTCTTGTTTTACTTGATTTTGACTGAAATCTGAGATGGCGACACCAACGAACGATCCTCACAATACTGGTTCCTCAACCAAGCCTCTGATGCTGGTGAGGAATGAGTATAACATCTGGCAAAGGCGTATGCTCCATCATCTATCGATCAACAGTGCTGGTTCATGGAACTCGGTGGTGCATGGACCATACAAGCCGATGGTGAGCGTCCCTGAGTCTAATGAGAGGGTTCCAAAGAAACCCGATCAATACTCGGACGAAGATCTCAAGCTGTTCGAGATTGATTCAAAAGCCCGTGGAATTCTAGCCATGGTACTGCCAAATGAAATCTATGCTGGTCTGATGCATCATGAGGCTGCTCATGATCTCTGGGTTGCTCTGAAGGAACAATTCGGAGGAACCGATGAGGTCTTAGCAACACAAGGGAAATCCTCGCCCAATAATATGAGACATTCTCTCATAGGAAGGTGATACTCTGACTCAACAGTTCGAGCGGTTCTCATGTTTGATCTCTGAATTGAAGATGGTCAAACAAGAGTACTCCAATGGCCAGATGAACAACAGATTCCTCAGATCACTGCCTGAGAGATAGGACACTTACACTATTGTCCTACGCTCCAGTGCAAATCTGGATACTGTATCTCTCACCCAACTTCATGGGAAACTACTCACATTTGAGAGAGAGATAGAGCAAAAGTGGAAGTTGTCCACTTCTGGCAAGCTCACTGATGACTTTGTCACTGGCAATACTGCCTTGATAGGTCAGGAGTTGGAATATGCTGCATCTGAGAGTGCCTATGATGAGCATATTGATTTCTCTACCAACTCTGAACATGCTTTTGTTGGTGTTGATAGTGGTTCAGGGTAGCAGTGATAACCTGTGTTTCCTAATAGAGGACTTGAAGGGCATTCCAGATGATGATCAGGAAGAGATGGATATTTTGAGTCAGATGGCTATGATAAATATTTGATCTCAAAAGTTCTACAAGAGAACTGGCAGGAAATTTCCTGGTCTCTCTGGCAAAACCAAGGATGGTTTTGACAAGAGCAAGCTGAGGTGTCACAAGTGTCACAAGCTTGGACACTTTGCTAGAGAGTGTAGATCATCTGGATCTAACACCTCTGCACCCTTTGTGACTTTTCCTAGTAATAGCTCACAGCATTCCAGTTCTCAGGGTCATCCATCATCAGCACAGCCATCACCTGCTTACTTTGTACCTCAGGGTCATATGCCATACCCATAACCCTGCTACTATGTCCCTCAATCCAGTCAAGCTCAAGCACCTTCTGCTCAGCCACCACATGCTCTCCCTGAGCCTCAATCTTCCCAATCTCATCATCAACCCTACCTCAACAACACAGCTTCTTCACCCCAGGAGTTGTTGACTGGAGTAGTCTACCAGATGATCTATCTGGTCAGGAACAACTATTCCAAGGTGTTGGTCAACATGGTGGTGATCATCCATTTGGGAATCTTGCTCTAATGTCCTTTGAGTCTGCTGATGGGTCATCATCAAATGCTTCATCACAGGTATCCTCTGAGGCTAAAGCCAAGCTTTGTTCTGATTCATGCATAGCAGCATTTGCTTCTATTAGAGAAGCAAATGTAGCTTTACTTGATAAAAACCTTGAGCTAGAGCAAACCATTTCCAAAAAGAAAGCTGAATTTGAGGCTGCTCTTAATGATAAAAATGATGAGATTTATAAGCTTAAATGCCAAATAAAAGATGATAAGGCTAGGGAAGATGTACTTCTAGAGAAGTACAGAGGCCTCAAGGAAACTCTTGCAACCACCCAAGTAGAGTGTGATCGATGGGTGCAATCCTGCAAGGCTTTTGAAATGCTTCTTAGTAAGTAATCAGCTTCCAATGTGAAGTTTGGCATTGGTTATAATCACACTGCTCCTCCTACAGCTTTTACTTCAAGAGCAGAAGTTGAATCTGATGGAGAGAGAAATAACCAATCCTTCTCATCATGTGACCTACTATCTTTTGATACAGCATCATCAGAGGTAGAAGTCAGCATTAATTCCAATCAAAACCAATCAGCTGATGCTACAACAGCTGATGGTTCAAATGCTGACTGTCACATGATCAAAAGTTGATCAACTCAGGTGTTGTCTCTAGAAGTACTGAAAGTACTAGAGAGCAAGTGATAACACCTGAAGTTCAAACCTCAACTACTGCCAGCACTGAAGAGAAGAAAACTGACAGTAGAAAGGGTTTGAAGACAACTAAAGAGGATGTCAGGAAAGCAGGTACTACAAGGAAGAAAACTGCAAGTACTGACAGCAAACCGCTGAAGAACAAGTCTTCAGCAGTTTCATCCTCTTCAGTTGATGATCAACATAAGATGAAGAAGAAGCCATGTGAGATATGTGGCTTGTTCAATCATCTTACTGATGATTGCTGGTACAAAAGGGGTTCCAAACTCAAACAAAAGGAGAAAATTAAAGAGGAGATGAATAAAATGAAAAATGAGTTTGAGACCAAGTTTGTACTAGCAACATCAAAGCCTGAAATCCCTAAGCCCAAAGCTAAATCTAAAAAGAAGATAGGGGTTACTCAGGCAACAGCTGAGGTTGCTGAAAAGAAGATGGTGCAACACAGGAATCCATCACCAGCAAGCACTAATGTGTCTGAAGAGCTGAAAGCTTTATCACAAAGTCAGACACAACTTGTGATAATGGTTCAACATCTAATGGGAAGAGTCAACCATTTAGATGCTCCTGTGTTGAAACCACAGAAAAGGAAATCCAAGCCAAAGGGTTCCTCTTCTACACCATCTCCTTCACCTCAGGCTGTCACACATAACACACCTGTTAGTGTTGCACCTGTTGTTGAGAACAAACCCAAAACGAAAAGGTTTGGGTCTCTAAAACTAACTAACTGGTGGTTATGATTGCAGGGTTCTTCAACATGCCAAAGAAGCATCTGGTATGTAGACAGTGGAGGATCCATGCACATGACAGGAAGCAGTTCTCTTCTTAATGACTACTCTCAAGGAAAGAAGGGATTTGTCTCCTTTGGCAATGATGCAAAGGGTTACATCATCGGAAAAGGATTTGTTTCCAACGGGGAAATAAGGTTTGATGATGTAAACCATGTGGAGAATCTCAAGTACAACCTCTTGAGTGTCAGTCAAATGTGTGATAAAGGCCATGTTGCCCTTTTTACAAGCCAGAACTGTCGGATTCTGTCATCCAAAGTTCTAAGTTTGATTGACAAGGTGTTGGATGAATATACTCTCCTGAAGGCCAACAGGACAGGAAGAGTATATGCCTTGGATCTATCTAAGAAATTAGATCTTAAAGGCCATCCTTGCCTATTCTCCAAGGCCTCTCCCCAAGAGTCTACTCTATGGCATAGAAGGTTGGGGCATGTTAATCTCAAGAACATGAATCAGCTGATAAGCCATGGTTTAGTAAGAGGACTGCCTTTGAAGGAGTTCAAGTGTGAAGACGACTGCACTGCTTGTTTAAAGGGAAAACAACACAGAGTTTCATTCCCTTCAATAGAAGAACCAAAGTCCACTTCCTGCTTGCAACTCCTGCACATGGATCTCTTTGGTCCTGTCAGAGTGATGAGCATGGTAAAGAAGAAATACTGCCTGGTAATTGTGGATGATTACACCAGGTTTGTATGGACTTTCTTCTTGCACTCCAAGGATGAAGCTGCCAAGGCTATTATGAACTTTGTGTTATTTGTGGAGAAGCAGTATTCCCTGCAGGTCAAGTGTGTGAGGAGTGACAATGGAACAGAGTTTAGAAACCACACACTTGATGACTTCTACCTGTCTAAGGGAATTAAAAGGCAGTTTAGTATTCCAAGAACTCCTGAACAGAATGGAGTGGTTGAGAGAAAGAACAGGACTCTCATTGAAGCTGCAAGGTCAATGCTGGCTGACTCAGGGCTGCCACTGGCCTTTTGGGATGAAGCTGTCAACACAGCCTGCTATGTGCAGAATAGAGCCTTAGTGAATCAAAGGTTGATGAAGACTCCCTATGAAGTACTTCATTATTTGGCCCCTTTGATTTCCTTGTTTAGAGCCTTTGGGTGTCCATGTTTTATTCTCAACACTAGCAATCCACTCCAGAAGTTTGCTAGTAAGGTGGATACAGGGTATTTTGTTGGTTATTCATCAACTTGCAAGGCATACAGAGTCTTTAACTATAGGACAAAGATGGTTGAAGAAACTCTACATGTCAAGTTCAATGAATCTCCAAAGGACAAGTTTCCACAAAACCCTATGGAGTTGTTTGATCTGGACATACTGCAATATGTTCCTTATCAACCTCCAGCTGTTGTGCCTGTCAACAGTTCTCCACCTGGTGGTACTGATGATGATGTAGCCTGTACTCACCTTTTCAGGTTTAGTGACAACCTGCCTGAGTTCACTAAACCTGATGCTCCTGTAGCTTCAGCAGCTACATCCACAACAAATGCTGATGAGATTTCTGCTTGCTCTACTTCATTTGAGCTGCCATCTCCTACATGGTTTCAAGAATCTCCATCAACATATGCTGCTGCTGAAAGTCCTACAAGCACTTGCACAGATCTTATAGTATATAATGAACTGAAGAATCACCTAATGTCTCAAATCATTGGTGATATCAATGCTGGAGTTTCAATAAGAAATGAATTGTCCAACTTCTGCTTCTATGCTCTCTTCATCAGTCAGCAAGAGCCAAAGAACTACCATGTTTCACTCAGAGACAATGGATGGGTTAAAGCAATACAGCTTGAGCTTCTTCAGTTCAAGAAACAGCAAGTATGGGAGCTTGTTCCTTTACCCCAAGGTAAGTATGCACCAAATGGGTATTTAGGAATAAAACAGATGAAAAGGGCCAAATAGTTAAGAACAAGGCCAGGCTAGTTGTTCAGGGGTTTGCACAAGAGTAAGGCATCGATTATGATGAAACCTTTGCCCCTGTGGCCAGACTGGAGGCAATCAGATTGTTCTTAGCTTATGCTGCCTTTCACAGTCTTAAGGTTTATCAAATGGATGTCAAAAGTGCCTTCTTATATGGTAAAATAAAGGAGGAAGTTTATGTGTGTCAACTACCAGGCTTTGAGGACAATAAACATCCTGACTGGGTGTATAAGCTTGATAAGGCTCTTTATGGGCTGAAACAAGCTCCTAGAGCCTGGTATGAGACACTATCAACTTTTCTTCTAGAAAATAAGTTCACTAGAGGCACTATTGATAAAACCTTATTCATCAAGACTGTGGGACAGCATAAGCTCCTTGTTCAAATTTATGTAGATGACATCATTTTTGCATCCTCTGATCCAAAGTTGTGTGATGAATTCACAAAGCTCATGAAGCAAAAGTTTGAAATGAGTGCTATGGGAGAATTACAGTTCTTTCTAGGTTTGCAAATCAAACAAAGGGCTGATGGTATCTTTATTCATCAGTCCAAATACACCAAAGAGTTATTGAATAAGTTTGATTTGTGAAACTATAAGCCCTGTTCTACTCCCATGAGCAGCATCACACAACTGGATATAGACCAGAAAGGTAAAGCGGTTGATGAGACCCTTTACAGATGTATGATTGGGTCCTAGATGTACCTTACAGCTTCTAGACCAGACATCATGTTTGCAACATGTGCATGTGCTAGATTTCAGGCTGCACTTAAAGAATCCCATTTGATTGAAGTCAAAAGCATCTTTAGATATCTGCAAGGTACCCAATCACTAGGTCTGTGGTATTCAATTGGGCATTCTTACAAATTAGTTGCTTTCTCTGATAGTGACTATGCAGGATGCAAAGTCACCAGAAAATCCACTTCTGGTGGTTGCCAATTCCTAGGCAATTGTTTAGTTTCTTGGCAGAGTAAGAAACAAACATCAATTGCTACATCCACTACTGAAGCTGAGTACATTGCTGCTGCAAGTTGTACATCTCAGGTACCCTGGCTTCAGAACCAACTCTTGGATTATGGCATTACAGAGAGTAAGACTCCATTACTAATGGATAGTGCCTCAGCTCTTTGTATTGTTAAAAATCCAGTCCAGCACTCTAGGACCAAACATATAGAGATCAGACATCATTTTATAAGAGATTGCTATGAAAAAGGTCTGATTGATCCAAAGTTTGTGCCTAGTGGTGATGAGCTTGCAGACATTTTTACTAAGCCTTTAGATAGTGCCACATTCCAAAATTTGGTACTAAGGCTTGGTATGCTGTAGCTAGAATAATTTGACCAATATTGATGTTCTCAGTTCACAAGTACTGATGAGCATTAGTATGCAAAGGTCAAATATAAGTACTGATGAGTAATTTAGTCTTCAGCATTTTCAAAACTACTGAAGACTAAAATGCTTCAAAGTACTGAAGTACATTATTTGTTGAAAACAGCTGATGTAGTTACAACTACTGATGTGGTTATAACTACTGATGTATAATTTTCAAACAAATAAGTACTGAAGAACAAATTTTGTTCACAAGTACTGATGTGTAATCTTACACAAGTACTGAAGACAAAATTTGTTCACCAGCTCTGAAGAATATTTCATCAGCACTTATGAACGTCTGATCACAATAGCTGAGGAATAAAATATTCACAAGAGCTGAAGGGCCAATGAAACATCTGAAAGTCAGCCAAAGAGCTGATGAGTAAATGTGGAGGTCAGATTGAAATAACTGAATTGACGGAAACAGCTGATGAGTAACTTTACTCTTCAGCTAATACCAACATCTGCTGTTTCATCTCCAAACAACTGAAGGACAAAACCATGTCTTCAGTAGTTTCACAACTACTAATGATTAACACCAAGTCCTCAGTTGTTTACCACAACTGAAGCAAAACCATGTCTTCAATAGTTCACAACTACTGATGTCAGTAGTTAACAACTACTGAAGACTAACACCAAGTCTTCAGTTGTTACAACGTCTGAAGATAAAAAACATGTCTTCAGTAGTTTATAACTACTGAAGACTAACAACAAGTTTTCAGCCGTTTACAACATCTGAAGGACAAAACCAAGGTCTCAGTAGTTTCAACTACTGAAGACTAACACCAAGTCCTCAGATGTTACAACTCCTGAAGGTTAAAACCACGTCATCAGTAGTTTCAACAACTGATGGCTAACACCACAACCTTCAGTAGTTTTCTTTTAGCCTATAAATACCCAACCAAACCTTCAGAGCTTTTCATTCTCACTTGACCTAACTTTCAAAAACCTCTGAACTTCCCATACACCATTAATGGCGACCATGCAACTCAAGCCTCGACACAACTGTGTCGCATACCTTACTAAATCGCCCTTCTGGTCAAAATTTCACAATGCCATTGATCTAATGACGGACTCACCATACCAAATGGCAATTCTCTTAAATCCAATCATTCATGCCGACTCCCTATCAGAGTTCTGGACGAACATCACCGTTCAAACTGGAGAGAACGACGGCGAGGTCTCTCTTCAGTCGTCCGTGAACAACCACCCAGTGGTCATCACTCCAGCTATTATCCGACAAACCCTAAAACTGGAGGATGCCATCTTCCCAACTGCTTACCCCAAAGGCGCCCTTGATCTCTCTTTCACTGCTCATGATTATCAGGGTGACCTCTCTGCCTCCACCTTGCTGAAGAAACATTTCCCTGATCCTCAACGACTCATCTTCCATATGGTGAATGTTTGTCTGGCCCCAAAAACATCCTCATGGGACCAGATGTCCACAAGGTGGAAATAGGTATTGTACTCTATCTTTGAGAAACAATCTTTAAACTTAACTAAAATAATATTTTTGGAACTCAAAGACATGGCCTCAAAACCTTTTGCTAACCGTTAGATTTTATATCCACGGTTTATTATGGCCATGATAGAGAGCCAGCTTAATGCTGAGGGACTTGTTGGCACTGGGATCCCTGTCATGGCTGTTTTAGCTGAGGTATATTCCAGGCACAACACCGACCAGACACTCAAACAGGCTGCCAAGCTGCAAAAACCCACGCAGCTGAAACCCACAGCCTCCACCTCCAGTCTAAAGTCCCCACTAAGCCCAAAACCAAAAAGAAACCCACAAAGGCTACTCAGGGAGATGAGTCCCCTGAGGATGCCTGTGACAATCCGGAAATTTTGAGTTAGATTGTAACATCTCGAACTTGTATTAATTAAAAGTTAATTTTTATAAACGATTAAGTTTAAATACGTGGATGTTAAATTCAACAATTATAGTAATAATAACATTAATAATAAAATAATAACAATAACAACAATAATAATATAATAATAATAATAATAATAATAATAATAATAATAATAATAATAATAAGATTTATTATTTAAAAACCTAACCCAAAAAGTTTTGGGTTAAAAATGTTAATCTTTAAACTTGTTTTAAAATCTTTGGACATAAAATAATACACCAGGTAAACCTCAGGGACTAGATGTGTAATTTTATTAAAAAGCCAAACCACCCGCCCGATTTCCCCGACCACCGCCGGCCACACTCCGGTGGCACTTCCGGCGACCCCCAAAACGCCAAATTTACACGGTTTTTGATCAAACAAAAGCTCCCGACACCTTTGCGTGAATGCCTCGAACTCGTGGCCACTGGAATTTGAATAATTGAATCGGTTTAATGGGATTCCCACTTCGACCGAAAGTTCGGCCGACACCCACCATAATCACGCACTGAACAATAAATAATACTCGAATTGATTGCGCACTAATAGTCATTTGATTGTTTATAAACTACCGATGAGTATAATTTCACTGAAACACAACAAATCACACCCATCGATCACCATCGTCTTCCTCGACCTGCAACTCATTCGATTTCCACCTTCTGAGTTCTATTTCACAAGACCAACAGAGGGCTTTTGATCATTAGTATCATTGGAAACTTCCTGCTTAATTAATTTGATTATCATCAGTGTTTGATCGTTGTTTGGATTCCACATTGGTCGCGACCTGTTCTTTGATTGTTCTTGACATTCGAATAACGAAACATGTAATTAAGAACACCATTATACTCGTTTCATCATGGGAATAAAAGCCCCATGAATTTAATTGTAAACAGGAACGAATCATGGATCAATTTGATCGATCCATGAATCTAGGGTTCATCGATTTGGGGGGGTTGGATTGGGACTGTTTAAAAGAAGTTGTAAACCAGGAATACCGCGGCTGTAAGCCTTGGTTTACTGGTTTGGGTGTGGGGGTGTGGGAGTGTGGACAGCAGGTCACGGGTTCGAACCCGACCCCCAACATTTATTTTTTAAAGCCTTTTTGAGCTTTTAAAAAATACAGAAAAATTACTAAAAATTATAAAAACAGTTTTTTATAAACTTTGTTAATTTTATAAGTTATTTAATTATCTTCTTGAAAATTATTTCATTAAAAACCTTATTATTTATTTATTTATAAAATTATTATAAATGTTATAAATAGTTATTTTTATTAAAATGGATTTTAAATAATAATTTAAATCACCAAATTATTAATGGACATGATATTGCTAATTATGAATTAATCAGATAATACAAATTAGATTTTATAAATTTAAATATTTATAAATCTTACAAAATTAAATATAAATTTACATATTTAAATAACGTCTAAGATTTATTTGGAACATAATGATATGTTACAAATCATTATTAAATTAATCAAATTTTATGAAATATAAATCTTTAGTCATTAAAGAATTAACAAAGATAATTAAATGATTTAATTATATGTTTATAACAAATCCCAGAAAAGCAAACCCTAGATCAATTGAACATCAGGTTCAAGATCTAACTTATTTAGGTTATGGATTTGTATCTATTTGTTTATGTGAATTATAATTCCTTAGGAGGAATTTACTAGCTTGTCAACACCACACAAGAACTGAGGTGAGTTCATACTTAACTGTTCCCCTTTTTAATCATTTAAATATTTTGGGGATGGATACATGTTGTAATTAAAATTACTAATTATTTTTGTGTATTATGTTAAATAATAATTGAATCACATTTATGATTACATATGGTTACTATGAAAATCCTTCTCTGTATACTGGACTATAAACAAGCAAGGATCTTTTGGATAGTTCTATCGGGGAGTGACTTACCCCCACAAAGGTTTGGACATGTGGTCCTTACCAAGATGCACAAAGATCTTGAGTGTCATTCGGGATGACGGTTCTATGTTGAGAAGGCAGATGTGCACTATATAAAGTTTGCCATTATAGATCCACTTACAACCCATATGAGGATAAATGTAAAGGAGGATTTGCTCCCTCTGATTTGAAATTATTATGATAATATAATATACACATGAAAAGGATATTAAACTATGATACATGGGCAAATCCTATGTGAAGGATTTGTTGGCTTGTACTTAGTGGGTATGTGGGATAGCGGGTTCACCTTATTAAAAAGGGTTCCGACAGGCTATTCATGTACCGGTGAGTAATTTAAACTCACACTTTTACAGTAAATCCTACTTGATGATAAATGATGATTTATCAATGTGTTTTACTTACCTATGAACTCACCAACCCTGTGTTGACACTTGATTTACATGTATTCTCAGGTATCTACTAGGAGCTTATGGACATGCACGTAGGATCATATAAGAGCTCAAGATACACATTGCTTATCACCTGAGATATGATTAGACGTGTAATTAAGAAACAATCTATATTTATTTCCGCTACACATAATATTACTCTGAACATTAATTTAATTATTATCTAAAATCCATCATATAGATAATTGCATCTCATGTGTAACTACTATGTTCGATCCTGTTTGCTCACCCCTCCGTGATAAATTCCAGAATCGGAATTTGAGGGTGTGACAATGCCCCTGCAACACAAACGCAGGAAGTGACTGCTGGCCAGATTCTCCCAGCAGTCACCACGACTCCACCTACCACAACCGCACAGGTATCCTCTCTATAGGAGCCTGATGCAACCATTTTAGGGGCTGCCACAAATCTGGGATCTTTCTCAATTTAGGAGATTGCCATTGAAGAGCACATTCCTCCCCATGTGCACACTTCTTCGAGCCCATCTCCCACTGAAACCACCCCTCAAAGCCCTACCCCTATAATTGCTAAAGTGTTGACCCATCTCAACACTCCACCCTCTCCCCAGAAATCAATCTCAACTGGGGAATCTCCATCCGAAGAGAGGGTGGACACAAGTGTTGGTGGGAGCCCATAACACAGAGAATCACATGTCTTATCTCCCAGTGTGGCTAGGGAGATAGGACATTTTGGTGAGGCTGCCACTTCCCCTGCATCAGCATATGAGTAGGAAGAAGCTGGTAACATCAATAAGACCTCACCAGAGGCAACTGCCGATTATGGATCCAATCCGGAGGCTGGAAGTCCCCAGAACCAAGACAAAGGGGCACATGCAACTACTGAGCCACACTCAGTGTATGTACATCCTGACACAGTCAGGAGGTAAGGTGATTTAGTGCAAACTGATGATGACCTGTGCTTCTTCTACGATATAGTTGCACAAAACACCATCCTAGAGGATGAGGTAAGCAGACTCAAAGAGTTGCTTGCCAAAATGTCTCAGGATGCAAGTCCATCTGCCACCATACACCCACAGATGGCACCTTCACCTGAAGGTCTCACAAATACTCAACCACTCCCAAAAACTCAGCCACCTGCCCCTGCTTCTGGCACTAGTTCTCAGGAACAGAACCCTCCTGAGCAACTAGTTGCTATCTTTTGACAATCCCTGCCTCTCATCATACCATTAATCATAGACATTGTGATGAAAACCCTTGATGAGAGGCTTCCCACACAAATACAACCATTGGTGGAGGCTGCTATGGCCAAATCACTTGCTGATTGTCAAACCCTAACCAATGCATCCAAAAAGGGGGAGACATCAGTGCAAGCAAAGAGGAAGAGGGTAGAGGAGGAGCAAGAAGTGGGGAAAGAAGGGGAAAATGAGAGGGATATGGTGGAGGAGATTGTGAAGGTGAAAGAGAAGGAGAAGGAGAGGGAGGAGAGAGCTGAACAGAGTAAAGTGACTGAAATCCAAAAGGATGTTCATGTCACTTACAAAAGGAAGAAGGGAGAGAAGGAGGGAGAGAAGGTGGATACTGATCTAGCAGTCCTGGTCAAGGAGGTTGATGCTGAGCATAGTCGATCAATGGACTCTATCATTGATCAGCTGTTCAGGCAAGGCTTTGACATGGACACTGCCATGCTAGATCAGGAAATTAGGAAGATGGAGATGAGAGAAATTGAATACCGATGGACCACTTATAGCCAAGAGGAGAGAAAGAGACTTGAGGCTATAACTAGGTTCATTTTGAAGTATCTGGGGAGACCAGTCCTTGATGTGAGATCATGGACCAGGGACAAAATCTTGGCTATAGCCACCAAGATCTGTTCGGCTGGTTAATTTACCAAGGGACTGGTAATAGAAGCCCTATCAGAAGCCGGTGCTGGGAACAGGACCTTGCTAGCCAAACAAATTAAACCTTCCCTCATATCCAGATTACTAGCAAAGCCTGCCAACATTCCCACACCAACACCATCCCAAACACAACCCACAAAACCAACCCCCTCACCATCAAAACCCATTGCTGATGATACACCCTTGCAGAAGAAGAGAAGGGTGTTGAGGCTACAAGAAGAAGAAGTAGAGGAGGATGAGGAAGATAGGCTGCCTCTTTCTGCAGTCATATCCTTACCGCGAGACATACCTAAACCCATCACTCGCACCTCATAGATGGAAGCTGTGAGGGTTAAGATAGAAGAAGAAGAGCAGCAGAAACGTCATGATGAGGAGATGCTGAAAAGTATAGACAAAGCTTATGCTGCTTCTTCTTCTATAGTCAACATGAGGAAGGAAGCTCTGAGACTCTACACTCTAATGCAAACCTTCTAATATGATAGAGATAGAGTGAGAACTTGGCCTGATCCTAGGGTGGCTCATAAGATTATTAAGAAAGACATTCCTATGAGATACAAGAGCCAAGTAAAGAAGATCGTAGATGAAGTGATCTCAGTGGCTCTTGTAATAACACCCTGGGAGATTGTAGAGGAGTTCGAGAAAGCCTATAGGACTAAGCAGCCACCCCAAACGATGTTGGAGAATAGGGTGGTTAAGAATGGCTTAGTCTATAAGAGGCTTGAGAACTTCCGAAAGGATGAGCTCAACCTGTTACTAGAAGGCAAACATCCTGATGAATTCGCCTATAGACAGGTTACAACAGTTGAGCTCAAGAATGGCAAACGGGCCAAGTTTGTCTCAGAGCTGTACGACCATGAAGGATTATTCGAAGGTGAGGTTGAGGACCTATCCAAAGAAGAACAAATGACATTCCTTGAAGCCTACACCAGAGAATCCTACAGAACAGCCCTGTGTCCAGTTCCCCAAGACAGGGCTCCCATCCATACTAAGCCAATCAAATCTCAGAGACCACTTCCCAGGCCAGTGCTTATTTGGGTCAACTTCTAATCTGATCCAAAAGGAAATAGACCAACATTTCTGCCAACAATATGTTGGGTTTGTTGGACCTAAACAATGTTGTTTAACCATTTTAAACTTGAAAACGCAGCGGATTAACATCAAACAAATAACATTTGAAATCTGAAAAATTTGTTCATTGCATGTCTATAACAAACCCAAGAATACAAGGATCTTATATATGTGTTTGAACTAGTTATGACAAATATATATATCAACTCAAACAAGTGATACATACTACCTTCCAAAGCTGCTGAAAATCGAGTTGTAGATGAAAAATGATGTTCTTGAGCAGCCAAAACATCAAGAGTAGATGTCCTCAAGTGCTCATACCCACAAGCCCTTTTAGCAACACCCATTTGCTAGGATTTGTACACAAAAATCGTCCAAGAACAAGCTGAAATCACATTCCAGCCATGAACTTTCATGAGGCTGCTGGAACCTTTTTGTTTCAGCAATGAAAACCCTCTTGTTGATGAAGAACACACACCTTGGTTGTCGATTTTTGCATGTGAGAAAAAGTAGATGAAGTGTGTGTGTGTTCTATGGTGTATTTCTTCCAAGAACACAAAGAAAAAAAGAAGGAGAGCTGCCCAAGGGGGGGGGGGCGGCCGATCCTTTGATATTCTTAGGGTTTTCCCCCCTAAAAACCTTTTTAGTTTTTAACAATGTTTTATATTAAATACATAATTAACCATTTAATTATATATATAATATGCACACACACTTTTATTATTTGATGTTGCTTAACTAATTTAAACAACATAACAAATAATGTCAATGAACAAAATATCCTCATAGTTTGTTCTTTCTCACATATATATTTTATTTAGAAACCCTTTTCTAAATTGGTGTAATTATTTAATTGCATGATCATATCATCAATTAAATATTAGTTGGTGTTTGCTAAGCTTGTTATTGGGTATGACCCGACTTGGATCACTACGTACTAACCACATCAATGTTCTATGTGTCTTGGGCATACAGAATCCAACAATCTCCCACTTGCACAAGATACATAGAAGATTGATGCAAGCAGTAAATACCGCCTAACAACGGTTTACTACCCTTAATACGCATGACTTAGAAGCCATTCAATAACATCATCCCCTTCAAGTATCCAACTTGAAATGATTTAGGTGAATCAATCATTTATCCTTTTGTTACAGATGTCATGTTAAATCCAAGGACACAGAATGATCATTCCTTGTTGATTTAACTTAATCAGGCCTTAGACATCGTACTCTCAACGAATAAGAGGAACAAATCCCATCTTGACTACATACGTTTCTCACAATCACCTTATGTCATACCTGAACATAGCCTTATGTACTAACAATTATTTCATATTAGTGAAGAACTAGCTCAAGGTATAACACTTGGTGAATATCAAAACCCAATATGTATCTCAGGTCGGAGGATACCAAATGATATTCGCCTTTACTCAAATTTACTTATGATCAATCAATAAGATTCCATGTAGTAAGATTTGAGATGCGGGTCAGTCCAATATTCGTATCCCACGAACATCTATGAACCTTGGCAGCAACCAATTGCTCTATATTCATGCCTTATGAATATCCACCAATCCAAGTTCATAATAGTCTTACATTCATATTTGTTCCCACAAATATGACCGACTACGGACATTTGGAATAACAAAATTATTCATGGATGTAAACATGCTAAAAGGAACATCACTTAAAATATCGTAAATACATAGATAAGTTAAGTATTGCAGTTGTTCCATATTAATAATATTAATACTAAACAGATCAATTCCAATCACTAGAATATCGAAGTCCTAAGGCACAAGTATGACTTTCATGCTTTGCCCTTTCAAGGAGCTTCGTGAGTGGATCCGCAATGTTTTGATCAAAGTGAACTTTGCGAATACATATCCTTTCCTTTTCAACTTCATCCCATATGTAGTTGAATTTCCGCTCATTGTACCTAATCTTTTGATGTGCACGGGGTTCCTTGATTTGAACAATCGCACCCTCGTCATCATAAAAGATTTCTAAGGGGTCTTGAATGGTAGAGACCATCCTTAGATTGGTGATAAACCTTTTATCCATTTAGCTTCCCAAGCTGCTAATGAGGCGGCTATGTATTCGTATTCTGTAGTGAATAATGCTACCCTATTCATAATGGAGACATACCCCGATTGTGATCGAGGATCATCTCGATCAGTTTCGAAACTAGCATCCGTGTAACCCTTTACAACTAGTTCCTCTTCATCAGATCCATATATTAGAAACATATCCTTAGTCCTCCTAAGGTATTCTAATATACTTACAACAACCATCCAATGGGTGTTAATTGGATTCTGCTGATATCTACTTGTCATGCTTAACGCGCATGACACGTCCAGCCTAGTGCATATAATCGCATACATGATGGATCCTATAGCAGACGCATATGGGATGTCCTTCATACGATGTTGCTCATCCTTTGAGCTTGGACATTGAGATGCACTCAATATTGTCCCTCTTTGAATAGGTACTATACCTTTCTTAGAGTTATCCATCTTGAACCTTTTCAAGATTTTATCAATGTATGCACTTTGGTTTAACCCTATCAACCGCCTCGATCTATCCCTATAGATCTTTATTTCCCAAATATAGACGGCTTCACGGAGATCCCTTTTGGAAAAACAATTTCCAAGTGTAGTATGTCATCAACATACAATACTAAGAACGTAATTACACTCCCACTAGCCCCTTGATACACACAATCCTCGTTAGCGTTTCTTGATGAAACCCAATTTCTTGATCTTTTCATCAAAACGTTGATTCCAATTTCTCGATGCTTGTCTCAATCCATAGACTGATATCTTTAACTTGCATACTTTATCAGGATGACTTTAGCATTGCCATTGGCGAGAAGGTTTCATCATAATCAACCCTTTGACTTAGAGTGAAACCTTTTGCTACAAGTCTTGCCTTGTAAGTATCCAAGTTTCCATGCATATCAGTTTTCTTCTTGAAAACCCACTTGCATCCAACCGGTTTGGAGTTAAGTGAAGAGTCAACCAATTCCCAAAGTTGGTTGTCATATATGGATTGCATCTTTACGTTCATGGCTCCTAGCCACATGTCACAATCCGAATTGGACATTGCTTCAAGGTATGTAGTTGGCTCTTCGGAGTCAACAACGTAGCATCCATCTATGAAAAATCCACATTTTTCATGTGGAATGCTAACTTTACCAGATCTTCGAACGTTTTGTGTGTATTGATCAACCTCTTGATCATGATCAACAACCTCTTGTTGATTGCTAGTGTCAACCAAACGTGTATCGGCTTGTGGATCTTGATCCTCATCATATTCCACTATTCTATGCGTCATTCCTTCCATAAGGAACTTGGCTTCCAAGAACTCTGCCTTTTGAGCAATGAATACCTTTTGCTCTGTTGGATCAAAGAAGTGGTATCCTATACAGTCCTTTTGGATATCCAACAAATATACACTTAGTGAATCGACTTTCAGTTGGTTTGGGTGTCAAGCTTAACATAAGCTTCATAACCCATAATTTTAAATATGATAGCGATGGAACTATTCCATTTCATATTTCAAAAGGCGTCGAATCCACTTTCTTGGTTTGGACCATATTCAAAATATGAGCCGCGGAGAGTAGTGCGAAACCCCAAAATTATAGAGGTAGTGAGCTTATAGTCATCATAGGTCGAACCATATCCAATAGGGTTCGATCTCCTTTCAGACACACCATTATGTTATGGTGTTCTGTGAGGAGTAAGTTGTGAGACAATCTTACAACTTCCTAGATGATACCTAAAAGTCTCACTTAGGTATTCACCTTCTCTATCTAAACGGAGAACTTTGGTAGTTCTTTCGAGTTGATCTCCTACTTCATTTTTTTTGAAGTTTTTGAACATTTCAAATTCTTCATGCTTATGTGCCATCAAGTACACATAACCATAGCGACTATAATCATCGGTTAAGGTAATGAAGTAAGTTTCATCATACCTTGTCATTGTCTTAAAAGGACCACATACATCCAAATGTATGACTCCTAATAAGTCTTTTGCCCTTTCATTAGTACCACTAAAGGGCGTCTCGGTCATTTTGCCTTGTAAACAGGATTCACACTTATCAAATGAACAATTTTCATTTGTTTTCAAAAGACCATTCTTTTAAAGTGTTTAAATCCGATTCTTGTTTATATAGCCAAGATGACAATGACAAGAACAAGAGTCACTTAAACCGTTTTAAGTCTCTTGGTGCATGATAGGTATAATGTGTTATTATAGGATGAATCATTATGAACCAATTCATCAACATCATTAGAAGGCATAGCCTTGAAATAATGTACATCATCCATATAAATATAAATACCATCATTTACTAACTTTAAATCATAACCATATCATTTTAAAAGGGAAACATAACTCATGTTCCTAGTCAAACTAGGAGCATATAAAATGTTTTGAAGAACAACTTCCAAACCTTTTGGATTTTTCAAAACATAGTCTCCTTTCTTAAAGTGCTTATTTCTTTTGAACCCTTGCAACAGATTGCAAAAGTGAGTTCCACATGCGGTATCCAATTACCCATGTGCCATGAGGAAATAACATTTAAGTCAATGTGGATTATGAAAGTTGTGCTTTGAGGTTTGCCCGGCATCCCTCTTATTTCTCAACTCATTGAGATAGGTTGGACGATTCCATTTCAAATGACCTATCTCTCCATACTCAAAGCATGGATCGTTTTCCGTTACCTTAGGCTTCATAAGCTTAGGTTTTAGAGGTTCCGCTTTGATCTTCCCTTCCCCTTTGCCTTTGATGTGCCTTTCTCCTTTGGCAACATTTGCCTTGGGATCAGGAATGGCCTTTCCAATGCCTACCTTATTGATCTAGAGAATAGATAGAACCTTTCTACCCATCCCTGCCTTAGCTGTGATGAGCATTGCGTGTAACTCACCAATGCTCTTGTCCTATCCATTCATATCGTAATGAATGTCTCAAACATTTAGTTAGGCCATTAAGGATCAAATCCTTGGCCAACTCCTTTGAGACAGGACAGCTAAGCTTCTCGAGGCGGCCTCAGCATCGTCGGGGTCGGGTTGGTTAGGAATAGGATCGTCAAGGACATTTGCCTTTGCTCTTGCTTGAGAACAATTCTCAAGTTTCGAGACCAGTCCATAAGGTTATTATGGTTGAGACGATCCCTCTTTAAAATAGTTCTCAGTGATAGGGTATGGACGGTCGGGGTGGTAGCATTATTGTTTGCGGTCATTCTACAAATTTTACAAAGTTCTTTTTACTATTTCTGAAAAATTATATTTTAATTATTAATACCCTTTATGTCTCATAGACAATTAATAATTAAAATCTAGAATCCAACGTTACATTCAAATAATGGTTAGGTGACCTTTATCCCATTATTCAAATTAACAAGGTAGTCAACATTTGACAATTGCAACCCTTTGCAACTTCTAGCGGTATGGGATCGACTTTATACATCATATGCAAAGTCGGCATGTTAATCCCATCAACACCATTTGGAAACCATATTTTAGGTGATCCATTCAACATGGTTTGCAAATAAAGTTACCCTACTTGCACACACATGTGAGCTTACCAACACAAGTGGTTAGGTGACCTTTATCCCACCAATGTGGTATTCCCACCTTAAGTCATAAGTTCCCTCAAAATGGTTAGGTGACCTTTATCCCATTAAGAGTTTCCAAATGACTTAAGTGTTGTGCAAAAGGACGGTGTTAAACTTGTTTGAAAAGGGATTTTTAGTTTTCATTGATTCTAGTTTGAAAACCCTATTTACCTTGTATTTGCATGCTTTCAAATGCAAGGTATCCTATGGTTCACTTTTAATAAAACCTCTTTTATTAAATCATTAATCCTTTTAATAACCTTTTATTAGTCACTTAATGATTAGGAACCATAAATTTCAGCTTGTTAAGTTTGTTAATTAGTTTGTTATGCACATCCAAATGTCAAATAACAATCATACAACAAACAACCAAACAAGCACAATCATACAAACATATGTGCATAACTATAGCCACTAAGTTGACTACACTTGTTTGCCATCACAAGTGTTGTCATAAGGTCTTTCCTAAGGGTTGAATCACAACACAAATGATGAGGTCTCCAAAGACTCCCACTTGAACTTGCATCCAAATGCTTCAAGTCCATCCTTTGTGTCTTCCTTTTGTGCTTCCTTCCCGAGCATCTTCTTTTACAAAATATATGTCCTAATACATATTTTCTAGTAAAAGAAAAAATACTCCTAATCTATTTATTACATTGCCAAATGAATAAACAAATTACAACCAAAATAGAAACACCAAAAGGAATTATTACAACCCAAATGGAAATAATACAACCAACATGACAATTCCACAATCAACCAAATCCAAAACATACATGGTCAAGGCTATGTTATGCACTAAAACATGTATCCATATACATCATTTCATCAACTAAATTGACCCCATTTGACCCTAAATTTTCAGCCAACACAAACTAAGAATTTAGGGTCTTTTGTCCAAACAAAACCAATCAACCAAATTGATATCTTTCCTTTCAAGATCCAATCATAAGCATGCATGATTACAACCTTGAAAGGTTGGGATATCATCAAATCATCACAAAACAGCCCTAATAAGGTTGTTAAAGCCTCATAAAACCAATTTTACAAGAACACATGAAACTAGTCATCCACATATCCGGCTCTAGATGCCATTGTTGGGTGTGTTGGACCTAAAAAATGTTGTTTAACCATTTTAAACTTGAAAACGCAGCGGATTAACATCAAACAAATATCATTTGAAATCTGAAAAATTTGTTCATTGCATGTCTATAACAAACCCAAGAATACAAGGATCTTATATATGTGTTTGAACTAGTTATGACAAATATATATATCAACTCAAACAAGTGATACATACTACCTTCCAAAGCTGCTGAAAATCGAGTTGTAGATGAAAAATGATGTTCTTGAGCAGCCAAAACATCAAGAGTAGATGTCCTCAAGTGCTCATACCCACAAGCCCTTTTAGCAACACCCATTTGCTAGGATTTGTACACAAAAATCGTCCAAGAACAAGCTGAAATCACATTCCAGCCGTGAACTTTCATGAGGCTGCTGGAACCTTTTTGTTTCAGCAATGAAAACCCTCTTGTTGATGAAGAACACACACCTTGGTTGTCGATTTTTGCATGTGAGAAAAAGTAGATGAAGTGTGTGTGTGTTCTATGGTGTATTTCTTCCAAGAACACAAAGAAAAAAAGAAGGAGAGCTGCCCAAGGGGGGGGGCCGATCCTTTGATATTCTTAGGGTTTTCCCCCCTAAAAACCTTTTTAGTTTTTAACAATGTTTTATATTAAATACATAATTAACCATTTAATTATATATATAATATGCACACACACTTTTATTATTTGATGTTGCTTAACTAATTTAAACAACATAACAAATAATGTCAATGAACAAAATATCCTCATAGTTTGTTCTTTCTCACATATATTTTATTTAGAAACCCTTTTCTAAATTGGTGTAATTATTTAATTGCATGATCATATCATCAATTAAATATTAGTTGGTGTTTGCTAAGCTTGTTATTGGGTATGACCCGACTTGGATCACTACGTACTAACCACATCAATGTTCTATGTGTCTTGGGCATACAGAATCCAACACAATAAGTGGGACAATAAATCACTTAGAGGTTTTGGCTGCATTGGTTCAGGGGGAGTTTGTTGGACCAAAAGAACCAATGAGCTAAGATTAGGAAAACCTCTAAGTCCCACATGACATCACAACGACTGCTGAAGGCTTCATCAGCAGTTTGACAAAGACTGAAGATTCAACAGCTGAAGATCAAAGATCTGAAGAACAACAGCTGAAGATCCCAAGTACTGAAGACAAGTACCGAAGTCTGAAGTACTGAAGAATACAAGTACTGAAGACTTCAAGTACTGAAGACAAGTGCTGAAGATCAAAAGCTGAAGAACTGAAGAACTGAAGATCAACAACTGATGCACAAAGTCTGAAGACAAAGACTGAAGACATCAGCTGATGACAACTACTGAAGTCATCAGCTGATGAAAAGTCTGAAGCTCAAAGACTGAAGACCAAGTCCTGAAGCTTCAGAGTTTGTCACAACAGCTGAAGAAGTCTTCTTCAGTTGTTGTGATGGTTTTACTTTTTAGTATTTGTAATTTTTCCTTTTCAGTAGTTTGTACAATAGTTAAAGAGTTTGTTCTTCAGCTGTTATAGTTCAGTAGTTGTAAACGACTGAAGAGTTTGTTCTTCAGTCGTTGTAGTACTTTCAGTAGTTTCTTTTCTTCAGTAGTTTGTAATAAGTTAGAACACTTAGTATTTTGTAAGAAGATGTCAGCTGTTTGACATCTTCAGTAGTTTAGTGTTCTTTCAGTAGTTTGTTAAATAACCGTTTGATGTCACTATCAAGTGACATCAGCTTTCGTCATTCTTCCTATAAAAGGAAGATGACCTAATTGTATCCGTGCCGAAACGTGTGAGTAATAGAAAATACCTTTTTGGCAGAATTTTCTCTCTCTATATATTTGTACTGTTACGTGCAAAATCATATGTGTTCTTGCTGTAATTGCTAATTCTCGTGCTAAATCCGCTGTGAATACAACCTAATTGATCAAACTAGAGGCTGAGATCCTGTCATTTTGACAAGAGCAAGTTGAGGTGTCACAAATGCCATAGGCTTGGACACTTTGCTAGAGAGTGTAGATTATCTGGATCTAACTCATCAGCACCCTTTGTGACTTTCCCAAGCAATAGCTCACAGAACAAAGGGCAACATTCTACCAGTTCTGGTCATCCATCACAAGCTCAGTCATCACCTGCATATTTTGTCCCTCAAGGTCATATGCCATATCCTTACCCCTGCTTCTACATGCCACAGACCAGTCAAGTTCAAGCACCCATTGCTCAACAACCCCATGCTTTTCCTGAGCCTCAACCATCCCAATCTCATCATTAATCTCAACCTCAACAACACAGCTTTTTCACCCCTGGAGTTGTTGACTGGAGCAGTTTACCAGATGATATGTCTGGTCATGAACAACTGTTTCCTGGTGCTGGTCAACATGGTGGTGACAATCCTTTTAGAAACCTTGCTCTCATGGCCCTGTAGTCTGCTGATAGCTCATCCTCCAATGCTTCCATATCATAGATATCAAAGGTATCCTCTGAGGCCAAGGCCAAGTTATGTTCTAAATCATGCATAGCCATATTTGTATCTATTAGAGAAGAAAATATAGCTTTAATTAACAAAAACCTTGAGCTAGAGCAAATAATTTCCAAAAGAAAAGTTGAATTTGAGTTTGTGCTTAATGATAAGAATGATGAGATTTGTAAACTTAAATGCCAAATCACTGATGATAAGGCTAGGGAAGAGGTAATTCTAGAGAAGTATAGAGACCTTAAAGAAACACTTGCAGCTACCCAGGTAGAGTGTGATCACTGGGTACAATCCTACAAGGGTTTTGAAATGCTTCTCAGCAAGCAGTCAGCTTCCAATGTGAAGTTTGGCATTGGTTATAATCACACTGCTCGTCCTACAGATTTTACTTTCAGAGCAGAAGTAGAATTTAATGGAGAAAGCAATAACCAATCCTTCTCATCATGTGATTTACTATCTGATATAACACCATCAGAGGTTGAAGTCAACATTAATTCCTCACAGAACCAATCAACTGATATTGATGGTTCAAATGCTTACACTCATATGATCAAAAAGTTGATCACTTCAGGTGTTATCTCTCAAAGTACTGAAAGTAATGAAGAGCAAGTTATAACACCTGAAGAACAAACCCAAACTACTACAAGTACTAAAGGGAAGAAAACTGCAAGTAGAAAGGGTGGGAAAACTATTGAAGAAGATATCAGGAAAGCAAGTACTACAAGGAAGAAAACTGCAAGTACTGATAGAAAACTGCTGAAGAACAAGTCTTCAGTAGTTTCATCTTCTTCAGTAGATGATCAACTAAAGATGAAAAAGCCATGTGAAATATGTAGCTTATTCAATCATCTTACTGATGATTGCTGGTATAAAAAGGGCTCCAAACCCAAACACAATAAGAACATTAAAAAGAAAATGGACAAAATGAAAACTGAGTTTGAGACCAAGTTTGTACCAGCAACATCAAAACCTGTAACCCCAAAGTCCAAAAAGAAATCCAAAAAGGAAGGGGTTAATCAGGTAACAGCTGAGGTTGCTCAAAGGAAGATGGTACAACATAGGAATCAATCAAACTTAAGTACTAATGTGTCTGATGAGCTGAAGGCTTTATCACAAAATCAGACACAACTAGTTATGATGGTTCAACATCTATTAGGGAGAGTCAACCAATTAGATGCTCCTGTGCTGAAACCACAGAAAAGGAAATCCAAGCCAAAGGAATCCTCTTCTACACCATCTCCACCACCTCAGACTGTCAATCATAACAACCAAGTTAGTAATAACTCTGTTGATGAGAACAGACCCAAAACGAAACAGGTTTGGGTCTCAAAAACTAACTAATTTGTTGTGATGAATGCAGGGTTCTTCAGCATGCTAAAGAAGCATCTGGTATGTAGACAGTGGAGGATCCATGCATATGACAGGGAGCAGCTCTCTTCTTCATGACTACTCTCAAGGAAAGAAGGGGTTTGTCTCTTTTGGCAATGATGCAAAAGGTTACATCATTAGCAAAGGCTTTGTTTCAAATGGTGAAATAAGGTTTGATGATGTTAACCATGTGGAGAATCTCAAGTAAAACCTCTTGAGTGTTAGTCAAATGTGTGATAAAGGCCATGTTGCACTTTTCACTAGCCAGAACTGCAGGATTCTGTCATCCAAAGTTCTAAGTTTGATTCACAAGGTGTTGGATGAACATACTCTCTAGAAGGCCAACAGGACAGGAGGAGTATATGCCTTAGATCTTTCCAGGAATATTGATCTGAAAGGCCATCCTTACCTATTCTACAAGGCTTCTCCTCATGAATCTGAGCTATGGCATAGAAGGCTTGGTCATGTGAATCTTAAAAACATGAACCAGCTGATTCACCATGGTTTAGTGAGAGGATTGCCTATGAAGGAGTTCAAATGTGCTGACAACTGTACTGCCTGCTTGAAAGGGAAGCAACACAAAGTGTCATTCCCTCCAATAGAAGAGCCAAAGTCCACTGCCTGCTTGCAGTTATTGCATATGGATCTTTTGGTACTGTCAGAGTGATGAGCATGGCAAAGAAGAAATACTGTATGGTAATTATGGATGATTACTCCAGATTTGTATGGACTTTCTTCTTACACTCCAAAGATGAAGCTGCACAAGCTATCATGAACTTTATGTTGTATGTTGAGAAACAATATTCCCTTCCAGTCAAGTGTGTGAGGAGTGACAATGGCACAGAATTTAGAAATCACACACTTGATGATTTCTACTTGTCAAAGGGAATCAAGAGGCAGTTCAGCATTCCAAGAACTTCTGAGCAAAATGGAGTGGTGGAGAGAAAGAATAGGACACTGGTTGAAGCTGCCAGGTCAATGTTGGCTGATTCAGGCTTGCCATTGACATTTTTGGCTAAAGCTATCAACACAGCTTGCTATGTGCAGAATAGAGTATTAGTAAATTAGAGGTTGATGAAGACTCCCTATGAAGTGCTACATCATTTGGCCCTTTTAATTTCATTCTTTAGAGCATTTGGGTGTCCCTGTTACATTCTCAACACAAAGAATCCACTCCAAAAGTTTGAATCCAAGGTGGATGTAGGGTATTTTGTAGGTTATTCATCTACTTGCAAGGCATACAGAGTTTTCAACTGCAAGACAAAGATGGTGGAAGAGACTTTGCATGTGAAGTTTAATGAATCTCCAAAGGACAAGATGCCATAAAACCCTATGGAGTTATTTGATTTGGACATACTGCAATATGTTCCTTATCAGTCTCCAGCTGTTGTTCCTGTAAATAGTTCTCCACCTGGTGGTACTGATGATGATATAGTCAGTACTCACCTTTTCAGGTTTAGTGACCATCTGCCTGAGTCATCTAAACCTGATGCTCCTGTAGCTTCAGCAACTCCATCCACAACAAATGCTGATGAGATTTCTGTATCCTCAACTTCATTTAAGTTGCCATCACCAACATGGTTTCAAGAATCTTCATCAACATCTGTTGCTACTGAAGGCCCTACAAACACTTGCACATATCTCATTGTATATCAAGAGCTGAAGGATCATCCAATGTCTCAAATCATTGGTGATATCAATGCTGGAGTTTCAACCAGAAGTCAATTATCCAATTTCTGCTTCTATGCTCTCTTCATCAGTCAGCAAGAGCTAAAGAACTACCATGTTGCATTAAGAGACAATGGATGGGTTGAAGCAATGCAGCTTGAGCTTCTTCAGTTCAAAAAGCAGTAAGTGTGGGAGCTTGTTCCTTTACCCCAAGGTAAGTGTGCAATAGGAACTAAATAGGTGTTTAGGAATAAAACAGATGAAAAATGCCAAATTGTTAAGAACAAGGCCAGACTGGTTGTACAGGGGTTTGCACAAGAAGAAGGTATTGATTATGATGAAACCTTTGCCCCTGTAGCCAGGCTGGAGGCAATTAGATTGTTTTTAGCTTATGCTGCTTCTCATAATCTTAAAGTTTTTTAAATGGTTGTCAAAAGTGCATTTTTATATGGTAAAATAAAAGAAGAGGTTTATGTGTGTCAACCACCAGGCTTTGAGGATAATAAACATACAGATTGGGTGTATAAGCTTGATAAGGCTCTATATGGGTTTAAACAAGCCCCTAGAGCCTGGTATGAAACATTGTCTAACTTTCTTCTTCAAAATAATTTCACTAGAGGCTCCATAGATAAAACTTTATTCATTAAGAAAGTAGGGCAACATAAGCTACTTGTTCAAATTTATATTGATGATATAATTTTTGCATCCTCTGATCCACAGTTGTGTGCTGAATTTACAAACTTAATGAAAAAAGAAGTTTGAAATGAGTGCCATGGGAGAATTACAGTTCTTTCTGGGTTTGCAAATCAAACAAAGGACTGACGGAATCTTCACTCATCAGTCCAAATATACAAAAGATGTTTTGAATAAGTTTGATTTACAAACTGTAAGCCCTGTTCTACTCCCATGAGCAGCACCACACAACTGGATGTTGATCAGAAAGGTAAAGCGGTTGATGAAACCCTTTACAGATGTATGATTGGGTCCTTGATGTACCTTACAGCTTCTAGACCAGACATTATGTTTGCAACATGTGTATGTGCCAGATTTCAGGCTGCACCTAAAGAATCCCATTTGATTGTAGTCAAAAGGATCTTTAGATACTTGCAGGGTACTCAATCTCTAGGACTTTGGTATTCTACTGGGCATTCTTACAAATTAGTTGCTTTCGCAGATAGTGACTATGCAGGGTGCAAAGTCACTAGAAAATCCACTTCTGGTGGATGCCAATTTCTAGGAAATTGTTTAGTTTCTTGGCAGAGTAAGAAACAAACTTCAATTGCTACATCAACTCCTGAAGCAGAGTACATTGCTTCTACAAGTTGTACATCCCAGGTACTCTAGCTTTAGAATCAATTGTTGGATTATGGCATTACAGAGACTAAGACACCATTACTCATGGAGAGTGCTTCAGGTCTTTGTATTGTTAAAAATCCAGTCCAACATTCTAGGACCAAACATATTGAGATCAGACATCATTTTATTAGGGATTGTTATGAAAAAGGTCTGATTGATCCAAAGTTTCTTCCTAGTGCTGATGAGCTTGCAGATATATTTACTAAGCCTTTAGACAGTGCAACTTTTCAAAATCTTTTACTGAGGCTTGGTATGCTGCAGTTAGAATAAATTGACTA
This sequence comes from Flaveria linearis, assembly GCA_024085815.1. Taxonomy (NCBI): domain Eukaryota; kingdom Viridiplantae; phylum Streptophyta; class Magnoliopsida; order Asterales; family Asteraceae; genus Flaveria; species Flaveria linearis. The sequence continues at coordinate 54,388,304 of CM044005.1, forward strand.
ATACTGATGCTCTCAGGTCACTAGTACTGATGAGCATTACTATACAAAAGTCAAAAATAAGTACTGATGAGTTATTTTGTCTTCAGTATTTTTCATATCTACTGATGTGTTATAACTACTGAAGACTAAAATGCTTCAAAGTACTGAAGTACATTATTTGTTGAAAAGAACCGATGAAGTTACAACTACTGATTTGGTTATAACTACTGATGTCTATTTTTAACAAATAAGTACTGAAGAACAAATCTTGTGCACAAGTACTGAAGTGTAATCTTACACAAGTATTGAAGACAACATTTATTCACAAGCTCTGAAGAATAATTTATTTTATCAGATCTTCTGAACATCTGTTCATAAGAGCTGAAGTACAAATATTCACAAGAGCTGATGACCAATGAAACGTTTGAAAAATTAGACAAAGTCTGATGAGTAAGTGTTGAGGTCAGAATGAAACAACTGAATTGACGATAACAGCTGATGAGTAACTTTACTCCTCAGCTGATTCAAACAACTGATGTTTCATTTCAAACCAACTGAAGGACAAAACCACGTCTTCAGTAGTTTATAACTACTGATGACTAACACCAAGTCCTCAGTTGTTTACAAAAACTGAAGGACAAAACCATGTCTTCAGTAGTTTATAACTACTGATGAATAACACCAAGTCCTCAGTTGTTTACAACCTCTAAAGGACAAAACCATGTCTTCAATAGTTTCAACTACTGATGACTAACACCAAGTCCTCAGACGTTTATGACAACTAAAGCCAAAACCACGTCTTTAGTAGTTTACAACTACTGATGACTAATACCACGTCTTCAGTTGTTTACAACCTCTGAAGGTTAAAACCATGTCATCAGTCGTTTAAAACAACTGATGACTAACACCAAAACCTTCAGTCGTTTTCTTTCAGCCGTTTCATACCCATATCCTATAAATACCTAACCCTAACTTCAGAGTTTTTCATTCTCTCATAAACCTAACATTCAAAAGCTCTGAAACCTCTCTCCTGACATTAATAGCGACCATGCAGCTCAAACCCAGACACAACTGTGTTGCCTACCTTACCAAATCACTATTTTGGACCAAGTTCGATAATGCCATTGATCACATGGTCGATTCCCAATACCAAACGGCCTTTCTCCTAAATCCGACCATCTATGCCGAAACATTACACCAGTTCTGGACGAACGTCACCCTTATTGGGGAGAATGACACCGAGGTCTCTCTTCAGTCGTTCGTCAATAACCAACAGGTAGTCATCACTCCTACAATTCTTCGCCAAACCCTAAAACTGAATGATGCCACCTTCCCCACTGGCTATCAAGAGGGCACCACTGATCTATCCTTTGCCCACCATGGATATCAGGGTGATCTACATGCTTCTACCATCCTCAAGAAGCATTTCCATGACGCGGAACGCCTTATTTTTCACATGGTGAACGTCTGCTTAGCCCCTAAGGCTTCTTTTTGGGATCAAATGTCATCTAGGTGGCAACAGGTATTATTCTCTATCCTTGAGCAACAAAACATAAATTTTTCTGAAATCATATTTTTAGAACTTAAGGATATGGCCTCAAAACCTCTTGCTAACCGATGGATACTATATCCACGGTTCATTATGGCCATTATAGAGAACCAGCTGAATGCTGAGGGATTTGTTGGCCTTGGAGTCCCTCCTATGTCTGTATTGCCTGAAGTATTGTAGGTCCATTGGTGATCGATTTTAGTGCTTTTGAAATGATAATCACAGTAATATCCCACAAATATAGAATCAAACAGAGCAAAACAAAGAAATGAGTTTCAATATAAATCCATATGACCCAAACTCAATCAATATTAACAAACAAAGCTGAAAGATATGAAACAAACACAATCCAGCCTCAAACAAGCTATGAAAAACTGTAATGCAAAAGTGTATCTCGATTAGGTTTGGCAAAACTTCTCCATAAAGTTACAAGAGATGCAAATATATAACAGAGACAAATTCGCTGGTAGATTCGCTCGAGCGAAACTACCCTGACCAACAAGTAAGTTCACCCGGCAGTGAACAACAGTTTCGCCGGGTGACCTTTATCAGCTGACTACGAGCGAATCTATAGATTCGCTCGTAGTTTCGCTGGGTCAGTGCGAAACTAATATAAAACTAACTAAACATTACTTACATAAATGAAAGTCATCTAACATTAGTCCTATTACATAGAAGACAAAAGAAGCTAAACTAAACTAGGTGAGTCCAACCTATCTAGATCATCAATACTCCCCCTAGGTTGGACCTCACCTAGAGGGGTCTTCTCAATCAGCTCCAGCTTCAGCATCAACTTCAGCCTCAAAGTTCTCGATGAAAGCTCCTGCCCTTGACTCAATCCCGACCAATGGATTAGTAACATCTTCAGATCCTGCCTCTAAATCACTCTAAACGATAAAGTTCTAAACAAATCCAGCTTCATTGACTTCTTCATCTGGTAAATCTACAACTACAACCTCCTCCTGATCTTGCACAGTTTGCTCATTAGCATTAGCTCCAAACCCACTTGCCTCATCTATCACCTGTTTTTCAAACCTTCTTGAAATTGATTGATCCATCTGTCTACTCAAATCATCCACATCCATCCTTGTTTCGTCCGCTTGAATGATTTTTCTTCACAGCTCCTGGACTTCAGCTCTGAATCCCCTAGCCTTGTTAGCTACCCTCATAAAGAGGCTAGCTTCTTCCAACATTTCAGATCCTGCCCCAACTTTTATATGATTCTCGCACAGAATCACCAAATCCTTATCACAGAAAGAAAATACTTCAATTGGATCAAACAGTCTGATTTCAAGGGCTCCTTTTACTCTAATCACTGCTTCCCCGGTGTTATTGTCATAGAACCATTTTTCAAATGCATGCAGGCTTGGGGGAAGAGGATCAAGTATTCTAATACGATCCACAGTCTTTGCTGGTCTCAGTTTAAGCACAATCTTGCCTTTCCCGGTCACCCAATCAACGTCTTTCTTCGACCTCTTTCTTTCCATCTTCATGAAACCAAAAGCCTTGACGTTATCGGTTAAACCCTTTTTAATTTCTATTTCCAGCAACTTGGCTCGTTCACTTTGATCAGCTCCAATTAAAGAAATCTCTGCCAATTTCCTCAAATCCTATCTCGGGAGGGTTTTAAAACTTTCCTTTTGTGAACATAAGATATTCCCCCTCCCCTTCTCTTAATCATAAACAGTTTGAGCTCAGAGTTGTATTTCCAACTGAAAATCTTCTTATCACTCTCTTTTCTTGTAGGGTTTTTGATGTTCTTGAACAGTGGATTATCTCTTCAGTCATCTTTTCTTTAACAAATCAATAAGATTGATCTAACTCCACCGTTCCAGTTTCAGCTGTCCCAGTATTAGTCACATAGGTCAATGGACGTTCATCAACCTCATAAAATTCCGGTTCGGAGCTGTAATCCACCAATTGTTCCTCAACTTCCTCCTCTTCATCCACTAACTTCATCTCATCTTGTTTTTCTTCTTCCATTTGTTGCTTCTCCCCCACAACCTCCTCACCAGTTAAGTCCTTTTCAATGTCAAGTCCCAAATCAACAAAATCTTCATTCACAACCTCCACATTATCATCCTCACCCTGTGCTCCTTCAGCATCAACAGGTTCATCATTTTTTTTCATTCCCTCGACTTGATCCTGCAGCGTTACTAGTACCAGCTGCTGAGCTTGGGCCCTCTCCTGCCACAGAAAATCTCCCCACCTTCAGAAATGCGTATTTGGATGTATCGGTGAGGTCATTGATTTCCTCTTCAGATCTAACATCTGGCAGGCTAGCCGCTTCCTTTACAGAGTTCACCTCCTTGAGCAGTGTCTTGATCAGTTCTTGTTGATCTAGCACCATTTTTGTCAAGCCCTCAATCATATCATCCTTCGATTTCTCCCTCAACTCTTGGTTTATCAGTTTAGTTTTCATCATGCTTAGCTCATTTGCCACAGAAGCACTGACGTTTCTAATCACGTCTTGGTCATGTTCGGATCTTGCATCCTTTCTTGGAGGATTTTCTGTGAAGGCCTGATGCTTGTGTTTCTTTCTCCTCTCTAATGCTTCAGTGTGACTACTTTCTTCAGCCCTCTTCTTAGTTCTCCTCTCTTTCTCAACTCTCATTTCTTGTATTGTCTTCTCAATCTCATCCTCAAAGACATACTCTTTCTCTTTGGCATACCTTTTTCTCTTTTTAACTATTTCCTCTTGTTTCTCCCTGTTCTCCACAGATCTCTTTTCTTCTGCTTCTATCACTTTCTTTATGTACGCCCATCTCTCAGCAGAATACATATTTTCCCATAAGTGGGTGATCTTCCCACTGAAGTCATGTCATGTAGAGGAACAATCTTCAAATATTCTGGAGCTCATCAGGGCAAGTCTCTTGATTTCTCCATGCTTTGGAATGTTTGGAATCAAATCATCAACTAACATTTGAACAAATCTCGGATACAGAAGCCATTTCTCCTTCTTTACTGCCATAATGTTATCACACATGCACTCAAAAATTAGTCTGGCTATATTTGCCTTTTGGCCTCTTCAAAATATCACCATAGCTTTGGCCCATCTCAAGTTGAGACCATCGATCCTCCTTTCCTGTCGTCTAAGCACATGATGAATATGTGAGCAATGTATCTGCACTCTTTAGATAGCATAGACTTCTTTATCTCTTTCTTTGAACCAAAGGATGGTCCCTCATACCCCATGCTTCTGAATCCTTCCATGACTTGATCTTCAGTGAGCTCTACTTCATCTCCCTGATCACCTTCTAGACGAAGCACTCTGGCTATGATCTCTTCAGTAATGGCAATATCATTCCTTCCTATTCTTGCTCGAATGCAGTGTGGATTAGTTTTAACATCCAACTTGGCTGATCTCCAGAAATCTTGGATGTGCAAGATGTAGATAGATGGTGAGTGAGTGATAACATAATGAATTGGAGACTGTTTCAGCCACTTTATGCAATCTCTGAATCCTGCATCTTTTGGATTGTCTTCATCTAAAAGAGCTATGGTGTTGTTCTTTTCATCAAACTTGAGGTTAGCCATGACCGCTGAAAAGAAATTAGAAAAGTGTAAGTATACAACATGATAAATATGTGAGAATATTTAAAAACAAAAACAAAAGAAATAAATTAAATTCGCTCAAGTGAATCTATAAATTCGCTGAGGAGAATCTATAGATTCTCCAGAAAAATGGTAATTTCGCTGGGGTGAATCTATAGATTCGCTCGGTTCTTGTGAACTTTCGTTCAAATTCGCCTGATATCAGCAAATATACAGAGGTAATTTTATAGATTCGCTTGACTTAAGTGACTTCTATTTTAAATTCATTGGAAAACATTAAGTTTGCTATGGTGAAATTATAGTTTCGCTCGGTTCATGTGAACAAGCGAAGTTGTTTGGTGAATTTACAAATTCGCTCGTGTTCAAGTGAACTTTCGTTCAGATTCGCCTGAAGATCTGCAAGTTCGTTGGACGAGGGTTCCCGAACCCTAACCCAAGCGAACCTGCCAAATCTCACAATGCAAAGTAAGATACACCGATTAAAGCCTTAACCAAGGTTCGCGACACCCACCTAAACCCTATATAACACACAAATCCAACAGAAATCAAAACTGAAAGGATGAACTGAAGTTTCGCACGATGAACAAGAAGTGTAAGTTTAAATTTACTTTGAGACATTACTCGTTCACTATACATTTTATAGGACATAGATTCGTTGTAGCAAATCTATAGATTCGCCCGGTAAACTCAACATGTTGGTTTGACATGCAACTAGTCGAGCTTACTGGCGAAACTATAGGTTCGCTAAGGCGAATCTTAATTTCGCCCGACTCAAAAACAAATTTTAAAATAAGATAAAAATATAAATATAAATAAAATAAAGTAAAATAAAATAAAATTAAATAAAATTAAATAATAATAATAATAATAATAAAATTTGCCTATTGAATACCTTATTGCCCCATGATATCAAAAATCATGAAAATTAAATAAGACTAAAATTATAAAAATAAAATAAAAAAAATAAAAAAAATAAAATTAGAATAAAATTAAAATTAAACGGTAAAAGGATATAATATCATGTTTTTCTCGAAGTTTTTCAGAGGGGCATGACTTAGCGAGATTGCTGATATGTTTGTCCGCTTAAACCCATTCCCTGTTCTTTTCAACTTATGATCTGTAACTGTTTATCATGTTCTGAATTGTCTTAGAAACTCAGCAACTTGGTCCCCACTGATATTTGATAAAGAACTAGTCTCGTCATCAAGGTTTATTGAGCATAATCATTGATTTTGCCTGATCACTATACTGAATCTACTTAATGCAAACACAATGACTGGCATATATACATATGGGACACTATAATGTACAGATGCAGACTCAACCTACAACTAATTGATGAGAGCTTCACGTTAATGCTTTAGCATAGCAGAGAAGATCATCTAGGCATGTTGATGAGAGCTTCAGGTCAATGCTTTCGCATAGCAGAGAAGATCATCACTCCAGGTCAATGCTTTCGCATAGCAGAGGAGATAAACACATATCTTTTCCTATCTAAAGTATGAATGTATATACTGTAATGGGCTATTTGAGATTATTTAATGTTTGACTTAGAGGGCGTTATCACCGAGTCAACATCTTAGTAGGAAACACCATAAGCTTCACATCGATAATCTAATCCTAAAAGTAAACTCAGTACAGGAGCAAGACATCAAATAGCAACTCTCAACCAAGTTTTAGATAAGACTTGTATCTTTGTGCAGACCAAAATATCATGAGGATAATCCTTATTACTGAGTTATGATCTTTAATTTAGCTGCATGATCACTTGTTTACTTCGTTTTTGGGATGAGTCTATCATGCATATCCCAGCGTAAGATGTTCCCCTCTTTCTTACTTCATTTTCTTGAATTCCTGAGAGAATAAAAATTAAAAACATAATATCAGCTTTAATATCTCCCCCGAAATTTTCAATTGACAGCTCACTTAATAGAAAATTTCTTAACAACTAAAGTAAAAGAAAAAAAAGAAGAAAGAGTAAAGATATATAGGACATAAGGATTCTCTAAGCAGACAACAAACAAGACCATAAAGAAAATATGTACATATATACATCTTAAACGGTACTTTTGCTCAGAAAAGGTTTTCAGAAGGATATTAATCCTAGCATAGAGATTAGTTCATAAAAACGTGGTTTATCAAATGTTTTAGTGAAAAGATCTGCTTTCTGCTTCATTGTTTCAATAGGAATAATATCAATGAACCCCTTTTCCTGAGCATCACAGATGGCATGAATTCTTGTTTCGATGTGCTTGGTTCGAGTATGATGAATTGGATTCTTGGCAATTCCAACAGCAGCTTCATTGTCACAGAAGATCAGAGTGTGAAGCAAATTGATGCCATAATCCATCATCTGGTGTTGAATCCAGAGCATTTGGCAACAGCAGGTTGATGTAGCGATATATTCAGCTTCTGCCGTGGATAAGGACACTGTTGTTTGCTTTTTGCTTTGCCACAAAACAAGACAGTCACCCAGATATTGGCATCCACCGGTGACTGACTTTCTATTAATCCTGCAACCACCATGATCACTATCAGAAAAAGCATGTAAATCAAAGTTCCCACCTTTTGGGTACCAAAGTCCCAAACGAGAGGAACCCTTAAGGTAACGAAAAATGTGTTTAACAGCTAGCTCATGTGATTCTTTGGGATTGGTTTGATAACGAGCACAGTAGCATACAACAAATGTGTTATCTTGACGGCTTGCAGTCAGATACATGAGAGATCCAATCATCGACCGATATCGATGAGCATCCACGGACTTCCCATTATCATCAGGAGACAAGCATGTCTGAGCAGTGAAGGGAGTAAGTTCTGGCTTTGAATCATCCATTCCGAACTATGTGATGATTTCCTTGATGTACTTCTCTTGGTGAATAAGAATACCTTTAGGTTTCTTTTCCACTTGCAGACCTAAGAAGAAGCACATCTCCCCCATCATGCTCATTTCAAAGCGATCCTTCATCACTTCTTCAAATTCTTTAGACAGCTTTTCATTTGTTGATCCAAAGATAATATCATCTACATACACTTGAACAATCAGCATCTCACCATCAACCTCCTTCTTGAATAGTGTCATATCTATAGTCCTACGAGAGAAACCATTGCTGAGGAGATACTGTGTCAAGGTCTGATACCAGATTCGAGGAGCTTGATGCAACCCATACAAAGATTTGTCTAGATTGTATACTTTGTCTGGAAAATCTGGATCCTCGAAACCTGGTGGCTGACAAACATAGATCTCCTCATCAATGTTTCCATATAGAAATGCACACTTCACATCCATCTGAAAAACTTTAAAGTTCTTGTTAGCTGCATGTGCAAGAAAAATTCTGATGGCTTTGATCCGAGCAACTGGAGCAAACACTTCAGTGTAGTCTATCCCCTCCTCCTGAGCAAATCCTTGAACAACCAATCTGGCTTTGTTTCTCACAACAACACCACGATCATCTGGCTTATTCCGGAATACCCACTTGGTACCAATGGGGCATTTGTTTGGAGGAAGATCAACTAACTCCCAAACTTTCAACTTCCTGAATTGCTGTAACTCAGACTGCATAGAGTCCACCCAGCTTGGATCTTCAAGGGCTTGTTTGTAATTCTTTGGAACAATCTGAGATAAAAAAGCTGCATAAAGACACTCATTTATCAATCCACTCTGACTCCGAGTCCTCACTCCGTCTGCGATAGATCCAATAATGTAGTCATGAGGGTGATCTTTTAAGGTTTTAAAATTAGTGTTAAGCAATGAAGGGTTATGTTGAGATGTGGATGCGGAAGTGGATGGTTGTGCAGGAGGAGATGAATTTGTGGGGATTGGATCGATAGGAGGATTTGAAATGGATAAAGATGTGGATGGAATGGTAGATGAGATTGTAGGATTAGATGAAGATGGTTGAGATGGTGGAGGTGGTGGAGATGGGATATCAAATGAAGTGGGTGGTAACGATGTGGCAGACGGTTGCGGTTGTGGTGGAATAAGATTTACAAGCGGGTGAGGAATAACGTCATCGTCATCGGGAATTGGCAAATTGAATGAGTTGAAGACAGTGGTTGAATCATAAAACCATGCAGGCTCACTTCCAATGCTTGTTGAGTTAGATTCTTGCGAGTAGACATAGTAGGACTCTTGCACAATCCGCGACCGTTTATTATACACACGATACGCCTTTTGTGTTTCTAAGTACCCAACAAAGAACCCTCATCAGAGACGGCACCAAACTTCGTATTCTGATCTTGAGTATTCAACAGAGTACAAGAGCAACCAAAGGGGCGGAGAAAATAAATTAGAGGCTTAATTCCTCGGAACAACTGATATGATGTCTTCATCTTACTCTTGACGATCAATACCCGGTTCAGAACGTAAGCTGCACAATTAACTTCTTCGACCCAAAAGATAATCGGAAGCTTTGACTCGGTCAACATCATTCTAGCTGCTTCAATTAGTGTTCTGTTCTTACGTTCAGCAACACCATTTTGTTGAGGTGTTCTGGCAGCACTGAACTGTCTGAGAATACCCCTTTGCTCACAAAATGAATTGAAGATGTGGTTTTTGAATTCTGTTCCATTGTCGCTCCTGATGGCTTGAATCTTTCTTTTCCCAAGAACCTCAATCAGCTTCGTCAACTCCTCAACAGTCTCACTTTTGTTAGACAGAAATCTCACCCAAGAGTACCTGGAGTAATCTTCTGTGACAACAAGACAATAAGATTTCTTAACAATTGATTTAACACTGATAGGGCAAAATAAGTCAGTATGTAACAATTCGAGGGGATGTGAAATCGAGTTTTGAAGTTTAATTTTATGTGGCTTTTTGTGTTGTTTTCCTTTTGCACATGCCATACATTTTTCTACCACAGAATAATCTTTCAGTGGTAGTCCCCTGACTAAATTGTTCTTAACTAACTTATTTATCAATTTAAAATTGATATGCCCTAATCTTTTATGCCACTGAAAGGATTCATGAGAAGAAGCTTTTGATAAAAGACAGGTCACGGTGGACGATGATTCTTTTGATCCCATATTTAACAAATAGGTATCATTTCTCCTTGGAGCTTGCATGATCACCATCTCTTCAGGGATAGAAAACTCTGATTTCAAGAATAGACATTCATTGGTAAGGAACATCACGGGAATATTTTTATCACAGATTTGTGATACACTGAGAAGATTGAACGCCAATTCTGGAACATAGTTGACTTTCTCCAAAGTAAGGGAACCATTCGAGACATCTCCTTGGCCAATCATCTTTCCACCCTTCTTATCTCCAGCAAAAGCAACTTAGCCACCATCAATTATTCTAAAATTTGTCAACAGGTCCTTCAACCCAGTCATATGTCTGGAACATCCACTGTCTACATGCCAATAACTATTTACAGCGGCCTTTGAATGTTCCAGACATTTTTTTTAAAAAAAAAATAGGTTAGACTTTGGAAATTGGGACCCAAGTCTTAGTGTACTTGGGTCTTGTAGTAACAGGTCTTCTGTAAAAGAAACCATTCATAAAAGCTATCAATCTAGTTCCAAAAGGTTTAGTCTGTATGCTACTACCACCTGATTTAGGACATTGCTTTATTAAGTGATCATCCTTTCCACATCTAAAACAATGAGATCTCAACCGTGTTTTGGAACAATTTGATAAAGGAATTCTATCAATATATATTTCTTCATCACATTCAGACAATCTTGAATCTGAATCACTGTACGAGTCATATGGCTCTTTTGACTTCCCTGCAATGACTTCCACTTTAACTGATTTTTGTTCAATTTCATCCTTGTTATTTTCAGTGGAAGACGACATTTCTTTATCTTTTGGTTTTGAAATCCTTATCGGTGTAAAAGATGGGATTGGATGAGAGAAGAATTTGTTAAAGCAGTTAGTTTTTGTTTGACATTCAGAGACAAGACCTGAAAGTTGAGTTTCATCATTCATACACACATTAACATCAAACGCGGAATTTAAAACATTCAAGTCATCACAAGAGTTTGAAACAGAACATCCTAAGTTACTATTACATGCCCTAGAGTTTGAATCTAAAATAGTTCCACCAGACACAAAATGATTACTTAAGCTAATGCCTACAAAAGACTTCTTGGAATTAAAATCATGACTACTAGAGTTTCCAAGACCACTACTGCCACCATAATCATATCATTCTCGCAACTCCTTAGAATTATCTCCTTCTAAACCTGCAATAGAGGTGTTAGTATCATTCTGTATAATCTCTTGTATCAATTCATTTGAAGGATGAGGAGTGGGCATAGGAGAATAACAGAAAGTACTAGGTGGAGGATATACAAATGCATCATTTTCATTACCCAAACCGGTCTTGATCCTTGCCCCCCGTTGTTTTTTGTAGAATTGCTCCCTTTTCATGCTCGAAAGTGACCACTGTTCTAATTTATTTTTAAGTTTTCTAACTTCAAACTCGGCAAGTGTAACTTGTTTAGTTAAATAGTTAACTTCACAGTTCTTTTCCAAAAGAGTCCTTTTTAAGTGTTCATTTTCTTTCAAAGCTTCTCTTAATTTGACAAAATATTTTGACTCATTTTGTTTAAGCACTTTATTGGTTTTCTTTAATTCATTTTCATTCATTATGAGCAACCTGTTAGCTTTATATATACCAACCAAAAGAATTTTGCATGCAGAGGAACACATGTCTTCAATAATTTCATAAGAAAGATCCATTACCAGTTTTTCTGCTGCAAGAGCGCGATCACATTGGCAATAAGGAGTGTTCCTCTTGTACTCCTCCACAGCAGCTTTCTTGGTTTCTTCAATCATTGATTCCATGTTCAGCTCTTCTTTTTCACTAGCCTCCTTTACAGCCGATTCACAAACCAGTTTAACCTCATCCTTAACAGCTTCACATACCAAACCAGTTTGAACAATATCTTCATGACCCACAACTTTATGAACCACACTAGCACTTTCCTTAACCTTTTGATCTTGAATTAACCCAGACCCAATAGATTCACCATTGCTATCAACTTCAATATCAGCTTCACCATAGAACTCCTTGAAAGGATCAAAACAGTCAATGTACTCATCATCAAGAGTATGTTCCTCCATTATTTTAGCGATCAATGCATGGTTGATTTCCTCCTTTGATTCTTCAATTTCTGCACTCCAATCAAAGTTGGTCAACAGAGCAGTTTCTTTCTTGGGCTTAGCTTCTTCAACTTTATCCATGACTGGAATGGTTCTGGAGTTTCCAGAATTAACAGGTTCGGTGACAATGGTAGAAGGACACTCTCTTTTGAAATTACCAAGCTGCCTACAGTTGAAACACCTGAGCTTAGATTTATCATATCCTAGAGCGTTGTTCTGATTCTGGTTTCCAAAATTTTTCCTGCCGGTTCTCTCCATAAATCTCCTAGTACGAAGAGTAAGCATGGCCATTTGCCACTGAATGTCGGTTTCTTCAAGATCATCAGGATCAACCTCATACATGTCTTCCATGGTCATACCACGTCCCTTCAATTCTCCAGCAATCAAAGCTTAATAACTGTGCACAAATAACCCAAATAGTGCCATAGTAGCATGTGGAATTTGAGTAGAAGCTAAGGCATTTGAACTAGACCCAGCATCCTTAGAACCACTACAAGAGTTGACATTCTTACCATACCCAGAGTTAGCAAAGCCACCATTACCAGATGAACTCCCACAAGCTGCACCATAATAGTAAGAGTTTGTAGCAGATGAAATCAATGCGGTATTTTGAGGAGGGACATTGGGAGACGTCATGGTCTGATTATACTCTCTTCTCTTTACATCAAGATCAAATGATTTTAACTTGTTGATAACATCCATCAACTTGTAATCAGCAAAATTCCTTTCTTGCTTGAGCAATTTGATTTGCAGACTCCATTGAGCAGGAAGAGAGTCTAACAGTTTACTTACTTGCTCATGATTGCCAAGTTGTTCATCATACTTCTTCAGGTTGCTTGAAACTGACTGAAAGCGGTTTGTTATATTAGTAAGTGTCTCATGCTTATATCCAACGAATGAGTTAAACTCATTCTGAGCTTGAGCTTTCTTGTCTTTCTTCAGATCTTCGTTCCTATCATAAAACTCACATAACTCATCATACAACGCCTTAGCGGTAGTATGTTCAGCAAACCTATTATAAATATCCTGATGCAGTCACAGAATAAAAGCTCCAAGAGCTTTCTTGTCCCAATCGAGCAACTTAATGTCAATCTCAGTATAAGTGCTAGAATCATGATTTGGTGAAGTAACAGATCCGACAGTTGTTGTTGGTACGTGAGGTCCAATAGTAATAGACTCCCACTGACCATGATCTGTGTAGAAGAAGAACCCTTCAAGCACCGTTTCCAATCCTCAAAATTCTCACCGTTGACAAGCCTCGGTGGCCTGTTTGGTTGAACACACTCCATATCAGTCACATTCACGATTAAAGTAGACATGATAAAATCAGAAATTAGATACGCTGAAAAAGATGTAGATTCGCTGATAAATTCGCTGAGAAAGATGTAAATTCGCCCATAAGTTCGCCTGTAAATTCGCTTGGCAAACCAACAACAGATTCGCTCGAATCAGTGCTATGGAACCTCTAGTTCGCTCAACAAGTTCGCAGAACCAGTAGAACTTTCGTTCTAGTGGTAAATTCGACGGTATCTTCGCTTGAGAATTAGGCAACAAAGGTGAACTTTCATTCAATGAGTGCAGATTCGCTGAAAACACAGAAGGAAATAGATTCGCTCGAAAGCTAACAGATTCCCTGGGAAAACAATAGATTCGCCCGATGAACAAACAACCCTGTTTGGTCAGAAAATCACTCTGAACTCATCTAAATCGCTATGAATTAGTGATTGGATGATTGGGATATCTCCTTACCACTTGAACAATGGTTTTTTCTATCAATTTTTGTAAGCAAAACACACTTTGATGATACAAATCGAATGGAACAGTAACTTTTCTTCAAAACCACCTCAAAACCCCAAAAACTCAAAAAATCAAGAGCACAAAGGCTCTAATACCATATTGTAGGTCCATTGGTGATCGATTTTAGTGCTTTGGAAATGATAATCACAGTAATATCCCACAAATATAGAATCAAACCGAGCAAAACAAAGAAATGAGTTTCAATATAAATCCATATGACCCAAACTCAATCAATATTAACAAACAAGGCTCAAAGATATGAAACAAACACAATTCCAGCCTCAAACAAGCTATGAAAAACAGTAATGCAAAAGTGTATCTCGATTAGGTTTGGCAAAACTTCTCCACAAAGTTACAAGAGATGCAAATATATAACAGAGACAAATTCGCTGGTAGATACGCTCGAGCGAAACTACCCTGACCAACAAGTAAGTTCACCCGGCAGCGAACAACAGTTTCGCCGGGTGACCTTTATCAGCTGACTACGAGCGAATCTATAGATTCGCTCGTAGTTTCACTGGGTCAGTGCGAAACTAATATAAAACTAACTAAACATTACTTACATAAATGAAAGTCATCTAACATTAGTCCTATTACATAGAAGACAAAAGAAGCTAAACTAAACTAGGGAGTCCAACCTATCTAGATCATCAAGTATACTCCAGGCACAACTCTGACCAAACACTCAAACAGGCTGCCAAGCTGCTAAAACCCAAGTAGCGGGAACCCACAGCCTCCACCTCCAAACCACTCTCCCCAGGTGCAAACTGCTTCACCCCTATCTCCCAATGCAACCGCCCCTCAAAGTCCAACCCTTATTATTGCAAAAATGCTAACTCAGCTCAACACTCCACCCTCTCCCCAAGAACCTATAACAACTGGGCAAACTCCAACCAATGAGAGGGAGAAACAAAGTGTTGCTGAGAGCCCACAGCATAGGGATTCTCATGTTCAATCTCCCAGTGTGGCAGAGGAGATAAGAACATCTGGTGAGGCTGCCACTTCTTCTGCTTTAGCACATGAACAGGATGAAGCTGGTAAGATCTCTAGGTCCTCACCAGAGGCAACTGCTGATGAAGGATTTAATCCTGAGGCAGGAAGTCACCAGTACCAAGAACAAGGGGCACATGTGGATACTGAGCCACACTCAGCACATGTACATCCTGATCCAATTAGGAGGTCAGGTGATTCAGCTACAGCTGATAATGACCTGGGCTTCTTTTATGATGTTCTAGCCCAGAACACTATTCTTGAGGAGGAGGTAAGTAGATTAAAAGAGCTACTTGCCAAACTCTCTCAAGAATCCAGTCCATCTGCCACCATAATAACCCAACAGATGGCACCTTCATCTGAAGGTCTCACAAACACAGAGCCACTCCTAAAATCTCGACCACCAGCCTCTGCTTTTGGCACTATTTCTTAGGGACAGAACCCCCCTGAGCAAATAGTTGCTATCTTTCAAAACTCCCTACCTCTCGTCACACCTATTATCACCGATATTGTGATTAAAACCCTTGATAAGAGGCTTTGCTCAACTATTCAGCCAATGGTGGATGATGCTATAGTAAAGAGGCTTTCTGACAGGCAAACCCCTGCAACCAATGCAACCAAAAGGGGGAGACTCAGTCAGTGAAAGCAATCAAGAGAAAGAGGATTGAGGAGGAGAAAGAGAAAGAAGTTGAGAAGGAGGTAGAAACTGAGATGGAGTTGGTTATGGAGACTGAGAAAGAGAAGGAGATTAAGAAGGAAACTGACATGGAGAAAGTGACTGAAAGTGCAAAAGACTTTCATGTCACATACAAGAAGAAGAAGGGAGAAAAGGAGTCTGAGAAGAAGTTGGATGAGATGATAAAGGAAGTTGATGCCCAACACAGCTGATCAATGGATAACATCATTGATCAGTTGTTTAGGCAGGGTTTTGATACTGCTTAACTTGACTCAGAGATCCGGAAGTTAGAGGTACAAGAGATAGAAAACCGATGGACTTGCTATAGCCAAGAAGAGAAGGAGAGACTTGAGGCTATGGCAAGATTCACTTCGAAGTATCAGGGGAGATCAGTCCTGGAGATCAAGTCATGGCCCAGGGATAGCATCTTGGCAATAACCACCAAGATCTGTACGTCTGAGGTATTTACCAAGGGGCTGGTCATAAAAGCCCTAAGTGAAGCCGGTGTTGAGAACAGGACTGCTCTAGTCAAGCAAACTAAAGCCTCACTCACATCCAAACTGCTAGAACAGCCCACCAAAATTGCCACACCAAAACAACCACTACCACAATCCACTAAACCAAGTCCCTTACCCACAAAACCAATAGCCGATGAGGCACCCTTGAAGAGGAAGAGAAGGGTGTTGAGGCTAGAAGAAGAAGTAGAAGAAGATGATAAGCAAGAAGATAGGCTGCCAATCTCGACTGTCATGTCATTGCCTAAGGCCAAAAGTCTCCCTCTAACAATTACTGCTGAGCTCTAAAGACAAACAGTTAAAGTGAAGCTAGAAGAAGAAGAGCATCACAAACTACATGTTGAGGAGTTGTTGAGAAGGGTAGACAAAGCATATGCAGCCTCCTCATTAATCATAAGAATGAGGAAGCAAGCTCAGAGGTTATACACTTTCAAGCATACATTCCAATATCAGAAAGAGAGAGTGAGGATTTGGCCTGATCCAAGGGTGTCTCATAGGATCCAAAAGAAAACCATTCCTCAGAGATACAATGAGCAAGTGAAAAAGATCATAGATGCAGTGATCACACTTGCCATTGTAGTATCACCCTGGGAGATCCTTGAAGATTTTAGGAAGGCCTATACATCTAATATGCCCCCACAAAAGATGCTGGAAAATAAAATGGTGAAAAATGGGCTGGTGTATAAGAGGCTTGAGCAAATCAGGAAGGATGAGCTCCACTTACTACTAGAGGGTAATCACCCTGATGAGTTTCCATGCAGAGAGATCACAATAGTGGAGCTCAAGAATGGAAAGCAGGTCAAATACCTCTCTGAGTTCTATGGGCCTGAAGGATTCTTTGAGGGAGATGCAGAAGAGCACACCATGGAGGAACAGATAGTATTATTGGAAGCCTACACAAGAGAATCATATAGGCTCATAGTTGGGAAGTAGGTCTCATGGATGGGGTAACAACTCCGTGTCCAGTTCCCCAAGATAGAGTTCCCATCCATCCTTTGCCAATCGGATCTTTGAGACTTCTTCCCAGGCCTATGCTTATATGGGTCATTCTGAGCTGATCCAGAAGAAAAAGACCAATCATTCTACCTTAATAAGTGGGACATTCAATAAGCTTAAAGGTTTTGGCTGCATTGGTTCAGGGGGAGTTTGTTGGACCAAAAGAACCAATGAGCCAGATCAGAGAAACCTTTAAGTCCCACAAGACATCATAACAACTTCCGAAGGCCTCATTAGCTGTTTGACAAAGACTGAAGACTTCATCAGCTGAAGACTAAAGTACTGAAGATCATCAGTTGAATACTAAAGTACTGAAGATCATCAGGTGAAGACTACAGTACTGAAGACTTCATCAGCTGAAGACTAAAGTACTGAAGACCATCAGCTGAAGTACAAAGACTGAAGACATCAGCTGATGACAACAACAGAAGTTCAAGTCTGAAGTCCAAGTACTGAAGCCTTCAGAGTTTGTCACAACAGCTGAAGAAGTATTCTTCAGTTGTTATGATGGTTTCCTTTTAGTCTTTTCTTTTCAGTAGTTTCATTTCTATTTCAGTACTTGTAAAATGACTGAAGAGCATGTTCTTCAGTCGTTGTAGTTTCAGTAGTTGTAGTTTCTGTAGTTTCTTATCAGTAGTTTTAGAGATAGTTTACACTTGTCTTTTGTAAGAAGATGTCAGCTGTTTGACATCTTCAGTAGTTGTGTAACTATCAGTAGTTTGTTGTAATAATGGTTAGATGTCACTGTCAAGTGACATCAGCTGACGTCATCTTTCCTATAAAAGGAAAGATGACCTAATTGTATTGTTTTCGAAGCATACATTGAATGAAATATATCTTTTAGCATAAACTCTCTCTTATTCTATTACCGTACTGTTTCATTGATAAATCTTTTGTGTTCTTGCTTTAATTTTTTAATTCGTGTACTAATTCCACTACAAATTCAATCTAATTGATCAAACTAGATGCTGAGATCCTTTCGAATAAAACTCCTACTAGCACCAGATTCAAATAACACAGAAGCAAGAGTTTGATCTACTAGAAATGTACCTGACAAAACATCGGGGTCCATCCTAGCTTCCTCCCTGGTCATCGTGAACGCTCTAGCGCTCGCCCTTTGCTCCTCAGTTCCGGTATCCTTCCCTGCTCCGGAACTCTCAGCCCTTGGCTTCTTGCATTCTCTACTCATGTGGCCTACTTCACCGCAGTTAAAGCACCACGCCGCTCTGCAATCTCTTGAGATGTGGCCGGGCTTCCCATACTTGAAACAGACGTTAAACCCCCACCTACACTCACCAGCGTGCTCCTTTCCACACTTCCCGCATCTCTTCACTCCTGAGCCTGCGGCAACCACCCGGCGATCATCCATTCTAGCCTTCTTGTTATTCGGGGTGAAACCACCACGCCCAAACCGTTTCCGGTTTCGATCATCACCACCCGTCTTCTTCCCTTCGACCACTATCACCTCCTTCTAATCATACAACCTCCCGGCCAATTCAACCACCGACCTAAACGTACTTGGTCGAACGGCGATCATGTGATTATGAATATCCGTCAGCAAGCCCTGGATGTATCTTTTGATCTTTCATGATTGGGGTGTCACCTGATCCGGCAGCAGCCATGCCATCTCGTTGAACTTGGTGGTGTATTGTTGATGTGTCATGGTCCCCGCCTCCTGCTGCAGGAACTCCCTTTCCACGTTGTCCAACTCCTGATGAGGATAGAACTCCTCGATCACCAACTTCTTCAGCTCACTCCACCTCATCCTACCAATTGCACTTCTACCCTCGGCTTGGATGATGTTGTCCCACCAGCATAAAGCCGAGTCCACAAACGAGTGAATGGCAAATTTTACCTTCTGGTCCTCCCGGTACTCGCTGATCTCAAGAACAGCCTCCATCTCCCTCACCCATCGGTGAGCAGCAGCAGCAGTGCCACTACCATCGAAGGTAGGGGGCTTACATCTTTTGAATGACCCATAGTTATAGCCTCGTGCTGTGTCCCGCATAGGCTCTTCTTCCTCCCCTTCTTCATCGGTAGGGATCACCTTCTTGGTCTCGGGTTGTTCTCTCCCTGCCGAAGACCTGTTCCTATCCATCCTCTCTCCTTCCCTCACAGCCTTGATCACCTCGGTCACTACAGATGGTAGTATTGTTTGCATGACCTGATGAACCTCCTCCACTATGGCCTCCTTCACTGAGGCTAACAAGTTAGCACTCTCGTCACCACCCTCTGGATGAGGGGTCTCAGGCTCCTCATGGGTCACCTTCTCAACCCTGGGCCTTCCTCTTATGGCCCGTGGTTCAGTACCACGTCCACCACGTGCTCCGCCTCGTGAAGCCTTAGAAGATCTACTTCAAGCCATTCCTAATCGCTATAAGATTCAAATTCTAACACGGTCATTCAAGGTAATAACTCAGTTTATGTCAAGTGTAGTAAGTCCCTAATTACAGTGGCCAGTTGTCATTAGCCACTTACTTTACTCCTCACACCCCAAGCATTTCCTATCCTGACTATATCAGCATCTAAATCTACTAAGGGCAAATAGATCAAATAACATGCACACATAATACCGGTTAACATTAAAAAAAATACCTGATGGCACGTAGCTACTTGGATTGGCATCCCTTCCCTTTCCGTCCCATTTTCAGTTTAAGTTAAGGTTTCTTTTGAAAATATTTACCCATTTCACTAAAACTTTGGCTCTGATACCAACTTGTAGGGCCCCGTCCCGGGCACCTCATAGTTGGTCATTCATCGCACATAAAACATATAACTATTTAAAACATCGCAGTGGAAGTTAAACAAAAGCATTTCATATATATTAATGAACTAATTTTGCAACGTAATACAATACTGTTAACTTTTACAAAATATCATAAATTGCATTACATCACAAAAATATCATTATTATATGAATGGATGCCATCACAAAAATGCCAAGTAGTTGTTCGGTGCCATCCTCAGCAACTATTACCTGCCAACTGGAAAACACATAAAAGTCAGCGTTGGTGAGTGAGTTCTAGTTTTATGAATAAAATACTTCACTTTCATTAAAACCTTTCTTTGCTTTCTTACGTGGTCATGCATCATACGTACAGATAGAGAATATTACTTTTACTTTCATTAACATTCATCATTCTTTGTCGTGTTCATAGCATGTTTTCATTCCATGCTTCATGTTAACATTCTCTTATCTTTATTCTCATTCTCTCGTAATGTACTCATTACCATTCTTTTACATTCATACTTGTTTACTTAAATTTTTTCTTTAGTACGTTATGTCATTCTTTTACATTCATATGGATTGATGAACAATACCCCGAACATTGTGCACGAAGCTGATACTGGACCTGTGGTAATTAAACCACGGACATTGTGCACGAAGCTGATCCAGACAGCTAGGGCAAGTCATCTCTCCCGTTCATACAAACCGTTTGGTCCTACCCCGAACATTGTGCATGAAGCTGATGCTTGACCTATGGTAATTAAACCATGAATATTGTGCACGAAGCTGATCCAGTCACCTAGGGCATACCAAAGGGGCTTGTCAATCTCAAAGATTGACCCTGTGTGCATCCTTTGGGTTAGCTAACCTGCATCACAGTTGAGCTAACGAAAACATGGTCGTGCACCTCCATTCACTTGCTTGCAAGCCATTTGTTCGTTCATTATGTTTTACATTTCATCATTGTTATCTTTCCTTTCGTTACGTTATTCCTTACGTTCTTTCATTCATTTGTCATGCTACGTAAAGTATTAACATAATATATATAGCGTATTTTACAATATAATATAAATACGTTTAATCATTATTAAAAGATAACACATCGTACGTATCGTACATCATTCATACATTTTATACCCATCATACATCATACATACAACCCATAACCCTAAAACATCGCATAATTATACTTAAATTGGGTAATCGTTACCCATAAGTCAACCTTAGTCAAAACCCTAGACTTTCTGTTTTTCCCAGAATTTCAGAAAATTATTCTCAGGGTCTAGACGCATGGGCACTATTTGGGCGCTTCTGCCCTGGTCAGACGTTTTGCCACTATGCAGACGTCTGGTCTTAACTTAGTCTCTTTTTCACTTAGGCGCATAGGCCTGTTTAGGCGTATGGGCCCTATTCGGACGTTTGGTCTACACTTGGCCGTTTTTCTACTTAGACGCATGGGCCTATCTAGACGCATGGGCCTGTTCAGACGTTCGCGTCTGCACTTTGCCAACCAAAATATTTTGACTCATTTTGTTTAAGCACTTTATTGGTTTTCTTTAATTCATTTTCATTCATTATGAGCAACCTGTTAGCTTTATATATACCAACCAAAAGAATTTTGCATGCAGAGGAACACATGTCTTCAACAATTTCATAAGTAAGATCCATTACCAGTTTTTCTGCTGCAAGAGCGCGATCACATTGGCAATAAGGAGTGTTCCTCTTGTACTCCTCCACAACAGCTTTCTTGGTTTCTTCAATCATTGATTCCATGTTCAGCTCCTCTTTTTCACTAGCCTCCTTTACAGCCGATTCACAAACCAGTTTAACCTCATCCTTAACAGCTTCACACACCAAACCAGTTTGAACAATATCTTCATGACCCACAGCTTTATGAACCACACCAGCACTTTCCTTAACCTTTTGATCTTGAATTACCCCAGACCCAATAGATTCACCATTGCTATCAACTTCAATATCAGCTTCACCATAGAACTCCTTGAAAGGATCAAAACAGTCAATGTACTCATCATCAAGAGTATGTTCCTCCATTATTTTAGCGATAAATGCATGGTTGATTTCCTCCTTTGATTCTTCAATTTCTGCACTCCAATCAAAGTTGGTCAACAGAGCAGTTTCTTTCTTGGGCTTAGCTTCTTCAACTTTATCCATGACTGGAATGGTTCTGGAGTTTCCAGAATTAACAGGTTCGGTGACAATGGTAGAAGGACACTCTCTTTTGAAATTACCAAGCTGCTTACAGTTGAAACACCTGAGCTTAGATTTATCATATCCTAGAGCGTTGTTCTGATCCTGGTTTCCAAAATTTTTCCTGCCGGTTCTCTCCATAAATCTCCTAGCACGAAGAGTAAGCATGGCCATTTGCCACTGAATGTCGGTTTCTTCAAGATCATCATGATCAACCTCATACATGTCTTCCACGGTCATACCACGTCCCTTCAATTCTCCAGCAATCAAAGCTTAATAACTGTGCACAAATAACCCAAATAGTGCCATAGTAGCATGTGGAATTTGAGTAGAAGCTAAGGCATTTGAACTAGACCCAGCATCCTTAGAACCACTACCAGAGTTGACATTCTTACCATACCCAGAGTTAGCAAAGCCACCATTACCAGATGAACTCCCACAAGCTGCACCATAATACTAAGAGTTTGTAGCAGATGAAATCAATGCGGTATTTTGAGGAGGGACATTGGGAGACATCATGGTCTGATTATACTCTCTTCTCTTCACATCAAGATCAAATGATTTTATCTTGTTGATAACATCCATCAACTTGTAATCAGAAAAATTCCTTTCTTGCTTGAGCAATTTGATTTGCAGACTCCATTGAGCTGGAAGAGAGTCTAATAGTTTACTTACTTGCTCATGATTGCCAAGTTGTTCATCATACTTCTTCAGGTTGCTTGAAACTGACTGAAAGCGGTTTGTTATATCAGTAAGTGTCTCATGCTTATATCCAACGAATGAGTTAAACTCCTTCTGAGCTTGAGCTTTCTTGTCTTTCTTCAGATCTTCGTTCCTATCATAAAACTCACATAACGCATCATACAACGCCTTAGCGGTAGTATGTTCAGCAAACCTATTATAAATATCCTGATGCAGTCACAGAATCAAAGCTCCAAGAGCTTTCTTGTCCCAATCGAGCAACTTAATGTCAATCTTAGTATAAGTGCTAGAATCATGATTTGGTGAAGTAACAGATTCGACAGTTGTTGTTGGTACGTGAGGTCCAATAGTAATAGATTCCCACTGACCATGATCTGTGTAGAAGAAGAACCCTTCAAGCACCGTTTCCAATCCTCAAAATTCTCACCGTTGACAAGCCTCGGTGGCCTGTTTGGTTGAACACACTCCATATCAGTCACATTCACGATTAAAGTAGACATGATAAAATCAGACATTAGATACGCTGAAAAAGATGTAGATTCGCTGATAAATTCGCTGAGAAAGATGTAAATTCGCCCGTAAGTTCGCCTGTAAATTCGCTTGGCAAACCAACAGCAGATTCGCTCGAATCAGTGCTATGGAACCTCTAGTTCGCTCAACAAGTTCGCAGAACCAGTAGAACTTTCGTTCTAGTGGTAAATTCGACGGTATCTTCGCTTGAGAATTAGGCAACAAAGGTGAACTTTCATTCAATGAGTGCAGATTCGCTGAAAACACAGAAGGAAATAGATTCGCTCGAAAGGTAATAGATTCCCTGGGAAAACAATAGATTCGCCCGATGAACAAACAGCCCTGTTTGGTCAGAAAAATCACTCTGAACTCATCCAAATCGCTATGAATTAGTGATTGGATGATTGGGATATCTCCTTACTACTTGAACAATGGTTTTTTCTATGAATTTTTGTAAGAAAAACACACTTTGATGATACAAATCGAATGGAAGAGTAACTTTTCTTCAAAACCACCTCAAAACCCTAAAAACTCAACAAATCAAGAGCACAAAGGCTCTAATACCATATTGTAGGTCCATTGGTGATCGATTTTAGTGCTTTTGAAATGATAATCACAGTAATATCCCACAAATATAGAATCAAACCGAGCAAAACAAAGAAATGAGTTTCAATATATATCCATATGACCCAAACTCAATCAATATTAACAAACAAGGCTCAAAGATATGAAACAAACACAATTCCAACCTCAAACAAGCTATGAAAAACAGTAATGCAAAAGTGTATCTCGATTAGGTTTGGCAAAACTTCTCCACAAAGTACAAGAGATGCAAATATATAATAGAGACAAATTCGCTGGTAGATTCGCTCGAGCAAAACTACCCTGACCAACAAGTAAGTTCACCCAGCAGCGAACAACAGTTTCGTCGGGTGACCTTTATCAGCTGACTACGAGCGAATCTATAGATTCGCTCGTAGTTTCGCTGGGTCAGTGCGAAACTAATATAAAACTAACTAAACATTACTTACATAAATGAAATTCATCTAACATTAGTCCTATTACATAGAAGGCAAAAGAAGCTAAACTAAACTAGGTGAGTCCAACCTATCTAGATCATCAAGTATACTCTAGGCACAACTCTGACCAAACACTCAAACAGGCTGCCAAGCTGCTAAAACCCAAGTAGCGGGAACCCACAGCCTCCACCTCCCAACCACTCTCCCCAGGTGAAAACTGCTTCACCCCTATCTCCCAATACAACCGCCCCTCAAACTCCAACCCTTATTATTGCAAAAATGCTAACTCGGCTCAACACTCCACCCTCTCCCCAAGAACCTATAACAATTGGGCAAACTCCAACCAATGAGAGGGAGAAACAAAGTGTTGCTGAGAGCCCACAGCATAGGGATTATCATGTTCAATCTCCCAGTGTGGCAGAGGAGATAAGAACATCTGGTGAGGCTGCCACTTCTTCTGCTTCAGCACATGAACAGGATGAAGCTGGTAAGATCTCTAGGTCCTCACCAGAGACAACTGCTGATGAAGGATTTAATCCTGAGGTAGGAAGTCCCCAGTACCAAGAACAAGGGGCACATGTGGATACTGAGCCACACTCAGCACATGTACATCCTGATCTAATTAGGAGGTCAGGTGATTCAGCTACAACTGATAATGACCTGGGCTTCTTTTATGATGTTCTAGCCCAGAACACTATTCTTGAGGAGGAGGTAAGTAGATTAAAAGAGCTACTTGCCAAACTCTCTCAAGAATCCAGTCCATCTGCCACCATAATAACCCAACAGATGGCACCTTCATCTGAAGGTCTCACAAACACAGAGCCACTCCTAAATTCTCGACCACTAGCCTCTTCTTTTGGCACTATTTCTTAGGGACAGAACCCCCTGAGCAAATAGCTGCTATCTTTCAAAACTCCCTGCCTCTCATCACACCTATTATCACCGACATTGTGATTAAAACCCTTGATAAGAGGCTTTGCTCAACTATTCAGCCAATGGTGGATGATGCTATAGTAAAGAGGCTTTCTGACAGGCAAACCCCTGCAACCAATGCAACCAAAAGGGGGAGACTCAGTCAGTGAAAGCAATCAAGAGAAAGAGGATTGAGGAGGAGAAAGAGAAAGAAGTTGAGAAGGAGGTAGAAACTAAGATGGAGTTGGTTGTGGATTCTAAGAAAGAGAAGGAGATTGAGAAGGGAACTGACATGGAGAAAGTGACTGAAAGTGCAAAAGACTTTCATGTCACATACAAGAAGAAGAAGGGAGAAAAGGAGTTTGAGAAGAAGTTGGATGAGATGATAAAGGAAGCTGATGCCCAACACAGCTGATCAATGGATAACATCATTGATCAGTTGTTTAGGCAGGGTTTTGATACTGCTCAACTTGACTCAGAGATCCGGAAGTTAGAGGTACAAGAGATAGAAAACCGATGGACTTGCTATAGCCAAGAAGAGAAGGAGAGACTTGAGGCTATGGCAAGATTCACTTCGAAGTATCTGGGGAGATCAGTCCTGGAGATCAAGTCATGGCCCAGGGATAGCATCTTGGCAATAACCACCAAGATCTGTTCGTCTGAGGTATTTACCAAGGGGCTGGTCATAAAAGCCCTAAGTGAAGCCGGTGTTGAGAACAGGACTGCTCTAGTCAAGCAAACTAAAGCCTCACTCACATCCAAACTGCTAGAATAACCCACCAAAATTCCCACACCAAAATAACCACTACCACAATCCACTAAACCAACTCCCTCACCCACAAAACCAATAGCCGATGAGGCACCCTTGAAGAGGAAGAGAAGGGTGTTGAGGCTAGAAGAAGAAGTAGAAGAAGATGATGAGCAAGAAGATAGGCTGCCAATCTCGACTGTCATGTCATTGCCTAAGGCCAAAAGTCTCCCTCTAACAATTACTCCTGAGCTCTAAAGACAAACAGTTAAAGTGAAGCTAGAAGAAGAAGAGCATCACAAACTACATGTTGAGGAGTTGTTGAGAAGGGTAGACAAAGCATATGCAGCCTCCTCATCAATCATAATCATGATGAAGCAAGCTCAGAGGTTATACACTTTCAAGCATACATTCCAATATCAGAAAGAGAGAGTGAGGATTTGGCCTGATCCAAGGGTGTCTCATAGGATCCAAAAGAAAACTATTCCTCAGAGATACAATGGGCAAGTGAAAAAGATCATAGATACAGTGATCACACTTGCCATTGTAGTATCACCCTGGGAGATCCTTGAAGATTTCAGGAAGGCCTATACATCTAATATGCCCCCACAAAAGATGCTAGAAAATAGAATGGTGAAAAATGGGCTGGTGTATAAGAGGCTTGAGGAAATCAGGAAGGATGAGCTCCACTTACTACTAGAGGGTAATCACCCTGATGAGTTTGCATGCAGAGAGATCACAACAGTGGAGCTCAAGAATGGAAAGCAGGTCAAATACCTCTCTGAGTTCTATGGGCCTGAAGGATTCTTTGAGGGAGATGCAGAAGAGCTCACCATGGAGGAACAGATAGTATTTTTGGAAGCCTACACCAGAGAATCATATAGGCTCATAGTTGGGAAGTAGGTCTCATGGATGGGGTAACAACTCTGTGTCCAGTTCCCCAAGACAGAGTTCCCATCCATCCTTTGCCAATCAGATCTTGGAGACTTCTTCCCAGGCCTATGCTGATATGGGTCATTCTGAGCTGATCCAGAAGAAAAAGACCAATCATTCTGCCTCAATAAGTGGGACATTCAATAAGCTTAAAGGTTTTGGCTGCATTGGTTCAAGGGGAGTTTGTTGGACCAAAAGAACCAATGAGCCAGATCAGAGAAACCTTTAAGTCCCACAAGACATCGTAACAACTGCCGAAGGCCTCATTAGCTGTTTGACAAGGACTGAAGACTTCATTAGCTGAAGACTAAAGTACTGAAGATCATCAGTTGAAGACTAAAGTACTGAAGATCATCAGGTGAAGACTACAGTACTGAAGACTTCATCAGCTGAAGACTAAAGTACTGAAGACCATCAGCTGAAGTACAAAGACTGAAGACATCAGCTGATCACAACAACAGAAGTTCAAGTCCGAAGTCCAAGTACTGAAGCCTTCAGAGTTTGTCACAACAGCTGAAGAAGTATTCTTCAGTTGTTATGATGGTTTCCTTTTAGTCTTTTCTTTTCAGTAGTTTCATTTCTATTTCAGTACTTGTAAAATGACTGAAGAGCATGTTCTTCAGTCATTGTAGTTTCAGTAGTTGTAGTTTCAGTAGTTTCTTATCAGTAGTTTTAGAGATAGTTTACACTTGTCTTTTGTAAGAAGATGTCAGCTGTTTGACATCTTCAGTAGTCGTGTAACTATCAGTAGTTTGTTGTAATAATGGTTAGATGTCACTGTCAAGTGACATCAGCTGACGTCATCTTTCCTATAAAAGGAAAGATGACCTAATTGTATTGTTGTCGAAGCATACATTGAATGAAATATATCTTTTAGCAGAATCTCTCTCTTATTCTATAACCGTACTGTTTCATTGATAAATCTTTTGTGTTCTCGCTTTAATTTTTTAATTCTTGTACTAATTCCACTACAAATTCAATCTAATTGATCAAACTAGATGCTGAGATCCTTTCAAATAAAACTCCTACAAGCACCAGATTCAAATAACACAGAAGCAAGAGTTTGATCTACTAGAAATGTACCTGACACAACATCGGGGTCCATCCTAGCTTCCTCCCTGGTCATCATGAACGCTCTAGCGCTCGCCCTTTGCTCCTCAGTTCCGGTATCCTTCCCTGCTCCGGAACTCTCAGCCCTTGGCTTCTTGCATTCTCTACTCATGTGGCCTACTTCACCACAGTTGAAGCACCTCGCCGCTCTGCAATCTCTTGAGATGTGGCCGGGCTTCCCATACTTGAAACAGACGTTAAACCCCCGCCTACACTCACCAGCGTGCTCCTTCCACACTTCCCGCATCTCTTCACTACTGAGCTTGCGACAACCACCCGGCGATCATCCATTCTAGCCTTCTTGTTATTCGGGGTGAAACCACCACGCCCAAACCGTTTCCGGTTCCGATCATCACCACCCGTCTTCTTCCCTTCGACCACTAGCACCTCCTTCTCATCATACAACCTCCCGGCCAAGTCAACCACCGACCTAAACGTACTTGGTCGGGCGGCGATCATGTGACAGTGAATATCCGTCAGCAAGCCCTGGATGTATCTTTTGATCTTTCATGATAGGGGTGTCACCTGATCCGGCAGCAGCCATGCCATCTCGTTAAACTTGGTGGTGTATTGTTGATGTGTCATGGTCCCCGCCTCCAGCTGCAGGAACTCCCTTTCCACGTTGTCCAACTCCTGATGAGGATAGAACTCCTCGATCACCAACTTCTTCAGCTCACTCCACCTCATCCTACCAATTGCACTTCTACCTCGGCTTGGACGATGTTGTCCCACCAGCATAAAGCCGAGTCCACAAACGAGTGAATGGCAAATTTTACCTTCTGGTCCTCCCGGTACTCGCTGATCTCAAGAACAGCCTCCATCTCCCTCACCCATCGGTGAGCAGCAGCAGCAGTGCCACTACCATCGAAGGTAGGGGGCTTGCATCTTTGGAATGCCCCATAGTTACAGCCTCGTGCTGTCTCCCGCATAGCTCTTCTTCCTCCTCTTCTTCATCGGTAGGGATCACCGTCTTGGTCTCGGGTTGTCCTCTCCCTACCGAAGACCTGTTCCTATCCATCCCCTCTCCTTCCCTCACAGCCTTGATCACCTTGGTCACTACAGATGGTAGTATTGTCTGCATGAGCTGATGAACCTCCTCCACTATGGCCTCCTTCACTGAGGCTACCAAGTTAGCACTCTCGTCACCACCCTCCGGATGAGGGGTCTCAGGCTCCTCATGGGTCACCTTCTCAACCCTGGGCCTTCCTCTTATGGCCCGTGGTTCAGTACCACGTCCACCACGTGCTCCGCCTCGTGAAGCCATAGAAGATCTACCTCCAGCCATTCCTAATCGCTATAAGATTCAAATTCTAACACGGTCATTCAAGGTAATAACTCAGTTTATGTCAAGTGTAGTAAGTCCCTAATTATAGTGGCCAGTTTTCATTAGCCACTTACTTTACTCCTCACACCCCAAGCATTTCCTATCCTGACTATATCAGCATCTAAATCTACTAAGGGCAAATAGATCAAATAACATGCACACATAATACCGGTTAACATTAAAAAAATACCTGATGGCACGTAGCTACTTGGATTGGCATCACTTCCCTTTCCGTCCCATTTTCAGTTTAAGTTAAGGTTTCTTTTGAAAATATTTACCCATTTCACTAAAACTTTGGCTCTGATACCAACTTGTAGGGCCCCGTCCCCGGGCACCTCACAGTTGGTCATTCATCGCACATAAATCATATAACTATTTAAAACATCGCAGTGGAAGTTAAACAAAAGCATTTCATATATATTAATGAACTAATTTTGCAACGTAATACAATATTGTTAACTTTTACAAAATATCATAAATTGCATTACATCACAAAAATATCATTATTATACGAATGGATGCCATCACAAAAATGCCAAGTAGTTGTTCGGTGCCATCCTCAGCAACTATTACCTGCCAACTGGAAAACACATAAAAGTCAGCGTTGGTGAGTGAGTTCTAGTTTTATGAATAAAATACTTCACTTTCATTAAAACCTTTCTTTGCTTTCTTACGTGGTCATGCATCATACGTACAGATAGAGAATATTACTTTTACTTTCATTAACATTCATCATTCTTTGTCGTGTTCATAGCATGTTTTCATTCCATGCTTCATGTTAACATTCTCTTATCTTTATTCTCATTCTCTCGTAACGTACTCATTACAATTCTTTTACATTCATACTTGTTTACTTAAATTTTTTTCTTTAGTACGTTATGTCATTCTTTTACATTCATATGGATTGATGAACAATACCCCGAACATTGTGCACGAAGCTGATACTGGACCTGTGGTAATTAAACCATGAACATTGTGCACGAAGCTGATCCAGTCAGCTAGGGCAAGTCATCTCTCCCGTTCATACAAACCGTTTGGTCCTACCCCAAACATTGTGCATGAAGCTGATGCTTGACCTGTGGTAATTAAACCACGAATATTGTGCACGAAGCTGATCCAGTCACCTAGGGCATACCAAAGGGGCTTGTCAATCTCAAAGATTGACCCTGTGTGCATCCTTTGGGTTAGCTAACCTGCATCACAGTTGAGCTAACGACAACATAATATATATAGCGTATTTTACAATATAATATAAATACGTTTAATCATTATTAAAAGATAACACATCGTACGTACCGTACATCATTCATACATTTTATACCCATCATACATCATACATACAACCCATAACCCTAAAACATCGCATAATTATACTTAAATTGGGTAATCGTTACCCATAAGTCAACCTTAGTCAAAACCCTAGACTTTCTGTTTTTCCCAGAATTTCAGAAAATTATTCTCAGGGTCTAGACGCATGGGCACTATTTGGGTGCTTCTGCCCTGGTCAGACGTTTTGCCACTATGCAGACGTCTGGTCTTAACTTAGTCTCTTTTTCACTTAGACGCATAGGCCTGTTTAGGCGTATGGGCCCTATTCGGACGTTTGGTCTACACTTGGCCGTTTTTCTACTTAGACGCATGGGCCTATCTAGACGCATGGGCTTGTTCAGACGTTCGCGTCTGCACTTTGCCGTTTTCTTACTTAGACGCATGGGCCTGTTTAGGCGTATGGACACTATTCAGACGGTTGGGCCTTTGGGCGGTTGGGCATACTTAGCAAATCTAACCGTGGGACGCATGGTCCACAGTTTGGACGGTTGGGTAACTAACTTCCATTTAAACATCATAAATCAGTCCCAAATCATCCTAAATCATAATCTAAGCTTAGTACTAACATTCTAAGAAACAAAATACATACTTAGTCATAACCGCAATATTGTTTAGACACAAAACATACACCCACCCATGTACACCTTCACACACACATACGGGTAGAAATTTATTTCTATGAAAACATACACACATGCATTTTGCAGCCCCAAAATTGTTAAAAACAGGTTAAAAGGGGGATTCTAGAACTCACCTTAGTTGTTTTCGGGTTTGGTACCTTTCTTTGAGCTCCCCAGATGGTTCTAGCACCTAAAACACACACGCACATACAACCAGAGCACACAATCACATATATACGCACATAACCGAGTCTAGAATCGTCTAGAGCATCATTGTTGGTCCATTTGATCGGTTTTTAGTGAAGAAGAATGCTTGAATCGTTCAATACCAAACACACACAACAAACACTAAGAGATGAAGATCAAAATAACACCAAAAAGCTTTCAAATAAGGTTTTAATGATGAACAATATTGAATGAAATAAAATAAGCTCAATGTATTCAGAAAGAACAAGCTTACAATAGCCTCTTGCAACAGTAATACACGATTAGGGTTTTTGCAAGGATGGATAACAATTAGACAAAAGAAATCTATATATAGCTGTCATAGTTTCGCATATAGTTTCGTTGTGGGCGAAACTATACTAGCGAAACTATAATTTCGCCCGGCAGAAACTAACAGTTTCGCCGGGTGAATATGTTCTAAACCTAACAGTTTCGCCGGCAGAAACTAACAGTTTCGCCAGGCCGAAACTATACTTTCGCTAGACAGCAAAATATACAGATTTAAACTAAACAAACATACAAAGGAAACTAACATAGATCCTATTACAAAGAAAGATAAACAAAAACTAATCTAATGGTGAGTCTAACCTATCTTGATTTTAAATACTCCCCCTAGGTTGGATCTCACCCATTCTTCTTGTCTTGATATCTTCATTCAGTTCCATTATCCTTAGCACCTGCACCTGATGTATCTGGTTCAGCTCTTGCAGATTTCTTGTCTTGAACTTGAGCACTTGATTTGCCTTGGTCACCTCCTGCTCTATCAACTCCATCAGGATGAGCACTAGCTTCTACAAATTGTTTTGTCAGATCCTGGATATCCATGTTTAAATCATCTTCAGCTCTTATCTTTTTAGCTAGCTCCTTCACCTCAGCCCTCACTCCTCTGACCTTATTTGCTACAACCATAAACAGGCTAGCATCCTTCCTTGTTTCTTCCCCCGCTCCTGCTTTAATGTGGTTCTCACACAGAACTAGAAGATCTTCATCAGCAAATCCAAACAACTCCATTGGGTCAAAGATTCGATATTCGATTCCACCCTTCACTCTAATAACAGCCTCCCCCGTCTGATTGTCATAGAACCACTTCTCAAACCCTTGCAGACGAGAGGGAGAGGGATCTGCCAATCTTACTCTTTGAACAGTCTTTGGCGGCTTTACGCTCAACACAATCTTTCCCTTCCCTGTGACCCAGTCTTTGTCTTTCTTTGATCTTTTTCTCTCTGCTTTCATAAACCCAAAAGCCTCAAAGTTATCGTTGAGCCCGTTTTGGATTTCTTTTTCTATAAATTTTACTCGCTCACTCAGATGTGCTCCAAGTAAAGGCAATGATGCCAACTTCCTCAGGTCCCACTTCGGCAAGGTCTTGAATGCCTTCCTTTTGTGTAGATAAGTAATTCCACCCCCTCTTCTTTTTATCATGAACATTTTTAGGTCGGGGTTGTACTTCCAGCTCACAATCCTCTTATCCGCCTCTTTCTTTTTCAGACCTTCCATATTTTGAAATAATGGGGTTAATTCTTCAGGTTCCTTCTCTCTCACAAACCAATCATTCTTCTCCATGTCAATAATGTCGTTTTCATCTTCACCCTTCTGAATCACATAAGTCAGATGCCTTTCGTCCACCTCATAGAACTCAAGCTCTGAGTCATAATCAACCAACTGCTCATCATCAACCTCCTCATCCACCAGACCCTTCTTAATGGGTTATGCAGTCGCTTCAGCTTGATTTCCCATCTGTTCTTCTCCAGTAAAATCTCCAAGATTTATCCCCAAATCAACAAACCCAGCTTCAAACACATCATCATGAGTCTGTATATTCTCCATTTCAGGTTCTTCAGTTCTTTTGCCAGAGCCTTCTGCTTCTTCAGTTGCTGCCCCTGAGGTGCCCTCTCCTACCTTCGATGAAGTACCCACATTCAGAAATGGATACTTAGATGTGTCAGTCAGATCATCTAAATCATGTTGAGTTAGCTGATTAGGCAGGCCGGCAGCAGCTTTTAATTCATTTACCTCCTTTAATAATCTTTTGATCAAATTATTTTGATCAACCAGCATTTTCTGCATACCCTCCAACACTTCATCTTTTTGTGTCTCCCTCAACTCTTGATTCATCAGCTTGGTCTTCATCATGCTTAATTCGTTGGAGAGAGAGGTGTTGAGGTTTCTGATATATCTTCGTCCAAACTGGTGTGTCTTTCAGTTTGTGGGGGCTCAGAGAATGTCTGATGCTTTTGTTTTGTCCTCTTCTCTTGCTCCCCAGAATCAACATTCTTCTTCGACCTCTTTTCTTTCTCAATCCTGGCTTCAGTTGCCATCTGAGTCACTTCTTTCTTGAAGTCATGATCTTTCTCCTTAGCATACCTTTTTCTTTTCTTAACAGCCTCTGACTGACTTGTTCTAGTCTCCTCTGTTCGTCTGACTTCAGATTGGATCACCCTCCTGATGTAAGCCCATCTATCAGGAGTATACATGTTTTCCCACAAGTGAGTGATCCGACCACTGAAGTCGTGCCTGATAGCACAATAGTCGGCAAAGATTCTGGTATTCATCGACACTAGATGCTTGACTTCTCCATGTCTCGGGATATTGGGGACTTGATCGTCTATGATCATCTGAAGAAATCTGGGATAAAGCAGCCATTTATCCTTCACCAGGGCCATTATGTTTTCAGCCATGCAGCTAAATATAAGATTTACTATATTAGCCTTCTCCCCTCTACAACATATAACCATAGCTGTCACCCAGTCTAAGTTTAGCCCATCCGATCCACCTTTTCGGTGGTCTAAGCACATTATGAAAACGTGGGCAATGTATCTCCACTCCTTGGACAGAAAGGATTTTTTGATTTCCTTTCTAGTTCCAAAAGGAGGACCTTCATATCCCATAGACAGGAAAGCATCAAACACCTCCTGATCAGTCAAATCAATGTCACCTCCAGTGTCTTCTTCTAATCTCAGCACCCGTGATATAATCTCTTCTGTGATGGTCACCTGGTGATCCAGAACTTTAGCTGTGATACTCTCAGAATCTCCCCTGGTGTTGTACTCAGCGGTTCGCCAGAAATCTCGTATGTGCAAATCATAGATAGTAGAAGAATGAGAGATCGCGTATGCTATTGGGGATCTCTGCAGCCTTCTGATACAGTCCCTAAATCCTACTGCTTTAGGATGAGAGTCATCTAGAATAGCTGTGATATTGTTCCATATGTCGAACTTTAGATTCACCATTTAGATCTGACAGACAAACAATCCAGGTTAGAAAGATTAAACAAAATTGGAATTTAAGTATTTATAAACGTAAATGAAATGAACAGATGGAAATAAACTTTGTAAAAATGCAGATATATACATATATAATTAAAATGAATATAAAAATTAATTAATATATATATATATATATATATATTTTTTTTTTTTTTTTTTTTTTTTTTTTTATATTTTTTTTGTGTGTAGTTTCGCACAGACGAAACTATAGTTTCGCACAAGCGAATTTATAGTTTCGCCGTATTTATATTAAAGTAGACAATAAAGAAACACAATTTCGACAGACAAAAACATATAGTTTTGGCAAGACATGAAGATGGATTCAACAGGGCGAAACTGAAATTTGTTGACGAAACTGTTAAGTTCGCTCGGGCAGCATAACCACACAGGTGCGCTGAATTTAAGGAACTTTCGTTCAGTTTCGCTGGAAGATAAGGTAGTTTCGCAGAATGAACTGCGAGACTACCCAAACGACACAATCCAATCCAGTCAAATGCGGGAAAGATTAGAGTATGAAGCTAATGTTCTGAGTTCGAGTCGCATATCAGATGTCTAAAACCGAGTCAAAATGCAACAGAACAAGACAGAGACCAAGATTCGAGACAAAAGTCTGTAAAAACCCTAAACAGTGCTTAGTTTCGACGAAAGTGAATTTTTGCGAAAGTGAGCTATTTGTTTCAAAACTATGTTTATGTACATAGGAGTTTCGCAGAGGAATAAAAATATAGTTTCGACAGAGCGAAACTATACTTTCGGCATGGCGAAATTATAGTTTCGACTAAGCGAAACTATAGTTTCGGCAAAACGAAATTATAGTTTCTGCAATACGAAACTATAGTTTCGGCGGGGCGAAGTTATAGTTTTTGCATTTCGAAGCTATAGTTTCTGCTATGCGGAATTATATTTTCTGCATGCGAAACTGCAATTTCGCAAAGCGAAACTGTAGTTTCGCAGAATCTTCACTTAAAATAAAATAAAATAAGATAAATAAAATAATATAAAATAAAAAATAATAATAAAAAGAATTGCCTTTTGAATACTTTATTGTCCCATGATATCAAAACTTATGAAAAAATAAATAAGACTAAAATTAAAATAAAATTAAAATTAAATGGTAAAAGGATATAGTATCATGTTTTTCTCGAAGTGTTTAAGAGGATCATGACTTAGCGAGATTGTTGATATGTTTGTCCGCTTAAACCCATTCCCTGTTCTTTTCGACTCGTGATCTGCAGCTGTTTATCATGTTCTGAATTCTCTTAGTAACTCAGCAACTTGGTCCCCACTGATATTTGATAAAGAACTAGTCTCGTCATCAAGGTTTATTGAGCATAATTATTGATATTACCTGATCACTAAACTGATTCTACTTAATGCAATCACACTGACTGGCATATATACAGATGGGACACTAAAATGTACAGATGTAGACACACATATATGCAAGGTATATACGTAAGATCCAGACTCAACCTATAACTAATAGATGAGAGCTTCAGGTCAATGCTTTCGCATAGCAGAGAAGATCATCTAGGCATGTTGATGAGAGCTTCAGGTCAATGCTTTCGCATAGCAAAGAAGATCATCACTCCAGGTCAATGCTTTCGCATAGCAGAGGAGATAAACACACATCTTTTCTGATGTAAAGTATGAATGTATATACAAGAATGGACTATTTGAGATTATTTAATGTTTGACTTAGAGGGCGTTATCACCGAGTCACCATCCCAGTGGGAAACACCATAAGTTTCACATCGATAATCTATATATACTATAATTGGCTATTTGATATTATTTAATGTTTGACTTACAGGGCGTTATCACCGGGTCACCATCACAGTAGGAAACACCATAAGATTCACATCGATAATCTTTGACATCAATTAGCAACTCTCAGCCAAGTTTTAGACAAGACCTGTATCTTGGTGCAGACCAAAATATCATGAGGATAATCGTTATTACTGAGTTATGATCTTTAATTTTGCTGCATGATCACTTGTTTACTTCGTTTTTGGGATGAGTCTATCATGCATATCCCAACGTAAGATGTCCCCTTGTTCTAACTTCATTTTCTTGAATTCCTGAAGAAGAATAAAAATTAAAACTTATTATTAGTATGAATCTCCCCCGAAATTTTCATTTGATAACTCACTAAATAGAAAATTTCCTAACAACCAAAGTAGAAGAAAAATAAGAATAAGAAGTAAAGATCTATGGGACACAAGGCAGAAAACAATCAAGACTGAAAAGAAAATATGTATATATTTACAGATTAAACAGTTGTGTTGCTCAGAAAAGATTTTCAGAACGATATTAATCCTAGCATAGAAATCAATTCATAAAAACATGGTTTATCAAAGGTTTTTGTGAAAAGATCTGCTTTTTGATGTTTTGTATCAATAGGAATAACATTAATGAAACCCTTTTCTTGAGCATCACGGATGGCATGAATCCTTGTCTCAATGTGCTTGGTCCGAGAATGATGAGATGGATTCTTGGCAATCCCAATGGCCGCTTCGTTATCACAAAACAATGGAGTTTGAAGAAAGTTGATCCCATAATCCATCATTTGATGCTGAATCCATAACACTTGTGAACAGAAACTAGAGGCAGCAATATATTCAGCTTCTCCTGCTGAGAGAGAAACCGTGGTTTGTTTCTTGCTTTGCCAAGAAACAAGGCAATTCCCCAAATACTGACAGCCTCCATTAACTGACTTTCTGTTTAGCTTGCAGCCATTAGAATCGCTGTCAGAATAAGCATGTAAGTCAAAATTCCCACCATAAGGATACCAAAGTCCCAA
The DNA here is from genome assembly GCA_024085815.1 of Flaveria linearis. Taxonomy (NCBI): domain Eukaryota; kingdom Viridiplantae; phylum Streptophyta; class Magnoliopsida; order Asterales; family Asteraceae; genus Flaveria; species Flaveria linearis. Next base: position 54,425,909 of record CM044005.1, read on the forward strand.
ACGAGAAGAACCCTTTAGACAACGAAAAATTCGTTTGACTGCCTTGGCATGGGATTCTTTAGGAGCTGATTGGTATCGAGCACAATATCCAACAGCAAAGGTGATGTCAGGACGACTTGCTGTAAGGTACATGAGAGAGCCAATCATGGATCTGTAGAGATGAGGATCGATTGGTTTTCCGTTTTCATCAGGAGTGAGAAATGTTTGAGCCGTGAAGGGTGTCATCTCAGAAGAAGCGTCATCCATTTTGAATTTCTTCAATATTTCCTTAATATACTTCTCTTGATGAATGAGAATTCCATCTGGCTTTTGTTCAACTTGCAGCCCGAGAAAGAAACACATTTCCCCCATCATGCTCATTTCAAATCTGTTTCGCATAACCTCCTCAAACTCCCGACATAATTGAGGATTGGTAGAGCCAAAAATAATGTCATCAACGTAGACTTGCACAATCAACATCTCACTGTTTACCTCTCTTTTGAACAAGGTCATGTCAATGGTGCCTCACGTAAAACCATTGCTTAAGAGATACTGGGTCAGTGTATCATACCAGATCCAAGGAGCTTGATGAAGTCCATAAAGTGACTTATCAAGCTTGTATACTTTGTCAGGAAAGTCTGGATCTTCAAACCCTGGGGGTTGACACACATATATCTCTTCATCAATGTCACCATAGAGAAATGCGCATTTGACATCCATCTGATAGACTTTAAATTGCTTGTGAGCAGCGTGCGCCAAGAATATTCTAATAGCTTCAAGACGGGCGACAGGTGCGAAAACATCTGTGTAGTCAATTCCTTCTTCTTGAGCAAAGCCTTGAACCACTAATCTGGATTTGTTTCGCACTACTATGCCTCGATCATCAGGTTTGTTCTTGAACACCCATTTTGTTCCAATGGGATACTTATTTGGTGGAAGATCGACCAGGGTCCACACCTTGAGTTTTCTGAACTGTTGCAATTCCAACTGCATTGACTCAACCCAGCAGGGATCTTGGAGAGCTGCATGTACGTTCTTAGGAACGGTTTGAGATATAAAGCAAGAGAACAAGCAAACATTAATCAATCCAGATTGACTCCGCGTCCGAACTCCATCAGAAATGGAACCAATTATGTTGTCATATGGATGATCTTTCAAAGTCTTGAAATCAGCAGTCATGGAAGGGATGTCAGTAGGTGGATGGTTAAATGATGAGCTGGATGGTGACGTAGACTGCAGTAAAGGAGATGAAGAAGGTGATGTTGATATGGGTGGAGGTGGAAGGTCAAACGAAGATGAGGAAGATGCAACATTGACTGAAGTATCATCAAGTGATGTAGTGTCATGAGGCATAATAGGTTCAGCTGGTATGGGAGCAGGAGGAATGATTTTTGTTGTTGTATTGGAGATAGACACATCACCATCGAAAACTGGAAGATTGAATGACTTGAACACCGTATTTGAGTCAAAGAACCAAGCTGGTTCTTAAGGAACATCAGAGGAATTAGATTCCTGCCAATCGACATAGAAGGACTCTTGAACAATACGTGTCCTCTTGTTATATACCCGATAAGCCTTTTGGGAAGAAGAATAGCCTACGAAACAACATTCATCCGACACAGCACCAAATTTTGTCTTCTGTGCTTGAGTATTCAGGAGAGTGCACGAGCAACCGAATGGGCGAAAGAAATCAATCAAAGGCTTTCTCTTGTGAAATAGTTCATATGGATTTTTCATCTTATCTTTGACTATCAACACACTGTTGAGAACATAAGAAGCACAATTCACAGCCTCAGCCCAAAATATGATGGGTAAGGAGGATTCTATTAACATTGTACGTGTAGCTTCAATGAGGGTGCGATTCTTTCGTTCCGCGACACCATTATGTTAAGGAGTTCTCGCAGCACTGAACTGTCTTAATATTCCTTTGGTTGCACAAAAGGAGTCAAAAATTTGATTTTTGAATTCAGTACCGTTGTCACTTCGAATAGCCATAACCTTCCTCTTGCTTATCGATTCAATCGAGAGAATTAACTTTTGCAACTCCTCAATAGTCTCCCCTTTTTGAGCAAGAAATCTTACCCATGAATATCTGGAAAAGTCATCTGTAATCACAAGACAAAAGGATTTCTTAGCAATAGATTTAACACTTATTGGGAAAAACAAATCAGTATGTAGCAACTCCAGGGGATTTGAGATGCTATTTTCAATTTTAGGTTTGTGTGGTTTCTTATGTTGCTTTCCTTTTGCACATGCCATGCATTTCTCGACCACAGAAAAGTCTTTTAAAGGTAATCCCCGAACGAGATTGTTTTTAATGAATTTATTTATTATTTTGAAATTAACATGGCCCAATCTACGATGCCATAAGAAAGACTCAGAGGTGGAAGCTTTAGACAAGAGGCATGTGACTGCTAATGATGAGTCCTTTGAATTCATGTCAAGGAGATATGTATTATGCTTTCTGGGAGCTCGTATGTGTACCAAATTATCTGGAATATCAATCTCAGATTTCAAAAAGATACATTCATTGGACTTGAATAAGATCGGAATGCTTTTATCACAAATCTGAGAGACGCTCAACAGATTGAATGCAAGCTCGGGTACGTAATTGACTTTTTCCAAGGTGAGCGAACCATTACAAACTTCTCCTTGTCCTATCATTTTTCCTCCTTTCTTGTCTCCGGCGAAAGCAACATAACCACCATCGATTATGCGGTAGTTGGTCAATAAATCTTTAAGCCCCGTCATGTGTCTGGAGCATCCACTATCAACATGCCACACGCTATTTACAAGCTTAGTGGACGACTCCTGCAATAATATCAAGAGAGAATTAACTAGGAGTAATGGGCACCCAAGTTTGAACAACTTTGGGTTTCGCCGAAGGAGATTTCTTGCAAAAGAACTTATTAACTAATTGATTCAATTTACTCCCAAAAGAACTTCTATTAACATGTCTATGATGTAACTGAGGGCAGTGCTTAACAACATGATCATCTTTACCACATTGAAAACAATGTGATTTTAATCTAGATTCATTATGTAATGAGATAGAGATTTTATCAATGCATATTTCTTCATCACATTCAGATAATCTTGAATCATCATCACTGTAAACCTCATTCATGTTAACAGAACTGATTTTATTTGGAAAAGAATTATTGTGTGCTAATGACAATGAAGTGTTATCTGAAATACGTGTGGTACTAGTACCACTAGTACTTGCCTCAGATGAAGATGCAATCCTGTCATTAAGCACAGAAAATTTTGCAGGTATAAATGATGGAATGGGATGAGAAAAGAATTTTTCAAAAGATTTAGTTTTTGTTTCTTCATCGCTTTTCACCGTATTATCAGACAATGGATCAACACAATCAACAGATGAATCAGAATCACGATCCATAGCATTCAAAGAACAAACAGAAACATTACTAGAACAGAACGAAACAGAGTCTTTTACAGCTTCACTAGAAACAAAGACAGACTTTAAACTAGAGTTATGATCTAAAACAGAAAGCTGAGGTTCAGGTGTACTAAGGCTAGAGCATCCAAGCCCTCTAGTCGGTCCATAATCGTAGTCCTTACAAACATGCATAGGATTCACACCTTCTAAACCTGCGGACATACTGTTAGAATCTACTTTGATCAAATCATTAGAAAGGATGGGGAATGGGCATTGGAGAGTAACAGTATGTACTAGGAGGAGGATAAACCTTAGCATTTACATATCCCAAACCTGTTTTAATCCTAGCCCCACATTGAGATTTACATAAATCATCATGTTTCATTCCTGATATGGTCCATTTATCAAGTTTTGATTGAAGTTTGCTTGTTTCAAACTCAGCTAGGGCAACCCTTTCAGTCAAACCGTTCACCTCAACGTTTCTTTCTAAAACAATTCTTTTTAAATGATCAATTTCTTTTAGCGCTTCATTTAATTTAACAAAGTATGTTGACTCATTCATTTTAAGTTCTTCATTCATTCTTTTCAAATCTTTTTCATTATCAATTAATAAACGATTAGCCTTATAAACCCCAAATAATCTGATTTTACATGCAGATGAACACATATCTTGAATTACCTCATATGGAAGTCCCATCACCACCTTCTCAGCTGCAAGAGCTTTATCACATTGACACACCAGAGTACTCGACTTGTTTTCCTCTGCGGTGGTAGTAGCATTGTCATCATTCCTTTCTAGCACTATGGATTGAGTTCCTTGCTTTCCGTACTCCTTCATATTTTCTTCTTTCTCATACTCCTTCTCTTCAACTCCATCATTAAACTCCTTAAATGGATCAAATTCTTCCTCACCGTTCATCTTCATTTTCTCTTCCAGAAGATCAGCTACTAACGCTTGATTAACTTCTTCTTTTGTCTCTTCAGCTTCTGCACTCCAGTCAAAGTTAGAAATTAGAGCAGTTTCTTTCTTGTGGCTTGACTCATCTTTACCACCACCAGCAGCCAATCTTGGAATTCCAGAGTTATTAGGATCAGTGACAATTAGTAATGGACATTCACGTTTAAAATGTCCCAATTGCTTGCAATTGAAACATCTAAGCTTAGACTTATCAAAACCCAATTTGGAGTTGGAGCTTTGACCTCCAAAGTTCTTTCTACCGGTTCTTTCCATAAATCTCCGTGCTCTAAGCGTCAGCATTGCCATTTGCCATTGAATATCGGTTTCTTCAAGATCATCTGGATCCACTTGATACATGTCCTCCATTGTCATTCCTTTGCCTTTCAGATCACCTGCAACAAGTGCTTCATAACTTTGAACAAACATCCCAAAAAGTGCCATAGTCTCAGCTAGAACAATAGTTTCAGTAGATGCTTTTAAATGCCCTTGCTCTTTACCCGGTTAATGCCACTTCCAGAAAAATCACACAAAGTCACTGCTCCTTGACGTGATGCCTGCATTGGAGAGCTTGCAGCGGAAGATAGTAATGCAGCATTCTGTGAATAACCGGATGTTGGCATGATGGATTGATTAAACTCCCTCCTTTTCAGATCCAAATCAAAAGACTTTAGCTTGTTAATCACGTCCATCAACTTATAATCAGCAAAGTTTCTTTCTTGTTTCAACATTCTCACTTGTAAACTCCACTGGGGTGGAAGAGAGTCTAGAAGTTTATTCACTTGCTCATGGTTTCCCAACTGATCGTCATACTTCTTTAAGGTGCTTGAAACGGACAAAAAGCGATTAGTAATATCAGTAAGATCTTCATTCTTGTGTCCTACCAATGAATTGAACTCCTTTTGAGCTTGAGCCTTCTTATCTTTCCTTAGATCCTCATTTCCATCGTAAAATTCACACAAGGCATCGTATAAAGATTTTGCATCTTTGTGTTCAGCAAAGCGATTGTAAATATCAGGTGCAAGACATAATGTCAAGGTTCCGAACGCTTTCTAATCTCGGTCAATCTGTTTTTGATCCTTTTCGGTGAATGTGGAGGAGTCCGTGTTTGGAGATACAGTTCCACTGACAGTAACGGTTGGCTTGTGTGGTCCAGTGATGATTGAATCCCATTGATTGTGATCGGTGTAGAAGAACAAAGCCTTAAGACACCTTTTCCAATCTTCAAAGTTATCTCCGTTGATGAGTCTAGGGGGTCTGTTGGGGGCAACACTTTCTAAATCAGCCAGGGTGAGAGTAGTCATTTTGGACATGATAGTTTTGCTAGAGAAAATGTAATTTTGCAGAGTTAGATTCGCTGAGAGCTAGTTTCGCACGGGCGAAAGTATGTAACAATAATAGTTTCGGCATCTGCAGGAGAAAGTGCTGGTTTTGATAGTTTTGGCAGCAGTTTCGCTAGCCAGAGACTATCTAGAGCTTAGTTTCGCTGGGAATTTCGCAGGAAACAAGCTTGAACTTTCGTTCAAATTACTTTCAGCAGCAAGTCCGCACAAATGTCACCCAATCAAGAATGAACTTCCGTTCAAAACTCACAGTTTCGCACCAAATGTCAAAGAAGAGAAAGTAGCAGTTTCGCTGAACGAAGTTACAGTTTCGCTGGAAGAAACTGTAATTTCACTGGAAGAACAGAAAACCCTCTTAAACCCAAAAACAGTTGAAAATCACCCAAATCTCAATGAATTTGAAAAGGAGTGATTCACGAAGCTTCCTCAATCAGAAACACGCAATATCATATTCCTCAATCAATTTTCATGACATAAACACTCTATTTTGATGTAGAAATGGAGAAATGAAGGTATTGAACAAAAATATCCAAAAACCTCAAACAATCAAGAGCACTAAGGCTCTGATACCATATTGTTGGTCCATTTGATCGGTTTTCAGTGTAGAAGAATACTTGAATCGTTCAATACCAAACACACACAACAAACACTAAGAGATGAAGATCAAAATAACACCAAAAAGCTTTCAAATAAGGTTTTAATGATGAACAATATTGAATGAAATGAAATAAGCTCAATGTATTCAGAAAGAACAAGCTTACAATAGCCTCTTGAAACAGTAATACACAATTAGGGTTTTTGCAAGGATGGATAACAATTAGATTAAAGAATTCTATATATAGTTGTCATTGTTTCGCATATAGTTTCGCTGTGGGCGAAACTACACTGGCGAAACTATAATTTCGCCCGGCAGAAACTAACAGTTTCGCCGGGTGAATATGTTCTAAACCTAACATTTTCGCCGGCAGAAACTAACAGTTTCGCCAGGCCGAAACTATACTTTCGCTAGACAGCAAAATATACAGATTTAAACTAAACAAACATACAAAGGAAACTAACATAGATCCTATTACAAAGAAAGATAAACAAACACTAATCTAATGGTGAGTCCAACCTATCTTGATTTTCAATCATAAATTCGAGAATTCTTACCAAAAACTTCGAAGTTCTTGTTTCTTCTAAAATTCGCAAGAGTTTCTTCTCTCTCTCTCTTCCTCTCTCTAGAAAAATCCGAATGTTAGGGTGTAAGAAGCAACATGGGCGGCCATGTTGCTTTATTCACCAACTTTTCAAAAGTTATGTCCTTTTGGACACTTTCAACCCCTAAACTTGGGTTACTTGCATTTTCATTCTTTTCCTTTGCTTTTATTCTTTCTTTTTACCTTGAAAAAAATAACCGGGTATTAAAAGTCCACCCCCCTTATATAGGTTTCATCCCCGAAACATGTTATTCCTCAAACAGATGAGGGTAATGTTGCCTCATCTATCCTTCAATCTCGCATGTAGACTCGGATCCCTTTCTATGCTTCCACTGTACACGCATAAGTGGAACCACTTTATTCCTTAACCTCTTCTCCTTACGATCAATGATTGCCACTAGTTGCTCCACGTAATTGAGCCATTCATCGACCTCGATTTCCTCCAGTGGTACAATCATGTCCTCGTCGGCTAAACACTTCGGCAGGTGAGATACATGGAATGTCGGGTGAGTTCCACTTAACTCATCTGGTAGTTCCAACCTATAGGCCACATCTCCTACTCGAGCAATGATTCGGAAAGGCTCTATATACCTTGGGCTCAACTTGCCCCACTTTCTAAATCGAATGATACCCTTCCAAGGTGAGACTTTTAACATAACCCTGTCACCCACCTGGAACTCAATCGGTCTACGTCTCTTGTCGGCATACGACTTCTGCCTATCCTTAGCTGCCTTCATGAAGGCCTTAATCTTTTCGAGCTTCTCTTTTGTAGCCTCAATCACTTCAATGCTTCCTAACTCCTTTTGACCAATATCACCCCAGCAAACGGGTGTCCTACATCTCCTACCATATAGCATCTCGTAGGGTGGCATGGCAATGCTGGCATGATAACTATTGTTGTACGAGAATTCTGTTAACGGCAGATGGTCATCCCAACTTCCTCCAAAATCGATCACACATGCTCGAAGCATGTCCTCGAGTGTCTGGATCGTTCTCTCATAATGACCGTCCGTCTGAGGATGATAAGCCGTACTGATGTGTAGTCTCGTTCCCATCGCATCGTGGAATTTCTTCCAAAACATAGATGTAAACCGGGTGTCGCGATCAGACACAGTAGACACCAGCACACCATGACGAGCCACAATCTCCTTGATGAATAGATCCGCGAGTCTCTCAGAAGAATACGTCTCTCGGATCGGCAGGAAGTGAGCACTCTTCGTCAAACGATCAACTATCACCCATATAGCATCATGCCCTTCAGGGTACGTGGTAGCTTCGTAATGATGTCCATGGTGATATGCTCCCACTTCCATTCGGGTATATCCAACAGTTGGATTTTCCTGTACGGCTTCTGGTGTTCCGCCTTCACTTGCAAAAAGGTAAGGCATTTACTCACATACACCGCTACGTCGCGCTTCATACCTGACCACTAATAATCTTTCTTCATATCATGATACATCTTGGTAGCATCGGGATGAATGGAGTATCAAGTCTTATTAGCCTCGTCCATGATCTTTCCACGTTGATCCCCGTAACAAGGAATCCACATTCGCCCATATCGGGTTCTAACACCGAAAGTCTTTTTACCCAACTCCGCGACCAGGCCTCTCATCCTTTCAGAGTTAAGATGATCTTCTTTCAACACCTCATCTTAAAACTCCTTAACCTACGCCATCACATCAGAGGTCGTAACCATCTGATAAGCTTCCACCCGAATCGGCTAAGGTCTCTCCTTCCGGCTAAGGGCATCTGTAACCACGTTGTGTTGGTACACATGTCCCTAGTTCTAGTTCTAGTGAGCTTAAATGTAATTGACTTTCATTTTGTTACACATATGTAATGTTTGATCAATGTAATGAAAACTCTTTGATTGATTGTGTATTGGTTGCTTAACGTTTTATATATATATATCATTGTATGTTACACACTTATATGAACATGTTATATAGATATACAGTTGTTAGACATAGTTTTGAATTGTTAAAGGTTCAGGAATGTGTTTAACTTAGTCTCATGATTCAGTCGCACGACTGGACCATGCGAATGGTCCAATCGCACGACTGAACCAGGTGATTGAGTCAATCGCACGATTGAGTCATAAGACTGACTTAATCGTACGAATGAACCAATCGCACGACTCCGTCGCACGACTGAGCCATACGCATGACTCAGTCATACGAATGAGAGCTATAACCTATAAATACCACTTAATTCGTGGAAAAAGGTAACACATTGAGAATTCACAACCCTAGCCCTCCAAGTTTGTCCAGATCGTCTCTTCCAAGTTCATAGATTGTTTCTAATCATGCATAGTCTATTCTTAACGTATTCTAATTGTTAGGTTTGATCGGATTAACAGTTTTCCTGATTGGATCGCCAATCAAATAGAATTCCACGATATTTGATTTGGTTACACGTTGAATCAGTTAGTACTCCGTACGTACACGGTCCTAACAAGTGGTATCAGAGATTTGGCTCTTGATTCTTCATGGATTCGATCGTTTTTGTGAAAAAGTCAACGTTTTTAATCTAAAGATCTGTGCTTTCTGCATTAAAATCCAGTTTTTACGTGTGCATGCTTTGAAAATTGAGTCTTTTTCGAGTTGCAGCCGTCTAGGGTATTCAAAATTGTGTTTTAGGTCGAATTGTGTGAAAAAGGTTGAAAAATTTCGAATTCAGCAGTCTCAGTCGCGCGATTGACTCAGTTGCACGACTGAACTCCAATCGCCCAGTTTAATCGCACGATTGGCTCAGTCGTTCGTTCAATCGCATGATTGTCCCAGTCGTTCTGTTCATTCGCACCACTACCCTAATCGCCTACCCAGTCATACGACTAAGCTCAATCGCACATTTGAGTTTCAGTCGTCCTCTCCCAGTCGCATACATAGTTTGATTTTCAAGTTTAATACTAATTCATAATAGACTCAGAGAACTATGCATTCTCAGTAGGGAAGGACTCCAGGATCCGGAACCTATTGCTATTGGAAAATGAGATTGGGAACCATAATAAACCACCTAAGCTTTTGTCTCTTGATGAATTTCTTCAATGGAAGCAACGGTTTGAGATTCATCTTAATAGAGTGGACACAAATCTCTGGAATGCTATTAAGACTGGCTACAATATGCCAGTTGGAGCTGATGGTATACCCCTTACTTTGAGTGGATTAAGTGATGCACAAAAGATTGCATATAATGCAGAGAAGAAAGCCTATGCAATGTTGACACAGTCAATTCCTAAACATATCTTCCATCAGTATTTAGAACATAAGCAGAGCAAAAAGTTATGGAATGGTCTTAAGAAACAGTATGAAGGGAGCACAACACTGAAGTCTTTAAAGGCCAAAGCATTAAAGAAGGAATTTGATAATTTTTCTGCTATCGGGAACGAGAGTCTGGATGGTATTATAGACCGCTTCTATCATTTGATGAGTGAACTTCACACTCATGGTGTTACAACGTCTAAGGAAGAAAAAGTGGCAAGTTTGGCTGATGGGCTACAATAGAAGTGGGATTTGTTTATTTCCACTTTAAGATATAACTCAGTGCTGGAGACCTTGGATATCAATGATTTCATCCTGAAACTGAGAGAAGAAGAGGTGAGACACAAGTACAAGGCCAAGAAGGGATCATACACTCAGGATCCGTCTCTCTACAACGTGACTCCTACTGCAAAATCTTCCCGTGCCCCTCTGCAGCCTGCTTTTGTATCTAATACATCTGCAACTGGTCAAAGCTCGGCGTCTGGTGGTGAGTCAGATGTTACATCAGGGGTTCAACATAGTACTACAGAAGATCAATTGACGAAGTTAGTGACAGAAAATCTGGGCAATGTAACTGTGGAAGTGGTAAGGAGCACATGGACTTACTTGCTGCTGTGGTTCACTCTTATGATGGATTAGTAGCAGGAAAGATTGGTAACTACCACTTGGCTGATGAAGACTATGAGCAGGTGGATGAAAATGAATTAGAAAGAATGGACGTCATATGGGCTCTCTTGAGTGCTATGCGACGAGCAAAGAAGTTTGTTAAGAACATGGGACAGAATCTGGTGGCTACTAAAGATACTACTTTTGGATTTGACAAGTCAAAGGTCACCTGTTTCAACTGCGGGGAGAAAGGACACTTTAAGCGAGAGTGTGTTAAATCGAAGAAGACTGGCAATGGGAACCTGTTCTCGTCCTTCAACAAACATGATAAAGAGAGAAAGATAGCTTCAACAAGCAATGATTCAAAGGCAATGGTTGCTCAAGGTGATGAAGGACAAGACTGGTCCTTCCGATTTTTATCTGATGGTGAAGCCAACATTGCTCTTGTTGATGATCTGAATAATGACTTTGCGAGTGAGGGGGAGAACTTAGTAGAGCCGGATGCTAATGAAGCCTTAGCTGCTGTTGATCAACTCGTTGAGGATGAACTGAATGCAGAATCTGAAGCACAACAGGAACCTCAAACTTCTCTCATGGATGGCACGTCTACTTCTTCACAGGTAGAATCAAAAGATGATCTTTTTGTCAAACATGCTTGTGTTGAATGTGATAAATTTAGGGAAAGCATTGATCTCAAATTTGCTAGGTTATTAGGTCATAATGATAGCTTAGTAAATAACTTAAAATTGTGCACTGAGGCTAATAGAGTGTTAAAACAAAATGAGAGCAGCTATAAGGAGAAAATTGAAGCTTTAAAGAAACAACTAAAAGAAACTGAGGTTGTCACGTTTAACCAAGAAAATGACATAAAGTCTAGCTAGTTCTTCTTATATTTTGAAAAACTTGGTTAAGGAACGCAACAACGGGGAAGGGCTGGGTTATAAGGTTGTGCCTCCACCACATGAGATCCTTTTGAACACCAAACAATGAACAGTTAATAATAATCCTATAAAGGACCATGTGGTTACTACTCCTCTGGTTAGTGACCCGGATACTGCAGTTAAACCTGCTCCTCCCATTGCTAATCAGAAGTCATCAACTTCAGGCACAAAAGATCAGACTGATAGGGTGGAAGAGGATGTTAATGTGACTCTTGGGTTGGGTTCTAAATCTGTTGACACACAACCTAAGACTTTAAAATCCACTCAATCTAAACAATTTAAGCAAGATAAAAATCATCCAAAAGGACAAATGCACCATAACATTAAACAAGTAAAATTTGTAAAGGAAGGTGAAAATCAAAAGATTAAAACCAAAAAGTCCTTACCTGAAGTTTACTCCCCACCCCACAAGAGATCTCCTAGTCCTGTTGAATGGAGATCATGCTATACTTGTGGACAACGAGGACACATCTCTTCAAACTGTCCTTGCTATCAGACACCCAAAATTAAAATTAAACTAGACAATGAAGTTAAACAGTTTTCAAAACAAAGTTCTAAGACTCCTGTAAGGTCTAAAACACCTGCTACGCCTTATACCTCTCCTCAACACCACAGACAACACAGACAAGTCACTTGCAAGTCTGTGATGCCTGAGGTGAAACCTATTTTTGAAACTAAACCTAAGGTTTAAACTGTAAATCAGTTATCGGTCTACCACAAACAATCCTTTCACAAGGATGGTTTATGGAAAGCCAAAACATCTGAAGTGTCTTAAGCATTGATAAGTTGAAGGTTGAGGTCCCACCAGCTGATAAAGGACAGTGGGTTGAGTTTGTGATGTGTGATGCCTCTGGGAAACCCAAGCCAAGGCTTGGGTCCCCCTCCTTGACTAATTATTTTCTATTATGTGCAGGTTGTCCACTATAGTGCTTCTACCAACACATGGATTGTAGATAGCGGGGCATCCAGTCACATGACGGGAAATCAGTCTCTCCTTTTTAATGTCAATCAAATTAAAGGGGGACACGTTTCCTTTGCTGGAAACAAAGGAGGATACGTTACCGTACAAGGAGAAGTAGGTAATGCAAATGTAAGATTTGATAAAGTGAATTTTGTTCAACAATTGGAAAACAATTTGCTTTCAGTGTCTCAGATATGTGACACGGGCTTCAAAGTGATGTTTGACAATCGGAAGTGTTACATTATGAAGAAACAGATGGAGATTCCAGAGGATCAGGTATTAATGTCAGCATCTTGGTACAATGACCTGTATGTTTTAGATATGTCAAATGCTTCTACTACTGAGTCTACTGTTCAGTGTTTTCTGTCTAAAGCAACAGAGAAGGAGTCTATCTCATGGCACAAAAGAACGGGACATATAAATCACAGGAAGATGAATCATCTGATTCATAACAACTTAGTTGAGAGAGTTACTATAAAGAACTTCAAACTTCCTTATTTTTGTGTCTCATGCAAGAAGGGAAACCAGACCAGGAAGTCTCACAAGACCAAGCACGTTAACTCTATCAAGATGCCCCTGGAGCTATTGCATATGGATCTATTCGGTCCTGTCAGCACGAAGAGTATCGCCGGAGACTGGTACTGCTTTGTAGTCACAAATGACTACTCACATTTCTCCTGGGTGATGTTTCTGAAAGCTAAGTCAGAAACTTTTAAGTCATTCAAGGTTCTTGTCATAACACTGGAGTCCCTCTACAAGCTGAAAGTGAGGAAGATCCGTTCAGACAATGGATCAGAGTTCAAGAATCAGTGGATGGATGCTTTCTACAAAGAGAAGGGAATTGTTCATCAGTTCACTTCTGTATACATACCACAGATGAATGGAGTTGCTGAACGAAAGAATCGGAGCTTGATCGAGACAGCACAGACTATATTGGTAGATTCAAAACTACCAATACAGTTCTGGAATGAAGCTATTGCCAATGCTTGTTACACACTTAATCGTGTGTTAGTAGTCAAGCGGCATGGGAAGACTTGCTATGAGTTGCTTCAGAAGCGCAAACTGAACCTGGAGTAATTGGAACCATTCGGAGCTCCATGTATGTTGCTGAAGAATACTCCGGATGGCAAGTTTAGTGAGAAAGCCAATCAAGGATATTTCTAGGATATAGCATACCGGACAAACGGGTTTATAACAACTCGACGGGTCAGGTAGAAGTGTGGTGAAACGTAGATGTACAACGATACACCACCCCCTGCTGGAAAAGGTCCATCGTCATTCTTCGATTATGATGGCTTTTTCAAATCCTTCAACCTCCCTCAGCTTGATTCAGATGACGAGATTGCTGCCCAGATGATGTACCAAGTCCTAAATACACCGAATCTGGATATTAGCAATATGACACCAGCCAGTGGTGCTTCGGGATCTTCAACACCCGCTCAGGAAGAGAATGATGAGTCATCAGATGATGACAAAGCAGCTGAGACTAACAATGAGCATAATGTCAATCAAGAAGAGATCTCCTTAGCTGCTGAACAAGCATCAGGAAATCCAGATACTGAACCTGTTGTCACAAATCTTGATACTGAAGTTGTCGTTCCTACGACACCTGTTACTAGGATAAGTGTGAAACATCCCCCCGACTCTATTATTAGGGATCTTCAATCCGGTGTGCAGACTAGAAATTAGTTGTACTCTGCTGACTATGCTACAGTCATGGAAAAGTGATATGTCAATAACGGGGCTTTCTCATGTTTTAAATTTCTCAAATCGAGCCTAAGTACGTCAGTGATACCCTAAAGGATGAGGCCTGGGTCAACGCTATGCAGAGGAGCTGCTACAGTTCAAGAAGCTGGGAGTGTGGACACTCGTTGATAGGCCCCAATGAGTGAAAGTGATTGGTACCAAATGGGTACTGAAGTGCCAGAAGGCCGACCAAGGTGTTGTTATCAGAAACACGGCACGGTTGGTTGTTCAAGGATTCAGACAAGTCGAGGGAGTCGACTACAATGAATTGTTTGCACCGGTGGAACCAATGGAAGCGATTCGAATATTTCTGGCCTACGCATCTTACATGAAGATCAAAGTTTATCAGCAGGATGTTAAGAGTGCATTCCTTCATGGGGAAATCCGTGAAGAATTCTACATCAGTCAACCCGAGGGATTCGAAGATCCTTATCATCAGGACAGAGTCTACAAGATGGACAAGGCTCTGTATGGGCTACATCAGGCTCCTTGAGCTTGGTATGAGAAGCTCTCCACCCATCTCTTGAAACACGGTTTTCGCAGGGGTGTGATTGACTGCACGTTATTCATTAAAGGGAAAGATGGGGATTTGCTAATGGTGCAGATCTATGTGGATGACATCATCTTCTGTTCCAGAAATGAAGACCTGTGCAAAGAGTTCGAATCTATGATAAAGGAAGAGTTTGAAATGAGTGCCATGGGAGAAACGAAGTTCTTCCTGGGATTACAGGTGGATCAAACACCAACCAGTATTTTTCTACATCAGACTAAGTATGTTGGAGACATTCTGAGTCGATTTGATATGGAAAATGTCACTGTTGCCGCTACCCCTCTCGCCACAAATCATGATGTGGCTCCTGATGAGAATGGGGATTTGGTGGATGGCACTATGTATCGTGGGATGATCAGATCTCTTACGTATCTCACTTCCTCGCATCCATATATCATGTATGCCATATATCTTTGCTCCAGATATCAAGCGAAACCTAAAGTCAATCATCTGATTGGGGTGAAGAGGATTTTCTGTTATCTGAAAGGTACCCCAACACTGGTATTGTGGTATCCTCATGATGATGACTTTGAGCTCACTGCGTACAGTGATTCTTACTATGGTGGTTGCAAGATGAACTTCAAGTCTACATTAGCAGGGTGTCAGTTCTTTGGAAGGCGGTTAGTCACTTGGCAATGCAAGAAGCAGACCTCGGTTGCATTGTCAACCTGTGAAGCTGAATATGTTGCTACGGCAAGTTGCTGTTCTCAGATCATCTGGATCCAACAGCAAATGCGAGACTACGGTTTGCAATTTTCTCAAACACCTATCTTTGTTGATAATTCTGCTGCCATAGCTGTTACTAAAAATCCTGTTCAATACCCTAAAACAAAACACATCGGCATAAAGTATCATTTCATACGCGACTGCTATGAAAAACAATTAACTGATGTGATTAAAATAAACACGGATTTTTAGCACGCCGACCTCTACACCAAACCTTTTGACAAACCCAGATTTCTATATCTGTTAGAGGTCAACAGTGTGAAAAAGAAAAGTGACATAATTTCAGACGACACAGATGCCTAGTCCGACACGTGTTTAGGTTTTTCATTCTTATTTTTATTTCTTTTAATTTCCTTGTCTTATAAAAATCCAAAAACATAAAAAGATTTTCTGTTTTAGAATTTTAGGGGGAGATTAGGTTATGTTCATTATTTATTTACTTAAAAAAAAGGGGAGGACAGATAAGCAAAACGGCAAAAACAACTAAGATAAGAAAGTGATTCAACACTATGGAAAGTGATAGTACACAGGCGTCAAGTTACTTGGAACACAAAAAGATTTTCAATTTTTGCAATTTTAGTTTAAATTAAATCACAGAAAATGATTAGTCAAAGAACTCTAGGTCTATCAAATTGGGAAAATGATAGTACGCTTGCTTGTAGCTGTAATTATACAGAGAAAGTCGATCAAGGGTGGTGTTAGTTCATAATATGATGTTTCGGTAGATTCAACACAATAGACTAGTAGACATCATTGGTGAACTCAAATTAAACTAATCTGTTCAACTGACTGTGGGTTCCCATCCTATCATTGGTTAACACAATCAATTATTTCCAATAAGGAATGATGAGCAAAATAACGCCACTAAAAGTGTGCGGATGACCAAAAAAGAGCAAAGCACGAAAAAAAATGAAAATAAACGCAATCAAGCTGATAACCTATGTTATTGGTAAAATGTGTTAGTTTCAGACTAGGCTATGTTATTCATCTCTGTGAATGTCATAAAATGATCTTAACGTTCATCTTAAATCAATTGTTTCTGAAAAGATAAATGGATCACATCTGAGGTGATCAGGTGGATAAATGGATCACGTCTGAGGTGATCAGGTGGATAAATGGATCACGTCTGAGGTGATCAGGTGGATAAATGGATCACGTCTGAGGTGATCGGGTGGATAAATGGATCACATCTGAGGTGATCAACAGGTTTTAATCTAAAATTGATCATGTCTAAGATGATCAACTGCTCATAATGTTTTATCTACTGATAAATGGAACTAAGTGTCGAACGGTAAAATGGTCAAAATGTCACAAGTATGGCCCATTCGCACGACTGGACCATAAGTATGGACCAGTCGTACGATTGAATCATACGAATGAGTCTAAATCGTAAGAGTGAACCATGAGATTGAGCCCAATCGCACGATTTGAGGTGACCGACTATGACAGACGTCCGAATGAACCTCAATCGTATGATTGGAGGTGAACGATTGGGTGAATCGCATGACTGAGGCTCAGTCGCATGACTCGCTCATGCGACTAGCCTCGGTCGTACGAATGGAGGTTGCCCTAGTATAAATACAAGGTGAATCGGCCTCAGTCGCTCTACTCACCCAAATCGCCCTTTATACGTACGACTTAAAGAATCTCTGCCGAAATTTCGTTAGATTCACATTTGCCATATATTCTTGTGTTCTGACGTTCTATATTGTTTATACATGTAATATTCGAGGTGGTTCATCATTAAAACCAAACACTGACATCAAGAATCACTCAAATTTTGACCTAACAGTAACCGAGGACTAAAACGGACAAATATACCACCTAAATTGAGCTATACGATCAAACTAAACTTAAAAGATACTTAATCGGACTATTTCGAGTGTAATGAGCCTAATCACATGTTTAACATCATGTATTGCTCAAAAACATGAATTTGAATGGTCAAACAGTTGAATAGGTGACTGGACATACTGATGAACTTCAATCGTACGATTGAGCTGTCCGATTGGCTCAATCGTACGACTGAGATGAACGAATGGCATAGTCGCATGACTGAACCATGCGTATGAGCTCAGTCGCACGACTGAGGTAAACGCATGAGAAGACGTGCGACTAAGTCCAATCGCATGACTCAATCGTACGAATGAACTCAATCATACGACTAGATCTCAGTCGCATAGTTCAATCGCACGACTAGAGCATTGTCGCATAGTACAATCACACGACTAGATCTCAGTCGCTTTGTTCAGTCACACGACTAGATCTTAGACAAGTACTAATGTTTATCTGTTTTATGTCACAGATGGCTAGTCGGTGGCCCATGAGCCCCAAGCACAATATATGTGCTCATCTGGATCTTACTTCACGTAACACTACGGACTTTTCTGGGATTATCCGTTTTCTACGCCGCTCGAGGATCTTCCGAGCGATCTCAGCGCAGTGTACACCATACAGATCGATTTAGCATGGAGCCGCACACTATTCGGAGCTCTATTTTTGGACAAGATATTGAGCTAACTGAGGAGGATTTACGGACCGTTCTTGAGTTTAGGAACGATGCTAACTGCCCAACGAGACCACATCCCCTTACTGTCCGTGGCTTCTTTATGAGGGAGAAGTACTCGGGGGACATGAACTCAAGTATGCCTAACAAGAGCAACTTGTGTCCCCAATTCAAGTACCTCACCCATGTTGTTTTACGTTTTATAGCCTCGACGAAGGGAGGATTTGATAAGTTGTCTGATCAGATGCAGAATGCATTTGCTGTATTAGTGCTGAACTTCCCGTTCAGCTTCTCCAGGATGATCTTCACCTACTTGGTGGAGAACAGTGAGGCCAAGGGGAAGGAGAGTTTCTGCATGTACCCGAGGTTTATTCAGATGATCATTGATCAAAAGCTCCCCCAACTGCCGAAGGAGAAAGAGGATGCGGTCGTCTTGGAGGTCATGGACGACACGACATTGGGAAGAATGAAGGTTTACCGGGGCAAGCAGGTTAAGCCCCTGGTGAGGAGATTGTTTGGGCATCTAGCCCGGGAGAACTACGTGGTGCCGGCAAGACGTTAGTGGCGCCCCGACGACAGTGACTCCGATGTGGAGCACATAGTCCTCCCTGGTGATGATTCAGATGATGATAACGGTGATGATGGTGGAGATACAGGTTTTGAGACCACTACTACAGATGTTACATCTCCACCATCCCTACAAGAAGGATTGGAGACGGCTGGTTTCCATCAGGATTTTTAGGCCGATGAGGATGAAGAGTCTGATGAAGAGTCTCTCACCCGGACAGTGGGTAGCCGGGAGGTTGCTACGGAGCAAGGCGTTAGGGCAGTTGGTGGACGCCCGGGAGGGTCTGGGGGTTCTACTGTCGACCCATCATATACCCCAGACTCTCCCAGTAGCCTAGGGGGAGCATCCGGGTCCAAAGGGACTAGACTGAAGCGGATGGCTTAGCCCCAAGGGCGGAAGGCAAAGCGAAGGAGGATTACCTTGCTTACAACCTCATCAGGCACCACTACTACCACTCCACCATCCTCTACCATAACACCACCTACCACTACCATACCACCCTTCACAACCACTACTCCTACACCTCCACCCACTCATACACCTCCACCCACTCATACACCTCCACCTATATTCACCACCACCACCGCTACCACCACCCGACACCAAGCCGGACCCTTAACGGTTCCATCAGGATCTTCTCTACCCTTTAGTGGGGTAGAGGAACAGCTTGCAGCACTTAACCGAATGGTGTGGAAGCTGTTAGCTGTCAATGACGAGAAGACTGCATAGCTAAGACAGTTAGAGGAGCTTACTGCTGCCCAATCACTGCAGAGCTCTCAACAGGCACAACAGCTACAGGAGCAGACCCAGTAGATGGCTGCTCAGAGGCTAGAGCTCACCCAACTCCAGGAGCAAAACGTCATATCTTCTAAGAAGATTGAGGAGTTGGAGGAGGCCAAGAAGACCATCCTGCTCAGACATAAGGACAGTAAGGATGAGCCTCTGAAGATAAGAGAGGGAGATGGCGATGATGGTGATGATAAAGATAGTGATGATGAGGTATATGACAGTGATGAAGATGATGATGATAGTGGAGATGATCAAGCAAAGGAGGGGCACAATGATGATGATGATGATGAAGATTCAGCTACAAATGTTACGGATCTGGGTCAGGAACAACGAAAAAAACAAACACAAGACCATGGATCTACATCAGCCCCTCCATCATCACCTACAGCTGAAGCTCACGAGCAGATTCAAGGCAAAAATCCAGCATTTCAGCAAGATGAGCACGATGTTGCTCCCCTCCAACAGATCAAGTCTCAACTCATAATGATTCTTGATATGCAGGGGATCGTCAGAAGGGCTGTGAGTTATACTCCTGAAGAAGGAGAAATAATTGACGACCTAACTGACGAGCAACTTGCTGAGATGTTTCGGCTTAATCCAGATAAGACCGTGAAGGATGTCCAACATTTGATGATGCTAGTGATGAAGAGCTTAATGATGTTGAGGAGATAGAGATTGAAGACATCACCGATTAGCACTACCCTGAATACGCTGACCGAGAGGGAAATGTGTTTCCTGATCTGGTTAACACCCTCGGCAATGAGATTTTAGAGAAGCTGAGTGATAAAGAGAAAGAAGCAGAAGCATCAACTAGCCAAGCCCAAGCCTCGGACGCTGATGTCGATATTAGAAAGGCTGAATGGGCGGCTTGCTTTGCTGAGATCCGAGCCCAGCGCGCTACAGCTAAGCAAAGTACCTACACCAAGCTCTACAAAGTCAAGAAGAATATGAAGGTGTCAGGGAAGATTATTTCATGGGCTCATTTTAAGGATCTTGGAGTTTATGCTGTAAAGAGGGAGAGGGGAATCGAGTACTTCAGATTCCCTCATGATCTGAAGACTCTCCCCGGGTTCAAGCTCAACCAGCTGGCACGCTTGAATTTGCTCTACGTTGACTCGAAGAAAATGTCAGGCTGGTTTGAGGCTGCACAGAAAAGGGGATACAGGACAAGATGGGTAAACTTCAAACCTTAGCAAGCTACGAGGTACCTCCGAAGGTCTGAGGTGAGTCCCATCACTGGTCAACCAAAGATAGTCCTGAAGTGGCGCCCTCCACACACGATGTCCAGAATTCCTTTGAGGGAGATGCCACAGGACTTTCACCCACATTTTAAGTGGTGGTACTATGACTGGCGCTCTAGAGTGGCTGTAATAGTTTTGGACAGGGAAGGAACGGTGGACACAATAAGGGTGTTCGACCCAATATGGCTTATCAACTTGTCAGCTTCAGATGTCTATACTCTGTACAAGTGGCCACTATTTTTTGATACCCAGGATATAGTGCAAGCACTACAGTTTCAGCATGTCATACGTCTATGCTTCGCACTCAATATCCATGCTGGGGTTTCGAAAGAGGAACGGGCTAATAGGTTTGAAAAGTTTAAGAAGGAAGTCAAAGATTAGATAGAACTAGGTCCAAGGGGGAGTTTGTTGGTACACATGTCCCTAGTTCTAGTTCTAGTGAGCTTAAATGTAATTGACATTCATTTTGTTACACAGATGTAATGTTTGATCAATGTAATAAAAACTCTTTGATTGATTGTGTATTAGTTGCTTAACGTTTTATATATTTATATCATTGTATGTTACACGCTTATACAAACATGTTATATAGGTATACAGTGGTTAGACATAGTTCTGAATTGTTAAAGGTTTAGGAATGTGTTTAAATTAGTCTCATGATTCAGTCGCACGATTGGACCATGCGAATGGTCCAATCGCACGACTGAACCAGGTGATTGAGTCAATCGCACGATTGAGTCATACGACTGACTTAATCGTACGAATGAACCAATCGCACGACTCAGTCACACGACTGAGCCATACGCATGACTTACTCGTACGAATGAGAGCTGTAACCTATAAATACCACTTAATTCGTGGAAAAAGGAAACACTTCGAGAATTCACAACCCTAGCTGTCCAAGTTCGTCCAGATCGTCCCTTCCAAGTTCATAGATTGCTTTTGATCATGCGTAGTCTATTCTTAACGTATTCTAATCGTTAGGTTTGATCGGATTAACGGTTTCCCTGATTGGATCGCCAATCAAATAGAATTCCACGCTATTTGATTTGGTTACATGTTGAATCAGTTAGTACTCCAAACGTACAGAATCCTAACACGTTGGCCTTGCCCGGATGGTAATGGATCTCACAATCGTAATCCTTTATGAGCTCCAGCCATCGCCTCTGCCTTATATTCAAATCTTTCTGCTTAAAGAAGTACTTCAAGCTTTTGTGGTCATTGAATATGGTGCACTTCGTCCCGTAGAGATAGTGTCGCCAAATCTTCAACGCTAAAACCACCGCAGCTAGTTCCAGATCGTGCGTGGGATAGTTGACTTCGTAAATTTTCAGCTGTCGGGATGCATAGGGTATCACCCTTCCACGTTGCATCAATACGCAACCTAGCCCAGAATGAGATGCATCCGAATACACCACTAAGTCTTCGCTACCTTCGGGTAATGTCAAGACATGAGCTTATGTTAGTCTCGTCTTCAACTCCTCAAAAGCACGCTCCAGTTCTCAACCCCACACGAACTTTACATCCTTGCAAGTCAACTTTGTCAAAGGTGAGGCTATCTTGGAGAAGTCTTGAATAAATCTCCTGTAGTAGCCCGCCAACCCCAAGAAGCTACGAATCTCGGATAGCGTCTTTGGTTACTTCCATTGCATCACCGCCTCAACCTTTGCCGGGTCCACCATGATTCCCTCCGCATTTACCACATGACCCAGAAATTGCACCTCGCGTATCCAAAAAGCACACTTGGAGAACTTAGCATACAGTTTCTCCTTCCTTAACGTCTCTAACACTTCCCGAATATGACCGGCATGCTCTTCTTCGCTCCTTGAATAAATCAGGATATCATCAATGAATACAATCACTAATTTGTCCAACATCGGCCGACACACTCGATTCATCAAATCCATAAAAGCAGCTGGCGCGTTGGTTAGACCAAAGGACATAACGAGAAACTCGTAGTGTCCATAACGCGTGCGAAAAGCTGTTTTAGGAATATCTTACTCCTTCACCTTCAACTGATGGTAGCCAGATCGAAAATCTATCCTCGAGAACCAACTGGCACCTTGGAGCTGATCGAACAAGTAATCAATCCTCGGTAGTGGATACCGATTCTTCACCGTCAACTTATTCAACTCACGGTAGTCAAAACACATCCGCATGCTACCGTCCTTCTTCTTTACAAACAAGACTGGAGCACCCCAAGGAGAGATACTCGGCCTGATGAAACCCTTATCAAGCAACTCCTGCAGTTGCTCCATTAACTCCTTCATCTCAGTCGGAGCCAACCGATACAGTGCCTTAGCAACAGGCTGAGCACCGGGTATCAAGTCAATCTGAAATTTGATTTCGCGATCTGGTGGCACACCTGGTAAACCATCTTGTAATACGTCAGGAAAGTCACACACCACCGGTACATCAGACAATTAGGGTTTTGACGTGTCTACATCCTTCACGTAGGCCAAATAAGCACTACATCCACGTCTCATCCACGTTCCCGCCACCGCCATCGAAATCACTTTCGGGATCGTTGTAACTCGATCACCGTATATCATCACCGAACTCCCGTCAGGTGCTATCAGTCTAATTATCTTCTTTTGACATACGATGCTTGCTTCATAGGTTGTTAACCAATCTATCCCTAGTACTACATCGAATCCACCTAGGGGCATCACATGTAACTTAGCAGCAAACCTATGACCTTCTTATTCTATGGCACAGTCCTCTATCACATCAGCAACTCTAGTGGACTTACCAATAGCGGTTTCTACGTCAAAGGGCTCATCAATGCATTTACTACTAACAGGCAGTTTAGCACAGAAAGTAGCACAAATAAAACTCCTACTAGCACCAGAATCAAATAACACAGAAGCAAGAATTTGATCTACTAGAAACGTACATGACACAACATCGGGTTCCGTCCTAGCCTCCTCCCTGGTCATTGTGAACGCTCTGGCGCTCACCCTTTGCTCCTCAGTCCCGGTCTTCTTCCCTGCTCCGGAACTCTCAGCCCTCGGCTTCTTGCATTCTCTACTCATGTGGCCTACTTTACCACAGTTGAAGCACCTCGCCGCTCTACAATCTCTAGAGATGTGGCGGGGCTTTTCACACTTGAAACAGACGTTAAGCCCTAGCCTACACTCACCGGCATGCTCCTTTCCACACTTCCCGCATCTCTTCACTCCTGAGCCTGCAACAACCACCCGGCGATCATCTATTTTAGCCATCTTGTTATTCGGGGTGAAACCACCACGGCCAAACCATTTCCGGTTCCGATCATCACAACTCGTCTTCTTCCCTTCGACCACCATCACCTCCCTCTCATCATACAACCTCCCGGCCAAGTCAACCACCGATCTAAACGTACTTGGTCGGGCGACGATCATGTGACTGTGAATATCCATCGGCAAGCCCTGGATGTATCTTTTGATCTTTCGTGATAGGGGTGTCACCTTATCCTACACTAGTCGTGCCATCTCGTTGAACTTGGTAGTGTATTGTTGATGTGTCATGGTCCCGACCACTAGCTGCAGGAACTCCCTTTCCACCTTGTCCAATTCCGATGAGGACTGAACTCCTCGATCACGAACTTCTTTAGCTCACTCCACCTCATCCTGCCAATTGCCCTGCTACCCTCGCCTTGGACGATGTTGTCCCACCAGCATAAAGCTGAGTCCACAAACGGGTGAGTGGCAAATTTTACCTTCTGGTCCTCCTGCACTCGCTGATCTCAAGAACAGCCTCCATCTCCCTCACCCATCGGTGAGCAGCAGCAGTGCCATTACCATCGAAGGTAGGGGCTTGCATCTTTGGAATGCCCCATAGTTACAGCCTCATGTTGTCTCCAGCACAGGCTCATCTTCCTCCTCTTCTTAATCGGTAGGGATCACCGTGTCGGTCTCGGGTTGTCCTCTCCCTGCCGAAGACCTGTTCCTATCCCTCCCCTCTCCTTCCCTCACAGCCTTGATCACCTCGGTCACTACAGATGGCAGTATTGTCTGCATGACCTGATGAACCTCCTCCACAACAGCCTCCTTCACCGAGGCTCTCAAGTTAGCACTCTCGTCACCACCCTCTAGATGAGGGGTCTCAGGCTCCTAGTCGGTCACCTTCTCAACCATGGGCCTTCCTCTTGTGGCCCATGGTTCAGCACCACGTTCACCACGTGCTCCGCCTCGTGAAGCCCTAAAAGATCTACCTCCAGCCATTCCTAATCGCTATAATATTCCAATGCTAACACGGACATTCAAGGTAATAACTCAGTTTATGTCAAGTATAGTATGCCACAAATTACAGTGCCCAGTTGTGATTAGCCACTTACTTTACTCCTCACACCCCAAGCATTTCCTATCCTGACTATATCAGTATCTAAATCTACTAAGGGCAAATAGATCAAATAACATGCGCACATAATACCGGTTAACATTAAAGAAAATACCTGATGGCACGTAGCTACTTGGATTGGCATCCCTTCCCTTTCCGTCCCATTTTCAGTTTAAGTTAAGGTTTCTTTTGAAAATATTTACCCATTTCACCTAAACTTTGGCTCTGATACCAACTTGTAAGGCCCCGTCCCCGGGCACCTCACAGTTGGTCATTCATCGCACTTAAAACATATAATTATTTAAAACATCACAGCGGAAGTTATACAAAACCATTTCATATATATTAATGAACTACTTTTGCAACGTAATACAATACTGTTAATTTTTACAAAATATCATAAATTGCATTACATCACAAAAATGTCATTATTATACGAATGGATGCCATCACAAAAATGCCAAGTAGTTGCCCCGTGCCATCCTCAACAACTATTAGCTGCCAACTGGAAAACACATAAAAGTCAGAGTTCCTGAGTGAGTTCTAGTTTTATGAATAAAATACTTTACTTTCATTAAAACCTTTCTTTGCTTTCTTACGTGGTCATACATCATACGTATAGATAGAGAATATTACTTTTACTTTCATTAACATTCATCATTCTTTGTCGTGTTCATAGCATGTTTTCATTCCATGCTTCTTGTTAACATTCTCTTATTTTTGTTCTCATTCTCTCGTAACGTACTCATTACCATTCTTTTACATTCATACTTGTTTACTTACTTTCTTTATTTAGTAAGTTACATCATTCTTTTACATTCATATGGATTGATGAACAATACCCCGAACATTGTGCACGAAGCTGATGCTGGACCTGTGGTAACTAAACCATGAATATTGTGCACGAAGCTGATCCAGTCACCTAGGGCAAGTCATCTCTCCCATTCATACAAACCGTTTGGTCATACCCTGAACATTGTGCATGAAGCTGATGCTGGACCTGTTGTAATTAAACCACGAACATTGTGTACGAAGCTGATCCATCATGGCATACCAAAGGGCCTTATCAATCTCAAAGATTGACCCTGTTTGCGTCCTTTGGGGTAGCTAACCCGCATCGCAGTTGAGCTAACGACAACATGGTCATGCACCTCCATTCATTTTCTTGCAAGCCATTCGTTCGTTCATTACGTTTTACATTTCATCATTGTTACCTTTCCTTTCGTTACGTTATTCCTTACGTTCTTTCATTCATTTGTCATACTACGTAAAGTAATAACATAATATATATAATGTATTTTACAATATAATATAAATGCGTTTAATCATTATTAAAAGATAACACATCGTACGTACCGTACATCATTCATACATTTTATACCCATCATACATCATACATACAACCCATAACCCTAAAACATCGCATAATTATACTTAAATTGGGTAATCATTACCCATAAGTCAACCTTAGTCAAAACCCTAGACTTTCTGTTTTTCCCAGGATTTCAGAAAATTATTCTAGGGTCTAGTCGCATAGGCACTATTTGGGCGCTTCTACCCTGGTCAGACGTTTTGCCACTATGCAGACGTCTGGTCTGAACTTAGTCTCTTTTTCACTTAGACGCATATGCCAGTTTAGGCGTATGGGCCCTATTCGGACATTTGGTCTACACTTGGCTGTTTTTCTACTTAGACGCATGGGCCTATCTAAACGCATGGGCCTGTTCAGACGTTCGGGTCTTCACTTCGCCGTTTTCTTACATAGACGCATGGGCCTGTTTAGGCGCATGGAAACTATTCAGGCGGTTGGGCCTTTGGGCGGTTGGGCATACTTAGCAAATCTAATCGTGGGACGCATGGTCCACTGTTTGGACGGTTGGGTAACTAACTTCCATTTAAACATCATAAATCAGTCCCAAATCGTCCTAAATCATAATCTAAGCTTAGTACTAACATTTTAAGCAACAAGATACAGACTTTTTCATAACCGCAACATTGTTTACACCCAAAACATACACCCACCCATGTACACCTTCACACACACATACGGGTAAAAATTTATTTCTACGAAAACATACACACATGCATTTTGCAGCCCCAAAATTGTTAAAAACAGGTTAAAAAGGGGATTCTAGTACTCACCTTAGTTGTTTTCGGGTTTGATACCTTTCTTTGAGCTCCTCAGTCGGTTCTAGCACCTAAAACACACACGCACATACAACCCGAGCACACAATCACATATATAGGCACATAACTGAGTCTAGAATCATCTAAAGCATCATAAATTCGAGAATTCTTACCAAAAATTTTGAAGTTCTTGTTTCTTCTAAAACTCCCGAGAGTTTCTACTCTCTCTCTTTTCTCTCTCTAGAAAAATCCGAATGTCAGGGTGCAAGAAGCAACATGGGGAGCCATGTTGCTTTAGTCATAAACTTTTCAAAAGTTGTGTCCTTTTGGACACTTTCAACCCCTCAACTTAGGTTACTTGCATTTTCTTTCTTTTCCTTTGCTTTTATTCTTTCTTTTTGCCTTAAAAAAATAACTGGGTGTTACAGTTCATCTACATAAGGTCCATTCGCATAGAATCCATCTGCATGAGGTCCATTCGCACGACTAGGTGTTCATCCGCATTGGTGTTCATCCGCATAGGTCCATTCTCATGATGTTCAGTCGCATGGAGGCCATGCGACTAAAGGGTGCCCATACGCCCAAATAGGGCTGTTGTACCCGAGGAGGAGCATAGCTTAATTACTGACTTTCGGGGGAAAGTGCAGATGACCTTTGGGGTCTTAGAGGGTATGTTGGGCATAATGATATTGCATGTTTATGCATGATGAATGCTATGTACGTGTGATGATGCCCTGTATAATGATGCTATCTGTGTATGATGATGTTCCTTATTATAGCGTATGTTTATCTTTCCCGTGACTTTATGTGTTATGTTAAAGAATGAAACGAAAGTATTATGTAACGTAAAGTGAAAGATAATGAAAGAGGAACATGATGAATGAATGCATGCATTAATAAAGAATGAGAGTAATAAAGGCTTGCAAGCAAGTATAGGAGGTGAGCGACCTTGTTGTCGTAACAGACTTGAAATGGAATCCTTGTCTTTCGACCTCAGTAATCGTGGCTGTGTGCCACGAAGAGGGTAGAGCTTGACACTGTGATTAACCATTTGTATAGAACCATTGCTGCATGTCCTAGGTACTGTGGCAAGTAGGTGCGATGCATCGTTATAGAAGGTCTATGATAGGCCTAGGTTCGGTATGACAAAACAGAAGGGTATTGCATATGGCAATGGTACACCTAAACTTTACCTTAGGTACTATGGCCAGGAGGTGCGGTTCACCGTTATAGAAGGTCTATGATAAGCCTAGGCCCAGTACCACGAAACAGAAGGGTAAGGGTTACGGGTGATGGAAAGAAAAGAGGTAATGATGAAAGAGTAAGAATTAGAAGAAAGTACGATAAATTAACAGAAGTTAAAGAATGAATGAATGAGAGTAATGAGCGGACGAAATGTAATAACAAAGTATGAAATGGGATCCTTGTCACTCGACCTCCATAATCATGGCTGCGTGCCATGAAGAGGGTAATGTTTGATAGGATCTAGATAGAAGTAAAAGGTAATGAATGATGAAGATAATAATAATATTATCTATGTGTACGTATGATGTATGATTACGTGAAAGTAAAGAGATGGTTTTAATAAAAGTAAAGTATTTTATTTATAAAACTAGAACTCACTCAGCAACACTGACTTTTTATGTATTTCCAGTTGGCAGGTAAAGTTGCTGAGGATGGCACGGGGGGCTACTCAACTCTTTTGGATGGCATCCATTTATATAATGCTTTTGTGATGTAATGCAACAATATATATTTTGTAATTGATTGATGATGTATTAACTTGAAAAGCATTTATATTAAAATGAAAAGTTATTCCACTGATTCCGCTGCAATGTTTATTAAAGTTAACGAAATTATATTTTTAAGAGCGATGAATAACCAGCTGTAAGCGTACCGGGAACGGGGCCTTACAAGTTGGTATCAGAGTCAAAGTTTAAGTGAAATGGGTAAATTTTCAAAATAAACCTTAACTTAAACTAAGAATGGGACAGAAAGGGAAGGGATGCCAGTCTGAGTAGCCGCGTGCCATCAGGTATTTTCTAAATGTTAACCGGTATTATGTGCGCATGTTATGTGGTATATGTGTTGCTGGTAGATCTAAATACTGACGTAGTCAAGACAGGTAATGCTCGGGGTACGAAGAGTAAAGTAAGTGGCTAATCACAACTAGCCACTGTAATTAGGGACTTACTTTACTTGACATAAACTGAGTTGTTCCCTTGAATGACTGTGTTGTTGTTTGAATCTTTCAGTGTGTGATAGAGGATGACCGGTGGTAGATCATCTAAAGCCTCACATGGTGGGCTTGCTGCTCCATCACGGCCCAAAAGAGGTAGGCCTAGAGTTGAAAAGGTGGTTCCTGAAGAACCCGAGACCCCTCATCGGGAGGGTGTAGTTGAGAGCGCCAATCTGAGAGCCTTGGTAAAGGAGGCGATAGTGGAGGAGGTTCATCAAGTCATGTAGACGATCTTACCATCTGTGGTGACTAAAGTGATTAAGGCTGTAAGGGAAGGAGAGAAGAAAGAGAAGAACAGGTCCTCGGGAGGACGGGAACAACCGGAGCCGGAAAAAGTTCCTTCTGATGATGAAGAAGAGGAAGAAGAGGAGCCTGCGCCGGAGGCGGCACGAGGCTGTAACTGTGGGGCGTTTCAACGATGCAAGCCCCTTACTTTTGATGGTAACGACACTACTACTGCTGCTCACCAGTGGGTGAGAGAAATGGAAGCTGTTTCGAACATCAGCGAGTGCCGGGAAGATCAGAAAGTAAAGTTTCCTGCCCACTCTTTTGTGGACTCGGCTTTGTGCTGGTGGGATAACATAATCCAAGCCGAGGGTAGCAGGGCCATTGGGAAAATGAAGTGGACCGAGCTGAAAAAGTTGATTATTGAGGAGTTTTGTCCTTACCGGGAAATGGATAAGGTTGAGAGGGAGTTTCTGCAACTAGAGGCGGGAACCATGACACATCAGTAGTACAACATGAAGTTCAACGAGATGGCACGTCTGGTGCCGGATCAGCTGACGGCTCTGTCACGGAAGATTAAGAGGTACATTCAGGGTTTGCCAGCGGATATTCGCAGGCACATGATCGCCGCCCGACCGAGCACGTTTAGGTCGGCAGTGGACTTGGTAGGGAGGTTGTATGATGAGAGGGCTGTAGTGGTAGTGGCTGAAGGTAATAGGAAGGGTGGTAGTGACTGAAACTGGAGTTGGAAGAGGTTTGGTCTGGGTGATGCCTCGACGGGTAACAAGAAGGAACGGGCGGATGACCACCGTGTGGTCACATCGGGTGCGGGTATGAAGAAGTGTGGTAGGTGCAGAAGAGAGCAGAGTGGGGAATGTAGGCTGGGGTCGAACGTGTGCTTTAGATGTGGGAAGGCGGGGCATATAGCCAGGGACTGTCGTACGGTCCGGTGCTTTAACTGTGGCGTGGAGGGCCACATAACTAAGGATTGTAAAAAGCCTAGGGCTGAGGGTTCCGGGGTGAAGAAGACGGGAAGTGAAGGACCGAGGGCGAGTGCCAGGGCATTCACTATGACACAGGAGGAAGCTAGGACGAACCTTGATGTCGTGTCCGGTACGTTTTTGATGAACCAAACTTTAGCTTCTGTGTTATTTGATTCGGGTGCCAGTAAAAGTTTTGTTTCTGCTGCTTTCTATGCTAAACTACCTGTTAGTAGTAGACGCGTTGACGCGCCCTTTGATGTAGAAACTGCCATAGGTAAGTCTACCAGGATTTCTGAGATGATAGAGAACTGTGATGTGGAATTAGAAGGCTATAAGTTTCCTGTTAGACTGTTTATGATGATCCTAGGTGGCTTCGATTTGGTTCTTGGGATGGATTGGTTAGCGGACTTTGAGGCGAATATAGTGTGTCGCAAGAAGATGATTTGTTTGATAGCGCCTGACGGGAGTTCGGTAATTGTTTATGGGGATCAGGTCATGACGATCCCAAAAGTGATCTCAATGGCGGTGGCGGGAAAGTGTATGAGGCGTGGATGTATCGCCTACTTGTGTTATGTAAAGGATGTGGAAACGCCAATACCACAACTATCCGATGGTCCGGTTGTGTGTGACTTTCCATATGCGTTTCCGGAAGACTTTCCAGGAGTGCCACCTGACCAAGAGATCGAGTTTCAGATTGATCTAATACCAGGTGCCTAAACCGTTGCCAAAGCACCGTATCGGTTGGCTCCGACTGAGATGAAAGAGTTGATGGAGCAATTGCAAGAGCTGCGTGATAAGTGGTTTATTAGACCGAGTATCTTTCCTTGGGGAGCTCCGATCTTATTCTTAAAGAAGAAAGACGGTAGCATGAGAATGTGTATAGACTACCGTGAGCTGAACAAGTTAACGGTGAAGAATCGGTACCCGTTACCGAGGATTGATGATTTGTTTGATCAGCTTCAAGGCGCCAGTTGGTTTTCATGGATAGATCTTCGATCTGGCTACCATCAGCTAAAGGTGAAAGAGTAGGATATTCCTAAAACAGCTTTTCGCACGCATTACGGTGATTACGAGTTCCTCGTTATGTCTTTTGGTTTGACCAATGCGCCAGCTGCTTTTATGGATCTGATGAACCGAGTGTGTCGGCCGATGTTGGATAAGTCAGTGATTGTGTTTATTGATGATATCCTGATTTATTCAAAGAGCGAGATAGAGCATGCCGGTCACATTCGAGAGGTGTTGGAGACGTTGAGAAGGGAGAAGTTGTATGCCAAGTTCTCCAAATGCGCATTTTGGTTGCGCGAGGTTCAATTCTTGGGTCACGTGGTGAATCCGGAGGGGATTATAGTGGATCCGACAAAGGTGGAAGCGGTGATGCAATGGAAGTCTCCAAAGACACCATCCGAGATCCGTAGTTTCTTGGGTTTGGCGGGCTACTACTGAAGGTTTATTCAAGACTTCTCCAATATCGCTTCTCCACTAACCAAGTTGACCCGGAAGGATGTGAAATTTTTATGGGGTCAAGATCAAGAGAAGGTGTTCAAAGAATTGAAGGCGGGGTTGACTCAAGCTCCTGTATTGTCATTACCCGATGGAAGTGAAGACCTGGTGGTTTATTCTGATGCTTCCTACTCGGAATTAGGGTGCGTGTTAATGCAGAGAGGGAAGCTTATAGCCTATGCATCCCGACAGTTGAAGGTTCATGAGGTTAACTATCCTACTCATGACTTGAAGTTAGCAGTCGTGGTCTTTGCACTAAAGATTTGGAGGCACTATCTTTACGGGACGAAGTGCACCATTTTCACTGACCATAAGAGCTTGAAGTATTTCTTCGAGCAGAAAGACTTGAACAGAGGCAGAGGAGATGGTTGGAGCTCATAAAAGATTATGATTGTAAGATCCATTATCATTCGGGCAAAGCCAACGTGGTGGCAGATGCCCTTAGCCGAAAGGAAAGACCCAAGTCGATTCGGGTGAAGGCGTACCAGCTGATTATGACCTCTGATGTGATGAAGCAAGTCGAGGAGTTTCAAGATGAGGCATTGAAGGAAGATCATCTTAACTCTGAAAGAATGAGAGGCCTGGTTGCAAAATTGGGTGAAAACACACTTGGTGTTAAAACCCAATTCGGGCGGATGTCGATTCCTCGCCTTGGGGATTTACGGGTGAAGATTATGGATGAAGCTCACAAGACTCGATACTCTATTCATCACGGTGCAACAAAGATGTACCAAGACATGAAGAAAGATTATTGGTGGCCGGGTATGAAGCATGACATAGTGGAGTATGTGAGTAAGTGCCTTACTTGATTGCAAGTGAAGGCCGAGTATCAAAAGGCATATGGGAAGATCCAGCCTTTGGATATACCAGAATAGAAGTGGGAGCACATCACCATGAATTTCATTACGAAGCTGATGCGTACTCCAAAAAGGTATGATGCTATATGGGTGATCGTTGACCGCTTGACGAAGAGTGCTCACTTCGTACCGATTCGCGAGACATATTCATCTAAGAGGTTGGCGGATCTTTTCATTAAGGAGACTGTGACTCGTCATTGTGTGCCAGTGTCTATTGTGTCTGATCGTGACACTCGGTTTACATCCAAATTCTGGAAGAAATTCCACGACACCATGGGGACGAGGTTACACATTAGCACGACTTATCATCCCCAGACTGATGGTCAGTCAGAAAGGACCATTCAGACATTAGAGGACATGCTTCGGGCATGTGTGATTGATTTTGGGGGAAGTTGGGATGACCACTTACCGTTAGCTGAATTCTCATACAATAACAGCTATCATGCAAGCATTGGTATGCCACATTATGAGATGCTATACGGTAGGAGATGCAGAATACCCGTTTGTTAGGGTGATATTGGTCATAAAGAGTTAGGGAACATCAACGTGATCGAGGCTACGACTGAAAAGCTTGAAAGGATCAAGGCCTTCATGAAGTCAACCAAAGATAGACAGAAGTCGTATGCTGAAAAACAACACAGGCGATTGAGTTCCAGGTGGGTGACCGGGTTATGTTGAAGGTCTCACCTTGGAAGGGTATCATTCTCTTCAGAAAGCAGGGCAAGTTGAGCCCGAGATACATAGGGCCTTTCTGAATGATTGCTAGAGTAGGAGAGGTAGCCTATGGATTGGAGTTACCAGATGAGTTAAGTGGAATTCACCTGACATTCAACATATCTCATCTAAGGAAGTGTTTGGCAGATGAAGATATGATTGTTCTACTGGAGGATATCGAAGTAGACGAACGGCCCAATTATGTGGAGCAACCAGTGGCAATCATCGATCAAATAGAGAAGAGGCTGAGAAATAAAGTGGTTCATCTTGTGCGTGTACAGTGGAAGCACATGAAGGGACCCGAGTCAACATGGGAAACCGAAGAAGAAATGAGACATCATTACCCATGTTTGTTCGAGGAATAACAAGTTTTGGGGACGAAACCTATATAAGGGGGGTGGACTTGTAACACATGGATATTTTCCTTGAAGCCGATGAAAGAAGAAAAAGAAATAAAGTCCAAAGTCGGGGGACCAAACTCACCAATGCGAGTTTGTTGTGTAAATGGGGATATTTGAAGGGAGAGGGAAGCCCTTACCCTCTCCCCACACCCACATTTTCAGCTATATAGAGAGAAGAAGAGAGAAAATGGAGAAAAGAAGAGAAAGGCCTGATTCGGGCTTGGAAATCGCCGTGTAGCAGGTCTAAATGAAGCTCTCCTTCTTGGTGTAGTTTGTGTGAGTTCTAGGACCCCTATTTTACTCGTTTTCAACTGATTTGGGGCTGGAACACATAGCAAACCCATTTTTGTATGGGTGTGTGTTTGACCCATTTAGGTGTGTTTGCGTGTGATGCATTTGGAGTATGTTTGCGGGCTTGTGTGTGCTAGAATGGTGTTGTGGTATGCATTCCTAAGATTTAGGATGGTTTATTTGGGCTTAGAATGGGTTTGGATGAGCTTGGAGGTCGAAAATGGCAGATTGGGTTCGGGACGAACTGCATTCGGCATCAGTTAGGGCTAGGCGACCGACTGGAGGCCATACGGCCGACTGGAGTGCGATTGAGGTTCATTCGTAGGATTGAGGTTCAATTGCAAGACTGGAGGGCCAGTCGCATGGGGAGTCATGCGACTAAGAGCCCATTCGCATAGTGTTTATCCGCATAAGGTCCATTCGTATAAAGTCCATCCGCATGAAGTCCATTCGCAAGACTGGGTGTTCATCCGCATTGGTGTTCATCCATATAGGTCCATTCGTATGATGTTCAGTCGTATGGAGGCCATGCGACTGAAGGGTGCCCATACGCCTAAATAGGGCTGCTGTACCCGAGGAGGAGCATAGCTTAATTACTGACTTTCGGGGGAAAGTGCAGATGTAAGTTTTGACGTGACAGTTCCCGTAAGTTCATGTAAGATGACCGTTAGGGTCTTAGAGGGTATGTTGCGCATAATGATGTTGCATGTTTATGCATAATGAATCTTATGTACATATGATGATGCCCTGTATGATGATGCTATCTGTGTATGATGATGTGTCACACCCCAGTCGCATGGGGAGTCATGCGACTAAGAGCCCATTCGCATAGTGTTTATCCGCATAAGGTCCATTCGTATAAAGTCCATCCGCATGAAGTCCATTCGCAAGACTGGGTGTTCATCCGCATTGGTGTTCATCCATATAGGTCCATTCGTATGATGTTCAGTCGTATGGAGGCCATGCGACTGAAGGGTGCCCATACGCCTAAATAGGGCTGCTGTACCCGAGGAGGAGCATAGCTTAATTACTGACTTTCGGGGGAAAGTGCAGATGTAAGTTTTGACGTGACAGTTCCCGTAAGTTCATGTAAGATGACCGTTAGGGTCTTAGAGGGTATGTTGCGCATAATGATGTTGCATGTTTATGCATAATGAATCTTATGTACATATGATGATGCCCTGTATGATGATGCTATCTGTGTATGATGATGTGTCACACCCCAGGCCCAGGTAGGGTGAGATGTCACAGACTAGCAGCAACATACATGGCAGCGGAAACAAACCAATATAGGCGCTCAAAGGGAGAGAACATCACATGGCATTTTAATGTTTTAAAAGACACCGGACTGGAAACAGATCCCGCCCCAGATGTTTAAATAGTTCAACATAAATCAAATAGTCATTGTATCAATATTTTCCATCATTGTTCAAATCATAATTTTGGTCACACAAGTAAATCCCATGGTCTCGGGGGTTGAGTCTAAGTCTTCTATAATAGCTAAGAGTCTTCACGGGTTACCTGAAACATGCTCAAAAGAAAATAGCGTCAACTAAAAAGTTTGTCAATTCAAGTGCTTAAAATTTAAAAACAACAAAAGGGACTCTTGAAGTCCACATTTAAAAGTTTAGCATCAAGCGGATGGTATTAATTTAGTTAGCTAATTAAGTGTTATGCATGATCATGCATGCATTATGCCCGAATTATGTGTGTGAATGTACACATTTTAATTGTTCCGATTAAGATTTAGTTGTGCTAGGGTGACTAATTAACATTCTCGGGCACTAAGTTTCTAAAAAAATAAGACTTGAAATAACTAAAGTTCATAAGAATCACATAAAATCATAAAATATAAATAATAGCAAGTTGATGATTCTAAATTATTGATATAGTTAAATTGTTTCTTTATTAGTACTCATAAAATAGAAAAGGATGCAATTAATTTAGGGTTTAGAATAGTGACCTTGGGACCGGTTGTCACATTCTCCCACCGTTTAGGAAATTTTGTCCCGAAATTTTAGCTTCGATTAGAATCTGAAGGGTGGGTTTGAAGAGATGTGGGTAATTCTTCCTCATCTCGTCTTCACGTTCCCAAGTGAATTCCGGCCCTCGTCTCGAGTTCCATCTAACCTTGACCTTGGGTATGCGGCTTTGCCTGAGCTGCTTAACCAAGCGGTTCGTGATCTCTATGGGTTCTTCCACGAAGTTCAGCTTATCATTGATTCTTGTTTCCTTCAACGGTAGCTCCAAGGTTTTGTCTACCTGGCACTTCTTCAAGTTTGACACGTGGAAGGTGTCGTGTATGTAACTCAACTTCTGAGGTAGTTTCAATTTGTAAGCCACTGGACCAATTCTTGCAAGTATTTTGAATGGTCCAATGTATCTCGGGCTTAACTTTCCTCTTTTTATGAACCTCACGGTTCCTTTCCTTGGTGCTACCTTCAGCATTACTCTATCATCTACCTGAAACTCTAATGG
Organism: Flaveria linearis; assembly: GCA_024085815.1. Taxonomy (NCBI): domain Eukaryota; kingdom Viridiplantae; phylum Streptophyta; class Magnoliopsida; order Asterales; family Asteraceae; genus Flaveria; species Flaveria linearis. The sequence goes on from CM044005.1 coordinate 54,462,817, forward strand.
TTTTCATCTCCTGTCAGCGTATTTCTTCTGACGGTCCCTTGCTGCCCGTAGACGCTCCTTGATTTTGAAAACCTTATCGGTGGTTTCCAATACGATGTCGGGTCCCAGTACTTGGCTATCACCAATTTCATTCCAACTCAATGGTGACTAACATTTCCTACTATAGAGAGCCTCATACGGAGCTCCATTGATACTTGCATGGTAACTGTTATTATAGGAGAACTCCACCAATGGGAGATGGTTATGCCGGTTCCCACCAAAGTCAATCACACACGCTCTCAGCATATCTTCTAAAGTTTGAATAGTCCTTTCGCTTTGACTGTCAGTTTGCGGGTGGTAAGCAGTGCTCAAGTCCATACGGGTTCCTAAGGCTTGTTGGAGTGATTTCCAGAATCGCGAAGTGAAACGGCTATCACGGTCGGAGATTATCGATAGTGGCACACCATGCCAAGCCACTATTTCATTGATATACAGTTGAGCCAATCTTGTCATGTCATAATCTTCCCGAATTGGTAAGAAGTGAGCTGATTTAGTTATTCTATCAACTATTACCCAAATTGCATCATGACCTCTAGATGTCCTGGGTAACTTAGTAACAAAATCCATCGTGACGTTATCCCATTTCCATTCTAGGATTTCAGGCTGCTGTAACGTCCCCGACGGGTTTTGGTTCTCAGCTTTTACCATGGCACAAGTTAGACATTTTTCGACATAAACAGTGATTGATTTCTTGATTCCAGGCCACCAGAAAAGTGCCTTTAAATCTTGGTACAATTTATCACTTCCAGGGTGAACCGAATACCTAGATTTGTGAGCTTCATCGAGAATTACCTCTCGTATTCCCCCATGCTTTGGCACCCATGTTCTCCCTTCGCACTTGTATGTACCATCGTTTCCTGTTTCAAATCGCTTTTCCATTCTAGTTAATCCTTCCCCTGCTAAATTTTCCTCCTTTAACGCTTCGCTTTAAGCTTCTTTTAGCCTTGCAATTAGGTCGGTGTACACACTTATCCTTAAGGCTCGTACACGAAGAGGTTTTTCTCTCTCCTTTCTGCTCAAAGCATCTGCCACCACATTGGTCTTACCGGGATGATAACGGATTTCACACTCGTAGTCGTTTAACAACTCAACCCATCTTCTTTGATGCATGTTTAGCATCTTCTGGTCAACAATGTGTTGCAAACTTTGATAGTCAGTGTAAATGACGCACTTCGTGCCATAGAGGTAGTGCCTCCATATTTTGAGAGCAAAGACCACAGCACCAAATTCCAGATCGTTCGTAGTATAATTCTTCTCGTGATCGTTTACCAGTCGAGATGCATAGGCAATGACCTTGTTGTGTTGCGTTAGCACGCATCCTAACCCTTGACGCGAGGCTTCACAATAGACTACGAAGTCTTCGACTCCTTCTAGGAGGGCCAGAACAGGTGCACTACATAACTTTTCCTTAAGCGTCTCAAATGCTTTATCTTGCTCTTTCTCCCACACAAAGGTTTTGTTCTTCTTAGTCAGTGCGGTCAAGGGTTGCACAATGCGTGAGAAGTCCTTTATGAATCGTCGATAGTATCCGGCCAATCCTAGGAATTGCCTAATATCAGTGGGAGTTTCAGGAATCTTGTAATTCTTTATAGCCTCAATCTTGGAAGGGTCAACTTGAATTCCATTCTCATTCACTACATGCCCCAAAAATTGGATCTCTCGCATCCAAAATTCACATTTTGAAAATTTGGCATATAGTTGCTCATTCTTGAGTAACTCAAGAATTAGTCTGAGATGCTTCTCGTGCTCTTCCTTATTACTGCAGTAGATCAGAATGTCGTCGATGAACACGATCACAAACTTGTCGAGATATGGATGGCATACACGGTTCATGAGATCCATGAATGCTGCTGGTGCATTAGTCAGCCCGAAGGGCATGACTAAGTACTCATAGTGTCCATACCTTGTTCGGAAAGCCGTCTTGGGTATGTCTTCTACTCTTATCTTCAGTTGGTGGTAACCGGATCTCAAATCTATCTTGGAGAAGTAGCTTGCTCCTTGAAGTTGATCGAATAGGTCATCTATCCTCGGAAGAGGGTAACGGTTCTTTATGGTCAACTTATTTAACTCTCGTTATTCAATGCACATGCGTAGGGTTTCATCCTTCTTTTTCACAAATAATACCGCGGCACCCCATGGAGAGACACTCGGACATATGAATCCTTTGTCCAATAGTTCTTGAATTTGCATCATCAGTTCCTTCATTTCAGGAGGGGAGAGTCGATACGACGCTTTGGCTACCGGCGCAGCGCCAGGCAGCAAATCTATTTGGAACTCAACTTGTCAATTCGGGGGAAGTCCCGCTAGGTCTTCCGGAAACACTTCAGGGTATTTAGAAACCACTGGAATATCTGCAATCTTTTTCTCCTCTTTGGTCTTCATTACGTAGACTATGAAAGCTGAGCATCCCTTCTTTAAGCTCTTGGTAGCCTTTAAATGGGATATCATGGGGCATAATGTGTTACTCCTTTCTCCTTGCACCACTAACACTTCCTCGTCGTTCAACGGTATGTTGAGTAGGCGTTCTTCACATACAATTTCGACTCTATTCTTAGCTAGCCAGTCCATGCCAACAACCACATCGAATCCTCCAAACTTAATGGGCATCAGATCTATTTTAAATGTATTTCCATTTAGATTCATTGAACAATCCTTGATGATTTCATTAGTTTCTAAAATGTTACCATCAGCTAATTCAACGGTAAACGTATCGGCTAAGGTACACGTAGCTAGGTTAATCAAGGATCTAAAAGCACTAGAGATAAAACTAGCAGTCGCTCCAGTATCAAACAAAACAGTAGCAGGATTATTGTTTACAAGGAATGTACCGTTAACCACATCAGGTTCCTTTCAAGCTCCAGCCGAATCCATCACAAATGCTCTCCCCTTAGGCCTGTTGGGCTTGGCATCCTTATCTCTACCCAGCTTAGGACACCTGTTCCTCATGTGTCCTGGATCCCCACATTCATAGCATTGCTTCCCTGGTGTGTAGGTACAATCCTTGATTAGGTGCCCAGTCCTTTTGCACCTAAAGCAGGGCATTGGGTTGCATTCCCCTTGATGGTGTAGCTTGCACTTGTTGCAAAATGGGCTTGTTCCCGAGTACAGTCTCTGGGTCTTGCTTCCCTGATCATCACGTCTCACACCTTCAAAACTCTTTCTTCCTGACCCGTTACTACTTCCAACTGCTTTATTTGCTTCAAACCACCTTCTTTTCTCTCCAACAAACTTCTTCTCATCACTCCTAGCTTGCTCAGTCCACCCAGCCCTAACTAGGTCATCGGGCAAACTGCTGGTGAGGTCAACTGCGGATTGTAGAGTCAAGGGCTTAGAGGATCGGACCATTCCCCTAACTCTTGGATGTAGCCCCCAGATGAATCGTGCTATGCGTTTAGATTTGGGTGTCACCAGATGTGGCACTAGCCGGGACAGGGCTAAGAAACGGTTGATGTACTCCGTGTAATTGGGACCTTTCATCTCCAGGCTCTTGAACTCCGATTCTAGCTTATCAAGTAAATTAATGGGGCAATACTTGTTGGTTATCAGCTCTCTGAATTCGGTCCAGCTCATTTGCATTGCAGTATTCCTTCCTCGAGCTTGAGTGATCGACTTCCACCACTCCAATGCCGATCCTTTCAGTGATTGAGAAATGAATCTCACCATGTGGTCCAGTTTGCATTCGCTGATGTCCAGTACAGCCTCCATCTCGTCAATCCATCTGTAAGTCTCTATAGCACCCTCAGTGCTATAGAAGTCCTTAGGTTTGCATGCCATAAAGGTCTTATAGGAGCATCCGTTCCTTAACGCCTTAGATTCCTCATTGTTTTCAGTCCCATTACTACCTCCGGCATCGTTCAGGTCAGCATTGATCTGAGCGATGATGGTTGGTATCGCGTGAGCAATTCGCTGTGCTACGAGATTTGCTATCCTCTCATCATTCCCTGGGTTAGCATTCCCCCTGATGGGAGTCTCTGAAGGGGTAGGAGGTTGATTTCTGGTTCACCTTGCTCCGTTATGATGACCTCGGTAGGCTCCTTGTCTCCCGATACGTGTCCCTCTTCTGGTAGGTATTCTGATAGTATCACAGATAAAGTCGTTTTAGCGTCTCATAATTTGTTTCAAACAATCTATGCATCAATTCCATACAAGGCTCCCTCTATATGAGGAGAGAATACGGTGTATAATTGTACACAACCTTCCAATTTCCCATATATTACTTATTTAAACAGTCTAAACAGTCATCAAGAATGGCATGGCCCAACACCATGAAATACACAACACATGGCATATAATCATAAATGTTTCAACAGCATTATATCATAGCAATCAGTTCAAAATAGGACAAAGTCAATAGTATCAGAGTCTGGCTCTTACAATTTGGAAGGTGCCATCACCCCCCGTGAATAATAGTAGTAATAATAGTGTCGGGTAATGATAAGATTGTTTCCTTCAACGGTTGAAGACAGATATTCTTCCTCCTTCCACATGTCACCTTCACATCCTCTTCTTCTTCAGCCATCCCATCCATCCAGAGCTCTTCTTCTTATGTTCCTGCTCCAACCTCTGCATCCCATGTGAAGCCATCATAGCCTGGAATTGAGCAGACTGGGAGGTCCGGGTATCATGCTGAAGAGTCAGCTCGTGGCGACGGACGGTCTTCAAGATCTCATCCAGTGCTGCATCAGTGGGTCCTGCGTCACTTGCCCGGCGGCTGGATTGGGAGTACCTATCACCTTCCAGTACGCTAGGGCCGTCGTACATATTGTGCCTCGGTGGCATCCAGGGCTCATCATGTGGGTGGCGTCGGAGTGGGTCAAACGGCGGTGGTGCGGGTATAGGAGTCCTAACCGATGTTGGAGGAGGAGGTGGTTTGCTAAATGAAACTGAAGGTCCAGGCCTAGAACTCTTGTGTGGACGGGAGATAACGCGTGCTCCCCTATTCCCAATAGGTGGGATAGGCGAGTGAGCAGAAGCAGCAACGTGTGGAGAGTGTGAACGTGTCCGGCTCCTGGAAGGTGTCGTTGAAGAAGAGTCCTCAGAAGCTTCAGTGTCCTCTGACGTGACGGATATCCAACCCGGGTGTCCACACCTCCTAAGGTATTCCTTATACTCAGTGCGCGGTTTTGCCTTCTTGATGTCCCCTGTTGGTGCACTACTCTCAGTAGGGTAAGCAGGTTCTTTTCCCTTATCAGTCATAGTTTGTTTTCCTTTAAAAAGACATCATGAGTAATTTGGTTTCTCATAGCTCATGACAGTCTTACTAATAATAGTATACTCATAGTACTAGTGATGGCATTAGTATCAGGAATCTCTATGTATTCCCTATCAATGATATTAGAATCAATTGTTTCTCAAAATAATGTCAGGTAAAACAGTTTATCTTTAAAAATCCATTTCAAATCCCCAGTCAAAATAAGTTTCAAAGTTCATCAGCATCAAACATAAAAGCCTAAACATAACTTAGAGGTTCGTGATGGAAATTATGCGTCCGGTAAATTAATGATTACGTCGATCAAGTGTAATCATCAATTTACCCAACCCGATCATCCCAACACTTTCCTACAAGGACAGTCCTAGGGTATCAGGGTTGTAGCCTAAGGTCTACTATGGTATTCCTGATTTCTCTACAACCTTTGGCTCTGATACCAATTTATCACACCCCGGGCCCAGGTAGGGTGGGACGTCACAGACTAGCAACAACATACATGGTAGCGGAAACAAACCAATATAGGAGCTCAAAGGGAGAGAACATCACATGGCATTTTAAAGTTTTAAAAGACACCGGACTGGAAACAGATCCAGCCCTAAATGTTTACATAGTTCAACATAAATCAAATAGTCATTGTGTCAACATTTTCCATCATTGTTCAAATTATAATTTTGGTCACACAAGCAAATGCCATGGTCTCGGGGGTTGTGTCAAAGTCTTCCATAATAGCTAAGAGTCTTCACGGGTTACCTGAAACATGCTCAAAAGAAAATAGTGTCAACTAAAAAGTTGGTGAATTCAAGTGCTTAAAATTTAAAAACAACAAAAGGGACTCTTGAAGTCCACATTTAAAAGTTTAGCATCAAGTGTAAAAGCTTATGAAAAATCTCATTTGATTTTAAAAGCATCATTTTTAGAATCAATCTTTGTGGGGTATCACAATCAACCCTGCACTCGGTCCCCGGTTTGCCTCTTCTAAACTTGTGTTTAACCGGATATTCCAGAAGGAAGGAACCAAGCCTCAAAACAGTGAACCATACCTGGTAGGATGGTTCACCATTGTTTCTAATTCAAAACTGTTACATGCCCATACGATCCCTCAGGATCTCAGTGGGGTACCTCCCTGTAGCGGGAGCCACTGTGTGTGGGGGATTCCCCAAATAGATTTATCCACATAAAACAAGCGGTTCACAAAAGAATTAATGATCATGATATAAGTATCAGCAGGTATCCATAAGTCCCACATTCAAGCATCAAATAAAGCACAATCATAGTTCATAAAATAACAGAGCATGTTTCATCCCCAAAACAGTAAGTAAAAGGGAATCACTAGAACTCACCTTAGATATTAAGCAAAAGAAACTCTTTGTGTGCCGGGAATATCTCAAGTCTAGCACCCTAACATGAATATATCAAGTGATTAGCTACTGCTCAAAACCTATTTAAGGTGCAGCAAGAGTGCCTACGTCTTAGTTTGTCGGATTCGGCTTTGATTCGATTAGGGTTTGCATAAAAAGTTTCATTTTATGGAAAGTTAAGGTTTCTCATGAAATCAAGGATTTTTATATTATTAAGTCAAGAATGTATGGTAAATATGTTATTCAAGTGACTAAAGGGGTCATTTGAGTCGGTTATGAAGTTTGGCAAAATTTTACAGTTTAGCCCCTAAAGTTTCAAAATTGTCAGTTTCTACCCTTAAGTGTGGTTTCTTGTATTAGATGACATTTATATTCAAAAATCAGGTTCATGACCTTAAGCTAACTTATTTTTAAGAACATATACCCAAATTTTCAGATTATGTGCTCGGTTTATTAATTACGCGTTTAACGTTCACGGTTACGGTAAAACCGAAGGGTTTTAAATGGTTACCTATGAGTTTTCATGTTTTTGAGCATTAAACCTGTAGCTAACTTTTTAAAGTCATTTTTATAAGTTTCCAACCTTTTAAATCACCAAAATTTGCCTCTAGTAGTGGAAAGACTCGTTGTTACATTTAAACCGTTAAAACACGTTTTAATCGAGTTTGACCATTTTAAAAGCTTGTTTGACCAACCTTTCTACTTTATAAGTTATTTTATCATCTAACATACTGAAATAACATGGTTTTTATAATTTCTAACTTTATACACATTTTTTTAGATTTTCCTTAAAAACATCACTCGGTTAGTACCCGTTTTCACTTAAAAATCCGTTTAAATTACCTTTTGACCACTAAAACTTCCCATTGACCCCAGAACACTTTATTAATCCTTAATGAACCTGGAATTATCTTTAAAAAGTTTATAGCCTAAGCTCTCTTGTTTTTAAGTAGTTTTACCATGTTTTCGGGTCACGAAAGTGACTAAAATGGGTCCAATCACAACATGTCCTTTCTTCCAGAGATTAAACATTATTAACACTCTTAATATTCATCAAAAACTTCTGAAATTTAAGTCCCAAATCATGGCCTAGTTGTTCTACACATCCATAGACTTCAAATATATAGAAAATGTCATAACCGACCATTTCACATGTGTAAATCATTGTAACTTGAGTTTAACCATTACCAAAACATCATCTAACTTAGAAATCAGATTGTTGGGGTGTCTAAAACTTATTTTTGAGCAGGTTATGACCCTTGTTTGAGAGGGTTTTCAAGCAAGTGTTTAAAGTGTGTTGTTACTTGTAGAAAGAAGGATTGTAAAGGTGTTTTTATGCTATAACCTCCCATTCATGGTGTATACCCATTTGTAAAATTTAAAACAGGTTATTAGAAGTTTCATGAACCATTAAAAAGAAGGTTACATGTCTTGCTTCAGGGGGTTTCAAGATGCACAAGTTAGATGGTGAGAATCACCCAAAAAGAGGGTTTTCTAGGTGTAACTCGTGTTACACCTATAGATTGACATGCTTTACTTGTATGATACCTTCAACAACGTGAAAATCTCTCCAAGAACAAGGTGGTAGCAGCAAACTCCTGTTAGAACAAGATATTGTGAGGTTTTTGAGTGAAAAATGAAGACAAACATGAGAAATGACCAAAACCGGCAACATGAAGCTTACACTCGATGTTGCTCGTGGTTTGGAGGATGTAGTTAGTCGCGGATGGTCTGGAAATCCTTGGATAAGGCTGGAGAATCTCGAACAAGGGCTGGAGAGGTCAATCAAGGTGGAAACATGCACCCAAAAGCTCACAAAGCTTCTCCTTCTTGCGATTTTGATGTTGGCTGATGGTGCTTGATGTTGTTCTTAGACTATTGAGTTGAAAATGGAGAGAATTTGGAGTTTGGTGTGTGTTCTTAGCTGGAGAGAACCGAGAGAAGAGTGGGAGAGGTGTACAAGTGAAAAGAATATTGCATGGGTGTTGTATGGTGAGAGTGTTGGTGGTGTAGAGAAGAAAAGAGTGGTGGAAGGGGGCGGCCGATTTTGGTTTGTAGTGGGGGGTATTTCTTTTAAATTTTTAATCCCAAAATAATTATTATGTGGTGGTATTTTGTAGTGTAGTGGAGAATATTAGTTGGTAGATGTTGTTAGTTGTGTCGTATAATTGATGGTATTAATTTAGTTAGCTAATTAAGTGTTATGCATGATCATCCATGCATTATGCCCAAATTATGTGTGTGTATGTACACATTTTAATTGTACCAATTAAGATTTAGTTTTGCTAGGGTGACTAATTAACATTCCCGGGCACTAAGTTTCTAAAAAAAATAAGACTTGAAATAACTAAAGTTCATAAGAATCACATAAAATCATAAAATGTAAATAATAGCAAGTTGATGATTCAAAATTATTGATATAGTTAAATTGTTTCTATTATTAGTACTCATAATATGGGAAATGATGCAATTAATTTAGGGTTTAGAATAGTGAACTTGGGACCGGTTGTCACATGATGTTCCTTATTATAGCGTATGTTTATCTTTCCCGTGAATTTACGTGTTATGTTAAAGAATGAAACAAAAGTATTATGTAACATAAAGTGAAAGATAGTGAAAGAGGAACATGATAAATGAATGCATGCATTAATAAAGAATGAGAGTAAGAAAGGCTTGCAAGCAAGTATAGGAGGTGAGCGACCTTGTTGTCGCAACAGACTCGAAATGGAATCCTTGTCTTTCAACCTCAGTAATCTTGTCTGTGTGGCACGAAGAGGGTGAAGCTTGACACTGTGATTAACCATGTATATAGAACCATTGCTGCATATCCTAGGTACTGTGGCCAGGAGGTGTGATGCACCGTTAAAGAAGGTCTATGATAGGCCTAGGTCAAGTACCACGAAACAGAAGGGTATTGCATATGGAAATGGTACACCTAAACTTTACCTTAGGTACTGTGGCCAGGAGGTGCGGTGCACCGTTATAGAAGGTCTATGATAGGCCTAGGCCCAGTACCACGAAACAGAAGGGTAAGGTTTACGGGTGATGGAAAGAAAAGAGGTAATGATGAAAGAGTAAGAATGACAAGAAAGTACGATAAATGAACGGAAGTTAAAGAATGAATGAATGAGAGTAATGACCGGACGGAATGTAATAGCAAAGTATGAAACGGGATCCTTGTCACTCGACCTCCGTAATGATGGCTGCGTGCCATAAAGAGGGTAAAGTTTGACAGGATCTAGATAGAAGTAAAAGATAATGAATGATTAAGATAATAATGATATTATCTATGTGTACGTATGATGTATGATTACGTGAAAGTAAAGAGGCGGTTTTAATAAAAGTAAAGTATTTTATTTATAAAATTAAAACTCACTCAGCAACGCTGACTTTTTATGTGTTTCCAGTTGGCAGGTAAGGCTGCTGAGGATGGCACAGGGCGGCTACTCAGCTTTTTTGGATGACATCCATTTATATAATGCTTTTGTGATGTAATGCAACAATATATATTTTGTAATTGATTGACGATGTATTCACTTGCAAAAGCATTTATATTGAAATGAAAAGTTATTCCACTGATTCCGCTACAATGTTTATTAAAGTTAACGACATTATATGTTTTAAGAGCGATGAATGACCAGCTGTAAGCGTCCCGGGAATGGGGCCTTACAGCAATGGACAAAAGTTTGGGTTGTCTGACATCCACTTCCAACTCTGATATACTGCATGGCGCTTTCCCACGTAACATAATTGACCACACTTTATTTCATTATTCACCTTTATCAATTAGTAGAGTTACCATCTTTAGTTGGTGACAAAAAATAAGTCATGGACCTGTCATGACTACCTCATCTAGGATAGTACTTTATCTTAGATGCTTTAGTTCTAGCAATGTAGTATTTGTCTTGTTGTAAATTCCAGCTGGTCGTCCAAGTATAGCCGGCTGTAGATAGTAGTATATATAGTTTCTCATTTTAACTCATCAATCCATGCTTGTAAGAGTCTTGTAACAGTGAGTTGAGAAGTAATATATACAAATATCTTGAAACCATTCTAGTATTCATTAACTTATTATATTATTGTCAACTTAGTTAGAGATTCTACCGAGTGAGACTGAGTGAGTTTATGAGGTAAGTCTTTTGTTGAGAGACCAACATCGATCCTGCAATTGGTATCACAGCTTTTTAGGCTATTTATTATGAGATCTAACCATCCCAAATCATCCTTGTTCTTCACACTTACTCACTTCATTCAAATGGCTCTCAACCAGGAATTTTCTGAGACTAAGATGGGAACCATGACCAAGGCCCCTATTATCACTCTTGATAACTTCAGAGCCAGGTGTCAACATATTGAAGGCTTTATCAAGTATCAAGATAGCCGAATGTGGAGATCAGTTACTCATGGTCCTCACAAGCCAAAGGTGGCATCTCCAACTGGTAATGGTGCCATGATTGAGAAAGCTATTGAAGAATACTCATATGAAGACATCAAGAAGATGGACATCGACTATAAAGCCATGACTTTGTTTCTTGAAACCATACCAAACTCCATAATGGTAGGCTTTGAGCAATGCAAATCAGCCAAAGAACTCTTTGATGCTTTGACATTGATGTACTATGGTTCCTCTGAATCCAAAGAGTCTAAGAAAGATGTACTAAAGCAGATGTTTTAAAACTTCACTTATATTATTGGTGAGACCTTGAGCCAACAGTGCTTCAGGTAATGGACTTAATCGCATCTCTTCAGTCTATGGGTGTGACTCTTGAGAAGAGAGACATAGTAAGAAAATTCATGAGTGCACTTCCTCATGAATGGACTTTCTATTGTGTCTCTATCAATAGAACTGAGAATCTAAACACTCTCACCATGACTAAACTATATGGAATCCTTGATGGATACCGTATGGAGATGGAGACTCAGAAGGGCCATCATGTGAATAGAAGCTCTAACCTTCATGTCAGCAATGCTTTACATGTTGCTAAAGGATAAAGAATTCCCTAGCTCTAGATATACCTGAACTACACCCAACAATCATCATACTCCTCCGGGCCTTACATCATATTTCCTGAGACACCCATTTCTCAACAAGCTCAACAAAATCCTTCCTAGGATAGTTGTGCTTTTGTTTCAGGAAATAAGCACTCTTGAGATTTTTAATTCTATTTTGATGATCTCAAGTGTTTCAGCCAAGATGATGTGGAATACATGGAGATTGTCCAACAGATGGCTCTTTTAACCCATATAGCAAATAAGCTCTTTAAGAGAACTGGAAGGTAGTTCTCTCAAAACCCAACCAACAACAAATTTGGGTTCGATAAGCAAAGGCCAAGTGCTATAACTGCAACCCACTTGGTCATTTTTCAAGGGAATGCAAGGCTCCTAGATCTAATCCTGGAGAAACTTATGCCTTCTAACATCCTGCTACCCTAAAATCTGCTGCCAAACCAACTGAACAACAAATTGCAGCTATTGCTCAAGAAGTTGATTGGAGCTTTATGGTGCAAGATGTCACTTCTTCTCTAGCTCTCATGGCTGGAACTGAAGATACCAAAGTATATGAACATCTTTGTACCCTAGGCTATATTTGTAAGGTTAAACAGTATCAGGAATATAACATGGAAATTAAATATGATATTGAGTCCTTAAACATATTAAAATCTAACTTTAAGAGAGCATAATCTGACATTAATATTAAAATTTAAGAGTTAGAGAAAACTGTATCTTCTTTAAGACATGAGCATTCAAACTACAGGGCTCAAATAAAATATTTAATATCCAAGTTGACCGAGGCTCAAGCCTAGCTAGTAATAGCTGAGGCTAAATCAAAGAAGTATGTTACTCAAGAGTACAAGTTTAACACCATTCTTGCATCATCCTCCCACTCAAAGGTGTGTTATCAAAACAAAAGTGGGTTAGGAACCAATGAAATTTCTCCACCACACTCTCATGTGTCTGTTAGACAGCCAAGATGTGGTACTGACGAGCAATAGATTCCAACTGCAAACCCGCTACCCAATGAGTAGAAGAATGATGAACAATGGTGACCACCACAGGAAAGGATAAGGTAGAAAACCTCATCCCTACCACTGATGATCAAACCCTAACCACCAAAGATAGAAAGAACAAAATCAAGGCAGCAAGAAAAACTACCAAGAAGGTGGCTGAATCTAGGGTGAAAATAGACCCAAAACAAAAAGGTGTATTCATCTTGGCTAGATTTGAAAAGGTTGGAAACTCTGATTTTGAAAAGGATTGTAGTTCCAGCATTCCTATCCAGTTGAAGGTCATAAGTTAATGGGGAAGGTTGTCGAAGAAGAAAAGAAGTGCAAGAAACAACAGCCCTTATGCCCCATCAAAGTTACAATTGAGTGCATAATCTGTGGTCTGCATAATCACATGGCTAAATATTGTTACTATAATCAAGCTAGCACATATTATGCAGACAATGTTAAAAAACAAGTAGTCAAGGAAGGTTTCACATTTGGACCTTACCATATGGTTCAAATATTGAAGAAAGAAAAGCTTGTTTCCAAAGCCAAATTGCATTCGTAAGAAACTCATTCTTCTGAAAGGAAAATAACTTTAGAAGACAAGCCCAAGAACAAACAAAGAAATAAAAAGAATCCTTTGAAATCTTTTGAGAAGAAGACTGCTTCAGAAGAAAAGGGGTGACAACTTCTTCCAAGAACAAAGAAGCCTCGGAAGCAAGTCATGCTTCTTAAGCCTCTTCAGGCTCACCTACACTTATTAACCATAGGATGGAATAGAAAATCAGATAAGATGTTGCAGCCCAATCCACTTCTTCATAAACCATAGTTGAACCCCCATGCATACTTTTTTTCTCAATTATTTCACTTACATTGGAAAAGCCCAAGACCAACGAGGCTTGGGTTTCCAATAATAACTCATCATTTCATCATATGTGCAAGGACATCCACATGATAACAATGGAAATGTATGGATTGTTCATAGTGGATGCTCCAGACACATGACAGGGAACAGATCTCTCCTATAATAGTTTGAACACTTTGACATAGGTCTTTTTAAGTTTATAGGTGAAGCTAGAGGATACATTTCTGGAAGATGTAGTGTATCCAATGGTAAGTTAAAAGGTGACAAAGTAATTTTTTTCAAAAAACTTGAACACAATCTCTTCAGTTTTTCTCAGTTCTGTGATTAAACGCATCAAATGCTTTTCACAGAACATTAGTGCATCATCCTCAAACCCGGGATGACAATTCCTCAGGAATTGGTGCTTCTTAGATCTCCCATAAGAGGGGATATGTACAAGCCGGATATGAAGAATACTTCCCTATTGGGTGAAGTATCATGATTTCTTTCCAAAGCTAATGGTGATAAGCCAACTCTTTGGCATAAAATAATTTGTCATGTTAATTTTAAGACCATGTATAAACTGGTTAAATAAAGCATGGTACATGGTGTGCCTAGAAAGGAGTTTTTCTATAAAGACAGTTGTGTTGCTTGTCTAAAAGGGAAGCAACACAAGGTATCCCACAAAACCAAAGAGGTTAACTCCATCACCACTCCATTACAACTCCATTACACTTATTACATATGGATCTCTTTGGTCCTACAACTATAATGAGCATTGGAAGAAAATCATATTGCCTTGTGATAATCCATGATTTTATTAGATTTACATGGGTATTTTTTTTAAGAACTAAAGATGAAACTACTAAAATGTTAAAAATCTTTTATTTCTAATATTGAAATTCAAATTGATCAGAAGGTAAAAGCAATTAGAAGTGATCAAGGGATTGAGTTTAAGAATCAAGTTCTTGACTCATTCGGTAACCCAAAAGGGATTACCAGACAATATAGTGTTCCTATAACTCCTCAAGAAAATGGTGCTGCTGAGTGGAGACAGGACACGTATTGAGGCTGCAAGAACTATGTTAGTTCATTCAAAGCTGCCTCTAACTTTCTGGGCAGAGACAATCATCATGGCATGTTATGTGTAGAATAGGGTTATCATTATTAAGCCCTAAGGAAAAACCCCTTATGAGTTATGGAACAAGAGGTCACTATTTATTGGCTTTCTAAGGTCCTTTCACAGTAGGTGCACTATACTAAACACAAAGGACAATTTAGCAAAATTTGCTGAAAAGTCAGTTGGTGTTATCTTTATTGGATATTTCGTAAGCTTATAGATTGTATAACATCAACAATCAACAATTTGAGGAATCATCCAACATTGTTGTAAATAAGCACATTCCTTGTGTTAAAGGAAATAAGACTGGCCGTATCTTTGATTTAGAATTGTTTTGAAACAATTCTAAACCATCTTATGAGAATGTTTCAATTGGAACAAGAACTTAAAATGACTCTTATGATGATCAACTACTTGAGTTACACAGACCTATTCCAATTTCTCCAAGAAGACATGACGATCAAGCTCGCACTACTGGAAGTCTTGAAAGCTTGAACATCTCAGGAAATAGTGGAGCTTCAACAAGTTGTCTACCAACTAAGCCTTAAAACTCATCAGCTGAGAATTCCAACACTCAACATCAAGCACATGAAGATAGTGATCTGGAGGAACAGGTAACTATTGATGCTGCTTCATAGGAAAATACGAGTGATGTTATCACACATTCATTCAATCAGTCCTCATTGAATGAGTGTGAGACATCAGCTGGTAAAATGTTCCAAATCTTGAGCAAAACTTTTCAAACTTGGATATATCTATGCAACTAGATGTGATTCCTAGGCTCAGGATACATAATACTCATCCAGCTATGAACATCATTGGGGATGTTTTCAAAGGTGTGAGAACTAGAAGAAAGAATCATGATAGAAATGTCTGCTTGCACTCATGCTTTCTCTCTTAAATGGAACCCAAGGAGGTGGAAGAAGCCCTTAAGGACAACTTAGGTTAAAGCAATGCATGTTGAGTTGCTTCAATTCAAGAGGAAAAGTGTATGGAACTTGTGCCCATTGCCACTTGGCCAAGTCCCCATTAGCACTAAGCAGGTGTTTAGAAATAAAAGAGACGATAGAGATTTGATCATCAAGAACAAAGCTAGACTTGTGGTTCAAGGATATACACAAGAGGAAAGCATAGATTATACTAATTTCTTTGCTGTAGTTGAAAGACTTGACGCTGCGCGAATCTTCCATGCTTTTGCAACATTCAAGAACTTCACATTCCATCAACTTGATCTCAAATATGCATTTCTGTATAGGGATATCAATAGAGAAGTCTATGTGTGCTAGCCACCTAGATTTGAAGACCCACAACACCCTAACTATGTGTTCAAACTAGATAAAGCTATTTATGGGTTACACCAAGCACCTAGGTTGTGGTATGCCACATTAACTCAGTTTCATCTAAACAATGGCTATACCAGAGGCACCTAGACAAGACATTGTTCATAAAAAGGTCAGGAAAGGATATGTTGCTTGTACAAGTCAATATTGGTGACATCATATTTGTTTCCTCATATGACAAAATTTGCAAACACTTTGAAAGCATCATGAGAAAGAAATGTTAAATGAGTTCCATAGGAAGATAGATTTCTTCCATATAATTCAAGTGAAACAAATGGAAGAAGGGTTTTTCATCAATCAATCTAAGTATGTCAAGGGCATTTCAGAAAGATTTGAGATGAAAGATTGTAAACCAGCCAAGATCACTTATACAAATAAATCACTTTGTCCTGATTCTAGGGGGGATACTGATTAGCATTAGTATAAGGAAATTATTGGGTCTCTAATGTATCTTACTACAAGTAGACCTAACATCATGTTTGCAACCTGCATATGTGCAAGATATCAAGCTGCACCTATGGTGTCTCATCTAATTGTTATCAAGAGAATTCTTTGATACGTCAAAGGAACTCCCAAACTGGGTCTTTGGTATCCTAAGAATAAGGATTTCAACTTTATAGTTACACTAACAGTGATTATGGAGACTACAACATTAATAAGAAATTCACATTAGGAGGATGTCAATTTCTTGGAAAAAGAATCATCTCCTAGCAATGCTTAGCAAGAAGCAATCATGTGTCTCTACATCAACTGCAGAAGCCGAATACATTGTTGCTGCAAGCTACTGTGCTCAACTACTAAGGTTTCAGAATCAGATGTTAGACTATGGTTTTAACTTCATGGAGACTCCTAGCCATATAGAAAACAAGAGTGTGACTACGTCCGAGATTGAGAATCTTAGTTGATGTGACTTCAACTAGGATCGAATATGATAATGGAATCAATGATTATGTAGCAGAAATACAGAATCAAAGAACATTAAATGCTAAAAATACTCATAAATGCTTTGTATATTGATGTTGTAAACAAGTTACAGTGGGTGCTAGGATTTTTAGCACAATATAGTTTCTTAACACCTTTAAACATATGACAATTGAAACTTGTGAGAAACTTCTAAGAAACTTATAAAAGTAGGGTATTGTATTCTATTTATACGCTGACATAATGCCGGTGCAAAATGACTAAACTATCCTGACAACTATACATTAGAATACTAGTGTAAGTATAAAAGGTAATCAGCATTTGCGTATGTTCATCCACATTAATTAATGTAGATGTCTTGATCTTCATTAGCATTTCTTCTCTTAATCTTCCATATTAAGTATGTTCATCAGCATTGTCTAATATGGATGAAAAAAATACTTAAGCGTATTTGTTTCTGCACATCCACATTAGTAATTGGGGATGAACAAATACTTCGATGTATTTGTTCTGACTATCCACATTGGTAAATGTGGATGAACAAATACTTGTCAGTATTTGTTCTTTGGTCACCGCATATACTAATACGGATATCAGATACTTGGCTTTATTTTTTTGTTTCTTTAACAGCATATATTCTTGGACTTATGGGAGTTTCCAATAGAACAATCTTCAACCACCTATTAAATTAACATGTGTGATCCTTTCAAGGTCCAACAATACTCCCCCTAAGGATTATACAACCTATGTACTTCAAGTGTTTGATGGTGGTGGAGGTTGTGAAGATTCTATTGGTTCTTCTGTTGGTGCTTGGACTGATATGGATAGAGCTTGTGCTGGGTCTACCAGTGAAGGACCCAATATAGCCTTGATCATGTTATAGAAGTATCTGCTTCATTCATCTTGTCTCTTCTAAGTACATGGATCTTCATTTGGTTCATCGTGTGAATAACTTCAATAGGCATCTGCCTTAGAGATATAGGTTCCCATACTGATATAGTGGAAAGCCTTTCTCTATGGATTGGTAAAGATCCATCAGTATCCACCTCAAGCCTCACTATGTTCTCCAATTAAAGAGTGACTTTCTTCTTCTTTCTTTGTTCTTTCTTTTTGTTTATTCTATCATAGGCTATCTTCAGAATCTTGATGCATTTTAAAAAGAAATGCATATTAGCCTCTCCAATAAGCTTGTTATCTTTTCTCTGATGTGTCTTGGAAATATGTAGTGGATATAGGATTCATCTAACAGTCTGACCTCATATCCACTAAATAGCCTTATCTCTAATCCTTTCTTTCACTCATCAACTCATAAGTCTTCTCATCATAGAAAACATTTGAGATTGGTTTTGACTTAACCACTTTCTTTTCAATGGTTCAATTGGTTTTACATTCAGCACTAGAAATACCAACTCTTCTATATCTTTTGTTTTCTTCTTCTTCTCAAGAGGATTTTAGAAAGATTTGACTTTCCTGATACAGAGAGCTTTTAGATACTTGAAGTTAGGTTTCTTTAACATCTTCAACATATCTTCAAACTTATATCCTCTATACATGGCATTATGATTGATCAATTCCAGCTCAGCCAGTTCTTTCAGGTCATGTATCTACAGGGAGTTTACAAAGTAGTGTACTCTGTGAAGAACTGAACTAACCCTGAGATTCTCTTTACCATAAACATATTCCAATCACTGTCATACTTCCAGGCAATGATTTTCACATCCACTTTGCCTTTCGGAGTAGACACACCCTTAATCATCTCTGAAGTGGTTAACCCTTCAGGTAGCTTCAACGAAAGGGCTCAATAAAACATTCAAGATTCTGTGCAACATGGGTGCCAAGACATCATGGTTTTTAGTAGTGAGTTGGACATCTTGGGGTGAAACTCTTGTTCTGGGTTTCCTCCCTACAACCTCTTCTTTAATAGTCTTCAATCATTCTCTTTTTTCTTTGACTATCTTGAGGAATGTAGCTCTAAGGGAATTTGTCTTCATATTACCTAATTTTCTTCATGTAAAACTTGGATCAGAAAGATAATCCTTCATTTCCCTATCTATCATGTTGTAGGGATCATAATAGTGAGATAGAGGCACTTGAGTTGTAACACCCGAAATTTTGATTAGACAAAGAGAAATAATAAGAAGAAAAGAAAAGAAAGAAATTTGGAGGGAAAGGAAAAGAAAGAAAAAGTGGAAGGGGGTATTGTGTAAAAGTACAAAGAAAAGGGAAATATCTGATATACATAGGGATGGCTTCCCACTCTTTTCTCACAATCCCTAAATCTTCAAAATATTCTAGAGGGAGAAAGAGCAGACCACGGGAGTTTGAAGGAAGAACAAGAAGAAGAAAGAGGCAGATTCGAGATACAAGGTTTCACGGCGACGGGTATTGAAGAAGCCATACCCAGCAACACAATGTGAGTTCTAAGACCCCTTCTTCTACGCATTTTCGAACAATTTTAGGGCTGGAACACATCTTAAAACTGTTTTTTTGAGTTGCGGGTGTTTAACCTGAACATGTATTTATATGTATATGTGTATACGGTCTGTTCTGGAAGCTGGTTCCACTATATGTGAACTTTCCAGAACGGATATGTATGATTCACGCATGAACGTTCATAGGTATACTGTCAATATATGTTTTAGAATGGTATACATGATGTTTAGGTGGTTCTAAATGAACAATATGATAATTCTGTGCTATAGAGGTGTTGAGATGATGAATGAGATATGAGAATGGTACAGGTTAAGTTGCTGAACGAAAACGAAATATGATGATGAATGCATGCATTAATGAATGAACGAACTAAGTCTTGCAAGCATTGAATTAAAGTAAATGGGTCCTTCTTTGTGATTGACCCTGTTCATGGTACCTCTACCGCTTACCTACTAGTACTGTGGCATACGCTCTATTGATTCACGGCCCACTGTGGCATACGCTCTATGGATTCACGGCCCAGTAGCTAAGACTGATCGGGGTATAGCATATGGTATTGGTACAAAACATATTCAATGTGCAAGCAAAGATAAACGGGATCCTTGTCTTTCGACCACAGTAATCATAGTCAAGTGATATGAAGTGGGTAAAGCCTGACAGGATCCATATGAGAATTAAAAGATAATGATGTATAACGAATGATGAAGATAATAAAGAATATTATCTATGTGTACGTATGATGTATGATCATGTGAAACAATGGAATGGTTAATGACGTAACCTAAAGTATGTTCATTATAAAACTAGAACTCACTCAGCAATGCTGACTTTTTATGTGTTTCCAGTTGGCAGGTAGTGTTGCTGGGGATGGCACGAGGCGACTACTCAGCTCTTTTGGGATGGCATTCTCCTTTTGATAATACTGCAACGTCATGTGTTATGAGCCCATAATGCACGTAACACATTATGTTGCATGCAAGTGCAAGATTTCTTGAGGATTCCCATAAACGGGATTACTTAAGGAATCTTCTTTATGATGAAAAAAAAAATTAATATTTCTATACTAGAGGTCACTGTTTATGACCCTATGATTGCTGAGGATTCACATAACGGGGATTACTTAAGAAATCCCAGGTTTCATATGCTTCCGCGGCAATCATAGTAAAGTTAGGCAATGTAAAGAAAGCTTGTATTTTGTATTCAAGTCAACGATGTAAAAGCTTTTGTGATGAAATAAGAATGTATTTCTTATTAATTCCGCTGCATTATATTACTTTATATATGTTGTTTATCTAAGATGTTTATGAGTGTATACCAAATGTATGTTTTATGTGCGATGAATGACCAACCGTAAGGTGCCCGGGAACGGGGCCTTACAAGTTGGTATCAGAGTTAAAGTTTAAGTGAAACGGGTAAAATTTTTCCAAATAAACCTAATCTTAAACTGAAAATGGGACGGAAAGGAAGAGAATGCTATCTGAGTAGTTGCGTGCCATCAGGTATTTTCTTATATATTAACTAGTATTATGTGCGCATGTGATGAGATTTATGTGTACTGTTAGGTTTAGATGCTAATGTAGTCAGGACGGGTAATACTCGGGGTGCGAAGAGTAGAGTAAGTGGCTAATCACAGCTGGCCACTGTAATTAGGGACTTACCATACTTGACATAAACTGAGCTATTTCCTTGAATGACCGTGTTGGTGTTTGAATCTTTCAGTGTGATAGAAGATGGTCGGTGGTAGATCGTCTAAAGTTTCACGTGGTGGGGGACGTGGTGTTGAACCGAGTATCACGAGAGGGAGACCTAGGGTAGAGGAAGTGGTTCATGAGGAAACCGAGACCCCTCATCAGGAGGGAGTAGACGAGAGCGCCAATTTGAGAGCCTCGGTAAAAGAGGCAGTGGTTGAAGAAGTACACCAGGTCATGCAGACGATCTTACCGTCTGTGGTGACCGAAGTGATCAAGGTTGTCCGGGAAGGAGAAAGAAAAGGGAGGAATAGGTCCTCCGGAATGCAGGAGCAACAAGAGCCGGAAACGGTTCTTTCTGATGACGAAGAGGAAGAGGAGGAGGAGCCAGTGCATGAAGCAGCACGGGGCTGTAACTATGGGGCGTTTATGAGGTGCAAGCCCCCTAGTTTTAACGGTTCTGGCACTGCTGCTGATGCTCACCAGTGGGTGAAAGAAATGGAGGCTGTCCTCGATATTAGTGATTGCCAGGAGGACAAGAAGGTGAAGTTTGCTGCCCACTCTTTTACGGGTTCGGCTTTATGCTGGTGGGACAATATAGTCCAAGCCAAGGGTAGTAGGGCCATTGTGAAGATGAAGTGGGCCGATTTAAAAAGAATGGTGATCGAGGAGATCAGTCCTCGTCAGGAAATGGACAAAGTTGAGAGAGAGTTCCTGCAGTTGGAGGCAGGGACGATGACCCACCAACAGTACACCACCAAGTTCAATGATATGGTGAGGATGGTACCGGATCAGCTGACGCCGGTGTCTCGAAAGATCAATCAGTATATTTAGGGGCTGCCTGCCGACATCCGTAAGCTTTTGATTACTGCCCGACCAAGCACCTTTAGGTCGGCCGTGGATTTGGCAGGTAGATTATATGATGAATGGGCTAGGGTGGTGAAGACTGAGGGTAGTAAGAAGGGAGGTGGTGAGAGAAACTGGCAAGGGAAGAGGTTTGATCGAGGTGATACTTTGACGAGCAACAAGAAGACAAGGGTGGATGACCGCCGTGTGGTCATGTCAGGAGCAGGGATGAGGAGGTGTGGCTAGTGTAGAAGAGAGCACTCGGGGGAGTGCAAGTGGGGATCAAACATCTGTTTCAGATGCGGGAAGGTAGGACATGTGTCAAAGGATTGCCGGGCAGGCAAATGTTTTAACTGTGGGGAAAGCGGTTATATGAGCAGAGACTGCAAGAAACCGAGGGCTGAGGGTTCAGGGGCGAAGAAGACGGGAGGCGAAGAACCGAGGGCAAAGGCCAGGGCATTCACGATGACGCAGGAGGAGGCCAGGACGGACCCTGATGTTGTGTCCGGTACGTTTCTGGTGAACCAGATTTTAGCCTCTGTATTATTTGATTCGGGTGCCAGTAGGAGTTTTATTTCTGCTGCCTTCTGTACTAAGCTGCCTATTAGTAGTAGACATGTTGACGTGCCCTTTGATGTAGAAACTGCCATAGGTAAGTTTACTAGGATCTTTGGGGTAATAGAGGGTTGTGATGTTGAATTGGAGGGCCACAAATTTCTAGTTAGACCCTTCTCTATGACTTTAGGTGGCTTCGATTTGGTGCTTGGGATGGATTGGCTGGCGGACTTTGAGGCAAACATCGTGTGTCGCAAGAAAATGATCCAATTGACAGCGCCCGGCGGTGGTTCAATGACAGTTTATGGTGATCGGGTTACTATGATTCCGAAGGTGATCTCGATGGCTGTGGCGGGAAAATGTATGAGGCGTGGGTGCAGCGCCTACTTATGTTATGTAAAAGATGTAGAAACGCCAACACCACAACTATCCGATGTTCCAGTGGTGTGTGATTTTCCAGACATGTTCCCGGAAGACTTATCGGGATTGCCACCTGACCGAGAGATCGAGTTCCAGATTGACCTGATACCGGGTGCTCAACCTGTCGCCAAGGCACCGTATCGATTGGCCCCGACAGAAAAGAAAGAGTTAATGGAGCAGTTGCAAGAGCTGCTGGATAAGGGGTTTATTAGACCGAGTATCTCGCCTTGGGGTGCTCCGGTCCTGTTTGTGAAGAAGAAAGACGGTAGTATGAGGATATGCATCGACTACCGTGAGCTGAACAAGTTGACGGTGAAGAACAGATACCCTTGTCGAGAATCGATGACTTGTTTGATCAACTTCAGGGTGCTAGTTGGTTTTCACGAATAGATCTTCGATCGGGCTACCATCAACTGAAGGTGAAGGAGCAGGATATCCCTAAAACAGCTTTTCATACGCGCTATGGTCACTAAGAGTTTCTTGTCATGTCTTTTGGTTTGACCAATGCACCGGCTGCTTTTATGGATTTGATGAACCAAGTGTGTTGGCTGATGTTGGATAAATTAGTGATCGTGTTTATTGATGACATCCTGATTTATTCAAAAAGTGAGATAGAACATGCCAGTCACATTCGAGAAGTACTGGAGATGTTGAGAAGGGAGAAATTGTACGCAAAGTTCTCCAAGTGCGCATTTTGGTTGCGTGAAGTCCAGTTCTTGGGTCACGTGGTTAATCCGGATGGGATTATGCTCGATCCGGCAAAGGTGGAAGCAGTGATGCAGTGGAAGTCTCCAAGGACGCCATCCGAAATCCGCAGTTTCTTGGGTTTGGCGGGCTACTACAGAAGATTCATTCAAGACTTGTCCAAGATTGCTTCTCCACTGACCAAGTTGACCCAGAAAGATGTGAAGTTTGTATGGGGTCAAGCTCAAGAGAAGGTGTTTGAAGAATTGAAGACGAGGTTGACCTAAGCTCTTGTATTGGCATTACCCGATGGAAGCGAAGACTTGGTGGTTTATTCTGATGCTTCCTACTCGGGGTTAGGGTGCGTGTTAATTCAAAGAAAAAAGGTTATAGCCTATGCATCCCGACAGCTGAACGTTCATGAAGTTAATTACCCCACTCATGACTTAGAGCTAGCAGCTGTGGTCTTCGCATTAAAGATTTGGAGGCACTATCTCTACGGGACAAAGTGCACCATCTTCACAGACCACAAGAGCTTGAAGTACTTCTTCGAGTTGAAGGATTTAAATATGAGGCAGAGGCGGTGGTTGGAGATGATAAAAGATTATGATTCTGAAATCCATTACCATCCGGGTAAGGCCAATGTGGTGGCTGATGCCCTTAGCCGAAAGGAAAGGCCCGAGCCGATTCGGGTGAAGGCTTATCAGCTAGTTATGACCTCTGATATGATGACACAGGTTAAGGAGTTCCAAGACGAGGCTTTGAAAGAAGATCGTCTTAACTCCGAAAGGATGAGAGGTCTAGTTACAGAACTGGGAGAGAACACTCTTGGTGTTAAGACCCGATTTGGGCGAATGTGGATTCCTCGGTACAGGGATCTACGTGGAAAGATCATGGAAGAGGCCCATAAGACTCGATACTCTATTCACCGCGGTGCTAACAAGATGTACCAAGACATGAAGAAAGATTATTGGTGGCCGGGTATGAAGCGTGATGTGGTGGAATATGTGAGTAAGTGCCTGACTTGCTTACAAGTAAAGGCAGAACATCAGAAGCCGTATGGGAAGATTCAACCTTTGGATATACCGGAATGGAAGTGGGAGCAAATCACCATGGATTTCATTACGAAGCTGCCGCGTACTCCGAAAGGGTATGATGCCATATGGGTGATTGTTGATCGTCTGACGAAGAGTGCTCACTTCCTACCGATACGCGAGACATATTCATCTGAGAGGTTGGCTGATCTTTTCATCAAAGAGATTGTGACTCGTCATGGTGTACCGGTGCCGATTGTGTCTGATCGCGACACCCGGTTTACATCTAAATTCTGGAAGAAATTTCATGATGTTATGGGGATGAGGTTACATATCAGTACGGCTTATCATCCCCAAACTGATGGTCAGTCGGAAAGGACCATTCAGATGTTAGAAGACATGCTCCGGGCATGTGTGATTGATTTTGGGGGAAGTTGGGATGATCATCTACCGTTAGCTGAATTCTCGTATAACAACAGCTATCATGTCAGTATTGGCATGCCACCCTATGAAATGCTATACGGTAGGATATGCAGGACACCCGTATGTTGGGGTGATATTGGTCAAAAGGAATTGGGAAGCGTCGAGGTGATCAAGGCTACGACTGAAAAGCTTGAAAGGATCAAAGCCTATATGAAAGCAGCCAAAGACAGACAGAAGTCGTATGCTGACAAACGACGCAGGCCGATTGAGTTCCAGGTGGGAGATCGGGTTATGTTGAAGGTCTTGCCTTGGAAAGGAATCATTCGATTCCGAAAGCGGGGCAAGTTGAGCCTGCGGTACATAGGCCCTTTCCGAATTATTGCCTGTGTGGGAGAGGTGGCCTATAGATTGGAATTGCCAGATGAGTTGAGTGGAATTCACCCAACCTTCCACGTATCTTATCTGAGAAAATGTTTGGCCGATGAAGATATGATTGTTCCGCTAGGAGATATCGAAGTAGATAAACGGCTCAATTATGTGGAGCAACCAGTGGCAATCCTCGATAGAAAAGAGAAGCGACTGAGAAATAAAGTGGTTCCCCTTGTGCGTGTACAGTGGAAGCATAGAAAGGGATCTGAATCTACGTGGGAAACTGAGGATGAGATGAGACAACATTACCCACGTCTGTTCGAGGAATAACAGGTTTCGGGGACGAAACCTTTATAAGGGGGGTGGGGTGATTAGACAAAGAGAAATAATAAAAAAAGAAAAAAAAGAAATTTTGGAGGGAAAGGAAAAGAAAGAAAAAGTGGAAGGGGGTATTGTTTAAAAGTACAAAGAAAAGAGAAATATCTGATATACATAGGGATGGCTGCCCACTCTTTTCTCTCAATCCCCAAATCTTCGAAATATTCTAGAGAGAGAAAGAGCAGAACACGGGAGTTTAAAGGAAGAACAAGAAGAAGAAAGAGGCGGATTCGAGATACAAGGTTTCATGGCGACGGGTATTGAAGAAGCCATACCCAGCAACACAATGTGAGTTCTAAGACCCATTCTTTTACGCATTTTCGAACGATTTTGGGGCTGGAAAACATCTTAAAACTGTTATTTTTAGTTATGGGTGTTTAACCTGAACATGTATGTATATGAATATGTGTATACGGTCTGTTCTAGAAGTTGGTTCTACTATATGTGAACTTTCCAGAACGGATATGTATGATTCACGCATGAATGTTCATAGGTGTACTGTCAATATATGTTTTAGAATGGTATACATGATGTTTAGGTGGTTCTAAATGAACAATATGATAATTCTGTGCTATAGAGGTGTTGAGATGATGAATGAGATATGAGAATGGTACAGGTTAAGTTGCAGGTTTCCACGCTCAACCGTATTGTCCTAATGCGGACTGCCGAAGCAAATATGGCTAAGGTGGTCAACCGCATCAGCCAATGCGGATGACCAAGCGAATGCGGTCAAGGCATGTTCTTCATCCGCATTGACCCAATGCGAGTGTGTCCAGGAATGCGGCTAAGGCAGTCAGCCGCATTAACCAATGCGGAAGGCTAAAGAAATGCGGGCCAGGCATTGCCTCATCCGCATTGTTCTAATGAAAAGAAATGACCAAGGTAACTCAACCGCATTGACCAATGCAGTCAAGTTCCTGAATTGCGGATGATACATTCCTCATCCGCATTGAGTAATGCGGATGGGCAAACTAATGCTGACGAACAGATTAATAAGGGTGAATTAGGATGTGAGATGCGCATACAAGTTTAGTAAGATCTGATTGGTCGAGTGATATAGGCATGATGATGATGATGATGTTGCATGGGTATACCTATGGTGTACCATATATGTGTCATGCCTAGTATAATGATAAATGAATGTTATTTGTATGTTCCTTGTTGTTAGGTCTAGATTGTATAGGGCTAGATCAATTTTGTATAGGCTTAGTACTTGAAAATCAAGTCTTGTAATTAACATTTGTAACAGTCAAAATATATATATATATGTGATTTGAATCTATAGGTTAACCCCATATATGTATGTGTGTTGATTTGTGCTTTGACAGGAGAAACAATATTCTTGGGATGGATTTGATAAAACTGACCAAGTGTAGGAAACATCTACGGATGAACAATTTTGTTAATCCGTAGATATGTTTCATACAAGACCAAATGACCAAGTGTAAGTTCCTACGGATGATCAAGTTCCATGAAGTGAAGACTCCTACAGGAGGATTATCTACGGAAGAACAACATTCCTACGGAAAAGCAAATCATCTACGGAAGAACAGAAGATCTGCGGAAGGCAAGACTCCTGCGGAAGACCATTATACTTGTTTGATTATCAATTCCAAGAAGTCAAACAAGTCAACAAGATCAACAACAAATCCCGAGAGATCCGGTGTTTCCTTAGCCGACTCAAACATCTATAAATATGAGTCCTAGGTTTTACATCTCGTGGAACACAATCAATCAATATACGGCTGTCAAGAGTTCATTGTGCAACCCTAATCGCCGTCACATCAACATCAAACATCATTCGATTCACAAAATTCGATTGTTCATAGTTATTCATTATTCTTTTGTAATCATTACATTATAGTTAATGAAATACATTTGAATTATTATAGATTTTGTGTTTATTGTGTTTCTGTGGTTGTGTTCATAATTAATCATTCAAACAATTAAACGTCAATTAATGATAATTCCGCGATCATTAAATTGATTTATTTTAATACTGATAATTCCTGAATTGCGATCCTTGGATTCACAGGTGGTATCAGAGCATTGGTGCTCATTGATCTAAATCAATTGATCTATCAGTATTAAAATTGTTTAATTGATTTTCAAACAATTAAATCAACGACTTGTCTTTCAGCAAGCATTCTCTTATTGCTTGTTTGATTTAGCTCTATATTCAAATCCATTGAATACTAGATCTGCGTCTTTGATAGATTTGTCAATTCAAGCACTTAAATTTTAAATCTTGTTTTGCAGTTAAACATGAGTACTTTTGGAGGAGGATCTTATCAACCACCAAAGTTAGAAACAAAAGCTGATTTTAAATCCTGGAAGATCAAGTTCAGGAATCATGTGAACTACACAGATTCTGACTTGTGGGAGTCCATCACACAAGGTCCTTATATTCCACCCACTCTTGGGCCGGATTATAATGACAAAAATCAGCCAATCAGCACTAAGGACTTGCCACCTGATGATGTCAAGAAGGTTAAAGTCGATATTAAAGCATACAGCTTGCTTAGTATGGCTTTGCCTGAAGAAATCTTGATCAGGTGCGAGAACTATAAAACAACAAATTCCCTATGGAAGATACTTCACACTCTCTGTGAAGGGAGTGATGAAATCAGAAGCATAAGGAAAGACACCCTTAGATCACAGTATGAAACTTTTCATCATATTGAGGGTGAGTCGATTCCTCAGCAACTCCATAGATTCATGCAACTCGTCACTGAGATGAACATCTTGGAGTTAAAATACACAACTGAGGAACTGAACAAGAAGATGCTCCATACTTTGCCTGAAAGTTGGAAGCAAACTGTCTCCATGTTCAAGAACACCATTGATCTCAAGACAACTGGTCTAGATACATTGGTTGCTAAAGTAGAAGCACTTGAACTGGATGAACAATCAAGAAACAAGAATGTGAGAACTCATGTCTCACCTTATCACTTCAAGGAAACAAAGAATGCTGGTAGTGCATTTATATCTAATAATGAAGATGATAACTCTTGTGCTTTGAGTGATGACGAGGAGGAAGTAAGTTTTTATGCCTCCAAACCCACTAAAAAGTCATCTCAGAGTAAAAATCAAAAGGAAAAGGCTAAATCTACAGAGAAAAGAGAGCCATCATCAACAGCAAATTCAGAACCAATAACTGTGATATTGGATTCTGAAGAACAAAAAGCAGCCTTTGCAGCTTTTAGTTCTAGCTTTCAAGCATATCTTGGAAGTTCCCTTACAGCAGCAAACATCTGCCAACAAGATTTGGAGGAACTCCCTCCTGATGTTGTAGAAGAGATGGATCTGCAATGGCAGATGGCTATGATTGCCTACAGAGCCAAGCAATATCTTCGAAGAAACAAAAATCTGGCAGCAGCTAGCAAAACATCGAAGATTGGAGTGGATAAGTCTAAAGTCAAATGTTATAAGTGCAATCTCTATGGTCACTTTTCTAGAGAATGCAACCAACAATCAACTCCACAGTATCAGCAGCAGCAGCAACAAAATCAGCAGCCAATCTCTCAAAGATCTCTGCATAGACAACCTCAGCTCACATCCCCACCAGCCACAAATACATCAGCAGGACCAAGTAACTCTAAAGAGACAGGGCTGATCATACTTCAGGATGGAACTTGTGACTGGAGTTTGTATGAGAAGGAAGTGATAGAGGAGAATCAAGCACTGATGGCACATATGGAAAACAAAGTTCCTCCAATGGCCAAAGAGGTAAAAGAGAGGTTATGTTCATCAACTTGTGTTGAGGAAGTTGAAAGATATAGAGTCCATGCTCAACAACTGGCTGATAAAGTAAAAGAAACTATGGTTTTAAATGAATCACACTTAAGAGAACAGAAACTATATCAAATCAAAATAAACTCTTTACAAAAAGATTTATAAAAATATGTTTCTGAAAACTACAGCCTAAAAGCCCAAGTTGAGCATCTGACCACTTCCTTAACAAAATCCATGGCTGATCATGCATCTACTGAAGTGAAACTTCAGAAGTTTCAATTATCATCTCAGCAATATGAGAAGTTACTTAATTCTCATATTGAATCAAAGAACAGGTCAGGGTTGGGTTATAATGCAGTGGCACCACCTATTAATAATAACTACACACCTTTACCTGAAACAATGACTAACAACTTGTCAAATCATTTTGTGCAAAGCACCAACTTTGACATAAAAGATAGTCAAATAAACAACAATAAAGCTGAGATGAGTGAAACTGAATCAACTGAATCAGAGTCAATTAAACATAATGAATCAGATTTTGATAACTATGATGACCTGGATGATTCTGATGAACATGATAATGTTCAACTGAACATTGGTAAGAATGTTCATGTTGAACCTGGTCTTCCACGAGTCCTTGAAGAATCAAAGCTGCAATATCCGCCAAAGCAACGGAACATGCTGAAGACCATCTGTAAGAGGATTGCTGAACTTAATGAAGGATTACAAGAACTGCATCTTCCCAAGATCGACAGCTGCGGATCAAGCACAAAATCACCTTTGTCATCTGATAAAGGTAAGAAATATTCAAACAAGAATCCTCGGAAAGAACAGACTCAGGAATCCATAGAACATCTGCGGAAAGCAAAAACTGCCAAGTCCGTAGATCATCTGCGGAAGACAAAGACTAATGATTCCGCAGAAAAACAACGGAAGAAAGATACTGATACTGTGGATGATATAAAAAGGGAAAACATCAAACATGCTCACAAAAAGCTAAATGTCAAACAACAGAAGCCATCCACAAATAAACATGAAGGATTACCAGCTGATGAACCCACGAAGAAATCAACTGATGGCTCAGCTAGTCAGAAAAAGACCAAAAAGAAGGCTGAAGAAGAAAATTCTGAGAAATATTGCAAATGGTGTGATATGAAGAATCACAGCACTGATGAATGCTACTTCAGTAGTTACTGTTCCATTTGCAACATGAACAATCACATGACTGATGACTGTTTCTTCAACAAACATTGTGCCATATGTGACAAAAATAACCATTCCACTCAGGAATGTTATTTTAATAAGAAGAACAAGAAAAAGAGCAACAAGAAATCACAAGGTACATCATCAGACTCAGAAAGTGACAAAGAGACAAAGCCTGAGAAGGAAAAACAAAATTCAAAGACAAGATCATCTGTTACTGACAAGACTGTGAAGAAGAAAATGCCAACACAGGCTAAGACACCTCATAAAAAGGTGGATTTGTCTGATAAACAACCGGAAGCTGTTGATGATTTCTTTGACAACTTTGACAAAGGAACTCCTGTGTCCCAATCAAAACAGAAAGATGAAGAAACCTTCAAGACTACAGGATCTTCTTCAAAGTTAAGATACCAACCAAAACAAGCTAAGTTGAAGAAAGACTCGGATAAGCATGAAGACACTCAGAAACCCGAATCATCTTCAACAGAATCATCCTCACAAACATCAGATCAAAAAGAAACAACTAATACTGAAACTTCACGATTAATTCATGAAGGAGTAACTATTGTTGACACAACTGGCAAATCCAAGACAATTAAGCCTTGGGTTGTCAATTCTAATTAGTTTTCTTTTGTGTGCAGGAACAATTATGGAGAGCTGACAACAAGTGGTATGTTGACAGTGGTTGTTCCAGACATATGACAGGCAACTGTGCACTTCTCCATGACTTCAAACATAAACATGCCTCTTATGTGGCATTTGGTGGGGATAAGAAGGGAGGTAAAATTGTTGGTGAAGGAATGGTAACTAATGGTGTTTTAACATTTGAAAAAGTAAATTACTGTGAAAATTTGCAGTATAATTTACTTAGTGTTTCCCAAATTTGTGATCAACATTATTTAACACTGTTTGATAACACTAACTGTTACATTCTTAAGCCAGGATTTACAGTTCCAGCAGACTGGATACTTCTTAAAGCATCAAGAAAAGGCAACACATACATCTTGGATATGAACAACACAACACTCACCAAACATGAGACATGCCTGCTGTCCAAATCTTCCGAAGATGAATCTCAATTGTGGCATAGAAGGCTTGTCCATTCCAACATGAAGAACATGAATAAATTGGTGAAAAATGACTTAGTCATTGGATTACCAAAGAAAGAATTTCATTGTTCTAATCACTGTTCTTCATGTTATAAAGGAAAACAACACAGAGTGTCTCACAAATCCAAAACAATCAACACTAACACTACACCACTCAAATTGCTTCATATGGATCTCTTTGGTCCAACCAATGTGCTGAGCATTGGAAAAAGGCAATATTGTTTGGTGATAGTTGATGATTTCACTAGATTTACATGGGTCTTTTTCTTAAAACATAAGAGTGAAACATCTGAAACCTTAATGGACTTTGTAATCAAGATTGAGAATCAACTTGATTTAACAGTTAAAATTTTTAGGAGTGACAATGGAACTGAATTTGTTAATGCTGATATGGATTCTTTTTGCAGGACTAAAGGCATAGCTAGACAATTCAGTGCCCCAAGAACTCCTCAACAAAATGGAGTGGCTGAAAGGAGAAATCGAACACTGATAGAAGCAGCCAGAACAATGCTAGCTGATTCTCAGTTGCCCATTACATTCTGGGCAGAAGCTGTGAATACAGCTTGCAATGTTCAAAATAGAACATTGATAGTCAAAGAACATAATAAAACACCTTATGAACTCTTATTCAAAAGAAAGCCTTTTATAGGATATCTTAGAGCTTTTGGGTGTCATGTGTCTGTTTTAAATACTAAAGAACAATTGGGAAAATTTTCTGAAAAAGCCTATGATGGTTTCTTTGTTGGATATTCATCCACTTCTAAATCATACAGAGTGTACATTCCAGAACATAACATAGTTGAAGAAACTCCCAATGTTTCTTTTGATGAATCCATGTTTACTACCAATGTAAAAGGATCATCTTGGTTATTTGATATAGATGCATTAACAGAATCATTTAACACTGGTTATTTGATCAATGCAGGTGCTGCGGATACATGTTATCCCTTTGTGCCCCCAAGTGTGAATGAAGTGCCTTTAACAGCTGATCCACCAAGAGCACGTGTGCCACCTGAACCACAGCAAAGATCAAGTCAGCAGCATGAAGCTATTTCTGGAGAAGCAAACTCTTCATCCCCAGCACATGTAAATTCATCAGCAGATGTTCCCTCATCCGTAGATGTCACTACTGATGCTAGAAATGAAGAGGAGGCAGTCATCCAACCACCATTACCAGCTGACCAACATTGTTCATCCGTGGATGATGTAACTCCTACGGAAGAACAAAATACTGCTTCCGTAGAACTTCCTGCGGAAGAACAAAATACTGCTTCCGTAGAACTTCCTGCGGAAGAACAAAATACTGCTTCCGTAGAACTTCCTGCGGAAGAAGACAAAGCAGCCAATCAAACACCAGCTGATCCTAACGACCATGAGTCTTTTAATTATTTCATCGACTCAACTTCTCAGCTAACACCATCTGCTTCAATGGGCTTCTCAAACTTAGACTCCACAGTTCAAGTTGATGCTGTTTCAACAAGCAGAGTACACAAATCTCATCCAACAGACAACATCATTGGGGACCTGCATGCCAGAACCACAAGGAGCAAAGGAGGTGTGGCAAACATTTGTTTGTTCACCTGCTTTTTATCTCAAACAGTCCCTGCAAACATCACAGCTGCACTGAAAGACAACAGCTAGATTGAGGCCATGCAAGAAGAGTTGCAACAATTTAGAAAACAGAAAGTGTGGACTCTTGTCGATTTGCCTTCAGGTCAACATCCAATTGGCACAAGATGGCTTTTCAAGAACAAGCTGGATGACAGAGGTATCATAGTTAGAAACAAGGCCAGACTCATTGCACAGGGATACACTCAGGAAGAAGGAATAGACTATGATGAAGTCTTTGCCCCAGTTGTAAGGATTGAAGCTATACGAGTCTTCCTAGCCTATGCAGCATTCAAGAAGTTCACAGTCTATCAGATGGATGTCAAGTGTGCTTTCCTTTATGGGAAAATTGATGAAGAAGTCTATGTGGCACAACCCCTGGTTTTGAAGACCCTGATTATCCACATAGAGTATACAAGCTTGACAAAGCCTTGTATGGTCTTCATCAAGCACCCAGAAAGTGGTATGATACACTATCATCCTTCCTGCTGAAGAATGGGTACAAGAGAGGAACTATTGATCAGACACTCTTCCTCAAACAAGAGCATCAAGATCTTTTGGTTGTTCAAATATATGTTGATGACATCATATTTGGATCCACCAATAAGAAGCTGTGTCAAAGCTTTGAAGACTTAATGAAATCTGAATTTCAGATGAGCTCCATGGGAGAATTGACATTCTTCCTTGGCTTACAAGTTCATCAGAAACCAGATGGCATTTTCATCAACCAAGAAAAGTACATTCATCAAATTTTGAAGAAGTACAATCTAGCTGATTCCACTTCATGCAAGACACCAGCATCAACAATAGACAAGATAGTGCCTGACCCTGCTGGCAAATCCGTAGATCAACGATTATACAGATCAATGATCGGTTCTTTAATGTATTTAACTGCCAGTAGACCTGACATAATGTTTGCTGTTTGTGTTTGTGCCAGGTATCAATCAGACCCAAAGGAGTCACATTTGAATGCTGTAAAGAGAATTTTCAGATATCTGAAAGGCAAACCTTCATTGGGACTTTGGTATCCCAAAGATGGAGACTTTAGCCTCTACTCATACTCAGATAGTGACTATGGAGGGTGCAACAACAACAGAAAATCCACAACTAGTGGATGTCAATTTTTAGGACCAAGACTTGTTTCATGGCAGTGCAAGAAGCAAACAAATGTATCTGTATCCACGGCTGAAGCAGAGTACATAGCTGCTTCAGCAGGTTGCTCTCAAGTACTTTGGTTGCAAAACCAATTACTTGATTATGGTTACAATTTCCTTCATACACCAATTCATATTGATAATTCAGCTGCTATGTTTATAACTGCTAACCCAGTTCAACATAGTAAAACAAAACATATAGAAATCAGATACCATTTTCTGAGAGATTGCTCTGAAAAGGGTCTAATCAAGTTAGTCAAAGTAGACACAACCAATCAGCTTGCTGATTTGTTTACTAAAGCATTTGATTCTGTTAGATTCAATTTTCTAATAGAATCTTTAGGGATGATTAACTTAGAATAAATCAACAAAAGCATATGATTGACTTTGTGAAGAGTAATCGTTGAGGATAACTTAAGTGTCTGTTAGAACATCTATACATGCATTATATATGGGAAATGATAGTAGACTATACTTGGCTATTAAACAAACACTCAATCTGACTTATATCATACTGATATGTGAGTAGGTTCAACTTGAGTGGAAACAAAGCTAAGAGCATGCCAAACTAAAAACATGAGGTAACTGTCTGTGAGGATTCCATTTGAGAATCATGAAGGTATGTTCTCTCCTGCTATGATCACATCACTTACACAAGCACACTATGTAAAATACTTTATAATATTCTATCTTTGCAAAGTCATATTCCCTCTGTTTTGTGTGAACAAAGACCTGGGAATGTGATTAACAAGTGTGATCTTCATTCTCCCTCTGTTTTGTGTCAACAAAGACCTGGGTTAAAGTTCACCTCTGTTTTACGAAAGTAAAGACCTGGTGACTATGAAGATCATATTTCAGCTCTACAAAGGAATCACTTGTGATCCATTAAACATCAAGCTCAAGAGCTATCACATCAAAGCATTCATGAGACTGAACATTGTCTCAAGATAGAACTTATAACTTAATGTACATAGTCATTAAGTGTGGAATGTAGTGATTTGTCTCATCTACGGAAGACATACTCTAACGATAATTGAATGTGGGACTCATGATTGCTACTGATTAACAAACTTCACAACATGATAAATTGCATGCCTAGTTGATACAACACTCATGTTTGAATTTAAGAGGATTTCTATACTTGCAATCAGATATGTGTTGAATCAACTAACAACATCAGCAGAAGCCAATTTATAGTATGATCCCTCTATATATATATGCATGCATGTACCTGTTTCACAGATGCTTAATTGTTATTTCAACAGATTTTCTCTCATTTAGAATGTCATAAGCCTGTCATGCCTGTTCACAACTTAAATTTATGATGAATGCAACAGTTTCACATTAATCACAAATTTAGGGGGAGTAGTTCATGCATGAAAAACAAACAATAAAAGCTGATAATTGATCTGAATTATTTTAAAGGAATTGGAACTTGAGCACTAACTTGAATACAGGATACAGGAAACTTGCTTCCCTGTACTTAATTGCCATGTAAATAAAGTCAACAATGTCAAACATCAATATTTGATTCTACTATGTAGATATCATACATTTAAAGTTCTCAAAACTTTAAGTTCCGCAGAAGTTTCAGTAATACTTCTCATCCGTAGAAGTAACAGTGAAATCTCTGCATCCGCAGAAGTCACAGTAATACCGCTCATCCGTAGAAGTATTATGTGATCTCTGATTCAGCAGCAAAACAAGCAAAACAAAACAAATGCATTATTTGAACTTACATCCAATGTAAAGCTCCGCAGATGTTGACATCCGCAGAAGTTAAGGTTCCGCAGATGTTGACATCCGCAGATGTCAAGGTTCCGCAGATGTTCTGCGGAAGAAATAATGCACTCTAAACACTTGGAATAGGGAAAGGAATAAATGAAAGTGGGCACAACATAGGAATAAATGAAAGTGGACCCAACATAATGTGAGCCCAACATAATTAATAAAAGATGTTAATTATGTTCGACTATAAATAAGGTTTCTGACCTGAAATTCATTTATAACTTTTACAGAGCACTTTTTCAGATTAACCTAGAAATTCGCCCATTTTCCCTCTTTTTCAAAATTTCAAAAAATCAACATTATCCAGTAACCGATTACTGATACTGCAAAGGTAAATCATGTCGTAAACATCAATACGGAACTGGTTAATCGATTATTGTCATTCAAACGATTCAACTGCGTGGTTTCTAACTTGATTTTCTTTGCAGATGGCAAATAGATTTGCTAAGGAGCATAATGTGTGTGCATACTTGAACGCTGATGATCCAGCAGCGGAAGGATGTCGAGATATCATCAGATATCTCCGACGATCCAGGCTCTTCTACGCCTTGACGGCTGAGCCTGTGATCCATCAGTCGCACATAATCGGATTTTGGAATTCAGCTCGAGTGGAAGAACAAAACGATGAGGAGGTCATAGTGGCTGAAGTTCTGGGTCAGCGTCTTCGAGTGAATGAAAGCACCTTACGAAGATGTTTGGAACTCGGAGATAGAGAGATAGGACAGCCGGACGTTTTCGAGAATGAATACATAGAAAAGGTATTCAATCTCATGGGGTACGATGGTGATTATGAGAAAGGAGAAATCAAGAAGGGTAGGCTGTGCAAACCGTACAGGTTCTTATGTCACACCTACCTGAAGTGCATGTCGAACAGGAAGTCGGGGTTAGACAGATTTTCTCGACACATCTCATCAGGAATTATTGGGGTGTTCGAGGGAAGAATCTACAATTATGCAAGATACATCTTCAATTGTTTGTGCGAGCAAGTCAAATTACAAAAGAATGAGAAGATGTACATGTTCCCCAGATTCCTGCAATTGGTGATTAACTCAGAGCTCCCAAGCTTGAACAGGGTTGGAGAAGTGTTTGTTCAAGCTCACCTGAGCAAATCAGTGCTGAATAAACTTAGTGGAAAGTATGAGGGTCCTGATATGCCTATGTTTGCTCATGTTATTGATCCACATGCTGATCTGCCACAAGAGTTGGCGTGGGCAGATGAAGCTGAATCATCTGCTGATTCTGCTCAATCTTCTCACTCACCACACCAAACACCACAACACCAACAACAATCACCAATCCAAACACCACCACTACAACATGCATCATCCAGCCAATCATCCACTCAACAACCACAATCACCATCAAGCCTTAACACCCAACCAATTTCCCCAATTCACCACCATCAATCTCCAGTACAAATATCTTCATCATCCTCCGAATCTTCATCTCATCACACTCAACCATTCTCTCCACTCCAAATCCAATCACCCATACAACCACCACCAGAATCCCCAAAACCCCAATCACCGGAAAGTGCTGAGACTGAACCACTTGAGGTGACTGAGTCTGTACACTCTGTACACTCAGGAGACACCGAAATACTATCTGAAGCCAGCACTGTTCCTTTCTCACCAACTCACACAATGAACAACCTTCATCAGCTCATACCGAGCCAATACCTGCTGATGAACCCGGGGAGATTCAAGAATCTGCTCAGGATGTCACTGCTTACAATGAAGATGACTTAAGTGACAGTGACATTCCTGTGAGCAAAAGCTTTCTGGTTGCAAAATACAACCAGTTGGTGCTTAAATCCAACAAGAGAAACAAAGAATTGTGGAGCTGTACGGAGTTATCCAAGAAAAGGATGAAGAACTAACAAAGAAGGATGCCAGTTTGAAAAGACTGAGAGAAGATGCACAATGCAACAATGAAATTATTGATGCATTGTTCCAAACAAACGGGAGCTGGAGGCAACTTTGAAACAAGAGCAAAATGAAAAGGCTGAGCTAATAAAGCAAAAGGATCTGGAGATAGAGAGCCTGAAAAGAAAGCTCTCTGATTTGAAAACAAAAGTGGATTCAAGTGCTGAACCAGAAAAACAATCGGGTAGAGCTACTAAGCCGCTGATATCCTACACCCGAAAAAGAAAATACTTTGGAGCCACACAAAAGAAACCAGAAGAAGAAAGCTCCCCAAAGAAATCAAAAGTTCCATCTCCTGATCCTACACCTTCAGTAGAAGTTTCTGCTGTGAAGGTATCCTCTGGAGAAGAAGAAGAAAGTGACAAAGAGTGGGAGGAATTAACGAGGATGGAGTCTCCCACTGCTGATAAGGGTGGAAAGGCCGATAACCTTCTAACAACTGCTGATATCTTGGAAGAGAGGCCTGACTCCAGCATGTTTATGACCCTCATCAACCATGGGTTTCCGTATGACATGGTTGAGAGGATGAATAGAACAGAAATGGCCAATGCATTGAAAGAATTTGAATTTGCAAGGTTCATAATCCCAAATTTTGATTATGAAGCCTTTACCACTTTTCAATCATTGGAGAAATTAAGGAAAGATTTGGGCCACTGTGACACAGCAAAACTTTCAAAGTACAATATGACTTGCTGGTTACAGGGTCACAATTACAAGCCACATGAACTTAAAGGTAGAACTACTGGTGAGCTGCGGAGGATGATGGAGCATGTAATGAAGGTGGAGCTGGAAACAGGTGTAAAATTCAGAACAACAGCTCCTCATCCTACTGATGACAAACTAAGCAAATCATCTGCTGATCCAATCACTGTGGAACCCAAGGATCAGCATAAAGCTAAAGATAAGCTCATCAGGGAACCAAGGGAAGTCATTCCAGGCAAAGTATGGCCCCTTGGTACCACTGTCAGAGAAATCACTGATCAGAAGTCCACTCTGATTCAGTTGATTGATCACCTCACAACTCCCAACTCAGCTGAAGAAAATAAAATAATGGCGTGGAAATATGATCAGGAGTGGGATCGTGCAGTGATTAAAAGGACATCAGGAAGAGTTGAATACTTCCGTGATGTGTTTTCAGTGCTCTGCCTTACTGAGAATGATTTAAAGGACCTGCAAAGCCTTACTTTGACAAATTATCCAATACATCCAAGGGGCAGGGACTTCTCAAGCAGAGTGGGTCAACTGAAAACAAGGTTCAAAGATGATGTGATCATAGGAGCTAAAAGAGATGATGATGCTCACAAACGAATAACTCATGGGCAGAAAAGATCCAAGTCTAATGCCTCTGACTCAGTAGATGATGAATTTCTGAAGAGGGTTGGATATAACAACAGAACATCAGCAGCCATCAAACACATTGAAGGAACTCAATACACACTCCCTATCACTGAGTGGGGATATGTAGAGAGGACAAAAGAGCTGGTGCTGATGAGAAATGCAGAGAACAAACGTGCAGAAAATATCAGGATCTTTGATCCTGCTGAGATCAAGTTGCTTCATCCAAGCTACACTTCTTACCTTCATGACAAATTCTTTCCGAAGTTGAGTGATGAAGCAGCTCAAAATGATCTGTTCCTGCTTGTACACATGATCCAAGTCATTGACAAACTTCATGCAAAAGCCTACAAACGACGAAGACATAATGCAGGCTTGCTGAAGGGAACAGAATATGAAGAAGTCTCAGAACTTCGCCTCTCCGAACAAGATGAACTTGAAGTAGTGAAGAATGACCGAGTATTGGAGACTCTCACTACAGAAGAGGATGTTCTGGGACTTGGCTACGAGACTCTGAAGAAGATCAGCAAAATGGAGATCAAATACAAGTATGATGATCAAAAGGCAGCTGTATCTTACTTCTACAACAAAATTATATCAAGAGTCAAGGAGCTAGCAGTGTTGAAAGACTGATTACAAGGAGCTAAGCCTAAGGGGGAGTATTGTTAGGTCTAGATTGTATAGGGCTAGATCAATTTTGTATAGGCTTAGTACTTGAAAATCAAGTCTTGTAATTAACATTTGTAACAGTCAAAATATATATATATGTGATTTGAATCTATAGGTTAACCCCATATATGTATGTGTGTTGATTTGTGCTTTGACAGGAGAAACAATATTCTTGGGATGGATTTGATAAAACTGACCAAGTGTAGGAAACATCTACGGATGAACAATTTTGTTAATCCGTAGATATGTTTCATACAAGACCAAATGACCAAGTGTAAGTTCCTACGGATGATCAAGTTCCATGAAGTGAAGACTCCTACAGGAGGATTATCTACGGAAGAACAACATTCCTACGGAAAAGCAAATCATCTACGGAAGAACAGAAGATCTGCGGAAGGCAAGACTCCTGCGGAAGACCATTATACTTGTGTGATTATCAATTCCAAGAAGTCAAACAGTCAACAAGATCAACAACAAATCCCGAGAGATCCGGTGTTTCCTTAGCCGACTCAAACATCTATAAATATGAGTCCTAGGTTTTACATCTCGTGGAACACAATCAATCAATATACGGCTGTCAAGAGTTCATTGTGCAACCCTAATCGCCGTCACATCAACATCAAACATCATTCGATTCACAAAATTCTTTTGTAATCATTACATTATAGTTAATGAAATACATTTGAATTATTATAGATTTTGTGTTTATTGCGTTTCTGTGGTTGTGTTCATAATTAATCATTCAAACAATTAAACGTCAATTAATGATAATTCCGCGATCATTAAATTGATTTATTTTAATACTGATAATTCCTGAATTGCGATCCTTGGATTCACACTTGTGATTATGTATGTTTATCTTTTTGAAAACTTTACGACTTATGAATGAATGAACGAAGTATTATGTAACGTAAAGTAAAAGATAATGAAAGAGGAACATGATGATGAATGCATGTATTAATGAATGAACAAAAAGGAAATATGATGATGAATACATGCATTAATGAATAAACGAACTAAGTCTTGCAAGCATTGAATTAAGGTAAATGGGTCCTTCTTTGTGATTGACCCTGTTCATGGTACCTCTACCGCTTACCTACTAGTACTATGGCATACGCTCTATTGATTCACGGCCCACTATGGCATACACTCTATGGATTCACGGCCCAGTAGCTAAGACTGATCGGGGTATAGCATATGGTATTGGTACAAAACGTATTCAATGTGCAAGCAAAGATAAATGGGATCCTTGTCATTC
Source organism: Flaveria linearis (assembly GCA_024085815.1). Lineage (NCBI taxonomy): Eukaryota > Viridiplantae > Streptophyta > Magnoliopsida > Asterales > Asteraceae > Flaveria > Flaveria linearis. The sequence continues at coordinate 54,504,255 of CM044005.1, forward strand.
GACCACAGTAATCGTAGTCAAGTGCAATGAAGTGGGTAAAGCCTAACAGGATCCATATGAGAATTAAAAGATAATGATGTATAACGAACGATGAAGATAATAAAGAATATTATCTATGTGTACGTATGATGTATGATCATGTGAAAGAATGGAATGGTTTATGACGTAACCTAAAGTATGTTCATTATAAAACTAGAACTTACTCAGCCACGCTGACTTTTTATGTGTTTCAAGTTGGCAGGTAGTGTTGCTGTGGATGACACGAGGCGACTACTCAGCTCTTTTGGGATGGCATTCTCCTGTTGATAATGCTACAACGTCATGTGTTGTGGGCCCATAATGCACGCAACACATTATGTTGCATGCAAGTGCAAGATGTCTTGAGGATTCCCATAAACGGGATTACTTGAGGAATCTTCTTTATGATGAAAAAAAATTTAATATTTCTATACTAGAGGTCACTGTTTATGACCCTATGATTGCTGAGGATTCACATAACGGGGATTACTTAAGAAATCCCAGGTTTCATATGCTTCTGTGGCAATCATAGTAAAGTTAGGCAATGTAAAGAAAGCTTGTATTTTGTATTCAAGTCAACGATGTAAAAGCTTTTGTGATGAAATGAGAATGTATTTCTTATTAATTCTGCTGCGTTATATTACTTAATATATGTTGTTTATCTAAGATGTTTATGAGTGTATACCAAATGTATGTTTTATGTGCGGGAACGGGGCCATACATGAGTCTGTTGAATATGTGTTAAAGAGAATGAGATTAGTGACCTGACTTTCTTCTTTTCATAATTAGTCACATGAGTAGGGTCATGAAATTTATGCATCTTGTTCACTTCTTCTATCACTGCTTCATAAGTCATACCAAATACCTTATCAACATCATAACTGTGATTAATAAAAACATAGCTTTCACTATAAGATCATCAGTTTGAGCTTTCTCAACCATTTCTTCAACAGATGACTCAGCCTTTGCAGGACTGTCCCTAACCAAAGGGTCATCAATCAAGCATTGTTGGTATCCTCCTTCTATTTATCCTTCTTCAAGGACTATTACAACAATGTTCTTCTTCAAATATTCCACAACCTTCTCATGCTCATCTAGAAACTGAGCAATAACAGCAATGCTTCTAGGATCATCTTTTGGCTTCTTTTGGGTTGGTTCCTCTTATATCATAGGCCTTTTTCCTTTGGCCTTTTCTGATAAGTACTTCCACTTCCTGGAGTATGAATGCATACGTGGTCCAGATAAAGAGGGTACAGAGGCTTCAGCTTCTTGATGCTTCTTTTCTATTTTTAGCTTTTTAGCTTCTTCTTTTTCTTTGATCTCTTCACATAATCTTCTTATAAGTTCTTTTTGCTCATTGGTAAATGATATAGTAGGAACGATCTGTAAGCGCAATTCTTCTTCTAATAATACAAGATTAGAGGGAATCACCATTATGGGTTCAACTTGATTTCTTGGATCTCTAACAAAATCCCAAAGTCTTCATTAATGATGAACTCTCCAGAGGAGTAGATGTCTAATTCTTCAATCACCTCTTTCATTATAGTCTCATCAACAGTTCTTTCTTCAGAAGTTTGACCAGAGTAGACAACCATAGCCGTACTTTCTTCTTCATCCCTAACTTCACTATGTTCATCTTGCCTAACAGAGTCAGTAGTTCTCGGTCTCTTTGATGGCATAGAGTCATCATCATCATCACTACTCTTACCACAGACACTTTCATCTTCTTTTGATTCCTATTCTTTCTCAGCCTCATCATCTTTTTCTTTATCAGAATCATCATCATCTTTCTCATCTTTGTCTTTTTCCAATTCTTCCTTGATCTTAATCAACATCTCCAGCTCAGAAAGTCTTTTTGTTTGAGCTTTTATTTGTCGGTGTAGATAAGCAATAATATCAGTTTGGACATCAAGGAGATTCTCTTGTTCTTCCATTGTAAGTGTTTGAATGGTAGTAGCATCCAAGTGTCCACAGATTTCTTCTTTTGCCTCATCAAGAGCTGCTTTAAGTCTATCAGTCTCTTTATCCTTTTCTTCTTTCTCACTTATATTTAGCTTTTAGCTCTTTATGTTTTTTCTCCTTCTTACCAAGTTCAAGTAGTTTGCCTCTTATAATCCTAGATCTTCTATCTAGCAACTTCTTCATTCTGGCTACCTTCAGTCTTAGCTCAGAAATCATTTCATCCTTGGTATCAGGACAGTTATATTCATATTTTGCATCTCTTTGAAACACCAGCATCTGAGAGTACTTGTCTTTCAGGCCATAGAAAGTTAGGATGATGATCTTCCTCATCTGAAGATGATTCAGATTGATCTAATGAACAGGTAGATTAACCAGATTCAACACATGCAGCATCAGCTGCAAGAGAAGATTGTGTAGGATATATGTTATCTATATGAATAGAAGATAGTAGAGGAGAATGAAAAGGTGATCCTCTTAATGGTGATGGAATATCAGCTTCTTGAACCGAAGGCCCACAATGAAGATCACCACTTACATCAACCTGTGGTGACACTGGCCTTAGTCCTTCTTCAGCTACTTCCGCATTGTCTTCAACAGGTTGTTTGATCATGAGCAGCTGGATGCTATTCAAATAATCTAAAGCACATTAGTAGGTGCAGCTTCCTCAACTTGTTCTTCATGAAATTCTTTTGGATTTATCTGTTGTAAGATCCAAGTAAGTAAAGGAAAGAAAGTTCCATTGTAGAAGTTCCTTGGATCTCTTTTCTTGATATATTTACAGGATTTGGCATTATATTGAGGGATGTCCATCATATGACCTTCTCCTATAATATCAGGAAAGGCTTCATTAAAGAAGCATTGGATGAACCCTGGATACATCAGAAGCATATGCCTTCTTCCTTCCTGAATATTTGACACCATGCTATTGAATACATAAATAGGCATGTTGAATTATCTGTTAGTGTATAAGGCATTGATAGCTGATGATCTAGTGTTGGGAGTACTATTTTAACTAGTCTTTCTCTTAGAAAGGCAGTGTTGGAATAAATGAATCAGGAATCTCCATAACAGGTCAACTAATCCCTTCGCTGTCTGTTTTCCTTGAAAACCTCCTTCATAGCTAATATTGGCAAAGAAGGTCATGATATCTTCTTCTTCAAGTTCTTAGGAGAGTTGGCATCATCTCCAAACTGTAGACACTGTCTAACAGTTTGTTCAGCAATGGAAAGTGTATGATCATCAGTGATCCTTCCTGTTATAGTCATCATACCATCTACTTCTATCACTTCAGTTGTTCCCCATAAAGGATCTGATGAAGTTCTCATAAATAATGGGTCTAACTATGATGACATGTGCTATTCTTGTAACTGAGATGAATCTGATCATGTGTCTTAACCCTTCAGCTTCTGGCACTGTGGAGCTTGGTGCATATTAGAATTTTACATAGCTCTACAATAGATACATATGTGTTAGTATTTTATGAACAATTATCAAATTACATAACCAAAATCATTTTTAACTTTTCTCAGTTCGACTTTTTCATGTCAAAATTGAGAGTTCAATAGTTACCGTTCTACAGAAATGTTGGATTCTGTATGCCCAAGACACATAGAACATTGATGTGGTTAGTACGTAGTGATCCAAGTCGGGTCATACCCAATAACAAGCTTAGCGAACACCAACTAATATTTAATTGATGATATGATCATGCAATTAAATAATTACACCAATTTAGAAAAGGGTTTTCTAAATAAAATATATGTGAGAAAGAACAAACTATGAGGATATTTTATTCATGGACATTATTTGTTATGTTGCTTAAATTAGTTAAGCAACATCAAATAATAAAAGTGTGTGTGCATATTATATATATAATTAAATGGTTAATTATGTATTTAATATAAAACATTGGTCAAAACTTAAAAAGGATTTTGAGGGGGAAAACCCTAAGGATTAAGGGGATCGGCCGCCCCTTTTGGCAGCCACTCTCTCTTCTTTTTTTCTTTGTGTTCTTGGAACAAAACACCCTTGAACACACACACTTCATCCTCTTCCTTTCTTCTCACATGCAAGGACCACAAAACGAAAGGTAATCTCTTTTTTTCAAAGAGATTCACGGCTGGAAGTTGTTCCAGCAGCAATCTTTTGTTTTGGGGCTGGAAATCGTTTTCAGCAGCCTTGTTGGTTCGATTTTGGTGTCAAATCCTAGCAAAATGGTGTTTTCTTGAATGCTTGTGGGTATGAACACTTGAGGACATCTATTGTTGATGTTTTGGCCATCCAAAAGCAGCCTCATCTTCATGATAAACCCACTGTTTTGACAGCTTCTTAAAGGTAGTTCATTGTGTTGATTTGGTTGTTTGTTTGCTTCTTGATAACTAATCTATTCACATATATATGATCCTTTGTCTTTGGGTTTGTTGAAATAATGTTATGAACTTTAATTTTCAGATTATAGAACACGATATTATGTTCATATTCCGCTGTGTTTTCTTGTTTAAAATGGTTAAACAACATTGTTTAGGTCAAACAAACCCAACATTGGCATCTAGAGCCGGTTATGTGGATGATTAGTTTCATGTGTTCTTGTATATTTGGATATATAAGGTTAAACAACCATTAAAAGGGCTGTTTTGTGATGATTTGATGAAACCCCAACCTTTTAAGGTTGTAATCATGCATGCTTATGATTGGATCTTGAAAGAAAGATATCAAATTGGTTGATTATGTTTTGTTTGGACAAAAGACCCTAAATTCTTAGTTTATGTTGGCTGAAAATTTAGGGTCAAATGGGGTTCATTTAGTTGATGAAATGATGTATATGGATACATGTTTTAGTGCATAACATAGCCTTAACCATGTATGTTTTGGATTTGGTTGATTGTGGAATTGTCATGTTGGTTGTATTTTTTCTATTTGGGTTGTAATAATTCCTTTTGGTGTTTCTATTTGGATTGTAATTTGTTTATTCATTTGGAAATGTAATAAATAAATTAGGAGTATTTTTTCTTTTACTAGAAAATATGTATTAGGATATATATTTTGTAAAAGAAGATGCTCGGGAAGGAAGCACAAAAGGAAGACACAAAGGATGGACTTGAAGCATTTGGATGCAAGTTCAAGTGGGAGTCTTTGGAGACCTCATCATTTGTGTTGTGATCAACCCTTAGGAAAGACCTTATGACAACACTTGTGATGGCAAACAAGTGTAGTCAACTTAGTGGCTATAGTTATGCACATATGTTTGAATGATTGTGCTTGTTTGGTTGTTTGTTGTATGATTGTTATTTGATATTTGGATATGCATAACAAACTAATTAACAAACTTAACAAGCTGAATTTTATGGTTCTTAATCATTAAATAATTAATAAAAGGTTATTAAAAGGATTAATGATTTAATTAAAGAGGTTTTATTAAAAATGAACCATAGGATACCTTGTATTTGAAAGCATGCAAATAGAAGGTATATAGAGTTTTCAAACTAGAATTAATGAAAACTAAAAATCCCTTTTCAAACAAGTTTAACACCGTCCTTTTGCACAACACTTAAGTCATTTGGAAACTCTTAATGGGATAAAGGTCACCTAACCATTATGAGGGAACTTATGACTTAAGGGAGGAATACCACATTGGTGGGATAAAGATCACCTAACCACCTGCGTTGGTAAACTCACATGTGTGTGCAAGTAGGGTAACTTGATTTGCAAACCATGTTGAATGGATCACCTAAAATATGGTTTCCAAATGGTGTTGATGGGATTAACATGCCGACTTTGCATATGATTTTTAAAGTCGATCCCATACCGCTAGAAGTTGCAAAAGGTTGCAATTGTCAAACGTTGACTACCTTGTTAATTTGAATAATGGGATAAAGGTCACCTAACCATTATTTGAATGTAACGTTGGATTCTAGATTTTAATTATTAATTGTCTATGAGACATAAAGGGTATTAATAATTAAAATGAAATTTTTCATAAATACTAAAAAGGAACTTCGTAAAATTTGTAGAATGGCCGCAAACAATAATGCTACCACCCCGACCGTCCATACCCTATCACTGAGAACTATTTTAGAGAGGGATCGTCTGAACCATAATAACCTTATGGACTGGTCTCGAAACTTGAGAATTGTTCTCAAGCAAGAGCAAAGGCAAATGTCCTTGACGATCCTATTCCTAACCAACCCGACCCCGACGATGTTGAGGCCGCCTCGAGAGGCTTATCTGTCCTGTCTCAAAGGAGTTGGCCAAGGATTTGATACTTAATGGCCTAACTAAATGTTTGAGACATTCATAATGAATTACGATATGAATGGATAGGACAAGAGCATTGGTGAGTTACACGCAATGCTCACAACAGCTAAGGCAGGGATGGGTAGAAAGGTTCTATCTATTCTCTAGATCAATAAGGTAGGCATTGGAAAGGCCATTCCCGATCCCAAGGTAAATATTGCCAAAGGAGAAGGGCACATCAAAGGCAAAGGGGGAAGGGAAGATCAAAGCGGAACCTCCAAAACCTAAGCTTATGAAGCCTAAGGTAACGGAAAACGATCCATGCTCTGAGTATGGAGAGATAGGTCATTTGAAATGGAATCGTCCAACCTATCTCAATGAGTTGAGAAATAAGAGGGATGCTGGGCAAACCTCAAAGCACAACTTTCATAATCCACATTGACTTAAATGTTATTTCCTCAAAGCACATGGGTAATTGGATACCGCATGTGGAACTCACTTTTGCAATCTGTTGCAAGGGTTCAAAAGAAATAAGCACTTTAAGAAAGGAGACTATGTTTTGAAAAATCCAAAAGGTTTGGAAGTTGTTCTTCAAAACATTTTATATGCTCCTAGTTTGACTAGGAACATGAGTTATGTTTCCCTTTTAAAATGATATGGTTATGATTTAAAGTTAGTAAATGATGGTATTTATATTTATATGGATGATGTACATTATTTCAAGGCTATGCCTTCTAATGATGTTGATGAATTGGTTCATGATGATTCGTACTATAATAAAACATTATACCCATCATGCACTAAGAGACTTAAAATGGTTTAAGTGACTCTCAGTCTTGTCATTGTCATCTTGGTTACATAAACAAGAATCTGATTTAAACACTTTAAAAGAATGGTCTTTTGAAAACAAATGAAAATTGTTCATTTGATAAGTGTGAATCTTGTTTACAAGGCAAGATGACCAACACGCCCTTTAGTGGTACTAATGAGAGGGCAAAAGACTTATTAGGAATAATACATTTGGATGTATGTGGTCCTTTTAAGATAATGACAAGGTATGATGAAACTTACTTCATTACCTTAACCGACGATTATAGTCGCAATGGTTATGTGTACTTGATGGCACATAAACATGAAGAATTTGAAATGTTCAAAAACTGTTGGATTCTGTATGCCCAAGACACATAGAACATTGATGTGGTTAGTACGTAGTGATCCAAGTCGGGTCATACCCAATAACAAGCTTAGCAAACACCAACTAATATTTAATTGATGATATGATCATGCAATTAAATAATTACACCAATTTAGAAAAGGGTTTCTAAATAATATATATATATGTGAGAAAGAACAAACTATGAGGATTTTTTGTTCATTGACATTATTTGTTATGTTGTTTAAGTTAGTTAAGCAACATCAAATAATAATAGTGTGTGTGCATATTATATATATAATTAAATGGTTAATTATGTATTTAATATAAAACATGGTTAAAAACTAAAAGGTTTTTAAGGGGGAAAACCCTAAGAAGCTAAAAGGATCGGCCGCCCCCCTTTAGGCAGCCTTCCTTTTCCTTTTTTCTTTGTGTTCTTGGAAGATATACACCATAGAACACACACACACTTCATCTACCTTTTCTCACATGCAAAATCGACAACCAAGATGTGTGTTCTTCATCAACAAGAGGGTTTTCATTGCTGAAACAAAAGGTTCCAGCAGCCTCATGAAAGTTCACGGCTGGAATATGATTTCAGCTTGTTCTTGGACGATTTTTGTGTACAAATCCTAGCAAATGGGTGTTGCTAAAAGGGCTTGTGGGTATGAGCACTTGAGGACATCTACTCTTGATGTTTTGGCTGCTCAAGAACATCATTTTTCATCTACAACTCGATTTTCAGCAGCTTTATAAGGTAGTATGTATCACTTGTTTGGGTTGTTATATATTGGTCATAACTAGTTCAAACACATATATAAGATCCTTGCATTCTTGGGTTTGTTGTAGACATGCAATGAACTATAATTTTCATATTTCAAATGGTTGATGTTTGATGTTAATCCGCTGCGTTTTCTTGTTTAAAATGGTTAGACAACATTGTTTAGGTCCAACAAACCCAACAATGGCATCTAGAGCCGGATATGTGGATGACTAGTTTCATGTGTTCTTGTAAAATTGGTTTTATGAGGCTTTAACAACCTTATTAGGGCTGTTTGTGATGATTTGATGATACCCCAACCTTTCAAGGTTGTAATCATGCATGCTTATGATTGGATCTTGAAAGGAAAGATATCAAATTGTTTGATTATGTTTTGTTTGGACAAAAGACCCTAAATTCTTAGTTTGTGTTGGCTGAAAATTTAGGGTCAAATGGGGTTCATTTTGGTTCTTGAAATGATGTATGTGGATACATATATTAGTGCATAACATAGCCTTGACCATGTGTGTTTTGGATTTGGTTGATTGTAATCTTGTCATGTTGGTTGTATTCATTCTTTATGGGTTGTAATAATTCCTTTTGGTGTTTCTATTTTGGTTGTAATTTGTTTATTCATTTGGTAATGTAATAAATAGATTAGGAGTATTTTTCTTTTACTAGAAAATATGTATTAGGATATATATTTTGTAAAAGAAGATGCTCGGGAAGGAAGCACAAAAGGAAGACACAAAGGATGGGCTTGAAGCATTTGGATGCAAGTTCAAGTGGGAGTCTTTGGAGACCTCATCATTTGTGTTGTGATTCAACCCTTAGGAAAGACCTTATGACAACACTTGTGATGGCAAACAAGTGTAGTCAACTTAGTGGCTATAGTTATGCACATATGTTTGTATGATTGTGCTTGTTTGGTTGTTTGTTGTATGATTGTTATTTGACATTTGGATGTGCATAACAAACTAATTAACAAACTTATAAGCTGAAATTTATGGTTCCTAATCATTAAGTGACTAATAAAGGTTATTAAAAGGATTAATGATATAATAAAAGAGGTTTTATTAAAAGTGAACCATAGGATACCTTGCATTTGAAAGCATGCAAATACAAGGTAAATAGGGTTTTCAAACTAGAATCAATGAAAACTAAAAATCCCTTTTCAAACAAGTTTAACACCATCCTTTTGCACAACACTTAAGTCATTTGGAAACACTTAATGGGATAAAGGTCACCTAACCATTTTGAGGGAACTTATGACTTAAGGTGGGAATACCACATTGGTGGGATAAAGGTCACCTAACCACTTGTGTTGGTAAGCTCACATGTGTGTGCGAGTAGGGTAACTTGATTTGCAAACCATGTTGAATGGATCACCTAAAATATGGTTTCCAAATGGTGTTGATGGGATTAACATGCCGACTTTGCATATGATGTTTAAAGTCGATCCCATACCGCTAGAAGTTGCAAAGGGTTGCAATTGTCAAATGTTGACTACCTTGTTAATTTGAATAATGGGATAAAGGTCACCTAACCATTATTTGAATGTAACGTTGGATTCTAGATTTTAATTATTAATTGTCTATGAGACATAAAGGGTATTAATAATTAAAATATAATTTTTCAGAAATACTAAAAAGAACTTTGTAAAATTTGTAGAATGACCGCAAACAATAATGCTACCACCCCGACCGTCCATACCCTATCACTGAGAACTATTTTAAAGAGGGATCGTCTCAACCGTAATAACCTTATGGACTGGTCTCGAAACTTGAGAATTGTTCTCAAGCAAGAGCAAAGGCAAATGTCCTTGACGATCCTATTCCTAACCAACCCGACCCCGACGATGCTGAGGCCGCCTCGAGAAGCTTAGCTGTCCTGTCTCAAAGGAGTTGGCCAAGGATTTGATCCTTAATGGCCTAACTAAATGTTTGAGACATTCATTACGATATGAATGGATAGGACAAGAGCATTGGTGAGTTACACGCAATGCTCATAACAGCTAAGGCAGGGATGGGTAGAAAGGTTCTATCTATTCTCTAGATCAATAAGGTAGGCATTGGAAAGGCCATTTCTGATCCCAAGGCAAATGTTGCCAAAGGAGAAAGGCACATCAAAGGCAAAAGGGGAGGGAAGATCAAAGCGGAACCTCTAAAACCTAAGCTTATGAAGCCTAAGGTAACGGAAAACGATCCATGCTTTGAGTATGGAGAGATAGGTCATTTGAAATGGAATCGTCCAACCTATCTCAATGAGTTGAGAAATAAGAGGGATGCCGGGCAAACCTCAAAGCACAACTTTCATAATCCACATTGACTTAAATGTTATTTCCTCATGGAACATGGGTAATTGGATACCGCATGTGGAACTCACTTTTGCAATCTGTTGCAAGGGTTCAAAAGAAATAAGCACTTTAAGAAAGGAGACTATGTTTTGAAAAATCCAAAAGGTTTGGAAGTTGTTCTTCAAAACATTTTATATGCTCCTAGTTTGACTAGGAACATGAGTTATGTTTCCCTTTTAAAATGATATGGTTATGATTTAAAGTTAGTAAATGATGGTGTTTATATTTATATGGATGATGTACATTATTTCAAGGCTATGCCTTCTAATGATGTTGATGAATTGGTTCATAATGATTCATCCTATAATAACACATTATACCTATCATGCACCAAGAGACTTAAAACGGTTTAAGTGACTCTTGTTCTTGTCATTGTCATCTTGGCTATATAAACAAGAATCGGATTTAAACACTTTAAAAGAATGGTCTTTTGAAAACAAATGAAAATTGTTCATTTGATAAGTGTGAATCCTGTTTACAAGGCAAAATGACCAACACGCCCTTTAGTGGTACTAATGAAAGGGCAAAAGACTTATTAGGAGTCATACATTTGGATGTATGTGGTCCTTTTAAAATAATGACAAGGTATGATGAAACTTAATTCATTACCTTAACCGACGATTATAGTCGCTATGGTTATGTGTACTTGATGGCACATAAGCATGAAGAATTTGAAATGTTCAAAAACTTCAAAAATGAAGTAGGAGATCAACTCGAAAGAACTACCAAAGTTCTCCGTTTAGATAGAGAAGGTGAATACCTAAGTGAGACTTTTAGGTATCATCTAGGAAGTTGTAAGATTGTCTCACAACTTACTCCTCACAGAACACCATAACATAATGGTGTGTCTGAAAGGAGATCGAACCCTATTGGATATGGTTCGACCTATGATGACTATAAGCTCACTACCTCTATAATTTTGGGGTTTCGCACTACTCTCCGAGGCTCATATTTTGAATATGGTCCAAACCAAGAAAGTGGATTCGACGCCTTTTGAAATATGAAATGGAATAGTTCCATCGCTATCATATTTAAAATTATGGGTTATGAAGCTTATGTTAAGCTTGACACCCAAACCAACCTAAAGTCGATTCACTAAGTGTATATTTGTTGGATATCCAAAAGGACTGTATAGGATACCACTTCTTTGATCCAACAGAGCAAAAGGTATTCATTGCTCAAAAGGCAGAGTTCTAGGAAACCAAGTTCCTTATGGAAGGAATGACGCATAGAACAGTGGAATATGATGAGGATCAAGATCCACAAGCCGATACACGTTTGGTTGACACTAGCAATCAACAAGAGGTTGTTGATCATGATCAAGAGGTTGATCAATACACACAAAACGTTCGCAGATCTGGTAAAGTTAGCATTCCACATGAAAAATGTGGATTTTTCATAGATGGATGCTACGTTGTTGACTCCGAAAAGCCAACTACATACCATGAAGCAATGTCCAATTCGGATTGTGACATGTGGCTAGGAGCCATGAACGTAAAGATGCAATCCATATATGACAACCAAGTTTGGGAATTGGTTGACTCCTCACTTAACTCCAAACCGGTTGGATGCAAGTGGGTTTTCAAGAAGAAAAACTGACATGCATGAAACTTGGATACTTACAAGGCATGACTTGTAGCAAAAGGTTTCACTCTAAGTCAAAGGGTTGATTATGATGAAACCTTCTCGCCAATGGCAATGCTAAAGTCATCCTGATAAAGTATGCAAGTTAAAGAGATCAATCTATGGATTGAGATAAGCATCAAGAAGTTGGAATCAACGTTTTGATGAAAAGATCAAGAGATTGGGTTTCATCAAGAACGCTGACAAGGCTTGTGTGTATCAAGGGGCTAGTGGGAGTGTAATAACGTTCTTAGTATTGTATGTTGATGATATACTATTATTTTGTAATGATTTTCCAACCATGGAAGGTGTTAAAACCTGGCTTGGAAATAGTTTTTCCAAAAGGGATCTCAGTGAAGCCGTCTATATTTTGGAAATAAAGATCTATAGGGATAGATCGAGACGGTTGATAGGGTTAAACCAAAGTGCATACATAGATAAAATCTTGAAAAGGTTCAAGATGGTAAACTCTAAGAAAGGTATAGTACCTATTCAAAGAGGGACAATATTGAGTACATCTTAATGTCCAAGCTCAAAGGATGAGCAAGGTCGTATGAAGGACATCCTATATGCGTTTGCTATACGTGTCATGCGCGTTAAGCATGACAAGTAGATATCAGCAGAATCCAATTAACACCCATTGGATGGTTGTTGAAAGTATATTAGAATACCTCAGGAGGACTAAGGATATGTTTCTAATATACGGATCTGATGAAGAGGAACTAGTTGTAAAGGGTTACACGAATGCTAGTTTCCAAACTGATCGAGATGATCCTCGATCACAACCGGGGTATGTCTCCATTATGAATAGGGTAGCATTATTCACTACAGAATACGAATACATAGCCGCCTCGTTAGCAGCTTGGGAAGCTGCATGGATAAAAAGGTTTATCACCAATCTAAGGATGGTCTCTACCATTCAAGACCCCTTAGAAATCTTTTGTGATGACGAGGGTGCGATTGTTCAAATCAAGGAACCCCGTGCACATCAAAAGATTAGGTACAATGAGCGGAAATTCAACTACATAAGGGATGAAGTTGAAAAGGGAAAAATATGTATTCGCAAAGTTCACTTTGATCAAAACATTGCGGATCCACTCACGAAGTTCCTTGAAAGGGCAAAGCATGAAAGTCATACTTGTGCCTTAGGACTTCGATATTCTAGTGATTGGAATTGATCTGTTTAGTATTATTAATATGGAACAATTGTAATACTTAACTTATCTATGTATTTACGATATTTTAAGTAATGTTCCTATTAGCATGTTAACGTCCATGAATAATTTTATTATTCTAAATGTCCGTAGTTGGTCATATTTGTAGGAACAAATATGAATGTAAGACTATTATGAACTTGGATTGGTGGATATTCATAAGGCATGAATATAGAGCAATTGGTTGCTGCCAAGGTTCATAGATATTCGTGGGATACGAATATTGGACTGACCCGCATCTCAAATCTTACTACATGGAATCTTATTGATTGATCATAAGTAGATTTGAATAAAGGCGAATATCATTTGGTATCCTCCGACCTGAGATACATATTGGGTTTTGATATTCACCAAGTGTTATACCTTGAGCTAGTTCTTCACTAATATGAAATAATTGTTAGTACATAAGGCTATGTTCAGGTATGACATAAGGTGATTGTGAGAAACGTATGTAGTCAAGATGGGATTTGTTCCTCTTATTCGTTGAGAGTATGATGTCTAAGGCCTGATTAAGTTAAATCAACAAGGAATGATCATTCTGTGTCCTTGGATTTAACATGACATCTGTAACAAAAGGATAAATGATTGATTCACCTAAATCATTTCAAGTTGGATACTTGAAGGGGATGATGTTATTGAATGGCTTCTAAGTCATGCGTATTAAGGGTAGTAAACCGTTGTTAGGCGGTATTTACTGCTTGCATCAATCTTCTATGTATCTTGTGCAAGTGGGAGATTGTTGGATTCTGTATGCCCAAGACACATAGAACATTGATGTGGTTAGTACGTAGTGATCCAAGTCGGGTCATACCCAATAACAAGCTTAGCAAACACCAACTAATATTTAATTGATGATATGATCATGCAATTAAATAATTACACCAATTTAGAAAAGGGTTTCTAAATAATATATATATGTGAGAAAGAACAAACTATGAGGATTTTTTGTTCATTGACATTATTTGTTATGTTGTTTAAGTTAGTTAAGCAACATCAAATAATAATAGTGTGTGTGCATATTATATATATAATTAAATGGTTAATTATGTATTTAATATAAAACATGGTTAAAAACTAAAAGGTTTTTAAGGGGGAAAACCTAAGAAGCTAAAAGGATCGGCCGCCCCCCTTTAGGCAGCCTTCCTTTTCCTTTTTTCTTTGTGTTCTTGGAAGATATACACCATAGAACACACACACACTTCATCTACCTTTTCTCACATGCAAAATCGACAACCAAGATGTGTGTTCTTCATCAACAAGAGGGTTTTCATTGCTGAAACAAAAGGTTCCAGCAGCCTCATGAAAGTTCACGGCTGGAATATGATTTCAGCTTGTTCTTGGACGATTTTTGTGTACAAATCCTAGCAAATGGGTGTTGCTAAAAGGGCTTGTGGGTATGAGCACTTGAGGACATCTACTCTTGATGTTTTGGCTGCTCAAGAACATCATTTTTCATCTACAACTCGATTTTCAGCAGCTTTATAAGGTAGTATGTATCACTTGTTTGGGTTGTTATATATTGGTCATAACTAGTTCAAACACATATATAAGATCCTTGCATTCTTGGGTTTGTTGTAGACATGCAATGAACTATAATTTTCAGATTTCAAATGGTTGATGTTTGATGTTAATCCGCTGCGTTTTCTTGTTTAAAATTGTTAGACAACATTGTTTAGGTCCAACAAACCCAACAAAAACTTCAAGGATGAAGTAGGAAATCAACTCGATAGAACTACCAAAGTTCTCCGTTTAGATAGAGAAGGTGAATACCTAAGTGAGACTTTTAGGGATCATCTAGGAAGTTGTAAGATTGTCTCACAACTTACTCCTCACAGAACACCATAACATAATGGTGTGTCTGAAAGGAGATCGAACCCTATTGGATATGGTTCGACCTATGATGGCTATAAGCTCACTATCTCTATAATTTTGGGGTTTCGCACTACTCTCCGAGGCTCATATTTTGAATATGGTCCAAACCAAGAAAGTGGATTCGACGCCTTTTGAAATATGAAATGGAATAGTTCCATCTCTATCATATTTAAAATTATGGGTTATGAAGCTTATGTTAAGCTTAACACCCAAACCAACTGAAAGTCGATTCACTAAGTGTATATTTGTTGGATATCCAAAAGGACTGTATAGGATACTACTTCTTTGATCCAACAGAGCAAAAGGTTTTCATTGCTCAAAAGGCAGAGTTCTGGAAGTCAAGTTCCTTATGGAAGGAATGACGCATAGAACAGTGGAATTTGATAAGGATCAAGATCCACAAGCCGATACACGTTTGGTTGACACTAGCAATCAACAAGAGGTTGTTGATAATGATCAAGAGGTTGATCAATACACCTAAAACGTTCGTAGATCTGGTAAAGTTAGCATTCCACATGAAAGATGTGGATTTTTCATAGATGGATGCTACGTTGTTGACTCCGAAAAGGCAACAACATACTATGATGCAATGTCCAATTCGGATTGTGACATGTGGCTAGGAGCCATGAACGTAGAGATGCAATCCATGTATGACAACCAAGTTTGGGAATTGGTTGACTCTTCACTTAACTTCAAACCGGTTGGATTCAAGTGGGTTTTCAAGAAGAAAACCGATATCCATGGAAACTTGGATACTTACAAGGCAAGACTTGTAGCAAAAGGTTTCACTCTAAGTCAAGGGGTTGATTATGATGAAACCTTCTCGCCAATGGCAATGCTAAAGTCTATCAGGATATTGTTTACCACAACTACTCATTATGATTATGAGATTTGGTAAATGGATGTCAAAACCGCTTTTCTTAATGGACACCTCGAAGAGACTGTCCATATGGTTCAGCCTGATGGTTTTGTCGATCCAAATCATCCTGATAAAGTATGCAAGTTAAAGAGATCAGTCTATGGATTGAGACAAGCATCGAGAAGTTGGAATCAACGTTTTGATGAAGAGATCAAGAAATTGGGTTTCATCAAGAACGCTGACGAGGCTTGTGTGTATCAAGGGGCTAGTGGGAGTGTAGTTACGTTCTTAGTATTGTATGTTGATGACATACTATTATTTGGTAATGATTTTCCAACCATGGAAGGTGTTAAAACCTGGCTTGGAAATAGTTTTTCCAAAAGGGGTCTCCGTGAAGCCGTCTATATTTTGGAAATAAAGATCTATAGGGATAGATCGAGACGGTTGACAGGGTTAAACCAAAGTGCATACATCGATAAAATCTTGAAATGGTTCAAGATGGAAAACTCTAAGAAAGGTATAGTACCTATTCAAAGAGGGATAATATTGAGTGCATCTCAATATCCAAGCTCAAAGGATGAGCAACATCGCATGAAGGACATCCCATATGCGTCTGCTATAGGATCCATCATGTATGCGATGATATGCACTAGACTGGACATGTCATGCGCATTAAGCATGACAAGTAGATATCAGCAGAATCCAAGTAACAGCCATTGGATGGCTGTTGAAAGTATATTGGAATACCTTAGGAGGACTAAGGATAAGTTTCTAATATACGAATTTGATGAAGAGGAACTAGTTGTAAAGGGTTACACAGATGCTAGTTTCCAAACTGATCGAGATGATCCTCGATCACAATCGGGTATGCCTCCATTATGAATACGGTAGCATTGTCCACTACGGAATTCGAATACATAGCCGCCTCATTAGCAGCTTGGAAAGCTGCATGGATAAAAAGGTTTATCACCAATCTAAGGATGGTTTCTACCATTCAAGACCCTTAGAAATCTTTTGTCATGACGAGGGTACGATTGTTCAAATCAAGGAACCCCGTGCACATCAAAAGATTAGGTACAATGAGCGGAAATTCAACTACATAAGGGATTAAGTTGAAAAGGGAAAGATATGTATTCGCAAAGTTCACTTTGATCAAAACATTGCGAATCCACTCACGAAGTTCCTTGAAAGGGCAAAGCATGAAAGTCATACTTGTGCCTTAGGACTTCGATATTCTAGTGATTGGAATTGATCTGTTTAGTATTAATATTATTAATATGGAACAATTGTAATACTTAACCTATCTATGTATTTACGATATTTTAAGTGATGTTCCTTTTAGCATGTTAACGTCCATGAATAATTTTATTATTCTAAATGTCCGTAGTTGGTCATATTTGTGGGAACAAATATGAATGTAAGACTATTATGAACTTGGATTGGTGGATATTCATAAGGCATGAATATAGAGCAATTGGTTGCTGCCAAGGTTCATAGATATTCGTGGGATACGAATATTGGACTGACCCGCATCTCAAATCTTACTACATGGAATCTTATTGATTGATCATAAGTAGATTTGAATAAAGGCGAATATCATTTGGTATCCTCCGACCTGAGATACATATTGGGTTTTGATATTCACCAAGTGTTATACCTTGAGCTAGTTCTTCACTAATATGAAATAATTGTTAGTACATAAGGCTATGTTCAGGTATGACATAAGGTGATTGTGAGAAACGTATGTAGTCAAGATGGGATTTGTTCCTCTTATTCGTTGAGAGTATGATGTCTAAGGCCTATTAAGTTAAATCAACAAGGAATGATCATTCTGTGTCCTTGGATTTAACATGACATCTGTAACAAAAGGATAAATGATTGATTCACCTAAATCATTTCAAGTTGGATACTTGAAGGGGATGATGTTATTGAATGGCTTCTAAGTCATGCGTATTAAGGGTAGTAAACCGTTGTTAGGCGGTATTTACTGCTTGCATCAATCTTCTATGTATCTTGTGCAAGTGGGAGATTGTTGGATTCTGTATGCCCAAGACACATAGAACATTGATGTGGTTAGTACGTAGTGATCCAAGTCGGGTCATACCCAATAACAAGCTTAGCAAACACCAACTAATATTTAATTGATGATATGATCATGCAATTAAATAATTACACCAATTTAGAAAAGGGTTTCTAAATAATATATATATATGTGAGAAAGAACAAACTATGAGGATTTTTTGTTCATTGACATTATTTGTTATGTTGTTTAAGTTAGTTAAGCAACATCAAATAATAATAGTGTGTGTGCATATTATATATATAATTAAATGGTTAATTATGTATTTAAT
This sequence comes from Flaveria linearis, assembly GCA_024085815.1. Classification (NCBI taxonomy): domain Eukaryota; kingdom Viridiplantae; phylum Streptophyta; class Magnoliopsida; order Asterales; family Asteraceae; genus Flaveria; species Flaveria linearis. The sequence goes on from CM044005.1 coordinate 54,522,656, forward strand.
ATAAAACATGGTTAAAAACTAAAAGGTTTTTAAGGGGGAAAACCCTAAGAAGCTAAAAGGATCGGCCGCCCCCCTTTAGGCAGCCTTCCTTTCCTTTTTCTTTGTGTTCTTGGAAGATATACACCATAGAACACACACACACTTCATCTACCTTTTCTCACATGCAAAATCGACAACCAAGATGTGTGTTCTTCATCAACAAGAGGGTTTTCATTGCTGAAACAAAAGGTTCCAGCAGCCTCATGAAAGTTCACGGCTGGAATATGATTTCAGCTTGTTCTTGGACGATTTTTGTGTACAAATCCTAGCAAATGGGTGTTGCTAAAGGGCTTGTGGGTATGAGCACTTGAGGACATCTACTCTTGATGTTTTGGCTGCTCAAGAACATCATTTTTCATCTACAACTCGATTTTCAGCAGCTTTATAAGGTAGTATGTATCACTTGTTTGGGTTGTTATATATTGGTCATAACTAGTTCAAACACATATATAAGATCCTTGCATTCTTGGGTTTGTTGTAGACATGCAATGAACTATAATTTTCAGATTTCAAATGGTTGATGTTTGATGTTAATCCGCTGCGTTTTCTTGTTTAAAATTGTTAGACAACATTTTTTAGGTCCAACAAACCCAACAAAAACTTCAAGGATGAAGTAGGAAATCAACTCGATAGAACTACCAAAGTTCTCCGTTTAGATAGAGAAGGTGAATACCTAAGTGAGACTTTTAGGGATCATCTAGGAAGTTGTAAGATTGTCTCACAACTTACTCCTCACAGAACACCATAACATAATGGTGTGTCTGAAAGGAGATCGAACCCTATTGGATATGGTTCGACCTATGATGGCTATAAGCTCACTATCTCTATAATTTTGGGGTTTCGCACTACTCTCCGAGGCTCATATTTTGAATATGGTCCAAACCAAGAAAGTGGATTCGACGCCTTTTGAAATATGAAATGGAATAGTTCCATCTCTATCATATTTAAAATTATGGGTTATGAAGCTTATGTTAAGCTTAACACCCAAACCAACTGAAAGTCGATTCACTAAGTGTATATTTGTTGGATATCCAAAAGGACTGTATAGGATACTACTTCTTTGATCCAACAGAGCAAAAGGTTTTCATTGCTCAAAAGGCAGAGTTCTTGGAAGTCAAGTTCCTTATGGAAGGAATGACGCATAGAACAGTGGAATTTGATAAGGATCAAGATCCACAAGCCGATACACGTTTGGTTGACACTAGCAATCAACAAGAGGTTGTTGATAATGATCAAGAGGTTGATCAATACACCTAAAACGTTCGTAGATCTGGTAAAGTTAGCATTCCACATGAAAGATGTGGATTTTTCATAGATGGATGCTACGTTGTTGACTCCGAAAAGGCAACAACATACTATGATGCAATGTCCAATTCGGATTGTGACATGTGGCTAGGAGCCATGAACGTAGAGATGCAATCCATGTATGACAACCAAGTTTGGGAATTGGTTGACTCTTCACTTAACTTCAAACCGGTTGGATTCAAGTGGGTTTTCAAGAAGAAAACCGATATCCATGGAAACTTGGATACTTACAAGGCAAGACTTGTAGCAAAAGGTTTCACTCTAAGTCAAGGGGTTGATTATGATGAAACCTTCTCGCCAATGGCAATGCTAAAGTCTATCAGGATATTGTTTACCACAACTACTCATTATGATTATGAGATTTGGTAAATGGATGTCAAAACCGCTTTTCTTAATGGACACCTCGAAGAGACTGTCCATATGGTTCAGCCTGATGGTTTTGTCGATCCAAATCATCCTGATAAAGTATGCAAGTTAAAGAGATCAGTCTATGGATTGAGACAAGCATCGAGAAGTTGGAATCAACGTTTTGATGAAGAGATCAAGAAATTGGGTTTCATCAAGAACGCTGACGAGGCTTGTGTGTATCAAGGGGCTAGTGGGAGTGTAGTTACGTTCTTAGTATTGTATGTTGATGACATACTATTATTTGGTAATGATTTTCCAACCATGGAAGGTGTTAAAACCTGGCTTGGAAATAGTTTTTCCAAAAGGGGTCTCCGTGAAGCCGTCTATATTTTGGAAATAAAGATCTATAGGGATAGATCGAGACGGTTGACAGGGTTAAACCAAAGTACATACATCGATAAAATCTTGAAATGGTTCAAGATGGAAAACTCTAAGAAAGGTATAGTACCTATTCAAAGAGGGATAATATTGAGTGCATCTCAATATCCAAGCTCAAAGGATGAGCAACATCGCATGAAGGACATCCCATATGCGTCTGCTATAGGATCCATCATGTATGCGATGATATGCACTAGACTGGACATGTCATGCGCATTAAGCATGACAAGTAGATATCAGCAGAATCCAAGTAACAGCCATTGGATGGCTGTTGAAAGTATATTGGAATACCTTAGGAGGACTAAGGATAAGTTTCTAATATACGAATTTGATGAAGAGGAACTAGTTGTAAAGGGTTACACAGATGCTAGTTTCCAAACTGATCGAGATGATCCTCGATCACAATCGGGTATGCCTCCATTATGAATACGGTAGCATTGTCCACTACGGAATTCGAATACATAGCCGCCTCATTAGCAGCTTGGAAAGCTGCATGGATAAAAAGGTTTATCACCAATCTAAGGATGGTTTCTACCATTCAAGACCCCTTAGAAATCTTTTGTCATGACGAGGGTACGATTGTTCAAATCAAGGAACCCCGTGCACATCAAAAGATTAGGTACAATGAGCGGAAATTCAACTACATAAGGGATTAAGTTGAAAAGGGAAAGATATGTATTCGCAAAGTTCACTTTGATCAAAACATTGCGAATCCACTCACGAAGTTCCTTGAAAGGGCAAAGCATGAAAGTCATACTTGTGCCTTAGGACTTCGATATTCTAGTGATTGGAATTGATCTGTTTAGTATTAATATTATTAATATGGAACAATTGTAATACTTAACCTATCTATGTATTTACGATATTTTAAGTGATGTTCCTTTTAGCATGTTTACATCCATGAATAATTTTATTATTCTAAATGTTCGTAGTCGGTCATATTTGTGGGAACAAATATGAATGTAAGACTATTATGAACTTGGATTGGTGGATATTCATAAGGCATGAATATAGAGCAATTGGTTGCTACCAAGGTTCATAGATATTCGTGGGATACGAATATTGGACTGACCGCATCTCAAATTTTACTACATGGAATCTTATTGATTGATCATAAGTAAATTTGAGTAAAGGCGAATATCATTTGGTATCCTCCGACCTGAGATACATATTGGGTTTTGATATTCACCAAGTGTTATACCTTGAGCTAGTTCTTCACTAATATGAAATAATGTTAGTACATAAGGCTATGTTCAGGTATGACATAAGGTGATTGTGAGAAACGTATGTAGTCAAGATGGGATTTGTTTCTCTTATTCGTTGAGAGTATGATGTCTAAGGCCTGATTAAGTTAAATCAACAAGGAATGATCATTCTGTGTCCTTGGATTTAACATGACATCTGCAACAAAAGGATAAATGATTGATTCACCTAAATCATTTCAAGTTGGATACTTGAAGGGGATGATGTTATTGAATGGCTTCTAAGTCATGCGTATTAAGGGTAGTAAACCGTTGTTAGGCGGTATTTACTGCTTGTATCAATCTTCTATGTATCTTGTGCAAGTGGGAGATTGTTGGATTCTGTATGCCCAAGACACATAGAACATGATGTGGTTAGTACGTAGTGATCCAAGTCGGGTCATACCCAATAACAAGCTTAGAGAACACCAACTAATATTTAATTGATGATATGATCATGCAATTAAATAATACACCAATTTAGAAAAGGGTTTTCTAAATAAAATATATGTGAGAAAGAACAAACTATGAGGATATTTTATTCATGGACATTATTTGTTATGTTGCTTAAATTAGTTAAGCAACATCAAATAATAAAAGTGTGTGTGCATATTATATATATAATTAAATGGTTAATTATGTATTTAATATAAAACATTGGTCAAAACTTAAAAGGATTTTGAGGGGGAAAACCCTAAGGGATTAAGGGGATCGGCACCCCTTTTGGCAGCCACTCTCTCTTCTTTTTTTCTTTGTGTTCTTGGAACAAAACACCCTTGAACACACACACTTCATCCTCTTCCTTTCTTCTCACATGCAAGGACCACAAAACGAAAGGTATCTCTTTTCTTCAAAGAGATTCACGGCTGGAAGTTGTTCCAGCAGCAATCTTTTTGTTTTGGGGCTGGAAATCGTTTTCAGCAGCCTTGTTGGTTCGATTTTGGTGTCAAATCCTAGCAAAATGGTGTTTTCTTGAAGGCTTGTGGGTATGAACACTTGAGGACATCTATTGTTGATGTTTTGGCCATCCAAAAGCAGCCTCATCTTCATGATAAACCCACGGTTTTGACAGCTTCTTAAAGGTAGTTCATTGTGTTGATTTGGTTGTTTGTTTGCTTCTGATAACTAATCTATTCACATATATATGATCCTTTGTCTTTGGGTTTGTTGAAATAATGTTATGAACTTTAATTTTCAGATTATAGAACACGATATTAAGTTCATATTCCGCTGCGTTTCTTGTTTAAAATGGTTAAACAACATTGTTTAGGTCAAACAAACCCAACAAGAAATTTGACCTATGTTGATTTTATGATAAATAATCATTTGTGTAGTGTTTTGTTTATTTTTAATTATCTTTGTTGTTTTCAGCATCTTTTAACATTGAAACATAGGATTTGACTTTAAATTATAAGTTCTTAGTTCCCCGGTTCATGCAATGACACTAGTGTTTGAAATTCGATCGTTCTTTGTTATTTTCATTAACATCCGTTTCATTAAATTCACAAATGAAATTGAAATCCTTTGTTCATTGTTAATTTTATGATTCTTTCTTGACCTAGGGTTCTATGTTCATCACCGGTTCGGTATTCAAGTTTTACGAATCCATTGATAATCACCTTGTTTAGACACTACGTTGGATAAGGATCGAAATAGAGGTGAAATGAGGGTGGAAGAATAATCGATGAAGTAGGTTATGATGATTATGATGATTGATGAAGATCGGTATGAAAACCGCTCGTCGTACTATAGGTTCACTCAAATTTAAAAACTATTAACTGACTCTCATAATGTGCTTAAATAGTCAATTTAATTGGTTTCTCAAACTTTGCAATTGGGTGAACAAATGAGGAAGTTTTGATTTTTATACCATAGCAAATGCGGAAGAATTGACTTGTACGCATTGTATACTGTTCCAAATGAGGAAGGATAAAACTTGCCAGCATTTGACCCTGTAACAAATGCGGAAGACCATTTTTAAATTGTACGCATTTGTATACTATGATAAATACGGAAGTATAAAACTTGCCAACATTTAACACTGTAACAAATAAAGAAGAACATTTGACTTGTTCGCGTTTACATCAACAAATGCGGATGAACAATTTAGTTATCCATATTTCTTGACCTTCAACCATATTAGTTAATGCTGATGGATGTTAGTATTTGTACTTTGCCTAATCCATCCGCATTAACTGATGTTCAAACACTTATCATGATAGAAGATTGTGCGCATAAATTTTATTATTGGTACAAGTACCCAACAATGTTGTCAGCATTCATCATGTGAACCGCATTTGGGAAATACGGATCAGCAAAACTTAACCGCATAGAGAAATGCGGATGAACAAAATGTTAACCGCATAAAGAATTGTGGAAGAACAATATATTGTCGGCATAAGTTTTCAACACCAAAAATTGTTGTACGCATTTGTTTTGAAACTAATGCGGAAGACATAACTTGTCCGCATTAGTTTCACTTGTGTTTTTCTTGCACAAAACTATTACCTACATTGGCTATATGCATGGGTTACGTTCTGTCACACCCCCGCTGGTAGCGGAAACACGGGGAATGCGAGCTAGACGGGATCGTCATAACACATGGTTAACAATAGAGATGCAATATAAATATGATGACAAGCGTGTCATGACGACACCCGTACACAAATGGAGACTTGTGTCGTGTTCAGTTCAGTTCACGACAGCATAGTCATAAGCATAATATCAAATGATCATACGACATATAGAATAACATTGTTTAGTTTTCCACAACTCGGGAACAAGTGTTCAAAAGAATGTTAATTGTTTAGTGGACTGCAACGATGTACAAAAGAATACATGTTCAGTCTCAAAATATGCTTCCTAGGGTCTCCACTAAAAGGCAGCACTCCTAGTACTTCAACTACCTTGATCACCTGAAAAGAAATGCTCAAAACGGTCAACATAATTGTTGGTGAGCTTCGCAGGTTTTAAGTATAAGGATATTAAGATGAAAACAACTTGTATGTTATTTAATAGTTACCGCGATACACTTATGTGTAGGCGGTTTTACCAATATAAACAGCTACAGCCAAGCCTATTCATCGGTTCCACCCGGGAATTGATGGCGGTAAAGATAGCATTTCCAAAGTATAAATAGTTTAAAAATGACGTAGCAAGATCCACGAAGCGCGTATGTTTTGTTTACAACCAAACCAATCCTTAGGTCCCTTACCGGAATTAAGGGTTGCATCGAAAGATTTTCCATTGTTTAACAAGTTTAAAATGACGTAGCATGATCCACAAAGCGCATACGTTTAGTTTAAAAATTACGTAGCATGATCCACAAAGCGCATATGTTTAAGTTTATGTGACGTAGCATGATCCACAAAGCGCATACGTATAGATTACAACCAAACCAATCCTTAGGTCCCAATAACGGGATAATGGTTGTACTGAGAGATCCATATAGAAGTCCCACACAGCCAAGTAGTATCACCAAACAAGTAGCAAATCAACACGTAACATCAAATAGTAGTGCATGTAGTGTAAAACCCCTAAGTAACATACATAGGGTAACATAGCACATAGTTCAAGTTCGTATAGCAGCAAACAGTCAGGATCATCATGTAACCCGGTTTAAGCACATTCTTAGTATACCGGGGATGCTTATGTATAGGGTCCTCCGTAGCATTCCTACCACATCCGCGATATACATGGAATGATACCTAACCAGTTACATGACATCCGTTTATCCTTAGTATCAATCAACAAGTTAAACAAGATAAGTTACTCAGCAAGTAGTGGCAGTCTTCCACTAGGGGGTGCCTGAAATCAAGTTAAATAAGTGAGCATTCTTTTCCCCCAAGTAGAAATTATTCGAAATGGGTTTATAAGCATAAAAAGGGGCCACGAAACTCACAGAACAGGTGGTAAGCACAATCGATGTAAGATTTCCTGGAATAAGATGCTAGGAACTGTCAAACACCTATTGACAATTACTGACAAGCATAAGTAAGGAGCATAGAGTATAATATGATAGTCGATTAGTTCCGGCGTTTCGGTTCGGTCGTGGGTAGTACACACAAGTAGACACACACCTCAGACCTTATGTAGGTACAAGTATTTAAAGATAGCCATCATTGCTATGACATTCGAGCAATGACGTTACTTCTGATTACCTCATCAACACAAGACACCCAAAGGGAAACACACATACACGCATCGTCAATCGCACAACAGGACCTGACGCACGACCGACACTCCATTCACACGAGTGGACTTTCAGTCATACGAATTAGATACTTTCGTACAATTGAACCTTCATTCGTGTGACTAAACCTCAGTCGTACCATGCAATACCAGTCGCACGACCCAACAGCCAACCGCGCGACTCGACGTCCCTTCGCGCGAATCAGCTTCATTCGCGCGAGTGGACCTTCTTCGCGCGACATGCCTCAGTTCGTGCGATTCACACACATTCGCACACATTTTACATTCGCATGACCCTGACACACGACAACTCCTCGGTCGCGCGACACACATTCATTCGCGTGTCAACACCAATCGCGTCCACCGACAGCCGCGCGACACAACCGCGCGACTCACCCAAATCGCACGGACAGAATTCGCACACACAAGTCGTCGCGCCCCATTCGCGCGACAACCCTATTCGCGCCGACGGGGGTCGCGACTGCAGGAAGTTGCAGGGCGGCCTTCGGCTGCCCGAACACGAGTTTACCCAACCAGAAACCTCCAGAACTCATATTCTAACCTATCTACCCAAGAAGCACACTCAAAAACAAGACATGCAAGCCCACACGACCTCATGTGCTCGGATGAACCCGAGCACCCGAAAACCCTCAAAACGCAGCTGTAAAACCGAGCTAAAATGAGGTAGGCGAGGTTATCTACCTGCTAGGAATGAGTATACACGATGATACTTCAGATTTGGTTACGAAAATGCAACAAATGGGTCGGTTTTTGGTGTAGGCTAGAGAGAGAAATGGAGAAGATGAAGATGAAGTGGTGAAGAAGGTGAAAGAGTGTGAAAAATGGCTGGGAAGGGGTATTTATACCCAGTAGTTTCTTTATAGTCCCCGCACTTTGCCGGGTTAGTTTCTCGGTTCAAGTTTTATTAGTCTTGTTTTTATAATTGATAAAATGTTGTTAATGTTATTTACAAGTTAAAAATGATTTTATTCGTGACAATTATTTTAATATAAAAATGACGTGTTTAGTGTTAAAGGGCAATTCTTGGAGAAAAGTCTTAAGATAACGACAAGTCAAGCAACGATAACACGCATATAAGGACAACTAAGTAAAACAAACATGGTATCCACGTAGATGGTTTCTAAAATTGAGGAATGACTGACAATGAAGGTTAATCGATCACGTTAAATGACGGACCTTCGGTGACAGATGTCACACCTTCACCCGCATTAACCAATGCTCTTACCCGCATTAATATTTGAAACTTTCAAATAATTAATGTTTTGTTGTGGATAGTTTTGACTGTTTTGTACTGATGCATTAACTTTTATGAAGATGTGTCTTCTGCTTTGACTTTTATGATGTTTTGACTGTTGCTTGGATTGTTAGTTCTTGCTTAGATTGAATTGTACACCCGGTGTGATTATATATTTCCCAGATTTGATGACTGATCTTGGACTTTTGTTCTTCCAAGTATCTGCATACACTGAGATACTATGGTATAAATTCCCCACCAACACAGTCATTTTTCTGATTTTATAATTTTTAAGAAAGCAACAACTATACATTATAATTAAAATTTTAATTACTCCCCTAAAGTTTATATCCATATGGGATAAAAAATTTAAGGATTTTAAATTTTTAAAAGGAAAATATTTGTGTAATTTTTTTTATTTCTTATCTGTACAAGAAGAGGAAGTATACCTTACTTGGGATCATGTCAATCTTACCCTTCACAAGTGCAAGCAATTGTTAGTAAAATAAACATAATCATGAACATATTGATTGTAGGTATTTTGTCCTCTTGAACTCATGCTTGGTTAATATTTGATGCTTGTGATCTTTATCATGTTTGAGTGAATTGAGTTATCAACATATACCTCACACTCAAAACATGACAAGATCAACCACCCGCATTAAATGCATGGTAGAACTTTATCACAACTTACAGGACCAAGTCATTTAAATTATGAATTATCATTTTGTTTGAGGTGGGGGATCCTTATTGGGATTCTTTTACTTTGATCCTTGTATTTATTTGATCCACATTAGGATTCTTTTTGTACTTCACTTCGGAAGGTGATCCTCTTTGGGATTTTTTTTCATCATTCATAAGGATTGTATTCTTTATTGATTCATCCAGTTGGATGTGTTCCACATTAGGAATCTTTTTGGATCAGGACATTAGCACTACATGCTTGTTCCTCCAGATCATTGCTTAGCAAAATAGAGGAGAAATTGATATGGGTTAATGAGATTCATAGGGTATCATTCCCTCATGTGTTTAGGTTACTACACACACACTTGGATAAGATAACACTTACTTGAATATGAGCCTTAGTTAATCACACATGTATCTTCTTTTCCATGTTGAGCCCACCCGCATATCTGATAAGTAATGACACTCTTTCAAGATTTTGAAATAAGCACAGTAAATGATATAGCGACTGTAATTATATCATTTCCCTTTTTGGACTACATTTCATATTCTTCAACAAAAACAACTTCTTTTTGTAATTTTTATAATATTTGAATGTTTTTGTAAATTTTGATTTTACTCAAGGTTAATCATGCCAATTGATTGGACTAAGAATTCAAACCAACTAAGATCAAATGCCTTAATGAACAAATTGGCTAATTGATTGTCCGTGTGAACCTATATCAACTTTACTAACCCCTTTTCAGCACAATCTCTCAAAGAATGATATCTAATATCAATGTGTTTATGTTTTGAGTGTTGAATTGGATTGTTTGTTATGAACATGGCTGCTGTGTTGTCAATGTGAATTGGTGTGTTGGAAGAAGTTATAACCATAATCAAGCATCTGGTTTTGAATCTAGAGAACTTAAGAGCAGCAAGTTGATAATGCTATGTACTTAGCTTCTACTGTTGAAACTGACACGTTTGTTTACTTCTTGCACTGCCAGGAGACCAGTCTGAGACCAAGAAATTAACAACCTCCAGAATTGGACTTCCGATTGAAGTTGCATCCACCGTAGTCACTGTCTGTGCAGGCGTAGATGTTGAAATCCCCTTCCTTTGGATACCATAATCCAAGGGCAGGCTTTCCTATGAGATATCTGAATATCCTCTTTGTTGGGTTTGTTAGAACATAAAATCATAGTTTAAACTCTTAAACTTTCTGAAAACGCAGCGGAAGTTTAGCATTATAATCTTGTTTACAAGCTGAAAAATATGTTCATTAGATGACCATATTAATGTATAAAACAAACCCAAAGAACAAAGGATCATTTATGTGAATTAGCAAGCTATGAACATGTGAAAAACTACATAAAATCACAGCTACATAGAGCTGTGATATACCTTACTGCAGCAGCAATAAAGTCGACCAAAATGGATGTTTGATGAAGATGGTGATGCCCAAAATGCAGCCAAGACTTCAAGGATAGAAGTCCTCAAGCTAGTATACCCCAAGCTCCTTGCAAACACCTTATCTTGCTAGGTAGAAAACACCAAGAACAACTTGAAAACCCTCTTATTTGCTGCTAAAAACCCTCTTATTATGCTGCTGAAAACGTAGCATTTAGAGAGAGGATGAGAGAGTCTTGTTGTGTTGCATGCAAATGAGAATCATGATCATGGAATGCAAGAACCTTTCTTGCTATTAGAACACACCAAGAACAACACACAATCAGCTCAAAGTCCTTCTTTTTTCTGCTGAAAAAACCGTAAGGTTTGAGAGAGGGAGAGAGAGCTAGATTGCTGAAAATGTGGTCTTTTTGCATGTGTGTTCATCAATCCATGTCATTAGAAGAAGAGAGAATATATCTTGCTAGTGGAGGGGACCAAGCATGCTCATATGTGTGTGCTTCAAGAGAATAAACATGAGTTAGTGGGAACACATGACAAGTGTATGTGTGTCTCCACATGGTTGCATGTTTGTCTCCCATTCAAAAGGGAAGACCAAAATGGACGTTCATTTTTGAAGGCTAAAATGTGGGGTTTTTTTTTCTCTTATAATTAATATTTGATCTTTATAAAGAAAGTGGGTTTCTTTTATAAATGTCAAATATTAATACACACATATATTGTCTCCTCTTTTAACTAGTTTATACAATTAACTAACTAATTGTATAAGTAGTATACTCTCATTATTATTTGGTGTTATACAACTAATTTAAATAACACTTCAAATAATATTATTGAACAAAATATCCTAATAAATTGTTCCATCTCATATGCAACTTATTTAGAAAACCCATTTTCTAAATTGGTGTAAATATTTAATTGCATGATCATATCATCGATTAAATATTAATTGGTGTTTGCTAAGCTTGTTATTGGGTATAACCCGACTTGGATCATAACGTACTAACCACATCAATATTTTATGTGTCTTGGGCACATAGAATCCTACAATCTCCCACTTGCCCAAGATTCATAGAAGATTGATGCAAGTAGTAAATAACGCCTAACAACGGTTTACTACCCTTAATACGCATGACTTATGGCCATTCAATAACATCATCCCATTCAAGTACCCTACTTGAAGTGATTTAGGTGAATCAATCATCTATCCTTTTGTTACAGATGTCATGTTAAATCCAAGGACACAGAATGATCATTCCTTGTTGATTTAACTTAATCAGGCCTTAGACATCATACTCTCAACGAATAAGAGGAACAAATCCCATCTTGACTACATACGTTTCTCACAATCACCTTATGTCATACCTGAACATAGCCTTGTGTACTGACAATTATTTCATATCAGTGAAGAACTAGTTCAAGGTGTAACACTTGGTGAATATCAAAACCCAATATGTATCTCAGGTCGAAGGATACCAAATGATATTCGCCTTTACTCAAATTTACTTATGATCAATCAATAAGATTCCATGCAGTAAGATTTGAGATGCGGGTTAGTCCAATATTTGTATCCCACAAATATCTATGAACCTTGGTAGCAACCCATTGCTCTATATTCATCCTTATGAATATCAACCAATCCAAGTTCATAATAGTCTTACTCTCACACTTGTTCCCACAAGTATGAACGACTACGGACATTTAGAGTAAATAATTTACTCATGGATTAAACATGCTAAATTGGAACATTAATTGAGACATTATAACCAAATAATTTTACTCAAATAATAAGGAGTTCCACATATTCGAATACAAAATTTGATCAAGTCCAATCACTAGAATATCGAAGTCCTAAGGCATAGGTATGACTTTCATGCTTTGCCCTTTCAAGGAGCTTCGTGAGTGGATCCGCAATGTTTTGATCAAAGTGAACTTTGCGAATACATATCTTTCCCTTTTCAACTTCATCCCTTATGTAGTTGAATCTCCGCTCATTGTGTCTAATCTTTTGATGTGCACGGGGTTCCTTGATTTGAGCAATCACACCCTCGTTATCACAAAAGATTTCTAAGGGGTCTTGAATGGTAGAGACCATCCTTAGATTGGTGATAAACCTTTTTATCCAAGCAGCTTCCCAAGCTACTAATGAGGCGGCTATGTATTCGAATTCTGTAGTGGACAATGCTACCCTATTCATAATGGAGACGTACCAGATTGTGATCGAGAATCATCTCGATCAGTTTGGAAACTAGCATTCGTGTAACCCTTTACAACTAGTCCTCTTCATCAGATCCGTATATTAGAAACATATCCTTATTCCTCCTAAGGTATTCCAATATACTTTCAACAGCCATCCAATGGGTGTTACATGGATTCTGCTGATATCAACTTGTCATGCTTAACGCGCATGACATGTCCAGTCTAGTGCATATCATCGTATATATGATGGATCCTATAGCAGACGCATATGGGATGTCCCTCATATAATCTTGCTCATCCTTTGAGCTTGGACATTGAGATGCACTCAATATTGTCCCTTTTGAATAGGTACTATACCTTTCTTAGAGTTTATCATCTTGAACCTTTTCAAGATTTTATCAATGTATGCACTTTGGTTTAACCCTATCAACCGCCTCGATCTATCCCTATAGATCTTTATTTCCAAAATATAGACGGTTTCACAGAGATCTTTTATGGAAAAACAACTTCCAAGCCAGGTTTTAACACCTTCCATGGTTGGAATGTCATTTCCAAATGTAGTATGTCATCAACATACATTACTAAGATTGTGATTACACTCCCACTAGCCTTTTTATACACATGAGCCTTGTCAGTATCCAAGTTTCCATGCATATTTGTTTTCTTCTCGAAAACCCACTTACATCCAACCAGTTTGGAGTTAAGTGGAGTGTCAACCAATTCCTAAACTTGGTTGTCATACATGGATTGCATCTCTACATTCATGGCTTCCAGCCATTTGTCCAATCCGAATTGGACATTGCATCATGGTTTGTAGTTGGCTCATCGGAGTCAACCTCATAGCATCCATCCATGAAAAATCCATATATTTCAGGTGAAATGCTAACTCTACCAGATCTATGAATGTTTTGTGTGTATTGATCAACCTCTTGATCATCAACAACCTCTGTTGATTGCTAGTGTCAACCAAACGTGTATCGGCTTGTGGATCTTGATCCTCATCAAATTCCACTATTCTATACGTCATTCCTTCCATAAGGAACTTGGCTTCCAAGAACTCTGCCTTTCGAGCAATAAATTCCTTTTGCTCTTTTGGATCAAAGAAGTAGTATCCTATACAGTCTTTGGGATATCCAACAAATATACACGTAGTGGATCGACTTTCAAATTGTTTTGGGTGTTAAGCTTAACATAAGCTTCACTACCCAATACCTTTTAAATATGATAGTGATGGAACTCTTTCATGCCATATTTCAAAAGGTGTCGATCCACTTTCTTGGTTTGGGTCATATTCAAAATACGAGCCGTGGAGATTAGTGCAAAAACCCGAGATGATAAAGGTGGTAAGCTCATAGCCTTAATGAATTGAACCATATCCAAATAGGGTTCAGTTTCTGCTTTATCAAATGAAGAACTTAGATAGTTATGTAGAGTTGATTTTCTACTTCATTATTGAAGATTTTGAACATTTCAAATTCTTCATGTTTATGTGCCATCAAGTACACATGACCATAGCGACCATAATCGTTGGTAAAGGTAATGAAGTAAATTTCATCATACCTTGTCACTGTCTTAAAAGGACCACATACATCCAAATGTATGACTCCTAATAAGTCTTTTGCCCTCTCATTAGTACCACTAAGGGCGTGTTGGTCATCTTACCTTGTAAACAAATTCACACTTCCTTATCAAATGAACAATTTCATTTGCTTTTAAAAGACCATTCTTTTAAAGTGTTTAAGTCCGATTCTTGTTTATGTAACCAAGATGACAATGGCAAGGATAAGAGTTACTTAAACCATTTTAAGTCTCTTGGTACATGATGGGTATGATGTGTTATTATAGGATGAATCTTTATGAACCAATTCATAAATATCATTAGAAGGCATAGCCTTGAAATAATATACATCATCCATAGCAATATAAATACCATCATTTACTAACTTTAAATCATAACCATATCGTTTTAAAAGGGAAACTTAAATCATGTTCCTAGTCAAACTAGGAGCATATAACATGTTTTGAAGAACAACTTCCAAACCTTTTGAAAGTTTCAAAATATAGTCTCCTTTCTTAAAGTGCTTATTTTCTTTTGAACCCTTGCAACAGATTGCAATAGTGAGTTCCACATGTGGTATCCATTACCCATGTGCTTTGAGGAAATAACATTTAAGTCAATATGGATTATGAAAGTTGTGCTTGAGGTTTGCCTAGCATCCCTCTTATTTCTCAACTCATTGAGATAGGTTGGACAATTCCTTTCAAATGACCTATCTCACCATACTCAAAGCATGGATCGTTTTCGGTTACCTTAGGCTTCAAAAGCTTAGGTTTTGGAGGTTCGCTTGATCTTCCCTTCCCCTTTGCCTTTGACATGCCCTCCTCCTTTGGCAACATTTGCCTTGGGATCGGGAATGGCCTCAACATCGTCGGGGTCGGGTTGGTTAGAAATAGGATCGTCAAGGACATTTGCCTTTGCTCTTGCTTGAGAACAATTCTTAAGTTTCGAGACTAGTCCATAAGGTTATTATGGTTCAGACGATCCCTCTCTAAAAGTTCTCAGTGATAGGGTATATGGACGGTCGGGGTGGTAGCATTATTGTTTGCGGTCATTCTATAAATTTTACAGTCTTTTTTAGTATTTCTGAAAAATTTCATTTTAATTATTTAGTATGTCTCTAGACAATTAATAATTAAAATCTAGAATCCAACGTTACATTTAATTATTAATACCCTTTATGTCTCATAGACAATTAATAATTAAAATCTAGAATCCAACGTTACATTCAAATAATGGTTAGGTGACCTTTATCCCATTATTCAAATTAACAAGGTAGTCAACATTTGACAATTGCAACCTTTTGCAACTTCTAGCGGTATGGGATCGACTTTAAACATCATATGTAAAGTCGGCATGTTAATCCCATCAACACCATTTGGAAACCATATTTTAGGTGATCCATTCAACATGGTTTGCAAATCAAGTTACCCTACTTGCACACACATGTGAGTTTACCAACACAAGTGTTAGGTGACCTTTATCCCACCAATGTGGTATTCCCACCTTAAGTCATAAGTTCCCTCAAAATGGTTAGGTGACCTTTATCCCATTAAGAGTTTCCAAATGACTTAAGTGTTGTGCAAAAGGACGGTGTTAAACTTGTTTGAAAAGGGATTTTTAGTTTTCATTAATTCTAGTTTTGAAAACTCTATGTACCTTGTATTTGCATGCTTTCAAATACAAGGTATCCTATGGTTCATTTTTAATAAAACCTCTTTTATTAAATCATCAATCCTTTTAATAACCTCTTATTAATCATTTAATGATTAAGAACCATAGATGCAATGTATCTTATGGTTTATTTTTAATAAACCTCTTTTATTAAATCATTAATCCTTTTAATAACCATTTATTAACCACTTAATGATTAGAAACCATAAATTTTCAGCTCGTTAAGTTTGCTAATGAGTTTGTTATGCATATCCAAATATCAAACAACAACCATACAACAAACAACCAAACAAGCATAATATAAACAACCACAATGTGCATAACCATAGCTACTATTGTGACCACACTTGTTTGCCATCACAAGTGTGGTCATTTGGTCTTTCCTAAGGGTTGAATACAACACAAAATAGAGGTCTCCTTAGACTCCCACTTGAACTTGCATCCATATGCTTCAAGTCCCTTTTTTGTGTCTTTGATGTCCATCTTTGGGTCTTCATCTTGTGCATCTTCCTTTTACAAAAATTATATCCTAATACATTTTTCTAATAAAAGAAATGCACCTAATCTATTATTACATAACCAAATGATAAATAATTACAACCCAAAAAATAAACACAAATATTACAACCCAATTGAATGAATTAAACAACCATTAAAACCATCCAAATCACACAAGGCCTTAAGCTAGGTTATGCACTTTAACAACCAATGATCATATCATTTATTCATATAATGAAACCCCACTTAAAACCACCAAATTTCAGCCAACATAACTGAAATTTTTGGTTTTAAAATATTGTCCAAACAATCAACATTTTATCAACATGTATTTCTTTCAAGATTTCATCACAAGCATGTATGATATAATCTTGAAAGTTGGGGATTCATCAAACAAAAATGTAGCAGCCCATAATCAGCCTATTATGAGTTTAAAATCATCCTCTAAAACTAATTTTTAAAGGACAAGAACAGCAAGCTATCCACATAACCGGCTCTTGATGCCATTGTTGGGTTTGTTAGAACATAAAATCATAGTTTAACCTCTTAAACTTTCTGAAAACGCAGCGGAAGTTTAGCATTATAATCTTGTTTACAAGCTGAAAAATATGTTCATTAGATGACCTATTAATGTATAAAACAAACCCAAAGAACAAAGGATCATTTATGTGAATTAGCAAGCTATGAACATGTGAAAAACTACATAAAATCACAGCTACATAGAGCTGTGATATACCTTACTGCAGCAGCAATAAGTCGACCAAATGGATGTTTGATGAAGATGGTGATGCCCAAAATGCAGCCAAGACTTCAAGGATAGAAGTCCTCAAGCTAGTATACCCCAAGCTCCTTGCAAACACCTTATCTTGCTAGGTAGAAAACACCAAGAACAACTTAAAACCCTCTTATTTGCTGCTAAAAACCCTCTTATTATGCTGCTGAAAACGTAGCATTTAGAGAGAGGATGAGAGAGTCTTGTTGTGTTGCATGCAAATGAGAATCATGATCAGGAATGCAAGAACCTTTCTTGCTATTAGAACACACCAAGAACAACACACAATCAGCTCAAAGTCCTTCTTTTTTCTGCTGAAAAAACCGTAAGGTTTGAGAGAGGAGAGAGAGCTAGATTGCTGAAAATGTGGTCTTTTTGCATGTGTGTTCATCAATCCATGTCATTAGAAGAAGAGAGAATATATCTTGCTAGTGGAGGGGACCAAGCATGCTCATATGTGTGTGCTTCAGAGAATAAACATGAGTTAGTGGGAACACATGACAATTGTATGTGTGTCTCCACATGTTGCATGTTTGTCTCCCATTCAAAAGGGAAGACCAAAATGGACGTTCATTTTTGAGGCTAAAATGTGGGGTTTTTTTTTTCTCTTATAATTAATATTTGATCTTTATAAAGAAGAGTGGGTTTCTTTATAAATGTCAAATATTAATACACACATATATTGTCTCCTCTTTAACTAGTTTATACAATTAACTAACTAATTGTATAAGTAGTATACTCTCATTATTATTTGGTGTTATACAACTAATTTAAATACCACTTCAAATAATATTATTGAACAAAATATCCTAATAAATTGTTCCATCTCATATGCAACTTATTTAGAAAACCCATTTTCTAAATTGGTATAAATATAATTGCATGATCATATCATCGATTAAATATAATTGGTGTTTGCTAAGCTTGTTATTGGGGTATAACCCGACTTGGATCATAACGTACTAACCACATCAATATTTTATGTGTCTTGGGCACATAGAATCCTACACTCTTGACAACATTTACATGTGATTCCTAAGGATCTACTTGATATCTGCCATAAACACATAAACCAAACATTATGTCAAATCTGCTTGGTTTCGATATATGAGTGATCCAATATTGATCGTAATGAGTCTGATCCACTGATTTGCCATCTGAATCTGGACTTATCTTCATTTTTGAATCAACTGAGTTCTAATAGTCTGACAATCTACACAAATAAAATTTCTTCAACATGGTTTCTATGTATTTTGACTGATTGATGAAGATTCCATCTGTTGTACTTGCAATCCTAAGAAGAATTTACAATCCTTACAAAGTTGCTTGTTTATTGATCCAAAAGTGATATCATCCATGTAAATCTGGACTAGCACATTTCTTTTCCTTTCCTTTTCTAAAAGAGTCTGATTAATCTTTCCTCTATCATACCCGTGTGAAAGAAGAAAGGACGATAGAGTCTCGTACCACTTTGGTCGGGCTTGATGTAGACCATACAAAGCTTTGTCAAGCTTGTATATCCTGTGATGAAAATCCAGGTCTTCAAACCCTAGTGGTTGATTCACATAGATTTCTTTATAGATTTTTCCATAAACAAATGCACACTTTACATCCATTTGATACACACTGAATTTCATGGACGTAGAGTAAGCATGGAAAGTATGATGGCTTCCAATCTAGCTACAGGTGCAAACACTTCATCATAATCTATTCCTTCCTCTTGAGTGTATCCTTGTGCAATCAATCTTTCTTTGTTTTTGATGACAATACCCCTGTCATCAGTGTTGTTTCTATATACCATCTGGTACCGATAGGGTATTGTCCTTCGGGAAGATCCACCCGCTACCATACTTTTTGTTTCTTGAATTGGAACAATATTTCAAAAATTGTCTCAATCCAGCTATTGTCTTGAAGAGGCTTTTTCTATTCTTGGGTATAGTTTGACATAGAAAGCAAGAAAACAAAAGATGTTTGCAATATTTGACTTGCTTCTTATCACCCGCTCATCTAATTGGCCAATGATGCTTGACACTAGATGATCCTTATGTATCCTGGTGTTAAGTCACTAGCAATTGATACATCAAGGTTGGAGACATTCAGATCATCTTGATAAGAGGCACCTTCAGGTTGTGATGTAGGTGAATTATGAAAGTAATCGAAGGCTTTAATAGTTTATGCTTTAGTATCAGCATCACTTCGAATACTTTAATCACTTGCATTTCCTTTAGTTTCAACTAGCATAGTAGCTGCGGGATCGATATGGTTCTTTCAACACTTAGTGTTTCTCACAAACTTGTTAAATCTCACTCGTCTGATGAATGAAGAATCAAGAACTTAGTTGATAATAATATAATAAGTAAAGAACACGAGAATTTTCAAGATACTTGTATATATTATCTCTCAACTAAGTATTACAAGACTCATGCAGAACCATGGATACTAAGTTACAATGAGCGACTATATATACTACTATCTATAGCTTGTTATACGTAGATAACATGCTGGGACTTACTTCTAAACAAATACTACATTGCTAGACGTAGGGTATCTTAGATAAAGTATTATCTAAGATAAGGTAGTCATGACAGGTCCATGACTTACCTTTTGGTCACCAACTAAAGGTGGCAGCTGTACTAACTAAGGAATGGTGAACAGTGTACAAAAGTAAGGTCAACCATATGAACGTGGAAGGTATCTTAAAGAGGATCAGAGTAGGCAGCAAGTGTTAGTCGGACCATGCTTTGTCCACTGGTTCATACCGTGTTTCTTCCAAAGGTAAAACGGCTTCGGAAGAATAAGTTTTTCCGAACCATTTTATACCTCGGAAGACATAGCTTCTTCCGAGGCTTTGTCTTCGGAAGACTTTGTCTTCATTGTTCTAAGTGCTTTACTTTGGAAGGAGATGTTCTAAGTCTCGAATGACTGAGTTCATCCTTCGGAAGCTCTTCGAAGATCACCATATAAGCTTTCGAAGTTGCAGCATTTCCTTCGGAAGTTACAGCATTACCCTCGGAAGACTTCTCTTAGTTTGTACAGATTTCATCTAAGTGTTGTTTTGGTTACATCAGCCTTAATAGTTCCAACAAACTCCCCCTAGGCTGATGCTACCAAACTACACTTCCTTCTTCAACTTTTTAACTCCTCTTTAGTTCTTTCCTTTTGTTCAATTCGGCAAGATAAAGGCTGTCAATAAATCTTCTGATGTGAACAGCTATCATGGAGTTATAGGGATTGGTGAATGGTCTCTCTGCTAACTTAGCAATATCAAATCTGCTTAAGTGTAGCAGAGAGGAGGCATTGAACTTGTTTACCTCTCCATTCTCCCTCTCCACAACAAGTTGTGAGAAGGTTTATTAAAGCTCCACTGGACTATTATGTTTGTAGGAATGAGGGCAAGTTTGGCAGTCTGTCCCCATTCCTAGTGTCCAGCAGGCTTACCAATTTTATTCTTAGCCTTTTCTCTTCTTCATTTAATGAATCGGAGCTTAAGGCAAGAAGATTAAGTGATTGGTGTAGGGTTTCTCAGGGTAGATCTAGGAAGGCATTTCTTGTGAGAGTGTTTGAGGATCCATCAATGCATTGTAATATGATGAATCCTCCCTCTTAAGAAATGCTACTCACTTTTGAGCAGTTGTTGAGTCTTCTTTTGATCTCCTAATTTCTTCTAAGGTTGGAGTTTTGGATGGTTCAGAGGATGATGTTGGTATTGTTTGGGTTTTGGGTTGTGTTTTGGGTTGTAGGATATGTAGCGATGGTGGTTGTTGAGAGGCAGGGGAAGGTTGTGGTGGTAGTAAGGATGGTGTGGGTTCAGGGGTGTATGGTGCATTGATGGGTTCAGTTTTGATGGGGAAGGAGAATGGTATAGGCTCAGTGGTGGTTTCCGTAATTATGGGTAGTGGTTTGGATTCTGGTTTGGGTTTCATCCTGTGTATCTCCTGAGATACCTCCTTCCTTCTTCCTAAGCGAATGTCAGCTTTGATATTATTGACATGTCACTATAGGGTCTTCTCGACATAGGCCCAACTTGCCTGTCGGTGAAGCCATGTGCCCTGAGATAAGCCTTCATCCAGGCTTTATCTCCTACCTTCTTGGCAGCTGCAAGCTTAGCCTCTTCCACTTTCTTCTTTCTCTCCTGCACTTTCTCCCTATCAGCTCTCTTTCTCTTCTTACTGATTTGTTTCTGCTCTCTATTGACAAGGAGCAGGATCATCTCATTCTCATGAGGACTCAGTTCCTCCTGAGAGTAACCTCTTGAGCACAAGAAGGCTATCCTTTCCTTCCTCTTCTTCAGCTCAACTTCTTCCTTCATCTTTCTTGCTCTCTCCTCTTTGGTCCTCCTTGCTGCTTCCTCCTTTTCTTTTTGCAGCAAGGTTGCCTCTTCCAGTTTGATAAGCTCATCAAGTGGGAGTAGTAGCATTTCTTCATTTGCCACTCCCAGGTTAATGAGTCTAACAATTGCCTCCACCCTCTTCTTTTCATTGATAGACTCCTGAGATGTTATTGCTGCTTTGCTACATATAGCCAACAACTTTTCAGTGGGCAGTCTACCCTTTCTTCTCAACTTGTTTAGCCTCTCATCCTCAAGAATCTCCTTATCAATCATCTTCCTTTTACCTTTGTAATCATGAGGAGATGCTTCCTTTGGTGATTTTGGTCTTGAAGGTTGAGGTTGAGAGGACTGAGGATGAGGTTGAGAAGTTTGTGGTTGATCTTGAGGCATTTGTGGAAGAATGGGAGTTGTAAGAAAGTCCTCACTGTTCACCTTAGAGGCTAGATCAAGAATGGCCTCTGTGTGAATCAGTTCATCAAAAAGGATGATAGTTCAACAATTACTTCCGCAGCTAAAATTTCTGCATTGGAAGAGACTGATGTTGCACCATCTGTTCCAACTGAGTTAGTTATTGGGCCATCAGTCCCTATTTCCCCTTTTAAGTGAATCTCGGTTATATAGGACCTTAGGTTGACCAAATTGCACCTGAGTGGTAGGTGGTGCACTGAGCCTTTGAAGCCCTTCTGCTCCAAATTAGGTTATGGCAACATCAGGGGATGGTTGTTCAAGTGAGGAGCTCATTAGGAATTGTGTGAAAAGTTTGTGAAGGCTATTGAGCATCCTTGGATCCACTTGAAAGCTCAAAGGAGGTGCTTGTGGAAAGACAGTGGATGAGTGCTTTATGTCGGGGTAAAGGGAGGAAAAAGTTGTAAGAGTCATCAGAGATTGAGGTTCCTCATGGGCTTGTTTTTGTACATTCTCCCACTTTTTGGTAGCATCATCTTGAGAAGTAGATGAGCTAGAGGAAGAACTTAAAGAAACTTGAGTTGGTACATGCCTAACAGACTTCTCAATTTGTGTCTCAGCTAGTTTTGCCTTGAGATCATCAATCTCAAGTTGCTGAGTGGCAGACCTGGTTTCTAGGATCCTAAGCTTGAATTCAAGGTCTGAGACCTTAGAAAGCAGGTTCTCAATGGTGAGTTTCAGCGTACCCTCATCTTCATGTGAAGAATCATAGGGAGATGAGACAACATACCTAGTATGTACATCCTCATCACCAGTAGTGATTTCTTGGCACCCTGGATACCTTTGCTCAAGGATATCTCTTTTAGAGATGTCAATGGAAAAGTTGTTGTAGACTCAGTCTCAATGATGTTACCACTGTCCTGAGAGCTCAATGAGAGACTCTTAGTAGTGGCAGCTGAGCCTACAGGAGTCCCTTACACACCGGTGGGAATCACGTCAGTTAATGGTTGCTGATGTGGGTCAGAGATTAGAGGTTTACTTTGGCTCTGTTGATCTAGAGATAGGTGTGGTAGATCAACTTCATAGCCTTGAGGAAACATGAAATCCTCATCAGTTTGGGTTAGAAGGTCAGTGAAGGATATGGTAGGTATTCCTAATGACCCGGGACCTTGGTCAACATCTAATGACTCATAGTCAGTGATGTGGATGTCCCTTTTTGGTTGCTCAGGAGAGTATTGTGACTTATCCTAAGGGCTTGAGGTTCGGGTGATGGGCTCACCAGGTTGAGAATAAGGAGACTCTACACTGATATTGCGGTCAATTGGAGGGGAAGGTTGAACAGAAGGGACTTGTTCAATCATCGTAGATTGAGCAAGGGTTCGCTTGGGGCGTCTTTGGTAAAAGTGTTTGATGGGTAGGGAGGCTTTTTGGTGTGAAGTGGTGATTGCTAGTGTGGGTTCATGACCTGTTGGTTTAACAGGGATGTCACCCGGAGCCATGGGCTCAAGCATACCTGGAAGCAGAGGATGAACCTTCCAGTAAAGTTGGTACATATCTTCTTTAGCATTTGGAAGATACCCGGCCGCATTTGAGGTACTACTACAATATCCTTATATTCTAGTTTATCTAGGTCTACTTTACAGTTGATGAAGTGCAAAATGAACGTAGGGTACATGTAGAATGTATTTTGATAAGATTTCCCCTCAGGTTATTCAGAACAAACCTGGAATAGTTGAACCTCAGGCCTTTGACCAACCCATGAACTAAACAGCCTAGTTCATAGGGGATTTGATCCCAACCGCCTGATTTGTTTGACAGACTATGAAGAACAATGTGTAGTAAGTACTTCCAGTTATAGGAGAAATTGAATTTGTAGACAGTAGACTTACTAACATCACCTCCATATCCCATTTGTGTATAGGAGTCTTTCAAATCAGGCTTTGAAAATTCAGTTGGAGCCCCTACATCATGAAGCTCAAAATGTTCCCTGATAGTGGTTTCACTTACCACTATCTCCTGTCCACATACTCTCGAGCGAATTACCCTCGCATTGTTGATGACTTCATTTTGGCCATTTGTCCAAAAATCAGATATATGGTTAAAGTAGATGGTAGGGTTTATTGTGAGAGCGGGAATGTATATGGATTGTGTTAGGAACTAGATGATTTGAGCGAAGTCACTATCCATAAATGAATCAAGGATAGCATCTTTGTTATGTTGTGGGTTTAGAGCCATTGTTTTGGTATTGTGAGAAGGAAAGTTTCGAGCTTGAAGATTACAGTGAAAATAGTATGCTAGGGTTTTGACAGTGGTAATGAAAGCATAGAAGAGAGTTGGAGTCCATTAAATATGGAGTAAAAATCAAACCGATAAGGTGAAATGACACTATGCAGCTTGATTTGATAGAGGCGGTAAAGATGTTTTATTCAAAATACTCCAAGAATCTTCTACAAAATCTTACTTTTTGCAGAGTGGGACCCAAATGTTTCCGTTACAATTTTTTAAAGCATTCTTCCGATAACATCTGCTTCCGAGAGAACTTTAAGGTTTCTCTCTCCTAAAAATCTTCCGAAGCCAAATTTTGCTTCCGAAGCAAAATCTATCATAAAGACTATTTTGCTTTAGAAGGTAAAATGTGGTTTCATAGAAGCATAAAATTTCCTTTGGAAGAAGGTTGATCCATGATCAAGTTTTCTTCTGAAGCATAATTCTTTGTCTTGGTTAGAGGAATTTACCTTCGGAAGAAGAGTAAAACTATCTTCCGAGGATAAATTTCTCTTCGGAAGAGTTTATATTAGAAATTTTGAAGAGATACCTTTGGTGACAGGGTTTAAGTTGTAAATAGACATATTTGACTTAACATTCGGTGCGAAACAATTAGTGAAGGTTTATCATCCCTATAGCTGTAATTAAATACTTAAATCTTTGTTCATCAAAAGCTTTCATGAACAAAACCGCATATTGTTCATTTGAGTCAACTTTGATCAATTTGATCAGATTTTTCTCATTAATATCTCTAGAAATGATACCTAATGTCGATATGTTTTGTCTTAGAGTGCTTGACTGGATTTTCAGTTATTGAGATAGCACTCTTGTTGTTTATATGAATGGGAGTCTCCATGAAGTTGAAACAATAGTCTAACATCTGATTTTGTATCCATAGCAATTGAGCACAGCAGCTAATGGTAGCAATGTATTCAGCCTCAGCAGTTGATGTAGAGACATATGATTGCTTCTTGCATTGCCAGGAAAAGATCCTTCCACGAAGAAATTGACATCCTCCTGATGTGGATTTCTTATTGATGTTACAACCACTATAATCACTATCAGTATAACCATATAGGTTGAAGACTTTGTTCTTACGATACCAAAGGCCCAATTTGGGAGCTCCTTTGAGGTATCTAAGTATCCTTTTGGTAGCGATGAGGTGAGACACCTTGGGAGCAGCTTGATATCTTGTACATATGCATGTAGCAAACATGATATCAGGTCTGCTTGTAGTGAGATACATTAGAGATCCAATGATTGCCCTGTACTGATGCGGATCGATATCCTCCCCCTTGGAGTAAGGATGAAGATTGCGATTTCTTTGTATAGGTGTCTTAGCCGGCTTGCAGTCTTTCATCACAAATCTTTCAAAAATATCCTTGACATATTTAGATTGATTTATAAAGAAGCCATCTTCCATCTGCCTTACTTGAATTCCCAGAAAGAAATCCATCTTTCCCATGGAACTCATTTGAAACTTCTTTCTCATGATGCTTTCAAAGTCTTTACACATTTGGTCATTTGATGAGCCAAATATGATGTCATCAACATACACTTCAACAAGCAACATGTCCTTCCCTTATTTTCTTATGAACAGTGTCTTGTCTATGGTGCCTCTAGTGTACCCGTTCTTCAGACGAAATTGAGACAATGTCTCATACCATAACCTTGGTGCCAGATCCAGCCCATAGAGAGCTTTATCTAGTTTGCACATATAGTAGGGTGTTGTGGTCTTCAAAGCCAGGTGGTTGACACACATAGACTTCTCTGTCGATGTTCCCATACAAAAATGCACATTTGGCATCAAGTTGATACACTGTGAAGTTCTTGGATGCAACAAAAGCAAGAAATATTCTTACAGCTTCAAGTATTGCAACAGGTGCAAAAACTTCAGTGTAATCTATTCCTTCCTCTTGTGTGTATCGTTGAACTACAAGTCTAGCTTTGCTCTTGATAATCAAACCTCTATCATCCCTTTTGTTCCTGAATCCCACTTTGTGCCAATGGGTACTTGACCAGGTGGTAGTGGGCACAGATTCCATACCTTTTGCCTTTTGAATTGAAGCAATTCCTCTTGCATTGATTCAACCCAATTGTTGTCTTTGAGAGCCTCTTCTACCTTTTTAGGTTCCACTTGAGAGAGAAAGCATGAGTACATGCAGACATTTTTGTTGTGAGTTTGTATTCTGGTCCTCACACCTTCTGAGACATCCCCAATGATGTTTTCAGTTGGATGAGTGTTATGAATCCCGATTCTGGGAATAGCAACTAGTTGCATAGATAGATCCAGATTTGAATGATTCATATCAGGATTATTAATATTGTTTCCAGCTGAATTTTCTCTTCATTCAATGAAGATTGTTTGAATGAATGAGTAACATCATCAAAAGTGTTTTGTTGTAAGATAGCATCAACAGCTGCATGTTCCTCCAGATAGCTATCTTTAGCAGCTTGGTGTTGAGAAATTGAGTTGTCATCTGAAGTGACTTGATGCTCATTAAGTTGACAACTGGTTGAAGCTCCATTGTTTCTTGAGGGATTCAGACTTTCAGGACTTGCAGTGGTGGGAGCTTGTTCCTCATTCCTTCTAGGAGAATTTGGAATAAGTTTGGGCAACTCAAACATTTGATCATCATTAGAGTCACTTTAAGTTCCTGTTCTAGCTGAAACATTCTAACAAGATTGTTAAGAATAGTTGGGAAACAATTCTAAGTTAAATATATGGTCAGGACCATTTCCCTTAACACAAGGAGTGTGCTCATTTACAACTATGTTGGATGACTCCTTAAATTGTTGATTCTTGATGTTGTTTACTCTATAAGCTTTGGAGATTGAAGAACATCCAACAAAGATGGCATCATCTGACTTTTCAGCAAATTTTGCCAAATTGTCCTTTGTGTTAAGTATGGTGCATCTGCTGCCAAAGGACCTTAGAAAGCTAATGAACGGTGGCCTCTTGTTCCATAACTCATAAGGGGTCTTTCCATGGGGCTTAACAATGAGAACCCTATTCTGTACATAGCATGCAATGCTGACTGCCTCTGCCTAAAAGTTAGAGGCAGCTTTGAATCAGCCAACATGGTTCTTGCAGCCTCAATAAGTGTCATGTTCCTCCTCTCAGCAACACCATTCTATTGAGGAGTTCTTGGAGCATTATATTGTCTGGCAATCTCTTTTGAGTTACAGAATGAGTCAAGAACTTGATTCTTAAACTCAGTCCCTTGGTTACTTCTGATTATCTTTACTTTGTGATCAATTTGATTTTCTATCTTAAGAATAAAAGATTTTAAGGTTTCAATAGTTTCATCCTTAGTTCTTAAGAAGAATACCCATGTAAATCTAGTAAAATCATCAATTATCACAAAGAAATATGATTTTCTTCCAATGCTTATTATACTTGTAGGACCAAATAGATCCATGCGCAATAAGTGTAATAGGGTAGTGACAGAGTTCGCTTCTTTGGGTTTATGAGATGCCCTATGTTGCTTCCCTTTCAGACAAGCAACATAGTTGTCTTTACGGAGAAATTCCTTTTTAGGCATACCATGTACCAAGTTATTCTTAGCCAATTTATTCATTGTCTTAAAATTAACATGACACATTCTTTTATGCCAAAGAGTTGACTCATCACTATTTGCTTTGGAAAGAAAGCATGATACTTCACCCAGTGGGGAAGCATTGTTCATATCCAGCTTGTGCATATCCCTTTTCTTGGGAGATCTTAGAAGAACCAATTCCTTAGGAATTGTTATCCCGGTATGAGGATAATTCACTCATGTTTTGTGAAAAGCATTTGATGCTTTTTGTCACAGAATTGAGAAACACTTAGAAGATTGTGTTCAAGCTGTTTGACAAAGTGTACTTTGTCAAATGTTAACTTACCATTGGACACAATACCTCTACCAGAGATGTATCCTCCGGTTTCACCTCCAAACTGAATAGGACCTCCGTCAAAATTATGAAATTGTTGAAGAAGAGATTTTTTCCCTGTCATGTGTCGGGAGCATCCACTATCCACAATCCAAATGTTTCTATTTTTATCATATGGATATCCCTACAAAAAGGTGAAACAGTTAGCTCTTATTGGAAACCCTAGCCTTATTGGTCTTGGGTTCTTCAAATAATGATAACACAATTGAACCAAAGTGTAAGCATGTGGGTTCAATAGTAGTTTGGCAAGAGGAGGTTTGGGCTACAACATCTTCTTTGATTTTCCATTCCATCCTTTGGTTGATCATTGAAGATGAGCTTCATGAAGCTTGGGTAGCAAAGCATTCTTCCAAAGTTTCTTTCTCTTCGGAAGAATCTTTCAAACCATTCTCTTCTAAAGCAGTCTTCTTTTCGGAAGGTTTGAGAGGTGCTCTCTTGATCTTCGAATTCTTTTTGATTTCTCTTCCGAAGGTACTTTCCTTTTAGAAGAAGATGTTCCTTCCAAAGATAACTTGGCTTTGAAAGACTGCTTTCCTTTCTTCAACCTTTGGATCTGGTTATGTGATCCAAGTGTGACACCTTCCTTTGCTACTCCTTTTCTTACCCTGTTTGCATAATGTTGTAGGATTCTATATGCCCAAGACACGTAGAATATTGATGCGGTTAGTACGTTATGATCCAAGTCGGGTTATACCCAATAACAAGCTTAGCAAACACCAATTAATATTTAATTGATGATATGATCATGCAATTAAATATTAACACCAATTTAGAAAATGGGTTTTCTAAACAAGTTGCAAATGAGAGGGAACAACATATTAGAATATTTGGTTCAATAATATTATTTGAAGTGTTATTTAAATAAGTTAGATAACACCAAATAATAATGAGAAATTATAACTTATAGGTTAAATGGTTAATTATATAAGTTATACAACTTGAATATACAATTAAATGTTAATTACATGTCTAGTTGCAAGACCATTTTTAATGTGTGTGTGTGTTTTATTTAAAGAGGGAAAACCCTTTTTGAATTAGTTTTGGCCGCCCCCTTTTATTATCATTGGACCATTTTTGTCTTGGATACACAACACACATTAACTTGTCTTGATTTCTCCCATAATCTCCACCATTCTCATTACATGCAACAAACACAAACATCTCTCTCTCTCTCTCAAGAAACTCACGGCCAGGCAGCAGTTTTCTTTGGAGTTTTTGGAGCTCTTTTGTCTTGTTTTGGTGTACATCTACCTAGCAAGAAGAGGTGTTTGCAAAGAGCTTGGGGTATACAAGCTTGAGGGCTTCTTCCTTGAAGTCTTGGCCGTTTTTGCATCCATAATCTTCCTTCTTTGGTCGGTTTTTTGCTGCTGAAAAAGGTAGTAATCACAGCTCATTGTGGTTGTGATTTTATGTGCATTTACATAAGTATATAGCTTGGTTATTCACATATTAAAGATCCTTTTGATTTGGGTTTGTTTTTCATCTTAAAAACATCATTTAGAACTGTAGGATTCTATGTGCCCAAGACACTTAGAATATTGATGTGGTTAGTACGTTATGATCCAAGTCGGGTTATACCCAATAACAAGCTTAGCAAACACCAAATAATATTTAATTGATGATATGATCATGCAATAAAATATTAACACCAATTTAGAAAATGGGTTTTCTAAATAAGTTGCATATGACATGGAACAATTTATTAGGATATATTGTTCAATGATATTATTTGTAATGTTGTTTATATTAGTTAGATGACATTACAAAATAATAATGGCTTTATAAATGTTATACAATTAATTGGTTAGTTGTATATATTTTCTAAGAGAGAACAAATTAAAGGACCAACAACATGAACTAATGTGTCTAGTAAAAAGGGGGGGAAAACTCATTTTGAAGGCTTTTTTGGCCGCCCCCCTCTTTGGTTTCTATTGGACCAAAGTTGTTGATTAGACACAAGCAATTAAGGGGTCTTTTATTCTCTTGGACCAGCCATTCCATTTCACACATACATGCAACTAAACCAAAAGAAAACTCTCTCATCTCTCTCCTAAAACTCACGGTTTCAAGAGGTTTTGGGCAGCTTGTTCTTCAAGTTTTGGTGTACAAATCCTAGCAACTAAGGTGTTTTGCTTCAAGGCTTGTGGGTATAGACGTTTGAGGACTTCTAGCTTGAAGTCTTGGCCAACTTTCAGCCCTGTTCTTGGACGTTTTTGAAGCCTCCAACAGCTCCTAATAGTCGACTTTCTTGCTGGAAGAAGGTAGACATCACAGCTTATTCAAGCTGTGATTTTATGTTGTTTTTATGCCTACATAGCTTGTCCATTCATATATTTAAGATCCTTATTGTTATGGGTTTTGTTTTCATCTTAAAACCATATATAGAGCACGAAATTTTCAGATTATAAACTTGTTATAATCCATTATATCCGCTGCGTTTTCTGAAAAGTTTAAAGGTTAAACTATGTTTTAGTGTTCTATAAAACCCAACAATGGCATCAAGAGCCGGTTATATGGATGGCTTGCTTGTTTTATCTTTTGAAATTGGTTTCAAAAGATGATTTTAGACATGTTATAGGCTGATTTTGGGCTGGTGTATCATGTTTTGTTGAATCCCCAACTTTCAAGGTTACATCACACATGCTTGTGATTAAACCTTGAAAGATATATATTATGATATGTTGATTGTTTGGACAATATTTAAAACCAAAATTTCAGTTTATGTTGGCTGAAATTTGAAGGTTTTAAGTGGGGATTCATGATATATTTTGATGATTTGATCATTGGATGTTGTAGTGCATAGCCTAGCCATTGACCTTGTGATTGTTTGGATGTTTATGATGGTTGTGTTCATTCATTCAATTTGGTTGTATAATCTATTATTTGGTTTTTGTTCCAAGTGTAATTTATTTGTTATTGGGATGTAATAAATATATTAGTTATTTCATATTTCTAGAAATCTTGTATTAGGACATTATATCTTGTAATATGAAGAAGGATGGGACAAAAGCACAAAGAGAAGACACAAGAAACATGGAGCATTTGGATGCGGTTTCTAGTGGGAGGTTCTTGGACCTTTTTGATGTGTTTGATCCTTAGAAAGACCAAATGACAACACTTGTGATGGCAAACAAGTGTTGTCAACATAAGGGCTATGGTTATGCACATATGATTGTTAATGTTTATGCTTGGTTGATTGTTTGTTGTTTTAATTGTTTGGTTGATATTTGGATATTCAAAACAAACTCATTAACAAACTTAACAAGCTGAAAATTGATGATTATTAAAGGTTAATAAAAGGTTATTAAAATGATTTAATGATTTTAAAGATTAAAATAAGTTTTAATCAAAGAACCATAGGGTACCTTGTATTTGAAAGCATGCAAATACAAGTACATAGAGTTTTCTAAACTAGAATTATGAAACCTCTAAGCATTTAACAAACAAGTTTAACACCATCCTTTTGCACAACACTTAAGTCATTTGGAAACTCTAAATGGGATAAAGGTCACCTAACCATTTTGAGGGAACTTATGACTTAAGGTGGGAATACCACATTGGTGGGATAAAGGTCACCTAACCACCTATGTTGGTAAACTCACATGTGTGTGCAAGTAGGGTAACTTGATTTGCAAACCATGTTGAATGGATCACCTAAAATATGGTTTCCAAATAGGTGTTGATGGGATTAACATGCCGACTTTGCATATGATGTTTAAAAGTCGATCCCATACCTCTAGAAGTTGCAAATGGTTGCAATCGTCAATCGTTGACCACCTTATTAATTTAAATAGTGGGATAAAGGTCACCTAACCACAATTTAAATGTAATTTTGGGTTCTAGATTTTAATATAAAATTGACCTTAAAAGGCATTAAATATTAAAATAAGCAATATCGAAAATACTAAAATTGATCTTTGTTAAATTTTGTAGATGGCCACCATAATGAAAATCACGATAACTCGTCCGCGTCAAACCAATCACTACGAGCGATCCTCCAAAAGGAACGTCTAAATCATAACAACTTTATTGATTGGTATCGAAACTTGAGAATTGTTCTCAAGCAAGAGAGAAGATCATATGTTTTAGACGACCCTATCCCCGATCAACCTAACGAGGATGATGAGGAGGCCTTTAACGATTGGCTGAAATACACTGAGGACTCCGTCCAAGTGTCTTGTCTCATGCTAGCAAGCATGACTCCGGATCTCCAAAAGGAGTATGAACATCACGGAGCTTACGACATGATAACCCAGCTGAAGGAAACGTTCCAACAGCAAGCAAGGGTTGAGCGGTTCGAAACGGTTCGAGCGCTCCATGCATGTCGTATGGACGACAACCAATCTGTTTCATCTTATGTACTTAAGATGAAAAGTCATATTGACCGCCTCGAGAGGCTAAATTGTCCCGTCTCGAAGGAGTTGGCCACGGATTTGATCCTAAATGGCCTAACCAAGAGGTTCGAGACATTCGTGTTGAACTACAACATGAATGCATGGGACAAAAGCATTGGTGAGCTTCACTCAATGCTCAAAACGGCCGAGGCGGCCATGGGTAAAAAGGTTTTACCCGTTCTCACCATCAATGAAGGTGGGAACAACAAGAGGCCTCATCCCACACCTAAGGCAAAGGTTGCCAAGGGTAAGGGACCCGCTTGGGGAAAAGGGAAAGGGGTGGTAAGGGTACCACCCAAACCACAAGAGAAGAAGCAAAAGGTTGCTACTAATGACCCATGCTTCAAGTGTGGAGAGATAGGACATTGGGCAAGGAATTGTCCTGTCCATCTCCAAGAGTTGAAAGCCAAGAGGGATGTCGGGCAGACCTCAGGTACAATATACATGATTCACATTGATCTTAATGTTACATCTTCAAACACATGGGTATTGGATACCGGATGTGGAACTCATATTTGCAATTTGTTGCAGGGGTTCACAAGAAGTAGGGACTTCAAGAAAGGGGATGTTAGCCTCTTCATGGGCAATGGAACTAAAGTCTTAGTTGAAGCTCGTGGGGACTACATCCTAAGACTTCCAAGTGGTTTGGAAGTTATTTTGAAGAATGTTTTGTATGCTCCTAGTTTGACTAGGAACATTATTTCTGTATCTCAATTAAGACATTATGATTATGTATTATCTTTTATTGAAAATGATATTCATGTTTCTTTAAATGGTATGTTCTATTTTAAAGCTATACCAATTAATGGTATTTATGAATTGGTTCATGAAAATACTTTAAATAGTTCATTGTACCAAACTAACACCAAGAAGCTCAAGTTGGACTTGAGTGATACCTATCTTTGGCATTGTCGTCTTGGTCATATAAACAAGAAACGTTTACAAACACTTCAAAAGAATGGTCTTTTAAAAACAAATGAATGTGATTCATTTAATGTTTGTGAATCTTGTTTACAAGGCAAGATGACTAAGGCGCCCTTTAGTGGAACTACTGAAAGGGCAAAAGATTTATTAGGAATCATACATTCGGATGTATGTGGTCCTTTTAAGCCAATGACTAGGAATGGTGAAAGATACTTCATTACCTTTACCGACGACTATAGTCGCTATGGGTATGTGTACTTATTAAGGCACAAAGATGAAGCTTTTGAAATGTTCAAATCTTCAAGAATGAAGTAGAAAATCAACTCAATAAGTCAATTAAAATTCTCCATACCGATAGAGGAGGTGAATACCTAAGTGATGCTTTTCAAGATCATCTTAGGAGTTGTGGGATTGTCTCACAACTCACTCCACCTGGAACACCACAACATAATGGTGTGTCTGAAAGGAGGAATCGAACCTTATTGGATATGGTCCGATCTATGATGGATAGAAGCTCATTACCTCTATCATTTTGGGGTTTCGCTTTGCTCTCCGCGGCCCGTATTCTAAATATGGCCCCAACCAAATAGGTGGAAAGGACACCTTTTGAGATATGGCATGGAAGAGTTCTATCCCTATCATACTTAAGGGTTTGGGGATGTGAGGCTTATGTTAAGACTCCCACCCCAAACAAGTTGGAAGTCCGATCCACCAAGTGTATCTTTGTTGGATATCCTAGAGATTCTATGGGTTATTATTTCTACGATCCACTGGAACAAAAGGTGTTTGTTGCCAGAAAGGGTGAGTTCTTAGAAGCAAAGTTCCTTATGGAAGGAGCTGGCAGTAGAACAGTGGATCTTGAAGAGGATCAAGAACCACAACCCGATACACGTTTGGTTGAAACTAGCACTCAACATGAGGATGTTGAGGAAGATCAAGGGGTTGATCAATACACACAAGACATTCGCAGAAGTGGTAGAACTAGTAATCCACCTGAAAGATATGGATTTTTCATGGATGGATGCTATGTGGTAGATTCTGATGAACCAACCACATACCATAATGCAATGTCCAATGCGGATTGTGACAAATGGCTAGAATCCATGAACGTTGAGATGCAATCCATGTATGACAACCAAGTTTGGGAACTTGTTGTACCACCTCTTAATTCCAAAGTAGTTGGAAGTAAGTGGGTTTTCAAGAAGAAAACCGATATGCATGGAAACTTGGATACTTATAAAGCTAGGCTTGTAGCAAAGGGTTTCACTCAAACTCAAGGGGTTGATTATGATGAAACCTTCTCACCTGTTGCGATGCTAAAGTCTATAAGGATATTGTTTGCCAGAGCTGCTCATTATGATTATGAGATTTGGCAAATGGATGTCAAAACCGCTTTCCTAAATGGATATCTTGAGGAAGATGTCTATATGGTTCAGCCTGAAGGTTTTGTTGATCCAAAACATCCTAATAAAGTATGCAAGTTAAAGAAATCAATCTATGGATTGAAACAAGCATCGAGAAGCTGGAATCATCGTTTTGATGAGGAGGTCAAGAAATTTGGCTTCATCAAAAACGCTGATGAGGCTTGCGTGTATAAAAAGGCTAGTGGGAGCATAATAACTTTCCTAGTATTGTATGTTGATGACATACTACTATTTGGAAATGACATTCCAACCTTGGAAGGCGTAAAAACCTGGCTTGGAAGTTGTTTTTCCATCAAGGATCTAGGTGAAGCCGCCTATATTCTGGGAATATAGATCTATAGGGATAGATCAAGGCGGTTGATTGGTTTGAATCAAAGTGCATACATTGATAAGATCTTGAAAAGGTTCAAGATGGAAAACTCTAAGAAAGGTACGGTACCTATTCAAAGAGGAACGATATTGAGTACGACTCAATGTCCAAGCTCAAAGGATGAGCAAGATAGCATGAAGGCAATCCCATACGCATCTGCTATAGGATCCATCATGTATGCAATGATATGCACTCGACCGGACGTGTTATGCGCTTTAAGCATGACAAGCCGTTACCAGCAGAATCCTGGAAACAGTCATTGGATGGCTGTTAAGAACATACTTAAGTACCTAAGGAGGACAAGAGATATGTTCCTAATCTATGGATCTGGTGACGAGGAACTTGTTGTAAAAGGTTACACGGATGCAAGTTTCCAAACCGATCGTGATGATTCTCGGTCACAATCGGGATACATTTTCATTCTGAATGGAGGAGCGGTTTCTTGGAAGAGCTCCAAGCAGGATGTGGTGGCTCTATCAACTACAGAATCAGAATACGTCGCCGCCTCATTGGCAGCTCAAGAAGCTGCATGGTTGAAGAAATTCATTGCCGATCTAGGGGTTGTCCCTTCCATTCAGGACCCCCTAGAGATCTTTTGTGATAACGAGGGTGCGATTGCACAAATCAAGGAACCCCGTGCTCATCAAAAGACTAGGCACATTGAGCGGAGATTCAACTACATACGAGATGAAGTTGAAAAGGGAAAGATATGTATTCGCAAAGTTCACACGGATCAAAACGTTGCGGATCCTCTCACGAAGCTCCTTGAAAAGGCAAAGCATGAAAGTCATACTTGTGCCATGGGACTTCGATATTCTAGTGATTGGATATGATCTGTAAATTTTGTATTTGGATATATGGAACTTTCTATTATTTGAATAAAATTATTTGGTTATAATGTTTCAAATAATATTCCAATTTAGCATGTTTAATCCATGAGTAGAATGTTTACTCTAAATGCCCGTAGTCGTTCATACTTGTGGGAACAAGTTTGAAGGTAAGACTATTATGAACTTGGATTGGTTGATATTCATAAGGATGAATATAGAGCAATGGGTTGCTACCAAGGTTCATAGATATTTGTGGGATACAAATATTGGACTAACCCGCATCTCAAATTTTACTACATGGAATCTTATTGATTGATCATAAGTAAATTTGAGTAAAGGCGAATATCATTTGGTATCTTCCGACCTGAGATACATATTGGGTTTTGATATTCACCAAGTATTATACCTTGAGCATATTCTTCACTGTCCTGAAATAGTGAACAGTACATAAGGATATGTTCAGGTATAACACGAGGTGTTTGTGAGAAACGTATGTAGTCAAGATGGAATTTGTTCCTCTTATTCGTTGAGAGTTAGATGTCTAAGGCCTGATTAAGTTAAATCAACAAGGAATGATCATTCTGTGTCCTTGGATTCAACAATGACATCTGTAACAAAAGGATAGATGATTTATTCACCTAAATCATTTCAAGTAGGGTACTTGAAAGGGATGATGTTATTGAATGGCTATAAGTCATGCGTATTAAGGGTAGTAAACCGTTGTTAGGCGGTATTTACTGCTTGCATCAATCTTCTATGAATCTTGGGCAAGTGGGAGATTGTAGGATTCTATGTGCCCAAGACACTTAGAATATTGATGTGGTTAGTACGTTATGATCCAAGTCGGGTTATACCCAATAACAAGCTTAGCAAACACCAAATAATATTTAATTGATGATATGATCATGCAATAAAATATTAACACCAATTTAGAAAATGGGTTTTCTAAATAAGTTGCATATGACATGGAACAATTTATTAGGATATATTGTTCAATGATATTATTTGTAATGTTGTTTATATTAGTTAGATGACATTACAAATTAATAATGGCTTTATAAATGTTATACAATTAATTGGTTAGTTGTATATATTTTCTAAGAGAGAACAAATTAAAGGACCAACAACATGAACTAATGTGTCTAGTAAAAAGGGGGGGGGAAACCCATTTTGAAGGCTTTTTTGGCCGCCCCCCTCTTTAGTTTCTATTGGACCAAAGTTGTTGATTAGACACAAGCAATTAAGGGGTCTTTTATTCTCTTGGACCAGCCATTCCATTTCACACATACATGCAACTAAACCAAAAGAAAACTCTCTCATCTCTCTCCTAAAACTCACGGTTTCAAGAGGTTTTGGGTAGCTTGTTCTTCAAGTTTTGGTGTACAAATCCTAGCAACTAAGGTGTTTTGCTTCAAGGCTTGTGGGTATAGACGTTTGAGGACTTCTAGCTTGAAGTCTTGGCCAACTTTCAGCCCTGTTCTTGGACGTTTTTGAAGCCTCCAACAGCTCCTAATAGTCGAATTTCTTGCTGGAAGAAGGTAGACATCACAGCTTATACAAGCTGTGATTTTATGTTGTTTTTATGCATACATAGCTTGTCCATTCATATATTTAAGATCCTTATTGTTATGGGTTTTGTTTTCATCTTAAAACCACATATAGAACACGAAATTTTCAGATTATAAACTTGTTATAATCCATTATATCCGCTGCGTTTTCTGAAAAGTTTAAAGGTTAAACTATGTTTTAGTGTTCTATAAAACCCAACAAGAACATGATATTTTCTGCTTATAAACATGTTATAATGCTAAACTTCCGCTGCATTTTTCAGAAAGTTTAATCGGTTAAACTACGTTTTGTGTTCTAACAAACCCTTCAATGGCATCTAGAGCCGGTTATGTGCATAGCTAGCTTGTATGGTCTTTAAAAATTTTGTTTTATGGACTTTAAAACCCCTTTAGGGGCTGCTATGTTTTGTATGAATGATTCCCCAAACTTTCAAGGTCATATCACACATGCTAGTGATTAGACCTTGAAAGATATATATTATGATATGTTGATTGTTTGGACAATGTTTAAAACCCAAAATTTTAGTTTATGTTGGCTGAAATTTGGTGGTTTTAAGTGGGGTTTCATTATATGTTTGGATGATATGATCATTGGATGTTAGTGTGCATAACCTAGCATTTGGCCTTATGATTTGGATGATTGGAATGGTTGTTTTTTATTCATTCAATGGGTTGTAATATTTATATTTATTATTTGGGTTTTAATTATTTATTCATTTGGTTATGTAATTAATAGATTAGGTGCATTTCTTTTATTAGAAAAAATGTATTAGGATACAATTTTGTAAAAGGAAGATGCACAAGATCAAGACCCAAAGATGGACATCAAAGACATGGAACTTGAAGCATATGGATGCTAGTTCAAGTGGGGGGCTATGATGACCTCAATTTTGTGTTGTATTCAACCCTTAGGAAAGACTAAATGACCACACTTGTGATGACAAACAAGTGTGGTCACAATAGTAGCTAATGTTATGCACATTATGGTTGTTTATGTTTATGCTTGTTTGAATGTTTGTTGTTTGATTGTATGGTTGAAATTTTGACATACATTACAAACTAATTAACAAACTTAAAAAGTTATAAAAATGATGGTT
Source organism: Flaveria linearis (assembly GCA_024085815.1). Classification (NCBI taxonomy): domain Eukaryota; kingdom Viridiplantae; phylum Streptophyta; class Magnoliopsida; order Asterales; family Asteraceae; genus Flaveria; species Flaveria linearis. Next base: position 54,561,790 of record CM044005.1, read on the forward strand.
CTTAATCATTTAAAGGAAATAAAAGGTTATTAAAATGATTTAATGATTTTAAAGATTAAAATAGGTTTTAATCAAAGGACCATAGGGTATCTTGTATTTGAAAGCATGCAAATACAAGTATATAGAATTTTCTAAACTAGAATTATGAAACCTCTAAATATTCTAAAACAAGATCAACACCGTCCTTTTACACAACACTGAAGTCACTTGGGAACTCTTAGTGAGATAAAGGTCAACTAACCACTTTGAGGGAACTTATGACTTAAGGTGAGAATGCCATATTCGTGGGATAAAGGTCACCTAACCACTCGTTTTGGCAAACTCACACGTATGTGTAAGTAGGATGTCTTGATTTGCAAACCATGTTAAGTGGATCACCTACAATATGGTTTCCAAATGGTGTTGATGGGATTAACATGCCGACTTTACATATGATGTTTAAAGTCGATCCCATACCTCTAGAAGTTGCAAATGGTTGCAACCGTCAATCGTTGATTACCTTATTAATTTAAATCGTGGGATAAAGGTCACCCAACCACAATTTAAATGTAATATTGGGTTCTAGATTTTAATATAAAAATGACCTTAAAAGGCATTAATTATTAAAAAATAGCAATATTGAAAATACTAAAATAGATCTTTGTTAAATTTTGTAGATGGCCACCAATAATGAAAATCACGATAACTCATCCGCGTCCAACCAATCATTACGAGCGATCCTCCTTAAGGAACGTCTAAATCATAACAACTTTATTGATTGGTATCGAAACTTGAGAATCGTTCTCAAGCAAGAGAGAAGATCATATGTTTTAGACGACCCTATCCCCGATCAACCTACTGAGGATGATGAGGAGGCCTATAACGATTGGCTAAAATACACTGAGGACTCCGTCCAAGTGTCTTGTCTCATGCTAGCGAGCATGACTCCGGATCTCCAAAAGGAGTATGAACATCACGGAGCTTACGACATGATAACCCAGCTGAAGGAAACGTTCCAACGGCAAGCAAGGGTTGAGCGCTTCGAAACGGTTCGAGCACTCCATGCATGCCGTATGGACGACAACCAATCTGTTTCATCTTATGTACTTAAGATGAAAAGTCATATTGATCGCCTCGAGAGGCTTAATTGTCCCATCTCGAAGGAATCGACCATGGATTTGATCCTAAATGGCCTTACTAAGAAGTTCGAGACATTCTTGTTGAACTACAACATGAATACTTGGGACAAGAGCATTGGTGAGCTTCACTCAATGCTCAAAACGGCCGAGGCGGCCATGGGTAAAAGGGTTTTACCCGTTCTCACCATCAATGAAGGTGGGAACAACAAAAGGCCTCATCCCGCACCCAAGGCAAAGGTTGCCAAGGGTAAGGGACCCGTATAGGGAAAGGGGAAAGGGGTGGAAAGGGTGCCACCCAAACCATAAGAGAAAAAGCAAAAGGTTGCTACAAATGACCCATGCTTCAAGTGTGGGGAGATTGGACATTGGGCAAGGAATTGTCCTATCCATCTCCAAGAGTTGAAAGCAAAGAGGGATGTCGGGCAGACCTCAGGTACAATATACATGATTCATATTGATCTTAATGTTACATCTTCTAACACATGGGTATTGGATACCGGATGTGGAACTCATATTTGCAATTTGTTGCAGGGGTTCACAAGAAGTAGGGACTTCAATCTATGGGATGTTAGCCTCTTCATGGACAATGGAACTAAAGTCTTAGTTGAAGCTCGTGGGGACTACATCCTAAAACTTCCAAGTGGCTTGGATGTTATTTTGAAGAATGTTTTGTATGCTCCTAGTTTGACTAGGAACATTATTTCTGTATCCCAATTAAGACATTATGATTATGTATTATCCTTTATTGAAAATGATATTCATGTTTCTTTAAATGGTATGTTCTATTTTAAAGCTATTCACATTAATGGTATTTATGAATTGGTACATGAAAATACTTTAAATAGTTCATTGTACCAAACTAACACCAAGAAACTCAAGTTGGACTTGAGTGATACCTATCTTTGGCATTGTCGTCTTGGTCATATAAATAAGAAACGTTTACAACCACTTCAAAGGAATGGTCTTTTAAAAACAAATGAGTGTGATTTATTTGATGTTTGTGAATCTTGTTTACAAGGTAAGATGACTAAGGCACCCTTTAGTGGAACTAACGAATGGGCAAAAGATTTATTAGGAATTATACATTCTGATGTATGTGGTCCTTTTAAACCAATGACTAGGAATGGTGAAAGATACTTCATTACCTTTACCGACGATTATAGTCGCTATGGGTATGTGTATTTATTAAGACACAAAGATGAAGCTTTTGAAATGTTCAAAATCTTCAAGAATGAAGTAGAAAATCAACTCGACAAATCAATTAAAGTTCTCCGCACCGATAGAGGTGGTGAATACCTAAGTGATGTTTTTCAAGATCATCTTTGGAGTTGTGGGATTGTCTCACAACTCTCTCCACCTGGAACACCACAACATAATGGTGTGTCTGAGAGGAGGAATCGAACCTTATTGGATATGGTTCGATCTATGATGGCTAGAAGCACATTGCCTCTATCATTTTGGGGTTTCGCTTTGCTCTCCGCGGCCCGTATTCTAAATATGGCCCCAACCAAAAAGGTGGAAAGGACACCTTTTGAGATATGGCATGGAAGAGTTCCATCCCTATCATACTTAAGGGTTTGGGGATGTGAGGCTTATGTTAAGACTCCCACCCCAAACAAATTGGAAGTCCGATCCACCAAGTGTATCTTTGTTGGATATCCTAGAGATTCTATGGGATATTATTTCTATGATCCACTAGAACAAAAGGTGTTTGTTTCCAGAAAGGGTGAGTTCTTAGAAGCCAAGTTCCTTATGGAAGGAACTAAGGAACTAGCTGTAGAACAGTGGATCTTGAGGAGGATCAAGAACCACAGCCCGATGCATGTTTGGTTGAAACTAGCACTCAACATGAGGATGTTGAGGATGATCAAGCGGTTGATCAATACACATAAAACATTCGCAGGAGTTGTAGAACTAGTAATCCACCTGAAAGATACGGATTTTTCATGGATGGATGTTATGTGGTAGATTCAGATGAACCAACCACATATCATGATGCAGTGTCCAATTTGGATTGTGACAAATGGCTTGAGGCCATGAACGTTGAGATGCAATCCATGTATGACAATCAAGTTTGGGAACTTGTTATACCACCTCTTAATTCCAAAGTAGTTGGAAGCAAGTGGGTTTTCAAAAAGAAAACTGATATGCATGGAAACTTGGATACTTACAAAGCTAGACTTGTAGCAAAGGGTTTCACTCAAACTCAAGGGGTTGATTATGATGAAACCTTCTCACCTGTTGCAATGCTTAAGTCTATAAGGATATTGTTTGCCATAGGAGCTCATTATGATTATGAGATTTGGCAAATTGATGTCAAAACCACTTTCCTAAATGGATATCTTGAGGAAGATGTCTATATGGTTCAGCCTGAAGGTTTTGTCGATCCAAAACATCCTAACAAAGTATGCAAGTTAAAGAAATCAATCTATGGATTGAAACAAGCATCGAGAAGTTGGAATCACCGTTTTGATGATGAAGTAAAGAAATTTGGCTTCATCAAAAACGCTGATGAGGCTTGTGTGTATAAGAAGGCTAGTGGGAGCACAATAACTTTCCTAGAATTGTATGTTGATGACATACTACTATTTGGAAATGACATTCCAACCTTGGAAGGTGTAATAACCTGGCTTGGAAGTTGTTTTTCCATTAAGGATCTTGGGGAAGCCACCTATATTCTGGGAATAAAGATCTATAGGGATAGATCAAGGCGGTTGATTGGTTTAAATCAAAGTGCATATATTGATAAAATCTTGAAAAGGTTCAAGATGGAGAACTCTAAGAATGGTACCGTACCTATTCAAAGAGGAACGATATTGAGTACGACTCAATGTCCTAGCTCAAAGGATGAGCAAGATAAAATGAAGGCAATCCCATACGCATCTGCTATTGGATCCATCATGTATGCGATGATATGCACTCGACCGGACGTGTCATGCGCCTTAAGCATGACAAGCCGATACCAGCAAAATCCTGGAAACGGTCATTGGATGGCTGTTAAGAACATACTCAAGTACCTAAGGAGGACAAGGGATATGTTTCTAATCTATGGATCTGGTGATGAGGAACTCATTGTAAAAGTTACACGGATGCGAGTTTCCAAACCGATCGTGACGATTCACTGTCACAATCGGGATACATTTTCATTCTGAATGGAGGAGCGGTCTCTTGGAAGAGCTCCAAGTAGGATGTGGTGGCTCTATCAACTACAGAATCAGAATACATCACCGCCTCATTGGCAACTCAAGAAGCTGCAAGGTTGAAGAAATTCATTGCCGATCTAGGGGTTGTCCCTTCCATTCAGGACCCCCTAGAGATCTTTTATGATAACGAGGGTGCGATTGCTCAAATCAAGGAACCTCGTGCTCATCAAAAGACTAGGCATATTGAGCGGAGATTCAACTACATACGAGATGAAGTTGAAAAGAGAAAGATATGTATTCGCAAAGTTCACACAGATCAAAATATTGCAGATCCTCTCATGAAGCTCCTTGAAAAGGCAAAGCATGAAGGTCATGCTTGTGCCATGGGACTTCGATATTCTAGTGATTGGATTTGATCTGTAAATTTTATATTTGGATATGTGGAACTCTTTATTATATGAATAAAATTATGTGGTTATAATGCTTCAATTAATCTTCCAATTTAGCATGTTTAATCTATGAGTAAATTGTTTACTCCAATTGTCTGTAGTCATTCATACCTGTGGGAACAAGTGTGAGAGTAAGATTATTATGAACTTGTATTGGTTGATATTCATAAGGATGAATATAGAGCAATGGGTTGCTACCAAGGTGTCACACCCTCAATTTCCACGAACGGGGTTTTACCGTTAGGCGTGTGACATACCAGGATCTCAGACACAGTCATATCGAACGACACTATATGAATTTAAAATAAACATTTGACTTCATTCAAATGAACATAAACAAAGTTTACAAAAGTGCGGAAGCGAGTACATAAGTTGTAAATCCATTACAGTACTGTTACATTAGCCATGTTTAGACAAAATGTTCAATGCTGAAAATAAACTAGATGAATGCATGTCCTGTGTGCGATTCCTGTAGCATGCATCATAAGCTTATGCGTTCCTGTGACCTGAGAAAACATGCTAAAATGTGTCAACATAAAGTTGGTGAGTTCACAGGTTTAATCAACAAGAAAGTGTGTTTGTAAGCGTTTCCATTGTTTGCGTTTCAATGGTTTAGTATATAGAGCATATCGTTAGGTAGCTAGCCTATGTTCTTGTTACTTAGCGTTTCGAACCGAAGCTGACTGTTTACGTCCTATATGTGTTTTTTGTATCCCCGTCATGTCTCATCAGACCATGACAATGTGTTAGGTCAATCAAGCACCCGTTTGACCTCCAATCAAGCTAGCGTGAGTAGTCCGGGCGGGGTATTTCAGACCCAGTAGTACTACTCAAAATTACCTCGCTAATCCCATTACTAACGGTTCGAGTGTGTCAGGACATGTTGTGTGTTTGCACTAACGTAACAAGCGATATCAATAATACTACAACCATTTATGTAAGTCTGTTTGTATGTTTTCTCCCCCAAAGGAAAAAGATGTAAAATAGGGGCCGTGAAACTCACTGATGATGTAACCAGTATGTAGGATGTAAGTCTCCCAAGTGTTGTTTACGATGCGCTGTCAAACACCTATTGACAGTTATGTTAAGCGTTAGTGTTGTGTTTAGCTTTAATAGACATGTTTAGTCGGGTCGGGTCGCATGGGTTCGGTCGTGGGTGACACACACAAGCAGGCATACACGTATCAGACTTTATGTAGATACCAAATGGGTTGTTGATATTTGTAAACAGTTAGGTTGTTTCAGGTTGAAAAGTATGTGCTTGTTGATTGCGTTGACTTTAATCTTTGTGGTCAAGAAATGACATTTTATTGATGTTAAATTAACATCACACAATAGAAACTTCGCACACCAGAAGAATTCGCTAACAATGACTCCAACTCGCATAACAAGGCTAGACGCACGACTGGACACTTCATTCGCACGAATGGGCCTTCAATCGTACGAATCAACTTCACTCGTACGATTGAACCCTCATTCATGCGACTCAGCATTCAGTCGTACCACACATCACCCATTCACCCGAATCAACAACCAATCGCACGAATGAACCTTCATTCGTGCGGTTGAACCTTCAGTCGGGTGATACTCAGTCGCACACATTCATTCGGTTGACTCAATCGCACACATTCATTCGGTTGACTCAGTCGCACACACTCTCAATCGCATGCATTCATTCGCACGTCTCACCCCAGTCGCCCCGATCAGTCGCACGAAGGACCCAGTCGCATGACTCAATCGCACGGCTGGCCCAGTCGCGGACTGCAGCAGGTCGCGACTGTTGGGCGGGTCAAACAGCCTTCGGCTGTTCCGTGCTCGGTTTTCTCACAATCAGGACTTCCAGAAACACTCTCCTAACATGTCTAAGTGAAATGCACACGCTGATTGACCTCACACGCACCCCCACGACCACATGCATTCGGGTTGAACCCGAACACCCGAACCCCATATTTGCAGTAGTGAAACGAGTAATAAAACGGATGAACAAAGTCGCCTACCTGCTGGGAATGTGATTTCTCAGCTGTTGCGTGGTTTAGCCGGCGAAAACGGGCTCAATCGGGGTGGTTTTGGTGCTAGGATGAACAAAGGGAGGAGCAGAGAGCGTAAGAGAGAAGAGAGAGCAGGTTGTGGAGTGTTTGGGCTGCTGGATGGGTATTTATACCCAGTCCCAGTTTGGCAATTGTCAGGTTTGGTCCCTGTACTTGTGTCCCGTGTTCCCAAATTTGTTCCGGTTGATAACGACGTGATTGGGCGAGCTTTGTTAATTAAGAGGATTCCTTTGGTAATCCCGTTTATGTGAATCCTCCATAAACACCCGTGTTAATATTTTATCATAATTTATTTAACGATGTCGGTGGTGGTGTTTGTATACGTTTCGAGTATTGATGAGTATGTGGCAATGATACCGAAAACGTTTTGAATAGTGTTAGCCTGAAATTACGGGGTGTCACATCATCCCCTTGTTGTAGGAATTTTCGTCCCGAAAATTAGTACATCATGTTATGTGGTTTTACGGGGAAGTACAAGGCTCAACGGTTTGTGATGCATGTTGAATAGAGTACCTGCGTATCTAAAAGGTAGATGCCTGATTTTGGAACAGTTGAGGGTACTTCTTCTTCATCTGATCTTCACGTTCCCAGGTAAATTCTGGTCCACGCTTTGAGTTCCAATGGATTTTGACGATAGGGATACGACTATGTTTGAGCGTCTTGACCTCTCGATCCATGAATTCCACTGGTTCCTCGACGAAATGTAGTTGTTCGTCCACATGTATCTCGTCTAACGGAACGATTAGAGTCTCGACTGCAAGGCATTTTCTCAAGTTGGAAATATGGAACACATCGTGTACCCCGCGGAGTTCTTCGGGTAGGTTCAACTGATAGGCCACGGGGCCAACCCTTAAGCACCTTGTCACCTATTTGGAAACATGGAACACATCATGTACCTAGGGCTTAGTTTCTCACGTTTTCCAAAACGAATCACACCCTTCCAAGGTGACACTTTCAAAAGCACCTTGTCACTTATTTGAAATTCCAACGGTCGGCGACGCTTATCAGCATAACTTTTCTGTCGGTCACGGGCTGCTTCCATACGGTTACGGATTTGCACGATCTTCTCAGTCGTCTCGTGCATAAGTTCAGGGCCGGTGAGTTGACTTTCCCCAACTTCCGCCCAACAGATAGGTGATCGGCACTTACGCCCATACAGTGCCTCAAATGGGGCAGCTTTGATCGATGTGTGATAGCTATTGTTGTAAGAAAACTCAACTAGCGGTAAGTGAGTTTCCCAACAGCTGCCGAAATCTATGACGCGGGCACGTAACATGTCTTCTAGGGTCTGGATCGTACGCTCACTTTGGCCATCGGTTTGAGGGTGATACGCGGTGCTCATATCCAACCGCGTCCCCAGTGCTCGTTGCAAAGACTGCCAGAAGTGTGAAGTGAATCGAGCGTCACGATCAGAGATAATGGAAATCGGCACACCATGCCGAGAGACTATTTCCCTTAGGTAGATACGAGTTAACTTTTCCATGCGATCAGTCTCCCGGATTGCCAGGAAGTGTGCGGATTTCGTCAAGCAATCCACGATCACCCAAATGGTATCGCATCCGCTGGGAGTCCGAGGGAGTTTCGTGATAAAGTCCATAGATATCTGCTCCCACTTCCATACTGGTATTTCTGGCTGTTGGAGTAAACCAGACGGTCGTTGATACTCCACCTTATCCTTAGAACAGGTTAGGCATCTGCTTACGTATGTGGCAATGTCAGCTTTCATATTCGGCCACCAGTAGAGGACTTTGAGATCGTGATACATCTTGTCTGAACCTGGGTGGATTGAGTACCGTGATTTGTGAGCTTCGTCCAAGACTAGTTCTCATAAGTCTCCATACAAGGGAATCCATGTTCGATCCATGAAGTAGCGGATTCCGTCAGACTTGGTTTCCAATTGTTTCTCCATGCCTCGTAGCGATTCGGCTTTCAGGTTCTCGTCTTTTAACGCCTCAAGTTGAGCATTGCGGATCTGATCGGGTAAACCGGTGTGAATGGTGAGTTGCAATGCTCGAACTCATCTTGGCTTGGGTGTTTCCTTCCGGCTTAGGGCGTCTGCTACTACATTTGCCTTGCCCGAATGATACTTGATCGTACAGTCGTAGTCGTTCAACAACTCGACCCAACGACGTTGCCTCATATTTAGCTCCTTCTGTTCAAAGATGTGCTGGAGACTCTTGTGATCGGTGTAAATGGTGCACTTGGTACCGTACAAGTAGTGTCTCCATATCTTGAGTGCAAACACGACTGCTCCAAGCTCTAGGTCGTGTGTCGTGTAGTTTTTCTCGTGTATCTTCAACTGTCGGGATGCATCGGCAATCACCTTGTTGCGTTGCATTAGCACGCAACCGAGGCCTTGTATAGAAGCATCACAGTAAAATACAAAATCATCTGTTCCCTCAGGCAGGGATAGAATCGGTGCTGTACAGAGCTTCTGCTTCAGGACCTGGAATGCAGATTCTTGTTTATCACCCCAATCGTACGTGGTACCTTTATGAGTTAACGCGGTGAGAGGTTGAGCAATCTTTGAGAACCCTTCGATGAACCGTCGATAGTAGCCAGCCAACCCGAGAAACTGTCACACCTCGGTCGGAGTCTTAGGCGTAGCCCAGTTCTTGATAGCTGCTATCTTTGTCGGGTCAACATGTATCCCATTCTCATTGACCACATGGCCCAAGAAATGGACCTCTCGTATCCAGAAGTCGCACTTTGAAAATTTTGCATACAACTGTTCTCGTCTCAACAGCTCCAGAATCAGTCTAAGGTGCTCTTCGTGTTCTTCCTTATTCCTTGAGTAAATAAGGATGTCATCGATGAAGACAATGACGAACTTGTCTAGATAGGGTTTGCACACTCGGTTCATGAGGTCCATGAAAACCGCTGGTGCATTGGTCAACCCGAACGGCATAACCAAGAACTCGTAGTGGCCATACCTCATTCTGAAAGCAGTCTTTGAAATGTCTTCTTCTCGAATCCTTAGTTGGTGATAACCCGATCTTAGGTCTATCTTGGAATAGTAACTCGACCCTTGTAGTTGATCAAACAGATCATCAATGCGTGGAAGAGGGTAACGATTCTTAATTGTCGCCTTGTTCAATTCTCTGTAATCGATACACATGCGGAAAGTTCCGTCCTTCTTCTTGACAAACAGAACTGGGGCTCCCCACGGTGATGAGCTAGGTCTGATAAAACCTTTATCCAATAGTTCCTGCAATTGCGTAGACAGCTCTTGCAGTTCCCTTGGAGCTAATCTGTATGGTGCCCTCGCGATAGGGCCGGCTCCCGGAACCAAATCAATTTGGAACTCGACTTGGCGATGCGGTGGAAGACCGGGTAGGTCTTCAGGGAAAACCTCAGGATAATCGCGTACAACAAGGATGTCTTCAATCTTCTTTTCCTCGGTTTCTTTTCCAGCGACCATAGCAAGGAAAGCGGCATGACCCTTACGCAAACACTTTTGAGCTTTTATGTAGGAGATGATTCTAGAGACCATGCCACTCCTTTCGTCTTGAACTGATAAAATTTCACCACTAGGAAGTGGTATACGAACGATTTTCTCTCCACAGATAATCTCAGCTTGATTCTTGGATAGCCAGTCCATACGCACAACTACGTCGAAACTACCAAGTGTGACAGGCATCAGATCTATATCTATCTCATGCCACATAATCCTAGTCTACACCCCCTAACGATACGGGTTGCCTCAATTAGTTTTCCGTCAGCTAATTCTACCACATAACTGGGTTCCACAACAGCTAAGGTCACATCTAAGAACTTGATGAACTTGTTGGAAACAAAACTCCTATCAGCTCCAGTATCAAATAGTATAGAAGCAAAACAACCATTCAGGGGATACGTACCAGTAACCACATTCTGGTCATCCCTCGCCTCGCCGGAACCGATCACGAATGCACGACCCTTTGCATTGCCCCCATTATTACCCTTGTTTCCACCCTTCAGCTGTGGGCAATCCTTCCTGTAGTGGCCCTCCTTACCACATTCATAACAGCCTCTAGTCGCTCCGCCCTGGCGTTGTTGCTGACGTTGTTGCTGCTGAGTCATTATTTCACCCCTGCAGTCCTTGGCTGCGTGACCCATCTTTCCACATCTCTGACAACGGAGTCGATCACACGGGCCATGATGATGGAAGTTGCACCGGTTACACCTTGGATTCTTGCCCGTGTAGCTGCTCGAACCCTGACCATAGTTGTTGTTGTTGCTGTTCTGATTGTTATTGGTGAAGTTCCTTGATGGGTCAAACCTTTTGGTTGGTTGTTGCTGAGGGTTGTTGTTGCTTGAAGACTTGCTGTTGCCACCATCCCATTTCCTTTTGTGATCAGATGAACCAGAAGCGGCGCCACGTTTAGGCAAGGTGCCCTGTGCCACTGCCGGGTCGGTGAGTTTATAAGCCAGTCGGATGGCCTGCTGAATAGTGACAGGATCAGCAGCCATAACACTAGCTTGAATCTGAGGAGCTAGACCATCAATGTACTTTTCAATCCTTTTGTAGGCAGGAGTCACCATCTGAGGACATAATGCAGCCAACTCGTGCGAATGAGTCGTGTATTCCTCGATGTCGGAACCAATCACCTTTAAATTCCAAAATTCTGTCTCCAGTTTCTGGACTTCGCTTCTGGGGCAATACTCTTCTTTCATCAAAATCTTGAAATCATCCCATGGCATACCATTAGCAGCACCAAGCCCTAAGGTTTGGACTTGTGAGTTCCACCACGTCAGGGCTGGTCCCTCCAGTATGCCGGAGGCGTACTTGATGCGATTTCCATCGGGACAGTTGCACATGGCGAACACAGACTCGAGTTTCTCCAGCCAGCGAAGCAGTGTGACAGCACCCTCAGAACCGCTGAAAGAATGAGGCTTGCAATCCATAAACATCTTGAAGGTACAGACTGTTGGACCTCCTTGGTTCGGATTCTGGTCGTTCTGGTCCTGATTACGAGCCTGCTCATAAGCTGCAAGCGCATCTGCAATGCGCTCATTGATGATGGCATTCAACTCAGCTTGAGTCAGGGTGATGTTTCCTCGTCCACCCGGGCGTCCAGCTCTTCTTCTAGACATGATTTCTTCTATTCACAACACATATTAATCAATAACCGGATGATAATTATTGACAATAATATATTGTATCATGCTAGTAAGAATGAGGGGTTTGTTTGCATATCGATAGTGAGACTTTATGAGGATCCGAGGCCTTATGCCTCCTAAGTATGGAATTGAGAATTTGTACTAGCCATTACCGTTATCACCCAATAGAGTTGCCAGAATTCTAATGCACGACAAATTACAATTACGTGTGCACCCGTGATTCTAATTTGCTTTGCATGGTCACGCATGGTTCCTCCTATTCGAGATAACATACTTTGTCCAGTTCGAGCATTGTCAATCATAGAAGCATCAAAGATATATTTGTTATACCAAGAGTCGAATAGCTAAGGTTGTACTAAGGTTGCACAAGAGATTCGATTAAGATAACAACGGGAATCAAGACAATTTGGCCTTTTTCCTTTCGAAGTTCTAGGTGTTTGTATGTCCAAGTCCTGATTCTCTAATAGACTTGAACATCTTAGTTGTCCCTCATCTACTACTCGGACTAATGTAGAGGATAGGATATGTTGGGATTTGTAACAAGTGCGAGAGAGTTGGAAGAGTGAGGTATTGTTCTTTTTGTTTGTCATCGTTAAGCTTATCACGTGTGTCAGGAAAAAGTTTCGTGTTCCAATCGTGGAAATGTTGGGTTCAACTCGTTGTTGCTTCCACTCCGAGAGTGAAGAATCAAGTGTATATGTTGCATGTGAGCGAGCGGGATTCTCCGCCCCTCTGTCAGTCGGTAATGATACACATATCACACCAGGAAAATGTTCGTACAACAGTTGCAATCATGTAAGAGTGTCCGTGCGATACTAGTGTTGTGTCTAAGGCTATAGTCTAGATGCAATGCAATCCTAGTTCTCTATAACCTGTGGCTCTGATACCAATCTGTCACACCCTCAATTTCCACGAACGGGGTTTTACCGTTAGGCGTGTGACATACCAGGATCTCAGACACAGTCATATCGAACGACACTATATGAATTTAAAATAAACATTTGACTTCATTCAAATGAACATAAACAAAGTTTACAAAAGTGCGGAAGCGAGTACATAAGTTGTAAATCCATTACAGTACTGTTATATTAGCCATGTTTAGACAAAATGTTCAATGCTGAAAATAAACTAGATGAATGCATGTCCTGTGTGCGATTCCTGTAGCGTGCATCATAAGCTTATGCGTTCCTGTGACCTGAGAAAACTAGCTAAAATGTGTCAACATAAAGTTGGTGAGTTCACAGGTTTAATCAACAAGAAAGTGTGTTCGTAAGCATTTCCATAGTTTGCGTTTCAATGGTTTAGTATATAGAGCATATCGTTAGGTAGCTAGCCTATGTTCTTGTTACTTAGCGTTTCGAACCGAAGCTGACTGTTTACGTCCTATATGTGTTTGTTGTATCCCCGTCATGTCTCATTAGACCATGACAATGTGTTAGGTCAATCAAGCACCCGTTTGACCTCCAATCAAGCTAGCGCGACTAGCCCGGGCGGGGTTTGTCAGACCCAGTAGTACTACTCAAAATTACCTCGCTAATCCCATTACTAACGGTTCGAGTGTGTCAGGACATGTTGTGTGTTTGCACTAACGTAACAAGCGATATCAATAATACTACAACCATTTATGTAAATCTGTTTGTATGTTTTCTCCCCCAAAGGAAAAAGATGTAAAATAGGGGCCGTGAAACTCACTGATGATGTTACCAGTATGTAGGATGTAAGTCTCCCAAGTGTTGTTTACGATGCGCTGTCAAACACCTATTGACAGTTATGTTTAGCGTTAATGTTGTGTTTAGCTTTAATAGACATGTTTAGTCGGGTCGGGTCGCATGGGTTCGGTCGTGGGTGACACACATAAGCAGGCATACACGTATCAGACTTTATGTAGATCCCAAATGGGTTGTTGATATTTGTTAACAGTTAGGTTGTTTCAGGTTGAAAAGTATGTGCTTGTTGATTGCGTTGACTTTAATCTTTGTGGTCAAGAAATGACATTTTATTGATGTTAACTTATCATCACACGATAGACACTTCACACACCAGAAGAATTCGCTAACAATGACTCCAACTCGCATAACAAGGCTAGACGCACGACTGGACACTTCATTCGCACGAATGGGCCTTCAATCGTACGAATCAACTTCACTCGTATGATTGAACCCTCATTCATGAGACTCAGCATTCAGTCGTACCACACATCACCCATTCACCCGAATCAACAACCAATCGCACGAATGAACCTTCATTCGTGCGGTTGAACCTTCAGTCGGGTGATACTTAGTCGCACACATTCATTCGGTTGACTCAATCGCACACATTCATTCGGTTGACTCAGTCACACACACTCTCAATCGCATGCACTCATTCGCACGTCTCACCCCAGTCACCCCGATCAGTCGCACGAAGGACCCAGTCGCATGACTCAATCGCACGGCTGGCCCAGTCGCGGACTGCAGCAGGTCGCGACTGCTGGGCGGGTCAAACAGCCTTCGGCTGTTCCGTGCTCGGTTTTCTCACAATCAGGACTTCCAGAAACACTCTCCTAACATGTCTAAGTGAAATGCACACGCTGATTGACCTCACACGCACCCCCACGACCACATGCATTTGGGTTGAACCCGAACACCCGAACCCCATATTTGCAGCAGTGAAACGAGCAATAAAACGGATAAACAAGGTCGCCTACCTGCTGGGAATGTGATTTCTCAGCTGTTGCGTGGTTTAGCCGGCGAAAACGGGCTCAATCGGGGTGGTTTTGGTGCTAGGATGAACAAAGGGAGGAGCAGAGAGCGTAAGAGAGAAGAGAGAGCAGGTTGTGGAGTGTTTGGGCTGGTGGATGGGTATTTATACCCAGCCCCAGTTTGGCAATTGTCAGGTTTGGTCCCTGTACTTGTGTCCCGTGTTCCCGAATTTGTTCCGGTTGATAACGACGTGATTGGGCGAACTATGTTAATTAAGAGGATTCCTTTGGTAATCCCGTTTATATGAATCCTCCACAAACACCCGTGTTAATATTTTATCATAATTTATTTAACGATGTCGGTGGTGGTGTTTGTAAACGTTTCGAGTATTGATGAGTATGTGGCAATGATAACGACAACGTTTTGAATAGTGTTAGCCTGAAATTACGGGGTGTCACACAAGGTTCATAGATATTTGTGGGATACAAATATTGGACTAACGCGCATCTCAAAGTTTACTACATGGAATCTTATTGATCGATCATAAGTAAATTTGAGTAAAGGCGAATATCATTTGGTATCCTCCAACCTGAGATACATATTGGGTTTGATATTCACCAAGTATTATACCTTGGGCTAATTCTTTACTGTCCTGAAATAGTGGACAGTACATACGGGTATGTTCAGGTATGACACGAGGTGTTTGTGAGAAACGTATGTAGTCAAGATGGAATTTGTTCCTCTTATTCGTTGAGAGCAAGATGTCTAAGGCCTGATTAAGTTAAATCAACAAGGAATGATCATTCTGTGTCCTTGGATTTAACATGACATCCGTAACAAAAGGATAGATGATTAATTCACCTAAGTCATTTCAAGTGGGATACTTGGATGAGATGATGTTATTGAATGGCCATAAGTCATGCGTATTAAGGGTAGTAAACCGTTGTTATGCGGTATTTACTGCTTGCATCAATCTTCTATAAATCTTGGGCAAGTGGGAGATTGTAGGATTCTATATGCCCAAGACACGTAGAATATTGATGCGGTTAGTACTTTATGATCCAAGTCGGGTTATACCCAATAACAAGCTTAGCAAACACCAATTAATATTTAATTGATGATATGATCATGCAATTAAATATTAACACCAATTTAGAAAATGGGTTTTCTAAACAAGTTGCAAATGAGAGGGAACAACATATTAGAATATTTTGTTCAATATTATTTGAAGTGTTATTTAAATAAGTTAGATAACACCAAATAATAATGAAATATTATAACTTATAGGTTAAATGGTTAATTATATAAGTTATACAACTTGAACATACAATTAAATGTTAATTACATGTCTAGTTGCAAGACCATTTTTAATGTGTGTGTGTGTTTTATTTAAAGAGGGAAAACCCTTTTTGAATTAGTTTTGGGCCGCCCCCTTTTATTATCATTGGACCGTTTTTGTCTTGGATACACAACATACATTAACTTGTCTTGATTTCTCCCATACTCTCCACCATTCTCATTACATGCAACACACACAAACATCTGTCTCTCTCTCAAGAAACTCACGGCCAGGCAGCAGTTTTCTTTGGAGTTTTTGGAGCTCTTTTGTGTTGTTTTGGTGTACATCTACCTAGCAAGAAGAGGTGTTTGCAAATAGCTTGGGGTATACAAGCTTGAGGGCTTCTTCCTTGAAGTCTTGGCCGTTTTTGCATCCATAATCTTCCTTCTTCGGTTGGTTTTCTTCTGCTGAAAAAGGTAGTAATCACAGCTCATTGTTGCTGTGATTTTATATGCATTTACATAAGTATATAGCTTGGTTATTCACATATTAAAGATCCTTTTGATTCGGGTTTGTTTTTCATCTTAAAAACATCATTTAGAACATGATATTTTCAGCTTATAAACATGTTATAATGCTAAACTTCCGCTGCGTTTTTCAGAATGTTTAATCGGTTAAACTACGTTTTGTGTTCTAACAAACCCTTCAAATGTATGCTTGCAGGATTATAGAAATAATCCTTGGCCATGTGGTTGTGCAGACCACACATTATGCATTCAGTGTTTGCTTTGGTGGGACATGTAGATTGTTGCTTCTTGGTTTTCTTGTCCTCTTCCACAGCTTTTCCTTTCTGCTTCATATCCTTCAGTTGGATGGGAGTACTGATATTATATTCCTGTCCTGAATCCGAGCTTCCAACCACTTGGAATCCAGCTGAGATGAAAACACTCTTTTGCCTTGGGTAAATTTTCTATTTAGGCTCAGCCACCTTCTTGGCAGTTATTTTGGCTGCTTGAATGTTGTTCTTTCTTTGTTTGGTAGTGCGAGATTTTTTCTCAGCTGTGAGGATGAGGTTTTCTACCTTTTCCTTCTCTGTGGTGGTGGTGGTAACCATTTTTGCATCACTCATACTCTTAAGAGATGGTGGGTCAGCAGTTGGAACCTCTTGCTCTTCAGTACCACATCTTGGCTGTCTAATAGACACGAAAGAATATGGTGGAGCAGTTTCATTGGTTCCCTACCCACTATTGTTTTGATAACATTCTTTTAAGTGAGAAGCTGATGCAAGAATGTTGTTGAAGTTATGCTCTTGGATAGCATACTTTTTTGCTTCAGCCTCAACTATTATTAATTGTGCTTGAGCCTCAGTCAACTTTGAAACTAAATCTTTTATTTGAGCCCTGTAGTTTGAGTTTTCATGTTTTAAAGGTAGATGTAGTGTTTTCTAACTCTTTAATTTTTAGTTTATAGTCAGATTCTGCTCTTTTAAAATCAGCTTTTAATATGCTCAAAGACTCAATATCATATTTAAGTTTCAAGTTGCAGTCCTGGTACAACTTAACTTTAGCTACACAATCAAGAGTACAAAGATGTTCATATACCTTGGTATCATCTGTGTCTGCCATGAGAGCTTGAGCAGTAGTAACATATTACACCATAAAGCTACAATCAACTTCTTGAGCAACGCCTGCAGTGTGCTCTGTTGGCTTGGTTGCAGCCTGTGTGGTGGAATGATGTTGAGAAGCTTGGCTTGCTCCAAGATTAGATTTTGGATCCTTGCATTCCCTTGCAAAATGACCAAGTTGATTACAGTTGTAACACTTAGCCTTTGATTTGTCAAAACTGAATTTGCTACTTGTTGGGTTTTGAGGGAATTGTCTTCTAGTTCTCTTGTAGAACTTCTTTGCTCTATAGGTAAGAAGAGCCAGTTGTTGAATAATGTCCATATATTCAACATCATCTGGACTGAAACATTCTAGATCATCAAAATAGAACTTGAAATCACTAGAGTGGTCCTTTCCTGAGACAAAAGCACAACTTTCCTGAAAATGACCTTGTTGAGCTTGTTGACACTTAGGTGTCTCTGGGAAAGTGATGTATGGTCCAGATGAACATGATGGCTGTTGGTTGTAAGTCAGGAACATCTGGGACTGGGGAGTTCTTGCACCTTCAGCAACATGTAGAGCATTGCTAACAGTAGTGGTTGAGCTGCCATTCATCTGCCGCCTGTTCAGGTTTTCCATCTCCATACGGTATCCATCTAGGCTTCCATGTAGTTCAATCATAGTGAGTGTACAAACATTCTCATATCTCCTTATAGAAACATAATAGAAAGTCCATTCACGCAGAAGAGCACTCATGAACTTCCTTACTATGTCTCTCTTTTCAAGAGTCACTCCTATAGACTATAGAGATGATATCAGATCCATGTATCTGAAGTATGGTTGGCTCAAGTTTTCACGATCAATGTGAAGGAATTGATCTGCCCAAGATACATATTAAATTGATGTGGCTAGTGTGATATGATCCAAGTCGGGTCATACCCAATAATAAGCTAAACAAACACCAATGGATAATTTATTCGTTGATAAGATCATACAAATAAATTATGACACCAATTTAGAAAATGGGTTTTCTAAATCATTGCTTTTGTAAATAAACAACATTATATGGATAATTTGTTTGTGGGAATTAGTTTTTTTATTATTTAAGTTAGTTAAGTAATAACAAACAACATGTGTGTTACAATTTTATAAAATGTAAGGGTTATATTTTATAAAATGGCAATGCAAGAGAGTATAATTTTACAAGTATCAAATGGGAGGGAAAACACACAAGTGGGGCCATTTTCGGCCGCCCCCCCTTGGGGTTTGAAAAACTCTTTGGTCTTATATTGGTTGCATGTGTTATTGGAACAAACAACTCTCTTGAACACACAATCTTCCACATTTCACAAGAAGCAAAATCTTTCCTTTCTCTCTTCCTTTTCTCACGGTTTTGGAGCAGCCAAGAGAGGTGGATTTTCAGCAAATTCAAAGGTTTTTGTTGCTGAAGATTGGTGTCAAGAATCCTAGCAATCAAGGTGCTTTGTTGGTGGCTTGGGGGTATACCATCTTGAGATCTTCTAGCTTGAAGAATCAGCCACATTTTCATCTTCTTTCACCTCAAGAATTCGATTTTTGAGCAGCTACAAAGGTTGTAGTTTCATCATCTTATGCTTATCTTATTGTATGCATTTTTGTATAATGATCCATGGCTTTGGGGTTTGTTTATTAATGGGTTTAATAATCATCACATTAACATGTTTTAAAACTAAAATCCGCTGCGTTTTCATATAAATAAGGTTATATGAGCTATGATAAACTTGTTAAAACCCCAACAATGGCATCAAGAGCCACTTATACATATGCATACATGTATAACACTCACTAACTCACGGTTTTGTGGTGTAAAACACCACATGGCCGAGACTTAGAGGGCTGTTTTTGGGTCACCCCTTTTGTTTTAAAGATGTTACTTTATGCATGTAAGGATCTTTAAAAATATAAATCATTAGATGATTGTTTGTTATGGACTAAACCCATTTGTTCTTGGTTTTTGTTAGCCAAAAACATGGGTTAAAAGGAGCTGCCCAAAATCGTGACATAGGATATGTTTGAATATGTTGTTTGTTGATTATGCATAACAAAGCCTTGACCATATGGATTGATTGATTGGTTGTCATATTGTATTCATTTGGGCATGTAATAATTTATTTTTTGGTTTCAAGTCTTGTTTTGTAGTCTATTCATTCATATGATTATAATAAATAGATTAGGAGCTTTTCTTTACTAGGAAAAATGTATTAGGATACATATTTTGTAAGGATGCTCAAGATCAAGACTTGAAGAAAAGATGGACAAAGAGGATGCTTGAAGATGTGGATTCAAGTGGGAGCTCTTTTTGTCAACCATGTGCCATGTTC
Organism: Flaveria linearis; assembly: GCA_024085815.1. NCBI lineage: Eukaryota > Viridiplantae > Streptophyta > Magnoliopsida > Asterales > Asteraceae > Flaveria > Flaveria linearis. The sequence goes on from CM044005.1 coordinate 54,581,575, forward strand.
TTAACCCTTAGGACAAGACCATTTGACACACTTGTTTTGGCTAAACAAGTGTGCTCAACTTAGTATGCTTTGTTATGCATATTTGAATTTTTTGGTTATGCTTGGTTGAATGCTTATGATGTTGTTTGTTTTGAATATTTGGATGTGATTAACAAACCATCGATTAAAACTAGCTATAACAAGAAAATTGGTTCTTAAATCATTAAGCAACATAGAATGGTTCTATAAAAGGAGTTAATGGTTTGCAAAATAAAATGGGTTTTATTTGAAAGAACCAATAGGGTACCATATGGTTGAATGCATACAATCATATGGTACATAGACTTTTCTAAACAAGAATTATGAAATTGTAAATCCCTTTTGAAAACAAGTTAAACACCATCCTTTTACACAACACTTAGGTTACTTGCAAACTCTTAGTGGGATAAAGGTCACCTAACCACTTTGAGGGAACTTGTAACTTGAGGTGAGAATACCATGTTTGTGGGATAAAGGTCACCTAACCACTTATGTAGTAAACTCACACATGTGTGTAAGTAGGACGACTTGATTTGTAAAATATATTGAATGGATCACCTAAAATATGTTTTACAAAAGGTGTTGATGGGATAAACATGTCGTTATAAACATAAGATGTTCAAACGATCCCATACCACTAGAAGTTGCAATGGGTTGCAATTGTCATTTATGACTACCTTGTTTATTTAAATAATGGGATAAAGGTCACCTAACCAATATTTAAATATAACATTCGATTCTAAAATTTTATTTATTAATAGTCTATGAGACATAAAGGGTATTAATAAATGAAATATAATTATATCAACGATTACTAAAATGGAACTTTGTAAAATCTTGTAGATGGCCGACAACAACAACGCTAATAATGATGTACCAAACCAAAACAACCAATCCCTAAGGGCGATCCTTCAAAGGGATCGTCTAACACCTAACAATTTCATGGATTGGTACCGCAACTTGAGAATTGTTCTCAAGCAAGAGAAGCGGGCCTACATTCTTGATGATCCCATCCCCGATGAACCTAACGAGGAGGATGTGGAAGCCTATAATGATTGGGTTAGATATGTGGAAGACTCCATCCAGGTCTCTTGCTTAATGTTAGCAAGTATGACACCCGAACTCCAAAAGGAGTATGAGCTCCATGGAGCCTAGACATGATCACTCAGCTGCGGGAAACATTCCAGCAACAAGCTAGAGTGGAGCGCTTCGAAACGGTTCGAGCGCTTCATGCATGTAGGATGGAGGAATCCCAATCAGTTTCATCTTATGTTCTTAAGATGAAAAGCCACATCGACCGCCTTCAAAGGCTAAATTGTCCTGTCTCAAAGGAGTTGGCCACGGATTTGATCCTTAATGGCCTAACTAAAAAGTTTGAGGCATTCGTCATGAATTACAACATGAACGGATGGGACAAGAGCATAAATGAACTTCATTCGATGCTCAAATCAGCTGAGGCGGGGATGGGTAAAAGGTTTTACCCGTTCTCACCATTAATGAAGGTGGGAGAAGGAGAAGGTCTCTACCCCCTCCTAAGGCAACTGTTGCCAAAGGAAAGGGGCACGTTGGGGGAAAGGGGAAGATGGTTGTTAGGGCGGAACCTCCGAAGCCCAAGGAGAAGAAGCAAAAGGTTGCTATGAACGACCCATGCTTCAAATGTGGTGAGATAGGGAATTGGATGAGAAATTGTCCAGTCTATCTCAAAGAGTTGAGAGAAAAGAGGGATGCGGGGCAAACCTCAGGTATAATTTACAAGATACATGTTGAGCTAAATGTTATTTCTTCTAACACATGGGTATTAGATACGGATGTCGAACTCACATTTGCAATTTGTTGCAGGGGTTCAAAAGAAATGAGCATTATGCAAAAGGGGAAATAAGTCTCTTTATGGGCAATGGTGCAAAGGTTCACGTGGAAGCCCAAGGAGACTACATTTTGAAACTTCTAAATGGTTTGGAAGTTATTTTAAGTAATGTATTATATGCTCCTAGTTTGACTAGGAACATAATTTCTGTTTCCCGTTTAAGACAATATGATTATGATTTCAAGTTTGTTGACAATGATATTCATGTTTCTTTGAATCATGTATTTTATTTTAAGGCTATACCTTGTAATGGTATTTATAAATTGGTTCATGAAAACGTAACATATGATAGCTCAATATACCAAGCAACCACCAAAAGACTCAAATTAGATTTGAGTGATACCTACCTTTGGCATTGTCGTCTTGATCATATAAACAAGAAACGTATACAAACACTTCAGAAGAATGGTCTTTTAAAAACAAATGAATGTGATTCATTTGATGTATGTGAATCTTTTTTACAAGGAAAAATGACTAAGGCACCCTTTAGTGGAACTAACGAAAGGGCAAAAGATTTATTAGGTATCATACATTCAGATGTATGTGGTCCTTTTAAGCCAATGACTAGGAATGGTGAAAGATACTTCATTACCTTTACCGACGATTATAGTCGCTATGGGTATGTGTATTTATTAAGACACAAAGATGAAGCTTTTGAAATGTTCAAAATCTTCAAGAATGAAGTAGAAAATCAACTCGACAAATCAATTAAAGTTCTCCGCACCGATAGAGGTGGTGAATACCTAAGTGATGTTTTTCAAGATTATCTTTAGAGTTGTGGGATTGTCTCACAACTCTCTCCACCTGGAACACCACAACATAATGGTGTGTCTGAGAGGAGGAATCGAACCTTATTGGATATGGTTCGATCTATGATGGCTAGAAGCACATTGCCTCTATCATTTTGGGGTTTCGCTTTGCTCTCCGCGGCCCGTATTCTAAATATGGCCCCAACCAAAAAGGTGGAAAGGACACCTTTTGAGATATGGCATGGAAGAGTTCCATCCCTATCATACTTAAGGGTTTGGGGATGTGAGGCTTATGTTAAGACTCCCACCCCAAACAAATTGGAAGTCCGATCCACCAAGTGTATCTTTGTTGGATATCCTAGAGATTCTATGGGATATTATTTCTATGATCCACTGGAACAAAAGGTGTTTGTTTCCAGAAAGGGTGAGTTCTTAGAAGCCAAGTTCCTTATGGAAGGAACTAACAGTAGAACAGTGGATCTTGAGGAGGATCAAGAACCACAGCCCGATGCATGTTTGGTTGAAACTAGCACTCAACATGAGGATGTTGAGGATGATCAAGCGGTTGATCAATACACACAAAACGTTCGCAGAAGTGGTAGAACTAGTAATCCACCTGAAAGATACAGATTTTTCATGGATGGATGCTATGTGGTAGATTCAGATGAACCAACCACATATCATGATGCAGTGTCCAATTTGGATTGTGACAAATGGCTTGAGGCCATGAACGTTGAGATGCAGTCCATGTGTGACAATCAAGTTTGGGAACTTGTTATACCACCTCTTAATTCCAAAGTAGTTTGAAGCAAGTGGGTTTTCAAGAAGAAAACTGATATGCATGGAAACTTGGATACTTACAAAGCTAGACTTGTAGCAAAGGGTTTCACTCAAACTCAAGGGGTTGATTATGATGAAACCTTCTCACCTGTTGCAATGCTTAAGTCTATAAGGATATTGTTTGCCATAGGAGCTCATTATGATTATGAGATTTGGCAAATGGATGTCAAAACCACTTTCCTAAATGGATATCTTGAGGAAGATGTCTATATGGTTCAGCCTGAAGGTTTTGTCGATCCAAAACATCCTAACAAAGTATGCAAGTTTAAGAAATCAATCTATGGATTGAAACAAGCATCGAGAAGTTGGAATCACCATTTTGATGATGAAGTAAAGAAATTTGGCTTCATCAAAAACGCTGATGAGGCTTGTGTGTATAAGAAGGCTAGTGGGAGCACAATAACCTTCCTAGGATTGTATGTTGATGACATACTACTATTTGGAAAAGACATTCCAACCTTGGAAGGTGTAAAAACCTGGCTTGGAAGTTGTTTTTCCATCAAGGATCTTGGTGAAGCCGCCTATATTCTGGGAATAAAGATCTATAGGGACAGATCAAGGCGGCTTATTGGTTTGAATCAAAGTGCATACATTGACAAAATCTTGAAAAGGTTCAAGATGGAAAACTCTAAGAAAGGTAGTGTACCAATTCAGAGAGGGACAATATTGAGTCCGACTCAATGTCCAAGCTCAAAGGAGGAGCAAAACAGAATGAAGGCAATCCCATATGCATCTGCTATAGGATCCATCATGTATGCAATGATATGCACTAGACCAGACGTGTCATGCGCCTTAAGCATGACAAGTAGATACCAGCAAAATCCTTGTGATAGTCATTGGATGGCTGTCAAGAACATTCTGAAGTACCTAAGGATTACTAAAGGCATGTTCTTGATCTACGGATCTGGTGAAGAGGAACTCGTTGTAAAAGGTTACACGGATGCGAGTTTCCAAACCGATCGAGATGATTCACGATCTCAATCGGGGTACATCTTTATTCTGAATGGGGGAGCTGTTTCTTGGAAAAGCTCAAAGCAAGAAGTCGTAGCGTTGTCCACTACAGAGTCAGTATACGTCGCCACTTCAATGGCAGCACAGGAAGCTGCATGGCTGAAGAAATTCATAGCCGATCTAGGGGTAGTCCCTTCCATTCAGGATCCCCTGGAGATCTTTTGTGACAACGAGGGTGCGATTGCTCAAATCAAGGAACCTCGTGCTTATCAAAAGACTCGGCACATTGAACGGAGATTCAACTACATAAGGGATGAAGTTGAAAAGGGAAAGATATGTATTCACAAAGTCCACACTGATAAAAACATTGCGGATCCACTCACAAAGCTCCTTGAAAAGGCAAAGCATGAAGGTCATGCTTGTGCCATTGGACTTAGATATTCAAGTGACTGGGTATAATGTTGTACTTTGTATTTTGATATTGGAACTTATGTTATTTGACTTAATTATATGGTTATAATTTTCATTTGTTCTTCTATTTTAGCATGTTTAAATCCGTGAATAAATAAGTTATTCTAAACGTCCGTAGTCGATCATACTTGTGGGAACAATTATGAATGTAAGACTATAATGAACTTCGATTGGTTGATATTCATAAGGTATGAATATAGAGCAAGAGGTTGCTACCAAGGTTCATTGATATCTATGGGATATAGATATTGGACTGACCCGCTCTCAATTATTTCTGCATGGAATCTTCGTGATTAGTCATTAGAGATATTGAGTAAAGGCGAATATCATTGTATCCTCAGACCTGAGATACATATTGGGTCTTGATATTCACCAAGTATTGTACTTTGACTTAGTACTTTGCTGTTCTGAAATATTGGCAGTACATAAGACTGAGTTCAGGTATGATATGAGGTGATTGTGAGAGACGTATGTAGTCAAGATAGAATTTGTTCCTCTTATTCGTTGAGAGTTAGATGTCTAAGGCCTGTTAAAGTTAAATCATCAGAGGATGACAATTCTATGTCTCTTGGATTTAACATGACATCTGTAACAAAAGGATAGATATAATAAAAGGATAGATGATAGATTCACCTAAATCATTTTCAAGTAAGGTACTTGAAAAAGGATGATGTTATTGAATGGCACTTAGTCATATACATTAGGAGTAGCAAACCGTTGCTAGGCGTTATTTGCTGCTTGCATCAATCTTCTATGAATATTGTGCAAGTGGGAGATTGAAGGAATTGATCTGCCCAAGATACATATTAAATTGATGTGGCTAGTGTGATATGATCCAAGTCGGGTCATACCCAATAACAAGCTAAACAAACACCAATGGATAATTTATTCGTTGATAAGATCATACAAATAAATTATGACACCAATTTAGAAAATGGGTTTTCTAAATCATTGCTTTTGTAAATAAACAAGATTATATGGATAATTTGTTTTTGGGAATTAGTTGTTTTATTATTTAAGTTAGTTAAGTAATAACAAACAACATGTGTGTTACAATTTTATAAAATGTAAGGGTTATATTTTATAAAATGGCAATGCAAGAGAGTATAATTTTACAAGTATCAAATGGGAGGGAAAACACACAAGTGGGGCCATTTTCGGCCGCCCCCCCTTGGGGTTTGAAAAACTCTTTGGTCTTATATTGGTTGCATGTGTTATTGGAACAAACAACTCTCTTGAACACACAATCTTCCACATTTCACAAGAAGCAAAATCTTTCCTTTCTCTCTTCCTTTTCTCATGGTTTTGGAGCAGCCAAGAGAGGTGGATTTTCAGCAACTTCAAAGGTTTTTGTTGCTGAAGATTGGTGTCAAGAATACTAGCAATCAAGGTGCTTTGTTGGTGGCTTGGGGGTATACCATCTCGAGATCTTCTAGCTTGAAGAATCAGCCACATTTTCATCTTCTTTCACCTCAAGAATTCGATTTTCGAGCAGCTATAAAGGTTGTAGTTTCATCATCTTATGTTTATCTTATTGTATGCATTTTTGTATAATGATCCATGGCTTTGGGGTTTGTTTATTAATGGGTTTAATAATCATCACATTAACATGATTTAAAACTAAAATCCGCTGCGTTTTCATATAAATAAGGTTATATGAGCTTTGACAAACTTGTTAAAACCCTAACACAATGTAGGTGAAATTCTCGAACTGTTGCTTTAGAGCATCCTTCTTGGATTCTTTGGATTCTGAGGAACCTGAGTACATTAATTTCAAAGCATCAAAGAGTTCTTTTGATGTAGTACAATGCTTAAAACCTTCCATAATCGAGTTTGGTACGGTAGTGAGCAATATAGTCATAGCTTTGCAATCAATGTCCATCCTTTTGAAGTCTTCATCAGAGTAATCTTCAACTTCCTTTTCAATCATGGCACCATCACCTGTTGGTGATGCCACTTTTGGTATGTATGGTCGATGAGTGATGGAATTCCACATATGGGAGTCTTGATACTTGATGAATCCTTCAATGCATTGACACCAGCGCCTGAAGTTATCAGGTGTGATAATGGGAGCTTTGGTCCCCATTTCTGGTTCAACAGAGTTCTGGTTAAGGGCCACTTTGGTTGAGTGAGTAAATTTTGAGATGCAAGGTTGATTTGGGATGGTTAGATCTCACAATCAAGAGCCTGGATGCTTTGATACCAATTGCAGGATCAATATGGTTCTCTCAGCACTTAGTGTTTCTCATAAACTTGTTAAATCTCACTCGTTTGATGAATGCATAATCAAGAACTTAGTTGATAAAAATATAATAAGTGAAGAACACAAGAATTTTCAAGATACTTGTATATATTATCTCTCAACTAAGTATTACAAGACTCACGCAGAAGCATGGATACTAAGTTACAATGAGCGACTATATATACTACTATCTACAGCTTGTTATACGTAGATAACATGCTGGGACTTACTTCTAAACAAATACTACATTGCTAAAGGTAGGGTATCTTAGATAAAGTATTATCTAAGATAAGGTAGTCATGACAGGTCCATGACTTACCTTTTGGTTACCAACTAAAGGTGGAAGTTGTACTAACTAAGGAATGGTGAACAGTGTACAAAAGTAAGGTCAACCACATGAACGTGGAAGGTATCGTGCAGAGGATAAGAGTAGGCATCAAGTGTCAGTCGGACCATGCTTTGTCCACTGGTTCATACCGTGTTTATTCTAAAGGTACAATGGCTTCGGAATAATAAGTTCTTTTGAACCATTTTATACTTTGGAAGACACAGCTTCTTCCGAGGCTTTATCTGCGAAGCCTTTGTCTTAATTCTTCTAAGTGCTTTACTTCGGAAGGAGATCTTCTATGTCTCGGAAGACTGAGTTCATCCTTCGAAAGCTCTTCAGAAGATCACCATATAAGTTTCGGAAGTTGCAGCATTTCCTTCAGAAGTTGCAGCATTACCTTCGGAAGACTTCTCCTAGTTTGTACAGATTTCTTCTAAGTGTTGTTTTGGTTGCATCAGTCTTAATAGTTCCAACAGTAGTGTTTTCTGGATTTCTAACTTTAGTATAAGGTTCTGCCGAAGGAGTGGGCAGTGTAGTTGGACCACTATCAGTTGAAACACTCTGATTTTGTACTTCTTGTCTAACAGGATCAGCTTGCAATAGAACTTCTTCATCAAAATGATCAGCAGAAGAAGGAGTAATCATGGGACGGTCATCTCTTCTGTCTACTCTTCCAGAAGATCCAACTGATTGTAGGTTACCTGCATTTGACAAGTGAAACTGATTCAACGATCTTGTGAAAGAGTCAATATCAAACAACCAATCAGGACCATTTATTGACTTAGGAAAGGAGTTCTTATTAAATTGAAAGTTTGTTGATTCATCAATAATATTTAATCTAGGATTAAACACTATGAAAGCCTTTGAGACTGACGAATAATTTACAAAGAATCCCTCATCAGACTTAGGAGCAAACTTTCCTAAATGGTCTCGGGTGTTTAATATTAAGACAGGACAACCAAATGACTTGAAAAATCCAATAGATGCATTTCTATGAAAAAGGTAGTTCACAAGGTGTTCTGTTGCTATCTTTAACTGTCAAAGTTCTATTTTGCACAAAACAAAATGTGTTGACTGCTTCTCCCTAAAAGGTAATTGGCAGTTTAGCATCGTCTAGCATTATTCTTACTGTTTCAATCAGTGTTCTGTTTCTCCTATCTCCTACCCCATTTTGTTAAGGGGTTCTTGCTGCACTGAATTAATAAGCAATACCTTTGGTTGCGCAAAATTAACTTAGATTTTCATTTTTGAATTCTGTCTCGTTATCTCTTCTGATTGATTTTACTTTTTGATTAAGCTGATTTTCAATTTTAGTAATAAAATCGTTTATTATTTAAGAAGCTTCGTTTTTATGAAGTAGAAAAAAGACCCATGTGAATGGTGTAAAGTCATCAACGATAACCAAACAATACTGTTTCTTTCCAATACTTATAACATGTGTTGGTCCAAAGAGGTCCATATGAAGTAACTTCAATGGAGAATTGTTTGTATTCACAAGGTTTGGGTTATTTGAAGACTTATGTTGTTTTTCTTTGACACATACAGAATAGTGGTTAATGAAAGGAAATTCCTTTTGAGGTAAACCAATTACATTGTTTCCTCTTACCTATCTGTTCATGTTTTTGAAATTTAAGTGTCCCAAATGTCTATGCCAAAGCTATGACTCATCAAATGATGCTTTAGACAAAAGACAAGTTTCTTCTTTTGGTTAGGTAGAATTAAGGTTCAGGACATAGGTGTTATTCTTTCTTGGAGTCTTCAAGACAACCTATTCTTTAGGAATTTGAAATCCTGGTTTTAGAATGTAGCAATGAGTGTCTGTGAAGTGAGTAGAATATTTCTTGTCACAGATCTGGACACACTGAGGAGGTTGAAATTCAGTTTCTCTCAATATTCACTTTGTCAAAACTCATCCATCCACTTATCATTGATTCTTATCCAGTAATTCTACCACCTTGTGAGTCTCCACTAAATGCTATAGTAGTTCCTTGTATATGCTTGAAGTCATGAATGAGGGAACTATCTCTGGTCATGTGTCGGCTACATCCACTATCCACATACCATAAGTTGTTGGACCTGTCTGGACGACCCTACATGCATAAAACAACTAATTAGAACGTGGAACCCAAGCCATGATGGTCTTGGGTTGCTCGTTACTATCCATTATTGTAACCTCTTGATACCTTCCTCTAGGTTATGATTTAGAGGTTGATGCTTTGATGCATTCTTGTGGAGTCCTTTTTCGTTTTATTTGATCAATTTCATTCGAGCTGTCTGAAGAGTAGTCAAATCTATGATCCATATTTCTATATAGAAATTCAACATGTTTTTTATTTTTAGAAATCATTTTTTTTAAATCATTGAGGAGAATTAAATGATTGTCTCATATTATGATTAAGATTCCTTTTGACACTCTCTGACAACCATTGATCATAGAAGTCATCATCAGAATTTGAAATTCGTGTTTGTTTAATGTGTGATGGACTTCTAATTTTGTCCTTGTCGGTTGAAATTGGTAAGATAGGCTTGTTCTGTTGAATTCTCAAGCCTTTTTGATTGAAGAAGCAATCAGATGTATCGTGAATGGTTATATCACACACTGAATAATATTTGTTAAAATAACACTTTTTTGTAGAATGATTGTTCATATCACAGATGGAACAGTATTGATTGAAGTAGCAGTTCTCTATGTTGATATCTGTCATTTCACAATCGTCATAGTACATCTGTTTTATCTTTGTTTTGAATGATGAAGCTTCATTGAGTTTAACTGATTTTATCTTTGCTTCTAGTCTTGATTTTGATGAAGAAGAAAGTTCAACCTTTTTGATCTCTGTAGATTGTTTCACAATTCTACTTTGTTGTTTTTTGAAAGACTGTCTTTGCTTCTTTTGATTCATTCTTACCTATTGGTAAGACTGATCAATAACCTTTTTGTTGAAAATGTTAAAACCGATCCCTTGTTTTGACTTTTGTAGTGAGGGCAGTTCAATTTTCACTTTTGGTGTTTAAATCATGGGTGACTTCCCTTTGAATAATAGAGATGTTATTGCTTTACCTTTAGTTTTCTTTGAAACCTTTTATGATTTGCTTGAATTTTTAGAAGACTTAATCTCACTATTAAAGCTGCTTTCAGCATTGGGTTTCACAGGTATTTTAGCATTCTCTATCACTTTGAGTTTTTCAAGAATGAATTTCACAAATGGCACAATAGCGTTGAATGGGCTTTTTGGTTTCTTGACACTTACTGGTTGGTATGAGCACTCTTTGCTTTTAATTGGCTGATCTAGGTTGATTTTATATTTATTGGTTTCAATGTAAACACTCGGTTTGTTTTGAGGATTTGTTATTTGTGAATCAGAGTCAGAATGAGTGAGTGACTCAGGCATAACTGTATAGTTATCATTGTATGGAGGAGGACAGGACTTATATCATATCCCAGTCGTATCCTTTGGCTCTTTCTGCGAGTCAAGTAACTCTTGCAGCTTAGCATAAGAGAATTGAAACTTTTCAAGTTTCACTTCAGTAATTGATTGCTCAGCTCTAGTTTTTGTTAACAATTTAGTTAACCTCTCATTCTCAGCGGCGGGAGTGTACTTTTCACCATAAAGTTTTTCAATATCTGATAGGAGTGATTTGATTTAAATTTCAAAACATTTCATCTCATGTTTTAACATTTCAGTTTTGACATTCTCTTCTTTGATTTTAAGAGCCAACTTATGATTATGTTCTTAGTATCCCTGTACTTCTTGAATGCATTTATTAGCACAGAGATTTGATTTTACCTCAGATGGCATTGGAGTTAGACCATCATTGATGTGAGTCACGATAGCATGATTTTGGAATTGAGTTTGACTTCCTCTGCATATAGGCTCAAGTCACAAACTCCATCTTGTCTGATGACAAGTACATTAGAGGTTGATTAGCTGCTTTCATTCGCTTGATGAGTCAGTTGGTGCTGACTTCGATGAGTTTGTTGATGCTAATTTTGATGCTAAAACTGATTTTGATGGCTTGATTGAGAGCTAGAAGTGGATTGAGATGGTGGTGACCATGTGAATTTCTTTGGTACTTGTTGGTACTTCTTCTGGGAGCATTGCATTTCCTCGAGAAGTGGCCAGTCATACCACAATTAAGCACTTAACTTTGGATTTGTCATATCCAAGTTTTGTGTTTTCATTCAAACTCAACTTTTTTCCTTTTCTAAAGAATTTCTTAGATCTTATTGCAATCATGGCCATCTTTCATTGCAAGTCCATTTCTTCTACATCATCTAGATCTATTTCTTCCAGATCTTCTTGAATCAGGTGAGATGAAGTAAGTCTTCCTTCCAAATATGCCTCAAACTAGCAACAAAGGCATTGTAAGTTGCCATTTGCTCTTCAGATCTTTGAGCATTAGGCATGCATGTGGGTGTTGCCGTAGATGGATTGGAAGATGATTGCCTGTTTTGTTGTGAAGCAGTAATGAATCTTGTAGTTTTAGATTGATCTCTAGAGGGTAGAACATCATCTTCCTCTGTCGGGAAGGCATTTTCAACAGAATGAATTTTTTAAGGAAATTTTTATGCCTCAATGACTTAAGGTCCACTTAGATTTCCGCTTCTCTCATCTTACTCGAGAGTTTCAATTTTTGCTATCATTATGTCTAAGCTTGTGCTCCCTAAGTCAAGAGTATGCTTAAACATCGTCACATTCTGCCTCTAGCTTTTAGGCAGATTGTGCTACATCTTCTTGTTTACTTCTTTTTCTTTATATGTAACCCCTATGATTTCCAAATCGTCACCAATTATACAAAACGATGTACCTGCTTAGAGATTGATTCACCTTTTATGTGCTGAAAGGTTTCATATTGGTTCACCAATTTGTCTTTATTAATTTCAGTGACCTCACTGCTTCCTTCACACATGATTTGCAATGCATCCCACACACCTTTTGTTGTGCCATACTTTTCAAAGCTTGAGTTGAGATCTATATTGATCTTATTGTATTCATCATCATCAAGATTTAGACTTGGCTCCTCAACGGGGATTCCAACTGTTTTATACTGAGAAGCTTGATCATCATTCAGAGACATAGGAATGTAGGGTCCCTTGCAGATTGACAACCAGCAGTCGGGATCTACACCTGTAATGTAATTTCTAAACCGTATTTTCCATTCCTTAAACTCAAATTTGTGTTTAAGCATTGGTGGTTTAAATGCATGACCAAGTTCAAAAAAGTTAATTGAATCCATTGTAATAAACTTGTTTTAGATTGTTTGAATATAGATTAAATGGATTTTATGTGCAGTATGTTCAAACAGTCCAAAGTCAAGATGTTCTTGTATGGTTTTGGTGAATAGTAGCAGCAGTAGGGTTTATATGATGAATAGTTAACTTTTGAGTCGATTTTGAGTAATTTTTGGTTAATATTCTTGTTTATGAGTAATTTTTTGTCTGATTTTATTGAAAATCAACAGTCGAGCAGTGCTCTTGTGTTTGTCGGATAGAGAACATTGACGCTTGATGAAGTTTCTTGTAGTATAAATGCTTATCAGAGGTATAAACTTTCTAATGAACAACTCAATCAACAGTTCAATCGATTTTCGTTCAAGATCTGCACTGATTTTGAGACGAATTAAAGAGCCAAGGCTCTGATACCAATTGACTGGGTCTGAGATTAAGAATCTCAGTTGATGTGACTTCAACTAGGATTGAATGTGATGATGGAGTCACTGATTAAGTAGAAGAAATATAGAATCAAAGAGCATTAAATGCTGAAAATACTCATAAATGCTTTGTATATTGATGTTGGTAAACAAATTACAGTGGGTGTTAGGGTTTTCAGCACAATACAATAACCTGGCACCTCTAAAACATATGACAATCAAAACATGTTAGAAACTTCTAAGAAACATACAAAAGTAGGGTATTCTATTCTATATATATGCTGACATAATGCCTATACAAAATGACTAAACTACCTTGACAACTATACATCAGAATACTAGTCTAAGTACAAAAGGTAATCAGAATTTATGTGTGTTCATCCGCATTAACTAATGCAGATGTCTTGATCTTCATTAGCATTTCTTCTCTTGATCCTCCGCATTAAGTATCTTCATCAGCATTGACTAATGCAGATGAAAAAAATACATAAGCGTATTTGTTTCTTCACATCCGCATTAGTAAATGTCGATGAACAAATACTTGTCAGCGTTTGTTCTTTGGTCACTGCATACACTAATACGGATTGTCGATACTTGGCTTTATTCTTCTTTTTCTTCACCTGTAAGGCCCCGTTTCCGGGCACCTCACAGGTGGATAATCATTGCATCATTTCATATATAATATATAATTCATAAAATAAGCAGCAGAAATAGATTATCAAAAACCATTCATTTCATTGATAAATATTGTTGTTAAGCAATACAATATTGTTAAAATACAAAAGCCTCATTTATCTGTATTACAAAACAATAATATTATTATGCATGAATGGATGCCAGTCTTGCCCTGCCGAGTAGCCTCCCCGTGTTCTAGTTTAAAGGTATTAAAATACTTTATACATTTCGTATATGAAAATACACTTTTCTTTAAAACACTTTCTTTACTTTCGTACGTGATCATTCATCGTACATACCAAAAGGTATAACCTTATTCATCATTCTTTATCATACGTATTTGTTCCTTTCATGCTATATCATTCCGTTCGTTTTGTACCTTATCTGTATCGTTCGTTTCGTACTTTATCACTTCGTTCGTTATCGTTCGTTTCGTACTTTATCATTTCGCTCGTTTCGTACTGATACTAGATCCTGTCAAGCTTTTCCCCCATTTTAGCTCGAAGCTACCATTCCGGGCACAAAGCCTCGTCACTATTTGACACAAAGCCCGTGGCTCGAAGCCACCATTTGGGGCACAAAGCCTCATCAATAATTGGCACAAAGCCCGTGGCCCGAAGCCACCATTCCGGGCACAAAGCCTCCTTACTATATTGCATAATGCCCGGGGTCGAATGACAAGGATCCCATTTCGTACTATTGATTCATTTACCAAGACTGGTCCCCTGTGTGTGCACCCTCATGGGAGCCAAAATCGCACGCTATAAAACACAGTTGAGCTGACAACTCTCAAAGAGTTGTGATCCTCCTTTTAGTCTGCTTGCAAGCCTTTTCATACATTAATTGCGTTTCACTTGTCATCATTGTTATCTTTCACTTTGTTATGTTATACTTTACATTCATTCTTACATTCATCATACTACATAAAGTCATAACATAATACTTGACGTATATTGTACTATAAAACATATACGTTTTGAAAATCATTAAAAGATAACAAATTATGCATATATGCATAAAATATTCGTCATCATATCATAAATATTTTATGCATAAACCCTCACATATTCATGCTCAGAATAGTCCAAAACAGTCCATAATTCAACTAGGGTCAAATCCTAAAATTCTGTTTTTCCTCAAAATTTCATAAAATTTTCTAAGTGTTGGGCGCATGGGAACTATGCAGGCACATGGGCCCTGCTTAGGCACATTAACACTATGCGGGCGCATGTCCCTATACTTAACTATTTTTCCACAAATTTTGGGCGCATGAACTGTTCAGGCACGTGAGTACTATTTGGGCGCACGACAATACACTTAGGCGTTTCAGCCAAAACTTAGGCGCATGATGCACTGTTTAGGCGCATCAACCTACACTTAGAATTTTCTATGTCATTTCTAGGCGCATGAGCTACAGTTTCGGCGCATCATCACACAAATTTCTAAATAAAGTTTTCAGGTGCATGGGCCGTATTTGGGTGCATGACCATACTAAAAGTCTTTCTAAGGCAAAGACTTAGGCGCATGGGCCCTGTTTGGGTGCATGAACACCAACATATATCTTTCTAACATATTTTCCAGTCCCAAACATAATCTTAAAATGTTCTAAGCCTTACACTACCATTCTAAGCCTTAACTTAGTGTACACGACCACAACAGATTAACATACATGCATTAAACACATATAGTGATACATACAACTTTTATAAAAACCATTTACATGTATTTTCAGCCCCGAAAAACCTTTTAAAACATGTGAAACATGGGGTCTAGAAACTCACCTATTGCAGCTTCCAAGCACAACTTTCTCAAAGTCAAGAAATCTTGATGTTTCTAACACCTAAACACCAAGAACACACAAACCCGAACACACATAACATATAAGAACATGCACTCTCGGTTTCATAGTCGAAGCACAACAAAAACCGAGTCAATTATGCAACAAAACTCTTAGCTAGCCAAGAACTGCTTCTTTCACTCTCTTAAACCGATGAACACTATGATCTTCTTCTTCTTTCTTCTTTTTCAGTCGACAAAAGCATATGGGATGGTATATATGGGCGCCATACTTCAAATATTATTATAATATTTGACTTTTTGCACCTTTTACATTTTGCCCCTTCCACTTTGGCCTCTTTTCTTTTCCTACAAAATACTTTTCTTTTCCTTTTTCTATTTTCTTTTCTTTCTTTTATCTCTGTCAGAATTTTCGGGGGTTACATCACCTGCATATCTTCTTGGACTTGTGGGAGTTTCCAATAGAACAACCTTCAACCACCTCTTGAATTGGCATGTATGATCCTTTTAGAGTCCAACATAGTGCTATAGTTATCACATAAAATCCAGTCAAACACTCCAAGACAAAGCATATTGACATCAGGTATCATTTCATTTGAGATAACAATGAGAAAAACCTAATCAAACTAGTCAAAGTTGATTCAAATGAACAACATGTTGATTGGTTCACCAAAGCCTTTGATGAACAAAGATTTAAGTATTTAATTATGGCTGTTGGGATGATTAACATTGACTAGTTAATCTCTTTTGAAAATCCTTTGAAAATATGTCTTGTCTGTATTGTCTTTATACAATCTAGGCCCTATTACAAAATGTCTATCTTCAAATTTTCTAAGTATGATTTCTTTCAAAGATAAATTTACCCTCGGAAGATATCTTTATCTATCTTCCGAAGGCAAATTCCTCAGGATTAGTATTCTCTTCCGAAGAGTTTTTATCCTCCGAAGAAAACTTGATCATAGATCAAATTCCCTTCCAAAGGTTACTAACTTCATTTCTTGGAAGAACACTTTAGTCTCGGAAGCAAAGTTTGTCTTTAAGACACAGTTTGCTTCGGAAGTAATAGTGGCTTCGGAAGACAATATTGAGAAATACAAGTGTTTACTCTCGGAAGCAATTTTACTCTCGAAAGAACAACTATACTGTGTAACGAAAATCTTTTGGCCCCACTCTATAAAAGTTAAGATTTTATTCATGATTGTCGAGATATTTTAAATGATTTATCCTACCGCCTCTGTCAAATCAGAACCTAAACTGTCCTTTCACCTTATCCGCTTTGCTTTTATTACCCACAATTTAAATACTTCCGATTCTCTTTCTTTCAAATCTTTAGCAATGTAAAAGCCCTAAATTTCCACTATCTTCTTCAATCACTCTCAAAGTCCTTCAATGCAACAGAGCTTTCATAACAATGGCTTTGAATCCCCAACACATTCAGGTCGCCATCCTTGACTCTTCAAAGGATGTTGATTTTACCCAATCGTCCAATTTCTAACACAATCTATATACTTCTCTGCTCTTACTATTAACCCCACCATCTATTCAAACCACATGGCTGACTTTTGGGCCAATGGTCAAAACAACTGTAACACCCGGAATTTTGTTAGTTAAAAAGAAAAAGAAAAGAAATAAGAAGAGAAAAAACAAAGGTGTTAAGAAAGAAAAGAAAAGAAGAATAAGTAGAGGGGTTAAAAGTGTAAAAAAGACAATATATTATATTTATTTTGTTTAAAGTGGGCATGGCCACCCACTTCTCTCATCATATCAACTACCCGATGTTTTAGAGAGAGAAAGCAGAAAGATTTTTGGTTTTAGAGTAAGAAAATAGCTGAATTCAGCCAAGGTAAGCAAATTTAGCATAATTGGTTCGGTTTTTAGGGATTTTTGACAATGAAACCGGTTTCTGCATGTTCTTACGTGTGTATGTGTGCTCGGGTATGTGTTTTTTACATGTATAGGTGTTAAAAACCTTTGAAAGTTCGAGTTTGAAGGAGTGAGCTTGGAAGAAGGCTAGGTGAGTTCCTATACCATGATTTCTATATGTTTTTGAAAGTTTTGGTGCTGAAAATGCATGTAAAAACAT
This sequence comes from Flaveria linearis, assembly GCA_024085815.1. Lineage (NCBI taxonomy): Eukaryota > Viridiplantae > Streptophyta > Magnoliopsida > Asterales > Asteraceae > Flaveria > Flaveria linearis. Next base: position 54,599,242 of record CM044005.1, read on the forward strand.
TTTTACAAATGTTATGTGTGTTACGGTAGGTATATTTGTATGTGTATGGGCATGTTATGCTTGTTGAGGCATTGTTAGTGTTTAGAATGGCAGTGATAAGTTTAGAACATGTTAGATTGATGTTTGGGACTGAAAATAGTTGTAAAACATGTTAAATAGGTGGTCATGCGCCTAAGTAAGGCTCATGCACCGGAAATTTGCCTTAGAAAAGTGTAAATGATGTTTAAACGCCCAAACAGTACCCTTGTGCGCCCAAACAGGACCCATGCGCCTAAGATTTTGCCTTAGAAAATTTTAAGTAAGGTCATGCGCCCAAACAGTAGCCCATGCGCCTAGAAAATGCCTTAGAAAATACTAAGTGCATGCTGATATGCCTGAACAATTGTCCTTACGCCTAAGTTTTTTGTGGAAGTGCCTAGGTATAGGGGTGATGTGCCCCAATAGTGTTCATGCGCCCAAATTTTTACTCAGGTGCCTAAGTGTAGACTCATGCGCCCAAAAGTGAGAAACGGTTAAGTATAGGGCCATGTACCAAAATAGTGATGAAACGCCTGAACAGGCCTCATGCGCCTACATAGTGTTAAAACTCCTAACAAATAGAAATTTTTCTGAATTTTTGGGAAATCAGATCTTTAGGGTTTTGACCCTAGTTTAACCTACGGATTATATATGCCTAGTTTAACCTACGGATTATATATGCCTAGTTTATGCTTAGTTATGCCTTGTTCTTATGTTCCTTATGTACATTGATGTATAACTTTACGTAGTGTGTTTATGATCATAAACGTAAAGTATTATCATTAATAAAAAGTGAAAGATTAATGATAGAGAGAAGTGGAACGTTTAATAATGAATGAAAGTCTTGCAAACAAATGAATGGGGGTGCATGACCATGTTGTCGTCAGCTCAACTGTGTGCGGTTTAGCTAACCCGAAGGACGCACACAGGGTCAATCATTGAGATTGACATGACCCTTGTAGCATACCCTAGGTGACTGAGTCAGCTTCGTGCACAATATTCGTGGTCTATTTATAGACCACAGGCCCAGCATAAACTTAAAAATTTAATTTTCTCAAGTTGTATAAAACAAAATCTTTTTATACTTTTCTTTAGACTATAAATTTTATTTGTAAGGCCCCGTTCCCAGAATGTTTACAGTTGGTCATTCATAGCGTAAAATATTTAAAACATGACATTTTGCAGCGGAAATTTAAACTTTTTATATATAAATTGTAAATACATACAAAACATTATTCTTGTAGTTGTATCATAAAAATATGACAATTACAATCATTGTCTCAAAATCCAAAATGTCAGACTTGGATCGTTCTACTAGCTATCTCATCAATGCCTGCTCCTGAGCTGCATCATTACCTGCCAACTATTATGCACACAAAGTTAGCTACGTTGAGTGAGTTCTAGTTTTATAATAAAATACTTTTTCATACATATCAAAACATTTACATTTAGTGTGTGATCATTCATCATTACATACATATAATTGTATTCATTTCTTATCATTCGTTTCGTTCATTTCGCATATTTCAAACTTTCGTTATTATCTTTCACTTTCATCTAGACCATTGTCGTATGCTATACCCCTAACATTATGCATGAAGCTGACTCCAGTACAGGGGCAAGCGACAAGGTCCTGTTTCGTACTTTTGGTCAATCTCAAGGATTAGAACCCAGTATCCATAGGCTAGCTAGGCCCGATACAGTTGAGCTAACAATACATGGTTGTGAACCCCCTTTCATTTTTCTTGCAAGACTTTATTTCATTCATTAGGTTTCACTTTTTATAATCATTAACTTTCACTTCATTTCATAATACTTATTTTTAATTAGTATAGATCACACCAAGTAAGAAACGTCATGAAAAGAAACTCATCCATAATCCATACATTCTTATTCTCATCAAAATGAATAACAAACAATAATATCGAACCTTTCGTGGGATGGAGGGGGTTCGGGGGCGGAAGCCCCTGACAGTGGGATTCTAGGGGCAGCAGCCCCTAGTGGGGTCAAACAGGCAACGCCCTTGGTTAGGGTCGGGCAACATATAAGTTTCCATTGAAATATCATATATATAGTATGCATAACATCCCCAAAACATAGAAAAACTTGTAAATAAGGGGATCTAGAACTCACCTGGCCTTCATAAATAACTTCACCTGAAGTAGGATTATGGTACATAGTCCGTATATAAGTTGACATGTAAATATGTCATTTTCTACACAATGTGGCACTCAGTTTCGCATGCACTCTCGCACGTAGTTTCGCACGCAGTTCAACTGACTATTTCGCTGCCAGTTTCGCATGGCGGTTTCGCCTAACTCTCGTTGGAATTCCATGGCTGAGAAGAAATTCATACTTTTACTAGAAGAACTATAAGTTTTGCTGGAAGAAATTCATAGTTTTACTAGAAGAACTGTTAATTTCGCAAGACGAACTCACAGTTTCGCATGATGCATAAAAATGATGTTCCAGCCCGTTTTTAACCTAAAAATTCAACTTTTTACACTCAAATCCTTCATTTTTCATCGAGGAAACTATATCTAAGCTTTTTGCAAGATTTCATGCGTAAAAACATGACTTCTATAGGATTCTTTATCACTTTTCAAAACCCCAAACCCTAGAATCCAAATCTGCTATGAGGAGGTGTTTGGATGATGGTTTTTACCTGGATTTATTTACTCTTTCCTTGCGGTTTGATGCACAAAGACTTAGATTGTCAATCCTTTAACCAATAAACTTCAAATCTTGATTTTTATTTACTTTCTCTCTCTACTTTCTCTCTCTACTTTCACTCTGTACTTTCTCACTCTACTTTCTCTCTCTACTTTCTATCTCTAGAAAGTTAAATGAGATTGAATGGCTGATTGGTGTTTATATATATCGGGTGTTCATAGTTATATTAAATAACCCCCAACTAATCCCATTATTATTAATTGGCTCGTTTCGACTTTTTCCACGGGCGTTACATAATTTTCTCAAGCTGTGTAAAATAAAATATTTTTATACTTTACTTTAAACTATTTACTCCCCCTAAGAATAAAATACTTTTATGTTTTAAAATATTTTTAATTTTTCTCCCCCTAAAATTATGATTATCGAGAAATAGAATAACAATTTTAACTAGAAAACAAAGAAAAAATATTTTTGAAAAGGGTGTAAGATATTTTTGTAAAGGGTGTAAGAAGAAATGTTAACCAAAATTAATCATTCCCAAAGATATGACTAGAAAATCAAATTTGGAATGATCAAACGTCTTAGTAAACAAATCAGCAATGTTATCATTTGAAGAAACAGAATTCAAATGGATAAGTTTTTGTTCAAAACAGTCATGGATAAAATGCATGCGAATGTTGATGTGTTTTGTCTTTGAATGTTGAATTGGATTTTTCACAATGTTCAAGATTTGAGTATTGTCATACATGATTTTGGTTTCATAGATGTTAAGGTCATAATCAAGAAGTTTTTTTTTTATCCAAACAATCTGTGAACAACAATTTGATGCAGCCACATATTCATCCTCGGTAGCTAAAATGGACATCATCTACTGCTTCTTACACTGCCATGAAATCAACCTATTGCCAAGAAATTGACATCCACCGGTTGTTGATTTTTTGTCCAAGTTACATCCAGCATAATCACTATCAGTATAAACAAATAAATTGAAATTGGAAATTTTAGGATACCAAACGCCGAGTTTTGGTTGACCCTTGAGATATTTAAAAATCCGCTTGACAACTTTCACATGAGACTCTTTCGGATTACTTTGATAACGTTCATTCTAACAAACAGGAAACATGATGTCTGGTCTACTTGTAGTAAGATACATCAGAGATCTGATCATTGATCGATACATGTGTTGATCAACGTTTTCTCATGTAACCCGAAATTTTATCAAAATAAAAGAAAAAAAGCAATAAAAAAGAAAAAAAAGAAAAGTATCTTGAGATAAAGTGAAATGAACAAAAGTGGAGGGGCTAAAAGTGCAAAAACGACAAACTATTATTATTATTATGTTTAAAGTGGGCATGGCCGCCCACAACTTCTATTACAGTAATGCTTTCGGCATTTTAGAGAGAGAAAGATAGCAGAGTTCTATCAATTTCTAGAGAGAAGAAGAAGAAGTTGCTAAAATGTAAGAATTCCTTGTAAATGTTCAGTTTCAGCTGAATTTTTAGCTTCAGAACCGAGTTCTATGCGTTGTTATACATATGTGTGTTAGGGTGTGAATGTTCTTGGTGTTTAGGTGTTAAAACTCTTTTTGCTCGTGAATTTGAGGAAGTTGTGCTTGGAAGCAGTCACGGGTGAGTTCTAGATCCCCGGTTTTATGTGCTTTTAAACTTCTTTGGGGGTGAAAATGCATGTAAAATGTTTTTACAACTGTCACATATGTTGACAATATGTATATGTGTATGAATTTTTCTGTGTTATGGTTGTAAGCTAATTGCAAGTGCCTATTATGCTAGATTTAAGTTGTGAATAGTTAGAATGAAGGTTGGGACTGAAAATAATGTGGAATATGTTAAACTATTGGCCATGCGCCCAAATAGGGTCCATGTGCCTAAAATTTTACTTACAAATCTTAACTTATCTCATGCGCCCAAATAGCATCCATGCGCCTAATATATTTGTCAAAATATACTAAGTACTAGCTCATGCACCCAAACAGTACCACATGCGCCGAAAATTTATGCCCAGACACCTAAGTGTAGGTCATACACCCAAATAGTACCCATGCGCCCGGAGTTGCTCATGTGCCTAAGTGTTGATGCACCTAAGCAGGGCTCATGCGCCTGCATAGTGGAAATGCGCCTAAGCAGGGCTCATGCGCCTGCATAGTGCCAATGTGTCCAGACAGTTTTACACTTAGAATTTTATGTTCATACACCTGAAATGCTCCATGTGCCTCATTTTGGACTTAGGACTTGCCAAGGGGTTTTAAGAGGTAGATGGTTGAGTTAGGTTATGTTATGATGTGATGGTTTATGTTTATGATGTGATGAGGTTTATGATGTGTATGTGTGTATATGATGTGTATGTGTATTTGTAAAGAAGAAGGACGGTAGTATGAGGATGGGCATAGATAACCGAGAGTTGAACAAGTTAACGGTGAAGAACCGATATCCCTTACCAAGAATCAATGACTTGTTTGACCAGCTCTAAGGTGCCAGTTGGTTCTCAATGACAGATCTCCGATCTGGCTACCATCAGTTGAAGGTGAAGGAGCAAGATATTCCTACGATAGCTTTTCGCACGTGTTATGGACACTACAAGTTTCTCGTTGTGTCTTTAGGTCTAACTAATGCGCCAGCTACCATTATGGATTTAATGAATCGAGTGTGTCGGCTGATGTTGGATAAGTCAGTGATCGTGTTTATTGATGACATCCTGATTTATTCAAAGAGCGAAAAAGAACATGTCGGCCAGGTACGTGAAGTATTAGAGACACTTAGAAGGGAGAAGCAGTATGCTAAATTCTCTAAGTGTGCTTTTTGGATGCGTGAAGTTCAATTTTTGGGTCACGTGGTGAATTCTGAAGAAATTATGGTGGACCCGGTGATGGTTGAGGGGGTGATGCAATAGAAGTCTCCAAAGACGCCATCCGAGATTCGTAGTTTCTTGGGTTTGGCGGGTTATTATAGGAGATTTTCATCCAAGACTTCTCCAAGATAGCCTCACCTTTGACCAATTGACTTGCAAGGATGTGAAGTTTGTGTGGGTTCAAGAACAGGAGGATGCTTTTGGGGAGTTAAATTCAAGATTAACTCAAGCTTCTGTCTTGACATTACCTAAAGGGAGTGAAGACTTAGTGGTATATTCGGATGCTTCTTACTCGAGACTGGGTTGCGTGTTGATGCAACATGGAAGGGTAATAGCCTACGCATCCTGATAGCTGAAAAACCATGAAGGCAATTATCCCACCCATGACTTGGAGTTAGCGGATATGGTTTTCGTATTGAAGATTTGGAGGCACTATTTATATGGGACGAAGTGCACCATCATCATGGACCACAAGAGCTTAAAGTATTTCTTTAAGCAAAAGGATCTAGGCAGAGGAGATAATTAGAGCTCATCAAGGATTACGACTGTAAGATCTATTATCATCCGGGTAAGGCCAACGTTTTGGCCAATGCCTAGCTGAAAGGAGAGACGTGAGCCGATTCGGGTGAAGGCTTATCAGTTGGTGATGACCGCTGACGTGATGACACAGGTGAAAGAATTTCAAAATGAGGTGTTGAAACAAGATCACCTTAACTCCAAAAGAATGACAGGTCTAGTCACAAAATTGGGAGAAAATACCCACGGGGTTAGAACCCGCTTCGGACGAATGTGGATCCCTCGTTACAGGGACCTATGGGTGCGGATTGTGGATGAGGCTCATAAAACTTGATACTCGATTCATCCCAGTGCTATGAAGATGTACCAGGACATGAAGAAGGATTATTGGTAGCCACGAATGAAGCGTGATGTAGTGGAGTATGTGAGTAAGTGCCTTACTTGCTTGCAAGTGAAGGCAGAGCATCAGAAGTCAAATGGGAAGATCCAACCATTGGATATACCTGAGTGGAAGTTGGAGCACATTACCATGGACTTCATAACAAAGCTACCACGTATGGCGAGGGGGTACGATACCATTTGAGTGATAGTTGATCGTCTGACAAAGAGTGCTAACTTCCTACCAATCCGCAAGACATACTTATCCGAGAGACTGGCGGATCTGTTCTACAAGGATATTGTAGCTCGTCATGGTGTACCAGTGTCTATTGTGTTTGATCGCGACACTTGGTTTACATCCAAGTTTAGTAAAGGATTTCATGATGCAATGGGGATGAGGCTACACATTAGCACGGCTTATCATCCCCAGATAGATGGTCAGTCTGAGAGGATGATTTGGACGCTTGAGGATATGCTTCGAGCATGCGTGATCGACTTTGGAAGAAGTTGGGATGATCACTTACCGTTAGCTGAATTTTCATACAACAACAGTTATCATGCCAGCACTGGTATGCCTCCTTATGAGATGCTATATGGTAGGAGGTGTAGGACGCCCGTATGCTGGGGCATTATCAGGCAGAAAAAGTTTTGAAGTATCTAGGTGATTGAGAATACGACAGAAAAGTTAGAAAAGATTAAGCCTTTATGAAGGCAGCCAAGGATAGGCAGAAGTCGTGTGCCGATAAGATGAGTAGGCTGATCGAGTTCAAAGTAGGGGATAGAGTCATGTTGAAGGTCTCGCCTTGGAAGGGGATCATCTTGTTCTTGAATAGGGGCAAGCTGAGCCCAAGACACGTAGGACCTTTCCAAATCATCACATGAGTAGGAGAGGTCGCCTATCGAATAGAACTGCCTGATGAGTTAAGTGGAATTAAACCGACATTCCATGTATCTCATCTAAGAAAGTGTTTAGCCGATAAAGATATGATTGTACCACTGATGGATATCAAGGTGGATGAACGGCTCAATTATGTAGAGTAACCAGTGGCAATCATCGACCAAAAAGAGAAGAGGCTGCGGAATAAAGTGGTTCCACTTGTACGTGTGCAGTGGAAACACCGAAAGGTTACTGAGTCTACACGGGAGACTGAAGAAGAGACGAGATAGCATTACCCACAGTTGTTCGAAGAGTGATGGTTTCGGGGATGAAACCTCTTTAAGGGGGTAGACTTCTAACACCTGAAATTTTGTCAAAATAAAAGAAAGAAAAAGCAATAAGAAAAGAAAACAAAGAAAAGTATCTTCAGAGAAAGTGAAATGAACAAAAGTGGAGGGGCCAAAAGTGCGAAAAGGATAAAATATTATTATTATTATGTTTAAAGTGGGCATGACCGCCCACAACTTCTGTTACATCACTGCTTTTGGCATTTTAGAGAGAGAGAGAGCAGAGTTCTATCGATTTATAGAGAGAGGAAGAAGAAAAGTTTCTAAAAGGCAAGAATTCCTTGTAAATGTTCGGTTTCAGCTGAGTTTTTAGTTTCGGAACCAAGTTCTATGCGTTCTTATGTGTTTATGTGTGTTTAGGTGTGTATGTTCTTGGTGTTTAGATGTTAGAACTCTTTGTGCTCGTGAATTTGAGGAAGTTGTGCTTGGAAGCAGTCACAGTTGAGTCCTAGATCCCTGGTTTTATGTGCTTTTGAACTACTTTGTGGCTGAAAATGCATATAAAATGTTTTTACAACTGTCTTGTTTGTTGGCCGTATGTATGTGTGTATGAATTCTTGTGTGCTATGGATGTAAGCTAATTGTAAATGCCTATTATGGTAGATTTAACTTGTGAACATGTTTGAATGAAGATTGGGACTGAAAATAATTTAGAATATGTTAAACTGTTGGCCATGTGCCCAAATAGGGTCCATGTGCCTAAAATTTGACCTATAAATCTTAAGTGTATCTCATGCGCCCCAATAGTATCCATGAGCCTAAGATATTTGTCAAAATATACTAAGTACTAGCTCATGCACTCAAACAGTACCACATGCGCCCAAAATTTATGCCCAGACGCCCAAGTGTAGTTCATACACCCACATAGTACCCATGCGCCCGGACTTGCTCATGCGCCTAAGTGTTGATGCGCCTAAGTAGGGCTCATGCGCCTGCATAGTGCCAATACGCCCAGACAGTTTTACACTTAGAATTTTATGTTCATACTCTTGAAATGCCCCATGTGCCTCATTTTGACTTAGGATTTGCCAAGGGGTTTTAAGCGGTAGATGGCTGAGTTAGGGTCTGTTATGATGTGATGGTTTATGTTTATGATGTCATGAGGTTTATGATGTGTATGTGTGTATATGACGTGCTATCTTTCTTCATTAAATGGTTTTCAAAACGTATGTATTAGGAAATACGTTATGTATTACGTTGTGACTTTACGTGATATGATGTATGAATGAATGAATGTAAAGTATTATGTAAGGAAGTGAAAGATAAAAATAATGAAAAGTGGAACGTAATGAACAAATAAAAGGATTCCAAGCAAATTGAATGGAGGTGCACAATCATGTTGTCGTTAGCTCAGCTGTGTGCGGTTTAGCTAACCCGAAGAATGCACACAGGGTCAATCATTGAGATTGACGGGATCCTTATAGCATGCCCTAGGTACTGGGTCATGCTTTGTGCACAATGTTAGGGGTCTATTATTAGACTTCAGCCCAGTATCAGCTTCGTGTACAATGTTCGGGCATCTGCACATTGGTCAAGATGAAAGTGAAAGATAATGAAAAAATACGAAATGAACGTACGCGTATGATGATGAAAGACAATAATGAAAGGAAGAATGAGAAAGATAACGATGATGATAATGAATATTATCTGGATGTACGTACGATGTGTGCTCACATACGAAAGTAATGTATTTTATTCAAGAAGAATATTTTCGTATATAAATCATACAAGGTATTTTAACACTTTTAAAACTAGAACTCACTCTGCAACGCAGACTTTTCTGAATTTTCAGTTGGCAGGTAATTATTGCTGAGGATGGCACACGGGGTAAGCTACTCGTCAGGGCTAGACTGGCATCCATTCATGTTTAATGATATTGTTGTTTTCTAATGCAATTAAAAGATCCTTTTGTAACTTATGAAACAATAATGTATTGCTTAACAATAGTGATTATTAATGAAATGAATAGTTTTTGTTAACTTAATTCTGCTACAATGTTTTATGAAATATGTATTGTTTTATATAATAATGCTATGATTGTCTAAATGTGAGGTCTCCGGGAACGGGACCTTACATCTCTCGCGTGATCTGGAGTTAAAGTAAGATGAGAAGACATAGGAGTGGGAGCTGTCTTGGAGTCTTGGAATTTGTATTTTTCTAGGATACTGTGAACATATTTTCTTGATGTATGATTATTCCCTTATCATTTTGTTTAACTTGGATACCCAAAAAAATGACACTGCTCCAAGAGAACTCATCTCAAATTTCTTCTTCATCACTACTTCAAATTCCTTGCACAAATCATCATTGGTAGATCCAAAGATAATATCATCGACATAAACTTGAACTAGAATAAGATCATCACCAGTCTTCCTTAAGAATAAAGTTTGATCAATATCACCCCTTATATAACCATTTGCAATCAAATGTTCAGTGAGAGTGGCATAACAAGCACATGGTGCTTGATGTAAGCCATAAAGTGATTTGTCTAACTTGTACACATATTCAAGATGATTTAGATCTTCAAAACCTGGTGATGGACAAACATAGGTTTCCTCTTTTATTTCTCTATACAAGAATGTAGTTTTGACATCCATCTGATATACTGTGAAGTTCTTGTATGAAGCATATGCCAGAAAGATGAGTATAGCTTCTACTCTTGCAACAGAATCGTATACTTCTTCATAATCAAGTCCTTCAATTTCATATAATCCTTGAACAAAAAGTCTAGTCTTATTATGGACAATTACATCTTTTTCGTCCATTTTATTCTTGAATACCAATTTTGTTCCAATAAGGAACTTTCCCTTTAGTGGTTCACAAAGGTGCCATAAATTTAGCTTTTTGAATTGCATCAATTCGTCTTGCATAGCCTCTACCCAATTGTTTTCTTTTAGTGCCACCTCAACTTTTTTAGTACAATTTGAGAAATGAAACATGAACACAAGCATGTATTTATTATGCTTGATTGGCTTTGAGTTCGGACTCCCTGTGATAATAGAACAATGATTGCTTCAGTTGGATAGTCTTTATGAATTCTCAGCTGGGTGATAGCATCTTCAGACACAAGTTCGTCAAGATTAGACATATGACCGACTGTTTCTTCAACAGTATTCGCTCCTTCTGGCTGATAAACAATATTTTTTTCTTGATGATTATGATTATCAATAGATAAATCATCAAAGGGAACTTGAATGGTATCAATTGGATAATCTTGAGTAGAAGCAGAACTCTGATGAGAAACTTGTGGAGCTTGCTCAAAAATTGGCTCAGAATAAGACATGTTAGATTCGGAAACCTGTGGAGTAGCTGAACTAGTTGATGAAGAATGTATATATGAAGATATTCCTTTTGCTTTAGAAGGAATAGATCCAATATCATCAGGAAAAATATCCTGAATTGAAGATGTCAAAGCTAGAGTTGTTGTGGAAACAACAAACGATTGATTAAATGATTCTAGATAATAAAGCTTAATCATAAAGGTGTAGGGTTTGTAAGAACACAAAAACCATAGTTTAACCTTTTAAACATTCTAAAAAACGCAGCGGATATCTATTTTAAAACATGATTATAAAGCTGAAAAATCATGTTGTTTAGGTGATATATATATATATGTGTATAACAAACCCATATATCAAAGGATCATTTATGTGAATAAGCAAGCTATGAATATGTGTAAAAGTACATAAAATCACAGCTACAATGAGCTGTGATAACTACCTCTTCCAGCAGCAAAATCGACCAAAGAAAGGAAGATTGGATGTCCCAAAACGGCCAAGGCTCCAAGAATAGGACCCCTCAAGCTTGTATACCCCAAGCTTGCTTGCAATCACCTTCTTGTTAGGAAGAAACAACACCAAGAACAACTCAAAACTTCTCCATTTTTTGTTGCTATGTCCGTGAACTTTAGAGAGAAAAAGAGAGTGCATTTTGTTTGTTTTGCATGTATTGATAGATGGAAAAAGAGGAGTCCAAGACTAGTTAAAGTTGTGTGTATTTTCAAGGCAACAAAAGAGCCAATAACAATTAAAGGGGGGGGCGGCCAAATTTTTTAAAACACAAGGGGTTTCCCTCTTTAATCAAACACACACTTATTTTAAACTAGCCTTTTGACACACATTAATAAGTCATCTACTAGACTTATTTAAAATGTGACATATGTCTTCTCTAATTAAACAATTTAATTAAAGTACACTCTCATGTTATTAGTGTTATTTAAACCCTTTTAAATAATAGAAATAATAATAAACCCATCAATAAATTATCCTTATAATTTGTTCCATCTCGAATGCCTTTGTTTAGAAAACCCCTTTTCTAAACATGGTGCGATTATTCAATTGCATGATCCCATCATCAATTAAATAGTTCTTGGTGATTGCAAAGCTTGTTATTGGGTATAACCCGACTTGGATCATAACATACTAACCGCATCAATATTTTACATGTCTTGGGCACATAGAATCCTACAATCTCCCACTTGCCCAAGATGCATAGAAGATTGATGCAAGCAGTAAATACCACCTAACAATGATGTACTACCCTTAATACGCATGACTTATAGCCATTCAATAATGTCATCCCATTCAAGTATCCTACATGAAATGATTTAGGTGAATTAATCATCTATCCTTTTGTTACAGATGTCCTGTTAAATCCAAGGACACAGAATGATCATTCCTTGTTGATTTAACTTAATCAGGCCTTAGACATCTTGCTCTCAACGAATAAGAGGAACAAATCCAATCTTGACTACATATGTTTCTCATAAACGCCTCGTGTCATACCTGAACAAACCCTTATGTAATGTCCACTATTTCAGGACAGTGAAGAATTAGCTCAAGGTATAATACTTGGTGAATATCAAAACCCAATATGTATCTCAGGTCGGAGGATACCAAATGATATTCGCCTTTACTCAAATTTACTTATGATCAATCAATAAGATTCCATGTAGTAAATTTTGAGATGCGGGTTAGTCCAATATTTGTATCCCACAAATATCTATGAACCTTGGTAGCAACCTATTGCTCTATATTCATCCTTATGAATATCAACCAATCCAAGTTCATAATAATCTTACCCTCACACATGTTCCCACAAGTATGAACTACTACGGACATTTAGAGTAAACAATTTACTCATGGATTAAACATGCTAAATTGGAACATTAATTGAAACATTATTACCAAATAATTTTATTCAAATAATAAAGAGTTCCATATATCCAAATACAAAATTTACAGATCAAATCCAATCACTAGAATATCGAAGTCCCATGGCACAAGTATGACCTTCATGCTTTGCCTTTTCAAGGAGCTTCGTGAGAGGATCTGCAATGTTTTGATCCGTGTGAACTTTGCGAATACATATCTTTCCCTTTTCAACTTCATCTCGTATGTAGTTGAATCTCCGCTCAATGTGCCTAGTCTTTTGATGAGCACGAGGTTCCTTGATTTGAGCAATCGCACCCTCTTTATCATAAAATATCTCTAGGGGGTCCTGAATGGAAGGGACAACCCCTAGATCGGCAATGAATTTCTTCAACCATGCAGCTTCTTGAGCTGCTAATGAGGCGGCGACGTATTCTGATTCTGTAGTTGATTGAGCCACCACATCCTGTTTGGAGCTCTTCCAAGAGACTGCTCCTCCATTCAGAATGAAAATATATTCCGATTGTGATCGAGAATCGTCACGATCGGTTTGGAAACTCGCATCCGTGTAACCCTTTACAACGAGTTCCTCATCACCAGATCCATAGATTAGGAACATATCTCTTGTCCTCCTTAGGTACTTAAGTATGTTCTTAACAGCCATCCGATGACTGTTTCTAGGATTTTGCTGGTAACAGCTTGTCATGCTTAAGGCGCATGACACATCCGGTCGAGTGCATATCATTGCATACATGATGGATCCAATAGCAGATGCGTATGGGATTGCCTTCATTTTATCTTGCTCATCCTTTGAGCTAGGACATTGACTCGTACTCAATATCGTTCCTCTTTGAATGGTACGGTACCTTTCTTAGAGTTCTCCATCTTGAACCTTTTCAACATCTTATCAATGTATGCACTTTGATTCAAACCAATCAACCGCCTTGATCTATCCCTATAGATCTTTATTCCCAGAATATAGGCTGCTTCACTAATATCCTTAATGGAAAAGCAACTTCCAAGCCAGGTTTTTACACCTTCCAAGGTTGGAATGTCATTTTCAAATATTAGTATGTCATCAACATACAATACTAGGAAAGTTATTGTGCTCCCACTAGCCTTCTTATACACACAAGCCTCATCAGTGTTTTTGACGAAGCCAAATTTCTTTACTTCTTCATCAAAACGGTGATTCCAGCTTCTCGATGCTTGTTTCAATCCATAGATTGATTTCTTTAGCTTGCATACTTTGTTAGGATGTTTTGGATCGACAAAACCTTCAGGCTGAACCATATAGACATCTTCCTCAAGATATCCATTTAGGAAAGCGGTTTTGACATCCATTTGCTAAATCTCATAATCATAATAAGCAGCTATGGAAAACAATATCCTTATAGACTTTAGCATCGCAACAGGTGAGAAGGTTTCATCATAGTCAACCCCTTGAGTTTGAGTGAAACCCTTTGCTACAAGTCTAGCTTTATAAGTATCTAAGTTTCCATGCATATCGGTTTTCTTCTTGAAAACCCACTTACTTCCAACTACCTTGGAATTAAGAGGTGGTACAACAAGTTCCCAAACTTGATTGTCATACATGGATTGCATCTCAACGTTCATGGCTTCAAGCCATTGGTCACAATCCGAATTGGACACTGCATTATGGTATGTGGTTGGTTCATCTGAATCTACCACATAGCATCCATCCATGAAAAAACCATATCTTTCAGGTGGATTACTAGTTCTACCACTTCTGCGAACGTTTTGTGTGTATTGATAAACCGCTTGACCATCCTCAACATCCTCATGTTGAGTGCTAGTTTCAAACAAACGTGCATCGGGTTATGGTTCTTGATCCTCCTCAATATCCACTGTTCTACTGCTAGTTCCTTCATAAGGAACTTTGCTTCTAAGAACTCACCCTTTCTAGCAACAAACACCTTTTGTTCCAGTGGATCATAGAAATAATATCCCATAGAATCTCTAGGATATCCAATAAAGATACACTTGGTGGATCGGACTTCCAATTTGTTTGGGGTGGGAGTCTTAACATAAGCCTCACAACCCCAGACCCTTAAGTATGATAGGGATGGAACTCTTCCATTCCATATCTCAAAAGGTGTCCTATCCACCCTCTTGGTTGGGGCCATATTTAGAATACGGGCTGCGGAGAGCAATGCGAAACCCAAAATGATAGAGGCAATGTGCTTCTAGCCATCATAGATCGGACCATATCTAATAAGGTTCGATTCCTCCTCTCAGACGCACATTTTGTTGTGGTGTTCCAGGTGGAGTGAGTTGTGAGACAATCCCACAACTCCTAAGATGATCTTGAAAAACATCACTTAGGTATTCACCTCCTCTATCGGTACGGAGAACTTTAATTGACTTGTTGAGTTGATTTTCTACTTCATTCTTGAAGATTTTGAACATTTCAAAAGCTTCATCTTTGTGCCTTAATAAGTACACATACCCATAGCGACTATAATCGTCGGTAAAGGTAATGAAGTATCTTTCACCATTTCTAGTCATTGGTTTAAAAGGACCACATACATCCGAATGTATGATTTCTAATAAATCTTTTGCCCTTTCGTTAGTTCCACTAAAGGGTGCCTTACTCATTTTTCCTTGTAAACAAGATTCACATACATCAAATGAATCACATTCATTTGTTTTTAAAAGACCATTCTTTTGAAGTGTTTGTATATGTTTCTTGTTTATATGACCAAGATGACAATGCCAAAGATAGGTATCACTCAAATCCAACTTGAGTTTCTTGGTGTCAGTATGGTACAATGAACTATTTAAAGCATTTTCATGAACCAATTCATAAATACCATTAATGGGAATAGCTTTAAAATAGAACATATCATTTAAGGAAACATGAATATCATTTTCAACTAAAGATAATACATAATCATAATGTCTTAATTGGGATACATAAATAATGTTCCTAGTCAAACTAGGAGCATACAAAACATTTTTAAAATAACATCCAAGCCACTTGGAAGTTTTAGGACGTAGTCCCCACGACCTTTAACTTGGACTTTGGTTCCATTGCCCATGAAGAGACTAACATCCCCTTGATTGAAGTCCCTACTTCTTTTGAACCCCTGCAACAAATTGCAAATATGAGTTCCACATCCCGTATCCAATACCCATGTGTTAGAAGATGTAACATTAAGATCAATATGGATCATGTATATTGTACCTGAGGTCTGCCCTGCATCACTCTTTGCTTTCAACTCTTGGAGATGGATAGGACAATTTCTTGCCCAATGTCCAATCTCCCCAAACTTGAAGCATGGGTCATTAGTAGCAACCTTTTGCTTCTTCTCTTATGGTTTGGGTGGCACCCTTGCCACCCCTTTCCCGTTTCCCCATACGGGTCCCTTACCCTTGGCAACCTTTGCCTTGGGTGCGGGATAAGGCCTTTTCTTGTTCCCACCTTCATTTATGGTGAGAAGGGGTAAAACCCTTTTACCCATGGCCGCCTCGGTGGTTTTAAGCATTGAGTGAAGCTCACCAATGCTCTTGTCCCAAGCATTCATGTTGTAGTTCAACACGAATGTCTCGAACTTCTTGGTAAGGCCATTAAGGATCAAATCCGTGGCCAATTCATTCGAGACGGGACAATTAAGCTTCTCGAGGTGGTCAATATGACTTTTCATCTTAAGCACATAAGATGAAACAGATTGGTTGTCGTCCATACGACATGCATGGAGTGCTCGAACCGTTTGAAGCGCTCAACCCTTGCTTGCTTTTGGAACGTTTCCTTCAGCTGGGTTATCATGTCATAAGCTCCGTGATGTTCATAATCCTTTTGGAGATCCGGAGTCATGCTTTCTAGCATGAGACAAAACACTTGGACAGAGTCCTCAGTGTACTTTAGCTAATCGTTGTAGGCCTCCTCATCATCCTCAGTAGGTTGATCGGGGATAGGGTCGTCTAAAACATATGATCTTCTCTCTTGCTTGAGAACGATTCTCAAGTTTCGATACCAATCAATGAAATTTATATGATTTAGACATTCCTTTTGGAGGATCGCTCGTAATGATTGGGTGGACGCGGATGAGTTATCATGATTGTCATTGTTGGTGGCCATCTACAAAATTAACAAAGATCTATTTTAATATTTTTGATATTGCTATTTTTAATAATTAATTCCTTTTAATGGTCATTTTATATTAAAATCTATAACCCAACATTACATTTAAATTGTGGTTAGGTGACCTTTATCCCATGATTTAAATTAATAAGGTGGTCAACGATTGACGGTTGCAACCATTTGCAACTTCTAGATGTATGGGATCGACTTTAAACATCATATGTAAAGTCGGCATGTTATTCCCATCTACACCATTTGGAAACCATATTGTAGGTGATCCGTTTAACATGGTTTGCAAATCAAGTTGCCCTACTTGCACACACATGTGAGTTTACCAACATAAGTGGTTAGGTGACCTTTATCCCATAAATGTGGTATCCTCACCTTAAGTCACAAGTTCCCTCTAAATGGTTAGGTGACCTTTATCCCATTAAGAGTTTCCAAATGACTCGAGTGTTGCGCAAAAGGACAGTGTTAAACTTGTTTGTCAAATGTTTAGAGATTTCATAATTCTAGTTTAGAAAACTCTATGTACTTGTATTTGCATGCTTTCAAATACAAGATACCCTATGGTCCTTTTAATAAAACCTATTTTATTATTAAATTATTAATCCTTTTAATAATCATTTACTAACACTTAATGATTAAGAACCATTTTATATTAGCTTGTTAAGATCATTTTTATTAAGATTGTTTATCATATCCAAATATCATACAATCATTCACAAAATCACAATCAAACAAGCATGATATAAACAACCACAATGTGCATAACCATAGCTACTATTATGACCACACTTGTTTGACATCACAAGTGTGGTCATTTGGTATTTCCTAAGGGTTGAATACAACACAAAATTGGGGTCTTCATATACCCCCACTTGAACTTGCATCCATATGCTTCAAGTCCTTCTTTTGTGTCTTCCTCTTGTGCTTCCTTCCCGAGCATCTTCTTTTACAAAATATATATCCTAATACATATTTTCTAGTAAAAGAAAAATCCTCCTAATCTATTATTACATCCCAATGAATAAATATATTACACAAAATTACATTTTTAAACAAAGCACAAATAGATTAATATAAAACCCCATTGAATAAAACAAAACCATCCATTGCAAACATCCAAACAACACAAGGCCAAAAGCTAGGTTATGCACCAATATGAACATTCATCATATCATCCAAATATAATTAAGAATCCCCATTAAAACCCATGATTTTCAGCCAACATAAACTGAAAATTCGGGTTTCAAACATTATCCAAACAATATACATATAATTATACATATCTTTCAAGGTTTAATCACAAGCATGTGTGATATAACCTTGAAAGCTTGGGGATTCAACATGCAAGAATATTTCAGCCCTTAAAGGGGTTATAAAATCCCATAAAACAAATTTTTAAAGGATACTAACAAGCATGCTATCCACATAACCGGCTCTAGATGCCATTGTAGGGTTTGTAAAAACACAAAAACCATAGTTTAACCTTTTAAACTTTCTGAAAAACGCAGCGAATATCTATTTTAAAACATGATTATAAAGCTGAAAAATCATGTTATTTAGGTGATATATATATGTGTATAACAAACCCATATAACAAAGGATCATTTATGTGAATAAGCAAGCTATGAATGTGTGTAAAAGTACATAAAATCACAGCTACAATGAGCTGTGATAACTACCTCTTCCAGCAGCAAAATCGACCAAAGAAAGGAATATCGGATGTCCCAAAACATCCAAGGCTCCAAGAATAGGACCCCTCAAGGTTGTATACCCCAAGCTTGCTTGCAATCACCTTCTTGTTAGGAAGAAACAACACCAAGCCTCAGTTTTTGAATATGTCAAGACGTCATCTATGAATACGATGACAAACTTATCTAGATATGGTTTACACACCTTATTCATGAGATCCATGAATATAGTAGGGGTGTTTGTTAAACCAAATGACATTACGAGGAACTAATAATGTCCATATCTAGTTCTAAATGCGGTTTTGGTACATCTTCCTCCTTGATTCTTAGTGGTGATACCCTGATCTTAGATCACTTTTGGAAGAGTTTCGGTATCCCTAATGTTTGTCAAAAAGATTATTAATCCTCAAAAAGTGGGCATCAAATTTTATGGTAACTTTGTTTATTCCCTGTACTCAATGCACATCCTTAAGGTCCCTGCGGGGGTAATCCTAATAATTCGTCGAAATACGTCGGCGAACTCCAATACCACGGGAACATCTTCAAGTCGTTCTTCCTCCTCTATAGACATTGCATAAGCTAAGTACACGGCACATCGCTTGCGTAGGCACTTATTATCCTGCATGCATGATATGATGTTCTCGCCTTACCTTGGTCTTCCCCCATATACTATGAGGGTCTCTCCTTCTAGTAGTGGTATTTTAACAGCTCTTATCACACACGATTTCTACTTTATTCTTTACAAGTTAATCCATTCCTACCACTATATCAAACCTTCTGAATTCTACAGGTAATAGGTCTATGGGGAATTCATGCTCATCCAAATCCAATGCACATCCAATATTTGCTTCATCAGCCTTCACTAGGGTTCCATTAGCTAACTCTATAGAGGTATAGGTAAACTAGCAATAGCTTAGATGAATGCGCAATGATGACTAGGAAGTCAATGACCTCGGGTTCTTCTTAGCAGCTTCTACGTTCATCACGAATGCTCTTCCTTTAGGGCGGCCAACCATAGGCTTTTTAGCATTAAGTTTGGGGAAATTAGGGTGGAGATGTTGAACTTCTCGACATTAGTAGATTTTCATTCTTTTGTAAAATGCCCTGGCCGGTTACACTTGAAACACACACTCACCTTAACCTCCTTTCCTAGGGGCCTCACCCTTGCTTTACTCGACGCTGACCTATATGACGTAATTCACATTTCCCACAAACAGTTGTTTTATGCTTACTTCTATTTGCTCTTCAACTCTGACATCCACTCATAACCCTACAATTATCCTGCTTCCTCTTAGTTCCCACACTCTCCAATCCCCTAGCTCCTTCACGCATGATGAACTCATCATTTAGTCGCTGATATTTCCACAATTTCTTGAAAAGTCCTTAGTTTTGTAGCCTTCACCATTCCCCTGATTTTCATGGTGAAAGTCCTCACATGCCTACATATATTCTTTGACTCGAGTGTAACCAAGTGTGGCACTAACAACGACAACTCATTAAACCCATTGGTGTACTCTAAATATGTGGTTCCGTTTATCTCCAAGCTTAGATACTTAGCTTCATCTTCTTAATCTCATTTATCAAGCAATAACGTTCAATCATCAAACTCTTAACTCCTCCCGTCTCATCCTGTTTACTACGTTCCTTCCTTGGGTCTATAGTAATGTATTCCACCAGTTCAAGGATCCATTTTTAGTGAGTGTGTAGAAAACATCACTCTATTTCCCTCAGCATAATCACTAATATCAAGCACAGTTTCCATCTCTTCTAACAAGAGTATGGTTCCTATAGCACCCTCGGTTCCAAAGTAGTCGGTCAGTTTGCATGCCATGAAGCTTTGTATGCATACCCAGTTTGCACATGTGCCGTCTCATGATCTTCTTCTTGATTTGTATTATTGTTCTCATTATCAACAGTGTCTCCCCCTGCAGGTGTTTCTTGGTTGCATTCAACGTTGACGTGTGTGGCAATGGTGGGCAAGGCATTGGTGATGGCCTTAGAAATCAACTGTTGGAGTATAGCTTCTTGGTTGGTTTCATAGTTGGTGTTAGTGGTTTTATTGGTGTTTTTAGTGTTTCCATCTAGAGTAACATCATTTTGGATATGCATGCCCTCGACCGGGTCATGGTACCAGTTCTTGCGTTTGGAACGCGTCCTCGACCTCTTGCACGACAGGCTATGGCGGTGTCTCGGTCAGTCCAATAACCAAATTACCCCATTCCTTCTAGCATGTGCGGTTAGATCGGATGGACATTCATGCGGTCAGCCTCGCACGAGGTTACATGTCCTCATCCCCATCAGGTCGTAGGATACTAGTCCGGAGCGTCCCTAATGACTCAGACGAGTCCTCCAAAGGCTTCGACTCCTTCATTTCCAATCCTCACTAGGATCGTGCATCATGTCCTCATAGGGGGACGTAGGTAATAGTTAGGGTCCCCATACTATGGCCCTAGAGGGGCATACTCCCTAATCTCAAGGGACTGGGGGCGTCTCTATGGTCACGCGCCCACATCTTGTACGTACATGGGATACTGGTCTTGTAATAGTGCAGAGGTGGGACATCTGTTGAGTCACTAATGTAAATGGACATTCTTTTATTCTGGTTTCTTCCATCTAATGAACAAACAAGATAAATCACAACATGAAAAAAAATTATATATATAACCAAAATCTGAGATTAGAAACTGTAAGGCCCCGTTCCCGGGACGCTTACAGTTGGATCCTCATCGCGCATAAAACATTTTAAAACGTACATTTATCATGCAGCGGAATTAAAAATTTCATGAATAACTAAAACATGTCATTTCATAACATTACAATATTCATTTTCATCTCATAATACATTGACATGTCAAGATATGGATGCCAGTCTCAACAAAATGTAGTCGTCTCGTGCCATCCTTAGCAACATACCTGCCAACTGGAAACACATCAAAAGTCAGCATTGCTGAGTGAGTTCTAGTTTTATATTAAAAACATACCTTTCTTTCGTTAAACCGTTCTTACATACATACGATCACACATCATACGTACACATAGATAATATTATTATTATCTTCATCATTCATTCATTAGCTTCCATTCGTGTACCGTTCATCGTTAACATTCACGTTCATTCATAAACTCTTTCTTTCGTTCGTACGTTTCTTACTTTCATTCATACATTCGTTACATTCGTTCGTACGTTCGTTACGTTCATTCTTACGCTCAATACGTTCATTCTTACGTTCAATACGTTCATTCGTACGTGCATTACTTTCATTCGTTTCTTCCATTTATGTTCTGTCCTTCATTCGTTTATTATCTTACTTATTACACCTTCACATCTTCGTACCCGAAGTACATATAGCACGAATCGCACCATTGGAGTTGTCACTAAGACCAACTCTCCTTCTGTGTGAGAACTCTTAGGGTTCAGCCAAATTCGCATGCCATCTCATGGGTTAGCCCAACATTGCACGCTACATAATCCACATGAGGTAGGCCAAAATCGCACGCTACATAGCACACAGTAAATACCACATCGCACGTATCGGAGCAGCTACCAAAACTGAACTCCCACTGTGTCTATGTCCCCTTATGAGTTAGCCAAGATCGCACGCTATAATACATAAACAGTTGAGCTGATAACTCCCAATGAGTTATGGGCCTCCTTTCTTTCTACTTACATGCCATCTTACTCTCGTTCTTCCGGATCCTATCTCCTACAATACCGGAATACGCGACAGGGATCTCATTTGAGTCTGTTGCGACACCGAGTCACTCACCTCATACCTATTCTCACAAGCCTTACGTTCGTTCATTCATTCATTAATGCATGCTCTTATTCATTACGTTCCTCTTTTATTATCTTTCACTTTACGTTACATAATATTTTTCATTCATTCATAAACAATACACGTAAAGATACGGAAAGATAAACATACATCGAAGCAAGGAACATCGGCATTTACAAGTCATCAGTATTCACCATCTATCATGGAAACATCATACTTAACATACATACCTCATGCATATACATGCAATACTATCCTCATCATGCCCAACATAACCCCTAAGCCTCGACAGTCATCACACATGTACCTACGGGAGCTATCACATCATTACTTACACTTGCTCTTTTGCCGAAGGCCACTGATTATACTATGTCTCTCCTCGTACATAACAGCCCTATTTGGACGATTGGGCATACTTCAGTAGCATGGCCTCCACGCGACTGGATCATGCAATTAGACACCTACGCGAATGAACATCCAATCGTGGGAATGGACTCTCAATCGTACGAATGAATACTAGGCGATTGGACATCATGCGAATGGGACTAATGCGGATGAGCACCTATGCGACTGGACTCTCAGTCGTGCGATTGAGCACCTAGGCGACTGAGCATCTATGCGACTGGGCCCTCAGTCGTACGACTGAACAGCTATGCGAATAGACCTATGCGACTGAACTCCCAGTCGCATGACCTGTCGTGCAACTAAACCCCCAGTCGTGCGACTCAGCCTCAGTCATGCGATTGAGTCTCAGTCGTCCCTCAGTCGGCCGATTGGCCCTTCAGTCGCCTAGCCCTAACTGGGCAGCGACTGGAGTTCTTCCCGAACTGCAGCCGCGACATACGGCCTTCAAACCCTTCCAAACTCATTCTAAGCCCAAATCAACCCTCCTAAACCTTAGGGAATCATACTAGGACATCATACAAGAACATACAAGTCCAAAATCGCACTCAAAACACACTACACACAATTTCACCCAAATGGGTCAAACTCATACATTTCAAAAACGGTTTTATATGTGTTCCAACCCCAAAATCAGTTGAAAACAAGTAAATGAGTGGTCTTAGTACTCACCTTAGCAGCCTCCTCGGTTAGAGATTCGTTTTGACTCGCCACACAACGAATTCCGGGCCCGAACCACCCCTTTTCTCTTCTTTCTCTCTTTTTTTCTCTCACTTCTCTTCTTTTTGGCTGATTTCACAAGTGTGAGGAGAGGGTAAGGCCAGCCCTCTCCCTTAAATACTACAGTTCAGTCGCCCGAGCCTCAGGCGTATGGGCACTTCAGTCGCCCGAGCTCCATGCGATTGAACACCCCAGTCGTGCGACTCCCATGCGTATGGAGCTCCAATCGTGCGACTCCCATACGTATGGAGCTCTAGTCACATGACTCCTATGTGTATGGATGCCCCAATCGCGTGACACTCTAAACTAGATTTTCGGGGTGTTACAAGTCCACCCCCCTTAAACGGGTTTCGTCCCCGAAACCTATTGTTCCTTATATCTTTACGGGCAATACTGTCTCATCTCTTTTCCAGTCTCTCACCTAGACTCCTATCGCTCTACACCGTTTATCCACTTACGACTTCTGGTCCATCTTTGACTATCTCCGTCGACAACCCATGCATACTGGTCGATGTCCATGTGACCAGGAACCGCGGCCTCAAATATGCCTTATAGAGTACGGTCACAATATGACCCTCTGGAAAACTAAGCCACTGACGAGAAAGGCATTCATTAATCGTGCTATGTGTTGTTCCAAATATAAATGCACCGAGATCGGTTTTTCTCAGGTTCCTTACAGGCACATTGTGATTGAAAGGAAAATCGGCTTCTTTGGTGGCCCAAACCAAATTTATCCTTTTCTTTTGCTTCCGACCTCCCCTTCTACTTGTTTGCTACAACGTCAAAACTATACGTATGTTTTCGTTCGATGAACCAATCACAGGATGAAACTGTTCCTCAGACAACGGGTGGCACAGCTTTCTCAATTGCATTACGCAATCCTCTAGGTCACCAGGCAACCTAGTGAATCCATTAATAGTAATCTCTACATCGAAGGGCTTATCGATGTTCATTCTCCTAACATGCAACTCACAACAGAAGGTAGTAGGAACGAACTACTACTAGCATCACATTCAAGGCATAAGTGCACAAAATTAAATTTACCAGAAACGTACCTGACGTCAAGTCGAAGTCCGCTCCAGACTCTTTCTGCTTCATCGTGTTGGCGCTGCGTTTACCCTCTGTCCTTCTCCTCCAGTCTTCTTCACTCCCGAACCTTCCGCCCTTGGCTTCTCATAGTTTTTACTCATATGGCCAATTCATCCGCATTTGTAGCATCTCATGGTTCCACATTCTCTAGCCACATGACCACACTTCCCACACTTGTAGCAAGTATTTGGTCCCCTTTTGCATTCTCCCGAATGCTCCATCCCGCAATTTACACACCTATTCGACCGCTCACCAGGTACGACCACACGACGGTCATCCCCCCGTGCGTGCTTATTATTCGTCGGGACACCACCCCGTCCCATTCTCTTCCCCCTCCAATTCCGTTCTCCATCATCTCTCTCGCCATCTTCAGCCACCACCACCACCGTTCTTTCGGCATACAACCTTCCCGCCAAATCAACTGCCGACCTAAACGTGCTTGGTCGGGTAGTGATCATGTGCCTACGGATATCTGCTGGCAAGCCCTGAATATACGTCTTGATCTTCTGCGAAAGAGGTGTCACCTGATCCGGCACTAGCCGTGCCATCTCGTTGAATTTGGTGGTGTACTTCTGACGCGTCATCGCCCCCGCTTCCAACTGCAAAAACTCCCTTTCAACCTTATCCATCTCATGGTGAGGACAGAACTCCTCAATCACCAGCCTTTTCAACTCTGACCATCTTATCCTTCCGATAGCCCGGCTACCCTCAACTTGGACTATGTTGTCCCACCAGCACAAAGCTGAGTCCACGAAAGAGTGGGCGGCAAACTTCAATTTCTGATCCTCCTGGCACTCGCTGATATTCAGCATGGCTTCCATTTCCCTCACCCACCGGTGAGCAGCAGCAGCAGTGCTATTACCATCAAAAGTTGGGGGCTTGCATCGTTGAAATGCCCCATAGTTACAGCCTCATGCCGCCTCCGGCGCAGGCTCTTCCTCCTCTTCTTCCTCTTCGTCATCGAAGAAAACCGTTTCAGTCTCGGGCCGTCTCCTTTCACTCGAAGGTCTACCCCTTTCCTGTCTCTCCCCATCTCTAACAGCCTTTATCACCTTGGTCACTATAGATGGTAGGATTGTCTGCATTACCTGATGCACCTCCTAGACCAACGCCTCTTTCACCGAGGCCCTCAAGTTAGCAATCTTATCAGCGCCCTCCGGATAAGGGGTTTCGGGTTCCTCATGAACCACCTTCACAACTCTAGGTCTTCCCCTTGTGGCCCGTGTTTCAGCACCATGTCCGCCATCACCTCCACCACGGGAAGCCTTAGAAGATCTACCACCAGCATCCTCTTCACACACTGAAAGATTCAAACACCAACATGGTCATTCAAGAGAATAGCTCAGTTCATCTCAAGTATAGTAAGTCCCTAATTACAGTGATCAGTTGTGATTAGCCACTTACTTTCCTCTTCGTTCCCCGAGCATTACCTGTCCTGGCTACATTAGTATCTAAATCTAACAGTAACACATAAACACATAACATGCACCCCTAATACCGGATAACTTTAAGAAAATACCTGATGGCACGCAGCTACTCAGATTGGCATCCTATTCCTTTCTGTCCCATTCTCAGTTTAAGTTAAGGTTTATTTTGAAAATTTACCCGTTTCACTTAAACTTTGGCTCTGATACCAACTTCTAAGGCCCCGTTCCCGGGACGCTTACAGTTGGATCCTCATCACGCATAAAACATTTTAAAATGTACATTTATCATGCAGCGGAATTAAAACTTTCATGAATAACTAAAACATGTCATTTCATAACATTACAATTTTCATTTTCATCTCAAAATACATTGACATGTCAAGATATGGATGCCAGCCTCAACAAAACTGAGTAGTCACCACGTGCCATCCTCAGCAACATACCTGCCAACTGGAAACACATCAAAAGTCAGCGTTGCTAAGTGAGTTCTAGTTTGATATTAAAAACATACCTTTCTTTCGTTAAACCGTTCTTACATACATACGATCACACATCATACTTACACATAGATAATATTATTATTATCTTCATCATTCATTCATTAGCTTCCAATCGTGTACCGTTCATCGTTAACATTCACGTTCATTCATAAACTCTTTCTTTCGTTCGTACGTTTCTTACTTTCATTCATACATTCGTTTCATTCGTCCGTACATTCGTTACGTTCATTCTTACGTTCAATACGTTCATTCGTACGTTCATTACTTTCGTTCGTTTGTTCCATTTATGTTCTGTCCTTCATTCGTTTATTATCTTACTTATCGCACCTTCACATCTTCGTACCCGAAGTACATATAGCACGAATCGCACTAATGGAGTTGTCACTAAGACCAACTCTCCTTCTGTGTGAGAACTCTTGGGGTTCAGCCAAAATCGCACGCCATCTCATGGGTTAGCCCAACATCACACGCTACATAATCCACATGAGTTAGGCCAAAATCGCATGCTACGTAGCACACACTAAATACCACATCGCACGTATCGGAGCAGCTACCAAAACTGAACTCAGACTGCGTCTATGTCCCCTTATGAGTTCCACCATACATATCGCACAAATCGCACCAACGGAGTGGTCACCAAGACCGACTCCCCCTATGTGTGTGAGGGCTCTCAGGGTTTAGCCAGAATCGCACATCATCTCGTGGGTTAGCCCAACATCGCACGCTACATAATTGTTGGTACACATGTCCCCAGTTATAGTCTAGTGAGCTTAAATGTTATGGAAATTCTTCTTGTAACACATATGTAACATTTAATTATTATAATGAGAATCTCTTCCTTTATGTGTATGGGTTGTTTACAAGTTATATCTATTATATTATTTATTGTTACACCCATATATGACAATGTTATATAGGTTTACAGTTGTTAGATATAGTTCTGAACCATTAAAGGTTCAAGAATGTGTTTAACTAAGTATTCTGATTCAGTCGCACGACTGGATCATGCGAATGGTCCAATCGCACGACTGAACCAGGTGATTGAGTGAATCGCTCGATTGAGTCACAAGACTGAGTCAATCATACGAATGAACCAATCGTTTGACTAAGTCGCATGACTGAGCCAGTCACAATGCTCAGTCGTACGAGTGATAGCTGTAACCTATAAATACTACTTAATTCGTGGAAAAACGTAACACTTTGAATACTTGAAACCCTAGTCGACCCAAAGCGTCCAGTTCGACCATTCCAACTTCATAAAACATTTCAGATCATTCCTAGTGTAACACCTCTAAAATCTAGCCCAATTAGAAAGCTTAATGTATTATAGGACCCAATAAAGGTCCAGATTGATTTGGGCTTACCAAGGAAATCTTGCAGAACGAAACTAGCCTTTTGGGCCCAATAAGCCCAATAAGGGCCCGAACATATAAACAAGGCCCATTTAAGGCCCAAATACACGTTTACGAACTAATTGAAGGAGAAACCATGAAACAAAGAATTCTTATGTGATTTGAAACAACGATGGAAAGATCCAAACTGAAAACGGATTCAGAACCCATACCGGGTAAAATCCGGCAATTTACCGCATACTACGTCTGAATTCCATCATGAATTCTTATAAGGGCTTGTCATCTAATCTAAATCATTGCTAATCTCAACTAATACCATAAATAAGGATCTCTAAAAGATTTTTCATCAATCATGCATAAACAACAGAATTTCGTAACTGAAACGCAAATACCGGTTTTCACCGGCATTTACTTATATCGGATACGTCAACCGAACCTCGTAACTCCGAAAATATTTATCTAATCATTGTTTATTATCATAACATACTAAACTTGATAAGTGGTACGTTGTCTGGAATAAATGCGTTCCGAAACGCATCCGTGACGCGAACCAGGTTACGATCAGGTCAAACCCGAGAATTCGTCAGATAAGGCTTTAACGCGACTAGCATGGGAAGTTAACACGCAAAATATCATTTTAATATGTAATTGCATGCATTTAGATGTCAAAATAATAATAAAAGCGCTCGTTCGAGGAAAACGCGTAAACCGATAACGTGTCGATTTCGCGGTATCGTTTAACTGTTCGGTATGTTTTAAATACGATAAAATTATTAATCTCGGAATATTTATAACATTTTCATAATTGTATCTAACGGGAAATAAAATTCATAACGATACGAGGTAACTACTCCGAACGTGATACGAACTGACCCGTTAACCTAGCCATTTCTTAACCCCATTATATAAACACATTTTTCCCTAATCTAGGGTTCAAAACAAAACAAAATTCAGAGAAAGAGGGAGAGAGCCGGTCGCAGCTCCCTTCTCCCCCCTCATCCCGGTGAAACTCCGGTCGATTTCCGGGCATCCACGGCGGATCTCCGGCGATTGCCCCACCTTCTTGACTCCTCTCTTCTTTCCGAACACGATGGAGGTGACGGTTTTAACTGAAACGCAGTGGTGATGGTGTTGTAGGGCAGATTCAGAGGCGGTGCTTGTGTGGGATATGATTGGGGGCTATCACGATGGTGGCTTTTCTACTGATTGCAATGGTGGCCACCGGTGAAGCTTACTGCGGTGGTCGTGGTTGGGGCGATCGGGCGTGGTTGCCGTGGTTGTGGTGTCTTTGGTTACAGCTGCTCCGAATAACCCCACGGTGGCGAGTGGTGGTGTTGTCGTGGTGTTCCCGCACCACTAACGATGGCGGTCGAGGTCGTGACGGGAACGGGGTGTCCGATGGTGGTCTGGACCCGCCCCACTGCCTTCTCTCTCGGTAAGGTTCCTCTAGAACCGATCTAGTTCATTCATCCTTTCTTTTCATGAACTACAAATCAGCAATTTAGTTAGATCTTGGGTTGCATGTGTAGATCTGTACCAGATCGGGGTCCCGAAAGTGGCGGTAGTAGTGGTGGCAGCTGTGATTGTGGGCTGTGGTTTATGGCAGTGAATGTTACCGGCGATGGTGATGATTGTGGCTGCGGTCGTGTGTTGGTGGTCGATGTTGGTGAAGGTGATAGTAGCAGGGGCTGTTGGTTGTGGTGATGGTGCGATTTGGTGGCTGTCGTTGAGAGCTTCCACAGTGGCGATGGACTGATGGTGATGGTGCTGTTTGGGAGGCTACCAGTAAGGGCTATTACGGTGATGATGAAGACGGTGGCTCAAATAGCAGGGGTAAGTCACTAGTGGTGGTTGCGATGGTTGTTTGATGATGGTTGTGGTTGTAATCGTGGGCGTGAATGTTGCTGGTTGTTGTGATAGTTGTGGCTGTTGAGTTATAGATGTGGATTTAAGCAGAAAAACGATAGTGTTAAGTTGTTATGATGGTTTCGGCAATGGTGGTGGTGTTAACAGTTGTGGTTGATGGTTATTGGTTACTGGGTGGTGTAAGGCAAGGGTAATAGGCTGTTGTGTTGGTAATGGTGGCTGGAATTGAAGGTTTTTGGCTGTCGGTTGTGATTGTGTTGGCTGCATGTGGTGGATGGTGATGGTAAGAGACACAACCGAGGTGTTTGGTAACGTATGTTGAGATTTTGGTAGCGTTTGGGTATTAGATAACAATATATTAGTGTTTGAATATGATTTTGGTACGTTTTGGTTAGGTAAAACATCGGTCAAAGCTGGTGAAACTTGGTCAACGAGCGGACAACGGAATGTGAACACGATTAGATCAAGAGCAATTCGAGTGGGTTAGTGAATGTAATCGAGTGGAAGGTAATATCGCACGCGCAACGCATTGAAATTGAATTATAAATTGCATACGTATTGTTGAGCTCTAATTATATAAAAGGCATAAATTATAAAATATGTGAACTATAAACGAAAATGAACGTCGCTTGTTATAAATGTTTGATTTAAATGGATGGTTTGGACCCGAGATTTAAACAACAACGCTAGCTATTAGAAACCAACCTAGATAAGATATATGAAACATTACATTTTGGGGAAATGGTTATAACATGTTATTGATTAAACAAATAAGTTGATCTCACGTCACGTTAAATCCTTACAATACTTCAGGATGAAAAATTGCATACAAAAAGATATATTTGTACAATAGATACATTAGGTTAACCGATGTTCACGCATACTTAATTATGGCAAATGGGCTTATAATTCTATAATGATCCATTATCTTGTCATTATTAGTAATTGGCCATCTCATTGTTATTGACATAAATATTAATTGTAACACTCTTTATACAAATTATCGTCAATCAAGTTAACAAATACGATATAAACGCGAGCATTATAAACATCGTTTGAAACATTATATATTACTTACATTGTTAATGCAAGTTATTTACAAAGATTTGGAATCCATTATATGAATTGATTTTTCTACATTCTTCATGCTAAGACTCAAGTCTTGATTAAATGCATTAATTAACCTAATGTACACAAGTTAATTCATGACAATTAATGAATACACAAGAAGCTAAGCTACATTAAGGATACTAATCACCAACATAAATTTAAATAAAGAGCTCAACCGCACGCATGTAATAACATCATACTAATTCTAAACGTGAATCTTATATGTTCTAGTTAGGAATTGCTTTGTTGGTGATCATCACTTTTCTTTATCAAGCTCTGAAATCATATAAGGATACCAGGTGAGTTCTCGTGTTCCCCTTTTTACTTTGGTTTTGGGGATGAAGCATGATCTTTCAAAGTGAAACTCTTATGTGTGATATTGTTTACTGTATTGCATAATCTTTCATTTTATAAACTATGATTGTGCTTACTTGATGCTTGTATGTGGGAATTTTTGGATACCTGTTGATACTTTTGTCATGATCATTAATTCTTTTGTGAACTGCTTGTTTTTACGTGAATATATCTATTTGGGGAATCCCCCACGCACAGTGGCTCCCGCTACAGGGAGATACCCCACTGAGATCCTGAGGGGTCGTTTGTGGCATGTAACAGGTTTTGAGTAAGATACTATGGTGAACCATCCTAGCAGGAATGGTTCACTATTCTGAGGCTTGGTCCTTTCCTACGGGAATATCCGGTTAAACACAAGTTTAGAAGAGGTCAACCGGGGACCAAGTGCAGGGTTGATTGTGATACCCCACAATGACTGATACTAAAAATGATGTTTTAAACATCAAATGAGATTTTTAGAAACTATCACACTTGATTCTAAAACCTTCACTTGTGGACTCTAAGAGTTCCTTTTATTGTTTTGAAACTTGAACCACTTGAACTCACCAACTTTATGTTGACACAATTCTTTTTGAGCATGTCTTCAGGTACAGCTAGGGAGAATAGTTGAGCTATAGAAGTCACCAAATCCGAATCAAGATATGAGGGTAGAGGTTAAAGACACAAGTAGAGCCTAGGAGCCTTAGATATCGAAGCTCCAAGAAATATTTACCGAGAGATTGATCACGACACCTATAGATCATAGATTGAAGCACCTTGTGAATTGGAAATAAAGCCAATATTTTAATGTAAATATCATGTGACACTGTTTAATAAACCATTTAGTTTCCGCTGCATTTTGGTTGTTGTTTACTAATCGTGACGTTCCGCCTCTCTGGGCCCGGGGTGTGACACCTAGTCCGTTCTTAACGTTTTCTAATCGTTAGGTTTGATCTTGTTAACGTTTTCCCTGATTGGATCACCAATCAAATAGGATTCCGCACTATATGATTTGGCTTCACGTTTGAATCAGTTAGTACTCCGTCCGTACACGGTCCTAACAAGTGGTATCAGAGCGAAGGCTCTTGATTCTTCATGGATTCAATCGATTTTATGAAAAAGTCTACATTTTTAAGCGAAAATATCCTTTCTTTCTGCTAAAAATCAAGTTTTTACGTGTGCATGTTCTGAAAAATCAATCTTTTTCGAGTTTCAGCCGTCTAGGGTGCAAAAACGTGTGTTTTAGGTCAAAGTGTGTGAAAAACCTCGTTTTCAGCCGTCCCAGTCGCACAATTATCTCAATCGTACGACTGAAGTCCAGTCGCTCAGTTCAATCGTCCGATTGAGTCATTCGCTTGTTCAATCGCCCGATTGAGTCATTCGATCTATTCAGTCGCTCAAGTGTTATAATTGCCTGTCTAGTCGCCCGTTTGAGTTTCAATCACACGATTGTGTCTCAGTTGTTCTTCAGTCGCCCCTTCCAGTCGCATACTCAGTCTGTGTTTTTCAAGTTAAGTTAAATTCATGATGGACCCCAAAAATTTCGCGTTCTCAGCAGGGAAAGACTCAAGGATCCAGAAGTTACTGCTACTGGAGAATGAGATTGGTAACCACAATAAGCCACCTAAACTTCTGTTAATTGATGAGTTCCCGCAGTGGAAGCAGAGGTTTGAGATTCATCTGAATAGTGTGGACACTAATCTTTGGAATGCTATTGAAACTAGTTATACCATGCCAGTTGGTGCTGATGGTATACCCTTAACGTTGAGGGGATTGACTGATGCTCAAAAGATTGCCTACAATGCTGAAAAGAAAGCTTACGCGATGCTTACTCAGTCTATTCCTAAAGAGATCTTCCATCAGTATTCTGAGCATAAACAGGAGTTTGATAATTTTTCTGCTATTGGAAATGAAAGCTTGGACGACATCATTGACCGCTTCTATCATCTGATGAGTGAACTTCACACTCATGGGGTAACCACGTCTAAAGAAGAAAAGGTCTCTAGTTTGGTTGATGGACTTCCAGAAAAATAGGATTCATTTATTTCCACCTTGAGATACAACTCAGTTCTTGAGACATTGGATATTAATGACTTTATCCTGAAACTGCGAGAGGAAGAAGTTAGACACAAGTATAAGGCAAAGAAGGGTTCTTATGCACAGGATCCTACACTGTACAATGTTACTCCTACTGCTACTTCAACCTCCAAAACTCCAGCGCTCCTCTGCAAACTGCTTTTGTGTCAAATGCATCACCATCTTCTGATCAAGGGTCATCATCTGCTAGTGAGTCACATGGTGCATCTGGGGTTCTACAAAGTTCAATAGTTACTTAATCAATGAAGTTAATGCCTGAAAATTTAGGAAAAATAACTGTGGAAGTTGCAAAGGAGCACATGGTTCTACTTGCTGCGGTAGTTCATTCCAATGATGGTTTAGTGGCTGGAAAGATTGGAAACTGCCACCTGGCTGATGAGGACTACGAGCAGGTGGATGAAAATGAGCTGGAAAGGATGGACATAATGTGGGCTCTCGCGAGTGCGGTGCGATGAGGAAAGAAATTTGTAAAGAAAACAGGGCAAAATCTAGTGGCTACAAAAGATACTACCTTTGGGTTCGACAAGTCAAAAGTCACATGTTTCAACTGTGGGGAGAAAGGCCACTTCAAAAGGGAATGTGTGAAACCTAAGAAGACTGGCAACGGGAATCCTTTCTCATCTTTCCACAAACAAGATAAGGAGAAGAAGGCAGCTCCATCAAGCAGTGACTCCAAAGCTATGGTTGCGCAAGGTGATGAAGGACAGGATTGGTCCTTCCGTTTCTTATCTGACAGTGAAGCAAACATAGCATCTGTGGATGATCTTAATGAAGACTCAGCGAGTGAGGGGGAGAGCTCAGCTGAGATTGATACTGCTGAAATGGATGATACCTTAGCTGCAGTTAACCAGATTGTTGAGAATGAGATGAATGCGGAATCTGAAGCACAACCACAGCCTCAAAATGCTTTCATGGCCGAAACGTCCACGTCTGCACAGGTAAAATCAAAAGATGAACTGTTTGCTAAACATTCCTGTGTTGAATGTGAAAAATTTAGGGAAAGTATCGACATAAAATTTGCTAGGTTATTAGATCATAATGATAACTTAGTAAATGACCTAAAATTGTGCACTGAGGCTATCAAAGTTTTAAAACAAAATGAAAGCAGTTACAGAGAAAAGGTTGAGGCATTAACAAAACAATTAAAAGAGACTGAAGTTGTTGCACTCAATCAAGAAAATGATATTAAATTCTATTTAAAGTATCTTGAAGAAACTAAAAAGGATAAAGCAGTTTTACAAGTTGAAAATGAGTCTTTAAAACAAAAACTTCATAGTCTTGCGAGCTCCTCGCATATTTTGAAAAACTTGTTTAAAAAGCGCAACAACGGGGAAGGTTTAGGATATAAAGTTGTGCCTCCACCACATGAGATCCTTTTGAATACCAAACAACGTCCAATCAATGATAACCCCATAAAGGATCATGTGCTAACAACACCTCTGGTCAGCGATCCGGACATAGCAGTTACCGCTGCCCCTTCGGTTTCTGACCAGAAAGCATCATCATCAGGCAAAACTGGCACTAACATCACTTGTAACAGGGTGGAAGAGAATGTTCAAGCATCTCTTGGGTTGGGTCAAAAATCGACTACCACACAACCTAAGATTTCCAAAACCACTCAAGCTAAACCAGTGAAGCAAGATAACTACCATCTTCTAAGACAAAACACATATAATGTTAAACAAGTTAAATTTGTCAAGGAAGATAAAAGCCTTAAAAGTGAGAACAAAAAGGTAAGATTAGAAGTTTATTCACCGCCCCACAAGAGATCTCCTAGCCCTAATGAATGGAGGTCCTGCTATACTTGTGGACAGCGTGGTCATATCTCTACAAATTGTCCTCGCTATCAGACTCCAAGAATTCAGGTTGAACTAAACAACGAAGTTAAACTAGATTCAAAACAGTGATCTAAAACTCCTGTTAGATCAAAAACTCCTATTAGGTCTAAAACACCTTCTAGGTCATTTCCGTCTCCTCCACGCCAAAGGCAAAACAGACAAGTCACTGACAAGTCTGTGATGCCTGAAGCAAAGCCTGCCTTTGAATCTAAACCAAAAGCTCAAACAGTAAATCAGTCTAAGGTTTATCACAAGCAATCCTTTCATAAGGATGGTTTGTGGAAAGCCAAAACAACCGATGGGTCTGAAAGCAAGAACAAGTTGAAAGTTGAAATTCCACCCACTGATAAAGGACAGTGGGTCGAGTTCATGATGGTTGATTCCTCTGGGAAACCAAAGCCAGACAAGGCTTGGGTCCCCCTCCTTAACTGATTATTTTCTATTATGTGCAGGTTGTCCGCTATAGTGCGTCCACAAATACATGGATAGTAGATAGCGGAGCTTCCAGGCACATGACAGGAAATAAGTCCCTCCTTTACAATGTCAAACAAATTAAAGGGGGACACGTTTCCTTTGCTGGAAACAAAGGAGGATACATTACCGCTCAGGGAGAAGTAGGTAATGAAAAGATAAGGTTCGACAAAGTCAACTTTGTTCAGCAATTAGAAAACAATCTGCTTTCTGTGTTTCAGATTTGTGACAAGGGCTTCAAAGTCATGTTTGACAATAGCAAGTGCTACATTCTGAAGAAAGAAATGGATATTCCAAAGGAGCAGGTATTATTGTTAGCATCTAGATATAATGACTTGTATGTTCTAGATATGTCTAATGCTTCTACTAGTTCTTCTACTGTTCAATGTTTCTTATCTAAAGCTATAGAGAAGGACTCCATTTCGTGGCATAGAAGAATGGGATACATCAATCATAGGAAGATGAATCATCTGATTCATAACAACTTAGTTGATGGAGTTCCTGTAAAGAACTTCAAGCTTCCTGATTTCTGTGTCTCATGCAAGAAAGGAAAGCAGACCAGGAAATCTCACAAGACCAAGCACGTCAATTCTATCGAGATGCCCCTGGAGCTACTATACATGGATCTTTTTGGTCCAGTCAGCACGAAAAGTATCGCTGGAGACTGGTACTGCTTCGTAGTCACTGATGACTACTCACGATTCTCATGGGTGATGTTTCTGAAAGCAAAGTCAGAAACCTTTGAGTCATTCAAGGTGCTGGTCACCACTCTGGAATCACTTTACAAGCTGAAGGTTAGGAAAATTCGCTCAGACAATGGAACCGACTTTAAGAATCAGTAGATGGATGCTTTTTGCAAAGAAAAGGGAATTGTTCATCAATTCACCTCTGCATACACACCATAGATGAATGGAGTTGCTGAGTGAAAGAACAGAAGCTTGATCGAGACAGCCAGGACTATGTTGGCAGACTCAAAACTGCCAGTGCAGTTCTGGAACGAAGCTGTTGCCAATGCATGCTACACACTCAATCATGTGTCAGTAGTGAAAAGGCACGGGAAGACTTGCTATTAGTTACTACAGAAGCGTAAGCCTAACCTGGAGTATCTGGAACCTTTCGGT
This sequence comes from Flaveria linearis, assembly GCA_024085815.1. Lineage (NCBI taxonomy): Eukaryota > Viridiplantae > Streptophyta > Magnoliopsida > Asterales > Asteraceae > Flaveria > Flaveria linearis. Next base: position 54,635,970 of record CM044005.1, read on the forward strand.
GCTCCTTGTACGCTTCTGAAGAAAACTCAAGAGGGCAAGTTTAATGAAAAGGCAAATCAGGGGATCTTTCTGGGATACAACATACCCGACAAACGAGTTTACAACAACTCTACTGGTCAGGTAGAAGTATGGTGCAATGTTGATGTTCAACGTTTCACCATCCCACCTGCTGGAAAAGGTCCATCGTCATTCTTTGACTACGATGGCTTTTTCAAATCATTTAGTCTTCTTCAGACTGATTCAGATGAAGATATTGCTACTCAGATGATGCACGATGTTCTAAACACTCCGAATCTGGATATTAGCAATCCAACTCCTGCGAGTGACTCATCGGGATCTGTCATAACTGATAAGGACGGAAGTGAGGACTCATCAGAGGACGAAGAAGCCACAGAACCAGGCCAGGCACCAACTGTTAATCAAGAGGGAAGCTCTTCAGTTGCTGAACCTGCATCTGGAAATACAGATACTGAACCCCCAGCCACTAGCATGGACTCTGATGTTGTTATTCCTACAACACCTATGACAATGATCAGTACGAATCATCCACCAGATGCTATCATTGGTGATCTCCACTCCGGCGTGCAAACAAGAAATCGACTGTATACGGCTGATTACGCTGAAGTTATGGAAAAGGGCTACGTGAATGACGGGGCTTACAGATGTTTGTTTCTCAAATTGAACCCAAACACGTAAGTGACACCCTTAAGGATGAAGCCTGGGTCAATGCTATGCAAGAGGAGTTGCTACAGTTCAAGAAACTTGGAGGGTGGACTCTCGTTGACCGACCCAGAGGAGTCAAAGTAATTGGTACCAAATGGGTAGTAAAGTGCAAGAAGGATGACCAGGGTGTTGTTATCAAAAACAAGGCACGGTTGGTTGTTCAGGGCTTCAGACAAGTCGAAGCAGTTGACTACAATGAAGTCTTTGCTCCAGTTGCTAGAATGGAAGCTATACGCATCTTTCTAGCGTACGCCTCTTACATGAAGATCAAAGTCTATCAACTAGATGTTAAGAGTGATTTCTTGCATGGGGAAATCCATGAAGAGGTCTATGTCAGTCAACCCAAAGGATTCGAAGATCCTTATCATCAGGACAGAGTCTACAAGTTAGACAAGGCTCTGTATGGGCTACATCAGGCTCCTTGAGCTTGGTATGAAAAGCACTCCACCCATCTGTTGAAACACGGCTTTCGCAGGGGTGTGATTGACTATACATTGTTCATCAAAGAAAAGGATGGTGATTTGCTTCTGGTGCAAATATATGTGGATGACATAATATTCGGTTCACGAAACGAAGAGTTATGTAAAGAATTTGAATCGGTGATGAAGGCTGAGTTTGAGATGAGCGCCATGGGAGAAATGAAGTTCTTCCTAGGCCTACAGGTGGATCAAACACCTACTGGCATCTTTCTACATCAGACTAAGTATGTTGGTGACATTCTTAGTCACTTTGATATGGAAAATGTTACCACTGCCGGTACCCCACTCGCCACAAATTATGATGTGGCTCCTGATGAGAATGGGGATTTGGTGGATGCCACTATGTATCGTGGGATGATCGGATCTCTTATGTACCTCACTGCCTCGCGTCCAGATATCATGTATGCCACATGTTTATGTTCCAAATATCAAGCTAAACCCAAAGTAAATCATCTGATTGGAGTTAAGAGGATTTTTCATTATCTGAAGGGTACTCCAACACTGGGGTTGTGGTATCCTCATGATGATGACTTTGAGCTAACGGTGTATAGTGACTCGGATTACGGAGGCTGCAAAATGAATTACAAGTCTACGTCAGCAGGATGTCAATTTTTCGGGAGGAGATTGGTAACTTGGCAGTGCAAGAAGCAGACATCAGTTGCTCTATCTACCTGTGAAGCTGAATATGTTGCCGCCGCCAACTGCTGCTATCAAATCATTTGGATACAACAGCAAATGCGGGACTAGGGTTTGCATTTCACTTCTACTCCTATATTTGTTGATAATTCTGCTGCAATTGCAGTAACTAAAAATCCGGTCCAACATCCTAAGGCCAAACACATAGGCATAAAGTATCACTTCATACGCGACTGCTATGAAAAACATTTAATTAATGTGGTGAAAATAAACACGGATTTTCAACGTGCTGACCTTTACACCAAACCGTTTGATAAACCCAGATTTTTCTATCTGTTAGAGGTCAACGGTGTTAAAAAGAAAAGTGACGTTATCTCAGAAGAAACAAATGCATAGCCCGACACTATTTCTGTCTCTCGTTTAATTTTATTTTTATTTTATGTTTTAATTTCCTTGCATTATAAAAATCCAAAAACACAAAAAGATTTTCTGTTTTAGAATTTTAGGGGGAGATTAGGTTAAATTCAGTATTTATTTTCTCAAAACAAAAAAAAGGGGGGGAAGAACAGATAATCTAAAAGGCAAAAACAAAATAGACAAGACTGTAATTCTACACAATGAAAAGTGATAGTACACAGGTGTCTAGTTACTTGGAACACTAAAAAGATTTTGCATTTTTAGATTTATCAAATCACAGGAATTTGAAAGTCAGAGGATTCTAAGTCTAACAAAATTGGGAAATTGATAGTACGCTTGTGTGTTACTGTAATTACACGGAGAAAGTTGGTCTAGGGAGGTGCTAGTTCACTATACGATGTGTCGGTAGATTCAACACAATAGACAAGTAGACGTCATTGGTGAACTCAATCTAAACTAAACGGTTCAATCAACTGTGGGTTCCCATCTTATCACTGGTTAACACAATCAGCTATTTCCAATAAGGGATAACGAGTAAATAAACGCCACCAAAGGTGTGCGAATGACCACAAAAAGAGCAAAGCATGAAAAAAATGAATACAAGCGCAATCAAGCTGATAACCTAAGTTGTTGGTGCGTTATGTGCAAAAGAAAAAAAGAAATGCTCTAACAAGGAGATAGGTTGTGTGCCTCTCTGCTATGCGATGGCACTGACCTGAGGATAAGCATAACCTACATATTCTATAATTCATTGTTGTTTGCCGCCTCTCTGCTGTGCGATGGCACTGACCTGAGGATTGGCTTCTCTTTGAAAGGTCTAAGAATAGTCTCTTCTTGTAAAAATACCTATAGACCGCTTGAAAGTCCTCTAAGGAATGTTGATTACCATATAAGCTTGGGATCCACAAATGTTATTTGTAATAATATAACTTAACTCATCACCAATGCATGTCAAAAGTCTATGTATGGATTTAAGTGGACAAGTATACTGACAATCGTCATGAATGCACCGACTGAAGTTGACAATCAAAGTGTGTTACGTATCATATCAGGCATGATTCCCAGTTAGAACTTAGAAGTATCAGATGAATGAAAAACTGTGATATGTAAATATGTTAGTTTTTGTTTCAATAAATATAAAAGGTTCCAAGTAATTTAGTTTATGCCTTTATGATTCCATTTGAATCGGTCTTGAAAATGATGTTAATGCTAATAGGACTATCTACCCAACCCTAACAAAATACAAAAATATTTTCATTCTGTTACTTAGTTTAATGGTTTTTACTTTAGTTGTTATGTGTGTCAGAGTCGGACTATGCTATGCTAATCATTGCTGAAAACGTCACAAACTAAACTTAACGTTTAATCAATAATAACTTGTTTCTGAAAGGATAAATGGATCACGTCTGACGTGATCAGGTGGATAAATGGATCACGTCTGAGGTGATCAGGTGGATAAATGGATCACATCTGAGGTGATCAAACTGTGGTATTAAAATGGTCATGTCTGAGATGACCAAATTGCTCATAAAGTCTTATCTACTGTTAATTGGAACTAAATGTCATATGGCAAGATGGTTAAAATGTCACAAGTATGGCCATTCGCGCGACTGAACCATAAGTATGATCCAGTCATCCGATTGGAACATACGACTGAGTAAAGTCGCACAAATGGGCAATGCGAATGAATCCAATCGCACGATTGGTGGTGATCGACTGAAACAGTCGTTTGGATGAACCTCAATCGCCCGAATGGAGATGAGAGATTGGGTAAATCACCCGACTAAGACTCAGACGCATGACTGACCTATACGACTAGGCTCAGTCGCCTGACTGACCTAAGCGACTAGGTTCAGTCGCCCGACTGGGATTTGCCCTAGTATAAATACAGGTCGAATCAGCATCAGTCGCTCATTCACCCAAATCGCCCCCCTTATTCGCACGACCTAGATGAACCTCTGCCAAAATTCTGTTTGATTCATATCTTCATCTAATTGTGTATTTTAACGTTCAAGTGTTCTTATACAGGTAATGTTCGAGTTGTTTCATCTTTAAAACCGTTCAATGCAATCCAGAATCACTCGAATTTTAACCCAACAGTAACCGAGAACTTAATGAACAAATACACCATCAAATCTAAGCTAAACGTTCAAACAAAAGTTAAAATACGCATAATCGGTCGTTTCTGAGTGTAATGAGCCTAAGTACGACGTTTAACATCAAGTAAAGCTCAAAACAAGAATTTGAATGGACAAACTGTCGAGTAGACGACTGGACACACTGATGAACTTCAATCGCCTGACTGAGAAGACGACTAGTCTTAGTCGCACGACTAAGATGGATGAATAGTTCAGTCGCACGACTAAGTCCATTCGCTTGACTTAGTCGCACGTATGAACCCATTTGCACATATAAAGCTCAGTCATCCTACTCAGTCGCACGACTATGTTCATTCGGTTGCTCAGTCGCACGACTAAACCAAAGTACAAAGTTCATTGACTGTAATTTGCTATCTTCAACATGCACTAACGTTTACTTACATTGTGTGAGAGATGGCAAGTCGATGGGTAATGAGCACGAAGCACAACATTTGTGCTCATGTGGACTTGACCTCCAGGAATGCAGCCGAGTTCTCTAGGATTATCACATTTTTGAGGAGATCGAGGATATTCCGAGCGATCTCTACACAGTGTACACCATACAGGTCAATACAGCAGTCGTTTTGGGAAAACGCTGTGGTCGACAGATCCAGGGAGCCTTATACTATTAGAAGCTCTATCTTTGGACAAGATATCGAGCTATCTGAGGAAGATATACGGACAGTACTGGAGCTTAGGGATGATTGTGACTGTCCAACTCGGCTGCACCCGTTGACGGTGAGAGGGTGTTTCCTACGGGCTAAGTATACTGGGGACATCAACACAGGTATGCCCAACAAGAGCAATCTATGCCCACAGTTCAAATACTTAGCCCATGTGCTGCTAAGATGCGTTGCCTCGAGGAAAGGAGGCTTTGATGAGCTCTCGGAGCAGATTCAGAACGCATACGTTGCGTTAGTGCTGAACCATCCGTTCAGCTTTTCACGGATGATCTTCACCTATATGGTGGAGAACATCAAAGCCAAGGGGAAGGAAAGCTTCTGCATATACCCGAGGTTTATACAGATGATCATTGATCAGAAGCTTCCCCAGCTTCCTAAGGAGAAAGAGGATGCAGTCGTCTTTGAGGTCATGGACGACACGACATTGGGGAGAATGAAGGTTTATCGGGGGAAGCAGGTGAAGCCCCCGATGAGGAGTTTGTTTGGGCATCTGGCCCGTGAGGATTACGTGGCGCCAACTAGAAGAAAGTGGCGTCACGATGATAGTGACTCAGATGTTGAGCAAATTGCTCTTCCTTCCGATGACTCTGACGACGATGATGACGGTACTGATCAGGGAGGAGATAGTCAGGGAGGACCTGAACCAGCTCCAATACACCCTGATTTCCATATGCAAGAAGAGGAGGAATCTGATGATGTGCCACTTACCCGGACTATGGGCAGTCGGGAAGTAGCCACTGAGCAGGGATTACGGGAGGTTGCGGACGCCCGGGAGAGTCTGGGAGCTCTTCAGCTGATCCATCTTACACCCCAGCCTATGCCTGCAACCGAGAGGAAGCCTCCGTGTCAAGGGGGACACGGAGGAAACTTATGGCTCGGCCTCATGGGCTGAAGCCGAAACGCAGGAGAATTACCCTCATTACTACCTCCTCTGTTACCACCACTACCACCACCACAACTACTGCCACTCCACCACTCACTACCACTACACGACCCTCTACCACAACACCACCAAATACCACTACTCCACCCACTACAACAACATCTCCCACCACCACCATCCCACCTGTGACTGCCACTACTCATGCACCTCCACCCATATTCACTACAGCCACTACTACCACCACCACTCACCAAACTGGACCTTCCTCATTCCCTATCGGTACATATCTTCCCTCTGTTTCTGTGGAGGAGCAGCTAGCAGCCCTAAACAGGGTGGTACTTAAGCTCATAGCTGCTGATGAAGAAAAGTCAGCAGAGATACGTTAGCTGAGGGAGCTAACAACTTCCCAAGCTCAACTGATCTCCCAGCAAACTGATCAGATCAACCAGCAAAATGATCAGATCAACCAGCAAAATGATCAGATCACCAAACTCCTAGAGCATCGAGATGAGTCCACCAAGAAGCTCTAGGAGTTAGAAGCTGCTAATAAGGAGATCAGACTAAAACTCAAGGGGGCACAAAATGAGCCCCTAAAGATAGGAGAAGGTGAAGATGATGATGATGAGGAGGATGATGAGGATGATGATAGTGATGATGATGATGAGGGAGGTGATGATGAAGATAAAGAAAAAGATGACGATGAAGATGAAGGAGATGCTTCTTCCTCCGCCCCTTGTCACGAGCAACGCACCAAAAGAAGACAGGACCAGGGAGCATCAGCTGCCGCTCCACCGACCTCCCCATCAGCAGAAGACACAGCAAGAATACAGGACAAAAGTATTGATTAGATGTTTTATTATTCTTAAACTTTTGTACTAGATTCTTCTTTTGATGTATTTGAAACTTGTGTAAAATTCAATGATTAATGTTTATTTAACTTAAGTATGTACTGATGTTTGTTATTCTACATGTTGATATTAAACAGATAAGGGTTTTCAGCAAGATGAGCATGATGTTGCCCCCCTCCAACAGATCAAGTCTCAACTCACAATGATTCTTGATCTGTAGGGGATCGTCAGAAGGTCAGTGAGTTATACTCCTGAAGAAGGAGAAATAATTCACGACCTTACTGATGAGCAGCTTGCTGAAATATTTCGTCTGAATCTAGACGAAATTGTTAAAGATGCTCCAGTTTTTGATGATGCTGATGATGATGAGCTCAACGACGTTGAAGAAATCAAAATTGAAGACATCACAGATCAGCATTACCCAGAATACACTGACCGAGAGGGAAACGTGTTTCTAGATTTGGTAAACACTCTCGACAGTGATATTCTGGGTAAACTCAGTGAGAAGGAGAAAGGAGCAGAGGCTTCCACAAGCCAAGCCCAAGCCTCGAACGCTGATGTTGATATCCGAAAGGCTGAATGGGCGGCTTGCTTCGCCGAGGTTTGAGCCCAACGTGCTGCAGCAACATAAAGTACCTACACCAACCTTTACAAAGTCAAGAGGAACATGAAGGTGTCATGGAAAATCATTGCTTGGGCTCATTTTGATGACCTTGGAGTGTATGCGGTTAAGAGGGAGAGGGGCATCAAGTACTTCAGATTCCCTCACGATCTGAAGACTCTCCCTGGTTTTGAGCTCAACCAGCTGGCATGCCTGAAGTTATTGTATGCCGATCAGAAGAAAATGTCAGGCTGGTTTGAGGCTGCCCTGAGGAGGGAATACAGGACCAGATAGGTCAACTTCAGACCACAGAAGGCCACATGTTACATCAGAAGGTCTGAAGTGAGTCCCATTACTGGTTTACCTAAGATTGTCCAGAAGTGGCGCCCTCCGCGTACTATGTCCAGAATTCCTCTGAGGGAGATGACACAGGACTTTACCCCACACTTTAAGTGGTGGTATTATGACTGGCGCTCGGGAGAGGCAGTCATCGTTTTGGAAAAGGACGGGTCGATGGACACAATAAGGGCGTTTGACCTCATGTGGCTAATAATCTTGTCAGCTTCAGATGTCTATACGCTTTACAAGTAGCCACTGTTTTTTTACACGCAGGATATTGTGCAAGCACTACAGTTTCAGCATATCATACGTCTATGCTTTGCACTGAATATCCATGCAGGGGTTTCCAAAGAAGAGAAATTAAAGAGATTTGAAGAGTTCAAGAAAGAAGTCAAAGTCTAGATAGAACTAGGTCGAAGGGGGAGTTTGTTGGTACACATGTCCCCAGTTCTAGTCTAGTGAGCTTAAATGTTATAGAACTTTTTCTTGTAACACATATGTAACATTTGATTATTATAACGAGAATCTCTTCCTTTATGTGTATTGGTTGTTTACAAGTTATATCTATTATATTATTTATTGTTACATGCATATATGACAATGTTATATAGGTTTACAGTTGTTAGATATAGTTCTGAACCATTAAAGGTTCAAGAATGTGTTTAACTAAGTATTCTGATTCAGTCGCACGACTGGACCATGCGAATGGTCCAATCGCACGACTGAACAAGGTGATTGAGTGAATCGCTCGATTGAGTCACAAGACTGACTCAATCGTACGAATGAACCAATCGTTTGACTCAGTCGCACGACTGAGCCAGTCGCAAGGCTTAGTCGTACGAGTGATAGTTATAACCTATAAATACCACTTAATAAGTGGAAAAATGTAACACTTTGAATACTTGAAACCCTAGTCGACGCAGAGCGTCCAGTTCGACCATTCCAACTTCATAAAACGTTTCAGATCATTCCTAGTCCATTATTAACGTTTTCTAATCGTTAGGTTTGATCTTGTTAACGTTTTCCCTGATTGGATCACCAATCAAATACGATTCCACGCTATTTGATTTGGCTTCACATTTGAATTAGTTAGTACTCCATCCGTACACGGTCCTAACAATAATCCACATGAGGTAGGCCAAAATCGCAAGCTACATAGCAGACAGTAAATACAACATCGCATGTATCGGAGCAGCTACCAAAACTGAACTCCCACTGTGTCTATGTCCCCTTATGAGTTAGCCAATATCACACGATATAATACACACACAGTTGAGCTGACAACTCCCAATGAGTTGTGTGCCTCCTTTCTTTCTACTTGCATGCCAATCTTACTCTCATTCTTCCGGATCCTGTCTCCTGCAATACCGGAGTACGCGACAGGGATCTCATTCGAGTCTGTTGCGACACCGAGTCGCTCACCTCATACCTATTCTCACAAGCCTTACGTTCGTTCATTCATTCATTAATGCATGCTCTCATTCATTACGTTCCTCTTTTATTATCTTTCACTTTATGTTACATAATATTTTTCATTCATTCATAAACAATACACGTAAAGATACGGAAAGATAAACATACATCGAAGCAAGGAACATTGGCATTTACAAGTCATCAGTATTCACCATCTATCATGGCAACATCATACTTAACATACATACCTCATGCATATACATGCAATACTATCGTCATCGTGCCCAACGTAACCCCTAAGCCTCGACGGTCATCACACATGTACCTACGAGAGCTATCACATCATTACTTACAATTGCTCTTTTCCCGAAGGCCAGTGATTGCACTATGTCTCTCCTCGTACACAACAGCCCTATTTGGGCGATTTGGCATACTTCAGTCGCATGGCCTCCACTCGACTGGATCATACGATTGGACACCTACGCGAATGAACATCCAATCGTGCGAATGGACTCTCAATCGTGCGAATGAATACTAGCCGATTAGACATCATGCGGATGGGACTAATGCGGATGAGCACCTATGAGACTGGACTCTCAATCGTGCGATTAAGCACCTAGGCGACTGAGCATCTATGCAACTGGGCCCTCAGTCGTACGACTGAACAGCTATGCGAATGGACCTATGCGATTGAACTCCCAGTCGCATGACCTGTCGTGCGACTAAACGCCCAGTCATGCGACTGAGCCTCAGTCGTTCGATTGAGTCTCAGTCGTCCCTCAGTCGGCCGATTGGCCCTTCAGTCGCCTAGCCCTAACTGGGCAGCGACTGGAGTTCTTCCCGAACTGCAGCCGCGACATACGGCCTTCAAACCCTTCCAAACTCATTCTAAGCCTAAATCAACCCTCCTAAACCTTAGGAAATCATACTAGGACGTCATACAAGCACATACAAGTCCAAAATCGCACTCAAAACACACTACACAGAATTTCACCCAAATGGGTCAAACTCATACATTTCAAAAACGGGTTTATATGTGTTCCAGCCCCAAAATCAGTTCAAAACAAGTAAATGAGGGGTCCTAGAACTCACCTTAGCAGCCTCCTCGGTTAGAGCTTCGTTTTGACTCGCCACACAACGAATTCCGAGCCCGAACCACCCCTTTTCTCTTCTTTCTCTTTTTTTCTCTCTCTTCTCTTCTTTTTGGTTGATTTTGCAAGTGTGGGGAGAGGGTAAGGCCTGCCCTCTCCCTTAAATACTATAGTTCAGTCTCCCGAGCCTCAGGCGTATGGGCACTTCAGTCACCCGAGCTCCATGCGATTAAACACCCAGTCATGCGACTCCCATGCGTATGGAGCTCTAGTCGTGTGACTCCCATGTGTATGGAGCTCCAGTCGCATGACTCCTATACGTATGGATGCCCCAATCGCATGACACTCCAAACTGGATTTTCGGGGCGTTAGAGAAACAAAACTTATGAAAAATATAAAGAATGTAGGTAAATGATGGAACCTTTCCTCGGGTCATTAATTAAGGGGGGATTTTTATTTCCTTTCTTAGGTCCCTCATGTGAGATTAAAGACTAGGTTTCTTATGGTAAGAACCTAATTCGCTGAACATTGGCTCTGATGCTACAGATGTCACACCCCGTTGACTGGGTCTTGCCATGACCGACTTATATCATCAAAGTGCAATGGAATTAAATAAATTCAATCTTAATCATTACATCATTTAAGGAAATTGTCTAAATTACATCATTAATAAATATTCAGTTGTCATATTGTCTAAATATCCTAATAAAAACATATCAACTTAATCGTTCATAAATGATAAGATGGATAAGATGGTGGCTGAGTCTCTAAAGGTCCAACTAAGCTCGCACCAATCCTTTTGACACCTGTTAATATATCTTCTCCTGAAATACATACCCAAAATATGTCAACATAATTTTAGTGAGCTTGTGAGTTTAAGACACGTTACCTCTTATGATGGATATAATATTTAGTAAATTTGTTAATGACTAAACAGTAATGATAATATAATATCCATGGTGCACTATAGAATGTATCACAATGAAGCCTGCCCTGGACATATCCGCCTGAGTGTGAAAATATCCCCGAACCCGTTAGTAGTAGATTATTAGGTTTAAATGTGCCTTTCTAAGCTTGGTTAAGTTGTAGTAATATATGACACAACGATTATTAAATCTCAACAGGTGGTTTCCCTCCATAAAGGGCCCATTGTAGGCGGGCATTTCCTAAATAGTACTATCCACAAATCACGCGGCTCCTAATGTTATTGATTATGCTCTGTTCAGGAACAAGAAAAGATGTATGGCACTACAAAATAATAACTAACAAGTATTTATTTCAACTCAAAAGTTTTAAAGTTGAAAGGGGTTCAAGAGATTCACTTATGGGTTGATCACGAGTTTAACTTGAGGAGCTGGGATGCTACCGATCGGGAGGGGACCTATGTCTATTTCATATGAATTAGAATTTGATTAAGTTATCAGTTAATCCCAACCCTCAAGTTTTGTATTTTTCTTACTTCACTTGATGCTTTCTATTACGCATGCATAATCTTGTTTTAGGTCTTTTAGTTTTGGTTTTATATCTTCAGTTTTGCTTAAGTTTAGGTTAATTCCTTATAAATTCTAATTATTACTGTTCTTATAAGTGTGATATGGTCCTAAAACGATAAGGTTTCAGTAGTTCGCAAGTTTGGTCCCTCACCTTTGTTAGATTGACATTTAACCCTAAAATTAGGAATTTTGCTCATTAATTACTTATGATGACTTTTATTGTTTCAAGTGGATTAATTTTATGTAATAAGTTAATTTTTATGTTATTAGATCATTTTTAACGGTTTCAAAAGCTTGTTTTCGGTTTAGGCGCTTGATGGAGATATATTTGGAGGTTTCTTAATTGAGATCGTTGAGTGGTCCAAATGATGATTATATATTAATTAAAAAATATTTGGGTATAGTTAGCATCTAGAGTGTTAGAGTTATAGCTATGCAATTGATGAGTTATTTACTATATTTTTAAACGTATGCTGGACCGTGATTTGGGTGAGTTTGTAATGAATTTTTAAATCCATTGGTTTTATTAAATATAATTTGGCCTTGAGGATTATGATTCATAATCTACTAATAAAGCATTAATTCCATTATTTTAGTGATTACATATATTTTTATGATTTTTTCAAATATTAGGTCGGTAACAATTTTGTATTAATGGTTAATTTTGTAAAATTCTTTAGAAAGCTTTATAGTTGCAAATATTTTCTTTTTAAATTATTTTATAGGTATTAAATCATTAGTTACGAGGAACTTTGTGTCTTAAGTTGTTTTGTCGGTTTTTGGTGTTTTAACGCTAACGGTCTGGGTTTTAACGGGTTTTTGAGTTTGGGTTAATTTTGGTCAACTTTCAGTCATATATACCTTTATTACACTTACTATCACTCTTAGGCTCTAGATTTTTCACTAATATTACTCTTAAGCTCATTTTTAACAATTTTCTCTATTTTCAAGTTTATATCTTTTGTATTCTTATTTATTAAGAAAATAAATACTATAAATTATCAAACTTAATTCTAGATAATTATTAATATTATAAGGTCACTGGAATTTTTAGATAACCCAACTTTTTTAGCTTTTTCATTTTCATTACATTGCTCGGTTAGTCTCGTTAAGTATCCGTTAAGTCTTGGTTTTTCTACACTAAGCATTTTAGTTCGGTTTTTCCGTTTTCAATCAGTCCTAGAAGATAAATAATATATAAATAACCCCATATTTCAGTAGATTAAGTTCCCAACATGATTTCTTGAATTCTTACAAAAATTAACATATTTCTAGTATGCATATTATTTATGAAATGCAAATGACTTTTCAATGAGTTATGAAAATTTATCTTAGCTTTGTGAGTTTAGATTATATATTTTTATATTTTAGGAAAAATGGGTTTTCGGGTGGACTAGTTTTATCAAAATCGGGTTTGTGACCAAGATGGTTTGTACAAAAATTTTTGTATCTAGTTACTGAAAACTATAATGTTTATAAGTTTATATGAAGTTGGGATGTCGTGGGGTTTGGCATGTCACTATCGTGACGATACGTGATGTTTCACGTGTTTTAAGGTTTCAACGGGATACACTGATGCAACGGTTGATCGTGGGGGCTTCAAGGGCTGAAGTGAGACCTTAAGATATGGAGAGAAAGATGCTCAAAAGAAGATATTAGATCATGCCTATGTATAGGAAGATATGAAAGGTAGAACTTGATGGTGAACAAGTGCGTGTGTGTGTTGTATGATTATCTTGGCTTTGTGAGATTGATGGTGTTGCACTTGTGGGTCAACAAAGGCTCAAGAAGGTAATAAATTCAATGTTCTCGGATGTGCAAGAGATTTTTTGCTAGTAGTTTCAAGCAGAGGAAGTTACAGACTGTTTAGAGTGTTGAGTGGATGAAATTTGAAGTGTGAAAGAGTATGGGTGTGGTTCTCGACCGAAATAAAGGATGGAAGGATAGAATTTGGGTCTTGGACTTCATA